>OX453316.1:23112260-24587260 GCA_949710035.1 Crambus lathoniellus | reverse complement strand
AAAAATCTCTCTTATTTACAAAATAGTTGGGCAAACGTCATCTAAAACTAGTCCAAATTTCAAGTTGATAGCATTAGTAGTTCTCGAGATGTCCAGTTGTGACAGACGGACTGAGTCTCACCATAAGGGTTTCTTTTTACGATTTTGGTACGGAAACCCTAAAACCAAAGTCAAATGCGTGAGCGCGGGTCCGCGTTCGTGTGTGTGACGTAGTTCATAGAGTTTCTTGTATTACAACTTGCGCGGGCCCGCATTCAAACAGCGCTGCTTCTGACCTGCGTTTGGTGTGCTCAAGCCTTAAGAGCAAGTGCACACTTGCAATTGTGTACTCAATCACGCCAAAACGGCCGAATGGATTTGGCTGAAATTTGAGACACAGATACTTTGTAGCCTGGAGTCTTCTCCAGGCTACAAAGTAGTAACAAGTAGATAAAAAGTAGCCTATGTTCTTACATAGGTTATTTATTTATCCCGGAAAATATCACATTCCCGCGGGGTAACGTCGAGTAGTACCTACACGCCGAAGCCGTGGGCGGAAAGCTAGTATTATTAAATGTAAAAGTTTAGATGTTTGGATGTTTGTATGTTTGTTACTCAATCACGCCAAAACGGCTGAACGGATTTGGCTGAAATTGGGGACACAGATACTTTGTAGCCAGGAGAGGAGCATAGGCTACTTTTTATCCCGGAAAAATATTACATTTCCGCGGGATAACGTCGTGTAGTCCACGCGGGCGAAAAGCTAGTTTCATATGTAACAACTCCCGTGCAACTATCGCGTTACACAAAAATTGCAGGCCCATGCATTTTAAAAATCACAGACAAATCATTCACAGTGTTGAAACTATCGCAAGTGTGGGCGCACATAAAAATATTATTTCTTGAGGTCCGTAGGTACTACAACTATCGCACAGCAATTAAGGCTGCGATTCCCCAAAATAGGGTATTTTAAATTATGGATTACTCCAGTACCTTCTTGAAGTACTTAAAACTTGGAAAAAATATATGTTACTAGCCTTCCGCCCGCGGCTTCGCCCGCGTGTACTACACGACGTTATCCCGCGGGAAGGTGATATTTTTCAGGAATAAAAAGTAGCCTATGTCCTTTCTCAGGCTCTAGACTATCTCTGTACCAAAATTCATTCAAATCGGTTCAGTAGTTTAGGTGTGATTATGTAACACACAGACAGACAGAGACGCATTTATAATATAAGTAAGGATTTTACAGTTATTTATCTAGTGATTCCGGCCGTTTTTTTTTATTGGTGATATTTTACTGTGTCAAATAAAATCCCAAACATCCGTCTAATCGTAATCTAAATATCGTATTACTTGCAGTATACTTGGTTTTAGTTAATGAAAAATATACAAAAATTATTGTCTTTGATTAGCCGACGGATTCCGGCCGTCATAATTTTATTTTTTTATTAGTTAATTTTTAATTGAATTTTAAGTGATTTTCGATTCGCGGGGCGCTCGCGAGTTCACAGTTCACTGCCGGCTGCCGCTGCGTCCACGTGAAGTGTATCGAGCGCGGCCGAGCAAGCATTAGCGTGCCTATTTCGGTCGGGAATCCTCGCCTTAAGGTGATACTCGGAAAGATTATGCTGAAGCGAGATAGCAATGAGAAAAAGATTACGCGCGCGGGAGTGAGACCGTTTTTGCAGATTGCAAAAAAAACACAAAATCACTTCGTATTAAAAAACCATACTTAGCAATTTTTAAAAAATGCTTCTACAAGATTCTAAATATTGTTGGTGTCCACTAATTAAACCAATTTTCAATAGTATTTATGTAACCCCATTTAAGAATAATCTTGAAATTTCGTATTTTAGAGGCCTTTTCAAAAAGAAAAAGTGTCGAGGCAAAATCATAAAATCGTGTTTCTGAAACTATACGAATGTTCTTATTCTGAAAGGATACTTAAATGGTATTCTCAAGGATAAATAACGATTAGAAAAATCGCATCCATCCCACAAGGTATAAATAACCGGCTTTAATCTACAATCTTACTTTTATTTGATTATTGTTTATATTTGATTTTATTTCATTATTATTGCACTGAAGCGGGATAGGGTATTCCGATGCACAGGAATAAAATCGTCGATTCTATACCTTCTCTCGCTGTATGTGTTTCGTATGCCTTCCGCTGCTTTTGAATTCGACTAAACAAAGCTGTGCCTAGTCTAGGTCTTTTATGCCCGAATACTCGTACGCTACTTATCTTTGGGAGCGTCTCACACATCGCCCTGTCACTTTAAATGTCAAACGTATGAAAGAGATGCCATGATGTTTGAGACGCTCCCAAAGATGATTTGCGTACGAGAATTCGGGCGTTAGCTACTAATATCTGTGTTCTTATTGTTTTTACTCATCTCTTCCTTCTGTGTTGTAATTCTGTGTTTACGTGTGTACGCAATAAACGTACCTACTATATTGAGTGGCGGATTTTATTCCTGTGCATCGGAATACCCTATCCTGCTTCACACAATTCATTCATTCAACGTATCTGAAGATAAAGTTATGGATAAATTAAAACACCTCGATTAATCTAATGGTGCAGGTGCTTATGACATTCCCACTTTAATATTAAAGAGATGCTACGAAACATGTGTGAAGAGGTATGACGCTTTACCGAGGCTAAGGTAATAAAAGAGATGTGACTTGTTCGGTGTCAAGATGTATATTGAGATAATAATATTGAGTACAATTAAAGATACATTATCTTAGTAAGCGATCTTATTCTAGATTGCTGAGAATGCTACGCGTGTGTTCCAATTTTCTGTAAATGCGCGATAATGCAAACATCTTGTTTGTGTAATATGTTGCAATCATACTTCATCTCCCCTGAAAAAGTGGAAGGATCATCCCCTCCCTGCAAAAAGGAACAGACTCGTAACATTGACTTTAACGAACTTAACCAAAATTTAATTACTTAAGTAAAATAAGTAAACAAAATTTAAACATTATCAACATAGCAAAGTTAAAACTATTTCATTTATTAAATCGTACTAATACAAAAACGTTTTACAATATAAACAATATACCTAATTAAAATTGTATCTAATTAAAATGGTATCGAATTGAAATGGTATTGAATTAAAACGGAAGCTTCACATTTTACACTTAATCATAACAATAACAAAGTGTTAAGTAACATGGTATGTAATTAAGTACCTATACTTATAATTACGTATCAAATAAAATAGTTATTTATTGAATGGTTTGGTATTATTCTTATGCACAATTATAGCTTTATTTTCTTTTAAAATTTCTACATTAGACGTCATATCTCTTAAAACTTTATAAGGGCCATTGTAAATACTATCTAATTTATTTCCTACTTGGTTCTTTAATAATAACAAATCGCCTAACTGATAGGTAACATTATTGCTAGTTTTATCATACAATAATTTTCTTTTCTCTTTAGATTGTATCAAGTTACGTCGTGCGTCGGATTGCGCTTGTTGTAAACGATACTTAAGTTCTCGGGGATAACTGTCATAGTTATATAAGGGGTCGATTTCTGATTGTAAATTATTTGGAAGGTTACAAATTTTTCCAAAAACTAATTCGAAAGGCGTATATTTAGTTTCACTATGCACTGTGGTATTAAAAGAAAAACACCAATATGGAATCCAGGTGCTCCAGTTATGTTTATAATTATTACACTGGATTCTCAGAAAAGCTCCTAGGGTTTTATGAGTATTTTCTAAAGCGCCTACAGTTTCGTGATGGTACGCCGTAGAATTTAATTTTTTAATATGTAATAGAGAACATGTTTCGGACATCACTGATGACATGAATTCGGTTCCCTGGTCAGTCAATATTTCTCTAGGAATACCATAACGTAAAATGAAATTATTGGTAAAAGATTGAGCAACTGTGACCGAGTCTTTACTAGGTAATGGATACGCTTCAACGAATTTGGTTAAATCGCATTGTAATGTCAATACATATTTATTATTATAGTCATCAACATCGAGTGGACCCATTATATCCAAACTAATTCTTTCGAATGATGAGTGGGCTGTTGATGTTATGGTTAAGGGCTGCTTAATATGTTTATTACTATGCTTATGATATTGACATTGATGGCAATTTTTAACAAAAAGTTTTACATCATTACTCAAACCTGGCCAAAAATAATATTGCTTAATGTTGTTCATCATTCTATTAACTCCTGCGTGTCCGCTGGTAGGTAATAGATGGAAATCATTTAGTATTACTCTTTTTTGTTCACTATCATATATTCTTAATATATTTTTTGTTATGAGAAAGCGCGGGGTAACAGAGTTAATTCTTTTTGTTGCTTGTACAAGACTTTTGATTTTACTCTCGTTACATTTTTCTTTAATAATAAGTACCTCATGTATGCCTATTTTTTGACATAATGACTCTAAGTCCCTCGCTAACACCTCTGGGGTAGATGACGATCGGGTACTCAGATATATCGCTGATTGCGAAGGTACGTAAACGTAACAACTTGCATTAGAAATAATGCTATCTTTAGACTTTGAATAATTGTCAAACTTTAATTGATTAAAACTTAATTCAGTTACGTCATCGGGTTTCTTGAGAAGTTCCACCGCAATAGGTTGATCAGGCCTAGTGCTGGTGGAGCTCTCTGAAGAAGAATCAGTGGGGGTTTTTAATTTTTTACTTTGTGCTCTAGTTAAAACTGATACTGTGTTTTGATGTAATGATTTTAAAGTAGAAGATGTAATAGGTATGCGACTCAATGCGTCTGCAGCTGCATTGTTTCGTCCTGGAACATACTCTATTTCAAAATCATACTCCTCTAGGAATAATCGGAATTTAGTAAGTCTGCTTGTTGGGTCTTTCAAGTTAAATAAATAAATTAACGGTTTGTGGTCTGTTATAATTTTAAATTTACGTCCATATAAATAAGGGCGAAAATGTCTCACAGACCAAACAATTGCTAAAAGTTCTAATTCTATGATGGGATATCTCGTCTCGGCGGGTTTCAGGTTTCTACTCGCATACGCGACTACTTGACCGTTCATGTTAGATAAAACAGATCCTAAACCTGTCTTACAAGCATCTGTTTGTAGCCGAAAGATGTTACTTTCTGAAAAATCTGGATAAGATAAAATAGGGGGTTGAATTAATGCTGATTTTAATTTTTCAAATGCCGTTTGACACTCTGATGACCATAGAAACTGTACATTCTTTTTTCTTAATTGATTTAAAGGATAAACAATGTTTGCAAAGTTCGGTATGAATCGTCTGTAGTAATTTGCAAACGCGACAAAACGATTGACATCGTCGCAGTTCATCGGCACTGGATAGTTTTGCATGGTTGCAATTTTACTTTCATCTGGTAAAATTCCATCAGAAGTTATTTTGTGTCCTAGATATATTATTTCGTTTCGCAAAAATTCACACTTCATAGGATTTAATTTTAAGTTAACTTTTCTAAATCTCTCTAGTATACTAATTAAGTTTTTATTGTGGTTTTCTATAGATTTCCCGAAAATTACGCAATCATCTAAATAAATAAAAGCCTTTTTATAATTTAAGCCTGACATTGCAATAGTCATAAGACGTGAAAATACACTCGCAGATGTCCGGAGACCCATGGGACAGCGTTTCATCTGAAAAATTTTATCACCAGCAGTGAAAGCTGTGTACTTTCGTGAATCTTCGCTTAAAGATAACTGATAATAGCTTTGCGAAAGGTCTAATTTTGAAAAATAAATGTTATTTGCAAGCGAGTCTAAGATATCAGTTATATTAGGCAAAGGGAATTTGTCGTCCTCAATACGATTATTTAACTGCCTGTAATCTATAACTAATCGCCATTGTTTCTCGTTTGACCTATCTGTTTTTTTCGGTACAAGCAAGACGGGACTAGACCACTCTGACGTAGCCTCTTCTATAATATCATTTTCGAGCATAATATCTATCTGTTTCTGAACTTCCTTCCTTAGTGCGAACGGTAATCTATGTGGCTTGACATAAACTGGCGAGACATTAGGTTTTAAAGTTATATTATGGGTCATTAGGTTTGTACAAGAGAGTTTGTCGCCTGGCAGATGAAAAACATCTGCGTACTTAGCGCAAATACTCTCAATACTTCGTTTTTCTTCTAAATTCAGTTCAGGTAAATTTAATAATCCTAATAATGTTTTTACACGATCGACAGAAACCTCCTCTTTTTCAAAATTACAGACTTCAAAATCATTCAATGAAAAAGTCTCTAAATCGGTAAGATCTAGATCAACTTCTTTCTCAGTGGTGTTTAATATCCTTACTGGCATGCGACCATTACAAGGTTTCGCTATTATACTTCCTATAAAAACTCCTTTCTGTATCTCTTTAGATAAACAAACACAATCGTCGCCTAACGATGTAGGTATATATTTTATTACCTCACATCGTGGCGGTATCAAATGTCTATAGTGACTCAATATAGGTATAGACACATAATTACTATCTTTAGTTAAAAGCAAAGTATTTTCTTTATAGTTAATTATAGCTTGATAGCGTTTCAAAAAATTATCACCTAAAATACCATTTGCAGAACAAGACATATTTTTAAACACATACATTTTTTCTCTAAAAACTAACCCATTATAAGACAAATCTAAGTAAATATATCCTTCAGATACTAGTTTACCGCTAACACCTTTTATAACTAACTTCTCAAATGTAATTAAATTCAATAACTTCGGATAATCGCATAACCATTCGTATTTTAAAACACAAAGGCTTGCTCCGCTATCGACTAAAAGATCGATATTGCTATTACTTACGTTAAAAGTTACGGTACTACTATTATTGTAGTTTAAAACATAATTTTCAGTAGGAACGAAAAAAATCTAAATTATTATCGTTCTGGGGCTCAGAACGCGCTTGTGACTCACTATTGGTCGATTGCTCGTGGCTAGCGTACTGCACACGTTGAAAAGGCACAGCTGAGCGCGGCGGGCGCGGGCTCGGCCGACCGCGGTCACGTGAACGTGATTGTGTTCCTTGCGCGGCGCGGGAGTCTCGCGACATGTACTTACCTTGTTGTGGTCTCGTGTTTCCGGCAGCGTACCTATTGTTTGCGCTAAATCTATTATAGTAACTATATTTATTAGAATAATTACTTGGCTGACGCGGATAATTAGTAGGTGTGCGTGAGAAATTACGAGTATGAAACTTTTTAATGTTCATAACTTCCTCGTGTCTGGTAGACATTGACTGCTCGTCTAGGGCAGTTCTTATAGCCTCTGGTAAAGAATCAAAGTGACGTGATGCTATGATAGTACTAAGCTTTTGATTCACTAATCCATCTGAAAAGCGCTTGATTGCAACCTTTTCATTAATGGGACGCAATACTTCAAACTTAGTAGCGTCGTCATCCGCTTGTGCTATGGTTAAATTCACAAAAAGTTGTTCTAGTTCCGAGCCGAATGACTCGATCGACCTATGACCTTGACGACAGTTTTGTAATTTGTGTTGGATAGCAACAGCAGATTTTTTCTGAATCAAATGCGTATTCATATCTCTAATTAAATCTTTAATAGTTGGATAACTACTTTTTAAACGTAATTTTGCGCTAGGAGAGAGCCTAGTTTTAATCACAAAATCAATAAGTAACCCATGAGTAGCATCGCTGATCATTGAACTATATAATTGTATACCATCAATTAGAGATTTAGTGACGTGTTCTTGACCTGTCATCGTTGGTAAAAGTGCAATGGCTGTCTTCAAGTCAAATTTATCTTTTTCTGCCATTTTTGAAATACTACTAACACTTAAAGTCTCTAAAGAAATAATTTTGTCATAAATGATCTGAATGTCATTTGCTATTTTATTAATTAAAGTTATATCTTTAGTTGATACCTCCGATTTTTCAACTAAATTATGTACTTGAGATAAAATATACTCTAATTTCGCGTATTCAAGTTTCGCTTCATTAAATTTCGTAAAACCTAACTCTTTTTGACGTCTATCTGGTCCTAGTTTTACTAAATTATCTTTAATATACAATAGTTTCTTATGCAATTCGTTTAAATCGGAAATAATAAATGACATTATCTAATAAGAAAAAAATGTAATCCTACATATTATTTAAAACGTTTAAGTATAAAATAACTTACGACTTACGGTGGCATTATAGCGCGCGAATAAAATAATTACGTCTCTGCACGATGAGTAGGTATGTGGTGACCGGCGTGGCGTGCGGGGGCTGGTGCTGCGGGCTGGGGGTTTTCTCATGCTCCTTGAGTGTGTAGGATCTTCAGACTTCTAAGATGGGTTCCTGGACCGCTTGAAACAGCTAACTGAAGATCGGGCTGGGATTTCCCTTGCCCCTCGTACAATGGGCCGGGTTTCTACCCTGGACACCTCCTGGTCTACGTTGATGGTTGAGTCGACGTCGTTGCCAGTTCCACGGAAGATATTGTGTTTCTTAGAACTGCGCTGTTGAATTCTCTACGGAGTCGGTTGACAATTCGGTCCCAAATTTTCCGGATGCAGGCGTAAATGATGAGTATAACGATGAGAAGCAGTATGACGGATAGTAAAATTTCTGTTGTAGTGAGCTGGCTTGAAGTTTTCTGCGTTGCTTGGGCGTCGCCGCTGGCGGTTTGTGCGATGATAACTTCTTCTTTACTTTGTGGTGCTCCCATATTATTGTTTTGTCTTCCCAAGTAATGCGATGAACAGAAGTGTAGAGCCAAATAGCACCGCAACGAAGACTGCTGCTAGTATGGTGTTGAAAATTTTGCTTTGCTGCTCCATGTAGTAATGATTTTCCCGCAAAAATTTATAAGTTCGGTTGGCAAAGGGTCGCCATGAAGAGGTATGACGCTTTACCGAGGCTAAGGTAATAAAAGAGATGTGACTTGTTCGGTGTCAAGATGTATATTGAGATAATAATATTGAGTACAATTAAAGATACATTATCTTAGTAAGCGATCTTATTCTAGATTGCTGAGAATGCTACGCGTGTGTTCCAATTTTCTGTAAATGCGCGATAATGCAAACATCTTGTTTGTGTAATATGTTGCAATCATACTTCATGTGTTCCACTGTGTGTTTTGTTTAATAAATCATTTACCTCAGGTGTATTCCCAACGCAGTGGAAAACTGCTCACATTATCCCTTACCGAAAGTGGCGCCCTCAGAGGTTTTTATTTAATAAGTTGCTATTAGGTTGCTTACGCCCGAATTCTCGAACGCAAATCATCTTTGGGAGCGTCTCAAACATCATGGCATCTCTTTCATACGTTTGACATTTAAAGTGACAGGGCGATATGATAGACGCTCCCAAAGGTAAGTAGCATACAAGTATTCGGGCGTTAGTCATTTGTAGAAGTAGATAGCAAATATTTCAAAAGCGGCCTCTTTTAGCAGTATTTCTATTTAGCAGTGACTACGAGGGAATGTAATGATTTCGTCTAAAAATACTAGATTCCATGTAAAGTTTCATTAAAATTGTGTAGGTAATAGAATTACAATATTAAATAAAATTCACCGCGGCGCGGTTAACTTAAATAATTTAACCTGTCAGTGACCTAATAAATAATATTTTTTTCCTCTGTCAGTCCTCTAGATATGTCAACCAAATTTAATAACCAAATAATATCAAAGAATATGCTTTTCATTGGTTAATATTTGCTATCGTGAATGACACCAACATCCCTAACTTCGTTGATTTTCTCAAACTCGACGCCATGAAGCGTATATTTGTAATTCGTAGTAACAGGTTTGCGAATAAAAGTAATACAATAACATTTGGAGATATTCAAGTCTAATTTATTTTTATCGCAATATTTTTCTAAGACATTTTTATCGCAATATTTTAACCGCCTCTGTGGTTCACACCACCGATTTCAGACCAAGAGGTCCCGGGTTCGATTCCCAGTGGGTGTACATATTGTATTCGGTTTGGTTGGTGGTAGGACTTGTTCTTAGTCCGCCTGGCTAGCTACCACCGTCTTATCTAAGTCTGACGCCATAACAATGATGTTTTCAGCACTATTGTGTTCCGGCAGCTAGAGATGAGATAGCCAGTTCCTCAGTGATTGAGGATTCCGGGAGTAGTGCGCTTCCACCTTCAGCCTTATCACTACTTAACATCAGGTGTGATGAAGGCTAAGTGCTGCCCCGTTGTGGATAAAAAAAAGACAAGATCCTGTTGCAGAAGTCGACAATCATGACTGCTATTAATAATATATTTTCATATCATCTACATACATCAAAAACTGTGAGTGGATAAAACAGGACCCTATATCGTTGATAAAAAGATTGAACAACAGGGGCCCTAATAGGGATCCCTGGGAAACACCAGAAGGTATAACATTCCAATTAGAAGTAAAACGTAAAACCATGAATGGCCGCAGCTTGTGTTCGGTTGTATATATAAGAGGAAAACCATCTATACAAGTTTCCATAGATCCCTGAGTCTAGAAGTTTTGGTAAAAATATTTCATGGTCTATTCGATCGAAGGCTTTGGAGTAGTCAGTAAAGATGGAGTCTACTTGACCTTCAGATTCCATACCGGATGTAACGTATTCTGTAAAAGATAATAGATTTGATGTTGTGGATCGGTTTTTAGAAATCCATCTTGTTCGGCAATGAAATTGTTCGATAGAGAATTGTAAACCTGCGTATAAACGAGACGCTCCAGAACCTTCGCGAATAAACACAATTTTGAAATTGGCGATAATTGTTCACCTTGCTTTTATCACCAATTTTATGAATAGGAGTCACATATGCAGATTTCTATGCTGTGGGGACAAGTCCCTCAAAAAGAGAGCGTTGGAACAGTATCGAAAGAGGTTCTGTCAATTCCTTGGCACAACTCACAATCATTATAGGTGGTATGCTGTCTGGTCCAGCGCCCTTGGATAAGTCGAGTGACTTAAGTATGTTATATACATTAAACAGGGTATTTTCCCTGGTGCGTTTAAACGTGCTGTAGTCAACTCCATTTATAAAAATGGAGACAAAAATGAGACCTCTAACTACAGACCTATTTCAGTCCCTTCAGTGCTGTCAAAAATTATGGAGAAGCTCATTAATCTTAGATTGCTTAACTTCCTGAATAAATACCAGCTAATATCAGACTACCAATACGGCTTTAGGAGGGGTGTCTCTACAGAAGATGCTGTACTAGCACTGACGTCACATATTCGACGACCTCCAAAAAGCTTTCGACACGGTTTCCATTTCAACACTTTTTCGCAGATTAGAGGCAATGGTCACCACTAGCTTTGTTATGTGACTATCTACTTGACCGCAAACAAAGCGCGAAAATTGGCGATCACATCAATGATCTAACAGACATAGCTGTTGGTGTACCTCAAGGTAGCGTGTTAGGTCAGACGCTTTTCACAATTTATATAAACAGCCTCTGCAATCTTAAGATACCTAATGCAAAATTTTTCTCGTATGCAGACGCCACAGCTGTAGTTTTCACAGGCTCAACTTGGGAGGAAGTTTATAATGCTGCCTAAAAGGGATTAGCACTGGTGGCTCGCTGGTTGAATTGCAATTTATTTACACAAAATACCTCAAAAACTAAATACAGGGTGTTAAGGGCCCTCGACTCTCTATACAAAATGTCCCAATAAGTTGCTAAATTTGCATGAAATGTCCAATATTTTTTTTCATTTCCGACAAAAAAAATTGCAGTACCTTGTTCCGCATGATGGTCTGAAGCCCTAGTTAAAGTTTTTGCAAGGGTGCCCCTAACGCCCTGTATATCTGTTTTACTATAATAATAGTACCCAACCATGGCTCGCTATTATTTCTCGGCTGCTTGCGCAGTGAAACGAGCGAGATAGAAGATGGCTTTGACGCAACCCAATACAGACCACCAAATAAAAATTCACTCATGTAACGACTACAAAAATCAAAATTGCTCATGTACTGTCATTGCTAAAATAGACAAAATTAAGTACCTTGGAATAATATTAGACCAACGTCTTGCATGGCACGTACATATAGATGTACTGATAGGTAGAATTCGTAAGCTTTCGTGGCCTTTTAGCAGATACACTATTACTAAAGCAAATATATTATCAATAGCTCAATCGGTTCTCACGTACTGTATCCCGTTCTGGGGCGGAGCCACAAAATTCAAATTTATAGAACTGGAACGAGCTCAAAGATCATTACTAAAAGTAATTTATTGTTTCCAACAGGCTGCCTATGTTCCGAATGTAGTCTTCTGTCAGTACGTACGTAAAGTTTTCACCTGTATAACTTCACAAGTCTCTTCCACTGAACCACAGCCGTCTCTATCGTCTTCTACAAGCCATGCTATGATACGGAACGGCAACATTGCTGTGAACCGGTTTACTCCTCTTGAGTACTAAATCCTATGGAGGTGGCATACCTACGAAAAAGTGAGGTGTAACTAAGTCACAATGTAAGAAAATATTGGAATTCAATTTTAAACTTCTTCTAATTGTTGTATTAATCGGTCCAGCCGTTTCAGAGATTAGCCGGAACAAACAGACAGACAGTCAAAAATTGTAAAACATGTCATTTTGGTATATGTACCGTATATTTAATCATATGCACGTAGTAAAAAGCGGTTATTTATTGTTACAAACAGACACTCCACTTTTATTTATTTGTATAGATGTATAGAAGATATGCCATCTCCATAGGATTCAGTACTCGAGTTTTAAGGCTTCCACATACCGGATGCGTGAGCAGCACGATGCGTTGCATCTGTAGCACGCTGCGACATAAAGCAATTCACACCGGCATCGGCGTCGCACACGCATCGCAGTGCATCTGCGACGCCGTGCGTCAGCGACGCCGTGTGTTGCTTTCGGATCGCGATTGACATTTTCTTTCAATTTGTAATTCCCTTCCTATTTTATCCCACAAAAGAGAGTTTTTATCTTGTGGATCTTATATACATTTGTATCTGCGTACTATATTAATTAATTTTTCGCGTATTTCAAAATCCATGATTACAATTTGTAAATATTGACAACTGACGTGCCGCAGTCAGCGTCGCAGCTGCACGCAGACGCATACGTCACCGCGGTGTGTCCTGAATTGAGAAATCCTGTAGAATACAACGTCACAATGCCGGAGCTCGTGTGCGGCGTTGCCGTTCCGCTGTTGCGCGACCGCACCGCGGCCGTTTCGGTTTGTATCTCGCGGACGGCCGTGCAGCTCTCGCACGCAAACGCAACGCAATGCAGCTGCGATACTGTTGGTGTGAACCTACGCGTACAAATTCATATTGTAGCGTGTGTTTTGTCTTTTGACAAGTTGTGGCTGCAAAGCTTTGACAGGTGTCACTGTCATCGTGGTCTGCCATTCGTGTGTCATTATATGTAGGATATCCGATGCCCTTCGGGTCGATGGTTTTCGAATTTCGCGTCATTAACTTATATATATATATATATATATATATATATATATATTTGGGTAGTCGCATAATATCGATTTAGAAGCCCTTGAGGGCGTGAAGGGTGTCCTCGGATTAAAAATTAAGAAATAAATAATAAGTAAGGGCTCGGCTCGTAATGTTGGTATCTTAATAGCTAAATAGTACTAATTTTCGTGGAACCGTAATATTGTTGGCGCCTCTGAAACGAAGTGTTCACTGGCTACAGGTCGCCCGGGAAACAAGCGCGGGGGACTATGGATAGTCTCCACGAACTTCTACCAGCGACTTGCATATAAAGAAATTGCAGACGGTGGGCGCCTCGCTTTAGAGAGGGTTCGTAGGAAGTATGGATCTAGATCGTGAGGTGGCATTTAAGTAGTTAAGTAATGCGTATCATAGATGCCTGAAGCCTCTCCAGTCCATGTGGGCCAATTCGTTGGGCAAACTTCGACCAACTTGAAGGCGGGCGTAAGTCATCTGTGACGTTTCTTGACAGATGCCAGTGGGAGGAAAATCTAACTAGAGTGCTCGCCAGATAAGTCTGCGCGCGACTGGTGGCGTATTTAATGTTGCCAGTAGTTGTAAATAATTCTCCCATCACGAGTAGATGAGGAAAAAATCTAACTGGCTTATGTCCGTTAATTGAGAATACGGTAAATTTTACCTAGATACTTCGATTAATAATAGCAATAGAAAACTGTAAGACATTACACTTTTATAAGCAGATAGATTTTATTTTTGTTTATTCAAATTATTAGTAACTAGCGGATCTTCGCGATTTCACCCGCGTGGTACCCGTTCCCGTGGGAATATCGGGATAAAATACAGCCTATGTCACTCGGGAATAATGTAGCTTTCTAATGGTGAATGAATTTTCTAAATCGGTCTAGTAGTTTCGGAGCCTATTCGATGCAAACAAACAAACAAACAATCAAATCTTTCCTCTGTATATAATATTAGTATAGATTTAAGAATTAAATAACAACAAAATAAATATATTTCAAAAGATTTTATTGAGTAACTATAGTAACTAGAGAATAATAGTGACTATCGAGATAAAATAATATAGCCAATGTCATTCATGAGACATGCACACATGCTCATAAAACCAAAATACCCCAAGAGAGAGCAAAATATCACATAATGGTCACCCTAAAAATGACCTGTCAAAAAGCAGTCCACTCCCGCACTTTAGCAAATGGTTTATGTAGCCTGTTATTGTCCCGTTCTATTTCGCAAGCACATTTCACTTGTAAAACAATCTCTCTTCCAGCACTTTTGATGAATTTTGGCATGACGATTACCAAATAAACTAATAAAACATAATGACACTTGACACACTCGCTTCGCCTGTCACAACAAATAACATGACAACCTGCCAGATTTGAAATTAGTTCCAAATTCAACCGCGTGCAGACTTATCTGGCGAGCGCTCTACTCGGAGATGATTAGTTTTTTTTTTATACTAATTTCAGGATAATATTTTGCAAGCGTTATTTATTACGCTAAAATTTAGGACATGGTGTAATCCCCAAAAAAAAGATACTAAGAAATATCCCCTGTAAGTATTCGCCCCGAAAAATAACTCTGGCGCGCCTCCATAAGATATTGTCCAAAGTGTTGTGTTATTTATGCGTTAGCATTTTCCTGGAGTTGACCCAAGCTAGCTAGAATCCATCTTTTTGGCTTTAGATCTTGGGGGGGGGCCCGTAATAACGGAATAAAACCCGTAACTTACATTCTTAACAACTCTTATATTCCTTTATTAAATTAAATAAATATAAAGTGTACAGATTAGGCTCATACTTGAGGGAACTTGCCACCCAATTGTCTATTCTCACGCCAGGTACCGAGGTGGAAGAGGGGTTGATCGGAGAATCTCACTGGCGGCAGACTAGAGAATCGGCCATAGTTTAATCAACCGTTGGGTCCATGACTTTGGGCCAGGAACGACGACCCAAGGAAGAAAATTTGTCGAGGTTGGTGCGTCGTGACCTCAATTGTTTTACAAACTAACCCCGACACATAGCAAGAAGTGGGAAGCAGGAGTCGATTACTGGCTCTTTCAGCCCGTTAGTGTTGTGTTCGACAAAGGCAGAACGAAGCCGTTGAGGCAACGATAAAGATAATAAATATGAACAATAAGAAACCAATATAAGTACTTTCCTGATATCTTTGCGGGCAGGCACCTATATTTAGGTTTAGGTAGTTATAAGGGTTTATTAGCTTTAGTTAACTAACAGCTGTGGTGATGGTTATCCTACTAATATTATAAATGTGAAAGTTTAGATGTTTGGATGTTTAGATGTTTGGATGTTTGGATGTTTGTTACTCAATCACGCCAAAACGGCTGAACGGATTTGGCTGAAATTTGGGACATAGATACTTTGTAACCTGGAGAGGAACATAGGCTACTTTTTATCCCGGAAAAGTGTCACATTCCCGCGGGATAACATCGTGTAGTCCACGCGGGCGAAGCCGCGGGCGGAAAGCTAGTTAAGTAATAAAAGAAGCTAGTTGCCATGACAACCTATTTAAAATCATACAGAGGTAAAATGTATGGTGGGTTTGCTGTTTTGAGCATAGGGTCTTCTACGCGCGCCCACTTGCTACTCTAATGTCTTGTGTTCTTTGGGAACTTCTCTATTTCTACTTCTTAATGTCCAGGACTAAGTGCTTTTGTTTTTTTGTCTGACTTCTTCGAGTTGGTGATGGTGAAGTAGACATACTCCTGTGCTATGAGCTCGTTGGTATCTGTGAGCACGGCGCCCACGTGTGCGCGCCCGTGCTCCAGCGGCATCACGCTCGGGAAGTTCTCCAGGTGGATGGACAGGTTGTTCAGCTTGTAGTGGCCCTGGAACCAGAGGCAGGATTACCAAGAGTACTTGGATAAATGAGTGAAACAAAAGAACCGCTTATTTAACCTTTTGACTGCCAAGGTCTTCTATAGAAAACAAACGTTTCGTTATCAACGAGGACATTTTGCTGGAC
This sequence comes from Crambus lathoniellus, assembly GCA_949710035.1. NCBI lineage: Eukaryota > Metazoa > Arthropoda > Insecta > Lepidoptera > Crambidae > Crambus > Crambus lathoniellus. The sequence goes on along the minus strand of OX453316.1, from coordinate 24,570,890 downwards.
TTAGACCTAGACTCTGAATTGAACGTCTCTGTGTTCTAAACGCCACGACTTTATTCGAAGACAACAATCTATTATTTTACTTTGTTTTTTATTTTGTCTTCTATAGAAAACAACAAAATAATTAGATAATGTCTTCTAATAAAGTCGTGGCATTTAGAACATAAATAGGTTTGTCTTCTATAGAAGACCGTGGCAGTCAAAAGGCTGTCGTGCCCTGCGTGTCCTTGCTGGCACGCAGTCTGATCTAATGAAAGTAAGCCTGGCTACACACGGGCCACAACCACAAAAGGCCGCCACCGAGCTATTTCCTGTAAGTAGTTTTCATACATTTTATATGAACGTCAACGTCGTCGGTAGTCGTCATCAGCGCCCCGATCGCGGTAATCCTATAACGCATTAATCAGGTGTACGTGTAGTTGACGTGCATAACCGTTATTGATAACGTGCGGCGTAGACAGTGCGACAACGTTTTATGTTCCGGTGATAATAATCTTTGGAACTAAAACAGTTTTCATACGACAGTCTATTTTGACCAGGGCATGAAAACCGGTTAAATTTTCAAACCGGTTTTGGGCCATATGTGTAAAACCGCAATAGATTTCGGTAGGTTTCGGTTACCGGTTTTTAACCGGTTTAGCGAGTATAACCGGTTATTTTGAAAGAAATTATCATTAAAAAACGAAAATTACGGCGCAGGCGGGTGGCGCGCGGCGCGGGCGACAGCGGTGCGCGAAGCCCCACCTCGTGGTCGTAGGTGGCGTGGGGCGGAATCGTGACTCGTGGCGCGTCTGGGATTAACCGGTTTTATAAACGATAAATTTACCGGTTAAGGAGCTTTATAATACTGTTCTTGCAATTAACCGGTAACCGAAATGACTCCGACTAATTTTCACCTGTTTTTTTAACTAACTGGTTAATCACTTAACTAAATTTTAACGTTATTTTGAACAAATTTAAGCGGTAAATTGAAACCGGTTAACAGCCCTGATTTTGACAGCTAATTTCGTATTGCAAGTGTGGGACACAGGAAGTAACCTATAAGTCCCACAGGATTGTGGGACTTATAGGTTTGCGTGACGTGTGCGTCGTTATGTCATTACGGCAATACGAAGTCCATCGTCAAGACGCAAACGTGATCAAGACGCGCTGCATAGAATTACAGCGATCGGCCCGGTTTCTTCTTCTAGCTTCAAGTGGCGGTTGGTGGACTTTGGCTCGTGTGCGGGAACGGCAACCAACAAGGCTGTGAAAGTGGCAACTACTGGGTTGCAACAATTTGCTGTCTGCCCTCGACACACTTAGAAGAAAAATGCAAGATTGTGGTCAAGCCAAGGATCCGTTCGATTCGAATAGCATCTTCAGCGACATGTAAAAATACGCCGACCTGAGAACGTTAAAGCATAAATTATTCTAATGTAATGCAAGTACTTACAGGAGGCAGTGGACAAAGCAGGCCGACTTGTCTGAGCATGGTGCCGAACATGAAGTCTTTGGAGACCAAGTTGCACAGCCCGAATCGGAAGTTCATGAAGGACGGGTGGTACATGTTGCTCCGTTTCTCTTTCACCTCGATTACGATCTGAAAGCAACCGTGTTCCGGTGATGGTAACGTTTTGTTTCAAATACAGTCAATCAAACCGAATCGATATTTACCATAACTTCATTTACTAACAGATATTTGACTTCAATAAGGTCTATATTCATAAACACCTTTATAGTTTTGATGCTTTCAAACTATTCATTAGCAAAATGGGTCACGGTTTATTTGGTTCAACCGTACATTAATTTTGATATTTATTTATAAGCGGGTGCTAACAACGCCTAGGTACCTAAAAGACCAAGGTCCGTTTGAGTCGCTGAGGCAGAACAGCTATTTACTATTTGTACGTCGAAGAGTGTGCTCAGGAGCTGCATGAGCTCATACCGCCATCCCCCTTCTTCCATAGGAAATCCAGACGCACAGCGGGCTACCACCCTTTCTTGGTTGATATTCCTAAAGGGGCCCATTCACGACAGGCCGCTTTGCCGTCCGTCGCTTTACGCAGGATGGTGAATGTTGTCGCAGCCTGCATGGTGGCCGGCAACATTTGAGTCCGACTTATGCGACTCGAGTCCTGCACAGAACGTGTGAGCTCCGCAGGCAGGACAGTGTGTGTGCTATGTCCTGCAAGCACCGCCCCCTGCACCGGACTTAAAGTGCCCCGGTAACGATCAATCGCAATTGACAAAGTTTACGTCATTGACGGACCAAATGATCGTCTACAGAGGCAATTGAAGCGATTGTCATTCGAAACTACGAGATTGATGCGAATGATGGAAAGCCCATTGACAATCGCGATTGACGCTACCAATTGATCGTCTCGCTGTGCGATTGACAGGTTTTTCGATGAGAAACATGGCGCGAGCAATTGACGCATCGATTGAAGCTCCATCATTCGCACCTTCAATTGAAACGGTCAATCACGTAACAATTGACGAATGACGATTGATCGTTACCGGGGCACTTAAAGACAGGATAGTGAATAGGCCCCTCAAATGTCGCACCACGCGCTACTCAACATCTTTTATATGAATATATTAAATAAATGATTTTTCTTTCTTTATATTACGCACAGCTAAGGAGTGGAACTCCCTCCCTGCGTCTGTATTCCCGAGTACTTATAACCCGACCACCTTCAAAGCAAGGATGAATAGGCACGTTCTGGGTTAGCTCGCTCCAGCGTAGATCCTGTCTTAACCCATGGGCTTAATTGGGATCAAGACCAAACCCATTCAAAGTGAAAATAAAATAAAACGTTTATACTGACTGAGATATTGTTGTTCCAAGTGTGCTTGGTGGTGCCCTCGATGTTCAGGAAGTAAGGGCTCCGGCGGCTGGTCCTCTTGATGTAGATCTTCACGTCCGTCACGTAATTCTCGTTCATTATCACCCTCTCCGTCCTCTCCAACACTGCCGTGTAGCACTGAAGCAATCATCTCTACATAGTATAAAAAAGTAATTAAAAAAATTAAAACTACCTCAGAAAGTACCTGACTCTTTGTATGGTATAGTTAGGTACATGGAATGGAAAGAGGAAAGATCAAAGAGAATCCGAAGTTGCTATGGATGGACTCATATAAAGAATAAACGGGCTGGAGTGGAACTACCTACTGTCTACCCTAGCAATATGACTGATGAAGTGATAGAATCATCAAATGCTAATGAAATTTCAATCCTCTTCGCTGACTAGGTATTTCTCTTCTGTATACGCCCATGAACAGGAAATAGTAGATTGTATTGACGACCGATTTGGCGCAGGGGTAGGCTACCCACCTTCTGCGCCAGTGGTCTCGGGTTCGATTCCCGAACAAGACAAATATTTGTGTGCATGAACATGTCTATTTGTCTTGGTCTGGGTGTTTACTATGTATATTAAGTATGTGTTTACAAACAAAAAGTATTTAAGTATATATTTATCCGTTATCAAGTTTCCATGATACAGTTTCGTAATGAAATTAAAACGGGGCTTAGATAATTGGTGTGAATGTAAGAAGTTATTTATTTATTTATTATTTATTATTATTACAAGGGAGCAAAATAATATATTATGGCGAGGGCGTAATAAAGGGCGCAGTAAAGGATTGCGCTCGGGATTCAATATACGTAGCCCGAGGTGAAAATAATTATTTTGCGGCCAAGTAATACCCTTCGATTATACGTATTCGACCCTGTTATGAAGCTGTTCAAAATTCAAATCTCATTGTTACCCTCTTGTCATAACAGGTAAACAATGAATTGTTTTGGGCCCTGTTATTAGATAAACAATCATCGCTTTTCGAATAGATGGGATGAAATAGTAGATTGTATTACAAGGGAGCAAAATAATATATTTACGGCGAGGGCGCTATTTTGAATCCAGAGCGCAGTGAAGGATTCTAGAGTAGAATCTCGAGCGCAGCGAGGGATTCTAAAGTAGAATCCTGAACGCAGCGAGGGATTCAATATACGCCACCCGAGGTGAAAATAATTTTGCGGCCGAGTAATACACTCTGCTTTTCATCCCCCTCTATAAGAAAAGCAGTAAAGACAACTCAAACTACCTACCTTTCTTTGTCGTTCGGATACATCATAGTGCTAGTCGGGCAAGAAAAAAAAAATTAATTTTGAAATAAAAAAAAAAATTATAAAAAAAATATATGTCCATCAGATTTCTTATAAGTATCTCCGGGGATGCCGTAGGGGGGTTGAAAATTTTGTTAGATTTTAGCTACGACTCACCGTTTACGAGATATTCTCAATTTTAAAAAATTCCGTTTTTGAAAATTTCTCGGTCCCGAAAAAAGTCCCGGCCCCATACAAAATCAGTTGAATTTTTTTAAAGTACTGCACACCCTTTGCTACACTCCAACCATGAAGTTTGACTTAATACTCTGAGGTAACTGGAGCTCTCACCCTGAATAAAAAAGTGTCGCCAGCAAATTTGACATTTATGTATGTAGTGGCTGTCAGCTGTCTCATATGACCATACCTACGTATTTTTTTAAAGTGTAGGTGAGACGGAAGACAGCCACTGTGTTATTTGTGGTATTCAAAAAATTGTTCGTACTGCACTCTCCAGTTACCTCAGTATTAAGTCGAGCTTCATGACTCCAACCAATGCTTCTTTAATTATGTTCTTAATTCAAATCTCATTGTTTTGGACCCTGTTATTAGATAAACAATCATCGCTTTTCGAATCGATGGGATGAAAACAATATTACATGCTCAACTAGCTTGTTAACCACACTTTATAATAACAGACAGCCTCTAGCTGTACCTGTATTCGAACGTGAAACTGTCAGCAATAAATTGGATAGTATTGATACAAGGAAAGGCTCAGGTCCAGATGGGATTGCACCGATTTTAATAACTTCATGTGTATCATTTCTAGCGCGTCCACTTACTATAATATATAATAAATCGTTATCTTCGGGGATCTTCCCTAATGTTCGGAAGGATGCAAGAGTTGTCCCTATACACAAAACCGGTGATAACAATTATTGTATATCGAATTACATCCATCGCCCTATTTCCATCTTGTCTTTTTTATCTTTTATCTTTTATCTTATCTGTCTTTGCAAAGATATTAGAATCTATGTTAAATAGCCTTATGTTCAGCGGCAACTCAAACTTTACCTTAGCGAACAACAGCATGGCTTCGTTGGCCTTCGGTCGACAGCAAGCAACCGTCTCTTAAACTTTACCGAAAGCTTAATACAAACTTTAGACTCTGGGAAACAGTCTGACATCATCTATACTGACTTTACTAAGGCCTTTGACAAAGTTTCACATTCTCTGACAAATTGTCTGCTTATGGTACAAATGGTTCTTTACTGTCTTGGTTTGCTTCGTACCTTAGAGACCGCTCCTTTCATGTTGTTGTTAACGGGACCGAGTCTAAAAAGCATCCTATCACCTCTGCAGTCCAGCAAGGCTCACATTTTGGTCCGGTACTTTTTTATCTATTTATAAATGACGTTGTTTCATCGTTTGTATCTTCACAAGTTTTCATGTATGCTGAAGATCTGAAGTTTACTAGAGTTATTGACTGTAACCAAGACGCGGAACTTCTCCAAGCGGATCTGGATCGATTCATTGAATGGTGTGATAATAACAAAATGCATCTCAATTCAAAAAAGTGCTTCCATGTGAAATTTACACGAAAAGGTATGCTGGTCGGTTCAAACTATTACATGGGCAATGACTTGATTCAAGAGACTGATACTATTCGAGATCTTGGAGTTATATTTTACGAAAAGGCTACCATTGTGCCACATATCGAAAATACCTATAGTGAGTAAAGCATCAAGAGCGTTAGGATTTGTTTTAAGAAATGTTAGGGATTTCCAGCATGCGGCGACAAAAAAGCTTCTCTACAATAGTCTGGTCAGAGGCATCCTGGAATATTGCAGTTTAATTTGGAGACCGCATTACTCAACACACTCCTTAAGACCTTATTCCGTAGGTAAATCTATTCCTTCGTACAAATCTAGACTGTAATATTTTCGGATAAATTCCTTGTCAGTGCGTAAGGAACTAATCGACTTGGTTACTCTTTACAACTTAAATTAGAGGCAAAATATATAGTCCTAGTATTTTAAGTACTAGCTCGTGGACAACACGACGTTATCCCGCGGGAATGTGATGTTTTTCAGGGATAAAAAGTAGCCTATGTTCCTCTCCAGGCTACAAAGTATCAGTGTCCCAAGCCAAATCCGTTCAGCGTGATTTAGTAACAAACATCCAAACATCTAAACTTTCACTTTTATAATATTAATAATAGTAGGAATACATTTTTGAGGTCGGTGCCTTTTTCATCATGCATGATTCTGGATGGCACCTACCTCAAAAAAGAAAACCTACCTTTTTGAGGTAGGTGCCAACTAGAATCACCTGAAGAAGAACATGTTCTTTAGAGATATTATTTTTTTCTTTTCAGTTGTCAGGTACCTACTTTTTGAAGTCGGTTTTACTTTTTTTTATTTTATGTTTGTCCTATAAGATACCCATATCTCAAAAACTACTAAACCGATTTTGATGAAACTTAAACTGTTTCCTAAACTGGAATACACCTGATTATTAAAAAATATCATGTTGATATGATTAGTTTTATAGAAGTTCGTGGACAAACCATAAACTTATTTATACTAGTATGGGACAAACATATTTTACATAGGTACACTTTTTAGCAAATTTAGCACACGTGCTTAGAAGCCTAAATAGAAAGCCTTACTAAAATAATATCCAATTCCAACTCACACATACATACAGGTCAAACTGATAACTTCCTTCTTTTTGAAATCGGTTAAAACCTCAGATCATATAATACTTTAGTATTATATGATCTGAGGTTAAAACCATGTTGCTTCCCTGCCGTCTTTACATCTTTAAACTACGTAAGAGGCCGGCGAGCCGAGCGAGCCATTTCACTTATGTTTATTACAAGCTAGCTTTTTTTACAAGCTTTTTATTAACTTGCCATGTTAGTTAGTTTGTTAGTGAGTGGGGGACAAATCTTGCAAGCTTAATTTGACCCACTTCCAAGTGTCCGATCGAGTTGAAATTTTGTATACAGGTTTAATTTAGATGACAATACAATATTAAAATTATGGTCAGCAAAAAAGCTTGTCATAAAAAATGTTTTTTTACTAAAAACTTATCATAAGTACTTCGGTTCACACCGTCACGAGACTCGCTCGCCTCTCCTGCCTCGCAAGTTCGCTCGCTCGACTTTCTCCGGGCGCCTAAAAATGTTATTTAACACAAAATTCTATCTTATCTAGGTACCTATGTAATTTTATATATATAAATATTTTTAATGTACTTTTATCTTTTTTCTCACTATACACATTTATTTTTTATTTTTTTCCCCCTATAGTATAAACCATCTTTATCCTATCTTGTTTTTGCAACCATTCCCCTTTTCTCCTAGCTATTTATTTCTTTTTTCACCCAAGGTTGCCAGGAAGAGATTGCCATTAGGCAATAGGGCCGCCTTTTGTCTGTTTTCTATTTTTTATTGTGTCTTCTTGTAATTGTTTTTCTTTCGTTGTGTGCAATAAAGCTTTTTTTATTATTATTATTTATTTTTATTATAAATTTCTATCAGACACCATAAGTGGTACGAGTGTGACTTACCAAAATAGCTCCTACAGCGAATTGAAGAGCAAATAACTTCAACAACATTTTGAATTCCAACAAAATCGACTGGCGAGTTGAAATGAGGACATTTACTAATAAAAATTATTCATGAGCGTATTAACTTCACTGATTTTAGATAATATTTTAGGAATTGAGTCATTATTTAGTTGATGGATATTTAATTTCTCTGTATGGGTACTTAGGTACTTCGGATCTATTAATAATTTGTTTGTTTACTTGCTCACTTAATAATCCATGTCCTACCTACTGGAAAAAGAGGGGCGATATAAATTTGACGTGTCGCTGTATCAGTCTGTTTGTGACATCGTAGTTAGCTCCTGAACGACTGGACCGATTTTGATGCGGTTTGATGTTTTGTTCGAAAGCTGACGTGATCGAGATGTGTAAAATAAATAATAGTTTAATCAAAAGGAAATATCCTGTATATCATTTGATTACAATCTCGTCAGTGACAACTATTTCATTATGTTAATTGGACAGTGTTATGAAAGAATAGATTAAGCGACACTAGAGACAAGTTGAGAAATTAAATGAGCTTCAAAGATTTTGGAGTTCTTATGTTAATTATTTATGTTATCTGTATGATATTTTTACTTTAAAGTAAGATGTGTTTATAGTTTACATTAATTAAGAATTTATTACGCTGCAGAATATACTTTAAAAGATATAGCCATTTTTCCGCTTAATTTGTTAATTTATCCGTGTGTAGGAGTGTAATGTGTAGGAGTTCCGCAGGGCTCTCATCTTAGGCCTTTGGTTGAAAGAAATGATGTAAGATTGTGTTTCCATCATTCATATTGTTTTCTTTATGCTGACGATCTTAAAATCGAGAAAAAGATTTCTGAGAGTGCGGATGTTCAATTATTGCAAGAAGACTTGGATCGGTTTGAAAGATGGTGTGAAGTTAATCTTTTAAAATTGAATGCCAACAAAAAATGCTTTTTCATGCATATTTCTAAAAAAAAGACTCGTCACGTCTCGTCGTACAAATAGAGCAATGTCGTTCTTAAGGAGGTTGATTCCATCCGTGACTTGGGCGTCATTAAAGATAAACAGCAAACTGCAGTTCAATACCCAAGTAGACACCAGAAGTTTCAAGATGCTTGGAATTGTTTTGCGTAACTGTAAAGAATTCAAATCAGTTCAAAGCAAAATCTGTGTTTTTAACTGCTTGGTCAGATCAATATTAGCCTCTTTATGATATTCATAAAAAAAGGTTTGAATCTGTTTATAAAAGATTTCTCTGGCAATTGACCTTTCAGTCTAGTCTTGACCTTTCGGTCATTTCAGACCTAAAGAACTCATTTACTTATTGGAAATATTTTTCTAATTCAAAAAAGAGCGGTACGCGCCATTTACTGCCTCCGCCGGCGCGATCCATTAAAAGTTTTGTTTAAAGAAATTAATATACTAACTTTAGCAGGGCAATACATCTATGAGAATATATTATATGTTAGGAAACATCTTGACTCATTCACTAAGAATAGTGATATTCATAATTTTAACTCAAGAAATAAAAATAAGCTTGACGTTCCAAGATTTAGACTTGAAAAAAGTAGAGGCTCGTTTTTGGGAAAAGGCATAGCATTCTTTAATAAAGTTCCACAAGAAGTACCTAATCGAGCTGCCTTTAAATAAATTTAAAAAACATGTTAAAAAGACGCTCTTAAGCAAAGGCTATTACAAAGTAGAAGATTTTTTAAAATATGATGACAACGCTGGGTTGTGATAATTATAGTAACACTAACAATGTATAAAAGGAAAATATTCCTATACTTAAATTTTATTAGTGTACTATTTTGTCTAGCAACGACATAATTATTTTGTAAATGCGTTGCTTCTGTAAAGCTGATGAGTTTTTTTCGCCTGTTTTTCTTGTCAGTTAAAAGATGTCCATAAAAGGTGGTAGGTAAAAAAAATTTTGGACGATTCATAAGCATTAATTTTATTTAATCTATATGAGTAAAAATTTATGACTGACTGAGACGTACAGTATTTTAAGCTTCAAACTTTAGAGCACCAAAGAGACTTAATGGATTTAAGGTTTCTCTATAAATAATTAAATGGTCGTTTGAACTGTCCTTTGCTTTTGGAAGAAGTAAGATTTAATATTCCACACTAGTTTCCATGTGGCTTCAAATACAATTTATTTAACCTCCTGAGACCCTGAGTACTCAAATGATGACATAAACTTTATAAAATCACAGAGCTCAGGTATAAGCACAACTTTAAATTTGGCGCGGATTAGAATGTAGGTCAGGAGTGCCAATACAAGAAAAAAAATACTTTACTACGTTTTTTAACGCCTATCTGTCATGGCGACGAAGAAAGTGCAACGAAGAGGAGTCATCATGCGCGTGGTAACTACAATCAATTGAATCCATACATATTTACGTTGTTTTTATAGTTTTTTTGTATAAAACCAATAAAGGTACTATTTTCCTACGTTTGTAAACCATTATTTCAAGCAAAACATTAGTTAAAACGCCATAATCTCAAAATTAATGTCATCATTCGATGACACTCGTTCTCAATTCCAACTTTTTAATGTCATCACTTGATGACATTAGTTCTCAATTTGGTAATTAAAAAAAAAATATGGAAAAATCCGACAGTGAGGCATTGTCAGAGAAAGAGCATGAAGGTCCTGTTGCGTTACTTCCGTCTATCCATATCGCAGATGATTCCAGCTCAGATAACAAAGATAGCACCAGTGACATGATACCACAAGACAGCCTGAAAATATTTATTCGTCAGATGAAGATACTGCCAGTGCCAGCACAAGTACTCCTTGGCTTCCGCCAGTTTTGGTTAGACGTGGTCGAACAAGAGGTAGCTTTGGCAAGAGGGATAAGAAGAGGAAGGAGTTCATAACCGATATCCTCAACCAGGAGTCGTGTCGTGCGTCAACGTGGACGTGGTCGAGGTCTCAGTTGCAGCCGAGGTGTTCAGCAGCACCGAAACCAGCAGTCTAACCAAGACTGTACCGATATTTCTTTCATGCCCGACATCAAAGACTTACAGCAACCAGCGTACCTCATCCATAACCGATAGGAATGGAATCCCACAGATTTTGACATATCTGCGTTATCCAAAAATACGCATGTATTGGGACCGAGTGACCTCAAATGAGCACATAATATAAAACGGGGGGGAGGGGGGATTTTTGTCACTATTTTTTTTTAAGTCACTACTTCATTACTATTCATAAAAGGAACTTTTTTTATACAAAGTCCGACAAAAGTAGTCCTGGGTCTCAGGAGGTTAAAATGAAATCATTCAAAAGCAATCTAGGCCATTTCTCTTGTGTTGACCGATGTGCGTCAAGTTAGCAGCCTCACAACAGAATTAGATGGTTTTGATTATGTCAAAAAATACTGTATAAATAGTGTTAAATAGTGATGTATATTAAATAAATAGTGATACTTTGATTCAAAAGATATTTGAGTATCTTAGTGAGGCTGCTAACTTAACGTCAAGTTAGCAGTCACCTCAAGAAATACAGTTTGTATCAATGTGATTTATATGTCAAAAAATACTGTATAAATAGTGTATCGTAAACGCAAAATTTCAAAAGTAGTTCTTTAATACAAGCCGAGATATTAGGGTCTCTAAGTTGGCTGCTAACTTGACGTTTCTTGCGATGGAGATTCCAGGGAAACAGGTACAAGTTTTTAATAAATAAATACTTGAAAAAATACTGTGTGAAATAGTGAATCTTAGGATATAAATAAAAAAAGAATTCTTCTTTGCTATTTTCAAAAAATCTAATGTAAACTTCTACATAATAATCTGAATATATGCTGACGATCAATGTTGAACTTTGCTTCTTAGTAATAAGGTTCAAACTTTATTTCAATCGTGGAGTGCGTACTATCGAGCAAAAAAGTGAAATATATATTTTTGATTGTGTCAATACATACGTTTAATCGGTTTAATGCTATTGATTAGGTATTTAAACAAATATATTTCTACCCACTTCTTAACCGACTTTAAAAAAAGAGGTTTCTCAAGTCGACTGTATTTTTTTTATGTATGTTTTACCATAACTTCGCCAGTTGTTAACCGATTTTAATAATTCTTTTTTTATCTGAAAGAAAATAGTTTATGTGTGGTTCCATTAAAAATTCAAAGTAGTCAGTTCAGTAGTTTTTTCACAATCCTGAAAAAACACATAGTTTTGGACTGGTAGTTCCTGCTTTACACGTCAATATCTTCGCGAACATTGACCAATTTCCATGATTATTTTTTTATTCGAAAGAGTAAACTCCTGAGGTGGTCACATTGTTACCAAGTTAGGATCTGATGGTGGAATCCAGGGGAAATCGAGGAAAACCCGTAAATTATAATTATAACACCCAGACCAAGAAAAACAGATATGTTTATGCACACAAATATTTATCTTGTTTGGGAATCGATCCCGAGACCTCGAGCGCAGAAGGCAGGTATCCTAACCCTGCGCAAAATCGGTTGTCATTTGAAAAAAGTAACCGCTGTAACTGAACAGATTTAAATACCTAGTCATAAAAGACTAATCAAGTAACTTTAATATTTAATGCACTAAGAATATACTTAAGTAACTAAGTTCCTAAGTAGTAACTTTACGAAAGATTAGTTTGGTACTTATGAAGGTACTAAATACGAGAAGTTTTGAATGACTAAGAGCTAACCTATATCATTTTAATAAATAAATACCAAAATAGAAAAAAAGTTACGTACTTTTAAACTGTAGGTTGTTATTATAGGATATAAACTTGCACGTGATATCACTTCTTATGGTACAAATGTACTCACTGCTCACCAATTTTAAAACAAACAAAACATTTCTCCAATGTCATGTCACCGAATCGAAATCACGTAAGTAAACAAAATCACGCCATCTCGCGGTGTTGCTTTGTACCTACTACGCCAGTGACTCGTTTGCGCTAGCGATGGGGCATTTCCAAATGTACGACAAGAAAAAATAACATGCTGTAAAAAATAGTGATTCTGTTTCATTCATTTATTTTAACTTTGTTAAAGTTAATATTTATTTTACTTGTTAAATTAATTGTCATAACTTATAACGTCTAACGCTATCCAAAACTATGAGATTGATTCGTGTCTACTTCTTGTATGCATTGCGGTGTCCTTCCGGATTTCGCCAAATTAATTCGAGTCACAAATGACAAATGCTTGACATATTATGTTTCGATATACGATAGATTATGTGTCATTTGAAATGACTGGAATAAAAAATTTGACAATATCAGTACGTCTAAAGAAAACTGTACACGACTGTACCTAAAATTGAATGTATGGTAGAAGTTTACATTCGATTTTTTGAAAATAGCAAAGAAGAATTCTTTTTTTATTTATATCCTTTGATTCACTATTTCACACAGTATTTTTTCGAGTATTTATTTATTTAAAACTTGTACCTGTTTCCCTGGAATCTCCATCGCAAGAAACGTCAAGTTAGCAGCCAACTTAGAGACCCTAATATCTCGGCTTGTATTAAAGCACTACTTTTGAAATTTTGCGTTTACGTTACACTATTTATACAGTATTTTTTGGCATATAAATCACATTGATACGAACTGTATTTCTTGAGGTGACTGCTAACTTGACGTTAAGTTAGCAGCCTCACTAAGATACTCAAATATCTTTTGAATCAAAGTATCACTATTTATTTAATATACATCACTATTTAACACTATTTATACAGTATTTTTTGACATAATCAAAACCATCTAATTCTGTTGTGAGGCTGCTAACTTGACGCACATGTTGACCGTATGCAAAAGATGTATAATAAAATTTGCAAGGGTGCCATAAATTTATTTGGTAGTCTTGCAGTATTTTCTGTCTGTATCGCTTAAGTTACAGTCTGTGAAATCCTGACAACTGCACAAGTGAATTAATTTCGATTCCAATATGAATATATCGTAGGGCTGTGCAGTTGTCATGGGTTAATATATTTATAATGTTAAACCTTTTAAACACTCACTTTGCTTAAAATAAGCTAAAATTTGTGTACTCTTTTTTATTAATTTTGTAATTTTAGTGCATGTCGTGGCAGCCTATAAGTAAGGCATCACTTTGAAAAGTGTCCTTAAAGTATTTTTAAGCTAGTAATAAGTGAATGTCTTGTTGGTTGTCCAATAAAGTAAAATAAAACATGTATTTTAGCTATATTTAGACCTATTAAAAGGCAATGCCTAATATTGGCGTCTTTTTTTGTTTGTTTCGCGGCCATCAACAAAATGTTTGAACATCAATTCTTGATAGTATAACAAACAATATTTGTTAAGACAGTATAGCTGTAAACTCAGTCAGAACCAAGTTAGAACCATTCGTCCGTACCTATATATAGAACATTTTTAAAAATCGCAAATGTAACTTTGTCATTCATACAAACACTATAAAAAACGAAGTTAAGTTCTAGCTAGTCTCATTCGGTTCGGACTGAGTTTACAGGTATACTTCCTTTGCAAATATTGCCTGTAGTGCTGCCAACAAATTATATTTCAATGTTTGGTTGATGGCCGCAAGAAAAAAAAAGACGCGAGCTGCCATACAAAAATGGCCATTGTCCTTTAAAATAATACCTACTAATAATTATTACAGAAACACTATGAACTGCCCATTTCTTTATTTTCATTGTGTCGTCTACATTAACAAATGGTTGCCTGGAAGAAATCGCTCCTTAGTGATAAGGCCAATAGTATCATATTGTTCTATCCATCTTTATTCATGTATTGTTTTTGGTGTACAATAAAGAATATTCATTCATTCATTCATTCAAATCAAACTAAGATCTGAGATCAAAACGGTTCACTTTATTTTATACCTTGTGTGATGGATAATCGTTAATTCTTGATAACACCATTTAAGTATCCTTTTATTAAAACAACATTAGTGTTCGTTTGCTTGACTTCTACTTCAGCGCGGAATTTGTTGAAAGGGAACTTGTAGGGGAAGTTCTGCATCGGCAACGTCAAGTTGTAAAGGTGGTAGTCTCCCTGCAACAGTAATGGGTTCAGTTAAAGTGATATCAGACGAGTAATTTTTCGTTTCAGCTATGTTTCAGGCCATATATAAGTTTAGTTCTTTAATTAAGGGCAAGATAATGAATAATGTCCACTGCTGGCCTCAAGGCGTCTAAGAAGCCTAACCCGTTGGCTTAATAAAATTATGACTTCAAATTCAATTGAAGTGGATTACCGCTGGCATTGGACAAGTGACTTCTGTGTTCCTTATCATCTTCCCTATTAAGATGTCCTTTTCATAGAGATCACATATCCGTCCATGTATCTCGACGAACGAGCGACGGTATTCATTGTGTAGATACTCGTAGAAGTAAACATTTCCCTAAAACAGTGAATAGTTCATATACTTAAGGCCGGCGCCTAAAATAGGGTATTTCAGATTATGGATTACTCGCAAACTACAGGTACTCAAAATTTGAAAAAAAATATATGTTAACTATTTTACAGTTATTTATCTAGTGCTTCCGGCCGTTTTTTTTCGATTGGTGATATTTTACTGTGTCAAATAAAATCCCAAACATCAATGATATTTTATACCAAACATCCGTCTAATCGTAATCCAAATATCCTATTACTTGCAGTAGGTATACTTGGTTTTAGTTAATCCTACTATATTAATATTATAAATGTGAAAGTTTAGATGTTTGGATGTTCAGATGTTTGGATGTTTGGATGTTTGGATGTTTTGATGTTTGTTACTCAATCACGCCAAAACTGCTGAACGGATTTGGCTGAAATTTGGGACATAGATACTTTGAAGCCTGGAGAGGAACATAGGCTACTTTTTATCCCGGAAAAGTATCACGTTCCCGCGGGATAGAGTCATGAAGTTCACGCGGGCGGAAAGCTAGTGAAAAATATACGAAAATCTTTGTCATTTACTAGTCTTTGAATAGTCGAGGGATTCCGGCCGTCATAAGTTTTTTTTTTTTATTATTTAATTGAATTTTAAGTGATTATCGATTCGCGGGGCGCTCGCGAGTTCACAGTTCACTGCCGGCTGCCGCTGCGTCCGCGTGGTATCGCGCGCGGCCGAGCAAGAGTTAGCGTGCCTATTTCGGTCGGGAATCATCGCCTTAAATATCTCTTGTACCTAATTTATTATAAATTTATATTAATGATAACTCTCCACGGTTTCACTCGCGTTCACCCCGTTCCCGTAAGAATATCAAGATCAAATATAGCCTATGTCACTCGAGAAGAATGTAGCTTTCTAATGGTAAAAGAGTTTTCTGAATCGGTCCGTTGGTTTCGGAGTTACTCAATTCAAACAAAAAAAACAAACGATCAAATCTTTCCTCTATATTTAGACGTTGACGGGCGACGGCATTTTATGGGCCAAATCACTATATACCTAACTAGTATAAAATAAAGTCCTCCGTTCAGAGAGACTGTCTGTTTGCGATAATTTCAAAAACTAGAGCACGGATTTTCAAGCGATTTTCACCAATAGATAAAGTGATTTCTGAGAAAGGTTTAAGGCGATACTCGGAAAAATCGTGCTGAAGCGAGATAGCAATGAGAAAATGACGCGCGCGGGAGCGAGACCGATTTTGCAGATTAGGCAAAAAAACCGCAAAATCACTTCGTATTAAAAAACTATAGCGATTTTTTGAAAATGCTTCTACACGATCCTAAATATTATTGGTGTCCACTAATTAAACCAATTTCCAATAGTATTTTTCGTATTTTTTAGAGGTCTTTTCGAAAATAAAAAGTGTCGAGGCAAAATCATAAAATCGTGTTTCTGAAACTATATACGAATCTAGATAAAGGTATGAAGAAATATATCCTATTACCAGATTTGTAACAACTCTAACCGTCCTATAGTTTTATATCAAAAAGTCCATATTTTTCCGAGTAGCGCCTTAAATACATAATTTGTCAAAGTTGTGTGTAAACAAGTTGATGCCATCGCCTCTGCCATGCCACGCCGTGCGGTCGGCCATGCGTCCATCCGTCCCAGGTAGCAGCGGCGGGCAAGCGCGTGGAGTGCATGTGCATAAACTGGCATTGGTATTTATTTGCAATTTGCATCCGGGCAAAGCCGGGGTGGGTCGCTAGTGTATAATCTTACCGTCACGTTGTTTCCCCAGGGATACTTGGTTTGGCCCTCTAAGTTCATGAAGTAGGGGCTCTTGCGGCTTGTTCGCGTGATGTACATCCTCGAATACACAACGTGATCTTCGTTAAACTCCGTAAAGCTGGCCATTGACGGTCAAATTTTCCTAAAACTGTGGCGTAAAACTCCGGCGTCAATCCAAAATTTGATCGTTAATGTCGAATCGTCACTCCAGAGTTTTAACTGACGACGCGCCACGCAATTTGTCATAAATCCAACGGCGCGTCGCGCCAAACTGACCGTCAGTGCGAGATCGTCATTCCAATCGCGTCAGTTCGATCGCTGCGCCCGCCCGCGGTGGTCGAGCGTGCTGTGTATTGTGCGGTCTGTATTAAAGTTTATGTTATTACAATGGCGGCGGCGTCGTCGGTGTCCTCTGGACGTGCCATGATCACAGAATTTATTGAAAAATACAAAAACTCTGAATGTCTGTGGAAAATATCGGACAAAAATTATAAAAATAAACAACATCGTCAAAAAGCTATAGAAGAATTGCTTCTTATTTTGAAAAAAATAGATAGTACCAATGATATAGTACCGCTAATTTGGACAGTGTTACAAAAAAAAAATATTCTATGAGGAGTGCATACAATAAGGAACATAACATGGTACCTATGTAGATAACTACTTATAGTTTTGAAGATATTTTTATGTTACCTAATACCTACCTCAATGACACTCGCTCGAATGTTCTTATTTGGAATATGTAGGTAGCTACCTACCTAATAATCGAAAGTTCTTATTTGGAATATTTAGGTAGGTACCTAATAATTGGTGGAACTGTATGTACCTACTACCTACCCACGTAGGTACGTAGGTAGTTTCTGCCGTACCTACGCATCGAGTTATTTAGTAGGTAAGTACCTAATAATCGAAAGTTCTTATTTGGAATATGTAGGTAGGTACCTAATAATTGGTAGAACTGTATGTACCTACTACCTACCCACGTACGTAGGTAGTTTCTGCCGTACCTACGCATCGAGTTATTTAGTAGGTAAGTAAGTAGGTACCTAATAATCGAAAGTTCTTATTTGGAATATGTAGGTAGGTACCTAATAATTGGTGGAACTGTATGTACCTACTACCTACCCACGTACGTAGGTAGTTTCTGCCGTACCTACGCATCGAGTTATTTAGTAGGTAAGTAAGTAGGTACCTAATAATCGAAAGTTCTTATTTGGAATATGTAGGTAGGTACCTAATAATTGGTGGAACTGTATGTACCTACTACCTACCCACGTACGTAGGTAGTTTCTGCCGTACCTACGCATCGAGTTATTTAGTAGGTAAGTAAGTAGGTACCTAAGTACTATTTTTTTTTCTCAACTGTTTTGTTTTCGTAACATATAATTTTGCATAGAGGTTTGTTTACCCTACCTACTTGATGGATGGATGGATGGATGGAACCCTACCACTAATGTTGGAAATTTTAATTCTTCGTAACTCATCCCCGATGCTAAGAAACGAAGAGTGGCAGTTAATCTCTCATGCATGAGGGCTAATAGCTTCACTCATATTCGTATCTTGTTTAGCAATATATGGAGTTACAAGTTTTAAAAGCTTGAAATATGTCGTTTCATCCATTCTTATATACCTAGTTTCGCCAGTCACTTGGTTGTAGCAATAATTCATTTAACAAATTGACGTGAGATAATTGACTCCTTTTTTTGAGCCATTCTTTCATCCATTGCCTTCTTTTTCGTTTTTTTGTGAGTACCTATATGACAACAAACAGTAGCCGCAGTGAGAATTAAAGTTTCTTCTTCAGATTCAGAATCCATTTTTTCGTCGACACGTCCGCACACAGCCCTGCCGGTCGAAAACTGACGAGCCGGCGTGACGCCAGTCAATGGGGAAATCTAGTTGGCTTAAAACTATTTGGAGTGACGCCACAGTTTTACGCCACAGTTTTAGGACAAAACTGATCGTCAATGGCCAGCTTAACGTTGGCCCGCTCCGGTAGGTACCATCCTTGCACACTGGTCCACGATATAATATATTTTAATTATCCATAAACGACTTATTATTCTACTCTGCAGAAATGCAGGTATACTGGGCGTTCCAGAGTTAAGCGACATGAAGTACTCTAATAATGTAATAATGGAGATAGCAAAGGGAAGATAGCAAAAGGGAGGGGAATTTAAGTGTCTGCAAGCGACATAAAGTTATGTGGGAATTATCGTGCGCCGCCTTTTGGAAAAAAGACAAAATGGCGGACTTTGACTAAGCCAAAATCTTCGAACCCCCTTTCAATAAAATTCGAGTGCAGGTGAGTGAAGTTAAAGAAGGCAAGCGTCCACCACCGCGCCCCTGCTTGCTATCCCGACGACGCTGGTGTACCTACGTGTCACGCCTGCATTACTCCACAAAAACCGATGACATTGTGGAGTACATGAGGATTAAAGCCAAATTTACTCTGAGGGTCGAGCGGTTGGAGTCTCGCCACAACGTGAATTTCAATTCTTTCGTGGTGAGGGTGCCGACCGAACATCTGTCGACCTTCATGAAAGAAGACTTTTGTTCGAAAGGTGTCCTGTTCCGCCGGTTTCGTGGTCGGCTACCGGACACTGCGTTGTGCAACACGACGCCACCGCCTACAATTCGTGTTAATAGTAGTTAATATATGAATAATAATATACCTAATATGTATGTTAGTCTTTAAGGTATTTATTATATGGGCCTAATATTGTAACACCTAATATTGTAAGATAAAAGTAGAAATAAACGATTATTATTATTATCTCCTTTATAACATTTAAAATACATACAACATTATACTTCTAAACATTAAGTTTTTACAATGTATAACACTAAAAAATATAACATTTAAAAATACAAAAATGCAGTTCCCCAACGGTAGCAAGATCAGGGTCACGGCTACCGGTGGTTAAGGATCCAGAGATCATGCTCACTAAAACATTTCTACGGTGGTGGCGTGTGAGGCGGGTCGTTACGTTCCCTAAAATATGGTTGAGCGAAGCGATGGCTGGTTCATGCGTCATGCTCGTGAACGGGTGCTGCCAGTGGGAAAGGGTCTGCTCTTATCTGCTTGCCTTAAAATGTGTTTTCTTTTGTTTTTATTCATTTTATTAAGAATTACATTTGAAATATGTATGGCGCAACTTGCAGTATATTGTAGAATTGTCTTTTGTTTTTAACTAATATTAAAGCTTTAAGTAGAGTTCCTAAGTAATTGAAAATTGTTCACCGCTATGATCATTAGTTCGCCTAATACTTAACTGTATTTATCATAACCTATTGTGTAATTGTGATGGAAACTGACCTTAGTCATACCATGTTAAGGTTATTTTTCAATTTGACGACTCTGTATGAAATAAAAAAGGGAGAAAAAAACAACCCTTGGAGTTTCTTGCCGGTTCTTCTCCAAGGCCTCCCGCTGTAGGGTTTGCGAACCGATGGCGTAGCTTCTATGACGTTCACAAGTATTGTAAATAACAATCTAAATTGAATAAACTTTGAATCTTGAATCTTGAGAGACAGGAACCTTCTCACTATACGGGCCGTGTCCAGAAGTACTGCCTTCTGCATCTGACTCTTGGTCCAGCCACCTAACGCAAGCCTCTTAAGGTGTTTATTGAGGCTCTTGGCTATCAGACCATGGGCAGATATGACTATCGGAACAACAATTGCTGAATCGATGTTCCACATGTCAACGATCTCGTGATCTAAATCAAGATATTTGTTTTCTTTATCTTTTTTAGCTTTCACAAGGTTGTCGTCATTGGGAACGGTGACATCAACAATTATTAAGCGGCGTTCATGTCGATCTATCAATACAATATCGGGCTTATTAGCTACAATAGTCCTGTCTGTAATGATAGATCGATCCCAATACAATGTGGCATGGCTATTTTTAAGGACCTGTACTGGTACCTTATTTATTATTATTATTAATTAACCCTCGTCCCTGATTAGGGTCTGCGCAGCGTTTTGTGCCACCTTAAGACCCGCACACTTGTTTTATCCTACTGCAGGCTGTGTTTCTTCCACCCATCACCCACTAAAATCCACGAATACAATAATAAAATCTCTCGGACTTACATGAATAAAGGGGACACTGATGAATGACATAAGAAATGCTTCTAGTTTAATCATATCAAATGATTTCTTTGGTCGTCTGTCAATCTCTATTTCTAATGTCTTTCTCCTGATCAAAGTTAGTTATTTACGTTTTATACCTTCTTCTTTGGGTCACAGAAAAGCAAATGATTACCACAACGTCCACAACTCATTTGGTCCAGTAGTTATGGATCAAATTGGCCGTGACAGATGGACAGGCAGACACACGAGTGATCGTATGAGTTTCTTTTTTATTTTTCCGTTACGTATGGAACCATAAAAAAGTGTACTAAGTAGGTATGAGCTTATTTTATCACCTTTCCTCAGATCTACTGTCCTGTCCACCCACCAGCATGAAAGATAAAATTACGAGCTTCGGTAAATGTCATTTGTTCTATCTTTAATCTTTATATTATAATTATATACCTATTTCTTTTGTACGTGTGATGTAACTGAACTCCTAAACGGCTGGAGCTGGACTGATTTGAATGAAATTTCGAGTGTGATTCGAGAATGGTTTAGATTTACAATTAAACCCTGTAGGTGGCGTGCTGTCGATAAGGCTCTACGAAGTTCGCCGGATCAGCTAGTAGGTAGTAATAAAATAAGTAATAAATAATCATTATTACTTAATTAAAAAAAGTTCGGTTGGTAATTCATAAAGTCATCGTGAAATGGTCCTGTTAACCTAGGCAATATTGTATTGTATCAGGCAATATTGACTTCAGCCAAAGTTAAAATTATAGTGTGGCTGTCAAAGTTAAAATCGATACCTAAGCCAAAATTTAGACCTTAGATTCATCCCCTTCGAGGTTGAATTTTATAAAATCCTTCCTTTAAGGCGCTACTCGGAAAAAGTATGGACTTTTTGATATAAAACTATAGGATGGTTAGAGTTGTTACAAATCTAGTAATAAGATATGTATTTCTTTATACCTTTATCTAGAATAGTATAGTTTCAAAAACATGATTTTATGATTTTGGCTCGACACTTTTTATTTTCGAAAAGACCTCTAAAAATACGAAATTTCAAGATTATTCTTAAATGGGGTTACATATACGATTGGAAATTGGTTTAATTAGTGGACACCAATAATATTTAGGATCGTATAGAAGCATTTTGTAAAAATCGCTATAGTTTTTTAATACGAAGTGATTTTGTGTTTTTTTGCCTAATCTACAAAATCGCTGTCGCTCCCGCGCGCGTCGTTTTCTCATTGCTATCTCGCTTCAGCATAATTTTTCCGAGTATCGCCTTAATCTATGAAAACTATTGATATTATAATAACCAAAAAACACTTTCTTTCGATCTTAATGATTTAACATGTATATAGTTCTTGATAAAAGGTATTGAATGTGTTATGACCGTGCGTGTACTTAATTTATAGTTCCTAAATACCTAGACCGTCATTTAAATATAATGGCGAGTTAAACATTTAATTTAAGATACACATAGATAGGTACAAAACAGGATATTCATACTCAATTCTGTTGATGGTTATCTGATCGGAAGTAGGTATCGTTTGGGGGTGACCCGGGCGACACTTTTAGTTTCAAAGGTGCAGTTTTGGCGCTAGCGTCGCAGCTTAGTCCAGCTGAGATGCGCATAATCTGTGGATTTCTGGCTGCGGCGATGAGAAATCGGCTGAAAAGCTTTATAGTTAAAGCCGTTATTTATGAAATAATATGAGACAAAAACAACAAGCAAGATGGCAATTTTGTTTGCTTTGTTGCAATTTGTATTATTTGTGTCGGTTTATCTTTTCTCCTACCATCCTTGGTTGAATTCTTGAATCAGTGCACTATTACTTGATATTTTGGATATTTGTCATCGCTCAGCCATCAAGTGTACAGTGCGACAACGTTTTCTGTTCCGGTGATAATCTATGGAACTAAAACAGTTTTCATACGACAGTCTTTTGTGACAGCTCATTTCATATTGCAACTGGCTCCTCTGTCACGGATGTCACCGGAACAGACAGGATTGTGGGACTTATAGTAGTTAAGTTCTGTGGTTGTAGCATGACGTGAACTCCTCAGTGTAGTCTATGATTTTATGTTTTCTTTGAATACGTAAATTTGATACGTATTTACCACATGGTGGAGGCGCTAAATCGCGAAAAGATGTCTTATCTGTGTTTTGAAGTGAAAACTTCTTAAACGGCGTTGTGCAGTGTTTGTGATGGGTAAAGAATGTTAAACTCGCGTCAGGATCACGTGACCGTCTCAGATCGAAAATTCGTAAGACGGACACGTGAACTGATCGAATTAGAATACGAAGGTAAATTTCGCCACCGTTTCCAAAGTTGTGATAGCTCAAGTTAGAAAATGGGCGGCATTGAAACCAGAAGACCTTGGTTCAAATCTAGTCCGTATTTTTTTTTCTTTTTTTTTTGTCTCATTCCTTTTTTTTGTGAAAAAGTCTATGGCTACTCCCGGAGTGCAACCCGTTGTTTTTTTTTATTTCAGGTAACTACAACAAAATGGAAGTCACAAAGTACGACGCATGTTATACGAGAGAACGTGGAAGAGTTCCTGCGCATTTATGAAGCCATGGCCGCCCTACAGAAATTGACGATGATGCCAAGAAGATCGTCGTCGGCGCGTTCTGCACGGGTCCGGCTCTTTATTTCTACGAAAAGGTCGTCGAGACGACAAAAAACTACGCCGAGATGAAAAAGGGCTCCCTTGCTGTTTTTTTTTCTTGCGGACGACAGACGTCTGTCACCCGCAAAAAATTGATGACGCAAATTAACCTTTCCGAAACCGCGCCACTTGAAATTTGACACCGCGTGACGTCATTTTCTTATCGCTATGTTTTGTTTTTGTTCGTGACGCCAGATGTAAACGCTTAGAACGCTCACAGTTACATTTCTGAGAAGGTTATGAATAGAGCTATTGAGATAAGCATAAATTGGACAACTTTATGATGTTTTGCTATTTAAAAAAAAATATATAAAAAATGACGTTGCAAAATATATATATATATATATATGTAAAAAAAAATCATATACGGTAACATACAATTGTTAATACTTTTATCTACTATAAAAACTGTAAAAAAACGATATTACAGCAGTTTACAGTGCCACAAGCTTTTCTGTTCCGGTGACAGTCGTGACAGAGGAGCCACTTGCAATACGAAATTAGCTGTCAAAATGGACTGTCGTATGAAAACTGTTTTAGTTCCAAAGATAATCACCGGAACAGAAAAGATTGGCGCACTATATATACTTTTTACAACGAAAGCACAAAAAAAATACACTAAGCGCGGGGACTGACGTCGACTGACTCGAAATTTCTGAATGTACGAATTTATTTCGTATTGATTGTATTTTAGTCTGTGCTAGTATTTGGTATGAATGAACGGGGAATTTATTAAGCATTCGGGCAAAAAATATTCAGACTAAAGAGAGTCTTAGTTACAAAGTAATAGAGACTAAAATCGACCGTGGTCTCCTTGACTGCTTAAGCAGTCAACGGGTCCCGAGAGCCCTCTCGCACGCCAATCGAAACCCCCCATGTTCACGCCGCGCGTGATTCATTGTGAGACACCAAGTGAGAAACATTCGCTTCGAGAATTTACTACATAAAATTTCATAGTAAAAATAAAAAGCGTACCTAAAAAGCGTACCTAAAAATAAAATTTTTTTTTTTTGTTGAAATCTCGAGGGTATTTGAAGATCCCGAGACGATTTGAAGTACTAAGAAATTGTTCTAGTAAATTCTCGAAGCGAATGTTTCTCACTTGGTGGATCCGATAATAGATAGACACTTATATAATTGTTGTCACATACTAGTGATTTGATACGAGTTTACTCGCCTAGATGTGTATATTTTTTTTGTGTGTCCGGATTTATTTGACGAATAGTTCGTTCGAAAGTGTGTTTATTAGTACCACATACTAGTGATTTGATACGAGTTTACTCGCCTAGATGTGTATATTTTTTTTGTGTGTCCGGATTTATTTGACGAATAGTTTCGTTCGAAAGTGTTGTTTATTAGTACCACATACTAGTGTTTGTTCCGAGTCCGCTTGCCTAGTTAAAAAAGTGGAACTAGTTTTAATTATTAGTAGTATTAAATTACGAGTATTATTATTAAAAATAGTTTGTTTTCGTTTGTTGATAACGGTTTAGTAGTTGATTTGCGAGGTTGACTTGGCCGTGCCGTTATGCCATACCGTTAATCCTATACGTTTTGTTTATA
Organism: Crambus lathoniellus; assembly: GCA_949710035.1. Classification (NCBI taxonomy): domain Eukaryota; kingdom Metazoa; phylum Arthropoda; class Insecta; order Lepidoptera; family Crambidae; genus Crambus; species Crambus lathoniellus. Next base: position 24,545,767 of record OX453316.1, on the reverse strand, counting down.
CCGTTATATTGTTAGCCCTTGAAATTGGTAAGTTGCTAATAATTTATGAAAATAGTAGGGTCCGTGTATGTCGTCCGAATTTTAATTGTGTTTTATATTATCGTGACGCGACCTATTTCTATTGTTTTTTTTTGTTGATGTTTGCCACTTTTATATTTCTTTGTTTGCTTTGTTTATTAAACGGATTATAAATGGCTCCTACGAATCCGACCGCCGTATCCAGGGCTGGCATCCAAGGAGCTTTGCGTTGGCTTGCTTGTGCGGTCACATTAATAGACCGAGCCGACCGGGTAGGCGCGTTGCTAGCTCGGTATGGCGGGCTGGCAGCTCGGCTGCAAGACCTGGAGCGCCACGCCATGGAGTGTCGCGCGTATTATATGGAGAACCCCCAAGCTGATGATGCCGTGTCGGAACAGCTGGAGCAGGATGTAGCCCAGGCCTATGAGCTGGCTGACCAGTTCACGGAGGCGGCTGAGAGGGCCCTGGCTGTTCGGAAGGGGGAGCCGGTTTTGAGCGGGGAGGTCAAACCTACCCCGACGGCGTTGCTAGGCCGATTGCCTACTTTGGAGATTCCCACTTTTAATGGGGATCTGTCAGCCTGGATGGGCTACATTAATTTGTTTGACAGTTTGGTGGATTCACGACGGGACTTATCCCCTAGCGAGAAGTTGGCCTATTTGCGCTCCTCCCTGCGAGGAGAGGCCAGCGCGGTAATCCAGCACCTGCTCATCAGCGACGACAACTACCAGGTGCCAGCTCGCCAGCTTCTGGTTAGCAGGTACCAGAATGTCCGGTTACTGGCGGACACCCACGTGACCACGATTTTGGCCCTCCCGCGAATCACGCGGGTACACCTGTTACGGAGGGAGTTGCTGAACCCGCTACTGTCAGCGGTCAACTCCCTAAGGCGATTGGACCTGCCGGTGGATCAGTGGTCCTTTGTACTGCTGCACATAGTCCTCGCCAAATTGCCCGCTGAAATGAAGGGGCGTTTCGAGCAGAGGTACGGAGGCGACAGCGCCTCGTATCTCCCGCCCTTCGCGGACCTCCTTCGTTTTTTGGAGGACGAATGTAGGGTGACGGACCACCTGGAGCCCGCCCCGGTTCCAGGTGTTGGTCGTATGGTGGCGGCGAGGGAACAGCCCCGTCGCCCGACCAATCGCTATGCTGCCTTCCAGCAGTCCCCTCCCCCCGCACCGAGTGAGCGGTGCAGGTATTGCAGGGGAGATAGGCACATGGTGCACGAATGTGCCAAATTTAGAGGCCTCCGCCCAGAGGGACGGAGGGCCGCTGCTAGACAGCGCCAATGGTGCTATAGGTGTTTGGGGGGACACATGCAGTCGGCGTGTCCCCAGACCGAGGATTGTCGTCTTTGCGGAGGGAGGCATCACCCCCTCCTTTGTTTGGACCGCAAGGACGCCGGGAGCGACCGGGGTTCGAATTCCTCGCGCACGGGCGGGGGCCCGGCAGCCCGGAACCGGTCCCCTAGAGATTCGGCGGGGCTTAGCCCCCCCGTTCAGTCCCCCCCGGAGAGGGGGAACTATAGGAGAGACGCCCCCGCCACGGGCGGGGGTAGGGGGGTACCCCAAGAGTACGCCACGGTGGCGATGGGCACGGGCCCTATTGGAGAGGCCTCGATTGGGGTACTATGTACCGAGGCACGCCCCACACGGGTATTACCCTGCACCTAGGAGTGCTGTTGGTCGGGGCCAGTACGTACCCGATTGGGACCCGCTCGCCCGGTACGAGCGTCCCACATTTGGCGCGCCGACTCAGGCGCGAGGGGGACAAGTACCCCCCCAAAATTTTTAATGGCGCCCCTGTCGGACCCAACCACCCCTCCGGAGCTTGTGCTGTTGCCAACAGCCTCCGTGAATGTTTGGGGACCTAAGGGCAATGTTGTCACGGTGCGTGCCCTTTTGGACTCAGGTGCCCAGGGGTGCATAATGTCCAGGTGGCTTGTCCGACAGCTGGGTCTTTTGCTTGTGCCGCATCACGAAGCGGTACGGGGGGTGGGAGACTCGCGGATCCCTGATCCGATTGGTCGAGTTGAGTTCTCCTTCTCCCCCCACTTCACGCCAAGGCCGAAGATCGGTGCTTCGGCGATAGTTTTTGATAAGGTGGTTGGACCACTCCCGCAAGTGCGAGTGCCGCCATCCACGATTGAGCTGACGTCTGGACTGGCTTTGGCTGATCCTTCCTTCCACCGACCGGGCCCAATACACTTGTTGATTGGTGCGGATGTCCTCGGTCGTGTACTGTGTGGAAGCAAGCGAGTTTTGCAGACAGCCGATCTTGTCGCCTTGTCCTCGTCGCTGGGTCATGTGGTGATGGGAAAGGTACCACAGACACCAGAGACCCCGTCGGTAGACCGCCAGACCATTGTCGGTTCTACTTTGTCCGACGTTCTCCAAAAGTTTTGGGAGGTGGAGGAACCCCCCACTGCCAAGCGGCTGGATCCGTTAGCCGAGGAGTGCGAATTGTTCTACCAGAACAACACTGGGCGCCTCCTCTCGGGTCGCTTGATTACCCGCTTGCCCTTCTTGGCGGTTCGCCCTCCTTTAGGGAGCTCCCGACCGATGGCCGAGAAGAGATTGTTGTCCATGGAGCGTAGGATGGCCAGGGATCCCGCATTCAAGGAGAAGTATTAGACTTCATGCGGGAGTATTTGGACCTTGGGCACATGTCCATCTCGCAGTTGGACTGGCGTAATGTGGAACATTACTTCCTGCCACACCACGCTGTTTTGAAGACTTCCAATGGGAAGATCCGCGTGGTCTTTGATGGTTCAGCGCCCACGTCAACCGGAGTGTCGTTGAATCAGTGTCTGCATGCGGGGCCGAAGTTGCATCACGATGTCTGTGATGTTTTGACCAACTTCCGCCGGCACGCTGTCGTCTTTGTGGCCGATATCCGCATGATGTTCAGACAGACCGTGATTCACCCGGAGGATAGACGATACCAGCTCATCCTTTGGCGTGAGGATCCCCAGGATCCGATGTTGGCTTACGAGCTGAACACCAACACTTATGGTTTGCGGTCGAGCCCCTTTGTGGCGATCCGTTCGCTTTTGGAGCTCGCAGAGCGCGAACGGCTACGCTATCCCCGGGCATCTGCTCTTATTGAGGGGGGGGCCTTATTTGTCGACGATATCTGCACGGGGGCCTCGAGCTTAGATGAGGCTCTCGTCTTACGTGATGAGCTGATTGCGCTCTTGAGGGCTGGTGGCTATGAGTTGCGGAAGTGGCTGTCTAACTCACCGGACCTATTGGCAGATTTGCCTAAGGACCACCAGCAAGAGCCGCTCCTCTTTGAAAATCCGGAGACTCCAGACATGCTGTCTGTTTTGGGAGTCCAGTATCGACCAGTCCCGGATTTGTTCACATATAGATTAGAACTGCCAGACCCAAAGGTCTGGACTAAACGCACGGTGCTGTCTACTGTAGCCCGTACCTTTGATCCGAATGGTTGGCTCAGCCCTGTAGTGTTTTCGATGAAGTGCTTCCTACAGGAGCTCTGGGCTGCGGAATTGTCATGGGATGAGCCCCTCTCTGGTAGCCTCCTACGAGAGTGGGTGAGGTTCGTGTCATCCCTACCCGACGTCAATCGGGTTTGTATACCGAGGCAAATGCTGCCTTCGGGAAAGTTTAAAGCCTCCCTGCACGGCTTTTGTGACGCGTCCGAAAGCGGATACGCGGCAGCCGTTTACATCCGAACGGTGGATGCAGCAGGCGTTGTCGCCGTACACTTAGTTACGGCCAAGAGTAAGGTCGCCCCCCTTCGGACTAGGCTAACCATTCCGAAGTTGGAGTTGTCCGGCGCCACTCTCTTAGTACGGCTACTCAATCATGTTGCCGACACCTTGGGAAACGGTGTCGACTTGGAGTCGATATTTGCGTGGTCTGACAGCCAGGTCGTCCTTTGTTGGCTGAAGAGTTCAGTCCACACCCTTGAGGTTTTTGTGGCCAACCGGGTCTCACAAATTCAGACTTCAAAGGCCCCGTTGATTTGGCGCCACGTACCGGGCGAATTGAACCCCGCAGATTGTGCCTCCCGCGGCTGCGAGGCGCCTGAGTTAGTGGACCACCACCTATGGTGGAGTCCATCATGGTTGTTACGGCCTGAGCGCTCATGGCCTGCCACCCCGGCTGTGGCCAGAGTCCCAGACCTAGGCATGCGTGTTCACGCCGTGGAGACGGTGGCGGCTCCGCAGATGGAGTTTTTGTTAGACCGCTACAGTTCTCTTGATAAGTTGCTCGGCGTGACTGCTTGGATGAGGCGCTTTGTGCGAAATTGTCGCCAGCCTCAGGAGAAATCGTTGTCTCCGGTCCTCGCCCCACAAGAGCGGCAAGACGCTCTGTTGCATTGGTTGCGAGTGACGCAACAGCGAGAGTTTGAACCGGAGCTGAAAGCCCTGCGCTCAAGTAAGTCCAAGTTGAAGGGACCCTTGGTGCGGTTGAATCCCTTCTTGGACAGTACCGGATTGCTGCGTGTCGGAGGTAGGCTCAGACATGCCAACCTGCCGTACGGATCACGCCACCCTTTGTTGCTCCCCAAGGATGGACCGTTAGTTAGATTTGTTCTGTCGCGATGGACTAAAAAATGTTTGATGCAAAATGTAATAAATGTAATGCAGTGATGCAAGGTATCAGATGCAGGTTGATATGCAGAATGCAGATGAGTGCTAAGAAAAGAAACGCATGAGTTGTTGTCAAGGAATCTAATCGAACACTAATCAATAAGAATACATTTTGTCTTAAAGTGCACCGTCAAAACTGGTAGTCGAAATGCGGTCAATGCTACGCCGCGTCAGTTATAATTTTATCTACTAACAAAATAAACCGCATGTACGTGCATCGTACATACTGCCACCGAGAAAAACAAAATGAAAGTAAAACTATGCAATAAAATTTCTTTAACAAAATGAAAGTAAAACTATGCAATAAAATTTAAATCTGAACTAGTGCAATAAACAATAAGTTAACGTAACACCCTTTTTTTGTTTTTATTACTTATTGTAAAAAATAATCAGGTATAAAGGTAAAAGTAAACTTGATACGTAAAACTAAAAAATAGAAAATATAAAATTATAAAAGAGCTGTAAAATGTCACACACTTAAACACATAGTCTTAATGTTCCTAAAGGTTCTATCTAGGTTCACTAGTGTCAAATGTCACGGTGTTCACTGAGGGCCGAGCCCTATCACATTCACTTGGTAACTTATTCACTATTTTATGTTTTTTGTTGTCATATTGCACTACACTATAGATATCCTCACTTGTGCTTGGCTTCGCGTCCTCACAATGAGTCTTCCCTCCTCTCGAATTACCACTCTTTCCGGTTTTGACCTTCCAGCAGTATACAGTGACAATTAAAAGCAAAACGCCTATGCCTATAATCACATAAATCATAATATAATGATGCATATCGTGCGAGGTTAGTGGCTCTATAGTGGATTGATCTTTTAACTTTTGGATATCGCTATGTAGTTTCCTAAATTGAGTTTCATGTGTCTCCGGGAATACTGACAAATTCTGGACATTAACTGAAGTATTGATAATCTTGTTAAGAGGTGAAAGTTCTGGAATTATCAGGCTTGGTGTTTCAATTGTAATTTTATCGCTATATTGCATATTTGCATATAACATAAAGGTGTTTCCTTTCAGTACACACCCTTTCTCTAACGTTATCAGTCCCATGTGACGTAGCGTCTGTGACGTCAAGGCCGTTGGACATATGATGCGTACAATGCACTCGCCGCAACAATAATAAAACCAGGTGTTTAATTGATGTAACTTGACCCAGTTATCGCTGCATAGCGTACTTTCTGCGCGGCAAAATGATTCGTGTTTATCACGGTAATTAATTAATTGTGTATCGCAAATAGACTTCTGTCGAGTTATGTCATATACTGGGTGATTGAACTTGCACATCATATTCTGTTGACTAATTGTTTGACATTCATAAATATCGGTTTGATCTTAGCGGCACAAAAGTGTCTCGGTGTATATTTATAGCGATAAGGTTTGTTGCAGGAATAATATTTAGAACCTTAGTCCGGCTAATGCGTTGTGGGATGTTAATTAATTTAATTAGTTCATAAGGCTCGTCATTCAACAACGGTACCTTGACTTCCATTATTAAATAATTTTGTGTGATGCGGCTATGAACTCTAAGAAGTTTATAAACGTCTTTTATGTTGTCATGAGTCTCAGGTAGCGCTAAGTTGTGAGCTAAATGTCAAGCTATTTTATCTAGTTCTTGTTGTAATTGACCAGGCGATATTAAATGCACATCGATGTGACCTTGATACAGGTTAGTCAGTGTGTTTATTAAGGTTTGTTGCATGAATTTAAGGTTTGTCAGTATGCTTTCGGCGGCCATAATAGATGTCAAAACGTAAAATGAGGTTTCATCTTTTGATTTTTTAGCTAAATATTCTCTGTCAAGTGTTGCAAGGTGTTTACGTATCATATCTAGGTGTTTTATCATGGTTTGCTCGTTTCTCTGTACAATGTTACGTTCAGCTTCTAAAATGCTTGTCTGGTTCTTGATTAATGTTAATAAGTGGTTTTCATTTTGTTGAACAGTTGTTATGTCGGTCTCATATTTTGCAGCGAATCTTTCGTCGAGTACCCCAAATAAGGTATTGGCTAAGTACCCGACTCCATTTACCAGCCCCCTTTTTACTCTGCTCTGCATCAAATGTTGAGAAGTTAATAAGCTGTTATAATAATGTAACTCTTTCATGTTCTGATCTAATTGGTTTAGTAACACTTGGAATTGCATGACCCAATTTTCTCTCTGAAAGTCTTTGATATGCGTTACGTATTGATCCAGTACTACGATGTTATGCCAATAATTTGTCATATTATAGTAAAATATTAATTTCCATTCTTCTTTGATCTCTTGCAGTTCTCCGACCTTATCAAAATAAAGTGATTGGTTGTTACTCACTGAAGTAAGAGTAAAGCCAGAGTGATTTTGTTGCATCGAGGGTGACAAAACTCCAATAAATAATAATAATGTATAACAAAATAAAGTTTTCCACGTCATATTTTTTCCTCGATTTCTTTTACGCGTGTATGTCTGTTCGTCATTTGCAGGTTTTTCTATTTCAAGAAGACGCACTAATTTAGTTATGGGCCTTTTAAGTTCTCCCTTGGCGGTTTTCAACGTAACCACCCGTGAATGGCCGTCCCTTCCAGGATGTAATTGTATAACTCTGCCGAGTGCCCATTTTCCTGCTGGTAAGTGTTCGTCCTTGATGCACACAATGTCATTTAATTGAGGGTCTGGTTTGGATTGCTGCCATTTTGATCTAGCTTGTAGTTGTTGTAAATATTCGCTAGACCATTTATCCCAGAAATCCTTACCCAATTTTTGTACCAGTTGCCATCTCTTTCTAAAATCGATGCTGCAGTCGTCTGGTTCGGGGATGGTTAGAAGTTCCGTCCCGGTGACCCTTGCACAAAATCTTTTAAATGCTAAGAACGCTGCTGTACTCAACTCCGTCACAAGCTCTAGATGGACAGCTTTGGTTGCAAAACAAACAAAGACAGCGATGTAAGCTAGTAGCGTTTTTATCCCACGACCTTTGTTGGCCTTGATTTCTACGTGGCCTGAAAAGTCGACCCCTGTATGTGTGAAGGGTCGAGAGACTGTTACCCTAGGCGTAGGGAGGTCCGCCATGATTTGGTTTTGTGTTTTTGCATTAAAACGGCGGCACGTGACACATTTATGAATCACCCTTTTTACTGCACGATAACCTCCGACAATCCAATACTTTTGTCGCAAATGTGCTAATGTAAGTTTAGGTCCCCCATGCAGAAGTTGTAGATGAGCCTGCTCGATAAGCATGTCGGTCAATCGGTGATTATGGGGCAAAAGCATTGGTTGTTTGGTGTCTTCCTTTAAGTTTGCATTTCTCAACCTCCCCCCAACTCGCAAAATGTTGTCGTTATCAAGAAAGGGGTTTAAACTACGGATGTTACTTCTGGTACTGATGCAGTTGTCATGTTCTATTTTTAGTATCTCGTCCTTGAACTCGTGTAGTTGTATTTGTTTTACGATAAATTTTTCTGCAACATGTAATTCTTGCGGTGTCAGATAGCCTCCGTGAGTAAATCGATGTGTCATTCGTAGTAGCCATGCGACGATTCTAATAACGTGACTCATACTACTATGTTTATATATTAATTCAATGACAATTGACGACGATTGTAATTGTGTTATGCATGTTTGCTTTTGTTTTAATTCATAATCTGTGTCAGTAATGTGTTCCTTTTTGTTCAAAGACTTGTCAAAAGTTTTTAGCCACCCCGGACCTTGCCACCAGAGAGAATGATTTAGAAGTTGTGTGCACGTCAACCCTCGAGTGGCACAATCAGCGGCGTTTTCTTCAGATTTGACATGACCCCACTGCATATTCGGGATGTCGTCACGAATCTGTCGTACTCGATTGCTGACAAAGGTTTTCCATGTATTAGGATCTCGTTTTAACCATGCAAGGACTATCATTGAGTCGGTCCACGCGAAAATGTCATAACTTAGGTTCTCCCATGTATTAGCACGTAATACTGTTTTCATGAGTCTTGAAAGCAGTACTGCCGCGCAAAGTTCCTTACGTGGCAAAGATAGTTTGGTATTAACTGGCGCTAATCTCGATTTCGCCGCGATGACTCGAATCATACTGTCACCATCTTGCGTCAAAGTGCGTAAATAAATAATGCAAGCATACGCCTTTTCAGACGCATCACAAAACCCATGTAATTGCACAGGTCTTGAAGTATCTCCCAAGTGTCGCGGTACTTCCACCTGTCGAATGTCATCAATGTCTTTGCAAAATTGTCGCCATTTGGTCTGTATATCTTCCGACACCGCGTCATCCCAATCAGCGGTAAAAACGTATTTGTGTAATCTCCATCGTATTAACAATGTCAACAGATCCTGGTGTAGTTTTGGTCCACACTCCATGAGGTCGTTAAGATTGAAACCCGATCCAGTTTTTTGTGATGCATTAAAAACTACTCTTAACTTCGTAGTCACTGAATCCTGTTTCAAAACACCATGATAGGGCAAATAACAAGTCGGTTCACGATCTATGGGGCTCGGTTTCATGTGACCCATTTCCAAATATTCTGTCATTATTTTTTTGTAACTGTCTGAAAACTGGGTATTTTTATTTAATTTTCCTTCCAGTTGTTTAAACTGTGCTGACGCAAGATGTTTTGATTTACCCAGTTGGCTCTCGAACCCTGACTTCATGGGGTATCGAACCTCATATCGTCCATCTGGTAACCGTGTCGTTGTTGCAGTGTAATATTCCTCGCAGTATTGTTCCTGTGACGTCATGGAGCCAGGCTTATCCTGAATATCCTCTACCTCCCAGTATCTTGCAAAATCATCGCTATTATTCGTGATCACGTGACAGTTAAATGTTTTGACGTGGCCCGACATGATCCAACCTAATTGTGTCTGCTGCGCTATTGGTTGGTTTGGATGTCCTTTAATCAGACCACACAACAATATTTCCGAAAACACGTGTGCATCAAAAAGAATATCTATGGGCCTCGAAACGTTATACTCGGGATCGGCTAATGTAATGTTTTTAAAGTACTCCGTGTCGCTAACTGCAAATGACGCATTCGGTAAATTACTAACGACGCGTGTCATAATTAATGCATCGGTTTCAAATTGATAGTCGGTGCAGACTGATTTGCAACTCAAGTGTACTTTACCTTTACTTTTATTTGACAAAGTACCAACACCTGATACGCTTGCATCTAATTTTTCTCTCTGTAAACCTAATCTTTGGGCTGCATTCTCCGTAATCAGAGTAATTTGTGACCCTTGATCGACTAGGGCACGCAACGTCACATATTCTCCTCTAACCGTTGCCACCTGAACTAATGTAGTCGGTAATAGTATTTCGTCATCAGTATTCGAGACGTAATTGTTTTGCATTGGTTTGTCATAAGGCAACTTCGGCGCTGCCGATGATGTCATAGGTGGCCGTTCTACGTTGCTAAGAGCGCTATGTAACAAAGTATTATGCGGCAAATTGCATTCTTTGCACCTTTTGTCTGACCCACAAAAACCTTTGTTATGCACGTACAAACAATTTTTGCATATGTTGTGTTTAGTTAAAACGTGCAATTTTTCTCTATTTGTCATTTCAATAAACTTGGCACACTTAAACAGTGCGTGATCATTTTTGCATAATGGACACGTAATTTTTCCTAAACTAAAGTTGCATGCAGGGTGACGCCCATGACCTCTCTGATAGCATGTCGAGCTTTTGAGTTGTAATTTCTATCATAAGAACGAGATGCATTAAATTGTAGTTTCATTGGTTTTTGAGATGAACTAACACCGTTTTCAGGCCTTTTTCGTTGCAATGGCTCTAATGCAATAAATTTACTTTCCACGAATTGCATAAACTGGTCGAACTTAGGCAACTCACGTGCATTAGATCTAGATTGCATATAATCTGAATAGGTTTCGGAATCGAGCTTTTCACATAATATATGTACCAACATCGGATCCCACGTCGATGTGTCTACGTTCAAATTATGTATAGCGTGAATAGTCTCCATAGATGTGTCATATAACCGTTTTAATTCGTAAGATGTTTGATTTTGCACATTAGGTTGTCGCATAAATATTTGAAAGTTCTTAGTGAATAAAAGTTGCTTATTATTATACCTATGACATAATAAATCCCAACACGTATCATAATTCTCTGGTGCAACATGCAAATGTTGGACGAGCTTTTCCGCCTCGCCCCGCAACCTTCCCTTTAAATGTTGCATCTTTTGTGTTTTTGTAAGAGCTGGATTATTATGTATAGCTTCCGAATACAAATCCATGAATGTAGGCCACACGGTATAATTGCCGCCAAACAAAGGAATTTCATATTTTGGCACCGATTGTTGTTGACATACTGACGCATTTAATTTAATATTTAATTGCCGTTTCACATGCTCATATTTTGTTTCAAGTTCATTAAAAGTTCTATAGTATTCAGCATCCATTCCAAGCAAAATACCATCGATGTGCAAATGTAAATTATCTATCGGCTTCCAGCGAGACTCTAGGCACTTCAATTTGTCATCAATTTCCCACTTTTCTGTTATTTCATCCACTCTAATCGAGTCCACTAACCTGCTAAATGCTCTAAAATAGGCACGCTGCAAATCGCTCTTTTGCTGCAAAGCTTCAGCTTTCCCGTCATGACTTACAAACTGTGTGCTGTCAAACCTGGTTTGCTGTAACTGCTCAAGAAGCCCGGAACTGGTTGGTGGTTTCGGTTCCTCCACCACAACTGGAACCTCCTTCTGCTCCGCTTTCCACGATAATAAGTCAAAGCGTGTACCTTCATACCATTTCTGGATTACACCGATGATGCCTTCAACATAATACTGATGAGTTTTCTGCTCCGCCTTCATCAGTTCTCCGTCGTTTTGCTGACACTCCGCCCATAAGTTATCTAAAGCCTTCAATCTCTTTTCAATATATTCTCTAGACTTACGACTGGCCGAATCCTTCTTAAAATTAGCATGGATTCTCTTGATCTCCTCAAAGATATGCTTCTGACGCTCAATTAAGGCCTCCATTGCAATGCAAGAAAAATATGGAAAGATCTTACTTGAACTACTGGACCTCTTCCTTCCTGAATGTGCAGCTCTGGATCGCTGGACTCACGTCGACGCAGGTTCAACAGGATGCAACGCCGATGCGCGGACGCGGTCAGGTTCACTCGCGATGTCACTGGTTGATACCCAGGACTTCGAAACAACTCTTTCCCGAAATAGTAAACTAACGCGAAAAAATTGAATCTAAAGTCCTTTATCGAAGGACCAAAAAATGTTCTGTCGCGATGGACTAAAAAATGTTTGATGCAAAATGTAATAAATGTAATGCAGTGATGCAAGGTATCAGATGCAGGTTGATATGCAGAATGCAGATGAGTGCTAAGAAAAGAAACGCATGAGTTGTTGTCAAGGAATCTAATCGAACACTAATCAATAAGAATACATTTTGTCTTAAAGTGCACCGTCAAAACTGGTAGTCGAAATGCGGTCAATGCTACGCCGCGTCAGTTATAATTTTATCTACTAACAAAATAAACCGCATGTACGTGCATCGTACAAGATTGTTAATTACAGACCGACATGTAAAAAATGCTCATGCCGGTTGTAATGCTTTGACCGCGCTCCTCCAACGAGAGTTCTGGATTTTGTCAGCGCGGAGAATAATCCGATCCGTTATTTTTCGTTGTCTCCCGTGTTATCGTTTGCGCGCCGATACGATGCAGCCCCAGATGGGTGATTTGCCTGCCGATCGAGTGAACGAATCGATGCCCTTCTCAGGAGTTGGAACGGATTTTGCGGGGCCATTTACCGTTAAGACATCGCGGCTTCGTAATGCTAGAACGGAAAAGGCTTACTTGTGTGTATTTGTTTGTTTGGCCACTAAAGCGGTCCACCTGGAGGTGGTTAGTGCCCTCACCACAGAAGCCTTTGTAGCCACGTTGAATCGTTTTGTGTCTCGCCGCGGAATGCCGTCGTTAATCAGGTCCGATTGTGGAACCAATTTCAAGGGCACCGATAGGTATTTAAAGGAAGTTTGTGAATTTTTGGATAGGAATAATTTTGAGATCGGATCCACACTCTCTCGCAGAGGGGTACGATGGCAGTACTCCCCGCCATCCTGCCCCCACTGGGGAGGGATTTTTGAAGCAACTGTAAAGGCCGCTAAAACTCACCTTCGTCGCGTTATTGGGGAGACGGTCCTCACGTTTGAGGAACTCGCGACCGTATTTTGTAAGGTTGAGGCGGTCCTCAACTCGCGTCCGTTGTGTCCGTTGTCTTCGGACGCGAATGATTTAGAGGCCCTTACGCCGGGCCATTTTTTGATTGGCAGACCGCTTAACGCCTTGCCGGAATATCCTTATTCCGAAGTGCCCTCCGGACGGCTCTCGCGATTTGAATTGCTCCAGCAGCTTACGCAGAGTTTTTGGCGCCGTTGGCATCTGGAGTATTTGCACATTTTGCAGCAACGCGTTAAGTGGTCGGATAGGACGACCCCACCCAAGACCGGAGACCTCGTGTTGGTAAAGGATCCAAACCTGCCGCCCCTCCGCTGGCGTTTAGGACGCATTGTTCAGCTTCATCCGGGGTCGGATGGTGTGCCCAGGTTTGCCGAGGTCCTGGTGGGGGACTCTGTTTTGAAGCGAGCGATCGCTACCCTCTCTCGCCTGCCCTTAGATTGAGTTGGCGGACAGTTTGCTACTGTCCGGGACGGGGGGATGTTCACGCCGCGCGTGATTCATTCATTCACGTTCATTCGTGGGGTCGGCGCCAACCGCCGTCCGCGCGACATCGCGACCAGTTGGCCGTAGGCAGCCGTGAGGCAAGTTTGTGTGTTTCTGTAACGACGTGCCGCGCCAGTTACCTACCCGTATCGTGACCGAGATCTCGAGCGTTTTGCACCTAGGAGCGCCCGGTCCGGGTACGGACTTGTGACCCGTGTGTGTTCGCTTTGAAAAGCGCCGGGAAAGTTTTAGCTGCCTATTAGGGCATTGTGTAGTTATAAGGGTGTTAGCTGTAAGAGTTTCCCATCGGGGGTTGTGTGGAGATCGTTTTGCCAGGCGCGCGCCGGCGAGACAACGTTCAGCCCCCCTGGATTACGGACACTATTTTCTAGTAAGGTAGGACTAGCTTAATTTACTTAATTTTGCATGAGAAACCTTCGTTTCAATAAACTGTGGAACACAGTAGATGTGGTCATCACAATTGTGCGTGATCACCCCATAATACTGTTTATTCGCGTGCCCCTTATGATTTTAGGACACGGGATCAAGCCGCTACGCTGCCCAAGAGGACATCAACCTTGAGGACGACCGAGATATTCCCACAATCGATTAATGATAGGTATAACAAGTAGTGAAGAGGATGTTATGCAGCCGGGACGTTTGGTGCAAGACATTCATAACTGTTGATGAAATAATAAATTCGAGTTTGATTGCACAACTGTGTTTTTACCACACTTTTATTAGCTTCACTTGTAACTAAGTCACAATGTAAGAAAATCTTGGAAATCAATTTTAACCTACTTCTAATTGTCGTATTGATTTGAAACTTTGCAATTCTATATGAAATTCATATAGCAAATTATTGTATTGTCATCGGATTCATATTATGAATCCGATGACAATACAATAATTTGCTACCATCGAGCTGATCTGATGATGGAGTCAAGAGGTAGGCAATAGAACTCTTCATTGGCTGCTAGCTACGAAAGCGAAACGAAAATTATTAATATTTAAGTACTATTAAACAAAGTGTAACTGAGAAAACAAATTATAAAAATTATCTACAATAAATTACTCAAAAAATGCGTTTGACACAGCTGCAAAAAAGAACCGAAACATATCATACATGAATAAAGCAACGAATATCTCTAAGGTCACGTGGAAGGGAATTTCTAATAATGTGGCACATAACTCTAGTCTTACTAGACTTACTTACTAGTCAACACAACAAATTAGACTAGATGACACTATTTATAATAATCCTACTGACATTTGTAATATTCTTAATCATTATTTCATTGACAATATTAATAATAAACATTTTGACATAAAATTATAAAAATCTCTAACAAAGCAGAACAAACAAGACGATAAAAGCAGTATCCAACACTCTATAATACAACACAGATACCCCTCACATCACAGGTACCCTTCACAATCGCCTATATCTCCATCTAGCGATAACATTTGCCTCTATCCAACACACCAAACGATTGCTTACATCTCCATGTCAAACGCACGCCACTCACAATCGTGGCCACACTGGATGTAGTTAAAATTACCCAAACCCCCTTATCCGAAAACGTGGACTAAAATTAGTCCTGGTTTAAAAGTCCTGGTTTGTGCTGTCACTTTCATTTTCCAAATGAAAGACAGAATTAGCATCAGTTTTAAACCAGCAGCCAGCCATTACTGCATGTAATGCGCGTACTCGTACAAGTAACAACAGTTTTTGTTTCATCGAAATCTGGCCAGGATTTCCAAAGTTACAGCGTTCTAAAGTTTCACCAGCTTTTGTAAATTTGCTTTCCTTGCGCACTATTGCGGTGACGTCATGTCGCAGTGACATCTCCGATTGCGGCTGCTGCGGGTGATTTCCGTCCAACTGTACCTACATAGAGTCCGTCCGTGCGCAATCTTCGCGCAACTGGTGCGTTTTTGGCGCTAGTTACACAGTACATTTTCTTCGTTCTAAGGTTATTGGTAAATGATTAGTATTCGATTTCGACCGCGCGCAGCCGCACTCTAAAACTGTCACCTACTGTCCATTTGACGGCTTCGTGTTATTGTTGATTGAAGTTTGACGGTTGCTATTTATATTGACAGAATACCGCCCGCCATTACGAAAGTTGATTTAATTTATTAATCACGAAAATACAACTTATGTATTTGAAGGTGTTTTTTCACATGGGCTCAAAACAAAATTAATCATTGATCGAGTATAAGAAAAATAAATAAATTTATTGCGAAACCGTGAGAGCGCAACTCATAACCAAAGGAGAAATACGGAAGCGCCAACTCTTAATCGCGTTGTGACGTCACACGTTAATTCCATTGGCTCACCCGAATTGTTAAATGTCATGTCAAAAATCGTTGCCTTTTGATTTTGTTTGCTGCGTGGGTGTTTTTATTAGAATATTTGTTGTACATGTCAAAAACCGTTGCCTTTTGATTTTGTTTGCTGCGTGGGTGTTTTTAATATAATATTTATTGTAGTACTAGCTGACCCAGCGCGACTTCGTTCCCGTGGCCCTACCCCCTACTCCACCCTACCCTACCCCTACCCTACCCTACCCCTACCCATACGCTACCCCTACCCTACTCTACCCCTACCCTACCCCTACCCTACCCCTACCCTACCCCTACCCTACCCCTACCCTACCCCTACCCTACCCCTACCCTACCCCTACCCTACCCCTACCCTACCCCTACCCTACCCCTACCCTACCCCTACCCTACCCCTACCCTACCCCTACCCTACCCCTACCCTACCCCTACCCTACCCCTACCCTACCCCTACCCTACCCCTACCCTACCCCTACCCTACCCCTACCCTACCCCTAAATCCTTCCTTGGACTTCCACGAACATTTCAAGACCAAAATTAGCCAAATCGGTCAAGCCGTTTTCATGTTATGTCGTGACAACGGAAAACGGGTTTCATTTTTATATATATAGATTAGTGCGTAAAAATACATTTGGATCTCGATCTCGAAAAAATAATAAAGTGAGTTGGTACTTACTGTTTTTATTACTACTTTCTCTGAAGTGAACTCGAAAAAGACGTGCGTGAAACAGTATGAAACTAGTATAATAGTACATTACAGCCGAGGACAGGTAAAAGCACGAGCCGCAGGCGAGGGCTTTAATCATTCGAGGCAATGTAATTTGCTTACCGTACAAATACCTAGTGCTTTTATCAAGAAATGCGAGGAAATAAAAAAACTGTTTAACTACTTACATAAAATGTATTAAAATTTATATGACACATGTCCGGGCAATTATTAAATGTAAATGTTATTGTTGTCCCGGGCACACTTAGGTATGTATAAATCGCCCATAATAATATTATTTTATTGATGTAGGTATCATTAAAATACGCCAAGAACACAGATTCCGAAAACGTATGCGCCTTTTTTTCACTTTTCCATGCTACGAACGGATCGTAGGTTTTGATATATCTTTCTTTAGATTTTGCTGGCAGTAAGTTTTCTGTTATTAATTGTGCTTCTACTCTTAAATTTGGTGGAGTACATTCAATGTCAGTATCAGTTTCATTGTCAGAACACATTTTGATACATAATAACAGCTTTTATACAGATCAAATTCAACCTAACAGTTTAAATACCTCAAATAAGAATACATGCACGTTTTGTTCACCCAAATCGATGTTCATGAAACCTACAATACCTACAATACAAAAATACCCAAAGCACAGCCATCTCTATCGTCTTCTACAAGCCATGCGCATAAAGTTGGCAACGTAGTTTTAAGTGAACCGATTTGACATCGTTTGCACCGTTTGACAGGTAAACAGCGAGTAAACCTCGAGTACTGAATCCTATGGAGATGGCATATCTTCTATACATCTATACAAATAAATAAAATTGGAGTGTCTGTTTGTAACATTAAATAACCGCTTTTTACTATGTGCATATGATTAAATATACGGTACATATACCAAAATGACATGTTTTATAATTTTTGTCTGTCTGTCTGTTTTTTCCGGCTAATGTCTGAAACGGCTGGACCGATTAATACGACAATTAGAAGAAGTTTAAAATTGAATTCCAAGATTTACTTACATTGTGACTTAGTTACACCTCACTTTTTCGTAGGTAGGTATACCACCTCCATAGGATTTAGTACTCGGAGGAGTAAACCGGTTCACAGCAATGTTGCCGTTCCGTATCATAGCATGGCTTGTAGAAGACGATAGAGACGGCTGTGCCCAAAGACATTATAACAATCATTAATAATCTTAAGAACACCAATTGTACAGGATACGACGAAATACACACAAAGGTTATAAAAGCCGCAGCCCCTGTAATTGCGCCGGTTTTATGCAACATTATTAACAAATGTATCGAAACGGGTGAATTCCCAGACAAACTTAAAATATCTATTATAAAACCTCTACACAAAAAAGGTGATAGGAGTGATATGACGAATTTCCGACCTGTTGCATGATAAGATAAGATAAAGATAAGATAAAAATATTCTTTATTCACTTAGACATAATAAATATGTACTTATGAATCGTCAATATTTTCCTACCACCCATTCAAGACTTTTTTAACTGACAAGAAGAATGGGCGCAAGAAACTTGCCAGCGTTTCTTAGTTAGGTAAGTAACGACATTTACAAAAAAAAAAACATATCGTTACTAATACAACAATTGCTTAGTATAAAAATACATCATATTAAACAGTGATTATGTTATGTGTTACATCATGACCATGCATTGCGGTCATTCAAATAATCGTCTACTTTATAGTATCCTTTGCTCATCAGCGACTCTTTAATGTAACATTTAAATTTATGCAATGGTAGTTCAATTATATGCTGTGGAACTTTATTAAAAAAGGCTATGCTTTTCCCCAGAAATGAGGCTCTGGATTTTTCTAGCCTAAACTTGGGAACGACAAGTTTATCTTTATTTCTTGTGTTAAAGCGATGAATATCGCTCTGCTTTACAAATGTATTATAATGCTTTTTCACATAAATTATATTTTCATAGATGTAATGTCCTGCAACAGTTAAAATGTTTATTTCTTTAAATAGATCTCTTAAAGAATCTCTCGATCGGAGGTTGTAAATGGCGCGAATAGCCCTTTTTTGGAGCACGAATATACTTTGGATGTTAGCGGCTGAGCCCCACAACAAAAGGCCGTAGGACATAACACTATGAAAGTAACTAAAATAGACTATTCTAGCCGTTTCAATATCGGTTAAGAGCCTTATTTTCTTAACTGCGAATGCAGCCGAACTGAGTCTACTCGCCAAGGCTTCGATATGAGGATGCATGCATATGAGGATGCATGCATTTCAATATATTCTAAAATAATTGAAAAAGTTATATATAATAGCTTATATGAATACTTAGAAAACAATAACATTTTCTGTAAAGAACAGATGGGCTTTAGGAAGAATAAAAGCATAAATATGGCTATTTATAACTTTCTTGTTAAAATTCATAATAGTATGGACAATGGTAAGCCTGCGTCGGCACTATATATGGATATGTCCAAGGCATTTGATCACGTTGATCATAAAATATTATTAAATAAATTAGAAAAATATGGCATAAGAGGTAATAATCTTAATTTCATTCAACCGTATTTAAAAAGACGCCGCCAAATGACACAGGTTAAGAGAATTAATATGACAACAAAAACAGAAGTAGTGCACTCATCTGGTTCCCGATTGGTTAGGTTTGGTGTACCTCAAGGAAGCGTCTTAGGGCCATTACTTTTATCTTTTATATTAATGATCTGTGACAAAGCATCAAATGACATTATTTGCAGATGACAGTACTGTAATTTTCGAAAATGTTACATTGAGTAGGTAATGAAATAAATATTAACCTTAAATTTATCATTGACTGGTTAAATAAAAACAACCTTAAAATTAATCTCAGTAAAACTAAAATAATGAATTTTCAATTAAGACGTAACAACTTGACATCACAATTAAACATCAATTACAAGGGACATGAAATACAGGAAACAAAGACAGCCAAATTTTTAGGACTGCATATAGATAACGACATGTCTTGGAAATCACATATTGAGTACATGTGTAAAGCTGGACATTGACGATCAGTTTTGTCCTAAAACTGTGGCGTCACTCCAAATGGTTTTAAGCCAACTAGATTTCCCCACTGACTGGCGTGACGCCGGCTCTTCAGTTTTCGACCGGCCGGGCTGTTGAAAAACGTGTACTCATCGTGTACTACTTATTTTTGTCAAGAAAAAAAAAAGGATTCTAATTCCGAATAAGTAATAGAACTAAATATTTTAAGCATCTACATGTTGCCGTTATTAATATCGAGCAAAAAACGGCAAAAATCACGTTTGTTGTATGGGAGCCCTTCTTAAATATGAACTTCATTTTATTTTAATTATTTATTTTTAAAGTGAGTAGGTACTTACCTATAAGTACAACTAAATATTCTGAAAATACTTAAAACGTCTACCTATTGCCATTATTAATATCGAGCAAAAAACGGCAAAAAATCACGTTTACTTTATTGGAGCCCTCCTTAAATATTAATTTTATTCTGTTTTATTTTTAGTACCTATTTGTTGTTATAGCGGCAATAGAAATACATCATCTGTTAAATAATAATTGTCTAGCTATCACGGTTCATGTTATACAGCCTGGTGACAGACAGACAGACGGACAACGGAGTCTTAGTAATAGGGTCCCGTTTTTTTACCCTTTATACTTCCTTTATACCAAAAACTATACGCAGCACCACCGCAGCACGCTCGACCACCGCACCACCGCGGGCGGGCGCAGCGATCGAACTGACGCGATTGCGTGGCGCGTCGTCAGTTAAAACTCTGGAGTGACGATTCGACATTCACGATCAAATTTTGGATTGACGCCGGAGTTTTACGCCATAGTTTTAGGAAAATTTGACCGTCAATGGCCAGCTTAGACTCAACCAGTTTTCATATGCGTTATACATGCTTAGAAAGATAGCTAACCAAAGCGCTCTTCTCACTGCATATTATGGTTATACTGCATCTACTTTACGGTATGGTGTTATATTTTGGGGCAATGCAACTGGCGCTAATGACGTTTTTATTGCACAGAAACGTTGTATTAGATCAATGTGTAACCTAAAACAAACGGACACATGCAAACCATATTTTCGGGATTTAAACATTTTGACATTACCTTCGCTCTACATACCTATATGAGGTAGCAAATTTCGTAACTAGTAATATCCATTTATTTAAGTTTGTTGAAAGTCAACGTCGCTCTGATAAGTTTCGGATAATTCAAGCTAGAACAACTTTCTTGCTAAAGAGTATATATGCAATGGGTCCGAAAGTGTTTAATAACTTGCCTAAGTCAATCAGGGAATGTGACATAAAAATCTTTTAATGATAAACTTAGAGTATTTCTCATTAACAAAGCTACAGCCGTCTCTATCGTCTTCTACAAGCCATGCTATGATACGGAACGGCAACATTGCTGTGAACCGGTTTACTCCTCTGAGTACTAAATCCTTTGGAGGTGGCATACCTACGAAAAAGTGAGCTGTAACTAAGTCACAATGTAAGAAAATCTTGGAATTCAATTTTAAAGTACTTCTATTTGTCGTATTAATCGGTCCGTCAAAATCGGTCCAGCCGTTTCAGAGATTAACCGGAACAAACAGACAGACAGACAAAAATTGTTAAACATGTCATTTTGGTATATGTACCTCCCGTATATTTAATCATATGCACGTAGTAAAAAGCGGTTATTTAATGTTACAAACAGACACTCCAATTTTATTTATTTGTATAGATGTATAGAAGATATGCCATCTCCATAGGATTCAGTACTCGAGGTTTACTCGCTGTTTACCTGTCAAACGGTGCAAACGGTGTCAAATCGGTTCACTTAAGGCCCGTGGTATCGCCAACGACCTTGGGCATAGAAAAGTGGCCTAATTTTCCCGCCCGCTACCCGCACCAAAACAGCTTAAACACACTTTTCGTCAAAACTATGTATTATTTTAAAACGAAAAATGCTCAGTTTTAAGTTAAACAAGTAAGCAATCTTTTCCTAAAAGAAACGTGAAAATATCACTTGTAGTTTAGAAGCAGTAGAGAAGATAGTTTTTTAATAGTATCTTAAAGACTATGTTTTTTAAAATGCTCAGATTGAAGTTTATATATCAATATTTAATATATATTAATTCTGGATTCATCAGTAGGCTAATTTATGAGTTTTAGGGCCTCAAAAATGATAGTTTCACGACTACATGCACCTCTACGTTGCCAACTTTATGCGCATGGCTTGTAGAAGACGATAGAGATGGCTGTGACAAAGCATATTGATATTACTCTGTAAACGAGTTCTTGAGTGACACAACCATGAAGTTTGACTTAATACTCTGAGTTACCTCAGTATTAAGTCGAGCTTCATGGACACAACCGTGGATAGATAGTGACATTGTAATTTAGTCATAGTAGACATTGATTGATTATTAACATTGACATGGTATTAGATAATTTAGATTTTTTTTTGACATACGAAAATCCGATAACACGTGCTTTTATAGGGGGTCAATAGGCCGCAACTCGCGACGTATCAAACAATTGAAACATATCTTTTTCCTTACTCCTTCACTTAATCCGGGATAGCTCCTTAAATACCGATGTGATTTAAATGAATTTGGTATCAATTTAAAGTTAACAGTTTACCTTTAAAATGGTACCATTTTTATTATTCTTAACTAGTTATTAAGTACTCAAGATCGCGCGGAGTCAATTCCAAACTTTTGCTCGCGAATGTAATAACATAATAGGTATCTTTACCTGAAGTGACCATTTATTTAATTTGTTTGTATTTTATTGTCCAATTAATGTGTGTGTTTTTTATATATATAACATAACATAGAAATATTTGAATAATGTATTGTAAAATTGAATTTTTGTTTGTTAATTATTTTTCTTGGTGCATGACATAAATACTATTTAGGTATATCTAAATACTATATTCTGTATGCCAATCGGCGGGACATGGAGAGCTTTTCCTTTATACCATTGATGACAATGTAACATCTTTTGTACCTGTGTGCACAGAATAAATAAATATGAATATGAATATGAATAATTATTACACAATTAGAAACTGTATCTAGATCAAATAAACCGCTGAAAGTGATTCCCGCCTTTTTTTTTCGGTTTGTGAGGCCATGTGGAACCATTAGTCATACAGCCTATTGATATTATTATAAATGACAATATATGTGGTTCTACCAAAGCCATCTTCTATCTCACTCGTTGCACTTGTAACAAGCCATGCTCCTTGGAAAAGCGGCAACGTTGCAGTAGATGACGTCAACGTGTTCTGTTCCGGTGGCCAAAACTGGAACTAACGTGATTTGTTCATAATGTCATTTTACTGTCAAGTTGCACCATGAAGTTTGACTTAATACTCTGAGGTAACTGGAGCTCTCACCCTGAATAAAAAAGTGTCGCCAGCAAATTTGACATTTATGTATGTAGTGGCTGTCAGCTGTCTCATATGACCATACGTATTTTTTTAAAGTGTAGGTGAGACGGAAGACAGCCACTGTGGTGGTCACAAAAAATTGTTCGTACTGCACTCTCCAGTTACCTCAGTATTAAGTCGAACTTCATGAGTTGCACTGTCCAACCAGCGCTGCTGTCACCGGAACAGAAAAGATTGTTGATCTATACACTTTACTCTTTGTTCTATATAAATAACTAGCGGCCGCCCGCGGTTTCACCCGCGTGGTTCCCGTTCCCGTGGGAATATCGGGATAAAATGTACATATAAACCTTCCTCTTGAATCACTCTATCTATTAAAAAAAACGCATCAAAATCCGTTGCGTAGTTTCAAAGATTTAAGCATACAAAGGGACATAGGGAAAGAGAAAGCGACTTTGTTTTATACTATGTAGTGACAAGGAATTTATAAGTACTACATAAATAAACAATCGTGTAGTGTTGCCAGGTTAGGCGATAACTCTCAAATTATGTGGAAGTAAAAATCAACGAACACTCGAAAAACAGTATAGAGGTAAATGCTTGGAACACAATTTTTGACTTTGTAACTTTGTTTGGGCTAATAAGGAGGTAAACATAGCAAAAGTCCCCGCCCGTAGCCCTTTCATCCGGGAGGGAGGGGGCGGTTTGAAGGTCTCATTTTTTTTTTCAACCCTATTTTAGGACAAACTAGTTTTTCCTAGGCCAAACTAGTTCATCGCGTTGACATTTCAGAGAGCGACTTTGCCTCGGAAGACCTGTAGATGTAGAACATGACACAAAAAAAATAACCACCATTTTAACCAATCACGTGTTCTACAGGACTTCCGAGGCAAACTCGCTCTCTGAAATGTCAACGCGATGAAATATTTTGGCCTAGGAAAAACTAGTTTGTCCTGAAATCGGGTTTGGCCGGTAAAATATATACAGTATTTTACAAAACTTTTAGCCCAAACAAAGTTCCAAAGTCAAAAATTGTGTTCCAAACATTTCCCTCTATATCTCTTCGATGACTAGGCTAAACTTGATATAATATAATAAAAAAAAATAACTTTCGCCGTAATTCAATTCACATCTTAGATTTCTGCGCGAACTGTTCATTTAAATAAAACACTTTCTCGGATTTTGCACGCATTTATTTAACAACTTGGTTAAATTTGCTTGTTACAAAATAAAAAGAAAATCTATTATTTTTGCACATTTTGGATAATTTTTTTATCTGGATGTGGCAAGTCGGAATACTCTTTGGTCATGTCAAGAAACGTTGCTGTTTGATTTTCTTGATTGCTGTTTGGGTGTTTTAATACAATATCTATTGTATAATTAGTGCATATAAATACGTGATCATTGTTGGAAATTACTTATGAAACCTTGGATCTCGAAAGATTTGGATTCCCGAAGGAGGAACACTGCGTCAGCGATGGATTCGTGCGATACCTCGAGCCGACTGGGAGCTTACAACATCAGTAGGAGTGTTTAATAAACATTTTCGTGACTGTGATATCCATACTTCCATACTAATATTATAATTGTGAAAGTGTGTTTGTTTGTTTGTTTATTTGTTTGTTTGTTTGTTTGTTTGTCCGTCTTTCACGTCAAAACGGAGCAACGGATCGACGAGATTTTCGGTATGGAGATAATTTGAGAGCTGGAGAGTAACATAGGCTACTTTTTATCCAGGAAAATTATAAAATAAAAATGGTAATTTTGTATCGAAAACCGTTAAACTGTCATACTTCACACAACTGTCATTTCTTAGCCTCTTCCAAAGAGAAGGTACCTATGTCAAAGAGTATGTAATCACTGACATTTTTGCCCAAAAAGCTTAGACTAAATACTGAGGTAACTGGAGAGTGCAGTACTAACAATTTTTTGAATACCACAAATAACACAGTGGCTGTCTTCCGTCTCACCTACACTTTAAAAAAATACGTATGGTCATATGAGACAGCTGACAGCCACTACCTGCCACTACATACATAAATGTCAAATTTGCTGGCGACACTTTTTTATTCAGGGTGAGAGCTCCAGTTACCTCAGAGTATTAAGTCAAACTTCATGTTTTTGCCGCTTAGGATTTCTTTTTTTTAAATAAGTGACATTGTGTCAGGCAGGTGATACGAAGTTCGTGTCCAATAAAATTTATATGGCAAAACAACGTTTGCCGGGTCAGCTAGTAGTTAAAATAAAACAACCCTTAGTTATTGTTGGCGACTGGCTGGTGGGCCGGCATTATACCATGTTTCTATGTATATAGTCTTTAATAATAATTATTGTTTATGATTTATGTTACTCTTTTTTAAAAGAATACAGCAGGGGGGGCACACTTAGAACATCAATTTTTGACAGCTTTGTGTACCAACCGTTTTGACAGATTGGTGGTGGTGTACCAAGAGGTGTCGTTTTACCGCGATAGATGGCTATTGTGTTTCTTTTTTTTATTCTATGGAAAAGTAGTAAAGTTTAGAGAGTATTCTAGTTTAGAGTTTATGAACACAAATAGAAAAAAACATACAAATCTATCGTAGAATTGTATCTATGAAGGGTTTACATAATATTATTGCAAAATGATTTAATAATCAAATTTGAAAAAAACATGTAATAATTATTCCTATAGAGAATATATTTTTTGTGAAGCACTGGCTGAAAACAGAAATAATAATAAAAAGAAGAAAACGCAATAATCTCAATATTATGTCAAATTAATGTCACTTGTCAATCTCGAATTTTATGAAAAAGTTAGCTGCTAAAATACCTAATATATTTTTGTAAAAGTAGTGCTATATTATGTTGAAAACATTGTGAGGCAAGTGTGTGTTGGTAAATCCGTGTAATAATTAAGTACATGAAAGTGATATACATAATCCTGATGACGATGTTTTAAAATCACAAATTCTGGAAGTTGCACAGACCTAGGTGTTATTATTATTGTTGATCGAAGGTTGCAAAGAAGATAATTATATGGAAAGATCGCCGCATAATCAAAAACACCAAGGTTCGACTCACGAAAAGCTTACTATTCCCTATCTTCTTATTGGGAGCTGAAACATGGACGCTCCAACAAAAGTACCATAAGAAGATTGATACCCTTGATATGTGGTGCACGATGATCTAACGGACTGCGCGTCGCACAAATGTTTCCACTAAAAAGGAGTTTCAGATCAAACAAAGACTTTCGACGATTGTGCTAGTGCGAATGTTTGAACTTATCATCCATAACGATGATCCTTAGAATGATTCGATTGAAGAAACAAGGAAGAGTCAACGTTTCCGCGGCCGATCACCCACAACATGATCAAGTCAAGTGTGTGTGCCCTTACAGAATGCACACGCAGTGGCACAAATAGAGAGATATGGAAGAGCATCGCAAAAGCCGCTACCAATTTAGGGGACCCCATGACCACAACCACTCTGTAAACCTTTGTCTTAGAAAGATGTAAATATAATAAATACAGACATATATAATTATACAATAGGTAATAAAAATCCAAATCAAAACTGGGTGTTTTATTTTTATCGCCAACTCCTTAAAACCACTAGAACTACGATGGCTGTCCTTTCGCTAACTCAAATGGAAGTGGAAATTACATCCACTTTTCATTTGAGCTAGCGAATAGGGCCATAGGGCCAGCTGGGAAGCTTTAGTACAGGCTATTATGAGTGACACCAATTTACAGAGAGCAGCACTGGCGACAAGATGGCGGACGTTCAAATGAGGTGACAAAAATATGTGTCGAGTGGGCTCTCTATTACTATATATATTTATCTTTCTCTATGGAATACAGTTAGTTGTCAGCCAATCGTTGTGTCTTGTCATTGTGTCCACTTTAATCGAATTATTTACATTTTGGTCCTTCTTACATGGTTTTAACACGAGCAATGGCACAAAGATTGCAGTTAGATCAGGCTGGCAACCACGCAGGTGCCGAGATTGATCCCACGTTCGTGCTTGCCCCCGAGGGCAATGTGGTACCACCAGTCTCTGCATCTGCGGCCGAAGTTATCGGCACTAAAACCACTGTTAAAAAACCATCTTGCAGCTCACAACGCTCGTCGTCCACCGCGGCTGCGAGAAAACTGTCCACAGTGGCCGCACTTCGTCGCCAGCAATTCCAGCGGGACATTGAGCTCGAGCGGAAGCGCCGTGAAGTGGAGGAGCTGGAGCTCCAAGCAACTCTTGCTGAAATCGGTACCGGCTCAAATCAGGGAAGTGTTTGTAGCTCGAATACTTTAGAGCGCACACGGCTGTGGGTGACAGAAGTCAAGAACCCTGTTCAATCCATTGCGCCAACCGCTACTCAGGACATCCCCCCGCTGCAGCCAGCAGCGCCCCTGGGTGGCAACATGGCCACGCGCTCTGAACCAATAGTACAACCATTTCCGACGGCCGCTCGGGGCGAACCGTCTCGCGAGAGCGATTTCATGCAACTAGCGAAAGCTATCAGCTCTTTAGGCGCAAAACCCGACCCGCTACCAACTTTCACTGGTAGCTATAAGGATTGGCTCACTTTTAAATCTGCCTTTTTCAGAACAGAAAAAAAGTTTACACCGAGTCAAAACATAGCTCGTCTGTCTGAAGCCTTGCGTGGCCTAGCACGCGAATCTGTGGTAGCTCTGCTCAACACCACCGAGGACCCCACTGAAATTGTCCAAGTGTTGGAGCAATGCTACGCGCGCCCCGAGATCGTGGTGGCGCAAGAGGTAGCAAGTTTACGCGCGCTTCAGAAGGTGACAACACCGGAGCAGCTAAACAACTGTTCCATTAAGGTGCGTAACTGTGTTACACTGATGAAAGCCCTGAACCAGGAGCAATATTTACACTCCCCCGAGATTTTACGTTGCGTTTTGACGAAACTTAACGATCTGACCAAGTCAAGGTTCGCTGACTACGCTGCCGACACGCACGTAGACAATGTGCGCTCGAAGCTAGAAACACTGTCTATGTTTTTAGTTAGAGAATCGGATAGGCAGATTAAATTTACTTACGTACCTGATTTTACTGTCGCTACTACCTATAGTATTCACAATACGCCGAGAGCGCCGGTAGCCGCAGCACCTAGACGAGAAGTGATTCACCTCGCCACTACCAGCAAGCAGACTACTTTTACTAACTGCCCCTATTGTGATGGTGCCCATAACATAAAGCTTTGTAAACAGTTCGTAGTTATTACTGTCGAAGACAGATGGCGTTGGGTGCGTGAAAACAGAGTATGTTTCAGATGTTTAAAGGGCGATGCACACCGATGGAACACTTGTAAAGCAAAACGCTGTGGTATTAATGGCTGTGCCAGGCGACATCACGCTTTACTCCATGGCAATGCACCGACATCTACGGAAACACTAGCTGAAGTATTATCAAGCGCGACTATGAGCGCGAACGTTTGCTTAAGCGCCCCATCTCCCTCTCCGCCGCCTCCAACTACGAATAGTTTTATTAATTCTTCGATACCACAGGCCGCAGTCCCAGCAGCATCGAAAGCGAGTTATGACAGCTCTAATATAGTAAATAACACTGTTCAGTACACCCCTGCCTAGACCGCGGAGTCAGCATTGGCGCAGTGGAAGGCTATCATGAGTATAGACTCCGGACAAATCTTGGTTTCAGCCGGGATGTAACTGAACAATAGGACTGCGATACACAGCGGAGAGAATGTGAAGTAAGGTGATTTTACATACTGTGGTCTGTGCTGTAGAAAGTCCCTGGGCAGCGTGGGGAGAGGGGGGCCCCCCCTGTGGCTCCGTCTTCTTCTGCAGACCTTACCAATTAGTCACCTCACTCATAACACAAATAACAGCGTTCACAAGACACTGGGCGTTTCAACAATAGATACACAAAGACACACACGTGGGAGCTTTTTTTATTACGATATAGTGTCCCGACAACAAGCGCGTGTGGTAGAAAAGGTTATCTTTCAAAGCATCCGCGACCGGCCACTCCAGAGATGGCATCAAAACCTTGGTCGTACAAAACGGGATCACATAGATAATTTAAGATGTATTCAAACTCGATATGCCAGGCACATTCAACGCGAGCGATTTTTAACAAATTCAGCAAGATTAATCCGACATTTTCTTAACAAGAATTCCAATCAAGTGTCCCTGTCAACTTCAAGTGACAGCTAATGTCAATTTGACGTGACATTAGAGTTGCGTTCAGAAACGTCGATCTTTTCCGAACATCCCCCCGCCCCGGACCGTTAAGAACGGTACGTCAATCTACGGGTAATCGGGAGAGCCCACTAACTGCTCTCTTCAAAACCGAATCTCGAACCAAAACCTCAGCAAAACGAGGAACTCCGTCAGTTCCGGGGTAGAGTTTAACAATGCGCCCCCTTCGCCAACATAGGGGCGGCAGGTTAGCATCCTTAATCAACACGAGGTCGCCAGTCTGGGGTGGGGTGGTTTTATCTGTCCACTTCACGCGCTGTTGCAGGATATGCAAATACTCCATCGACCAACGTGCCCAGAAGTTTTGGGACATCTGTTTCAAAAGTTGGTATCGCGACAAACGATGGGATCCTACATCCTGAATCGGATATTCAGGCAACGCCAAAAGGGGCTGTCCGATCAAGAAATGACCTGGGGTCAACGCTTCCAGGTCATTCGGGTCCGAAGACAACGGGCACAAGGGTCGCGAGTTGAGGACGGCCTCAATTTTACAAAATACCGTATCAAGTTCCTCAAACGTGAGAATAGTTTCTCCAATCACGCGACGCAAGTGTGTCTTGGCAGCCTTTACACAAGCTTCAAAAATTCCTCCCCAGGTCGGACAAGCTGGAGGGCTAAACTTCCAGATTATCCCACGCCGGGAGAGGGTGGTTCCAATGTCTATTTTATTATCAACAAAAAACTTAACTACTTCCTTAAGATAATTGCACGTTCCCTTATAATTAGTACCACAATCGGAACGTATCAATGACGGCAGTCCTCTACGGGAAACAAATCTGCTCAAGGCGGCGACAAAGGCTTCGGTAGACAATTCCGAGACAATTTCCAAGTGGACAGCCTTGGTGGACAAACACACAAACACGCACAAGTACGCCTTATAGGTTTTAGCATTACGCAGTCTCGAAGCCTTTACAGTAAAGGGACCGGCGAAGTCGGTGGCGACTCCGGCAAAAGCTCTACATTCCGTGACGCGATCAGCAGGCAAATCACCCATCTGGGGCTGCATGGTCGCGGCCTTCAATCTATAACAAGGCAGGCAACGGAAAACCATAGTGCGAATGGCTCGACGAGCAGACAAAATCCAAAATTCACGCTGCAAAATGGCCAACAAAGCATTACAGCCAGCATGTTGTGCATTCACATGGCGATCTGTTATTATCAGTTGAGTCAAATGTCCGGCTTTAGGTAACAAAAGGGGGTGACGAGCTCCATACGGCAGGTTCGCATTTCGAAGTCTTCCGCCGACTCGCAAAAGCCCACTCTCGTCCAGGAAGGGATTTAATCGCGATACCGCGCCCTTCAACTTGCGACGGCCTAAACGCAAAATTTCAATCTCGGACTCAAAACTATCAGCTTGTACTCTCCGGACCCAAAACAAGAGCGCGTCCCTACGCTCGTCCGGAGTGAGAACCGACGAATCACGCCTCGCGCGTGGGTTTCTGCAATTGTACACAAAACGTCTGATCCAAGCGGTAACACCAAGCAGCTTCTGTAAGGAGCTATACCGATCCAACAACAAATCCTTTTCCCCGGCGGGGTTAGTCTCCAGGACGCATGCCTGCATATCAGGAACGGCTACGTTCGACAACGCTGGAGAGGGCGGCCACTCCGACTCAGGCCGCATCAACCACTGTGGGCCCCACCAGAGGGGGTGGTTAATTAGGGTTGGGGCTACACAACCCCGAGACGCACAATCCGCGGGATTCATGGTTCCCGGCACGTGTCTCCAAATCAACTCGATGTCGGAATTACAAATCTGCGACACTCGATTGGCCACAAACACGTCCAAGGTGTGCGCCGGAGCCTTCAACCAACAAAGGACGACCTGACTGTCCGTCCAAGCATAAACCTCTTGTATTGCAATAGATCGACCTAATGTGAGCCATACGTGGTTCAACAAACGCATTAGGAGGGCAGCTCCACACAATTCCAACCTCGGGATCGTATGACGAGTCCGAAGGGGAGCGACTTTGCTTTTCGCTATCACCAGATGCACAGCAACAACTCCGTCAACAGTAACGGTGCGGAGGTACACGGCCGCAGCAAATCCACGTTCGGAGGCATCGGAAAAGCCGTGAAGAGTAACTTTACAATTTTCAGAAGGGAGGAATAGCCTCGGCAAATGCACTTCATTAATCTCGGGGAGGGATGAAACGAAGCTCGACCAATCTCGGAGTAACTCGTCCGAGAGGGGTTCATCCCACGACACACCCGAAGCCCATAACCGTTGCAAGAAACACTTGGCCATAAACAGCACGGGGCAAATCCACCCATTGGGGTCAAAGGTACGTGCGACAGTAGACAATACTGAACGCTTGGTCCAGACTTTCGGTGGTCGTAAATCCACACAATAAGTGAACGTGTCAGAGACCGGTTTGTACTGTACGCCAAGGACGGTCACCACATGGGGATTATCAACATTTTCGAATAGGTGGGGGTCCTGCTGGTGCTCTTCGGGCAAACCTACCAGTACATCAGGCGAGTTGGATATCCATTTCCTCAACTCGTAACCTCCCGACTTCAAAAGGGCGGTGAGTTCGTCTCTCAGGACAATCGCCTCTGAGACAGATGAGGCGCCCGTGCAAATGTCATCCACATAGACGTCACTGGCCAAAATGGCGGAGGCGCGAGGATATCTCAAGCGCTCCTTCTCGGCCAACTCCAACAAAGAACGAATCGCAACAAACGGGCTCGAAGCCAAACCGTACGTATTCGTATTCAATTCATAAATCAACAAGGGGTCCCTAGGACTCTCTCTCCACAAAATCAATTGGTACCTCCTATCCTCTGGATGGATGACCGTTTGTCTGAACATCATCCGGATGTCAGTCATAAATACAATTTGGTGCCGCCGGAAGTTGGTCAAAATGTCTGAGATCTCCGTGTGCAGCTTGGGACCTACATGCAGACACTGGTTCAAGGACGCTCCAGTAGAGGTGGGAGCCGAACCGTCAAAGACCACCCGAATCTTTCCGGATTTCAAAACGGCGTGGTGCGGCAAAAAGAAGTGCTCAACGGAGCGCCAATCCAAATCGCTCACGGACATGTGCCCTAACTCCTCATACTCCCGCATGAATTCAACATACTTCTGGCGGAAGACCGGATCCTTGCTCATGCGACGCTCCATCGCCACTAGCCTACGTTCCGCTAGCGGTCGGGATTCGCCCAGAGGAGGTCGGCCGGCACGAAAGGGGAGACGGGTGATCAAACGACCAGAGCGGAGGCGACCAGTGTTATTCTGGTAATACAACTCGCACTCATCCGCTACTGGGTCGACCCGCGGGGCTGGTGGAGGTTCCTCAACCTCCCAAAACTTCTGCACCACTTCGGAGAGAGACACATTAAAAACAAGACCGCGATCCTCATCAAGGGAATCCAAAACGCGGCGAGCAGGGCCCATCACAACTGTACCGAGTGTCGTCTGCAGAGCTACCAAGCCATCTGGCTGCAAAACTCGCTTCCCCGTCAACAAAACTCGCCCCAGGACATCGGCTCCAAGGAGAGCATCAATCGGGCCTGGGCGGAAGAAATTTGGATCGGCGAGTGGGGAATCAGACACCAAAGACAACATACTCGGTCCCAAGTCAACTGAAGGTTGACGGCCAACAACTGTGTCCAACACAATCGCCGAGGTCTTAGTGCCTGGCGTGGACTTATTACGTGATGTAAATGTGAAGTCAACATGCCCTAACAACCCGGGGACTTTCACATCGCCAACACCTCTCACGCCTTCCGTGTGGGGGTGCACCTTGAGGCCCAACCGCCTAACTAACCAAGATGACACAACACTCCCCTGAGCACCGGAATCCAACAAGGCGCGAACTTCCACATGGTCGCCATTCAATCCCCTGACAAGCACAGAGGCCGTGGGCAACAAAACGGTCTCTGGAGGGGTGGCTACAATCGACCGTAAACACGTTGATTGCTAGTATGTGGGGTCCCCAGACGTCCCCCCATGGTAAGGGGGTCGCTCATAGCGATCCAGTGGGTCCCAATCTCCCACATACTGCCTACGTCCAATTCGCCCGGTATCAGGCGGGTTATATCTCCCGGCCCCTTGAAAACGGGGCGGGCGCCGCTCCAAACGCGGGTATTCGGCGAGCGGCGGCGAGAATCGGTGCCTATCACCCACCGTGTACGTCGCCCCATAGTCGCGGGGGCACGGTGACCGATTTTCAGAAGGGGGGTCCCGGGGACCCCCGGCTGTGCGAGGCTCAACACGTTGCGGGGGGCTTCTACGACCTCCCGCAACGCTCGCAAAATCGAACCCCCTAGTGGGGGACCGATTTCCAATGGGGGGGTCTGTGGGACCCCCGCCCGTGCGAGGCTCAAAACGTCGCGGGGGGCCTCTACGACCTCCGGCAACGCCCGCATAACTCATCCCCATCCTTGGGGATCGGTTTCCCATGGGGGGGTCCGTGGGACCCCCGCCCGTTTGAGGGTCCAAACGTGGCGGAGAGCGTCTGGGGCCACTCTGGTGGCCACTAGAACTGCTGCGGGATGCAAACACCGCGGGGGGTCCGAGACCCCCACCCATACGCGGTGATCCTGCAGCGACGCGCTGCGGCGCTCCGCCGCCCTCTGGGCTGTTCATGCAGAGGAGGGGATGGTGGTTGCCCTTACAAAAGCGGCATGGGTGCGCTTGGGTACATTCGCGCTGCATGTGCAGGCCCAAGCACGAGTAGCACCATGTCCGTTGTCGCGCGATCGCTCGACGGCCTTGGACGCGCTGGTCGAGGAACTTATCACAACGGGTCGTGCTGTGACCCGGTTCCCGACAGTACAAGCAGCGGGCGGTCTCCTGGACGGCGGCATAGCGGCCGGGCGCGCGAGGGGCCATACGCCCCCTACGGGGGGGTCCGGTGGGGGATCCACTCTGTGGCACAGGTCGTTCGGGTCCCATAGGACCGGCCAGAGAGGAATTATCTGCCAGTCTACTTTCTCCTTCCAGGAACGTCAAGAGGTCCGAGAAGGGTGGCAGATAAGTCGCACTATCCCCACCATACTGCTGCTCAAAACGGACCTTAACAGAGTCCGGCAACTTTCCCAGGACAATGTGCAGTAACAAAAACGACCACTGCTCCACTGGGAGTTTTAAGTTTTTCAATGCGTTGTAGGCAACCAACAGCGGATTCAACAAAGCCACTCTCAAGTGCATCACGCTGGCAACGCGGGGTAAATTCAAAATGGCGGCAACATGGTTGTCCGCCAGACGTCGTACGTTCTGGTACCGACGGGCAATCAAATCCCTGGCAATAGGGTAGTTTTCATCCGAGGGGGCCAAATGTTGAACCGATTCAAGGGCCTCCCCTTCCAACACGGATAATAAATAAGCTAACTTCTGGCCCTGGGTCAAATCATCCCGGGCATGTACCAGACTATCAAAAATATTAATAAAGCCCTCCCAGTCCTCTAGACGACCAGCAAAACGCCTTAAGTCTAAGGGGGCCAATCTAGCAAAGAGAGGGGGCATACTTTTAGATGTGACCGGGGACGGGCTCGGTTCATTCTCTCTTGCCACTTGCAAAGGCCGAGCCACCTGGGTAATTCTGTCCGCAAAATCATAACACTGGTCCACATCCAAATCGACTTCTTGTCGCATTTCCACATCGGCCTCAACAGTCCTTTCCAAAAATAAGGCATACTGTTCATCAACAACAGCCAAACGTACGGGCAGATCTACGTATCTGTTCAACAAGGCCTCCGTCCTATCAGGTCGATCCAACAATGCGACTGCAGACGCTAACCACCGTAACTCAGAACGTATTTTGGCTTTAGCAGAGGAGGCCGTCATTGTAACGTCACAAATTTATCAACAAAAACAACAAATTCAAAATATTCACTATAACACAAAATCTCCAATATTTTGAGGTTATTGATAACCACAAAATTCCAATATTACAACAACAAAGTATTTATAATGACACAAACTCTTAAATATTTGGAGGTTATCAGAAAACAACAAAACTCAAGTATATAATTATAACTCTAACTCTCAAGAGGTTATAACTTAGACACAAACTAACTTTGACTTTGTAAGTCAAAAGTTATTCAGTTCAAACAAATCACTGACCATTGAAATTCACTTGGATATCGACATACAACAAGATGATTTTAATTATTTCAAAGCACAAGTTTCAATAAGTTTCAATGTGTAAACAATGTCTTAAATCATTTAAGTTTCACTAAGTATTGAGTGCAAACTTATTAGCTAACCTTTTATTAGCTATTATTTAGCAACAAACTTGTCAATATTCACAACTCAAATTTGCTGACAAAACTAAATAATAATTATTATGAACAAAGAAAGGCATCTGTTTACATTTTGGAACCTCAATACATGACAATTAATTACAAGACATGGAACCAATAACAAAGGAATGCCCTTTACTTTTCAAATGCAAGTTAATTACCATTTACAAGTACAAATTAATCTAGTCCGGACCAGATGGTCATCAAACGGCACTGATTAATAGACAAACTTTTGGCGTGGGCCTCTCAGGCCTTCAAACTACGCTCTGCTACCAAGAAATGTTCAGTACACCCCTGCCTAGACCGCGGAGTCAGCATTGGCGCAGTGGAAGGCTATCATGAGTATAGACTCCGGACAAATCTTGGTTTCAGCCGGGATGTAACTGAACAATAGGACTGCGATACACAGCGGAGAGAATGTGAAGTAAGGTGATTTTACATACTGTGGTCTGTGCTGTAGAAAGTCCCTGGGCAGCGTGGGGAGAGGGGGGCCCCCCCTGTGGCTCCGTCTTCTTCTGCAGACCTTACCAATTAGTCACCTCACTCATAACACAAATAACAGCGTTCACAAGACACTGGGCGTTTCAACAATAGATACACAAAGACACACACGTGGGAGCTTTTTTTATTACGATATAGTGTCCCGACAACAAGCGCGTGTGGTAGAAAAGGTTATCTTTCAAAGCATCCGCGACCGGCCACTCCAGAGATGGCATCAAAACCTTGGTCGTACAAAACGGGATCACATAGATAATTTAAGATGTATTCAAACTCGATATGCCAGGCACATTCAACGCGAGCGATTTTTAACAAATTCAGCAAGATTAATCCGACATTTTCTTAACAAGAATTCCAATCAAGTGTCCCTGTCAACTTCAAGTGACAGCTAATGTCAATTTGACGTGACATTAGAGTTGCGTTCAGAAACGTCGATCTTTTCCGAACAAACACATTGTGTAACATTACAGATAACACACCGTCACAACCGCGTCCGCGTGCCGTTCTAAAGGTGGTACCGGTGGTTGTGAGAGGTACTGTTGGCGAATTTGCGACTTACGCATTACTCGACGACGGTAGCACCGCAACGCTCATTGACGCTGACGTCGCCAGGACTATTGGGGCTGACGAAACTCACAGCGAGCCCACAGTCATTGAAGGAATTGGAGGTATGGCGAAACAAGTGACAGTAGGTTTCACTTCTTTTCACATTAGAGGTCGCGACCTCACGGAAGAATATTTAATAACAAACGCACGCAGTATCAAATCTTTGGGCATCTGCTCACAAACAGCTGATAAGGCCGACTTAGAAAAGTACGCCTATCTGAGCAGAGATTTAATTGAACATTTAGCTTACGAAGACGCCAAGCCCACTATCCTTATAGGCGCGGGCGATTGGCATCTCTCGCTACCCAGGGAAGTACGTTGTGGCAAGGCCGCTCAGCCCGCTGCTACGCGTACACTCTTAGGCTGGACATTACATGGGTGCATGTCTAGCAAAACAAAACCTATAACTTTTGTAAATTACGCATGCGACTCTACCCCTGACACGGATTTCGATTCCATTGAGGCTTTGTTAAGGGAACAATACAGACTGGACTGCCTAGGCATTTGTAAGCTTCCACCGAAAAACAGCGATGAAGATCAGCGGGCAATAGACATTGTGGACGCCACAGCGCGACGTCTTCCTTCTGGTCGTTTTGAGGTAGGTTTGCCATGGCGACTTAATCAGCCGGTTGTCACTCCGGACAGCTATCCGCAAGCTCTTTCGAGGTTTAAATCCCTTGAAAGACAATTTGCGAAAGACACAACCTTTGCCACAGCCTACAAAGATTTTGTTAGTGGTATAATTAAAAAGGGCTACGCGGAGGAATGCTCTTCGGATAGCTACTATAAGGAGCATACGACTAATCCGCAAACTAACAATACTCGTTGGTATTTACCTCACTTTGGCGCATAGATGTATTATTCCTGTAGATGGAGCATACAAATTTGAACGATTCCTTCTATAATCGACTCTCGTCTCTCAAATGGCGACATTTCGTGTGTTAAAAAGAGATAACAATAGCCCAACGTGTGCGTCTTAATGAGCTGCGCGCCACTTGAAAGTAAACGTCATATTTGTTTGTTAACCAGCTGGTTACAAATGCTTCAGAAAGAAAATCTTTTTTAGTCGTAAAATATAGAAAGATTTGATGGTGTGGTGCGGTAAATCTGTTGTTTGTTAAGAATGGCCTGTACTGTTCTCGGTTATTCAAGCAGAGTGAGTGTTTTGAAAGAGAATAATGAACACATATCATTTCAGAGGTAAGTCACACTCATTGTTTTGTGTTTTTGCGAACACATTTTTATAGCTTTCTGGTCCGTATTTGCAAAAACTAAACCACTGTACGTGTATACACAGTTTAACATTGACTTGGTTGAAGAAAATCGGGTGTTTTTAGGCTAAAAATATATAATTTAAAGCCAATTGGGATTTTTTGACATTTGACCAACCTGATAGTGTTGTAGTCCGATTTTATTATGTAATATCGATAAAAAATTGTAGTATTAACAATTTTGTATTTAAACTTAATTTTTCTCAATTTTAAACAGATTTCCCACCGCCGCGCCGCGCCGCCGTCGATGTAAAAGAAACGTGAATAAGAAACGTAAAAAAAGGTGACGATTGGAGACCTTCGCAACAAACAAAAATATGCTCGATGCACTTATTAAAGCAAATTGTTTAAGAGTATAAAAATTAGCGTGAAATCTGTATTTGTTACTTGATATCATTCAGCAGATTATTTAATTTAATAAATTGATTAGAAATCTCGTTCAGTTTTACGACTATACCTCCTAGTATAAATAGTATAATTATCATCATTATCATATTAATGTCCTCACTGCTGGGCTATAGGCCTCCCTCGTGCATGAAAACACCACAGGTAGAACGGGCCATAAGTGCCATAACCCACCACGCGAAGCCAATGCGGATTGGTGGGTGAGGGTGCCAACGACTGCTAATGCAACCGGGACCAACGGCTTAACGTGCTTTCCGAAGCACAGAGGAGACCAAGATAATAAAGTTTTGGGTCACCATTCAGATATCCAACCGCAACGAATGTTGCTTAACATCAACCACCGGATGCAGAATGCGCGTACCAATGAGCCATCGATCTCCTCAAGTATAA
Organism: Crambus lathoniellus; assembly: GCA_949710035.1. Classification (NCBI taxonomy): domain Eukaryota; kingdom Metazoa; phylum Arthropoda; class Insecta; order Lepidoptera; family Crambidae; genus Crambus; species Crambus lathoniellus. Next base: position 24,507,340 of record OX453316.1, on the reverse strand, counting down.
TTATAGTACCTACTTCATATTTGGCACTGATTCAAAATTAAAGGGCTTGCATAGACCAAGAAACTGAACAACTTTCTCTTTGGAGCATAGCATACGTCGAATTATAAAAAAAATATTCTGCCACACTAGATCGATCAGCTGAGCGTGCGCTTTTGTCTGGAGGGAAGAAATTTTTGCCATATTTCGACCTATGCCGAAGTTTCATAGCATAAACAAAATTCTAAGGCCGTGAGCACTTTGGACACGATTAGTACTAAAAACTGTCAGAAAAGCGGATTATGAACCGCCCAATAACATTAAGTCTCTAGCCGCATTGAAAAGCGCGAAGCGCTCTATTCAATGCGGCGTTGTTCGATCAGCCGTATTGAATACGGCGTATCTTGAATCCGCCGCATTACAATGCGGTGCTGTTTTCCAATACAGCTAGTTGCTATGTAATACGGTGAAATATACAATACGCCTGCGATATATACATATGCATTGTAATTTTATAAATCGCATTGCATTTAACTTATTTTTAAATGTTTTATCGATAATTTGTAATAAAAAAAACCACAGCACTATCATTGCATCATCATCATCTAATGTCATCTAGCATTGCATAGTCAAAATGGAGACATTCACTAATTACGACGCAACAGATTAACATGTATGTCTCTTTCTATCTTATGACAATTTGATAGTGTTAGAAGGGGTAAAGGATGGGTGAGTTATATCTTATTTTTGTGATCCATCTACAGGAATAATACATCTATGCTTTGGCGTGTATCACCCACAGAAAAAGAAAATTCGAGTTGTACACGACGCCGCCGCCACTACAAAGGGAGCGAGTCTTAACTCTATGCTATTAGTTGGACCCATGAAGTTTGACTTAATACTCTGAGGTAACTGGAGCTCTCACCCTGAATAAAAAAGTGTCGCCAGCAAATTTGACATTTATGTATGTAGTGGCTGTCAGCTGTCTCATATGACCATACGTATTTTTTTAAAGTGTAGGTGAGACGGAAGACAGCCACTGTGTTATTTGTGGTATTCAAAAAATTGTTCGTACTGCACTCTCCAGTTACCTCAGTATTAAGTCGAACTTCATGGTTGGACCCGATCTACAGTGCCACAAGCTTTTCTGTTCCGGTGACAGTCGTGACAGAGGAGCCACTTGCAATACGAAATTAGCTGTCAAAATGGACTGTCGTATGAAAATTGTTTTAGTTCCTAAGATAATCACCGGAACAGAAAAGATTGGCGCACTATACTTCAGCCTTTATTAGGCATTTTATTTCGCTTTAGGGAGGGGAAAATCGCCGTAACCGGTGACATTCGGGAAATGTTCCCACAGATATCGATACGTGAACAAGATCGAGACGCACAAAGGTTCTTATGGCGCGACACAATTAACCCCTCGACTAACATCCCTGTTAACCCTTCAGTAGGCGCGGGTGTAAATGTACCCCCGATAAAAGAATATCGCATGTCTGCGATGATTTTTGGTGCATCATGTAGTCCCTTCATAGCTTTGCACATAAAAAATAAAAACGCTTTAGAAATGCAGGCGACGTACCCCGAAGCCACCCAAGAGATTATTACCAATCATTACGTGGACGATTTTATTTCTAGCTTTGAGGACGAAGGCGTTGCCTCCAAAGTGATAGGGGACGTTTTCACAGTGCACAAAGCATGCTGCTTCGAAATGAGGGCATGGCTGGCAAACAATCAGCAAGTATTGAGATCCATCCCTCGTGAGCTATGGGCACACCCAGACACCGATTCAACGCTACCGTCGGACGCTGGCGCTCTGGGAATGAAGTGGAACCCAAGCACAGATTCTTTGGCTATCCGTTCAGGAAGCTTTAACTTATCGGCTGAAACGAAAGTAACAAAACGGATTGTCCTTTCCGCTGTTATGAAGGTATATGATCCACTCGGATTTTTCACGCCGATCACGATTAAAGGTCGCATCATGATTCAAAATTTGTGGCGTGAAGGGTTCGGGTGGGACGTTCAGCTACCTCCCCAATACGTAAGCACCTTAGTTGACTTAGAAAAGGACATAGACGCAGCGGCCTCCCTTAGACTTCCCAGATACTATGGTTTTGATAAGACCTTATTAGTTCCACCTAATGACGTTCAGCTGCACATGTTTGCAGACGCTAGCGAACAAGCATACGCATGTGTTGGCTATTGGCGTTTCAGCTATGGAAATGGTAATTTTAGGCTTGCACTTATTGGCAGCAAGGCGCGCGTTACGCCCCTGAAACCGTCCACCATTCCTCGGTTGGAACTACAAGCAGCACTCATCGCTCTTCGTTTAGCGTCTACAATCAAAGACAGCCACCGAATGAAGCCATCTTCAACCACCTTCTGGACCGATTCTTCTACTGTACTGAAGTGGCTGCGCGGTGATGCTAGACGCTACAAGCCGTTTGTCGCTCACCGCGTAGGAGAAATCTTAGAAAACTCTCATACCTCAGATTGGAGATGGCTTCCGGGCGAGCTGAACGTCGCTGACGAAGCGACCAGACCGAATTGCACCTTAACCAATATGTCGCACAGGTGGTTCTCTGGCCCCTCCTTTCTCCTGTTTGATCCAAAGGAGTGGCCAGAAGAGCCAACCTTGCATGAGGTCACACCACCTCCAGAGATGAAGGAGATGGTGGGATTTCTTATGAATGAACCGAATCATGGCTTAACAGAACTTGTTCCAGACGCATCACGGTTTAGCGTCTGGTTACGCCTGTTACGGGCTACTGCCTGCGTTTTATTGGCAGCGCGTAAGTTTTGGTTATTAATTCGGCAAACCATACCACAAAATTCTAAAATATTTAGTATTGCTCCTAATGCTATTTCAGCTTCCGACATGTTGAAAGCCGAAAACATGATACTTTTGAAATCACAAAAAGAAAGCTTTCACGAAGAAATCATAGCAATAAAACGCTCCAAGCCCCTCCCGAAAACGAGTCGCCTCACAACCATGTCTCTGAAAATACAAGACGATTTCCTCATGTTGGACTCCAGGGATTCGACACAGTCACGGATAATCATCGACGATCGCCACCATATAGTTCGTCTGCTGATCAGCCACTACCACGTGAAGTCAGCCCACGGTTTCTCAGAACTTGTACTCAACGAGATACGGGCTCGGTATTGGATCCTCAGAGGCAGAAGAGCCATCAAAACTATAGTCGCTGGCTGCAGAGACTGTGCCCGCCGTCGGAAACGTCCAACCATACCGGTCACCGGGAATCTTCCACCAGAAAGACTACAACACGGCACCCGACCATTTTTCAACGTTGGGCTAGACTACTTCGGGCCGGTGGAAGTGGCAGTCGGCCGCCGAAGAGAAAAACGGTACGTGGCGCTTTACACATGTCTTGTCACTCGAGCGCTCCATCTAGAAATAGTCGCAAGTTTAAGCACAGATTCGGCACTCATGAGTCTCAGAAGGTTCATCGCGAGACGAGGTACGCCCGCCAGGATCATTACAGACAACGGGACAGCGTTCGTTGGTGCCAGCCGAGAGCTCAAAGTTCTCTTCGCCCAACCGGTTCAAGACTTTGCAGCAAACAACTCTATCTCGTGGGAGGTGGTCGACAGGATCCAGTGGCTTTTCATCCCCCCGGCAGCGCCCTTCATAGGTGGCGCTTGGGAAAGAATGGTTCGCACCGTGAAGACGGCCTTGAAGGCCACACTGACACATAAGGCCCCCAAGGAAGAAGTCTTTCAAACACTCTTATTGGAAGCGGAAGGCCTCGTCAACTCCCGACCATTGACATACGTAGTCTCCGCAGCGGACGCTCCACAAGCAATAACCCCGTTTAATTTTTTGATCGGCTCGACATCGAATTCGAATTGGCTAGCAGGCGAACTGTGTGACACGGACTTATTACGTCGTGCAGATTGGCGCCGAGTTCTCCGCCTCTCCGATCATTTCTGGGCAAGATGGATGAAAGAGTACCTGCCCACGCTACTTAAAAGACCAGCGGGTGGAAGTACCACCGTCTTCAAGGAGGGAGATGTGGTTGTGGTGGCCGACCCGACTCTACCGAGAGGGCTGTGGCCGCTCGGCAGAGTCACAAGAACGTATTCGGGAGAGGATGGACTCGTCAGAGTGGCTGAGGTGGCAACGCAAGCGGGCATTCTGAAGCGCCCAACGAGAAAGCTCGTCCACCTGTTGCCAGCTCCCCAGTCAGTCGCCACTCCATAGGTAGTGCTTCTCACCAGGGGCCGGAATGTTGGCGACTGGCTGGTGGGCCGGCATTATACCATGTTTCTATGTATATAGTCTTTAATAATAATTATTGTTTATGATTTATGTTACTCTTTTTTAAAAGAATACAGTTAGTTGTCAGCCAATCGTTGTGTCTTGTCATTGTGTCCACTTTAATCGAATTATTTACAGTTATGTACGCGTATTATTTGATTTTAAGGCGCTATAATCAAAATTCAAAATTCAAAATTCAATATCGTTTATTCAATTTAGGTTTGTTTAACAACACTTATGAACGTCAATGAAGCTACGCCATCGGTTCGCAAATCCTACGGCAGGAGACCTTGTAGCGAGAAGAACCGGCAAGAAACTCGCCAAGGGCTATTTTTTTCTCCCTGTTTTAACTTATACAGAGTCGTCAAATTTGAAAAGTGACCTTCACATAATAGTAAGGTTACTTTCCATCACAATACAGAATGCCGCTTAAATTAAGTACAATTTTGCTTATTACCTAAAACAGTAAACAATTTTCAACTAAACAAGGAATCAAATAGTTTAATGGACACACTAATCTTAATCTTATTCACATTGTATTATACGATAGGATTAATGAAAAGGAAACTGCAAGCTGCGCTGTATATTCAAATTTATAAGTATTAACAAATAAAAGGAATTTTTGAATAAATAAAACAATTATTAGAAAAATTGCTGTTAGGTACTGTAAGACACGGATACCAAAATTACTATGAGACACACCAGCTCGCTCATAAATCAATATAATACTATTATTAACCATATCCCGAACACCTTTAACACAAGTAGACATGAGCAGACCCACCCCACTGGCAGCACCCGTTCACGAGCAATCAGGAATTCATCTCATCTCATGCATACAAGAAATTAGGATTAGTAGACGACATTGACATTTATGACGTTGCCAATCCGAGCAGCATGGCCTGTAGGAGCGCAAGCAGCCGAGAAATAATAGCGGGCCATGGTTCTACCGTTTTGAATTTGGAATACTTACTACAATGCGATTAATCCACTGATCTCTACCACAAAATAAAGAGTTTACAGAAGGACCGCTCCCACCATTTTTGAAAATCTATACCTATCCTTGTCTGACTCACTAGGGTTGCTTCTGTATTGATTCTGAATTTAAAAAGGAGTAATGTTCGGAAAAGATCGACGTTTCTGAACGCAACTCTAATGTCACGTCAAATTGACATTAGCTGTCACTTGAAGTTGACAGTGACACTTGATTGAAATTCTTCTTGGAAAAATGTCGGAATAATTTTGCTGAATTTGTTAAAAATCGCTCGCGTTGAATGTGCCTGGCATATCGAGTTTGAATCCATCTAAAATTATCTATGTGATCCCGTTTTGTACGACCAAGGTTTTGATGCCATCTCTGGAGTGGCCGGTCGCGGATGCTTTGAAAGATAACCTTTTCTACCACACGCGCTTGTTGTTGGGACTGTAAATCATAATAAAAGAGGCTCCCCCGTGTGTGTCTTTGTGTATCTATTGTTGAAACGCCCAGTGTCTTGTGAACGCTGTTATTTGTGTTGTGAGTGAGGTCACTAATTGGTAAGGTCTGCAGAAGAAGAAGATACCTGGGGCGCGCGCCCCGTCTCGCCGCAGCCGAGGAGATTTTCGACACCACAGAACCGTATGTGAAATCACCTTACTTAACATTCTCTCCACTGTGTATCGCAGTCCTATTGTTCAGTTACATCCCGGCTGAAACCAAGATTTGTCCGGAGTCTATACTCATGATAGCCTTCCACTGCGCCAATGCTGACTCCGCGGTCTAGGCAGGGGTGTACTGAACATTTCTTGGTAGCAGAGCGTAGTTTGAAGGCCTGAGAGGCCCACGCCAAAATTTTGTCTATTAATCAGTGCCGTTTGATGACCCAGTCTGGTCCGGACTAGATTAATTTGTACTTGTAAATGGTAATTAACTTGCATTTGAAAAGTAAAGGGCATTCCTTTGTTATTGGTTCCATGTCTTGTAATTAATTGTCATGTATTGAGGTTCCAAAATGTAAACAGATGCCTTTCTTTGTTCATAATAATTATTATTTAGTTTTGTCAGCAAATTTGAGTTGTGAATATTGACAAGTTTGTTGCTAAATAATAGCTAATAAAAGGTTAGCTAATAAGTTTGCACTCAATACTTAGTGAAACTTAAATGATTTAAGACATTGTTTACACATTGAAACTTATTGAAACTTGTGCTTTGAAATAATTAAAATCATCTTGTTGTATGTCGATATCCAAGTGAATTTCAATGGTCAGTGATTTGTTTGAACTGAATAACTTTTGACTTACAAAGTCAAAGTTAGTTTGTGTCTAAGTTATAACCTCTTGAGAGTTAGAGTTATAATTATATACTTGAGTTTTGTTGTTTTCTGATAACCTCCAAATATTTAAGAGTTTGTGTCATTATAAATACTTTGTTGTTGTAATATTGGAATTTTGTGGTTATCAATAACCTCAAAATATTGGAGATTTTGTGTTATAGTGAATATTTTGAATTTGTTGTTTTTGTTGATAAATTTGTGACGTTACAATGACGGCCTCCTCTGCTAAAGCCAAAATACGTTCTGAGTTACGGTGGTTAGCGTCTGCAGTCGCATTGTTGGATCGACCTGATAGGACGGAGGCCTTGTTGAACAGATACGTAGATCTGCCCGTACGTTTGGCTGTTGTTGATGAACAGTATGCCTTATTTTTGGAAAGGACTGTTGAGGCCGATGTGGAAATGCGACAAGAAGTCGATTTGGATGTGGACCAGTGTTATGATTTTGCGGACAGAATTACCCAGGTGGCTCGGCCTTTGCAAGTGGCAAGAGAGAATGAACCGAGCCCGTCCCCGGTCACATCTAAAAGTATGCCCCCTCTCTTTGCTAGATTGGCCCCCTTAGACTTAAGGCGTTTTGCTGGTCGTCTAGAGGACTGGGAGGGCTTTATTAATATTTTTGATAGTCTGGTACATGCCCGGGATGATTTGACCCAGGGCCAGAAGTTAGCTTATTTATTATCCGTGTTGGAAGGGGAGGCCCTTGAATCGGTTCAACATTTGGCCCCCTCGGATGAAAACTACCCTATTGCCAGGGATTTGATTGCCCGTCGGTACCAGAACGTACGACGTCTGGCGGACAACCATGTTGCCGCCATTTTGAATTTACCCCGCGTTGCCAGCGTGATGCACTTGAGAGTGGCTTTGTTGAATCCGCTGTTGGTTGCCTACAACGCATTGAAAAACTTAAAACTCCCAGTGGAGCAGTGGTCGTTTTTGTTACTGCACATTGTCCTGGGAAAGTTGCCGGACTCTGTTAAGGTCCGTTTTGAGCAGCAGTATGGTGGGGATAGTGCGACTTATCTGCCACCCTTCTCGGACCTCTTGACGTTCCTGGAAGGAGAAAGTAGACTGGCAGATAATTCCTCTCTGGCCGGTCCTATGGGACCCGAACGACCTGTGCCACAGAGTAGATCCCCCACCGGACCCCCCCGTAGGGGGCGTATGGCCCCTCGCGCGCCCGGCCGCTATGCCGCCGTCCAGGAGACCGCCCGCTGCTTGTACTGTCGGGAACCGGGTCACAGCACGACCCGTTGTGATAAGTTCCTCGACCAGCGCGTCCAAGGCCGTCGAGCGATCGCGCGACAACGGACATGGTGCTACTCGTGCTTGGGCCTGCACATGCAGCGCGAATGTACCCAAGCGCACCCATGCCGCTTTTGTAAGGGCAACCACCATCCCCTCCTCTGCATGAACAGCCCAGAGGGCGGCGGAGCGCCGCAGCGCGTCGCTGCAGGATCACCTCGTATGGGTGGGGGGCTCGGACCCCCCGCGGTGTTTGCATCCCGCAGCAGTTCTAGTGGCCACCAGAGTGGCCCCAGACGCTCTCCGCCACGTTTTGAGCCTCAAACGGGCGGGGGTCCCAGGGACCCCCCAATGGGAAACCGATCCCCAAGGATGGGGATGAGTTATGCGGGCGTTGCCGGAGGTCGTAGAGGCCCCCCGCGACGTTTTGAGCCTCGCACGGGCGGGGGTCCCACGGACCCCCCAATGGGAAATCGGTCCCCAACTAGGGGGTTCGATTTTGCGAGCGTTGCGGGAGGTCGTAGAAGCCCCCCGCAACGTGTTGAGCCTCGCACAGCCGGGGGTCCCCGGGACCCCCCCTCTGAAAATCGGTCACCGTGCCCCCGCGACTATGGGGCGACGTACACGGTGGATGATAGGCACCGATTCTCGCCGCCGCTCGCCGAATACCCGCGTTTGGAGCGGCGCCCGCCCCGTCTTCAAGGGGCCGGGAGATATAACCCGCCTGATACCGGGCGAATTGGACGTAGGCAGTATGCGGGAGATTGGGACCCACTGGATCGCTATGAGCGACCCCCTTACCATGGGGGGACGTCTGGGGACCCCACATACTAGCAATCAACGTGTTTACGGTCGATTGTAGCCACCCCTCCAGAGACCGTTTTGTTGCCCACGGCCTCTGTGCTTGTCAGGGGATTGAATGGCGACCTTGTGGAAGTTCGCGCCTTGTTGGATTCCGGTGCTCAGGGGTGTGTTGTGTCATCTTGGTTAGTTAGGCGGTTGGGCCTCAAGGTGCACCCCCACACGGAAGGCGTGAGAGGTGTTGGCGATGTGAAAGTCCCCGGGTTGTTAGGGCATGTTGAATTCACATTTACATCACGTAATAAGTCCACGCCAGGCATTAAGACCTCGGCGATTGTGTTGGACACAGTTGTTGGCCGTCAACCTTCAGTTGACTTGGGACCGAGTATGTTGTCTTTGGTGTCTGATTCCCCACTCGCCGATCCAAATTTCTTCCGCCCAGGCCCGATTGATGCTCTCCTTGGAGCCGATGTCCTGGGGCGAGTTTTGTTGACGGGGAAGCGAGTTTTGCAGCCAGATGGCTTGGTAGCTCTGCAGACGACACTCGGTACAGTTGTGATGGGCCCTGCTCGCCGCGTTTTGGATTCCCTTGATGAGGATCGCGGTCTTGTTTTTAATGTGTCTCTCTCCGAAGTGGTGCAGAAGTTTTGGGAGGTTGAGGAACCTCCACCAGCCCCGCGGGTAGACCCAGTAGCGGATGAATGCGAGTTGTATTACCAGAATAACACTGGTCGCCTCCGCTCTGGTCGTTTGATCACCCGTCTCCCCTTTCGTGCCGGCCGACCTCCTCTGGGCGAATCCCGACCGCTAGCGGAACGTAGGCTAGTGGCGATGGAGCGTCGCATGAGCAAGGATCCGGTCTTCCGCCAGAAGTATGTTGAATTCATGCGGGAGTATGAGGAGTTAGGGCACATGTCCGTGAGCGATTTGGATTGGCGCTCCGTTGAGCACTTCTTTTTGCCGCACCACGCCGTTTTGAAATCCGGAAAGATTCGGGTGGTCTTTGACGGTTCGGCTCCCACCTCTACTGGAGCGTCCTTGAACCAGTGTCTGCATGTAGGTCCCAAGCTGCACACGGAGATCTCAGACATTTTGACCAACTTCCGGCGGCACCAAATTGTATTTATGACTGACATCCGGATGATGTTCAGACAAACGGTCATCCATCCCGAGGATAGGAGGTACCAATTGATTTTGTGGAGAGAGAGTCCTAGGGACCCCTTGTTGATTTATGAATTGAATACGAATACGTACGGTTTGGCTTCGAGCCCGTTTGTTGCGATTCGTTCTTTGTTGGAGTTGGCCGAGAAGGAGCGCTTGAGATACCCTCGCGCCTCCGCCATTTTGGCCAGTGACGTCTATGTGGATGACATTTGCACGGGCGCCTCATCTGTCTCAGAGGCGATTGTCCTGAGAGACGAACTCACCGCCCTTTTGAAGTCGGGAGGTTACGAGTTGAGGAAATGGATATCCAACTCGCCTGATGTACTGGTAGGTTTGCCCGAAGAGCACCAGCAGGACCCCCACCTATTCGAAAATGTTGATAATCCCCATGTGGTGACCGTCCTTGGCGTACAGTACAAACCGGTCTCTGACACGTTCACTTATTCTGTGGATTTGCGACCACCGAAGGTCTGGACCAAGCGTTTAGTATTGTCTACTGTCGCACGTACCTTTGACCCCAATGGGTGGATTTGCCCCGTGCTGTTTATGGCCAAGTGTTTCTTGCAACGGTTATGGGCTTCGGGTGTGTCGTGGGATGAACCCCTCTCGGACGAGTTACTCCGAGATTGGTCGAGCTTCGTTTCATCCCTCCCCGAGATTAATGAAGTGCATTTGCCGAGGCTATTCCTCCCTTCTGAAAATTGTAAAGTTACTCTTCACGGCTTTTCCGATGCCTCCGAACGTGGATTTGCTGCGGCCGTGTACCTCCGCACCGTTACTGTTGACGGAGTTGTTGCTGTGCATCTGGTGATAGCGAAAAGCAAAGTCGCTCCCCTTCGGACTCGTCATACGATCCCGAGGTTGGAATTGTGTGGAGCTGCCCTCCTAATGCGTTTGTTGAACCACGTATGGCTCACATTAGGTCGATCTATTAAGATACAAGAGGTTTATGCTTGGACGGACAGTCAGGTCGTCCTTTGTTGGTTGAAGGCTCCGGCGCACACCTTGGACGTGTTTGTGGCCAATCGAGTGTCGCAGATTTGTAATTCCGACATCGAGTTGATTTGGAGACACGTGCCGGGAACCATGAATCCCGCGGATTGTGCGTCTCGGGGTTGTGTAGCCCCAACCCTAATTAACCACCCCCTCTGGTGGGGCCCACAGTGGTTGATGCGGCCTGAGTCGGAGTGGCCGCCCTCTCCAGCGTTGTCGAACGTAGCCGTTCCTGATATGCGGGCATGCGTCCTGGAGACTAACCCCGCCGGGGAAAAGGATTTGTTGTTGGATCGGTACAGCTCCTTACAGAAGCTGCTTGGTGTTACCGCTTGGATCAGACGTTTTGTGTACAATTGCAGAAACCCACGCGCGAGGCGTGATTCGTCGGTTCTCACTCCGGACGAGCGTAGGGACGCGCTCTTGTTTTGGGTCCGGAGAGTACAAGCTGATAGTTTTGAGTCCGAGATTGAAATTTTGCGTTTAGGCCGTCGCAAGTTGAAGGGCGCGGTATCGCGATTGAATCCCTTCCTGGACGAGAGTGGGCTTTTGCGAGTCGGCGGAAGACTTCGAAATGCGAACCTGCCGTATGGAGCTCGTCACCCCCCTTTGTTACCTAAAGCCGGACATTTGACTCAACTGATAATAACAGATCGCCATGTGAATGCACAACATGCTGGCTGTAATGCTTTGTTGGCCATTTTGCAGCGTGAATTTTGGATTTTGTCTGCTCGTCGAGCCATTCGCACTGTGGTTTTCCGTTGCCTGCCTTGTTATCGATTGAAGGCCGCGACCATGCAGCCCCAGATGGGTGATTTGCCTGCTGATCGCGTCACGGAATGTAGAGCTTTTGCCGGAGTCGCCACCGACTTCGCCGGTCCCTTTACTGTAAAGGCTTCGAGACTGCGTAATGCTAAAACCTATAAGGCGTACTTGTGCGTGTTTGTGTGTTTGTCCACCAAGGCTGTCCATTTGGAAATTGTCTCGGAATTGTCTACCGAAGCCTTTGTCGCCGCCTTGAGCAGATTTGTTTCCCGTAGAGGACTGCCGTCATTGATACGTTCCGATTGTGGTACTAATTATAAGGGAACGTGTAATTATCTTAAGGAAGTAGTTAAGTTTTTTGTTGATAATAAAATAGACATTGGAACCACCCTCTCCCGGCGTGGGATAATCTGGAAGTTTAGCCCTCCAGCTTGTCCGACCTGGGGAGGAATTTTTGAAGCTTGTGTAAAGGCTGCCAAGACACACTTGCGTCGCGTGATTGGAGAAACTATTCTCACGTTTGAGGAACTTGATACGGTATTTTGTAAAATTGAGGCCGTCCTCAACTCGCGACCCTTGTGCCCGTTGTCTTCGGACCCGAATGACCTGGAAGCGTTGACCCCAGGTCATTTCTTGATCGGACAGCCCCTTTTGGCGTTGCCTGAATATCCGATTCAGGATGTAGGATCCCATCGTTTGTCGCGATACCAACTTTTGAAACAGATGTCCCAAAACTTCTGGGCACGTTGGTCGATGGAGTATTTGCATATCCTACAACAGCGCGTGAAGTGGACAGATAAAACCACCCCACCCCAGACTGGCGACCTCGTGTTGATTAAGGATGCTAACCTGCCGCCCCTATGTTGGCGAAGGGGGCGCATTGTTAAACTCTACCCCGGAACTGACGGAGTTCCTCGTTTTGCTGAGGTTTTGGTTCGAGATTCGGTTTTGAAGAGAGCAGTTAGTGGGCTCTCCCGATTACCCGTAGATTGACGTACCGTTCTTAACGGTCCGGGGCGGGGGGATGTTCGGAAAAGATCGACGTTTCTGAACGCAACTCTAATGTCACGTCAAATTGACATTAGCTGTCACTTGAAGTTGACAGTGACACTTGATTGAAATTCTTCTTGGAAAAATGTCGGAATAATTTTGCTGAATTTGTTAAAAATCGCTCGCGTTGAATGTGCCTGGCATATCGAGTTTGAATCCATCTAAAATTATCTATGTGATCCCGTTTTGTACGACCAAGGTTTTGATGCCATCTCTGGAGTGGCCGGTCGCGGATGCTTTGAAAGATAACCTTTTCTACCACACGCGCTTGTTGTTGGGACTGTAAATCATAATAAAAGAGGCTCCCCCGTGTGTGTCTTTGTGTATCTATTGTTGAAACGCCCAGTGTCTTGTGAACGCTGTTATTTGTGTTGTGAGTGAGGTCACTAATTGGTAAGGTCTGCAGAAGAAGAAGATACCTGGGGCGCGCGCCCCGTCTCGCCGCAGCCGAGGAGATTTTCGACACCACAGAACCGTATGTGAAATCACCTTACTTAACATTCTCTCCACTGTGTATCGCAGTCCTATTGTTCAGTTACATCCCGGCTGAAACCAAGATTTGTCCGGAGTCTATACTCATGATAGCCTTCCACTGCGCCAATGCTGACTCCGCGGTCTAGGCAGGGGTGTACTGAACAAGTAAGTAGTAAAAGTTAACAATCATACATAAATAAATTCGTTTATACATACATCTTTACAAGTTTACATGCCTTAGATGCTGCTTAGATGGTAAACAGAGCATCTAATATCCATTTAAAGTCCCGACGCCACACACGACGAAGACAAGATCCTATTGTACCTATACCGTACCTATTATGTTGTAATGTATTCCATTCCTATATGTTATAATGTACTCTATGAACAAGATATAAATATGGTGTGATAGTTATCCCACTAAAAACATAAACGTGAAAAAGGCACTAAGTAAGTACGACGAAAACATAAAGGTAAAAAAGGTGCCAAGTTCAGCGAAAAATAGTTGAAATCTAAATGGGTTACAAGTTCCATAAATTTTTTCGTTCAAGCACTTCAAATAATTAATATTTTCTTAAATGTTGAATTTATAACTTGTCATCTTCAAAAATTGAAAAACCTTTATAACGCAAGAACTGTATCAAGCAAAAAAATAGTTACCACTACTATTTTGAAAACAAGAAAGTGTATTTAAATACCTATGTTGTGTATTTATCGTTTATAGGTAAATAAAAAAATATAAGTAGTTTAATAGTCAAAGTCAAATTTGTTTATTCAATTTAGATTGGTTTTTACAATACTTGTGAACGTCATAGAAGCTACGCTATCGAGATGTAAACGGGTTCATATTTGTTTCTGGCGCAGCTGTTCTTCATAGTCTTTTCTTGCACTCAAGAATATAGTTTTTCAGCTTTCTTTTTCTGGGAGAATTTGCAGAAACGTGAGTTGCTATTTGTGAATTTGAGTCACATTTAACTTTTTCATATTGTGTACAAGATTCATTAGTCTCCACAGTTGCTTGCGATTTTTCATTTAATTTTTTTTTGACCGGTAGCAAAAGTTCGGTTCGATGTCTTGATTATAGAATTGGTTTCGAAATGGGCCTCACAAACTCGAAGATATGTTGACCATTTGTTGCGTACATCTTCTCGATCAATTAAACTTATCCATAAGGTTCGTCTGAAAAAAAAATCATTTGATTTTTAAAATGAACTAGTTAGTTTTGCAACGAAAATAGCCTATGGCACTCCTACGATTAAGACGTTAAAATAAATAGGTATACGCATAATCGTGCGTGGTTCGTTTTCTCCTGAACTTGGCTGGCACACTGCCGTGCGTCAAAAAAACTTTACTGCAAGTAAAATGTTATTTGGGGTAAGTATAATGACTGGCGTTCTCTCCCAAACTTGGCAGGCACACTGCCGTGCGCCTAGATAAAGAAAACTTTACTGCAAGTGAAATGTTATTTGGGATTTATTGATTGGCGTCCTTTCCTGAACTTGGCTGGCACACTGCCGTGCGCTTAGATGAAAAAAAATACTGCAAGTAAAATGTTATTTGGGGTTTAATAACTGAAGTCTCTAAAATGTAAGTAGGATTTCATAACACTGCTAAAATAAAAGAAAATGCAACGACAACTTTTACTTGAAAATTCGTCAACATGACTTGTGGCTGTGTTCGCTGAACCGCCAAGAAGTTTTGAGAATACTATAACATCTAAATAAGGACAATAGAACCCAATTACTGGCGTTTTACCACAACCAGCTAACTATAAGATGAATGTGTATGGTTCATAGTCGTTATCAAAGCGGCTAGTCCCAAAAGTACCTAGGTATACTCACCTACCAACAAGAGAAAACAGTTTGACATAACTTACTTTTCAATATCGTTTGGAAATTTAAAGAACGTGTATGCACAGTTTTTAGTCGTATTTAGACAACCAAATACACTGCAACTGTAATAATATTGGTTATTAATTTTTGTTAATTAATGGTAAAATAGGTATATAAGTCTGCCCTGCTAATTGCACTTGCAGTAATCGACACTTTTGGGATTTTCACTTTTTTGCCAAAATGACATCTCATGGGCTTAAGCTATATATAAAAAAAATATTTAGATGTTTTTTTTTAATTAATACTATGTTTTTTATTTAACGCAAAACACAGTACTTGCACAAAAGTATTGCTTATGCTAAAAAGATCTGCAGCATTCAACATGTACTAAAAAGTTGTGCAGTACTTGATACGTTTACTGTAGCTTCATTTAGCACATAATTCTTTGCAAGGAATAGAAACTAAAGCCAAACGCAGTATTCCACAGCACTGCATTTGAGTGTATGGAGTATAACAAAAAGCTACTATTGCGCTGCTAAGACTAAATGCAGTATTCTACTGATCACGCACAATTGTGATGACCACATCTACTGTGTTCCACAGTTTATTGAAACGAAGGTTTCTCATGCAAAATTAAGTAAATTAAAACTAGTCCTACCTTACTAGAAAATAGTGTCCGTAATCCAGGGGGGCTGAACGTTGTCTCGCCGGCGCGCGCCGGGCAAAACGATCTCCACACAACCCCCGATGGGATACTCTTACAGCTAACACTCTTATACTACACAATGCCCTAATAGGCAGCTAAAACTTTCCCGGCGCTTTTCAAAGCGAACACACACGGGTTACAAGTCCGTACCCCGACCGGAGCCCTAGTAGGTGCAAAACGAAATCTCGGTCCCAATATGGGTAGGTAACTTGCGCGGCACGTCGCTACAGAAACACACGAACTTGTCTCACGGCTGCTTACGGCCAACTGGTCTGCACGCGGCCCGAGCGCATTGCGTGTCGCCCGTGACCTTGACAATGACAACGCACCGCTCGCAGCGCGGCGCGAACATCCCCCCGTCCCGGACAGTAGCAAACTGTCCGCCAACTCAATCTAAGGGCAGGCGAGAGAGGGTAGCGATCGCTCGCTTCAAAACAGAGTCCCCCACCAGGACCTCGGCAAACCTGGGCACACCATCCGACCCCGGATGAAGCTGAACAATGCGTCCTAAACGCCAGCGGAGGGGCGGCAGGTTTGGATCCTTTACCAACACGAGGTCTCCTGTCTTGGGTGGGGTCGTCCTATCCGACCACTTAACGCGTTGCTGCAAAATGTGCAAATACTCCAGATGCCAACGGCGCCAAAAACTCTGCGTAAGCTGCTGGAGCAATTCAAATCGCGAGAGCCGTCCGGAGGCCACTTCGGAATAAGGATATTCCGGCAAGGCGTTAAGCGGTCTGCCAATCAAAAAATGGCCCGGCGTAAGGGCCTCTAAATCATTCGCGTCCGAAGACAACGGACACAACGGACGCGAGTTGAGGACCGCCTCAACCTTACAAAATACGGTCGCGAGTTCCTCAAACGTGAGGACCGTCTCCCCAATAACGCGACGAAGGTGAGTTTTAGCGGCCTTTACAGTTGCTTCAAAAATCCCTCCCCAGTGGGGGCAGGATGGCGGGGAGTACTGCCATCGTACCCCTCTGCGAGAGAGTGTGGATCCGATCTCAAAATTATTCCTATCCAAAAATTCACAAACTTCCTTTAAATACCTATCGGTGCCCTTGAAATTGGTTCCACAATCGGACCTGATTAACGACGGCATTCCGCGGCGAGACACAAAACGATTCAACGTGGCTACAAAGGCTTCTGTGGTGAGGGCACTAACCACCTCCAGGTGGACCGCTTTAGTGGCCAAACAAACAAATACACACAAGTAAGCCTTTTCCGTTCTAGCATTACGAAGCCGCGATGTCTTAACGGTAAATGGCCCCGCAAAATCCGTTCCAACTCCTGAGAAGGGCATCGATTCGTTCACTCGATCGGCAGGCAAATCACCCATCTGGGGCTGCATCGTATCGGCGCGCAAACGATAACACGGGAGACAACGAAAAATAACGGATCGGATTATTCTCCGCGCTGACAAAATCCAGAACTCTCGTTGGAGGAGCGCGGTCAAAGCATTACAACCGGCATGAGCATTCTTTACATGTCGGTCTGTAATCAACAGTCTAACTAACGGTCCATCCTTGGGGAGCAACAAAGGGTGGCGTGATCCGTACGGCAGGTTGGCATGTCTGAGCCTACCTCCGACACGCAGCAATCCGGTACTGTCCAAGAAGGGATTCAACCGCACCAAGGGTCCCTTCAGCTTGGGCTTACTTGAGCGCAGGGCTTTCAGCTCCGGTTCAAACTCTCGCTGTTGCGTCACTCGCAACCAATGCAACAGAGCGTCTTGCCGCTCTTGTGGGGCGAGGACCGGAGACAACAATTTCTCCTGAGGCTGGCGACAATTTCGCACAAAGCGCCTCATCCAAGCAGTCACGCCGAGCAACTTATCCAAAGAACTGTAGCGGTCTAACAAAAACTCCATCTGCGGAGCCGCCACCGTCTCCACGGCGTGAACACGCATGCCTAGGTCTGGGACTCTGGCCACAGCCGGGGTGGCAGGCCATGAGCGCTCAGGCCGTAACAACCATGATGGACTCCACCATAGGTGGTAATCCACTAACTCAGGCGCCTCGCAGCCGCGGGAGGCACAATCTGCGGGGTTCAATTCGCCCGGTACGTGGCGCCAAATCAACGGGGCCTTTGAAGTCTGAATTTGTGAGACCCGGTTGGCCACAAAAACCTCAAGGGTGTGGACTGAACTCTTCAGCCAACAAAGGACGACCTGGCTGTCAGACCACGCAAATATCGACTCCAAGTCGACACCGTTTCCCAAGGTGTCGGCAACATGATTGAGTAGCCGTACTAAGAGAGTGGCGCCGGACAACTCCAACTTCGGAATGGTTAGCCTAGTCCGAAGGGGGGCGACCTTACTCTTGGCCGTAACTAAGTGTACGGCGACAACGCCTGCTGCATCCACCGTTCGGATGTAAACGGCTGCCGCGTATCCGCTTTCGGACGCGTCACAAAAGCCGTGCAGGGAGGCTTTAAACTTTCCCGAAGGCAGCATTTGCCTCGGTATACAAACCCGATTGACGTCGGGTAGGGATGACACGAACCTCACCCACTCTCGTAGGAGGCTACCAGAGAGGGGCTCATCCCATGACAATTCCGCA
Source organism: Crambus lathoniellus (assembly GCA_949710035.1). Lineage (NCBI taxonomy): Eukaryota > Metazoa > Arthropoda > Insecta > Lepidoptera > Crambidae > Crambus > Crambus lathoniellus. The sequence continues at coordinate 24,489,180 of OX453316.1, read as the reverse complement.
GCCCAGAGCTCCTGTAGGAAGCACTTCATCGAAAACACTACAGGGCTGAGCCAACCGTTCGGATCAAAGGTACGGGCTACAGTGGACAGCACCGTGCGTTTAGTCCAGACCCTTGGGTCTGGCAGTTCCAATCTATATGTGAACAAATCCGGGACTGGTCGATACTGGACTCCCAAAACAGACAGCATGTCTGGAGTCTCCGGATTTTCAAAGAGGAGCGGCTCTTGCTGGTGGTCCTTAGGCAAATCTGCCAATAGGTCCGGTGAGTTAGACAGCCACTTCCGCAACTCATAGCCACCAGCCCTCAAGAGCGCAATCAGCTCATCACGTAAGACGAGAGCCTCATCTAAGCTCGAGGCCCCCGTGCAGATATCGTCGACAAATAAGGCCCCCCCCTCAATAAGAGCAGATGCCCGGGGATAGCGTAGCCGTTCGCGCTCTGCGAGCTCCAAAAGCGAACGGATCGCCACAAAGGGGCTCGACCGCAAACCATAAGTGTTGGTGTTCAGCTCGTAAGCCAACATCGGATCCTGGGGATCCTCACGCCAAAGGATGAGCTGGTATCGTCTATCCTCCGGGTGAATCACGGTCTGTCTGAACATCATGCGGATATCGGCCACAAAGACGACAGCGTGCCGGCGGAAGTTGGTCAAAACATCACAGACATCGTGATGCAACTTCGGCCCCGCATGCAGACACTGATTCAACGACACTCCGGTTGACGTGGGCGCTGAACCATCAAAGACCACGCGGATCTTCCCATTAGAAGTCTTCAAAACAGCGTGGTGTGGCAGGAAGTAATGTTCCACATTACGCCAGTCCAACTGCGAGATGGTCATGTGCCCAAGGTCCAAATACTCCCGCATGAAGTCTATATACTTCTCCTTGAACGCGGGATCCCTGGCCATCCTACGCTCCATGGACAACAATCTCTTCTCGGCCATCGGTCGGGAGCTCCCTAAAGGAGGGCGAGCCGCCAAGAAGGGCAAGCGGGTAATCAAGCGACCCGAGAGGAGGCGCCCAGTGTTGTTCTGGTAGAACAATTCGCACTCCTCGGCTAACGGATCCAACCGCTTGGCAGTGGGAGGTTCCTCCACCTCCCAAAACTTTTGGAGAACGTCGGACAAAGTAGAACCGACAATGGTCTGGCGGTCTACCGACGGGGTCTCTGGTGTCTGTGGTACCTTTCCCATCACCACATGACCCAGCGACGAGGACAAGGCGACAAGATCGGCTGTCTGCAAAACTCGCTTGCTTCCACACAATACACGACCGAGGACATCCGCACCAATCAACAAGTGTATTGGGCCCGGTCGGTGGAAGAAAGGATCAGCCAAAGCCAGTCCAGACGTCAGCTCAATCGTGGATGGCGGCACTCGCACTTGCGGGAGTGGTCCAACCACCTTATCAAAAACTATCGCCGAAGCACCGATCTTCGGCCTTGGCGTGAAGTGGGGGGAGAAGGAGAACTCAACTCGACCAATCGGATCAGGGATCCGCGAGTCTCCCACCCCCCGTACCGCTTCGTGATGCGGCACAAGCAAAAGACCCAGCTGTCGGACAAGCCACCTGGACATTATGCACCCCTGGGCACCTGAGTCCAAAAGGGCACGCACCGTGACAACATTGCCCTTAGGTCCCCAAACATTCACGGAGGCTGTTGGCAACAGCACAAGCTCCGGAGGGGTGGTTGGGTCCGACAGGGGCGCCATTAAAAATTTTGGGGGGGTACTTGTCCCCCTCGCGCCTGAGTCGGCGCGCCAAATGTGGGACGCTCGTACCGGGCGAGCGGGTCCCAATCGGGTACGTACTGGCCCCGACCAACAGCACTCCTAGGTGCAGGGTAATACCCGTGTGGGGCGTGCCTCGGTACATAGTACCCCAATCGAGGCCTCTCCATTAGGGGGGGGGAGTAGCAAATAGGGCCCGTGCCCATCGCCACCGTGGCGTACTCTTGGGGTACCCCCCTACCCCCGCCCGTGGCGGGGGCGTCTCTCCTATAGTTCCCCCTCTCCGGGGGGGACTGAACGGGGGGGCTAAGCCCCGCCGAATCTCTAGGGGACCGGTTCCGGGCTGCCGGGCCCCCGCCCGTGCGCGAGGAATTCGAACGCCGGTCGCTCCCGGCGTCCTTGCGGTCCAAACAAAGGAGGGGGTGATGCCTCCCTCCGCAAAGACGACAATCCTCGGTCTGGGGACACGCCGACTGCATGTGTCCCCCCAAACACCTATAGCACCATTGGCGCTGTTTCGCAACGGCCCTCCGTCCCTCTGGGCGGAGGCCTCTAAATTTGGCACATTCGTGCACCACATGCCTATCTCCCCTGCAATACCTGCACCGCTCACTCGGTGCGGGGGGAGGGGACTGCTGGAAGGCAGCATAGCGATTGGTCGGGCGACGGGGCTGTTCCCTCGCCGCCACCATACGACCAACACCTGGAACCGGGGCAGGCTCCAGGTGGTCCGTCACCCTACATTCGTCCTCCAAAAAACGAAGGAGGTCCGCGAAGGGCGGGAGATACGAGGCGCTGTCGCCTCCGTACCTCTGCTCGAAACGCCCCTTCATTTCAGCGGGCAATTTGGCGAGGACTATGTGCAGCAGTATAAAGGACCACTGATCCACCGGCAGGTCCAATCGCCTTAGGGAGTTGACCGCTGACAGTAGCGGGTTCAGCAACTCCCTCCGTAACAGGTGTACCCGCGTGATTCGCGGGAGGGCCAAAATCGTGGCCACGTGGGTGTCCGCCAGTAACCGGACATTCTGGTACCTGCTAACCAGAAGCTGGCGAGCCACCTGGTAGTTGTCGTCACTGATGAGCAGGTGCTGGATCACCGCGCTGGCCTCTCCTCGCAGGGAGGAGCGCAAATAGGCCAACTTCTCACTAGGGGATAAGTCCCGTCGTGAATCCACTAGGCTGTCAAACAGGTTAATGAAGCCCATCCAGGCTGACAGATCCCCATTAAAAGTGGGAATCTCCAATGTAGGCAATCGGCCTAGCAACGCCGTCGGGGTAGGTTTGACCTCCCCGCTCAAAACCGGCTCCCCCTTCCGAACAGCCAGGGCCCTCTCAGCCGCCTCCGTGAACTGGTCAGCCAGCTCATAGGCCTGGGCTACATCCTGCTCCAGCTGTTCCGACACGGCATCATCAGCTGGGGGGTTCTCCATATAATACGCGCGACACTCCATGGCGTGGCGCTCCAGGTCTTGCAGCCGAGCTGCCAGCCCGCCATACCGAGCTAGCAACGCGCCTACCCGGTCGGCTCGGTCTATTAATGTGACCGCACAAGCAAGCCAACGCAAAGCTCCTTGGATGCCAGCCCTGGATACGGCGGTCGGATTCGTAGGAGCCATTTATAAGCCGTTTAATAAACAAAGCAAACAAAGAAATATAAAAGTGGTAAACATCAACAAAAAAAACAATAGAAATAGGTCGCGTCACGATAATATAAAACACAATTAAAATTCGGACGACATACACGGACCCTACTATTTTCATAAATTATTAGCAACTTACCAATTTCAAGGGCTAACAATATAACGGTATAAACAAAACGTATAGGATTAACGGTATGGCATACCTCGCAAATCAACTACTTAACCGTTATCAACAAACGAAAACAAAACTATTTTTAATAATAATACTCGTAATTTAATACTACTAATAATTAAAACTAGTTCCACTTTTTTAACTAGGCAAGCGGACTCGGAACAAACACTAGTATGTGGTACTAATAAACAACACTTTCGAACGAAACTATTCGTCAAATAAATCCGGACACACAAAAAAAAAAATATACACATCTAGGCGAGTAAACTCGTATCAAAACACTAGTATGTGACAACAATTATATAAGTGTCTATCTATTATCGGATCCACCAAGTGAGAAACATTCGCTTCGAGAATTTACTAGAACAATTTCTTAGTACTTCTCGTCTCGGATCGGATCGGATCGGGAATCGGATCGGATCGGGAATCGGATCGGAAATACCCTTTTTAACAAAAAAAAAAATAATTTTATTTTTACTATGAAATTTTATGTACCTAGTTAATTTTAATATGAAAATTAACTAATTATATCAACTAGGTACGCTCTGCTACCAAAAATATGATCACGCACAATTGTGATGACCACATCTACTGTGTTCCACAGTTTATTGAAACGAAGGTTTCTCATGCAAAATTAAGTAAATTAAAACTAGTCCTACCTTACTAGAAAATAGTGTCCGTAATCCAGGGGGGCTGAACGTTGTCTCGCCGGCGCGCGCCGGGCAAAACGATCTCCACACAACCCCCGATGGGATACTCTTACAGCTAACACTCTTATACTACACAATGCCCTAATAGGCAGCTAAAACTTTCCCGGCGCTTTTCAAAGCGAACACACACGGGTTACAAGTCCGTACCCCGACCGGAGCCCTAGTAGGTGCAAAACGAAATCTCGGTCCCAATATGGGTAGGTAACTTGCGCGGCACGTCGCTACAGAAACACACGAACTTGTCTCACGGCTGCTTACGGCCAACTGGTCTGCACGCGGCCCGAGCGCATTGCGTGTCGCCCGTGACCTTGACAATGACAACGCACCGCTCGCAGCGCGGCGCGAACATCTACAGTGCTGCATTTGCGAGTAGCAAGGTTACCTAGTACACACTATGCTACCTTCGCACAGACCGAAGCCGCAAGGTACAGTGCCGCGTTTCACGCTAGCAAATCAGTTCCTAAACGTCAGTCAGACAGTTTTCACCACCAGGTAGAGAATCAACTTCAAAAAGCAAAAAAAGTATACGATTTTGCTGATTTTATTGATTGCGTACAATTAGCAAATTCAGAGAAAGTCAATGTGAGGCCAAGGGATGTTTTAGATTTTTACAAATATGAAGATCATTCATCTCGATATAAATTAAAGAAACGCGATGAAAGGAACTACATAAAAGATATTGTGTGTGTTGAGGTAGGGCAGGCGTACCGGTTTTGGCCACTTTTCGTTCGAAAAGTTTTCTAAACAACTTTTAGCCATTTTTGATAAAGGCAATTAAAATATAGTAGATTGTACAACAAGTGCATAAAACATAACATTTTACCCGAGACGTATATATCCACCCGAGCCGTAGGCGAGGATGGATAGTCAATTCGAGGGTAAAATGGGTTTTATGTACGAGTTATACACTCTGCTTTTCACTTCGAGTGTGAGGAAAATAAATAACAATATTGCAAAAAAGAAAAAATAAAGACTTCGCCATCTTGGCGGGAAAAATTTCTTTTTTTTTTATACGTCGAAGTGGCAGCACAGTGACTTTAGCATAGATCGTGGTCCATAATACTCTTGAAATACTTATTTCTTACAAAACTCATAAATTTTGTCTAGTTTTATTAATTTAGTAATTTAACATCGATTTTGTACAAAATTAAAGAAACAGAATGAATTATCAAGTTTATTTAACGAAGTTTAATTGCGTGTGTGACTGTTTACCTGACGACCTTTGTCTTAGAGTCTGAGACTTAGACGAAGATTTTACTTTATGCACTAGAGCATAAAAAGCGATTTTATGCAGCCTATACCCAACATAATCACGAACTTTACGAGCATGAGAAGTGAAAAGGTATTGTAAGGTAATAATAACAACCGTTAGAATGCCTTATGTAATAAGATTTTTTTTCAATAAATTCCATTTTCTGTTTGAAAAAATGTTTTGTATGAAAATTTTAAGATATTTGTTTTGGATAAAATACTTTATAAACCTTTGTTTTTCACAATTAAATTGTTGTTTTGCAATTGACTGGTTTCTAGCGCATTAGAATATATTGATTTAACCTGGGTTTGGTTTTGATTTTTCGCAATACTTACTAAAGTTTAACTATCAGTAAGTGGCCAAAACCGGTACATTTGGCACCTCTCACACATTGTGTGTATAAAAAATGATTTTATTTTTATAAGTTTGAAATAAAGGTAGATAAAATTATCTATAATTTAAGATATAATTTGTGTCTTAAATACCTAAGACCATTTAGTACTTAGTGCTTAAAAGTCAAAAAATCCTTAAAGTGGCCACAAAGGGTACCTCTGCCCTACTTTGTTTTATTTGGTTTACTTACCAAAACTTTGTTTTATTTCGTTTCTGAGCTACTTAAATATCTGAAGGCAACACTTTCAACTAGTACCATGCATGAAAATAATACATAATTGCTAATTAAAAACGCAGTTTTCAACACGTGCTAGGTAATTTTGCAGTAATAAACACACATACTGCATTTGGCCTTAGTGATACTGTAATGCCCACAATCCCAAAAGGGTAGATGAAAATGCAGTATTCCGCATTTTACTTAGATGACACCGTCAAAGTAAAAGAAAAAGAATGTCAATAGAAAGCTTGATTTTTTTTTTCACTTTTTAGTTAGACTTTAAATGTATGTAACATAGACTTGTTGCTTAGATATCAAAAAATATGTTTCCCGCGTTTATCTCCAAACCGCCATTTTGCAAGTACTGCGTTTGCAATAAGGAGGGCAGAAGTGTCACAGTGACACGTAGCGGCGCGGACGTGAAGTGATCAATTAAATGCTCTTTGGAACTTGCGATCACTGACCTCTTTGCGATACTCGCGACTGAGTACTGTCCCAAACTGTCCCATTTTGCCTGTATATGTGACGTCTATGTGTGCGTGACGAAAATGGCACTTTGTTCTAAGCGGACTCTCTGCTAGGGCGACCGCCCGCCCGCGTAGTTACTTTGTGTCTCTACTAATAAATAGAGGTCAGTGGATTAATCTGTCACCATGAAGTTTGACTTAAAACTCTGAGGTATTCTAACAGTATTAAGCATGAAGTTCGACTTAATACTGAGGTAACTGGAGCGTGCAGTACGAACAATTTTTTGAATACCACAAATAACACAGTGGCTGTCTTCCGTCTCACCTACACTTTAAAAAAATACGTATGGTCATATGAGACAGCTGACAGCCACTACATACATAAATGTCAAATTTGGTGGCGACACTTTTTTATTCAGGGTGAGAGCTCCAGTTACCTCAGAGTATTAAGTCAAACTTCATGGTATTAAGTCGAGCTTCATGTCTGTCACAGTGGCACAGACTGTATAGTATATTACAGTAGTCTGCGGCAAGGCAACTTCAGTACCCGCTTCTAGGCGGAAGATGGCGCTGTACATATTTCTCATACAAAATTACTCGTAGAGCTATTTTGTCTATGATAAATGTCATTTATTTTTTTTATTTCAAATTATATTTACTTTTTGCATTCACAATGCAATTTTTAGTATTGGAAATAAAATGTTAGAAAAAAACGACCCATCCTCCAAGTAGCTCCGCCGGGAATCGAGCCCGGGACCTTTTACTGTCCGGGCGACTCCTCTGACCGCTGAGCTACGAAGTCGTTAGAGGCGCTGATACAGTTTTCATACAAATTGACATAAATACGGAATCGCGATAGTTTACGTTTGCTTGACATAAAAACTTACACTAGGGGTACTGCTTGCTTGCACGCTGCGAAATGGAGTTTCTGCATGCATAGCTATGCATAACAATATTATGACATAAAAGTTCTGCCATAATTATTATTAGGTATGTCTTAAACAGACTGTTAATTATTATACGACAAGAAAAACACCAATACTTGCTTGTTTTTTGGATCTGTCTAGGGCTTTCGACCTCGTAAATTACGATAAGTTGTGGCACAAGCTTTACCGTGAGACTAAGGTACCTGGGGAAGCTTTATGTTTGTTTATATTCTGGTACAGTAGCCAGATGAATACTGTAAAATGGGCAGGAATTTATTCTGATATGTATGGGCTACGATGTGGAGTGAGACAAGGGGGATTGAGCTCTCCTCGTTTGTTCAATCTTTATGTGAACCAACTGATAGGTGAGCTCAACAGCGCAAACGTTGGCTGTTACAAAGACGGAGTTTGTATAAATAACATCAGTTACGCCGATGATATGGTGCTGTTGAGCCCATCTGTCAGTGGGATAACACGCCTCCTTTCTATCTGTGAGTGTTATGGACTTGCCCATGGGCTCAGGTATAACACGAGTAAAAGTGAGTGGATTCTTTTTAAGTCAGGTTCAATAGGCTACAGTAATCTACCTGAAATAAAACTCTTTAAGAATCCCCTGAAATGTGTTCAGAAATTTAAATACTTGGGCCACTGGGTCACGGAGAACTTGCACGATAATGATGATATCGAGAGAGAGCGTAGATCGTTGGCAGTTCGCTGCAATATGCTAGCTCGCAGGTTTTCGCGTTGTAGTAGGGCAGTCAAATTAACGCTATTTAAGGCCTCCTGCCAGACATTCTACACATGCAGCTTGTGGGTGAGTTACACGCGGCGGGCTTACAGCGACCTTAGAGTGCAATACAACAATGCCTTGAGAGTAATGTTGGGACTGCCTTGGCGGTGCAGCGCTTCCAATATGTTCATGGAAGCTCGAATAGATGGTTTTGCCGCGGTGATGAGGAAAAGGTGTGCCTCGGCGCTGACCCGCTTGCGGAGCAGCTCCAACAGTATTCTCAGGGTGTTTGTTGATAGGTGGGATATGCCACTTTTACAAAGGTGGGTGAAGCTCCACACTGTATGTTAAATGTTCGGATGTTATTATTGTATTTTTATTTATTTTTCCATTGTACTTTTACTAACTCTAGTTTATTGTTACTAACCTCTACTATGGGCTATGCCTAAAATAAATGGAATTGAATTGAATTGAATAAAAGGTAGACCCTTTTTAATGATGTGACTGACGATTTAATTTTATGTACTACTATGTACTCCATGTTATTGTCTAAGCAATAAACTTAGGTACCTTGATTTACCTAACAAAATATTTATTTTATTTTAATGTCCATATTCAAAGGTATTTTAGCAGGCTTGGGCAGTGGTGGTAGGCTGACTCCTATGGTTGTTGCTAGCAGAATAAAACTCCAAGTTGGTTGTAGACGTGTAGATGAGAGAATGAATATTTATTTACAAAAAGTCTTAATTATATTTACAAACATGGGTGTACTACTAGCTACTATTTATTTTACAAATTTACAACATAAAAGAGATACAAGTTGTCGCGCTCTCTCGCACGCGGAGCGAGAGGCACGACAATGGGAGCGAGAGGTCAGAGTTCACGCGGTGCGCGGAGTGGGAGGCGCGCGTGAGAGCGAGAGGTCAGAGGTCACGCACAGCCTTCTCTATTGTCTTCTACAAGCCATGCTATTAGGTTTGACAACGTCGCATTTTTCGTTGGGTGTGAACCGATTTAAGGTCTGTCGCATGTTTTACGATTTTTTTCTGTCAGAAAATTTGTAACGCCCGCCGGGCGCACTCTGCTCATATGTTTTGTTGTAGACTCCTTATACTATCAGAATTCTGACGTGTCTGACGTCCGCCTCTGATGAGTCTCGGATGCAAACGATCGGACGGCAGAAATTTTTCTGGCTTTTAGAGGGCGCACTCTCCATACACTTTGTACTAGACCCCGCACACCTGAGAGATTTTTTAGGGACAGAAAAAAAGGGTTCTAATAATGAAACGAAATGGCGCTGACAAATAGCGGCATCGGTGTGATCAGAAATAATAAACTAAAATGACGAGTTGATAACATTTTGATTTGTTTTCAAATTCGTAGGTAGCAAGTAGGTAGCACTATCTAGTTGAAGCATAAGCAATCAAAAAGTGTGTAAAATCCCCGCGCTTGACTGACATGACATGACAAGCATAGCCTAGCAACGTCGTGCGTGCGTGTTTTTGACCTAACTTCTAGTCTTTTAGATTACTTTTGATGCGAGCGCCATCTGTCGCCACTTTAAATCAACTTTTTTTTTCTTTATAGCTGTCAGAAAAATCCCCCATTCCCATCAGATGTCAAGTCAAGTGGACGCGGACGCACGTGTGCACTTTGTACGGCAAGACAATAAGTTCATCAAACAGTCTGAGCGACATTCGAAACAATAAAAAATAATATCCGGTAGTTTCTCATTTTTGTGTGTCATTTAAATAGAATACCTCTGTACCAAATTTCATTGAAATTGGTTCAGTAGCTTAGGCGTGATAACTTTCATCACCTATTTTAACCCCTTACAGCCCTTTTTAGGTTCAGTAGTTTAGGCGTGATTGCGTAACACACAGTCAGAGTTACTTTCGCATTTATAATTTTAACTACGGATAATAGGCTGATTGACGAAGTTTTCGACACTCATTCTGAAGTAGCGAAAATATTTTTTGGATATGCTCTCAATTTCATAAACATTGTTTGTATGTAATTTTCCTAGAGTCAGCCAGTCAGTTTAATTTTAACAACGGTATTTGTTTAACTTTCAATAAAAAGTATAACAACAAATCGTGTACTTTTAATTAATGCCAATGACTAGCAACACTGTCCTATAAAATTTAGATTCCTTGAATTACTTGTTAGGTAAATATAGAACAAATCATTAATTTTAAATAGATTCATTAACAAACTATAGTAGATTTCATTACAAGTGCGGAAAGCCTGTCATTGCAAAGAGTTCCGACAAATGTCTACCCGAGCCGAGGCGCAGCCGAAGGTGAGGGTTGACAGTCGGAACAAGTTGCAATGACGGTTCCGCACGTGTACTGAACAACTATTTTTAATACAGTTGCGAAAAAATTAAGCAATTTAATAAAATAATAAAACACAATAAACTCAACTAACTAATCGTAAAAGAATATAAGCAGAGACTTTTTTTTTGTTTTCTTCACCCATTCTGGGTTGGCAAAGGAAACTATGATCATACAGCCAAGGCTTCAGTAGAATTTTTTTATTGATATGAAATGAAAATTAAATTAAATGAGATGAAATGAAATGAAACCTAACAAAAGCAATCCGAATCCTACAGGAGCGCCTTTCCTTATTTCTCTCTTTTACCACATCGTTTTCGATTAAAGCCACATTATTGCACTAATTCCACCATACTAAATACCTACCACAATAAAAACCAGAAAAAACTAATTTAGAAAATTAAGAAATGAGGTCCCTCATTTTCTTTTCACTTACTTGCGCAAACTCCTATATGCAGATACTATGGTAAATAGTGCACGTCATACCATATTTAGTAATCTGTGGTCATACAGCCAATTTTATGTATTTTTTATATTCATAAATTTAATTTGGCCGATACTAATATTAATTTAATGTATAATTAAAATTACTTTTAAATCTGATATTGAAACAAATTAGTAGCTTCTTTTTAGAAATATTTGCATGAAAAACTTCGTGGTTGGTTTTTTCTTTTTAATATTTGACAGTTGGGAAAGAAAACGCACGAGTTCGGGAAAGGTAAAGAAAAAGTTCGAGTGTGTAATAGCCCACATCCCGAACGCTATACGTCCCTGCTATACGCCACTTTTTGAGCAACTGTATTAAAATAATAAATTTCAATTCAACTTGCAATGACTTTTACATTACCTACATTTGCATTCTTAGTTAAATTCTCATATAACAATTTACCATTTCTATTGTATTTCCTGCGATAATCATAACAATAATAATAATAATCATTATAATAGAGACAAATAAATTGCCGTGTAAATAAGTGCGGTGACAGAGATAAATAAATGGCCGTGAAAATAAGCGTGCGCGCTAGCCCTAAGTTGAAGTTTTAACAGAAAATTGGGAAAATTTTATGAATCCTTACCTTATTTAATAGTACACGCTATCAATATAATGCTTAATGATGTTTTCATAAGGAAAAGCATATAATTTCTTCAAATTTACTTTAAAATTCACTGAAATCCCAACAAACCTTGCACCAAAACAACCGTTTATTTTAAAATGACACTTGTGTATTATCCGACTAAGTTTGCTTTGTAGGAAGTTGTGACGAGCATAAATATGTCCTTAGCGCGAACGCAAATAGGACGCATAATATTAACCACTAGTTATGGTTGGTCAAGTTGCCCATAGGTTTCCATAGCATCTGCTTATTTTTAACTAGGTCGGGCTACCTCTAACCAAATGTTCGGTCTACGCTTAGGTTCACAAGCGACGTTGCCAAACCGCTATAGCATGGCTTGTAGTAGAGAAGGCTGTGGGTCACGCGATGCGGGGGCGCGCGCGCGGGACGAGGCGCGCGCTGACAAAACCGCGGGGATCGGCCGCAGTGTTGCCAATTTAGCTCTTTTAGAGCTAAATTTAGCTCTATTTTCAAATGTATAGCTCCAAAAAAACAAGTTTAGCTCTTTAGCTCTACTTTTCTACAATTTTAGCTTTTTTTCCATGTACACTATGAATAAACCCTTTTGTATTATTTTGAGCTCAAAATACTAGTTTCCAGAGCCAAAATGTACCTACATTGTCTATGGTCGGTCTATCCGGTCTATGGTTATTCTATAATGGTTTATGGTTGGGTATTATCAAAGCCATCTTCTATCTCACTCGTTGCACTGGGGCGCAAGCAGCCGAGAAATAATAGCGGGCCATGGTATTATCCGATAGTTTTCCTAATTTTCTAAATGTAATGTAATGTATCGGTCTCGGCTGCTGAGAGAGTAGTATTATTGTTAAACAACATAGTGAATTACTCATTCATTGTCAGTGGTAAGTTCGCAGCCCCACGCAGTGTTAAACGTTCACTTCTAAACATTTGTTATTATTTTAGTCCCCTCGTGAATTGTTTAATAAATCATAGTAAGATGGCGCAAAGTAAGCAGCCCTACACACAGAAGTTCAGACAAGAATGGCTGTCTGTACCAGAATTTCAAGGTTGGCTTCAAGCAGTTAAAACAGACCCCACCAAAGCGTTTTGTAGGTACAGTCACGAGCAATAATATGTATTCAACATAGAACTTTGTCACATTGAAGTAGAGCAAGAAGTGTTCTAAAAGTGCTACCCCGTAGTGAATAAAAAAAAAACTGTATGTGTCATAGAATAGAAGCTATTCAACATTTTAATATGACATAGTCCTATATTGTTTACATATTATTGCTGGTGACTGTACCTACTGCAAATGCGAGGTTAATTCTAAAAAAGGTGATTTATTAAATCATATAAAAAGAAAAAAAAACACCTGAAAGCGGCGGCAGTGCATATTTTTTAATAAATAGCAGATTTTATAATTTAGCTCTTTTTTCTGAAAAAATCTAGCTCTTTTTCAGCTCTTTTTCAGATATGATCTAGCTCTCTTTGAAAATCCGAGTTGGCAACACTGATCGGCCGCGCTCTGCACATTACGGCGAGAAGGCGCGGGGCGACGGACGCTGCGGAGAGGCACGGTGCGCGACGACATCTCGGGGCTCCGGTGACGGTGACGAACTTGACTCGCTGCGGTGTTTGTGAAGAACGAAGATGTGTTTCACATAAGAGCTCTTTTCAGAGCCGTGGTTACGTGAAATCCGCTTCGAGCGGCGGTTTGCTACGACATGTTTCGTCATGAAATAAATAAATGTTTCGTGTTCGTTATTCGTTGTAGCCTGCGGCTACAGTATCTCGCTCGATACACAGCACTCTGACTGACATAGGTTAATGCAAAACTGTAGGTAAGTAAGTATCAACTTTATTTAGAGTCTAATTCTATAATTAGACTCTAAATAGTTGGTACTTACTTGGTACATTACTAACAGTCTAAATTTTAGACCATGGCTATAATAGGCAGCCTGCAATAATACCTATGTATGACATGATATATTATTATTTTCCTATACTTACCTACTCTTATCGTAGAACAATATTATGTAGGTACCTAATCAAATCAATGCTTGGTGCCTACATATACTTTCAATGTAGGTACCTACTTAATAAGCATACTTACCTACTAATTCAGGTAAATACCTAAGTAGTCTCTTATGTAGTCTTAGTTATGTACGCGTATTATTTGATTTTAAGGCGCTATAATTACAGGAATTTATTTTTATCAAAATTCATTGCATAAAAGAAATCAGGAGCAGCCCCACTAACTACCGAAATAAGACGTTGCCAAACCGTACAGCATGGCCTGGAGGGGCGCAAGCAGCCGGGAAATAATAGCGGGCCATCCATGAGTAAGGGGAAAAGAGTTTAAAATCACTACGTGAATGACCCAGCGCTGTTTATTCCGCCAGGGCCGGACAGAGGTAAGCAGCACGGGAAACACAATGACAAATGAAAAAAATGAAAAAATGAAAATGAAAACAAATGAATATAATGAAACAAAAACGAATAAAGAGGAATTAATTATTTAACTGTCTTGAAGAACTACCGACCCATCTTGCTTCTGAGCCATATCTACAAGCTGTTTTAGAGATTCAATACAAATCGTCTCGCTCGCAGGTTTGACGACTGCCAACAGCCAACCTCCCGAACAAGCCGGGTTCCGAAAAGGCTATAGTACTATAAATAGACCACATTCATACGCTGCGGCAAGTTTAAATACAGAAGACCGAAGAATATAACTTGCCACTATGCTTGGCGTTCGTAGACTATGATAAAGCCTTTGATTGGGCAGTACTCAGTCTCTCCAGACGTGCCAAATAGACTAGCTCTAATGTCTAGCTCTTGATCAACCTGTAGCATCCTGTATAAAGGGAATTTTCTAAAATCCTTTCTTAGTGCTCATCTACAATCTACATCATGAAAGGTAGGTATCTACCCTCTAAAAATGGTGGTGTCTCTCTCTACCTTCAGCCATTAGGGCTCTACGCCTATGCCAACAATGTATGAATCAACTAGCTTTCCGCCCGAGGAAAAATACTTGACTAACTCCAAAAATAAATGATTTTTTTCTGGAATTTCATCTCCTGATCCTGACTTGGTGAAAATAAGATCACGTCAGAAGTAAAGATCCGCGCCGCGCCGGCGCCGCCGCAGGGTCAAAAAAAAACTTCGCGACGACCTCACTCCTTTGAATTTTGTACTTTTTTAAGGTGAGGATTCCCGACCGAAATAGGCACGCTAACACTTGCTCGGCCGCGCTCGATACACTTCACGCGGACGCAGCGGCAGCCGGCAGTGAACTGTGAACTCGCGAGCGCCCCGCGAATCGAAAATCACTTAAAATTCAATTAAAAATTAAGTAATAAAAAAAAATTATGACGGCCGGAATCCCTCGGCTACTCAAAGACAATCATTTTCGTATATTTTTCATTAACTAAAACCAAGTATACTGCAAGTAATACGATATTTGGATTACGATTAGACGGGTGTTTGGGATTTAATTTGACACAGTAAAATACCATCAATCAAAAAATAACGGCCGGAAGCACTAGATAAATAACTGTAAAATAACATATATTTTTTCCAAGTTTTAAGTACTTGTGATTTGCGAGTAATACATAATTTAAAATACCCTATTTTGGGGAATCGGCGCCTTAAATATAAAACTGGGCATGGGCAGGCATTTGACCACCATCTTGTTTAAATTAATAGGATGTGGTCTAAGCTAAGATGTTGCATGCTTGCCCAGGAGATGCCTGTTCACTCTTCCTTGAAAAGACCAATGTTGTAGTTCGGTTGCGGTTCGCATTAGAAAAGAACCTGCGAAGCGTTTAACGCGGACAGGTGGACTGTCAACAACGCCAACCTGCGTCTGGTTCTGCGATAGTGGAAAGGAGCTGGAGGAACAAGGTCGTGCAGTTCTCTCGCACTCTCCCCAGTGTATTTTATAAAAAAAGCCAATAGACACGCAACTTTGCGATGTCGATATTCCAATGAGCTTTCTGGCACAGTTTAGCTGATACCTACTTAGCAGAACCATCCCATAGGTGAATAGTAGGTACTCCATGCACGGACGAATCGGCGTTTTGAATAACAAAAGCAGTTGGTCCGGCGTGAAGTATCGTTTAGCCCTAGAGAGGACGACCAGAGTCTTAGCAGCACACTTTGAAATGGAATCGATGTAGGTACAATACTCGCTAAACTTCAGTTTAGATGATAAGTTCAGGCTAGGAAGTTGCAGATTATCGGTTATCGGCAAAAACACCCTGGAAAGTCAGAGTCAATTGAAGAGGACTCCGTTTAGCGTTGAATAAACAAGCCTGCGTTTTAGTAGCATTGAAACTGACAAAATTGTCAAGGACTCTGAAAATTAGAATCTTCTGACCCTAAAACTGGTCCTTCTTCGAAAGAAAATCATGATGTTACTCCATTTCAGAACAGGATTCTAAGAAGAGGACGACAACTTTGAGCAAGAATGCTGGAAATATCTAGCCATTGCAAGCCCCTCTCTGGCTGGATTAGCGCGATCTCTACTGGCTATCCCAGCCAGTGAAAGAGTATTCTCTGTGGCTGGGCAAGTCTTAACTGCTAAACGATCGCGCTTGAATCCAAGTGAAGCAAAATGAATAAAGCCATATACGACATTATAATTTTTAAATTGTTATACCTATTTAAACAAATAAAGGCCACCTACTGTCAAAATATAGAGTTCATAAATTAAAAAGTTCAAAAAAGTTCTGAGGTAACTTATACAGAGAATACACATAAAAAATAAAAATAAAAAAAACATACAGTCCAATTAATAACCTCCTCCTTTTTTGAAGTGGGTTAAAAAGTTAAGTATTTCAAAATATTATCGATGCAACTAAGAAATGGGAAAGAGCGCGTAGGTACCTAGGTACCTGAACTTTAAATCTAAAGTAAGGTATAAAGTAAGTAGGTAGGTACCTAGATAAACAAAAATAATCACTTAGGTTAGGACATGAAACGGATTCAATAAAACATGATGACATGTTATCAAACGTAGACAGCCGCTGTTGCGAAAAAGCGGCTGGTCAGCGGCTGGCTGACTTAAAACTCACCCCCAAACGACACCTACTTCCGATCAGATAACCATCAACAGAATTGAGTATGAATATCCTGTTTTCTACCTATCTACCTATGCATATCTTACATTAAATGTTTAACTCGCCATTACATTTAAATGTCGGTCTGTTAAGTAACTATAAATTAAGTAGGTACATGCACGGCCATAACACATTCAATACTGTTTATCAAGAACTAGGTACCAATATAAATGTTAAATCATTAAGATTGAAAGAAAGTGTTTTTGGTCATTATAATATCTATAGCTTTCATACCTATAGATTAGTATTAAGACGTAGGCTAAGGAAGGATTTTGTAAAATTTAACTCCGTAAGGGATGAACCGAAGGTCTAAATTTTGACTTAGGTCTTATCTATTTTAACTTTGAAACCCACACAATAACTTTAACTTTAGCTGAAGTCAATATTGACTGATACAGGCCTAGGTTAACAGGACCATTTCAAGGATTAGGTATCTACCTAACTTTTTTTAATTAAGTCATCATCATCATCATCATCATGTCAGCCGAACGACGCCCACTGCTGGGCATAGGCCTCCCCCAAGGATCTCCACAACGATCGGTCCTGCGCTGCCCGCATCCAGCGGCTTCCCGCGATCTTGACCAGATCGTCGGTCCACCTTGTAGGGGGCCTGCCCACGGAACGTCGTCCGGTACGCGGTCGCCATTCGAGAACCTTTCCGCCCCAACGGCCATCGGTTCTCCGCGCTATGTGTCCCGCCCACTGCCACTTCAATGATGCAATCCTTCGAGCTATGTCGGTTGTTTTAGTTCTCCTGCGGATCTCATCATTTCTGATTCGATCGAGCAGGGAAATACCAAGCATCGCTCTCTCCATTGCTCGTTGGGTGACTTTGAGCCTTCTTATGAGACCCATAGTAAAAGACCACGTCTCACTTCCATAGGTCATTACTGGCAACACACACTGGTCAAAGACTTTCGTCTTGAGACATTGAGGTATTTCGGACGCGAATATATGTCGGAGCTTCCCAAACGCTGCCCATCCGAGCTGGATTCGACGAGAGATCTCTTTCTCAAAGTTGGACTTACCTAACTGGACCGTCTGTCCTAGGTAAACATAGTGGTCAACAACTTCGAGTGTAATGTTCCCAACATTAACTGGAGCGGGTGCAACATGGGCATTGAACATGATTTTCGTCTTGTCCATGTTCATCTTAAGACCCACTCTTTGCGAAGCATTACCGAGATCTTCGAGCATTGTGTTCAGGTCTTCCAAGGTCTCAGCCATAAGAACTACATCATCGGCAAACCGTAAGTGTGTTAGGTACTCGCCATTGATGTTGATGCCGTATCCTTTCCAGTCCAGCAGCTTAAAAATATCCTCCAACGCAGCTGTGAACAGTTTGGGAGAGATGACATCTCCCTGTCTCACACCTCGCTGTAGTTGGATAGGATTAGAGCTCTGGTTCTGTAATCGGACCGACATGGTGGCGTTTTGGTATAAGTACCTCAGTACCTCGATGTACCTGTGGTCTATTTGGCACCTCTGGAGAGACTGCAGCACCGCCCAAGTCTCAATCGAATCAAAGGCTTTCTCATAGTCCACGAACGCCAAGCAAAGTGGCAAGTTATACTCTTCGGTCTTCTGTATAACTTGCCGCAGCGTATGAATGTGGTCTATGGTACTGTAGCCTTTCCGGAACCCAGCTTGTTCGGGAGGTTGGAAGTCGTCGAACCTGCGAACGAGACGATTCGTAATGACTCTCGAAAACAACTTATAGATATGGCTCAGAAGCGAGATGGGTCTATAGTTCTTCAAGAGAGTTTTATCACCCTTCTTGAAAAACAGCATCACATCGCTTCTGCCCCATGCCTTTGGCGTTTTCCCCTTAAGGATGACTGAATTGAAAAGCTTCTGGAGGACTTTAAGTATCGGCTTACCGCCCGCTCTCAGAAGCTCTGTTGTGATTCCGTCATCGCCCGCCGCCTTGTTGTTTTTAAGCTGCTTGAGAGCCATTCTAATCTCGTACAGGCTGACGTCCGGGATATCTTCGGTATGGTGTCGGGTAAGCTTGGCTCTAGGGTCTGTAGCCTTGCTTTCAACAGGTGTTTGTGTGGAATATAGCTGTCCATAGAAACTCTCAATCTCCCTCAGGATTTCAGGTGTTGACGAAATGATGCTACCTTTCTCAGTTTTCAGCCTCGTCAATTGACTTTGCCCGATAGACAGATCTCTCGCGAACACTTTGGAGCCTTTGTTCCGCTCAATGGCTTCTTTAATACGCTCGGTATTAAATTGGCGAAGGTCGCGCGTCAAGGACTTAGATATCTGTCTATTAAGCTGTCGATAACGATGGGCATCCGCTGAGTTCTGCAGCTTCATTTCGTGTCTCTGATCCATGAGTAGGAGAGTCTGACTGGAGAGTTTCTTCAATTTGGGACGGCGGGTTTTATAGTACTTAGACCCTACCGTGCAGACAGTATCCACCACCATGTTGTATAGATCGTCCACGTCTATGCTGTTCTCAAGGGCTTCGAAGCGGTTTTGAAGCTCGAGCTGAAAGCACTCGGGGTTTTGAATTTGAGCTGGTATTGGTCGGAGCGTGGATTTTATCAGTCGCGATCTTTCGAGCTTGAGATCGATATTCAATGTGCCTCTCACCATACGGTGATCGCTTCCTGTCTTAACAGCGTTGATCACACTGACATCATTGAATATGTGCTTCTTCGTCGACATGATAAAATCGATCTCGTTTTTGACTTTACCGTCCGGACTGATCCAGGTCCATTTGCGGCTTACGGGCTTCCTAAAGAAGGAGTTCATCATATAGAGGTTCTCCCTCTCCATGAAGTCTGCCAGCATCTGGCCTCTATCGTTCCGTTGCCCAAATCCAAATTGCCCCACTCTCAGCTCATCACCGCAACGTTGCCCCAACTTTGCATTGAAATCCCCCATCACAACTGTGTAGTGGGTTTTATAGCTATGCATGGCTTTAGAGATCTCCTCATACATAGCCTCCACTTCGACATCGTCGTGTTTCGAGGTCGGAGCGTAGACCTGGATAACATTCAGCGAATATCGTTTCGATAATCTGAGTATCAGGTACGCTACCCTGCTCGAGACACTTCCGATGGTGATCACGTTGTTGACAAGGGATTTATGGACGATGAACCCGACACCACCGATGGACTGTTGGTCGCCCTCCCGGTGGTAAAGTAAGTTACCGGATTGCAGGGTTATCGAGTCCTCCCCCTCTCTTCGGACTTCAGATAACCCAATGATATCCCAATGTAACTTACTTATTGCCTCTTCCAACTCTACGAGCTTCTCGTCGAGCCTCAATGTGCGCGTGTTGTAGGTTGCCAGGTCGAGTCGTCGGTGTTGGTAGCCGGAGCCTACCCGGGGATTCTTAGCACCCCCTGCCCCGCCGTTACCATAGCCGCTACCGTAGCTAGGAATAGCGGGGCCGCCGGGGACTGGGGGCCGATTTTTTGGGTGTGTATCCATTTTTCGGGGGGGTTTGCCATAATCGCCACGCTTGGCAGGCGGGTTGGCGATCGCAGTATGGCCTGTTGTAACCTGGAGACGCTGCTGCCCATCTCCTGATGGCAGTTTTCCCTTTGTCGCCTCTTACGACACCCACGGGAAGAGAGGGGGTAGTGCTATTCTATTTATGTGCCGGCACTACACGGCACAAGTTTAATTAAGTAATAATGATTATTTATTATTACTACCTACTAGCTGATCCGGCGAACTTCGTAGAGCCTTATCGACAGCACGCCACCTACCGGTTTCAATTGTAAATCTAAACCATTCTCGAATCCACCTGAATACACACACAAAATTTCATTAAAATCGGTCCAGCCGTTAAGGAAGAGTTCGTACATCACACGCATAGAAGAAATACATAAAATATAATCCATACTAATATTATAAATGTGAAAGTGTGTTTGTTTGTTTGTTTGTTTGTCCGTCTTTCACGTCAAAACGGAGCAACGGATCGACTCGATTTTTGGTATGGGGATAGTTTGGGAGCTGGAGAGTAACATAGGCTACTTTTTATTCCGGAAAATTATAAAATAAAAATGATTATTTTGTATAGATAATCGATAAACTGTCGTACTATACAAAACTGTCATTTCTTCCATAGCCTCTTCCAAAGAGGTATGTCAAAGAGTATTGTTATCACTGACGTTTTAGCCGCTTTGGATTACCTACTTTTTAATAAGTGACATTTGTTGCAGGCAGTGTATAAAACTTCTTCGCGATCATTTATTTTCATCTGTCTATCTATAATAGATGTTGGTGATACGAAGTTTACCGGGTCCACTATAATTAATAATATGGCAAAACAACGTTTGCCGGGTCAGCTAGTATAATATAAAGATAGAACATAGCAGGTAAGTATGACATTTACCTAAGCTCGTAATTTCTTCTGGTGATGATCTTTCATGCTGGTGCCCAGGGTGCATACCACCAACTTTAAGACAGCGATTCAAAAATAGCGCGATGCAGAATAGGTTCCTAAAATGAATTGCTTTCTTTCGTACTCTGACCTTCTAAAAACTGGATCGCAAATGAATTGCTAAATGTGAATGACCGAACGATTTGTGTCCTTATTTCTTCTACCCGTCTCTTTCACTCGATTCTGTCATGCCAGGAGAGTGAAAGGGACGGGTAAAACCTGCAGGTGACATGTTAGCTTGGCCAAGTTATACGTCAAATAAGAGTTTATGACAGCTCAGCGGCTGTGAAATGTCATTGAATGATCACTGAATCGCTGTCATTGATATTAAGCTGTCGTGGTACGAATAAGCGAAGCAGATCAGTTTAGGTTCCTAAACAAAACCGCAATAAGAGTTGATGGTAGGCACCCTGGTTAGTAGATCTGAGGAAAGGTGATAAAATAAGCTCATACGTAGTTCACTTTTGTATGGTTGCCTACTATACTACGTATTGAAAAACAAAAAAGAAACTCAATTAAAGGACCACTTGTGTGTCTGTCTGTCCGTGTCCGTCTGACACAGCCAATTTGATCCAAAACTACCGGACCAAATGAGTTGTGGTACTCATTTGCTTCTTTGTGACCCAAAGACGAAGGTATAAAACGTAAACAACAAATTTTGATCAGGAGAAAGACATTAGAAATTGAGATTGACAGACGAGCAAATAAATTATTTGATATGATTAAACTAGAAGCATTTATTATCGCATTCATCAGTGTCACCTTTATTCATGTAAGTCCGAGAAATTATATAACTGTATTCGTGGGTGATGGGTGGAAGAAACACAGCCTGCAGTTAGGTACACTAGGTACCAAGTTAGTATAAAATAATTTTTCACTTCTCATGCTCGTAAAGTTCGTGTTTATGTTGGGTATAGGCTGCATAAAATCGCTTTTTATGCTCTGGTGCATAAAGTAAAATCTTCGTCTAAGTCTCAGACTTTAAGACAAAGATCGTCAGGTAAACAGCCACACACGCAATTAAACTTCGTAAAATAAACTTATTATTTCATTCTATTTCTTCAATTTTGTACATAATCCATGTTAAATAACTAAATTAATAAAACCAGGCAAAATTAATGAGTTTTCTAAGAAATAAGTATTTCAAGAGCATTATGGACTACGATCTAATGCTGAAGTCACTGTGCTACCAATGCCACGTATAAAAAAAAAGAAAAAGAATGTCTTTCCGCCAATATGGCGGTCTTTTTTTTTTTTGCAATATTGGTATTTATTTTCCTCACACTCTAAGTGAAAAGCAGAGTGTATAACTTGTACATAAAACCCATTTTACCCTCGAATTGACTATCCACCCTCGCCTACGGCTCGGATGGATATATACCTACATCTCGGGTAAAATAGTACGTTTTATGGTGTCCATCGTTCCAGCAGCGCCACGGTCTCCGATTTGCTTGAAAAAAATACACCATGCAGGCCAATTTTTTACCAGTCGGGAAAAAATACGATTGATTTTTTCCCCCCACTGGATCCGAGGATATACGGGGATTTCTGTGGCGCTGCTGGAACGACGTCGTCCTGGCAGCGCCCCGCTATTTCTCATTAATTACAAAAGCTATAATAAATCTAATAAGACACATATTTTTGGCTTTTTTTTCCATTTCACATAAGCTAATGTCCACCTGTAAATGTCGACAGATTCAGGAGTAATCGTAGGTCACTTGGGGCGCTGCTGGGACGACGTCGTCCCAGCAGCGCCACGGCCGAATCTCAGCAATTTGATTTTTTTACTGAAAACAGTGTGCCTGTATATTTACTTCCTTCATCATAGAGTACGGAAAAAATTGAATTTCTACATTTCATCATGGAATAATGATTTTATAGGCATCGAAAAATTATAACCTCAAAAAAAATTTTTTTTGCTCTAACGCCTTTAATTGATGTATTAAATAGCATTTGCGCATTCTTTTATCTTCCTATAAAGGGAAAAAAATAAACCACTCTCGCAGCATTAACTATTCCAGAGAAATCCTAGGTTTAGATTGTGTTCATACATTTAGGCATCGTTCCAGCAGCGCCACACCCAGTACAGCATGATCCAGGGCACCTGTCACCAAACTGAGCATGCCAATATTTACTACTACCATAGCGAACACGGGAAAAAATCTGATAACGAGTATAACACAGCGAATTTCCGAGAAATAAGCCTTTGATTCAATATGCCATACAATTGGTACATTCGAGTAGAAAAGTTTTTGTATTTAAAAATAATCCATCACAGATTAGTAGGTAATTATCATCTTGTGGCATTATTTGACACACGCTGGGACATGGTCCTTATTTGTGCATTATTTTATAAGTTAATAAATAATTTTCTTATTACATTTTATGTTTTTAACTTTGACTTTTTATTAGGGTTCCGTTGCCTAATGGGAAAAAACGGAAACCTTATAGATTCGTCATATATGTATGTCTGTCCATGTATGTCTCAGCCCTGTATTCCCGTTGAATTGAATAAATTTAATAAATTTTGGTCCCGATCCTTGTCCCCATTAAAAGTCATGGGGAAAACCGAACGTCATAATGAGGGATTTTCTGAAGCCCCCAGTACAGGATGGCCGATCATGTTGGTTGGCCGACCATGATGGGCCATCCTGTACTGGGGGCTTAACAGATGATTAAAAAAGAAAAAAGTTAGTTCCTAAAAACTCAACAGATGGCGTTCATCAGACATGGTTTTGCTTTTTTTTAACTTTCTGGCAAGGAGTCGTAACGTAACGTAAAGCCCCCAGTACAAGTTGGCCGACCATGGTCGGCGACCATGACCAATACATCGTACATTGACACTTTAGAACGAACAAGTTTAAAAAGGTACTGGGGGCTTAACAGTAAAACCCAGCATGGCCAAAATGACAGCTCATTCGTGCAAAGAAAAACGTTGCTTCTGCACAAGGAATAGAGTCTAATTTTCTAGCGTAAGCTACATTGTCATAAAAAATATCTGATGTGGTTTTTCTTGAGCTTTATTCCAATAGCATTAACATCTTTTTGCTTTGCACAAATGAGCCGCTATTCCAACCATGCCAAATTTTACAGACTGTAGTGTCATATAGCGACATGACAATGACAGTACAGTTACCTTTGAATTGTAGAGTTATTTGGGCGGTAATTTAGGGCTGCTTATTTATTTATCTGTCGTTGTTAAAAAGTAAATTTCGTATTTGGACGCATTTTGAGAAGAGAGGGGGAACTGGAGGCCACGTGCAAAACTTGTAAAAGAAAAATAAAACTTGTAAAAAGAAAATAAAGCCTTGTGGAAACATAGGTACCTAACAAATCTTCGAGATCATTTAAAGAGACTACACTGCATATCAGATAACACTGAGGAGCCTAGTATAAGTTTAGGATTCTGTGTTCTCATAAAATTAATACAATTTCATTTTCAAATAAATCCGTTAATTAAATTTTGTTAGTGATTGTTGCCGGATAATCGATCCGAATCGATTAATGAGCGATTTTCTGAGGCTATTTAAAAAAAAAAGCTTCCAAATGCTTCACTAGATGGCGTTGAACGAAGTATGTACATGGTATAGTTTGGTATGAATCATATTTAATTTATTTACTTTAAAAAACCCAAAGGAAACTTAAAATAAATTAAATAAGTACTGATAGGTACTACTGTGAGGAACAGAAACGAAATAGGTAAATTTAAAGATTAAGGTAAATAAATAACATCTGTCTGATGTTCCGTTTTACGTAACAAAAGTCGCGTCAAAGTAAAATTTATAACGTTCCGTTCCTTCTAACTGCATAGAGGTGGGACAGCGCCATCTAGTGAGCGAGCTTTCAGAAAATCACCCATTGTATTGTAGATTATTTTTGGGGCTCAAATCAATGATATGTCATTGGCTCAAATAATCTAAGTATCGATTACCCAATCAAAAGTATCTGACGGGACCGAGTTAATGTTGTACCGAGCTCGGCCGAGTACTGTGTTTACATGTACCTAGTATTCGGCCGAGCCGAGAGCACTTGTCTCGCCACTCTACTCGGTAGGTGTAATCAGGCTATGATGGATGATGTGGTTTTTTACCCACTTCTATCATGCTTCTATCCTACACTCCATAGGTTAACCTTTCTCTATGGCATGTGGAAACAAATGGCCAACGTTTTTTTTGGCTCGTACGGTCTTTATTACGTTAATATTACTTTGCTTGCATTGCATTATTTGCACCATAATAATGCTGAGCTGCGATCCGCATAGCGATACCGATGTTGTGCCCCAATGATGCAATGCAATGCTTGACAAGCCCGGTAAACATGAAGTATGAAGCCCCCAGTACAGGATGGCCGATCATGTTGGCCGACCATGATGGGCCATCGTGTACAGGGGCGGTTTGCGTTGCTCGCAGACGGCAATCACACGCAAACCGCCCCTGTACACGATGGCCCATCATAATGGTCGGCCAACATGATCGGACAGCTTGTACTGGGGGCTTAAAGCCCCCAAGTTTGTGGCACTAAAAAGAATTTAAATAAAACTTTTCTACTCGAATGTACCAATTGTATGGCATATTGAATCAAAGGCTTATTTCTCGGAAATTCGCTGTGTTATACTCGTTATCAGATTTTTTCCCGTGTTCGCTATGGTAGTAGTAAATATTGGCATGCTCAGTTTGGTGACAGGTGCCCTGGATCATGCTGTACTGGGTGTGGCGCTGCTGGAACGATGCCTAAATGTATGAACACAATCTAAACCTAGGATTTCTCTGGAATAGTTAATGCTGCGAGAGTGGTTTATTTTTTTCCCTTTATAGGAAGATAAAAGAATGCGCAAATGCTATTTAATACATCAATTAAAGGCGTTAGAGCAAAAAAAATTTTTTTTGAGGTTATAATTTTTCGATGCCTATAAAATCATTATTCCATGATGAAATGTAGAAATTCAATTTTTTCCGTACTCTATGATGAAGGAAGTAAATATACAGGCACACTGTTTTCAGTAAAAAAATCGAATTGCTGAGATTCGGCCGTGGCGCTGCTGGGACGACGTCGTCCCAGCAGCGCCCCAAGTGACCTACGATTACTCCTGAATCTGTCGACATTTACAGGTGGACATTAGCTTATGTGAAATGGAAAAAAAAGCCAAAAATATGTGTCTTATTAGATTTATTATAGCTTTTGTAATTAATGAGAAATAGCGGGGCGCTGCCAGGACGACGTCGTTCCAGCAGCGCCACAGAAATCCCCGTATATCCTCGGATCCAGTGGGGGGAAAAAATCAATCGTATTTTTTCCCGACTGGTAAAAAATTGGCCTGCATGGTGTATTTTTTTCAAGCAAATCGGAGACCGTGGCGCTGCTGGAACGATGGACACCGTTTTATGCACTTGTACAATCTACTATTGTGCGTGTGTGAAGGTGGCGCAAGACTCTGCGCAGACCCTAATCAGGAAGGAGTGTTAAAGAAAGCAGGGGCGCGCTGGTGGACGCTCTCCCTCTGTAACTTCACTCACCTGCACTCTTATTTTAATTATATCTCCATTACTAATGTAGGTAGGTACTTCCCTTCATGTCCCATAACTCTGGAACGCCCTGTGTACATTACTGCAAAAAACCTATTGAACTCGTTTCATCATGTCAGCCAAACGACGCCCACTGCTGGGCATAGGTCTCCCCCAAGGATCTCCACAACGATCCATCCTGCGCTATCCACATCCAGCGTCTTCCCGCGACCTTGACTAGATCGTCGGTTCACCTTGTAGGGGGCCTGCCCACGGAACGTCGTTCGGTACGCGGTCGCCATTCGAGAAGCTTTTCGCCCCAACAGCCATCGGTTTTCCGCGCTATGTGTCCCGCCCACTACCACTTCAACGATGCAATCCTTTGACAGATCCTTCGGTTGTTTTAGTCCTCCTATAGATCTCATCATTTCTGATTTGTTGAATAAAATTGATGGAACTCGTTTATTAATAATTAAAAATATATTATATCGTGAACTAGTGTGCAAGGATGGTACCGGAGCGGGCCAACTTTACGGAAATTAACGAAGACCACTTTGTGTATGCAAAGTTATACATCACGCGAACAAGCCGCAAGAGCCCGTACTTCATAAACGTAGAGGGCCAAACCAAGTATACCTGGGGAAACAACGTGACGGTAAGATTATACACTAGCGACCCACCCCGGCTTTGCCCGGATGCAAATTGCAAATTACATGCCAATGCCAGTGCATGCACATGCACTTCACGCGCTTGCCCGCCGCTGCTAACTGGGACGGATGGACGCATGGCCCGACCGCACAGCGTGGCGTGGCAGAGGCGATTGCATCAAGTGAGTGATTTTATTGTATCGTTATATTTTAAGGCGCTACTCGGAAAAAGTATGGACTTTTTGATTTAAAACTATAGGACGGTTACAGTTGTTACAAATCTGGTAATAAGATATATATTTATTCATACCTTTATCTAGAATCGTATAGTTTCAAAAACACGATTTTATGATTTTGCCTCGACCCACTTTTTCTTTTCGAAAAGACCTCAAAAAATACGAAAATTCAAGATTATTCTTAAATGGGGTTACTTATACTATTGGAAATTGGTTTAATTAGTGGACACCAAAAGTATTTAGGATCGTAAAGAAGCATTTTTTTTAAATCGCTGTAGTTTTTTAATACGAAGTGATTTAGTGTTTTTTTTTGCCAAATCTGCAAAATCGGTCTCGCTCCCGCGCGCGTCGTTTTCTCATTGCTATCTCGCTTCAGCATAATTTTTCCGAGTATCGCCTTAACCTTAACCAAATTATGTGCCTAAACCTTTCTCAGAAATCACTCTATCTTTTGGTGAAAACCGCTTGAAAATCCGTGCTCTAGTTTTTGAGTTTATCGCAAACAGACAGAGAGACGCAACGGAGGACTTTATTTTGTATTTATTTTGTGTTTGTATGTAGTGATTTGGATCATGAAATGTCGTCGCTCGTCAGCGTCTAGATATTATAAAGAGGAAAGATTTGATTGTTTGTTTTTTTGTCTCCGAAACTTACGGACCGATTCAGAAAATTCTTTTACTATTTATATTACTATATTCTTCCCGAGTGACATAGGCTATATTCTACCCCGGTATTCCCACGAGAACGGGTACCACGCGGGTAAAACCATGAGGATCCGCTAGTAACGAATAAATTTAGAATGATTACAAAGCTACATTCTTTCTGAGTAACTTAGGCAATATTTGATCCCGATATTCCCACTGGAACCGGGTGAACGCGGGAACTGTAGAGAGCTATCATAAATATAAATTACTTATAATTACAAGAGATATTTATATGAACAATTCACTGTTCCAGGGAAGTGTTTACTTCTTGGAGTATCTACACAATGAATACCGTCCCTCGTTCGTCGAGATACATGGACAGATATGTGATCTCTATGAAAAGGACATCTTAATAGGGAAGATGATAAGGAACACAGGAGTCACTTGTCCAATCCCAGCGGTAATCCACTTCAATTGAATTTTTAAGTCAAAGCCAACGGGTTTTTTTTTATCCCCAACGGGGTAGCACTTAGCCTTCATCACACCTGATGATAAGTGGTGATAAGGCTGAAGGTGGAAGCGCACTACTCCCGGAATCCTCAATCACTGAGGAACTGGCTATCTTAATTATCTCTAACTGCCGGAACACAATAATGCTGAAAACATCATTGTTATGGCGTCAGACTTAGATAAGATGGTGGTAGCTAGCCAGGCGGACTAAGAACAAATCCTACCACCAACCAAACCGAATACAATATGTACCCCCAATGGGAATCGAACCCGGGACCTCTTGGTCTGAAATCGGTGGTATGAACCACTAGACCACAGAGGCGGTTAAGGTTAGGGTTAGGTAAGACGTATTGAGGCCAGCAGTGGACATCATTCATTATCTTGCTCTTAATTTAAAAACCAAACTCAAATGTGCGCTGTAACAAAAAATAACCTACTCGTCAGATTTTTTTTCTACAACGTGGTCGCACTTAGCCTTCATCACACCTGATGTTAGGTGGTGATAAGGCTGAAGGTGGAAGCGCACTACTCTCGGAATCCTCAATCACTGAGGAACTGGCTATATTATCTCTATCCCCTTTACTAATAAACGTGGCGTAAAGTTACACCTGGTGTAAATGTGTTGTTGTCTTTGTCATAACGGGGAGAAACGGATAAAGCTTAATTATTAAAGCTTATAGAGTAATTAGTGCAAACGCAATATAAATTCTGCAAATGTTGTGTATGCCTGTAAATGGTATATATATAAGATCTTTTATTGTAAACTGGTTATATTTAAGAATGTGTAATATATATACTGTTGGTGTACCTTTTCCATAAAATAAAATAAAAATAAAAGCTTTTTGTAGATGGCGTTTTTGTGATTGGAGTCCACTTTCTACCTAATCTGTGGGATAATAATGTACTCTTTAATCGATGATTGGTTTAAAGATTTTGAGAGCTGTTATGATTGGTTCTTATTGGACGCTATGTCACAATAACAACCAAGGCATAATCAGAAGAGGGAAAATATGTCCTCCGAGGACTTGTCGCGGACTCAACGCATACGGTGTGCGGTCATTTGTTGCCCGGAAACGTACTTCACTATCGAGCGCTCAATGCAGACTAAAGTTCGTTGTGTGCGTTGTTGCGCCTAGTTACGTTCGTTCTATTTTTTTCGCGGTCTACCGCGAACTTTTGTCCAGTCCAGTCTCTCGGTGGCCGCGGTAATTTCGCGGACTTTTTGTCCGCGGTACTTTTAGTTCCTCGTGTGCGTTATTCGATACAATTTATAAGAGACAAAAAAGTACCCGGAGGACAGTCCGTCGTCTGGTTAGGCCTCCAATCAACAAAACAACACTCCAATATCAACTACGCCCTCTGTCGTGATAAAAAGTTAGTTTTCCTCCCCATTTTGACAACATAAGTGGCAACAACAGATTTAAACCTGCCGGCCTAGCATGAGCGGCTTATAACACGCAATATGATATAGCACCTCATGCTGTCTTGCTTACCCCACTAAGGTGTAATCAAAACAGCATGACGTGCTATATCATAACGCGTGTTTATAAGCCGCTCATGCTAGGCCGGCAGGTGTAACTTTACACAACGATTATTAGTAAGGGGATTACTGCCGGAACTCAATAATGCTGAAAACATCATTGTTATGCCGTCAGACTTAGACAAGGTTATATCACTTTAACTGAACCCATGACTGTTGCAGGGGGACTACCACCTTCTCAACTTGACCTTGCCGATGAAGGACTTCCGCTACAAGTTTCCTTTCAACAAATTCCGCGCTGAAGTAGAATTCAAAGAAAGGAAATCTAATGTTGTTTTATTAAAAGGATACTTAAATGGTGTTATCAATAATTAATAACGATTATCCATCACATCACACAAGGTATAAAATAAAATAAACCGCTTTAATCTCAGATCTTACTTTTGATTTGATAATTATTTTTTTACCTATGTAAATAGCTATACTATATCATCATCATCATCATCATTTCAGCCGTACGACGCCCACTGCTGGGCATAGGCCTCCCCCAAGGATCTCCACAACGATCGGTCCTGCGCTGCCCGCATCCAGCGGCTTCCCGCGACCTTGACCAGATCGTCGGTCCACCTTGTAGGGGGCCTGCCCACGGAACGTCGTCCGGTTCGCGGTCGCCATTCGAGAACCTTTCCGCCCCAACGGCCATCGGTTCTCCGCGCTATGTGTCCCGCCCACTGCCACTTCAACTGAGCAATCCTTCGAGCGATGTCGGTCGTTTTAGTTCTCCTGCGGATCTCATCATTTCTGATTCGATCGAGCAGGGAAACACCAAGCATCGCTCTCTCCATTGCTCTCCTGGTAACCTTGAGCCTTCTTATGAGACCCATAGTAAAAGACCACGTCTCGCTTCCATAAGTCATAACTGGCAACACACACTGGTCAAAGACCTTAGTCTTGAGACATTGAGGAATTTTGGACGCAAATATATGCCGGAGCTTCCCAAACGCTGCCCATCCGAGCTGGATTCGACGAGAGATCTCTTTCTCGAAGTTGGACTTACCTAATTGGATTGTCTGTCCTAGGTAGACATAGTGGTCAACAACTTCGAGTGTAATGTTCCCAACATTAACTGGAGCGGATGCAACATGGGCATTGGACATGATTTTCGTCTTATCCATGTTCATCTTCAGACCCACTCTTTGGGAAGCATTGCTGAGATCTTCGAGCATTGTGTTCAGGTCTTCCAAAGTCTCAGCCATGAGAACTACATCATCGGCAAACCGCAGGTGTGTTAGGTACTCGCCATTGATGTTAATGCCGAATCCTTTCCAGTCCAGTAGCTTAAAAATATCCTCCAACGCAGCTGTGAACAGTTTGGGAGAAATGACGTCTCCCTGTCTCACACCTCGCTGTAGTTGGATAGGATTAGAGCTCTGGTTCTGTAATCGGACCGACATGGTGGCGTTTTGGTATAAGTACCTCAGCACCTCGATGTACCTGTAGTCTATTTGGCACCTCTGGAGAGACTGCAGCACTGCCCAGGTCTCGATCGAATCAAAGGCTTTCTCATAGTCCACGAACGCCAAGCATAGTGGCAAGTTATACTCTTCGGTCTTCTGTATAACTTGCCGCAGCGTATGAATGTGGTCTATGGTACTATAACCTTTTCGGAACCCGGCTTGTTCGGGAGGTTGGAAGTCGTCGAACCTGCGAGCGAGACGATTCGTAATGACTCTCGAAAACAACTTGTAGATATGGCTCAGAAGCGAGATGGGTCGGTAATTCTTCAGGAGAGTCTTATCACCCTTCTTGAAGAACAGCATCACATCGCTTCTGCCCCATGCCTTTGGCGTTTTGCCCTCGAGGATGACAGAGTTGAAGAGCTTCTGGAGGACCTTAAGTATCGGCTTACCGCCCGCTCTCAGAAGTTCTGTTGTGATTCCGTCATCGCCCGCCGCCTTGTTGTTTTTGAGCTGCTTGAGAGCCATTCTAATCTCGTACAGGCTGACGTCCGGGATATCTTCGGTATAGTGTCGGGTAAGTTTGGCTCTAGGTTCTGTAGCCTTACTTAGGCTACAGAACCTAGCTTAGGTATATACTATATATACCTATGTTATTGCGGGCTTACGCACGGGTTCTGAACCGAAAATTAAAATTTTACACACGGTCTCGATTCCTAAGTTGCTGGTGAAGCTGGAGCATGAGTTTGGAGTCCGTGCAACACAATTGAAGGTTTTTAGGGACTACCTTAGCAATCGTAGTCAATGCACGAAAATAGGTGACTGGTCAGCTTTGAAAAACCTGTTACATGCGGCGTCCCTCAAGGGAGTATTTTAGGCCCCAAACTCTTTATTTGTTATATAAGCGAGCTGTGCAACCTAATTCTCCCTAACTGTAAAGTAGTATCATATGGAGATGACACCTCTTTAACAATCTTTGGTAATAATTTTGACGAAGCTTTAGAAATGGCTCAAAAGGGATTTAATGAGGTCTGTCACTGGTTGGCTTCTTAACCAACTTACTTTAAATACTAGTAAAACAAAAATTCTAACGTTCTCACATTATCAAAACTCACCTGTCAACGAAGTAGACTACAAAATTATTGCCTACTCTTGTGGTTTTCCACCTCTATCCTCATGCGATTGTCAAGCTTTGGAAAGTACTAGCCAGCGTAAATATGGACTTGTCGTTGACAGTAGACTTACTTTTCAATCCCACATTCTGAGCCTCGCGCAAGGGGTAAAAAAAAATGTCTATGTCTTTAAACAACTACGACATGTACCTACTTGATAGTGAAATAATGAAGAACATTTATCTTGCCTTGTGTCATACTGCATCACTGTGTGGGGCGGCGCAGCAAAATCCCATTTAATTGTGCTAGAGAGAGCCCAGAGGCTTATGCTCAAGGTTAGTTTAAGCCTCGACTGTTTTCCACTACAGAATTA
The DNA here is from genome assembly GCA_949710035.1 of Crambus lathoniellus. Taxonomy (NCBI): domain Eukaryota; kingdom Metazoa; phylum Arthropoda; class Insecta; order Lepidoptera; family Crambidae; genus Crambus; species Crambus lathoniellus. The sequence goes on along the minus strand of OX453316.1, from coordinate 24,456,043 downwards.
GGTAAACCGAGAATGTAAAAATAAGTTGCTCACTCTTAGCCAAACACACATTTTTGCGGCTATACTGAAACAACATTCGCTTGTGTCATTCACTAGGGGCCATCCACATGCTGGCACTAGGAGGAACTACTATTAAGAGTTCTTTTTTTATTTGTTAAAATCCAACCAGGGCACCGCCATTACAAAAAGAGAAGAAAATCTTTAAAATGTCCTTTTTAACCACAAGCAGTTTTAGAGTTTAGATAGGTTGAAAGAAACGGGATTCGGTTTCAAAATAAAACTACTTACATTATAATATAAACACATCTAATCAACATGCATGGTAATAATTTATAACACAGGAATGTTGCTTATACATGGGAAAATAAAATTATGACGCGAACAATCATCAATTATTATTTATTAAATGAAAAGAAGAAAACATACAATATATATACCTCACCTATATTTTGATGTCACCACAAAAAGGTATAAAAATGTTCGCTAATTTAAATCCATTTCTCATTAACTAAAGAAACTTATAATCTTTTTTCTGTTTTTACGAGTCAAATAAAAAAACTATTCTATTTTAAAAATAATATGTAACAAATATTATCTTGCGAAACAAAATAAATAATACGTAAATATATCTAACACAAATCTACATCAATATTATTATCATGATTATTTACATAATATTTCTTATAACTCTATTCATATTTCAGCCGTTAAAAACACTGGAATATTTATATTTGAAGATATTGATATTGCAATGGGCGATTTTCTGAAAGCTCGCTCACTAGATGGCGCTGTCCCACCTATGCAGTTAGAAGGAACGGAACGTTATAAATTTTACTTTGACGCGACTTTTTTACGTAAAACAGAACGTCAGACAGATGTTATTTATTTACCTTAATCTTTAAATTTAACTATTTCGTTTCTGTTACTCACAGTAGTACTTATTTAATTTATTATTAGAGTCCTTTGGTTTTTTAAAAGTAATTAATTTAAATATGATTCATACCAAAATATACACTAGACATGTACATACTTCGTTCAACGCCATCTAGTGAAGCAATTGGAAGCTTTTTTTTTAATGGCCTCTCAGAAAATCACTCATTTATAAATGCGTTCAAAGCATTTTTGTAGTGTACTATGGATTTAACCCATATTTATAGTATCAAAAATTTGCGCGAGTTGAGAGTAACGTGTCTTTATCAGTGACTTATTTTAAAACTAAGGACTATCATAAGTAGGTATTGAACGACTTTAATTCATAAGTTCTATATTATCTGTGTGAGACAAGTACTTTAGATAGGTACCCAAACGTTTGCCAAATCCAACACAAATGCGATCAAAACGGTGTGTTTTAAGTGTTATTAAATGTTATTACAACTAACTTTATACATCCTCATTTGGCTTTTTCAGTAAGTATAGAGAATATTCAAGATACTATAGAGATAATGGAAAGACATTTAAGACCAAAAGCATATTTACATGAAGCTACAATAGTATATCAATAAATGCGAAATTTTCACGTTAATTGAGCTTAATTTGACAACATTTTCATAAGTTTTTGAATAAACATTTTTAGTCTATACTTTTTCAATCATCAGGAGCAAAAGAAATATAGAGGAGAGAAAAGGCAAAGAAGACAGATGTAGTTTAAAAATTGATGTGCAGGACAACAATTTCACTTTCACTTTTTGGGGCGGAATTTTAAGTTTAAAAGAGTTAACTGAAAAGGGGAAAAGTAAAAAGGATAATATATATATTATTATAATGGAATGGCCTTGGGTACGATGCTCCCCTTTTCTGCCGCTCAGAACTGTCATTCGTGAGAGCGAGAAAGAAAGCGGGAATTCTCTACACACGCGGCAGTAGGAAGAAGGCGGTCGCGTTTCCGATAGCAGCATAGGATAGCTGCTGGAATTGCCAGATGTGGTCCAACCATGGAGATTTAACCGAGGAAACTGGAGACAGTATACTAACACTTTTTTGTAGACTGTGGCTGTCTTCCGTCTCACCTACTCTTTGAAACAAAACGTATGGTCATAAGAGACAACAGACAGCCACTACGTAGACCCATTTACAGCGACCGATCGTTATAAAGATCAAATAAAAATCATCAAAATTACCCTCAGTTCAAACATAGTTATGAGTGGTAGTTTTATTTTTGTTCTTATTTTTTTGCCGATAAAAAGTTAGTTTTAGTAACAACTGGGTTATGTAAAATTAGCTGGACACTCTTTTTTATTCAGGCTGAAAACTCCAGTTTTCTTGTAGAAGCTCCTTGGGTCCAACTGTAGTGATATGGTTGGCGGAGTGGGGAGTGGTTACTTGAGGTCGAGTTCGTCGGCCAGCAGGCGGTCGCAGTCGCGCTCCCAGCGCTCGTCGGCGCCGGACGTCTTGTCGCACACCACCTCATACTCTTTAAGCTCCGCTTCCAGCTCTTTCTCCCATTGCTCTGAAAATTAGTGAATCGGACAGTAGCGACAGCTCCCGTCGCCTAGGTGTCGCATTTTCAGAGTTTTACACATGTAGCGGCTGAGAACTGTTTTTTTTTTTTGCAAAAACTCTGATAATACGCCAAGGTATAACATAAAGTTATCAGGCAAATTTTAACCCGCAAATTCACTAAATTTTTAGTAATTTTTCGTATTATTTCCAACTTACACCCGGCACCCGAAATGATTCACCAAATATCAGATCTGATTATGAACAATCATGAAATTAGTATTAGGTAATTATGGTTTCATTTAAATTTGTTAATTGCACGAAGAAGTTGACTGATCCTACGAAGCGATGTGTCCGGTTATCATAATTATGGTAAGCAAAGCACCCATCACCACGATCACCGAGTATTTATTGTGACTTCAAGGAAAGTTTAAGCAAATAATAAGTCCAATATTATTTTAGAATAATATAATTATTTCAATTCATAATAACTAACTATAAATGCCAATTTATTTTATAACTATATGTTGTAATGTAATACACTAAACAATTTTCCAAGTATTGACAATTAAAAGTGAACTATTCGAACCGTCCCTAAGGTATGATCGGAAAATCTGTTTAGAAACTAAATAACGAGGAACTACTGTTACTTTTTTTTCTGGAAATACAAGTTTTTACCGTAAGTGTTCGGAAGAAGTTTTCAAATGTCGACTGTTACAAGTGCAGACATGAAACGCTTCGCTGAGCAAAATAAATGCAATACATTATTACACCATTACTAATTTAAGTTTAAACACACTGTAGCCAGATTATTTAGTTAAACATCCGAAGACAGAATCGTTAAATATCCTATGGTTACATGTAGGTATAATTGATTTAAATACATGGACATCGAACAGGGACGACCCTTCCATCACATAACCAATTATTGCTGCGTTCGTCGAAGCTAACACCGAAACTAATTCACAAACAAAAGGACAAGCGACGTTGTAGGCCTGAACGATATCACTTACCCCTTTAACCCTTCGACACTTTATAAACGTGTTTATTACCAACTATACTCTACACAACTTTATAACACTGGATTATTTCCTCAGTTTAATATTGACTAATCTAATTATAAATCATTACAAAAGAACGATGAAAGATATTGATGTTGCCAGTAAAAGTATGTAGACGGCAGTTGTTGGTATCTTAATTGACTGACACCGATGTGATATGTTGGTTACACGAGAATTTACCAGAAAGATTAGGTTTGCCCGATATATTAAACTTTGTGAGGACAGTTTTCGGTGCGTCTGGCAACACAATATTATGTACAAAGGTAAGTTTCAACATTGCTACGCGAAGCAACAGATCCAGTAAATTTCAAAAGTAAAATCGCACACGAAGGACCAACTTTGAGAAATGCAGGCATGAGATAGAAGGTAATGAAAATAAAAAAGACGTTTCCAGCATAGAGTTTGAAGCGAAAGAAAACAAAAATTAAGTAGCAATGTCAAAACCTGAACAATAAATACTTATAATTAATTCTACTGAGCCGAATCGTAATGAACAGTGTGACGTTATCGCTATGTAACCTTAACCGACACTTAGACATATATAACATTCAGTAGACATTAAAATATTTCCATCGAGAAATGTATATATGTATTTGAGACAAGTATACATACAGTATTGTGTGGACTATTCTCCAATAGCTTTCGAGAGCGATCGTTTGGAACACTCGTCGATGCCATCAGCTATTGAAATACAGACCGACCTATTTGATAGACAACAGGTTAAAGAAAGACATTGTAATATAATATATACAGTTCATATTATATCCTCCGATTTAGGGATAGAGAAGCTATATTGTCATAACATTCATTCATTTATATATACGACACGAGATAACAACAAGGATGAAGATATGACATTGTAGTGATATATAGATTATATTATTTAACTTTGAGATCAAAACAATAAGCAAACAGCGATAAATCTTAAATATTTCACTAACGCTCAAAATATATTAAAAGTAGGTAAGTGTGAAAGGATAACAGTGATGTAGGGAATGTAACTTGACAAAATAACGCCATAATGTCCAGTAACACGACATAACACAACAACGTCATCTAAATATATACATACGTATTTTATTAATGCAAGTCAGAAATATAGTATTAGAGTGAAACTGATGACTTAACGACAACATCTTTTTTGTCATTCGACATACTATACGATATCATAAACTCTACAATCTGAATTGATTATGCAAAATTTGGTGATATTGATTGTTTGAATCGATGTGGTATAAGCCATATGCGTGTGCGTTCCAACTATTCCTATGATTTCTACAGTTATAATGGCATTATTTCATCAAGGTTGAAACACTTTGCATGACAGCGCCTTTGAATAGCATAATACATTCTGGTTATTGCAAGCTTTCAATCGACTAGATATTTATTTTGACAGGTTTATACACTCCTAAACATTGTTCTCTCAACAGTTGAGCATCGACTCATTGTTCGATTTCTAGTAAAGTAGTATATAAATCTGCGGTACATCGGTGTTCATACAGTAAGTGATTGCGGTTGCCCATTGGTTGTCCGTGCATCTTGCTTAAGCTGCATTCCAGAAAAGGGGAAAATATTCATAAGTATAATAAATATCGCAACACTTACATACTTATATAGAACTTTCGATAATTTAGTGGTTAGTGGTTTTTTGTTAAATAATCTGAAAATCATAAAGTCTACACGAAATAACGAAAAATAGAATTACCATAAAACAAAAAATTTTATAATTTTTTCGTTATGGAATAATGAGCATGCAGAAACAAAATTGTTACATTCCTCAAAGTTGGTGGAATTGAAACGCCTAATTTGTGAATACCAATACCAATTGTGTTGTAAGGGTTTGTTGGGCAGTGAATGAAATGAATGTTAGTAATGAAATAAACTAAATAAAATGGCTAAGTGTGTGAAAACAAAATATAAAATAGGAATTATTCCGACTTTAAGACTTGATTCAATATTGTACTTCCAGGGTATGGTTATTTAGTTTGACATTTTCCAATATAAGAACTCTTGGTTTTAGTAAGATCAAGTGATACTAAGTAATCAAAAGTACATTTTATTTCTAATTTACTACGAACTAATTTCTTCAAAACTCATAAGTGGACTTTCAATTTATTAAAAAAGAAGCCAATTTGTGTACTAGTTGTTACAAAATGTGAAACTATCTCGAATTGTTTTAGCGGTAGAGTGATAATAGTTGTATTATGCCCAATTCCCATTGTTAGTGCAAATAATTTAGGTGTTCTATCGTGGGTAGAACCATCAAGTCTTACCGTCCTCGTTCTCTCTATCCACTTTAAGGGATTTAATCCGTTTCTTGGCGTCCTCAATCGACTCCTGAGAGGATTTCTCATTTGCATTCAAACTGTCACTTGTCGACCTATCATCTGGCAGGATAATGAAAAATAAACGAAATCAAAACAGGTAAACACAAAATAATAAAATGATATGAAAATGTAGTTGATATTTTTTTCAGGTAAGTAATTACTAAATTCGTCATGTTTGATGCATGTAAAAATAATATTAAATTAAGTATAGGTAATAGCAATAAAATCTTTTTATCAGTTAATCAAATTAACTAGATACAATATGTAGCTAATATTTTCAAATGCATCATCATTTCAAAAGAACTTGGAGAAGTAAGGATTCTGGGTTGAAAAAGTCGAAACTAACTAATAAAACTTGTAGGATTTAGAGTGATATTGTTGATAGTCATTTACGGTCAGTTTCGATCATTTATCCCTGATATAGTAGGTAACCGCCGATCCCAATAATCTAGCCTCAGTAAGAGATTATATCTTGATTACGTTGTTACTTTATTTGTTATTTTGGAATCGTGAACAGAATATCTAGGCTCTAGTATGTTGGAGTACATACTAGTCTAGAAATTTTTGCCTAGACGTTGTTCGCTTACTGTTAGCTATCAGGCTCCAACATACTGTTGGGTATGCATAAAGACCGCATTCCTCACACTCTGTGTTCCCCGATAACTATAACCTTGGTATCTTCAAGGCCAGAGTGAACAGGCATCTCCTGGGCAAGCATGTAACATCTTAGACCACATCCTGTTAATAAACAAGATGGTGGTCAAATGCCTGCCCAGTTTTACATAAAAAAACTCTAATTAACAAGGCTCTACTATGGTAATCTTCATATGGTTCAGGAGCCGTACCTACTCTGAAAAACGCAAAATCTGATTCTGTCCCGGCCAAAGAGCTTAGACTAAATACTGAGGTAACTGGAGAGAGTAGTACTAACACTTTTTTGTAGACTGTGGCTGTCTTCCGTGTCACCTACTCTTTGAAACAAAACGTATGGTCATCATATGAGACAACAGACAGCCACTACATAGTTAAGGTGAATCGATGAGCTCAGTGGCGCCGCCAATGGAAATAAATCAATTGCATTTTATTAAAGGCTTGGATTAAAAGTTTCGGTTATTTCGCGCAGGTGAAAGAGTGGAATGCATTTTATAAATATACTTTTGAGAACTCAAACTTACGCAATAACTCGTGAATCTTAATAGTGCCAAAAGTGGCCACATTTGGCAATATCGAGATCCATATCTTGGTGCTCATATTTGAGGCCATGAAAAAACAATTAAAAATAGCATTTTGTTCTTCTATTAGCGCGAAATAACCGAAACTTTTAATCCAAGCCTTTAATAAAATGCAATTGATTTATTTCTATTGGCGGCGCCACTGAGCTCATCGATACACCTTAAATGTCAAATTTGCGGGGTACACTTTTTTTGTGGGTGAAAAATCCAGTTTCCTTGTAGAATCTCCTTGGTCCCGACTGAAGAATGAGAGACGCATATAACGAAGTTTCGGAGTAGGTTATTGGGACCGGCCGTTGTCGGGGTCTAGTGTGTGGAGTGTGGCGTACCCTGAGAGTCGTCGGCGCTGAGCTGGCGGCTGGCTCCGGCGTCGGCCTCGTTGGCCTGGCAGATCAGCGACAAGCGGTAGAAGTAGTTCCGCCAGAAGTTCTCTTCCGTGATCCTGTAATCACGATGCGTCATAATCGTGACGTGATCATCTAATTGGACTATTAAGAGCCATTTCGCAATTACAGCCATTTGGCAGTTGTCTCGCTCGCACAATGCAACATTTTCATGGATTGTGGAAAACACATTGTGTTTTTTAGAAAAGTGTTTCACTATGTCCCTACAACGCAATGGTACGGATATTTTGTATAAGTTATTTTATTCATTCAATTGAGTATTGGTTAGATCTAGGAAGTCAATTTTTGAAAACTTTAAGCTCGTAGATCTATTATTATTGCAGTATTGACAATGTTGAAATATGTTTAATAATGTATAACTAATTGCATTGTAGGGACATAATGAAACACTTTTCTAAAAAACACAATGTGTTTTAAACAATCTTTAAAAATATTCATTGTGCGAGCGAGACAATTGCAAAGTGCGAAATGGCTTGCTGATTGTTTCCAAGCATTACCACGACCTGGGGCCCTACCGGCTAACTTTCCGAACTCTTTTTTTTATCCCCAACGGGGTAGCACTTAGCCTTCATCACACCTGATGTGAAGTGGTGATAAGGCTGAAGGTGGAAGCGCACTACTCCCGGAATCCTCAATCACTGAGGAGCTGGCTATCTTATCTCTAACTGCCGGAACACAATAATGCTGAAAACATCATTGTTATGGCGTCAGACTTAGATAAGATGGTGGTAGCTAGTCAAGCGGAATAAGAACAAGTACAACCACCAACCAAACCGAATACAATACCCCCACTGGGAATCGAACCCGGGACCTCATGGTCTGAAATCAGTGGTGTGAACCAATAGACCACAGAGGCGGTTGAAAATCTGCCGGGCTTCCACTTAAAACAGATATTTCGAAGTACGGAAGTAAGTTATTTGGAAGATATCAATGTTCCTGTGACATCACGAATCAGGGTTCGCCATTTTGGCCTGATTGGGGCTCGATTTATCTGTATTAATTTGAAGCCCGGTAGACTTGTCGAAGTTCGGAGCGTTAGCCGGTACGACCCCTGGGGGCCAAGTCTGCTAACGTTAAGTCACAATCGTGTCTCAATCGTGTTACAATTGTAGTTCAGTTGTAGTGCTTTTTTACACAATAGTTACAAGAAATGTGTACTTTTTTCACAATACTACTGATGGTCACACCACACACTACATTCCCATCACATCATACTGTCATAATTCTTGTAACTAGTGTGTAGAAAAGCATTACAACTGAACTACAATTGAAACACGATTGAGACACGATTGAGACACGATTGTGACGTAACGTAACGTTAGCAGACTTGGCCCCCTGGTTAGCTGAAAAGACTCAACGTTTAAGGACATGTTGCACTCTCCATAGCTCGTAAAGATAAATGATGCTTAAACCTAACTAAACCTAATTATGATCATCCTATTTCCTCCAGCTCCACCATCAGAACGCGTAGCATGACAAACCCGCGAAGAGTTTTGTCTACCTCGAAAGTCTTGACGGCCAACAATAGATTTGTCTACGATGAAAAGTCATTTTTGATATTTCGATACAGACAAAACCTTTCTCGAGTTCATCATGCTACTTATCCGTGCAGGTTTTAAGTGCAAATGCAACCGAACCAATGGCGCCACAGCGTGCATATGCATCGTTGGCGATACCTGCATTTCAAATCGCTTCCCACATGCGGGGGCGAAGGATACGTGAAGGAATTCTCACAGACTAAAGACAGGCGTCTGTCACTCGATGTACTAGCGCGCAACTACCGCCCGTGCAAATTCATAAAAATTAGATCCGCGAAAGAGCTATAATATATGCGATAGAAAGAGATGCAACGAGTGGCCGTTCGGAATTTGTTCCTTAGAAGCTGAATTCCACTTTATTGCGTTATAGTTAGAGTTGCTATTTATTTAAATGGCTTAGCGGATTGCAGTATCTGTTACGTAGTAACTAGGTATTTAGTAATCTGTGCTAAAGAGAAGGCATTATTAAGAAAGATACTTACACTTTTGGCACGAGATCGAAGCGCATCTTCTCGAGGTTGGGATCCTCTGCCATGATGGCCACAGCGATGGGGTACATCTTGTCGTAGTCGAAATCGAACTCCACGCCGGCGGGCGGCGCGCGGACGAAATTCCGCCGGTCCTGAAACGTGTTGATAAATAAATTTGTTTAAAATTATTAGACAAAGTCACATACATCTGTATCCGACATCAGAAGTCAATTACCATGGTATCAGAACGAACAAACAAGGGAGGTATAACAATAACAAATGTGGTGCCTTAAATCCTTCTTGCCGGTTCTTCTCGTTACAAGGCCTCCCGCCGTAGGATTTGCGAACCGATAGCGTAGCTTCATTGACGTTCACAAGTGCTGTATCAGCCTAAAATGAATAAATGATTTTGAATTTGAATTTGAATTTACTTAGCTCAACTTACTTAACTGAAACATTCTTTTACATATTTTTTTAAATAGAAACAAAATGCATTCAATAATTTTGGAAAATTCGCATGTTTCGCCCGGGAATCAAATCAGCAAAATGTTTTATCGTCCTGTATTATTGACGCTGAAACACAAATGTTCATCATTATCACATCAATGTTTGTTCCAAATGGGAAACAAATTTGCCTACTGGCTAGATCACCAGATGTACCGCCACAGATTAGATAATAGTTACTACGTACCGCTACTACTAGATACCACCAGGTAGTAGGCCATCTTATATTGCTATTTATCAACAAGCATAAAGTGTTTTTCATCGAAGACAGTTTGGACGAAAAGGATTCAAAACCAGATATTTACGGAATGATTCATTTAACGTTTATTTTGTAAGTGGAAAACACCTAAGTTTGAAGAAGGTTAGTAATATAACTGTAACCATTTTTTTTCTGATAAACGATTCTTATCGTCCATTGGGTTATCTACCATAATATACTACCGTGTCATCATAGGTCAAAGATTTTTATGTTATCTCGCATTCAAAACGAGAGGTCTTCCCGTAAATGATTGTCTTATCAAGGTAAAGTGTCTAGAGTTCTGTAATTTCTTATTTTTTCATACAATGAGTTCATGGTAACTAACTATATCTAATCGGAAGCTTAATATCCTACTAATCCTTACTTATATTATAAACTAGCTTTCCGCCCGCGGCTTCGCCCGCGTGGACTACACGACGTTATCCTGCGGGAATGTGACACTTTTCCGGGATAAAAAGTAGCTTATGTTCCTCTCCAGGGTACAAAGTATCTATGTCCCAAATTTCAGCCAAATCCGTTTAGCCGTTTTGGCGTGATTGAGTAACAAACATCCAAACATCCAAACATCCAAACATCTAAACTTTCACATTTATAATATTAGTAGGATTAGTAGGATGCGTCTCTGTCTGTCTGTGTGTTACTCAATCACACCTAAACTACTGAACCGATTTGAATGAACTTTGGTACAGAGATAGTCTAGAGCCTGAGAAAGGACATAGGCTACTTTTTATTTCTGAAAAATATCACCTTCCCGCGGGATAACGTCGTGTAGTACACGCGGGCGAAGCCGCGGGCGGAAGGCTAGTATTATAAATGTGAAAGTTTAGATGTTTGGATGTTTGGATGTTTGTTACTCAATCACGTCAAAACGGCTGAACGGATTTGGCTGAAATTTGGGACATAGAAACTTTGTAGCCTGGAAAGGAACATAGGCTACTTTTTATCCCGGAAAAGTATCACATTCCCGCGGGATAACGTCGTGTAGTCCACGCGGGCGAAGCCGCGGGCGGAAAGCTAGTAAAACATAAGGCCATATTTCATCTCGGAACGCAGTGTCTCAAAGCGGAGCATTTATTGTTTTTTTCGAATAGAGAGGATGACACTCAATTCCACCACGAGATTTCAATAATTTTTTTAAAGGATCTCGTCTACAAGCACTACACAAACTCTATACATGATTACCTTTAAAAGTTGCAAGAACATGGAGCGATTGCGTGAATAGATAAGTAAGTTCTCTCCTGGATCCATCTCATGGCTGGGAAATTCAGAGGCGACCAAACCACCAACCCTTCAGTCCTCTTTCTCTGCATCAGCCATGATTTCATACCCGTACCAGTGGCCGTACTCTGAAATGCAAATCCGAAACTTCGGTGAGCCCAGCCTCTTTCACACGATTTTGTCATGACTGGAGAGTGAGAGGGACGAGATTAACGAAGTTTCGGGTATTGCGTTTCAGAGTAGGCCCTCAGATTTCGAGTCCGAGACTTTCATGAAACCTTGGCACGAAATTGCAGCGCACCACCTCGATGTTAAGGTTTTCAATCAAAGGTGAATAGTACATACTCTATCCTCAATATCTTTTCTGCATTCCATAATAGTGGTAAAGGTGTTACATTTATTGTAGGTACAAATATGGGCCGTCAGGCACAGCCGTTGAGAGAGGGAAGACCTTTCTTCAGGCAGACGCAACCCTGACCTAACAGAGTGTGAGTAGTCGTATACTTCTCCTCAGTCGTTCTCTCATTGCTGAGGATCATGACCCCTGTTAGTCGGTCGCATTTCGGATCGCTGATCGGCAGGACAGGCGGTCTTCCGCCAGATGCAGTGCCTTGTGTACCGACATTTTCAGCGTCTTGGTTATACAGTTGGACCAACGAGCTCGTCTGCGGCCACACGATCTGCCCCCTTCTACCTTTCCTAGAAGAATGCATCTTTCTAGACTTTCAGGGTTTTTCCGCGCCACATGGCCGAATAACTGTAGAGATCTACGGATAACGGTAGGAGATAGTTTCTCCTTAATTTTTAGTTCTTCCAGTATAGAGTCAATGGTCCAAAACTCTGTCCAGCTTAAGATTCAAGATTCAAGATTCAAATCTCTTTATTCAATTTAGATTGTTATTTACAATACTTGTGAACGTCATAGAAGCTACGCCATCGGTTCGCAAACCCTACAGCGGGAGGCCTTGGAGAAGAACCGGCAAGAAACTCCAAGGGTTGTTTTTTTCTCCCTGTCTTATTTCATACAGAGTCGTCAAATTGAAAAATGACCTTAACATGGTATGACTAAGGTCAGTTTCCATCACAATTACACAATGGGTTATGATAAATACAGTTAAGTATAGGCGAACTAACGATCATAGCGGTGAACAATTTTCAGTTACTTAGGAACTCTACTTAAAGCTTTAATACCTATTAGTTTAAAACAAAAGACAATTCTACTATATACTGCAAGTTGCGCCATACATGTTTCAAATGTAATTCTTAATAAAATGAATAAAAACAAAAGAAAACACATTTTAAGGCAAGCAGATAAGAGCAGACCCATTCCCACTGGCAGCACCCGTTCACGAGCATGACGCATGAACCAGCCATCGCTTCGCTCAACCATATTTTAGGGAACGTAACGACCCGCCTCACACGCCACCACCGTAGAAATGTTTTAGTGAGCATGACATACTCAAACTGCCTACCTTAAATGACCGAATTAAAAGCTTAACTAATATAAACGCTAATAATATAAAATATAGGACACCACTCACAATATCATACTAGGAACATTTGTTACGAGTGTTACGACCAAGGTGTTTTGTCGTTCAAATAATCTTTTACAGTGTAATAGCCTTTTTTGAGGAGGCCACTCTTTATATGATTCTTAAACTCTAGATATGGTAAATCCAAGATATCACTTGGGATTTTGTTATATATGTGTATACCTTGACCAACGAAAGATCCGTGCACCTTTTCTAAACGGTACCGAGGCATTACGAGCTTGTTTCTATTTCTAGTATTACGATTGTGTAAATCACCATGTTTGGTATACAAGTTAATATTGCGACGTACAAAAAGAATGCAATTTAATATAAATTGAGATGCAGCTGTCAGTATACCTATTTCCTTGAACTTGTCTCTAAGCGATTGGAGCCTAATTTATAGATGGCTCTGATTGCTCGTTTTTGCAAGATGAATATAGCATTAATGCCAGCCGCTAATCCCCACAAAAGAATGCCATATGACATGATGCTATGGAAATAACTAAAGTATACAGTTCTAGCAGTATCAACATCTGTTAGCTGTCGTACTTTTCTAATAGCGTAGGAAGCAGAACTAAGCTTACCAGCTAATGTTGCGATATGCGCATGCCATTGAAGTTTCGAGTCTAAAGTTACACCCAGAAAGATCGTTGATTGTACTAAATCCAGTTTTTCGTTGTTGATTACAATTTCTACAGGTACCGTCTGTACATTTGGCAGAGAAAAAAGTACGCACTTTGTTTTCTTTGCATTAAGCTGCAAATTGTTAGAATTAAACCAACCGAGTACTTGTGACAGTGCTTTGTTTACATCGTCAAAATTGGTTTTGTTTCTGTCTATGTTAAATATTAAAGAAGTATCATCTGCAAACAACACAATATCACAGAAGTTTTTGGCAAAGAAAGGCAAATCATTAATATAAACCAAAAATAGAAAAGGGCCTAAAATAGAGCCTTGAGGTACGCCTAGTTTAATCTGAGAGCCGTTTGATTTCACTCCATTAATGTCAACTGTCTGAGTTCTGGAACTGAGATACGACAGTATTAGTTTCTGGGCATTATTTTTTACACCGTAATGATTTAGCTTCAACAGCAGCGTCCGGTGATCAACACAATCAAAAGCCTTGGATAAGTCGCAAAATATTCCAAGAGTATTTTGCGACTTTTCCCAGGCATCAAACACATGCTTTAAAAGTGCAACCCCAGCATCCGTGGTTGACTGACCCTTCATAAATCCGAATTGTTTGCTATGCATGAGATTGTTTAATGAGAAATGAGACAATAATTGCTCTAGTATTATTTTTTCAAATATTTTGCTTAAGGCGGGTAATATTGATATTGGTCTATAATTGCTTGGGTCTTCTTTGTTTCCTGATTTAAATAAAGGTATCACTTTGCTAAATTTCATTAAATCAGGAAAAATTCCTTGAGCGATACACTGATTAAATATAATAGCAAGATAAGGGGCAATAGCATGAATAATGTTTTTAAGTACAGTAACAGATATGCCCCATAAATCAGTGGTAGTTTTCATTTTAAGTAAATTAAATGTTTTGATTATATCGCTCGAATTAATTTCTTTAAAATTAAATAATGAACTACACTCAGACACATGTTTTTCAAGAACCGAGACAGCAGAAGCTGGTGAAGAATTCAAATTAGAGGTGGTTACTAATGGTATATTTACAAAAAAGTTATCAAAAATATTAGCAATTTCTGTTTCAGAGTTTATTCTTGCGTTATTAATGTTAAGCGCTAGACTGTTGTCATGTTGTTTACCTTTTCCGGTTTCACGCTTAATAATATCCCAAGTTGTTTTGATTTTATTATTTGACTTTTTAATTTTATCCTTTAAAAATATAGACTTTGCTTTAGAACATGCTTTTTTGAAAATCTTAGAATATTGTTTTACATGTTCTACGAAACGAGGGCTGTGATTAGTTTCTCTTAATTTATATAGTTCATACAGCCTGTTTCTACTTTTATAAATACCTGTCGTAGCCCATTCGCAAAACTTTAACTTCTGGGTGCATTTAATCGTTTTAGACTTAAAGATATTATTGAACTCATTCGTTACTAATTCAAAAAGGGTTCCATAAAGCGCATTAGGATCATCACGCACATATGGCATCATAGAAACTTTATCAGCTACATTATTTTCAAAATTACGTAGTCGCGTTTTTGTAACGGGCCTGCATTGTACACTTTTAGGCGCATCAACAATATCTAATTCATAGGATACCTTTAATCCGTAATGGTCGGATGTAATATTTTGAACGACTAGTTTGTTAGTCGGATCAGACTCCGAAAAACATTATCTATGCAAGTGGCTGAATGAGATGTTACCCTTGTGGGCTCCAAGAACTGATTAATTAAATTAAAAGAATTGAACAAAGTTAATATTCGTGTAGTCAATGCACAGCTTTCGAGAATATCAACATTAAAATCGCCACATACTGCTATTGGTTTATTTTTTAACTTTAACTTATTCAACACATCCTCCATCACCGATTCAAATGTTTCAAAATTACCTTTAGGTGGTCGGTATACACATACAATGACTAAGCTTTTTAATTCTACACATGACAGCTCGACATGACGTTCTATAGAAAGATATGATATTATTTTTTACGAAAATTAGAGAGCCGCCACGCGTTGTTGTCTTCCTAGATAATAAATTTGCTAACTGAAAATTATTCACACTACATGACAAATCACAATGATTCAGCCAGTGCTCAGTTATACAAATGACATGAATGTCATTACATTCTGCAAATAATTCTAACTCTAAAACTTTGCCAGACAGGCCCTGAATGTTTTGACATAATACGTTAAGGCAAGAGGGCTTGGCTGTTGTCTTATGTTTTAGTTTAAAGCCGATTTAGAGACGTTTTCACTTTGTAAAGAAGTGTTTATATTATTTAAATTAATTAAATTATTATTAGTAGGTAAGCTACTAAAATCAGAGTCAAAAGACTTTGGCTTGCCACCTTGAAAGGTGTCTTGTAAATTAAAAGCTAACAATTTAGCTATTTTTGTCCTAAACCTATTTGCAAGATACATAGTATCCGATGTCAAAATAAAATTATTAATAAAATTATTAATATCAAAATATAAAACCTTGTCACTATGACAATTTATCAAGTTGAACAAATATGAGTTTAACTCATATATATGCTGATTCTGCTCCCTAGTTAGGTTTTTCGCGTAAGGAAACGAGCTAATTACTAATTTACAGCCGGTTTCAGACTGTAGTTTCAATAAAAAGTTAATATTCATCAAGATTTCACGTTTCCTAACTTGGGAGCTGTCGCCACATAAAATAATTACGTTAGTCAAACTATCTATTTCATACAAAGATAAACTATGCACAATATCTTCAAAAGACTTCCCAGGTGTACATACATTTATAACATTTCTATTATATATATTTTTCATCGTTACTCCTAGACCTTGTCCCAGTTTATCTGAGAAAACAATAGTTTTTGTGTCTTTTGACTTGCATGAGGTAGCTGATTTAAATGACTGTTTGCAATAGTTACTTTTTAAGGTCTCTATGCAGGTTAATGAATGACAGGGGCTCTGAGGTGTCCGAATTATGTTTTCCTCTTTAGAGAAATCATTACAAGTATCAATTTGGCTATTTATTAAAGAGTCATATCTTTCCGCGTTATATTTGCAGAGTTCAACTAACTCTGTGGCAGATTTGATGTGTTCATCAATTTGTTTCTGCGCAGTACAATATTTATTTTGCATTGACAAGTGACTCATGCAAATTTATTATATTTAATTGCAATTGTTTAGTGTCCCGGTCATACATTTGCCTGCTTTCAGTTAATTTATTACTGTAAATTTCCATTGAATCCAAAAGACTAATTCTTTCTTTCCGCAAAGCAATATTTTTATAAAAACAATTATTTTTCTTAATTAACCTTCCAGTTTTCTTTATAAATTTTCGAATATTTATATACTTCTTTAATTTATTAGCACCTAAAATATTAGGTCTGGGTGTAACGCAAACACCAGCCGTTACAGCTGAAGTAGCTAACTGAATACCAGGCGAGAGCATTAGCTCCTCAAAAAGGCTTTGAGTTTTATCCACCTCATGTTGTTGTTGCTGCTCTAATAAGGCTCTAAATCTCTTACGCGCAATATCCGCCGCCAGCACCACACCCCTAAGTCGTGGGCCACATTGGAGCGACCGCGGGGCGCGGAGGCGACCTGCGGATCCGCAGGACGCGCGAACACGTACTATTCCCTCCGCCGGCCGCGGCGACCGCCGGACGCGCCAGTGTGTCCCCTCGCGTCCGTCTCAATATATTTGTTTTTCCCGCTCAACGCGGACGCAAGACGCGCCGCTCCAGTGTGGCCCACGACTAAAGCATCAAATCGTGACAAATCCTCCGCTTTCAAGTCCCATGTTTTAGAGCTATAAAAGAGAGAGTAGTCGAAAACATGACCCTAAAAGAAACACTCACAGTGGACAGAGAGAGGCACTCCTCCTTGAGGGCTGCCTCGTTGGGGGCGCCCACCCAGGGGGCGACTGCGGCGCCGCCCCCGCGCCCCTCCTGCCCCTTGATGAACGCGTCTTGCTCGCGGTTGAACTCGCCGAGGATGCTCTGAGGACAAAGAAAGTTAACATCAATAAAAGGCACAAAGGTTTTAACAGCACATCAACGTTTAGTGGACCATACCGTCCGTCGCCGCACACTAGAAGAAGAAACAAGTGACGACTAGCAGTGTCAACCGTGTTAGCGAGTTCATATTAAATGTATGAAAACAATTGAGGAGCCCGTGGCGCAGTGGATAGCGCGCCTTGCGATCGTTGAGGTTAAGCAACGTTCGCAATGGTCGGTCACGGGATGGGTGACCAAAAACTTTTCATCTCGAGCTCCTCCGTGCTTCGGAAGGCACGTTAAGCCGTTGGTCCCGGCTGCACTTGCAGTCGTTAATACCCACCAATCCGCACTGAGCCCGCGTGGTGGGTCATGGCTCATTCTCCTTATTCATCCATAAGGAAGGCCAGTGCCCCAGCAGTGGGGACATTAAATGGATGATGATGATGTATGAAAACTATAGGAAAGAAATAGGTCGAGTGGTGGCATTTTGTGATTTTGATCGGTGGCACGTGTGCGGAGAGCCTGAATGATGCATGGAAACGAAAAAATCAGATGGTTTTTATTACGACACTAGTGGTTCCCCACGGTTCTACCCGCGTGGTACCCGTTCCCGTGGGAATATCGGGATAAAATATAGCCTATGTCATTCAGGAAAAACATAGCTTTCTAATGGTAAAATAATTTTTAAAATCGGTCCAGTTGTTTTTGTATTTTTTTTTTTACAATTGACACAAGAGCATAGTAAAACAATATAAGTAAGCGGACTGGAGCCCTGAGCGAGCGATAATAGGCTAAACACGTAGGGCTGTCGCTTAGAGTTTATTCAATCGTCAAAAATGCATAGTCAATCTCTATAGAAAACAGTTTTCCCCTGTAGGGTGGGCGTCAGGAATCTATAATACAAAGTTTTTTAATTATTTTTGTACATAGACCAGGGGCTGACTAAAATTTTTCATTACCTACGTCATGTTATCTGTTTAGTGGTTTGAAAAATTACGGTCGAAATAGGATAAATTAAAACGTGGCTTTACAACAACACCAAGACCAAGACAAATAGACATGTTCATGCACACACATATTTGTCTTGTTCGGGAGTCGAACCCGAGACCACTGGCGCAGAAGATGGGTAGCCTACCCCTGCGCCAAATCGGTTGTCAAAAACGCGACCGGCCGGCGGCGGCGCCGCGCAGGCGGCGGGCGGCGGGCGCTGCCACGCATGACTGTCGCCCCGTTATCACCGATAAATTTTTTCAGTGTGTGCGTGCGACGACGCATGACGACGCATACGTACGGGCGCGCTCACATACAAACCGTTTGGGGTGCCTGTCCAGGCAGTCAACGTACTTATATTGTTTTACTATGACAAGAGTTTGGTAAGCGCTTAAAAATTACCCCCAAATCGATTCCTTGTCATGGGATGGCGGATAAGAAAGTGTCTAGGCGACTCCCACATAACCCACCGTACGCGGACGCGCAAACCCATTCCCCTTAGTTTTTCCCCTTTGATGTTTTCAGCATTATTGTGTTCCGGCAGTTAGAGATAAGATAGCCAGTTCCTCAGTGATTGAGGATTCCGGGAGTAGTGCGCTTCCATCGTCAGCCTTATCACCACTTAACATCAGGTGTGATGAAGGCAAAGCGCTTACAAATTGATAGGTATATAAACAAAAAAGTGCTTACAAATTGGTAGGAAAAATTGATTTGAATTCGAGATAAGTAGTTTATGCACTTTGTGCAGTTTTTCTACAGATAACAAAAATTGTATTCTTGCACGTTCAACATCGTCCCTTCAATGTTCGGTTCATCAAAGGTTCAGAACACTTCCCTCTTAGCAGATCCATTAGTTTACAGATTACTTTGATTGTACTTGTTATCATATCAAAGTTACTAAGAGTATGTAGGTATCTTAAGATAAGGCTAACTTCTGTATAATCAAATAGCATTACCGTCAATTTCATGAAATTGTACAGTATCTTTACGTGCAATAAACCACAATTTACAGGCCTGCATATAATAAAGCAACAATTTCAGAGTCAATGCCATTGTCAATCTTGAATCAGGAGCCTTAGATATCTACTGTGTCAGCTACTTTTCTGCTGCATGTTAATCAACCTCTTATTTAACGGTAATAACGGTGTAACAATACGAAACATCACTACATAGTATAAAACAAAGTCGCTTTCTCTTTCCCTATGTCCCTTTGTATGCTTAAATCTTTGAAACTACGCAACGGATTTTGATGCGTTTTTTTTTAATAGATAGAGTGATTCAAGAGGAAGGTTTATATGTACTTTTTATCCCGATATTCCCACGGGAACGGGAACCACGCGGGTGAAACCGCGGGCGGCCGCTAGTACATAATATAAACATTTATTGAGTATAAAGTCTTGACTACTTATATCAAACTGTTTATTTTAATATGCCTGGTTAAGATAAAATGTTAATGAGATACCTCTATATTTTAATAATCAAGGAGATAAAATTAATTGCCGCGAGACATTGTCTGGATACATTTAGTAATAAAGCGTCTTCGTCGTGATCAGACATCAAACATGGAGACAGACACGAAACAGACGAAAGATAAATTATCAGAAGCTATTGGAGAGTTAGGGAAATGGCATTTGTTGTTGCTGCTTCTCCTCTCTATACCAGCGAAGGTGTCAAGCATATGGACGCTTTTAGGCATTATATTCCTGGCACCTAAAACTCATTTTGTGTGCGTTGAAACAACGAACTCGAGTGAAGAAATTTCAAACTCAACGTGCAATAGTGACTGTGTGAAATACGAATACTTCACGGATTTCGAGAACACTATAATTTCGCAATGGGATCTGATTTGCGACAGAGCGTGGATGGTAAATTTCACGCAGACAGTTTTGATGTTCGGGGTACTCATCGGCAGCATGGTCTTCGGTTTCGTAGCTGACAGGTATTTTTTTATGAATTGCGCGAGTTATATCTTTTCATTATACAGAACGTCGAGAGTCCCAGAGCTATATGATATGGCACATGAAGGGAATGTATTCTAAATAATAGAGACAGCAAATATCACTGGAAGGACACTTGAAAGGATCAATTCCTTTATTTTTGATAAGAAACAAAGTTGCATTCAAAGATTTTTTTAATAACTTCCCACACTCAAGCATCGAATCGGCTAAAATTTGAAAAAAATTTCTTTGAGAAACCTGATAAATTAAATGAAAGAAAAACAATGAAAGACACCATGGACTGTATTCGAGGTCGAGTATAGTCGATATGTACTTTTCTAAGGAAAAAGTGTTTTTTCTTTTTAAAATCTGTGAATTCAGTTTTGTTTCATGACAAAAATTATAGAATGTTTCTTTTCAGTGCTATTTGCTAAGTATCTACATCCATGAAAGGTACATTCATTTCATGCCCCGTAATAGATAGCTATTAATAGATTTTAAATGCCAAATATTGTATCTATGCAGTTAATTATCATGGCACCAAAATTATCCTACAAGAAGTCCTTCAAAGAATGTCCCACGAAGGCACAGAGAAATTATTAACTATGAGAGTAAGTAGTATGTAAGTAAATAAATATGTTAAGAATTAAATCTAATTTACAACGCCAAAGAGTTTACTTAATTTTATTAGATGTAATTAAAGGATCGTTTAATTTAAAATTTGATGTGAGTTTAGGGAATCCCAGTTCAGGCTCATTATTGTTATTATTGAATTTCATGTACCTACCTAGGCGAAAGTTTTATATTTTGTAAATTGTAATGTAATGATTGCATAATAAATAAAATGTATTTATTTATAACTCTGAGACGTAAAGAATCAATGGTTACGAGACATAGTAAACTCATAGAGTATTTTAAGTATTTGTCCAAAAAATTCGTTATTAGTCCTAACTTGAATAATACAATGGGCAGTGTGTGTGTACTTTTCTAACATTTGCTGGCACGATCTTTTACTTTTTCAGTTATATTATAAGTAATGTACATAATAGAATACTGTTATGTCTATTTTCAGATACGGAAGACGGCTAGCCTTAATCATTGTCGGCATCACGCAACTAGTTTTAAGCCTAGCATTACCGTTCAGTCCAAACTATTGGGTGTTTACCTGCATAAGATTGCTCCAAGGCGCATGCGTCGCCGGCCTTATGGCGGTGGCATTCGTCTTAGTGATAGAACTCATCGGACCGACCAAAAGAGAAATTGTCGCTAGCTTCTTTCATTTACCGTTCGCAGTCGGGCAGATTATACTTCCACTGTTCTCATACTATTTGAGAAGTTGGAACAGGTTTAGCTTGGGCGTTGCCATACCAAACTTAATATTTCTGCTATATCTGTTCTTCGTGCCCGAGTCACCGAAGTGGCTGATATCTATGGGAAGATTGGAAGAAGCAAGTCAAATCATGGAGAAAGCAGCAAAATTGTAAGTAAACTTCCAAAATAAAATTTAGTTCGTTATATTACATTTATTTTAACTGCATTATTGAATTTCAGCAATAATCGGCCTCCTCAGGATTATTTGGAAGTAGCTAAAAGTATAGCAAATGAACAGAACACACAGTCTAAAAGTGATAAGAGTAATAAACTGTCGTATTTTGTACTGATAACACATCCCACGCTGCGGCTAAGAAATCTATGTTCCTGCATATCCTGGTTCATTCTGGGTGTGAGTCTTTACGGAGGCAACCAGTACATTGGACAGTCTAGTGGCAACGCATTCCTGAGCATCATGCTGGCAGGTGCATTTATGGTAATTTATAGAACATTTTAAAACAAATCATGGGGACGATTTTCAGATCTATAGAGATATCTTGAATTCGACATCGTCAAATTCGAATACTAATCTTTTCTATATGCTTTGAACAAAAAATGTACTGTAACTAAGCGCCAAAAACGTCCTGGGCGCGCGCAGAGTTATCTAAAACTGAAAATGTCACAAAAATGTCTATAGTTTTAAAAAATACAGCATATCGCGCGACATTCACGTCGGCTGCCATTGACCACTCGTTGCAAGTCGAGCGCTGGGCATAGGGCATTTCTAAAATGTGATCAAGAAATTTGTATGTTGTATGTGATACGAAAATTGATTGACATCCACCATTTTATTTTGACAGTACGCGCCATATAACTTGGGCTGTGTTGTGTGTCAAGCTATGTGGCGTGAAAAATCTCTAATTTGACATAATGTCTATTTCGCGAGAATTGCCCCCCATATATTCAGCAAATTACTAACTAAAGTGATTTCGATATGCGTAGATCACGAGTGCGCTTGTTTCCTTATCATATAAGTTATTGTTGTATAACCGACTGATTTAGATCTTGGGTCAAGTATAAACAAAGTTAATTAAGCGACATTTTTAGCTTCACACCGATAGACTAATATTATAGATTTAAGTTGGAGGTGTATTACATAAGTACTTATTTTATTTCCAGATTCCAGGAACGTTGTCCAGTGGGTTCTTATACAAGCGATTTGGCCGGAAGCCGGCGGTGATCGGGTTTTTTTTGGGGTGTACTGTATGCAACAGTTTGCTGGCCTTACCAGACGAATGGTTCTACTTGAAACTTGTCTCCAGTGCGCTGGCTATCAGCTGCTCTGTCAGCGCTTTTACTGTAATGTGAGTATTTATTCCCTTGGGTTTTAGGTTCTTCTTTAGTATATTTATTCAACTGTTTACTCGGAGATTTGATGAAACGTGACACCCGTCAGTCTCAAACTTGTAATAGCGGAATTTAAACTGTATTAATTACAGTGTAACAACATTTTTCGAGTGGTTGGCTGACGCACACATGTGTGCCTAATCTGAGTAAGCACGATATAATGTTTAGGACGTCTATGTGCCTGATCCGAGCGTACAGGCACGTACAGGTGTTAAATTGCGATTCAAAGTCAATGTTCATATAAGAGCTCATTCAAGGAGAGGCGATGCGTCAGGCGGCGCGGCGCGTGCATATTGTGCTATCATTGCGCGCTCGCGACAGACGTCTAATCAAATAAGTCAATGTGTCGCTGTGACTACACTGACAACAGTGCCACAAAAATTCAAAAAATCAAAATCAAAAATATTTATTTACAATCAAATACCATTTTACAACAGCCAGTGGCCAGAAGCCCCTTTTAAGTACATAAAAATACCTGTATCAGAAGCCTCTGCTCTTCACATAACATAAATGTGATATTCGAAGTGTAAACTAGATACATACTTAGTAAATTATTTGAACATTTATTTAACTTAAAATTTCAAACATAGTTTTGAGGATATAATCTATAAAAAATAAAAATATGTTAAAAAAAAGTTTCTGTATATTAATGCGCGCGCGCGTGCTTGTGTGTGTGTGTGTGTGTGTGGGTATGTGTGTGTGTGCGTGTGTGTGTGAGAGAGTGTGTGGATGTATGGCTATTCGAGTGAGTGATTATGTTACTTTATAGCTGTTGAAACTATATTCCTTAACGGACATTTTTCATTTTTTGCCACAAACTTTGCTGTTCCGGTAACAGCGGCGCTATGTACGTTTTTCTTTTTTTTTTGTTGCAATTTACCCGGCCCTGACTTCTAAGGTCTACAGCTGCCAGCAGCGTTATGGTTGGACATCAACTTGACAGCAAAATGACATTAGAAAGAACACGTTAGTTTCACATTTTGGCCACCGGAACAGAAAATATTGTAGCACTGTAACTGCAGTTAGCCCGCGCCGCCTCTCCTTGAACGAGCACTAAGTCGTGGGCCACACTGGAACGACCGCGGGGCGCGGAGGCGACCTGCGGATCCGCAGGACGCGCGAACACGTACTATCCCCTCCGCCGCCGCCGGCGCCGGTCGCGGCGACCGCCGGACGCGCCAGTGTGGCCCCTCGCGTCCGTCTCAATATATTTGTTTTTCCCGCTCAACGCGGACGCAAGACGCGCCGCTCCAGTGTGGCCCACGACTATGTTGTGATAATATATCCGAAAATCTAATTAGAGATTTTTGAAGTGAAAACTTCTTTAGCGGCGCTGTGCACCTTTTGTGATGGGTAAAAAATGTTAAACTCGCGTCAGGATCGAAAATTCATAAGAACGACACGTGACCTGATCGAAAAACTGTTACAATGTGATTAGAAAACGAAGGCAAATTTTGCCACCGTTGCCAAAGTTGTGATAGCTTAGTTTAGAAAAAGGGCGGCATTGAATCCAGAAGACTTCAGTTCAATTCTAGTCCGTATTTTTTCTTTTTTTTGTGTGAAAATGTCTAGGGAGCCCTTTTCACTTCGGCCGGCACTCCCATAGTGCAATCCGTGTTTTTTATAATTTGTGCCATTTGTCAGAATCTATAAATCAATAAATAAATAAATAAATAACTTCTTACATTCACACCAATTATCTAAGCCCATTTTAATTACATTAAGAAACTGTATCATGGAAAACTTGATAACGGATAAATATATACTTAAATACTTTTTGTTTGTAAATACATACTTAATATACATAGAAAACACCCAGACCAAGACAAATAGACATGTTCATGCACACAAATATTTGTCTTGTTCGGGAATCGAACCCGAGACCTCTGGCGCAGAAGGCAGGTAGCCTACCGCTGCGCCAAATCGGTCATCAATTTATTATTATAACATATAAAAGTTATAAAATACTTGTTTTTTAATATTTGCTTTTGTGCCAGGTACACCTACACCAGCGAGCTGTTCCCGACCCTCGCGAGGAACATGGCCATGGGTGCCTCGTCCACTGCCTCCAGAGTGGGGTCAATGGTGGCCCCCTTCATTGCCGGCCTGGACCACGCGTCGTGGCTACCACCAGCTATCTTCGCGGCGGCCCCACTCCTCGCAGCAGGGGTCTGCTGCTGTCTCCCAGAGACGAAGGGCAAGAAACTCACAGATACGTTGCAGGAGGAAATTGATCAAGGAAATGGTCTCGCTGATAAGAGGCAATTTGAAAGAAGATAACTCACAGTAGAGTGATAGTGAGGCAACAGACAAATGTTTCAGTTTTGGAACATGAAAGCAAGGATTTTTATTACATCTGAGCAGAATGCATGCGGTGCCAATGGTTGGAAATTATTTAATTACCTACCATTCAAAATATAAATAGCTATTTTATAACTGTAACATAATGTGATTTGATGACTAATTATAACGACGGCAAAACAGTAAAACAAAGGTTCATTTTTCATCTATTCCCCTATGAAACAATCAAAAAACAGTTTGGTTGACTTCGCCGATGGTCAAAATATAGTACGGACGGATACTATAGGTACTTACATGCACAAGTTGGCTTACGCGTATTCGGATAGAAGTTCTGTACCGAATAAAAGTACACCGGGAATCCGTACCTATTTGCACATAATAGCTGTGAAAAAATCTCTTTTTTTTCGTTATGATCGTCGTCATCCAAAATATTCTGTAACTTGTAAATGTTGGTTAAACAGAAATATGTAGAATTGTCCACCATGGTAAACTTGTAACTTGTAAATGTTGGTATAGGAAAAATGTGATAGTAAAAAAACCACGAGCCCTATAAGTAGCTTTCAATCGTAGAATCCTGCCTGAAAGCTACTTATAGGGCTCGTGGTTTTTTTTACTATCACATTTTTCCTATACTTACAAAATTGCATTGTGAATGCATAAAAATAATATAAAATCTCTTGTAAATGTTGGTTAAAGAGAAACTTGTAGACTTGTAGCCTGTAAATACAATTTACAAATTGTAAATTGTATTTTTGGTTAAACAGGGCCCTTGTTTTCAAATAATGATTAATCGCTAGAATATTTCACCCCTGGCCCCGCTTAGTTTATGCAACCAAACGATATAATAGTCCATGGAAATCGTACATTTTGCCTTGCGTTAAATGAGGTAGTTCTGATTTTTTTGTATGTTAGTAGTGATGAGATAGTAATGACAAATCCAAGTTTTCCACCTCGAAAGCCCTCCGGATCATTGTTAAATATTTAAAAATCCAATAAATTTTCTGATTTTTTTCAGTTTTTATCAATTTTTACCACCAAGGACCTGTGTTACGGCAAAAGTTACTATGCACGCTTTAAAGTAGACTAAATTTGCAATAAAAAAAGAATAATTTGGTTCTTGTAAGTGAAGAGGTATGACGCTTTACCGAGGCTAAGGTAATAAAAGAGATGTGACTTGTTCGGTGTCAAGATGTATATTGAGATAATAATATTGAGTACAATTAAAGATACATTATCTTAGTAAGCGATCTTATT
The DNA here is from genome assembly GCA_949710035.1 of Crambus lathoniellus. Taxonomy (NCBI): domain Eukaryota; kingdom Metazoa; phylum Arthropoda; class Insecta; order Lepidoptera; family Crambidae; genus Crambus; species Crambus lathoniellus. The sequence goes on along the minus strand of OX453316.1, from coordinate 24,429,244 downwards.
CTAGATTGCTGAGAATGCTACGCGTGTGTTCCAATTTTCTGTAAATGCGCGATAATGCAAACATCTTGTTTGTGTAATATGTTGCAATCATACTTCATCTCCCCTGAAAAAGTGGAAGGATCATCCCCTCCCTGCAAAAAGGAACAGACTCGTAACATTGACTTTAACGAACTTAACCAAAATTTAATTACTTAAGTAAAATAAGTAAACAAAATTTAAACATTATCAACATAGCAAAGTTAAAACTATTTCATTTATTAAATCGTACTAATACAAAAACGTTTTACAATATAAACAATATACCTAATTAAAATTGTATCTAATTAAAATGGTATCGAATTGAAATGGTATTGAATTAAAACGGAAGCTTCACATTTTACACTTAATCATAACAATAACAAAGTGTTAAGTAACATGGTATGTAATTAAGTACCTATACTTATAATTACGTATCAAATAAAATAGTTATTTATTGAATGGTTTGGTATTATTCTTATGCACAATTATAGCTTTATTTTCTTTTAAAATTTCTACATTAGACGTCATATCTCTTAAAACTTTATAAGGGCCATTGTAAATACTATCTAATTTATTTCCTACTTGGTTCTTTAATAATAACAAATCGCCTAACTGATAGGTAACATTATTGCTAGTTTTATCATACAATAATTTTCTTTTCTCTTTAGATTGTATCAAGTTACGTCGTGCGTCGGATTGCGCTTGTTGTAAACGATACTTAAGTTCTCGGGGATAACTGTCATAGTTATATAAGGGGTCGATTTCTGATTGTAAATTATTTGGAAGGTTACAAATTTTTCCAAAAACTAATTCGAAAGGCGTATATTTAGTTTCACTATGCACTGTGGTATTAAAAGAAAAACACCAATATGGAATCCAGGTGCTCCAGTTATGTTTATAATTATTACACTGGATTCTCAGAAAAGCTCCTAGGGTTTTATGAGTATTTTCTAAAGCGCCTACAGTTTCGTGATGGTACGCCGTAGAATTTAATTTTTTAATATGTAATAGAGAACATGTTTCGGACATCACTGATGACATGAATTCGGTTCCCTGGTCAGTCAATATTTCTCTAGGAATACCATAACGTAAAATGAAATTATTGGTAAAAGATTGAGCAACTGTGACCGAGTCTTTACTAGGTAATGGATACGCTTCAACGAATTTGGTTAAATCGCATTGTAATGTCAATACATATTTATTATTATAGTCATCAACATCGAGTGGACCCATTATATCCAAACTAATTCTTTCGAATGATGAGTGGGCTGTTGATGTTATGGTTAAGGGCTGCTTAATATGTTTATTACTATGCTTATGATATTGACATTGATGGCAATTTTTAACAAAAAGTTTTACATCATTACTCAAACCTGGCCAAAAATAATATTGCTTAATGTTGTTCATCATTCTATTAACTCCTGCGTGTCCGCTGGTAGGTAATAGATGGAAATCATTTAGTATTACTCTTTTTTGTTCACTATCATATATTCTTAATATATTTTTTGTTATGAGAAAGCGCGGGGTAACAGAGTTAATTCTTTTTGTTGCTTGTACAAGACTTTTGATTTTACTCTCGTTACATTTTTCTTTAATAATAAGTACCTCATGTATGCCTATTTTTTGACATAATGACTCTAAGTCCCTCGCTAACACCTCTGGGGTAGATGACGATCGGGTACTCAGATATATCGCTGATTGCGAAGGTACGTAAACGTAACAACTTGCATTAGAAATAATGCTATCTTTAGACTTTGAATAATTGTCAAACTTTAATTGATTAAAACTTAATTCAGTTACGTCATCGGGTTTCTTGAGAAGTTCTACCGCAATAGGTTGATCAGGCCTAGTGCTGGTGGAGCTCTCTGAAGAAGAATCAGTGGGGGTTTTTAATTTTTTACTTTGTGCTCTAGTTAAAACTGATACTGTGTTTTGATGTAATGATTTTAAAGTAGAAGATGTAATAGGTATGCGACTCAATGCGTCTGCAGCTGCATTGTTTCGTCCTGGAACATACTCTATTTCAAAATCATACTCCTCTAGGAATAATCGGAATTTAGTAAGTCTGCTTGTTGGGTCTTTCAAGTTAAATAAATAAATTAACGGTTTGTGGTCTGTTATAATTTTAAATTTACGTCCATATAAATAAGGGCGAAAATGTCTCACAGACCAAACAATTGCTAAAAGTTCTAATTCTATGATGGGATATCTCGTCTCGGCGGGTTTTAGGTTTCTACTCGCATACGCGACTACTTGACCGTTCATGTTAGATAAAACAGATCCTAAACCTGTCTTACAAGCATCTGTTTGTAGCCGAAAGATGTTACTTTCTGAAAAATCTGGATAAGATAAAATAGGGGGTTGAATTAATGCTGATTTTAATTTTTCAAATGCCGTTTGACACTCTGATGACCATAGAAACTGTACATTCTTTTTTCTTAATTGATTTAAAGGATAAACAATGTTTGCAAAGTTCGGTATGAATCGTCTGTAGTAATTTGCAAACGCGACAAAACGATTGACATCGTCGCAGTTCATCGGCACTGGATAGTTTTGCATGGTTGCAATTTTACTTTCATCTGGTAAAATTCCATCAGAAGTTATTTTGTGTCCTAGATATATTATTTCGTTTCGCAAAAATTCACACTTCATAGGATTTAATTTTAAGTTAACTTTTCTAAATCTCTCTAGTATACTAATTAAGTTTTTATTGTGGTTTTCTATAGATTTCCCGAAAATTACGCAATCATCTAAATAAATAAAAGCCTTTTTATAATTTAAGCCTGACATTGCAATAGTCATAAGACGTGAAAATACACTCGCAGATGTCCGGAGACCCATGGGACAGCGTTTCATCTGAAAAATTTTATCACCAGCAGTGAAAGCTGTGTACTTTCGTGAATCTTCGCTTAAAGATAACTGATAATAGCTTTGCGAAAGGTCTAATTTTGAAAAATAAATGTTATTTGCAAGCGAATCTAAGATATCAGTTATATTAGGCAAAGGGAATTTGTCGTCCTCAATACGATTATTTAACTGCCTGTAATCTATAACTAATCGCCATTGTTTCTCGTTTGACCTATCTGTTTTTTTCGGTACAAGCAAGACGGGACTAGACCACTCTGACGTAGCCTCTTCTATAATATCATTTTCGAGCATAATATCTATCTGTTTCTGAACTTCCTTCCTTAGTGCGAACGGTAATCTATGTGGCTTGACATAAACTGGCGAGACATTAGGTTTTAAAGTTATATTATGGGTCATTAGGTTTGTACAAGAGAGTTTGTCGCCTGGCAGATGAAAAACATCTGCGTACTTAGCGCAAATACTCTCAATACTTCGTTTTTCTTCTAAATTCAGTTCAGGTAAATTTAATAATCCTAATAATGTTTTTACACGATCGACAGAAACCTCCTCTTTTTCAAAATTACAGACTTCAAAATCATTCAATGAAAAAGTCTCTAAATCGGTAAGATCTAGATCAACTTCTTTCTCAGTGGTGTTTAATATCCTTACTGGCATGCGACCATTACAAGGTTTCGCTATTATACTTCCTATAAAAACTCCTTTCTGTATCTCTTTAGATAAACAAACACAATCGTCGCCTAACGATGTAGGTATATATTTTATTACCTCACATCGTGGCGGTATCAAATGTCTATAGTGACTCAATATAGGTATAGACACATAATTACTATCTTTAGTTAAAAGCAAAGTATTTTCTTTATAGTTAATTATAGCTTGATAGCGTTTCAAAAAATTATCACCTAAAATACCATTTGCAGAACAAGACATATTTTTAAACACATACATTTTTTTCTCTAAAAACTAACCCATTATAAGACAAATCTAAGTAAATATATCCTTCAGATACTAGTTTACCGCTAACACCTTTTATAACTAACTTCTCAAATGTAATTAAATTCAATAACTTCGGATAATCGCATAACCATTCGTATTTTAAAACACAAAGGCTTGCTCCGCTATCGACTAAAAGATCGATATTGCTATTACTTACGTTAAAAGTTACGGTACTACTATTATTGTAGTTTAAAACATAATTTTCAGTAGGAACGAAAAAAATCTAAATTATTATCGTTCTGGGGCTCAGAACGCGCTTGTGACTCACTATTGGTCGATTGCTCGTGGCTAGCGTACTGCACACGTTGAAAAGGCACAGCTGAGCGCGGCGGGCGCGGGCTCGGCCGACCGCGGTCACGTGAACGTGATTGTGTTCCTTGCGCGGCGCGGGAGTCTCGCGACATGTACTTACCTTGTTGTGGTCTCGTGTTTCCGGCAGCGTACCTATTGTTTGCGCTAAATCTATTATAGTAACTATATTTATTAGAATAATTACTTGGCTGACGCGGATAATTAGTAGGTGTGCGTGAGAAATTACGAGTATGAAACTTTTTAATGTTCATAACTTCCTCGTGTCTGGTAGACATTGACTGCTCGTCTAGGGCAGTTCTTATAGCCTCTGGTAAAGAATCAAAGTGACGTGATGCTATGATAGTACTAAGCTTTTGATTCACTAATCCATCTGAAAAGCGCTTGATTGCAACCTTTTCATTAATGGGACGCAATACTTCAAACTTAGTAGCGTCGTCATCCGCTTGTGCTATGGTTAAATTCACAAAAAGTTGTTCTAGTTCCGAGCCGAATGACTCGATCGACCTATGACCTTGACGACAGTTTTGTAATTTGTGTTGGATAGCAACAGCAGATTTTTTCTGAATCAAATGCGTATTCATATCTCTAATTAAATCTTTAATAGTTGGATAACTACTTTTTAAACGTAATTTTGCGCTAGGAGAGAGCCTAGTTTTAATCACAAAATCAATAAGTAACCCATGAGTAGCATCGCTGATCATTGAACTATATAATTGTATACCATCAATTAGAGATTTAGTGACGTGTTCTTGACCTGTCATCGTTGGTAAAAGTGCAATGGCTGTCTTCAAGTCAAATTTATCTTTTTCTGCCATTTTTGAAATACTACTAACACTTAAAGTCTCTAAAGAAATAATTTTGTCATAAATGATCTGAATGTCATTTGCTATTTTATTAATTAAAGTTATATCTTTAGTTGATACCTCCGATTTTTCAACTAAATTATGTACTTGAGCTAAAATATACTCTAATTTCGCGTATTCAAGTTTCGCTTCATTAAATTTCGTAAAACCTAACTCTTTTTGACGTCTATCTGGTCCTAGTTTTACTAAATTATCTTTAATATACAATAGTTTCTTATGCAATTCATTTAAATCGGAAATAATAAATGACATTATCTAATAAGAAAAAAAAATGTAATCCTACATATTATTTAAAACGTTTAGGTATAAAATAACTTACGACTTACGGTGGCATTATAGCGCGCGAATAAAATAATTACGTCTCTGCACGATGAGTAGGTATGTGGTGACCGGCGTGGCGTGTGGGGGCTGGGGCTGCGGGCTGGGGGTTTTCTCATGCTCCTTGAGTGTGTAGGATCTTCAGACTTCTAAGATGGGTTCCTGGACCGCTTGAAACAGCTAACTGAAGATCGGGCTGGGATTTCCCTTGCCCCTCGTACAATGGGCCGGGTTTCTACCCTGGACACCTCCTGGTCTACGTTGATGGTTGAGTCGACGTCGTTGCCAGTTCCACGGAAGATATTGTGTTTCTTAGAACTGCGCTGTTGAATTCTCTACGGAGTCGGTTGACAATTCGGTCCCAAATTTTCCGGATGCAGGCGTAAATGATGAGTATAACGATGAGAAGCAGTATGACGGATAGTAAAATTTCTGTTGTAGTGAGCTGGCTTGAAGTTTTCTGCGTTGCTTGGGCGTCGCCGCTGGCGGTTTGTGCGATGATAACTTCTTCTTTACTTTGTGGTGCTCCCATATTATTGTTTTGTCTTCCCAAGTAATGCGATGAACAGAAGTGTAGAGCCAAATAGCACCGCAACGAAGACTGCTGCTAGTATGGTGTTGAAAATTTTGCTTTGCTGCTCCATGTAGTAATGATTTTCCCGCAAAAATTTATAAGTTCGGTTGGCAAAGGGTCGCCATGAAGAGGTATGACGCTTTACCGAGGCTAAGGTAATAAAAGAGATGTGACTTGTTCGGTGTCAAGATGTATATTGAGATAATAATATTGAGTACAATTAAAGATACATTATCTTAGTAAGCGATCTTATTCTAGATTGCTGAGAATGCTACGCGTGTGTTCCAATTTTCTGTAAATGCGCGATAATGCAAACATCTTGTTTGTGTAATATGTTGCAATCATACTTCATAAGTCAAATAGTTTTTAAGATGGGGCAATTTAAAAGTTTGCAAAAACTCAAAAAAGGAAGTATTACAGTTTTTTTAGTTTTCGACATTTTGACCCATAGTAGTGGGTTTATGGCAAAAGTTAAATTATTAGTTATAAAAGTCCATTAAATTTCCAACAAAATGAAACCAATTAGTAATATCAACTTACACTTGATAGTTCCTGAGACAGCTGTTCAAAGTTATTGAGGTAAGTAAACAATTATGTAATAGAAGGGTTTGCAAAATGAAGTACGCCCTAAAGGAAGGAGGATCTGGGAGGTGGTGGGATCAATTATGTACATTGTATGTATAATTTTAATGGACCAGGCACGTCCTCTGAATCCACAGCACACTTTTTGGGGGCAGCTTGCTGAGGTATAATTTCTTCATCGAACTGCTCAGGAAGGTCAAAATCGTCCTTTGATGGTGGGTTATCAATCAATGGTTCATCAATGTCATCACACATCAGGTCTGGTATGTTCTCGCATGATTGGCCAATGCAGTAGCTGCAAACAGCCGAACATTTGAGTTCTGCTTTCCTGCAACCACATCTGCTGGTACAACCTTACATCTTTGGTATGCTTTCAAGGTGATTAAGTTTTGCGTGTCATTAACAGGGTAGAACGCTAACGTCTCCCAGATCCTTCTTCTTTATGGGCTTACTACCTTTTGCAAAGCCTTCTATTACATAATTGTTTACTTACCTACCTCTATAACTTTGAACAGCTGTGTCTTAGGAACTATCAGGTGTAAATCGACAAATTTAATCTTATTTTGTTAGAAATTTAATGGACTTTAATAACTAAACAAAAACTTTTGCCATAAACCCACTACTAAGGGGTCAAAGTTGACGAAAAATAAAAAAACTGTAATACTTCCTTTTTTGTGATTTTGCAAATTTTAAAATAGCCGTATCTTAAAAACTATTTGGCTTACAAAAACCCAATTACTCTTTTTTTATTGCAAATTTAGTCTACTTTAAAGAGTGCATAGCAACATTTGCCGTGACTCAGATCCTTGGTGGTAAAAATTTACAAAAACTGAAAATTTATTGGATTTTTAAATATTTAACAATGATCCGGAGGGCTTTCGAGGTGGAAAACTTGGATTTGTCATTACCATCTCATCACTACTAACATATAAAAAAATCAGAACTACCTCATTTAATGCAAGGCAACACCACTTATTTGGTACGATTTCCATGTACTATAACGTCTAGGATTTATTTCGTATTTTAGAAGCTTTTTATTAACTTGCCATGTTAGTTAGTTAGTGGAGGACAAATCTTGCAAGCTTATTTTGACACACTTCTCAGTGTCCGATGGAGCTGAAATTTTGTATACAGGTTTAGTTTAGATGACAATACAATATTTAAGTACAGTCAGCAGAAAAGCTTGTCATGAAAATGAAATTTTTAAGTACTAAAAACTTGTTATTAACTTGCCATGTTACTTAGTTAGTTATTTGGTGGAGGACAAATCTTGCAAGCTTAATTTGACCCACTTCCCAGTGTCCGATGGAGCTGAAATTTTGTATACAGGTTTGGTTTAGATGACAATACAATATTGAAGTACAGTCAGCAAAAAAGCTTGTCATGAAAATGAAGTTTTTACTAAAAACTTATTCATTTTCCTGTACCGACACGCATGGTCCCTCCAGTTGCGTTGAGTTGACTTTGTACAACAAAGTCATGTATTGATATACTTTATCCGACATGACGAACTAAATTACGAGTGTGATTATCGTAAATAATATTTAATTTTAATTTCATGTTAAGATTTCGAGATTTTGCAATAATAATAATATTTAAATGTGGAAATCAACCTACTTCTACAAATCTAGTAAGCTAGCTTCTAAAATTATATCAACAGAAGCCCCCAAAGTCTTGAGACTTCTTTTTATTGAGAAATATAAGTTTTAATTATGTCTATTCTATAGCTGTAATGGTTAGAACTATTATATATTCTGTGGTAATAGTCCTAAAAACAGTTTCATCTCATTGAAATTAGATAGTACTGGGGATGATTTTAAATGTCATGTACTTAGTCACTATTGGGATATTGGTGATACCTATAGGAATTTCAAATATTTAGCTGAATGTCGCATATTTAAGCGTTATTAAAAGTTCTCAATAAAAAAAGCATATCCTACTTCCTACTATCCTACTTCCTACTAATATTATAAATGTGAAAGTTTAGATGTTTGGATGTTTGTATATGTTTCTTACTCAATCACGTCAAAACGGCTGAACGGAGGATTTGGCTGAAATTTGGGACACAGATACTTTGTAGCCTGGAGAGGAACATAGGCTACTGTTTAACCCGGAAAAATATCACATTCCTGCGGGATAACGTCGTGAAGTCCACGCGGGTAAAGCCGCGGGCGGAAAGCTAGTGTTTTATAATATAAATTATACAAACACAAAATTCTACATGCCAAATTATTATAGGAAAAATGTGATAGTAAAAAACTACGAGCTCTATAAGTAAGTATAGCATTCGCCTATAAGTAGCATCGGGCCGGATCCGCGGAGGCGAGGGTTCGAATCCCGCCTGGAAGCTACTAAGGGCTCGTGGTTTTTTAATATCTCATTTTTCCTATACTTACGGAATTGCATTGTGAATGCATAAAAGTAATTTAAAATCTCAATGCCAAATTATTATTTAATCGCAGTCAGAACAGTATCCACTGGCATAAACTATCATCATTTCAGCCGTACGACGCCCACTGCTGGGCATAGGCCTCCCCCAAGGATCTCCACAACGATCGGTCCTGCGCTGCCCGCATCCAGCGGCTTCCCGCGACCTTGACCAGATCGTCGGTCCACCTTGTAGGGGGCCTGCCCACGGAACGTCGTCCGGTTCGCGGTCGCCATTCGAGAACCTTTCCGCCCCAACGGCCATCGGTTCTCCGCGCTATGTGTCCCGCCCACTGCCACTTCAACTGAGCAATCCTTTGAGCGATGTCGGTCGTTTTAGTTCTCCTGCGGATCTCATCATTTCTGATTCGATCGAGCAGGGAAATACCAAGCATCGCTCTCTCCATTGCTCGCTGGGTAACCTTGAGCCTTCTTATGAGACCCATAGTAAAAGACCACGTCTCGCTTCCATAAGTCATAACTGGCAACACACACTGGTCAAAGACCTTAGTCTTGAGACATTGAGGAATTTTGGACGCAAATATATGCCGGAGCTTCCCAAACGCTGCCCATCCGAGCTGGATTCGACGAGAGATCTCTTTCTCGAAGTTGGACTTACCTAATTGGATTGTCTGTCCTAGGTAGACATAGTGGTCAACAACTTCAAGTGTAATGTTCCCAACATTACACTTAAACTAAGAGAAGCCCAATCTCAGCAGTAGGTCGAGACCTTCCCGCTGCGTAGGGGCCCGGAAAGCCTGGCCAGCCGTCGGGTCGCAGGAGGAGATTGCCACATCGGACCCTCCACAGTGCGGCTCCTACTGACGGCGGTGAGAGCAAGTAGTGAGGGGTTTAGTAGATATTTTCCCTTTCTGACCCCACATCGAGTCTATGTCACTGGATGGTGTCAGGAAGCGGATAGGCGAGTCCCTCTAACCACCGCCCGCACACACTATAAAAAAAATAAAAAAAGCAGTAGGTCGAGACGAGAAGGGCCGATCTCATCAAAAACATAAAATATGTGAAGTGAGAGCCAACTTCAATATTAGGAAATATGCCTTGGTTGTTGACTTCAACGACAAAAGATGTGAGATCTAAATGGGTGCCAAGTTTAACGGTCAGTCCTGAAAATTTAGTACATAAAATGTTTTATAACAACTTAAAATATAATTTCTTCTTATAACTTAGGATAATATATTGAAGCCTAAGGTCTGACTTGGCTAGTTCTTGTATACGAATTATTATTAGGTACTTACTGAAACAGTCATGGAAGAGCTCTATGTTCATCTCTAGTTTCTAGTCTACCAGCAAGCCAAATTTTCGGAAGAATACAATAAGAACTTCGGCTTTAGAGATTGCGAAGGCTATAATATATATATATATAATTCGTATATGAAAACTAGCCAAGTCAGACCTTAGGCTTCAATATATTATCCTAAGTTATAAGAAGAAATTATATTTTAAGTTGTTATAATATAAAACATTTTATGTACTAAATTTTCAGGACTGACCGTTAAACTTGGCACCCATTTAGATCTCACATCTTTTGTCGTTGAAGTCAACAACCAAGGCATATTTCCTAATATTGAAGTTGGCTCTCACTTCACATATTTTATGTTTTTGATGAGATATCATTACTTTTTGTAGAGAAATTATTAGTAGGTACTTATTCATAATAAAATTAATACCAAATGTTTACTTTATTATTACCAATTGTTGACTTTCAGTAGGTATATTTTATTTGGTCAGTTATATTACTTTGCCCTTGTGTATCAGCTACTGACAATGAAACTAATTTTATGCTCGTGTTTGGTGTGGACGTAGAAATATCATTTTTAACACATTTTCCTATTTCCAACAGTTTCTTTTTCCTAGTCGTAATAGTGTATGGTGTTTTGCTTGACGAAGTTGCAGTAGGTATTTTATGTTCCTGAGCAGATATTGCATTTCCATTTGCGTTTTGATTCTGGTTTCATTAAGCGATAAAGCTTTCCGGGCAAACTCGTATCTTTTGCCGCACAATGCACTAATATAGGATCCTTGGCAGAAGCAAAGAATACTATATAATTATTACTACGTAGCCACTGACCTCTATTATTTATACACTGGACAGGCTGTCTCCATACAAATTACAGCTAATTTTGTGTGGCAATTTAAAGCGCCGCCACTACGAGTGTACAAACTAATTTTGACAGAATCATTATTTGCTAAAGTGCAGGCGCGGACTGCTTCTTTGACAGGTAATTTTTAGGGTGACCATTATGTGATATTTTGCTTTCGCTTTGGGTATTTTACTTACTATTATTATCTACTCTATAGTTACTATAGTTACTTAATAAAATATTTCGAAATATATTTATTTTATTGGTATTTAATTCCTAAATTACTAACAATTATAATAAACAATGTAAAATCTATAACTATTGTAAAAAACGGGATATTTACCATGTTTAGATTTATTTATGAGTCCCCGATATTTCGGCGCAGTTGCACGCGCCATGATCACGGAGTAACTGAATAAAGTTAATGCGGGTGGCCGAAACGAACAAGAAAGAGGGTAGAACGTTTCGTCTGCTCTTAGCACCATCCACCCGCATTAACTTTATTCAGTTACTCCGTGATCATGGCGCGTGCAACTGCGCCGAAATATCGGGGACTCATAAATAAATCTAAACATGGTAAATATCCCGTTTTTTACAATAGTTATAGTGAAATTGACCATGAAAGTTTAAAATCTTATAATGTAAAATCTATCTGCTTATAAAAGTGTTTTTAATGTCTTACAGTTTTATATTGCTATTATAAATGGAAGTATCTAGATATTTACTGTATTCTCAATTATAGCAACCGGACAAAATCCAGTTATTTTTTTTCCTCATCTACACGCGTGATGGGAAAATTATTTACAACTACTGGCAACATTAAATACGCCACCAGTCGCGCGCAGACTTATCTGGCGCGCACTTTAGTAAAGTGTCTCTAGTTTATACTCTTCCATCAACTTTCAATAATATAGTATAGAAAAAAAGGATTTTGTCTCTTCTTTTCTATACTGTGGGTGGGTGTATTAACTTGGAGCCATCTATCGTTGACTTTAGTGAACTATTTATGTGTAAAGTGTGCACCTACAGGGAGAACATAGCAACTTTCGCATATTTTGGCTTCTCGTTAGTTCCCATTTTAATGTATGAAGATTGCGCCCCCTGGTGGTCGGGTTATAAGTACTATGCTCCGTTTTGACGTGAAAGAAGGACAAACAAACAAACAAACACACTTTCACATTTATCATTACGACTCCGTAGCTCAGTGGTTAGAGCAGTCGCCCAGAAAGCGAAAGGTCGTGGGTTCGAGTTCCATCGGAGATGGTTGTGAGATGATGGTCGATTTTTTCTAAATACTTCATTTTCCATTTTTCAATAATAAAAATTGGATTGTGAATGCAATAAAGTAAAAATTTTAATAACTTTATAATTTATATTAATATTAATAATTAATTTAAGCGAAAGGTCGTGGGTTCGAGTCCCATCGGAGCTGGTTGTGAGATGAGGGTCGATTTTGTCTGAATACTTCATTTTCCATTTTTCAATAAGTAATAAAAATTGGATTGTGAATGCAAAAAAGTAAAAATTTCAATAACTTTATAATTTATATTAATATTAATAATCCTACTAATATTATAAATGTGAAAGTTTGGATGTTTGGATGTTTGGATGTTTGGATGTTTGTTACTCAATCACGCCAAAACGGCTGAACGTATTTGGCTGAAATTTGGAACACAGATACTTTGTAGCCTGGAGAGGAACATAGGCTACTTTTTATCCCGGAAAAATGTCACATTCCTGCGGGATAACGTCGTGTAGTCCACGCGGGCGAAGCCGCGGGCGGAAAACTAGTTAATAAATAATAATATGGATATCGTGCTAGATAGCGCAAAATTGTAATTAATTTAACGCGAGGAAAAAAAAGTGATTGGGTAATCTGGGGTTCGAACTTGCTTCTCTCGAGTCCTCAATATTAAATGGCTACTACGCCGTCGGCGCTAGCCGAACTTCGAGAAGTATGACGAATTATTGGTATATAACAGAATAAAAACTATTACAAACTTATATTTGTACTTCATCTTATACAAGATCTTATACAGGATAAGTGCATAGGGAACGCAAATATAAGTTTGTCAACGTTTTATTTAAAAAAAATACTAGTTTCGGATTTTTTCCTTTATATTCACCAGATTACCTGTCTGCATGCCAAATTTCAGCTTTCTAGGTCATCTGGAAGTGGGTTAGAGTTTTGATTATAGGTGAGTCAGTGATAAAAATAACGATTTTTGGACGTAAATATCTAAATAACCGTTTGAGCTGTGTATATACAATTTAGAGCACATTTTTATCTCGCTAGTCTCAATACATAAGCCAAATTTGACATGTTTCTGTGTAATAGTTTTTGAGTTATGAGGGGGTCAAAAGTGGCTCCAAATGGTTCGTGTTAAGATACACACGATGCTGCTCGCCAGTTCTGTTTGCTTTTGAACTTGGCTGATACGCTGCCGCGTATCCAGATGATGATGACAAAATTATTAATAATAATGAATCCGACAAAATAATAAACATATCCGGCGAGTGTTGAAGGGCTCGGTTCGATGCGTAAGGTCGTCATAGTGTTAAACAGTTCATGCACAGACGGTCTACACCAATCACCGGATAAAGAATTAAATATGGTTAAACTATCTATTATTATCATCATTGCTTTCATCAATGTCGCCTTTATTTATGTAAGTATAAGAGATTTATACACTCAGGGGCACATCTAACCGCCCACCCCGTTATTTTTGTACAAAAGTGCACATTTTAACGTCTCAATAGATAGGGAACTATTTGCATCTGTGAGATGATTTTTACGTCGATGAAGAGGCAAAACGCCCAATTATCGAATCACAGACTAAGGCCCGATTTCACCAATGATATTTAAATGCGATTAACGCTAAATGTGTTTAAAACGTATTTCTGTCCCTGTCACATTCAAACAGATGACAGAGGCAGAACTATGTATTAAACACGTTTAGCGTTAATCACGTTTAAACATCAGTGATGAAAGTCGCCCTTAAAAACTTACAAAAAGCGCTGAATTTTCACAAAAAAAAAAACAATATGTCAAACTTTATCTCACATTTAACGATATATGGAGCGATGAGTTCGGTTTATTCTTTTTTCTTTTTCGCAAAATTGAAGACAGTTTGAATTTACTTTAAAGGAGATTTTTCAGTTTTGTATGGAGCCTCGGCTAGGACCTTGTACACTATACCATAGGCAAGCAAAAGATAAATATAATAACTATAAACTAATTATATCGCAATAAGCTAACGCGTTTGATGGTACAGAAGCATTATCTAGTCTTAATAATTATGCAACCCCGATTCAATATGGCTGTAAAATGTCACACTAACACTAAAAAAAAGGTTCACATTGACAGATTATCATCAGTCGTCATTGTCATCGTTTTTTCGTACAGAAACATCAAAGTTTCCGAACGTGATTTAAATATGGTTGCCAGTGTGACCATGGATGGCAAAGAATTTTTATTTCAAAGTTTATTTTTGTACCATTTATCCAGAAAGACAACGAGAATTTTAATATTTTATTTGACTTTACTATATTTTTTACTATTAGTACGAATAGTGTACAATGTCCTAGCCGAAAATGAAAAATGTCCTTTCATGTTAAGATTTCGAGATTTTGCTATAATCATATTTAAATGTGGAAATCAACCTACTTCTACAAATCTAGTGAGCATAGGCTTATAAAATTATATCAACAGAAGCCCCAAAGTCTTGAGACTTCTTTTTACCACACTTTTATTAGCTTCACCTGTAACTAAGTCACAATGTAAGAAAATCTTGGAATTCAATTTTAACCTACTTCTAATGGTCGTATTGATTTGAAACTTTGCAAGTCTATAGGAATCCGATGAAAGTACAATAATTTGCTACCATCGAGCTGATCTGATGATGGAGTCAAGAGGTGGGCAATAGAAATCTTCAATTTTTTTTTTTCTACTAGAAATTTATAAGATTGTTTAAATTATTTATTTTTATTAATGACTAAAATATTGTAAATTGAAATTAATTTGTCTTATGTACCTAATTAATGTTTGACTTTTGCATGCTACTTTTGTTAGCTGAAGAGGAGAGGCAACACAAAAATTTAAGATCACAAAATGTAACCCTTTTCATGCGCAAAAATAAATATAAAAAAAAAAAAAAATAAAAAAAAAAAAAATGGCTGCTAGGAAACCCCTCGAGTTTAGGCTCATTTGTTTTGTTCTGATGTGACCTATTCGCTACACTTGGTGGTGAGGGCCTGATGATGGAGCAGGAAGGAAGCCAGTGACACTCCTTAATGACCAATAGGAAAACCCTCGAGTTTAGGCTCATTTGTTTTGTTCTGATAAGACCTATCCGCTGCGCTTGGTGGTGAGAGTCTGATGATGGAGCTGGGAGGAAGCTAGTGGCACTTCTTAATGACCACTAAGAAATCCCTCGAGTTTGGGCTCATTTGTTTCGTTCAGATGAGACCTATTCGCTACACTTGGTGGTGAGGGTATGATGATGGAGCTGGGAGGAAGCCAGTGGCATTCCTTAATTGCTAATAGGAAACCCTTCGAGTTCTGGCTCATTTGTTTCGTTCTGATGTGACCTATTTACTACACTTGGTGGTGAGGGTCTGATGATGGAGCAGGAAGGAAGTCAGTGGCACTCCTTAATGACCACTAGGAAAGCGCTCGAGTTTGGGCTCATTTGTTTCGCTCTAATGAGACCTATTCGCTACACTTGGTGGTGAGAGACTGATGATGAAGCAAGGAGGAAGTCAGTGGCACTCCTTAATGACCACTAGGAAAACCCTCGAGTTTGGGATCATTTGTTTTGTTCTGATGAGACCTATTCGCTGCACTTGGTGGTGAGGGTCTGATGATAGAGCAGGGAAGAAGTAAGGGTTCGGCTCGCGCATCCGGTAACTAATAGACTCCACTTGAATTTGTAAAACTAAATACATACAATCACGCCTTTGAGTTATAGTGTTTACGTGGTGGACAAACACATGAATGGACTGTGAAATCCATTATCCATGGCTTGCCATTTATTAAACTAAAAAGTAAAAAATAAATAAGTACCTAGTTAAAAAATTAAAAAAACACACTTTTACAGGAACAGACTAAAAAGTACAAAATAACCGTCTATTCAGTAGGTAACTGAAATTAAAAAGCGTGGTGCGCCCTTTGCAAAGCATGCATTTCAAAGTACTTACCTAATATTGTCAACGCGCACCACGTTTTTTAATTTCAGTTACTGAATAGACGGTTATTTTGTACTTTTTAGACTGTTCCTATAAAAGTGAGTTTTTTTTTAGTTTTTTTAACTACTTATTTTATTACCGCCCGCGGTTTTACCCGCGTGGATCCCGTTCCCGTGGGAATATCGGGTGGGTATAAAAAGTATCCTAAGTTATTCCTTATTACATCAGCTACGTGCCAGTGAAAGTCCCGTCAAAATCGGTCCAGCCGTTTTAGAGATTAGCCGGAACAAACAGACAGACAGACAAAAATGGTAAATAATGATATTTTGGTATATGTACCGTATATATAATCATATGCATATAGTAAAAAGCGGTTATTTTAATATTACAAACAGACACTCCAATTTTATTTATTTGTATAGAGTATATATTATTCTCATGTTTGTGTGAATAAACAAAATTTTTCTTTCTTTCTCAAGAAACGCGGTCTATAGTTGGATTAAAGTAAATTTGATAGTGGCCTTTTACATTGCATTGTAACTAAACGCGCGTTTGACAGCCGTTTGACAGCATGCAACCGTCATTCAACCGTCATTCAAAAGTAGAGGAACATCGGGCAGCGTTATGAATGGTTGATTTTGATTGGCTAAAATAGTCTTGCATGACCGTCTAATGTAATACGAGCAATAATATGTATACAAATTTTGTCACATTGAAGCGTTCCGAAAAAAACTATAAGTGTCACAGAAGTCATTCAATATTCTTATTATGACATAGTTCTATCTCCCGCTGCGGGAAACTAGGGAAGTGTTTGTTTTTAATTGAGGCTCCTTCTCGAAATTGGAGTCTTATATCTACAACGGGGTAGCACTTAGCCTTCATCACACCTGCCGGCCTAGCATGAGCGGCTTATAACGCGCGATATGATATGATACGGCATGCCGTCTTGCTTACACCTTAGTGGGGTAAGCAAGACAACTTGCCGTACCATGATAAGTGGCGATAAGGCTGAAGGTGGAAGCGCACTACTCACGGAATGCTGAAAACATCATTGATATGGCGTCAGACTTAGATAAGATGGTGGTAGCTAGCCAGGCGGACTAAGAACAAGTCCTACCACCAACCTAATCATGAACACATCTTAGATTTCTGCGCGAACTGTCCATATAAATAAAACACTTTCACGGATTTTTTTTCACGCAATTTATTCAACAACTTTGTTAAATTTTAGTTGTTTTTTGAGATTCTGCATACAAGTTGATGGAGTAGCAATGGGTTCTCCGGTATCCCCAATAGTCGCAGACTTATTTATGGAGGATTTTGAGGAAAAGGCGCTGGCTTCAACACCAGTGTATCCCCGGTTCTACAAACGGTACGTAGATGACACTTTCACAGTACTACCTAAAGATAGTGCCACTGCTTTCCTTGACCACCTTAACTCTATTCACCCAAATATTAAATTCACTATGGAGTTAGAGGCAAATAAGAAACTAGCCTTCCTAGATGTACTTATTATCAGGAATCCTGACCAAACTTTGAGCCACACTGTGTATCGAAAAGCAACACATACAGATAAATATCTAAATGGTGACTCTCACCACCACCCTTTACAGTTAGCTACCGTAGGGAAATCTTTGTTTCAGAGAGCTCGCGGCATCTGTGATGATGAACACCTGAGTGGCGAGCTTCGGCACGTCGAGCAAGTACTGCGAGGTAACAAATTGCCAGTACCTCGCAAACATCACAGAAAACGCACCAAAGCAGCCACAGTAGAACGTCAACCTGCCATTCTGCCATATGTGAAAGATGTCACTGACAAGATTGGGAGGATTCTGAAGCGCGCTTCGATTCATACTTACTTCAGGCCGCCGAAGAAGATTAACCAATTCTTACCACCAGTCAAGTGTAATATCCCCTTTCAAGTTGCAGGCGTTTACAAACTAGATTGTGACTGTGGGCTCTCCTACATTGGGCAAACAAAGAGAAGCATAGGGACGCGCGTTAAAGAACATGTAGCTGACATCAAACATAGGCGCGATAATAAGTCTGCAGTGTGTGAACATTCATTTGAGGGAACCAACCATTATATAAGGTTTGACAAACCCCAGATCCTTGCTAGAGAACCAAGATACTTTCCCAGATTGATGCGCGAGGCTATTGAAATTAGCAAATACCCAAATTTCAATAGAGAAGATGGTTGGAAGATACCACCAGCTTGGGACCCTATAATCCATCAAGTAAAGTCTCAACCTAAACCACACACTGCAAGAACTAAAGATACGGTTAGTTCTTTTTGCAAATAATTTTAATAAACGGAGATCGTCCCCCTTCGTGTAGTTTTCTTGCCAGTTCTTTCTCCGAAGTGCTCCAACTTTTGTGAACTGGTGGTCGAGTCAGTAACTTTTTTGCTTTGCTATAAATAATTATTATCCAAATTAATAATAATAATAATATTAATATTATTATTATTATTAATATTATTATTATTTTTATTATATTAATATTTTTAGTGTTATACATTGTAAAAATTTAATGTTTAGAAATATAATTTTGTAAGTATTTAAAATGTAATAAAGGGAATAATAATAAAACACTTTATTGCAAAAAGAAAACACATGACAAAAAGAAGACACTACAAAAGAAGTACACAAAAGGCGGCCTTATTGCTACGTAGCAATTTCTTCCAGGCAACCTTGAGTGGAAAAATAATAATCGTCTGAGGACATAAAGGGGAAGGGGGAGTGGGTGCAATTTGAAGAACATTATAATATATTATATAGATATAATTAAAAAGAAATAGGAATAAAGTAAAGAAAATTTAATGATAATATGAGTAAGAGAGGAAATAAGATAGGTATTAAGAATAAGATAGGAAATGCGTTCGGACTTGATCACTAAAAGATTTAAGAGATGGAGCCTTCCTGATACCTTCTGGAAGAGCATTCCATAGTCGAACAGCATGCATAGAGAAAGAATAGGAGAGGAAATCTGTGGAATGGGGTGGAAAAACAAGAGTAAGATTTGAGGAGGAGCGTAAGGTACATTGGGTGGAGGAGGTGTGATATCGGAAACACTCTTTAAGGTAGTGAGGAGTGGTTGGGTGGAAGAGGATGGAATAGAGAAGCGTAAGAGCATGTAAGTCCCTGCGCCGGCGAATCGGAAGCCAATTTAGCTTTGAGCGGAAGTGCGACACGTGGTCAAATTTACGGAGATTGAAGATGAAACGGATACACATATTCTGCAGACGATCCAAATTACTTAAACAAATCAAAATATTAAATTGATAAATCATTTTGTTATAATTAAATATAAAGTTAAAATAATCAATACCTAACCGTACCCTGTTTCCGAACGAAAAACAAAGACAATTAGAGTGGGTATATTCTTTTATTAAAATCAAAAAATAGTGGGTAGTTTTCCGTGACCACGGCCCCTGGAAAGGTGCCGAAACGTCGGATAAACCTAATCATATTTATCATCATCATCATTTCAGCCGTACGACGCCCACTGCTGGGCATAGGCCTCCCCCAAGGATCTCCAATACAATCGGTCCTGCGCTGCCCGCATCCAGCGGCTTCTCGCGACCTTAACCAGATCGTCAGTCCACCTTGTAGGGGGTCTGCCCACGGAACGTCGTCCGGTTCGCGGTCGCCATTCGAGAACCTTTCCGCCCCAACGGCCATCGGTTCTCCGCGCTATGTGTCCCGCCCACTGCCACTTCAACTGAGCAATCCTTCGAGCGATGTCGGTCGTTTTAGTTCTCCTGCGGATCTCATCATTTCTGATTCGATCAAGCAGGGAAATACCAAGCATCGCTCTCTCCATTGCTCGCTGGGTGACCTTGAGCCTTCTTATGAGACCCATAGTAAAAGACCACGTCTCGCTTCCATAAGTCATAACTGGCAACACACACTGGTCAAAGACCTTAGTCTTGAGACATTGAGGAATTTTGGACGCAAATATATGTCGGAGCTTCCCAAACGCCGCCCAACCCCCCTAATCATATTAAACTGAGACAATAGTGATAATGTTAAGAAGTAGCGAGTAGATGAACTGCAATAGATACTGTGCAGAGAGCTTGTTTGTATGAACATAAACCAGGTACCTTTCCTTTATTCTTGCGAACGAGTTTATGTGAATGTATTTCTAAACCTGGTAATTGAAATTTTATCATGAAATAGTGTGTAGTGATGGTACCGGTGTGGGGCAACATAACAGTCGTGAGCAAAGACTACTTTGAGTATGCGAAGTTAATATATTAAATACTAGCTGAACCGGCGCGACTTCGTTCGCGTGGCCCTACCCCCTACTCCACACTACCCCTACCGTATCACTACTCTATCCCTACCCTACCCCTACCCTACCCCTAAGCATTCCAATGGTGAAAGAATTGTCTAAATCCGTCCATTAATTCCTAAGAGTACCCCCTACAACCTCACAATTAATCTCACAAACTTTACAAGTTTTTTAAAAGCTTTTTATTATCTTACCATGTAAGTTAGTTTTCAACACACTTGCTCATAAAGTGAGCCTTATTACATCGATCTTAGGGCCATAAACCGAACTATAAAACATGCGTGCACAATAATATTACAGTACTAGTTGCGTAATAGAATTATCCCTATACGCAAATTTTATGCGAGTAAACAGAGACTTTTCAATTTAACCGGGTAATACAGTATCCCTACAAAGTTAAGTTAGTACCTAACTGCAAGTTATATGTGAGTAAACAGAGCATTTTCAATTTCGCCGGGTAATACGTAGTTCTTTTTTTGTAACAACAAAGAGGTTTTATACGGTTGAAAATCCATTTACGTTTTTAGAATAAATAAATATATCCCTTATTAAGTCAAAAAAACATAATTAAGTATATAATTATCAAATTATTTATAATTCACATTAATTTGTTATAAAACATTTGCGTTTTATCACTATTTTTATAATTATTTTGAAGTAGGCTGTATGGCTGTATGTAATCAATGACCTTACATTGGCGCGTGCAAAATAAAACTTGCGCGCTTTTTCCCTTAGCTAATTAGGTTAATTAATTTATGAATGAATGCAATAAATGTTTGTTTTTCCTCGCAAGTGTGTTGAAAAAGTGCGTATGAAACTCGTGAGCAACTTACTCACTAGACACTCGGCTGATTTACGCCCTCGCCTGCGGCGCGGGCTGCAACCCACAGCCTCGTGTATAATGAGAAACGTTAGCTCACTTGTATCATAATATACTATTATCTACACTCATGTTATAATATTCGAATTATGAACTCATGCCTGAACGTATATTGATACACTTTACCTATGCCATAGTCAACTTTAAAAAATAAAGCTGCTGTATCCGGGTGTTTCATAATGACCATTATGCAACACCCGGATACAGCTGTCACTCATTATAAAACACTTATTTTTCTTAATTTTACAATCTCCATGGCAACCGTAGGATTTACCGGCCCTGACTTCCAACTCTTTCAAGCCCTTCTATAAGGGCTTATTACACCTTGGCTACATTCAGCATCTAATTAAGCATACATTGCTTTCTTTGAGCTCATTTGTAGCAAGTGATGCAATCAACGAACGCGAACCGGACGACGTTCCGTGGGCAGGCCCCCTACAAGGTGGACCGACGATCTGGTCAAGGTCGCGGGAAGCCGCTGGATGCGGGCAGCGCAGGACCGATCGTTGTGGAGCTCCTTGGGGGAGGCCTATGCCCAGCAGTGGGCGTCGTACGGCTGAAATGATGATGATGATGATGCAATCAAAACAAGCAATGTATGCTGAATTAGATGCTGAATTTAGCCAAGTGTAATAAGCCCTTTAGCCGGCAACAATAAGAAACTTTTTAAAATTAGAATTTTTAATTTAGAAGGTATATACCGTATAGACTCCTATCAGTGGGGTTTGGCGCCAATCCACATTTTATAATTAATATTTTTTTGCTTAATTTTTGAAATATATGATAAATGTAATGAGTGTAGATAAAGTAGTGTATGAGACTGCACATAACTCGGTATTAAAACACTCGTGGAATACTATTAAAAAACTCGCTAAGGCTCGTTTTTTAAACTCCCACTCGTGTTTTAATACCCCTCCTTATGCGACAGTCACATAAACTACTATAGTATGTTAGTTATTTAGTGGGGGACAAATCTTGCAAGCTTAATTTGACCCACTTCCCAGTGTCCGATGGAGCTGACAGTTTTTATACAGGTTTGGTTCAGATAGCAATACAATATTAAAGTACTGTCAGCAAAAAAGCTTGTCATAAAAATGAAATTTAAAACTAAAAACTTATTATCTATACATACAAATAAAATTCAAAGTCCTGACTGACTGACTGACTGACTGAGATATCAACGCACAGCCCAAACCACTGAACCTAGAGACTTCAAATTTTGCACATAGATACGTTATACAGTGTAGGCATCCACTAAGAAAGGATTTTTGGAAATTCTACCCCTAAGGGGGTGAAATAGGGGATGGTTGTTTGTATGAAAGTCCGTCAGTTTTGAAGTTAGGATCTTCAAATTTTGTATTTAGGCTGGCAATTGAAAATTAATATTTACCTGTGTCAGCGTTTTTGACAATTCCGCCCCCGAAGGGGTGAAAAGGGGGATGAAATGTTGTATCTGGAAAGTCCTTCATTTAATTTATTATTTAGGCTAATGGTCGGAAAGTAAAACAAATAAGCAAACACATAAGTATTAAGTATTTTTTCGAAAATCAACCCCTTAGAGGTTAAATGGGATAAATAAACCTAAAAATCGATATGGATGTCGTTATTGAGGTTTTATGCGATGAAGATTGCAAAAATGGCATTTATTTTGATGTTTAACACGCTAAACATGATTCAACCCCTAAAAGGTTGAAATAGGGGTGAAATTTTTAATGAAAAATCAGGGGGTAAAATAGACATTTCAACTTGAAACTTTGTAGGCTTACTTCTTAAAACAAATAGGCAACCCACTTCGTAGTTTTCCGAAAATCAAACCCAGGGGGTAAATAGGGTATAGAAACCTAAACCATCTTAAGTACCCTAAAAGTTCTTGGTACCTAACAAGTTCTTGGTACCTAAGCTACTCAGAACTAACTTTTTGATTGTGAAACAGACACTTATTATTTACTAGCTTCCGCCCGCGACTTCGTCCGCGTTGACATTCGAGAAAATACTTGGGGACCAATAACCAGGATAAAAAGTATTCTATGTTTTAATTTTATAAAAATCCGATCAGCCGTTTTTACGTGATTAGGCGGATCCTCCCTCACCAAGTGAGCAGCCTCGTGCGAGGCCCGCCGCACGTGGTAAACGTTCTGCCTCGCGCGAGGCTGCTCGCTTGGTGAGGAAGGACCCGCCTAATCACGTAAAAACGGCTGATAGGATTTATATGAAATTAAAACATAGAATACTTTTTATACTGGTAATTGGTCCCCTAAGTATTTTCTCGAATGTCAACGCGGACGAAGTCGCGGGCGGAAGCTAGTCTATACATACAAATAAATAAAATTGGAGTGTCTGTTTCTAACATTAAATAACCGCTTTTTACTACATGCATATGATTATATATTATTATATGGTACATATACCAAAATGACATGTTTTACAATTTTTGTCTGTCTGTCTGTCGGTTTGTATGTCTGTCTGTCTGTTTGTTCCGGCTAATCTCTGAAACGGCTCGACCGATTTTGACGGGACTTTCACTGGCAGGTAGCTGATGTAATAAGGAGTAACTTAGGCTACTTTTTATCCCGATATTCCTACGGGAACGAGAACCACGCGGGTGAAACCGCGGGCGGCCGCTAGTACTTAATATTAATAATGGTAATTTTGTCATGGAACAGTGTGTAGTGATGGTACCGGTGCGGGCCAACATAACAGAGGTCAACAAAGACTACTTCGAGTATGTGAAGTTCTACATCACGAGGAGGAGCCGCAAGAGCCCCTACTACATGAACTTGGAGGGCCGCTCCAAGCAAAGTTGGTACAACAACGTTTCGGTAAATATATTTTTTGGTAAAATTCAACTTTTTTTTATGTATTTGATTGAATCAGGCGTCACTTGGCGGAAGTCCCTAACCATTGTGAAAAATAAATATATGTAGCTTTCTTCCGCAAATAATCGCAAAACTTGCAACTTCACCGATCACACTACTCTACACGTGTTTCGCCCCAACCCGGGGCATCGAATGTCATTCGGTGCTGGATTGCATACGGACAAACATCTCCTGAGGATGCCCCGGGTTGGGGCGAAACACGTGTAGGTAGAGTAGTGTGATCGGTGAAGGTGCAAGTTTTGCGATTATTTCCGGAAGAAAGCTACATTATATTTATTTTTCACAAAACTTTTTTTTGTTTGTACTGGGTATGCTATCATCCAGCATAGCAGACAAGATGCAGTCTAGCATACTTACCCAGGGGGTGCCTATTCACTCTTGCTTTGATTAAGCCAAGGTTATAATCCAATCTTTAGCAGCTCGCATTAAAAATGAACGAGCAAAGCGCTTAGTACGGACAGGTGGTATGTCAACGATGTATGGATGGTAGGTAAGCTAACCTGCGTCTGGTACCCCGATGGTGGAAAGAGGCTGGAGGAACACGATCATGCAGCTAACTAAAACTAAACTAAAACTGACTATTTTTTTACTAACACATATGTCGGAGCGTGAGCGCAGTGCTGCCCTCATGGACAGCAAGATCGATTATAGGAAAAATGTGTGATAGTAAAAAACCACGAGCCCTATAAGTAGCTTTCAGGCGGGATTCGAACCCGCGCCTCCGGGAATCCGGCCCGATGCTCTGACCAACTAAGCTACCGAAAGGCTTACACGACTCGTCGAATTTTGCTATCACTTGTTACGCTGTAGGCCAGCGTTGCTTCATCAATGTGAGGAAACCCTCGCATCCGAAAGAAACATTTTTACAAATGTTTAACAATCGCTGTTCCGTTTTGGTAGGAAGTGAAGTTCGTGCGAACCAAATCCGGCCGACCGCGTCAAACACGAATAATAATAATTATGGTCGGACAACTACGCTACACACGTCCAGATTTGGTCTGGTCTGGAGCAGACCAAATCGGCTGTCGGATCGGAACGTGTGTAGAGTCTAGTAACTATCGACTTAAATTATGAGCGCCATCTATTTTGTTGCTTTGTAACTATTAGTTGAGTCAGTTTAAACGTTGCCGAAAGCACTTGGGTGAGTTGGATACAGAGAGATGGCAGCACCTGACCAAGTGAGTTGATTTTGTCGATACATTTGGTTGAGGGGCAAAATAAAAACAGTCAAAAAGGGACCCACAAAGGGGTTGGACGATGTGGCGGATGTGATGTGGGGCCCGCATGGACCACTTTTCTGTATCGAATTTGCCGCGTTTAATGATTCATCCGTCTACATCACTTGAATCGTTGTTTTATTTGTGCCATATCGATTGTGATTGAAGAATAAGACGCTTGTTATTGAAGAAGAGACTATTATTTTGAGAATCCCTTGTCACAACCATCCTGACAACGAGACAATGCAACCGACCCGCGACGTTACATATTATAAATGCACAATATTTGTTTTTTTTAATCTAGAACGGGGTGGTACTTAGCCTTTATCACATCTGATGTTAAGGTGTATCGATGAGCTCAGTGGCGCCGCCAATGGAAATAAATCAATTGCATTTTATTAAAGGCTTGGATTAAAAGTTTCGGTTATTTCGCGCAAATAGAAGAGCCAAATGCAATTTTTAATTGTTTTTTCATGGCCTCGAATATGAGCACCAAGTTATGGATCTCGATATTGCCAAATGTGGCCACTTTTGGCACTATTGAGATTCACGACTTATTGCGTAAGTTTGAGTTCTCAAAAGTATATTTATAAAATGCATTCCACTCTTTCACCTGCGCGAAATAACTGAAACTTTTAATCCAAGCCTTTAATAAAATGCAATTGATTTATTTCCATTGGCGGCGCTACTGAGCTCATCGATACACCTTAAGTGATGATAAGGCTGAAACGCACTACTCCTGGAAACTTCAATTACGGAGGAACCGGCTATCTTATCTCTAACTGAAAAATTGAAAATGAAGTACCTATTTAGAAAAAATCGACCCGTCTCGTCAGAGCGCCAGCACCAGCTCGAACCCACGACCTTTCGCTATCCGGGCGACTGCTCTAACCACTGAGAACACAACGACTCCATAGCTCAGTGGTTAAAGCAGTCGCCCGGATAGCGAAAGGTCTTGGGTTCGAATCCCATCGGAGATGGTTGTGACGGCTCGATTTTTTCTAAATACTTAGGTACTTCATTTTCAATAATAAAAATTGCATTAGGAATGCAAATAAGTAAAATTTTAATTGTTTAGGGTGTGGGGAGTTCCTACCTTCCTGCCAAATTACTTTCATCTTTATTGGTCCAGTAGTTTTTGAGATTTCGTTTAGTTTAACGCTTTCGCTTTTATACAACGTGTTAATACTTTCATATACTTAAGTAAAAAAAAATTCGACTTTTCATACAAATTTAGCAACTAATCGGGACATTTTGTATGGGAAGTTGAAATAATAGGTCTTTACATATGAAATTGCCGTTTTTTTCTTTTGTACATATAACTTAACGACTTTTATAATATTAGAAATATATAATTTCTTTAATATTGCGTTAGATTAAGACCGTATCGAGCAACTTTTGATAATTTAATAACCACGATATTTGATTATTTACATAGAAAAAACTTATTCCGAAAGTTACGACTATTTTTGTTTCCAGAATTTCGTACTTTATTAGTTGTAACTTAGTGAAAAAAAAAATTTTTCTCTTAACGAATGTGTCATTTAGTAGTTAAAATATCCATAAATACGTGTGTAAAATTTTGTAAATTTACATAATATTAGTCGTTAAATAATAACAGAAACGATAGTATGGAAAAAAAATAATTACAGAAATCTCCATACAAAACGGCAATTTCATAGGTAAAGACCTATTATTATTTTCATTTCCGACAAAAAAATCTTGCTGTGCGTTGTTCAGCATGATGGTCTGAAGCCATGGTTAAAGATTTTGCAACGGTGCCCCTAACACCCTGTATATTTTTTTTTTAATGGAATTCCATTTCATCCATACTAATATTATAAATGTGAAAGTGTGTTTGTTTGTTTGTTTATTTGTTTGTTTGTTCGTTTGTTTGTTTGTCCGTCTTTCACGTCAAAACGGAGCAACGGATCGACGAGATTTTCGGTAAGGAGATAATTTGAGAGCTGGAGAGTAACATAGGCTACTTTTTATCCAGGAAAATTATAAAATAATAATGGTAATTTTGTATAGAAAACCGTTAAGCTGTTATACATCACACAACTCTCATTTTTTAGCAACTTCCAAAGAGAAGGTATGTCAAAGAGTATGTAATCACTGACATTTTTGCCGCATAGGATTTCTTTTTTTTAATAAGTGACATTGTGTCAGGCAGTTGATTCGAAGTTCGTGTCCAATAAAAATTATATGGCAAAACAACGTTTGCCGGGTCAGCTAGTATAAAATAAATTAGTTGGGATGTATGAGCTTTTAGGCTATTGCAGTAACACGTTGTACTTTTTCAGGGTGATATGTACGCCTATGAGTACCTCCACAACGAATGGCGTCGTTCGTTCGTCGAGATGCATATGCGGTGGTGTGATTTCGTTCAAAAGGAAATATTAATTGGGAAGATGTGGTACAGCATGGGACTCAGATGCCCATTGCCAGCGGTGAGTTTAAGGTGCTGATAAACTTGAGCATTCACTTGTAATGAGCATTCTTGCGAATGTTACATTACAAAAAAATATTAATTGGGAAGATGTGGTACAGCATGGGACTCAGATGCCCAATGCCAGCGGTGAGTTTAAGGTGCTGATAAACTTGAGCATTCACTTGTAATGAGCATTCTTGCGAATGTTACATTACAGAAAAATATTAATTGGGAGGATGTGGTACAACATGGGACACAGCTATGCCCAATGCCAGCGGTGAGTTTAAGGTGCTGATAAGCTCACAAGTATTGTAAATAACAATCTAAATTGAATAAACAAATTTGAATCTTGAATCTTAAGCATTCACTTGTAATGAGCATTCTTGCGAATGTTACATTACAGAAAAATATTAATTGGGAGGATGTGGTACAGCATGGGTCTCAGATCTCCAATGCCAGCGGTGAGTTTAAGGTGCTGATAAACTTGAGCATTCACTTGTAATGAGCATTCTTGCGAATGTTACATTACAGAAAAATATTAATTGGGAGGATGTGGTACAGCATGGGACTCAGATGCCCAATGCCAGCGGTGAGTTTAAGGTGCTGATAAGCTCACAAGTATTGTAAATAACAATCTAAATTGAATAAACAAATTTGAATCTTGAATCTTGAGCATTCACTTGTAATGAGCATTCTTGCGAATGTTACATTACAAAAAAATATTAATTGGGAAGATGTGGTACAGCATGGGACTCAGATACCCAATGCCAGCGGTGAGTTTAAGGTGCTGATAAACTTGAGCATTCACTTGTAATGAGCATTCTTGCGAATGTTACATTACAAAAAAATATTAATTGGGAAGATGTGGTACAGCATGGGACTCAGATGCCCAATGCCAGCGGTGAGTTTAAGGTGCTGATAAACTTGAGCATTCACTTGTAATGAGCATTCTTGCGAATGTTACATTACAGAAAAATATTAATTGGGAGGATGTGGTACAACATGGGACTCAGATGCCCAATGCCAGCGGTGAGTTTAAAGTGCTGATAAACTTGAGCATTCACTTGTAATGAGCATTCTTGCGAATGTTACATTAAAGAAAAATAAACGAGAGGCGAGGACTCTATCGAGCGTTCTGGAGAACATTCAATACGAGCGTTCTGGTTCTGGCGAGCATTCTAACGAAAAGACAGAAAAATTGCTTCGAACTTTTTGGTGAGCTGAGTTTCTTTCTATAAGAATAAGGTAGCGTTTCAGTTTTAGCACCCGGGCGTTGAAGGGCAAGTCTGACATCTTCAAGAAGAATATTTTTAGACGAGCAACGACTAGAGCGTTCGCTAGAAAGAACATGCAACTGTTCGTTGCGATGTTTGGCTCTATGCTTGGCTCCGTTTCTTGTTCAGTTCGACAAATTTAAAAACGGCGAATGCTCGATGTTCTGTTACAAATGAATGCTCAAGCTCAAGCTCAACCCACACAAACCACAACCACACCACGTGGACGGGGCGCATTTTGTATTGGAAATGAATAGTCAATACACACGTACCACATTTTGCAGTCAATATCGACCGCATGGGTGATACCGGCCACAACTCACCCACCAGCGACGACGCTGCTAACTAGCGGCCGGCCACATCCACATCACAACTACTAGCGACAACGACATTTTGTCGCACAACCACAACGCAACTGCAAAAAGTTGCATCGACACTATTCACTCGTTACCATATTTTGTCGCTGCGATGTTGTGTAGGTGTATTGTGGACAGTTATGCGTGTGGGTCGACACTTACAATATGCCGTTTGGTCTGCCTAAAGATCGCATTCTCCTCTTGGTACTCTTGATCATCATCCTAAATCCTACTATCCTACCCTACTAATATCTATACATATCTATACAAATAAATAAAATTGTGGTGTCTGTTTGTAATATTAAAATAACCGCTTTTTACTACATGCATATGATTATATATACGGTACATATACCAAAATAACATTTTTTACAATTTTTGTCTGTCTGTCTGTCTGTCTGTCTGTCTGTTTGTTCCGGCTAATCTGTGAAACGCTCAACTCACGCTTCACATAGCAAATTAACCCTTATCTCCACAACGTAATGCACAAATTTCTTCTGAGAAAAATTACGTCTTCGCGTGTCCGCTTCACATACGGTCAGAATTAATAATCTATCCACAGATAGGGATAGGCATGATCCAGATTAGTTGCTATGCAATACCTAGCAACACCCTGGCAACTGTCGTTAATTCTGTTAATATCAAGCGTTGCATAGTGTTGGGTTTCGTCTTATTCGAAATATTTTACTATCAATTTGTGCCATTTTAAGCAGATTTTTTGTATTTGATAATGGCAACACTGACAATTTGAGGGTAACGGTCTCGCAACGAGGGTATAAAAACAACTTGACACTTGGCCGGCGGGCAGTCTTGCTGCGGAAGTGCATCAGTGTTAACAGGGTTAAGTGTAAAGTAACAGAAATATACAGTACAGTGAAATTCAGCCTGAAGTTTTATTTTAATAGCAACTAATCTGGAACATGCCTATCCCCATCTGTGGATTGATTACTAATTCTGGCCGATAGCAAATTAACGCCCATTGCTGTGCTGCACTAACTGAAACCACTGTTGCAGGGAGAGTACCACCTTTTTAATATGACGCTGCCTATCCAGAACTTCCCCTATCAGATGCCGTTCGACAAGTTCCGGGTCGAAATCAACTTGAATGTATCAGATACTAATATTGTGATATTAAGAGCATACTTGGAAGCTGTTTTCAAGAACAAATATATTAATTAAAAATATGTGCATTATCAACAAAGAAATATTCAAAACAGTTAAAAGCCAATACTTAATAATACTTTTGAATCGTCCAACACTTTTTTCCTACCACTTAAGGACATCTTACAGCTAATATTTTTCTTGTAAAAATGTAATTTTTATGACATGTTTTTTTGCTGACTTTAATATTGTATTGTCATCTAAACCAAACCAGTACTTATACAAAATTTCAGCTCTATCGGACACTTGGAAGAGAGTCAAATTAAGCTTGCATGATTTACCGAACGGACATACATACATACATACACTGCAAGTTAAATAAAAGCTTGAAATAAGTTTTTAGTAAAAAATTCATTTTCATGACCAGCTTTTTTGCTGACTGTACTTAAATATTGTACTGTCATCAAAACCAAACCTGTATACAAAATTTCAGCTCCATCGGACACTGGGAAGTGGGTCAAATTAAGCTTGCAAGATTTGTCCCCCACTAACTAACTTACTAACTAACTAACATGGCAAGTTAATAAAAAGCTTGTAAAAAGAATAACGAGCGAATAAAACTCATCGGCTTCAACAGAAGCAACGTCATTTGCAAATTTTAAACATGTTGTTGCTAAACGCATGATCGTACAATTACAAAGAATTAGAAAAAAAAACAAATAAGTACCTATTGAAGAAAAATGTTCCAATACTCAAGTATTAGAATATTTTCCTTTTATATATTATGATTGTAACATGTTACTATATCATATCCATGCATTGCGGTCTTTTAAATAATCATCTACTTTGTAATAGCCTTTGCTCAAAAGCGTCTTTTTAACATATTTCTTAAATTTATGCAAAGGCAGTTCAATTACGTCTTGTGGAACTTTATTAAAGAAGCCCCATAAACGAGCCTCTACTTTTTTTAAGTTTACTAAATCCCTTTATTCTGAAGACTAAATTGGATGAGTAGTTGGACAGGTACTGTTCCTGCTTCGCTAACGGATAACGGGCCAAGGTTGCCTAATTTCAACAATCCCCCACCTTGCGGTATGTTGTCATTCAGTCTAATCATTATCACCAACGAACGGCAGGCGAAGGGTGTAATCAAGTTTATTCGATCTAATCCTTCTAATGCTGCGCTCGCCTCTGTAATCCAGTTAGTGAATGATATTGGAACTGTAGTGTATACGCAAGTGTAATCGGACATGTTGACAGGTCCTAAAAACTCTCTTCCTAACACTTGCCGAACTCCATACATTCCTCAATATCATTCCACCTCGTATTGCCATCACACAACTTATCACCAATCATGGATACCATAAACAGTACTTAAATCGTTTCAACATCACACCTGATAACCATTGTCCATGCGATAATATAACTCCCCAAAGTCTAGACCACCTTTAAAATACTGCTCAAGATTCGCCTCTCATAGAAACGACTATCTCATTGCCAAGAACAATATTACCGACCCTTACAGTTTTAACGAGGTTGCAACTAAAAACAGATATGCGGAGGCATTCAAAAATCTCATTATCATAATAATAAACAGCCTAAAACAATTTAAAACAACATCAAAAATACATAAAATCCTTCACATGCAAATTACTCAATGCATCCCGAAAGCATAAAGAGTAATTTGAAGAAATGCAAAGAAACCATATTTTTCAAATAACAACTGAGGGTTCACGCATACATACCCCGTCGCTATTGGGACTCCTTCTATTCTTAACCCGCTTCAAATCCCTAGTTCTCTCATCCAAGTGGGGGCAAAATTCAGTAAAGTAAACCTGCCTGGTTATCCTGGTTTTTGGGGATTCGGCACAGATGCTCTGCTCCGCGCACTCATGCATACTGAGTCAAGGATTAAGGGATTTAGGCCTACCCAGTACAAGCATTCCTGTAGTGAGAATCTTTGTTGATTACACGTCTCGTCTGGGTGTAATCCATACTAATATTATAAATGTGAAAGTGTGAGGGTTGTAGTATAGATATAAGTTCATATATAATCTTCAATATTTTTTTACTATATCTATTTTTGTTTGTAGTTTTTATTAATTTTAGTAGTAATAGTAATAATTAAGTTTTACTCTGTTTGCTTCCTAATGTAATGGTATCCTTTAATTAAGACGTTTTGGATTGTCAAATACTTATCATGGTATATTTTGTAATTGTGAATACCGTTAGTTTTGTTGGTTATCCTAAATAAATAAAATAAAATAAAAAATAAAATCTGTATCCGAAGAGGCAGAATAAATAAGTACAGTCAGCGTCAAATTGAATATAATGTACAACGACATCATGCACAGATAACTTTGAGAGCTTTGTTTGCTTAGATAATATTGAACACTCTGACTGCTCATATAAATATGAAACAATGAGTGCCAAGATAATTTGAACACCTTGCGTGCTTACAACAAAATGATGATTCGAACTGCTTAGATCAAATTGCTTTTTTTGTTTTACAGATCATTTTGACTACTCTAGACGCTTATAATAATATCAATTTGAGGCTGAACGTACGTTAACCCAGTCGGTTGTCTTATTTCTAACGACCCCACATCTATACATACATGGTGACCCTTGCCATTGGAGACTGGGAGCGCGCGCGATTCCGTATATGGTGCGGTTAGTGTAAACTTTCGCGAATATTCGAACTAAAATTGACAATGAGTTCCATACACACTGTGGTGGTGTCATAAGGGTCATAACATTGTTATTTATTAAAGCTGAATCATAGTCATAAGAGTACCCCTTTCAAAAATCTTCAAACTGTCTTCAATTTTGCGAAAAAGAAAAAAGAATAAACCGAACTAAAATATAACGTTATACCTATGTGGGATAAAGTTTGACTTATTGTTTATCTTTTCTGTGAAAATTCAGCGCTTTTTGCAAATTTTTAAGACTGTGATTCGATAATTGGGCTTTTTGCCTCTTCATCGACGTAAAAATCATAGCACAGATGCAAATAGTTCCCTATCTATGACACGCTAAAGGTGCAGGGGGGCTACCGGCTAAGAAATATGGATATGGGTATGGGCTTCAACTGTCATTTGAATTCCTTATTTTGATAGATTTTTGCTGCTTTGTTCTGTTGAACGTTGCTAGCTAGCTATCGTTATACCCGACGTCACAAAACAAGGAACTGATAGCGGCTATTTTCTTTATAAAATTGACTTAAAGTTCCCAAAAACGTATGAAGTTCATACCCATAAAGTTACGCGGTAGCCCCCCAGGTTTGTATGAAAATAACGGCGTGGGCGGTTAGATGTGCCCCTTAGTGTATAATTTAATTTATTATGTAGCTTCTTTGCCATTGAAAGTGCTTGTTAAAATGACTGAAGCCTTGCCTAAACGGCTCGCGATAAGGCCGCAGATAGATAGATAGATGAAAAGTTTATTTACTACAACACCCACATGACATTACAACAGAAACCAAATAAAAAAAATAAGAAAGAACAGACATACAATTAATAATAATTAACCTTAAGCTATGAGCACATGACACAGAGAGAAAAAAAGAAGTATGCATATGTGTGCAGCAGCAAAAAGGGTCAAGGCTCGGTGTGTTAATTTGGCAGACGGCAAAACACCGATTTTCAGCGGTCACCCGTAGGTGTAACGCGGGAAGCACAGTGACTGGGCTGAGAACAAGTATGTGCGTGTGTGATGTTTGTGAGTGAGTGTTATGTGTATTAGTAAGAATGTATGAGTAAGAATGTATCAGATAGAATCAGATTTGTTGGAAAGATCAGATTTGGGCGGCTAAAGCGTAATAGTTTTTTTTAAATATTTATTACAGTTCTATTACATATCTGTTCTATTAAATGCTTATTAAACCTCTGCTATGCAACCTCCAAATAAATCTATATGGTCATGCGTGAGTAATGAAGTCATGATCTAAGTACATCATTTCAAATCATCATCACCGACAATTAGTTGCAAGACCCTCCATAATAATTCATTTAATTTAATGTAATGTCACATTTCATAGTCAGTGACCTCGTCAAACCTATTACCGAGTTAGTCAGAGTTGTTATGATTATGATACATACCAAATACGTTTCAGAAATACTCTAAAAATATTTAAAACTTTGTTGTCGAATTAAAAATACAAGCAAATCCATAAGTACCTACTTCTTTTTCTTAGCGTGTCTATCGTACGGCTTTAGATGTTGTGCCACACGTATAGCGTTTTCAGTGGCGTTATAGAGGTCCTCGCGTGTGCAAGATGAAGGTCACGCTTAGCAAGACAAAAGGTGTGACATGGTTTGGGAAGAGGCACCACATTCACATCTTTCATTTGAGGAATAATCCCACCGGCATAGATTAAATTTTGCATCTGCATCGGCCTACCTGGATCCTAAGTCTATTCAGAGACTTCCAGGTTGGCTACGGTAGCCAATGACCGGGGGGACTTTCCTTTATAGCAGTCGGTGTTGCTGGCGGATGTTTCTCTTCCCAGAGCATGCATCGAGGTAGGCAAGCATCGCCGGTTAGAGGAGTAGCATGCTTGACAAAACTGTGCCGACTTTTAAGTCTCTGGAACTCCGGAACGTGGGCAAACAGAGCATTCCTTGGGTCATACTCATTTTACTGCATTCAGCACAACTCGCCACGTGTCTGCGGATGTCTGGGCAATGCCGGCCAGCGGAAACAGTTCCATCTATTTTCTTTCTTTTCTTTCTAATTTTAGATTTAATGTGAAGCATCCTCGGCACTTACCCTCTTTTAGGAAATATACACCAAGTAAGCAGCAAGTAGTCGGTAATATTAGTATAAGTGACTGTTGTAAAATAAGGGGTATTAAAGCACTAGTGGGAGTGGGTCTGGGAGTGGGAATAGTAT
The DNA here is from genome assembly GCA_949710035.1 of Crambus lathoniellus. Taxonomy (NCBI): domain Eukaryota; kingdom Metazoa; phylum Arthropoda; class Insecta; order Lepidoptera; family Crambidae; genus Crambus; species Crambus lathoniellus. The sequence goes on along the minus strand of OX453316.1, from coordinate 24,393,673 downwards.
CCCACGAGTGTCGGTATAACAATTTTCAATTACATAAGTAAATTATTATTAATGTACACTCGACAGCACATCAAGTTAAACAGTTGAACTGCGATAACAGCTTTTATTACGTAGGGCATAAAGGCGGTCTCAATGCCAACATGTATAGTCTGATGTGCCGCCTCGAGTGCCATAATCATAAATTACATAAAAAAAAAGATTACTAGGCTAACTTACAGGCTAGTAGATTAATAATTGAAATGTTGTAAACTTGTAAAGTAAATCACAGATGTTTGCTTCGAACGCTCCCAGTACTGTCAGCAAGTTAACCGCAGACATCTGCAACTTATAGCGTTAATTAAGTAACTCTATTACACTTCGAAACTTTGCTGGCAAACCGACCGCCACCAATGTACAGTGGGGAGCTCATAAAGCTTAGCTTTCGGTCGTTACGTTCCCTAAAATATGGTTGAGCGAAGCGATGGCTGGTTCATGCGTCATGCTCGTGAACGGGTGCCACCAGTGGGATGGGTCTGCTCCTGGCTTCTTGTCTCAAAATATGCAGATTTTTAATGTTGCTTGTATGGCACTGTTTATTATTGACTCTTATGTTCTTAAACTATTCAAAGTTTTATTACCCTTGTTTAGCATTCATATTTATTATTTTATTTGCTACGTTTTTGGTTGGTGTGTATTTTAAAGAAACTACCTTTTGGATGTCTATTTCTTAGTTATTGAAAATTATTTACTGCTATGATTACCGGGTTTTTTATTTTGTTTTAAAACTTAAGATTAATTTGTGATGGAAAGTGACTTTACATATTATATTATGTTAAAGTCACTTTTCAATTTGACGACTCTGTATGAATTATGACAGGGAGAAAAAATAGCCCTTGGCGAGTTTCTTGCCGGTTCTTCTCGTTACAAGGCCTCCCGCCGTAGGATTTGCGAACCGATAGCGTAGCTTCATTGACGTTCACAAGTGCTGTATCAGCCTAAAATGAATAAATGATTTTGAATTTTTGAATTTTTTGCATTTGCTTTACAAAAACCGCTCTTATTACCTACTAACTAGCTGTGCCCCGCAGTTTTTTCACCTGCGTGAATTTGAGGCAAAGAAAACCTACTAAAAAAGAAAATATTAGGGGTTAAAGTATCAAATTGCCGTTTTGTATGGAGATTTTTGTACTTACATATTAACGTTTTTATTTGATAATTTATTTTATTTCAAAAAAAATTTTTTGTAATTTATTCAACGACTAATATAATATTATGTAACTTCACAAAATTTTACACACGTATTTATGGACATTTTAACTACTAATTGACATATTCGTTAAGAGCAAAAAAATTTTTTCACTAAGTTACAACTAATAAAGTACGAAATTCTGGAAACAAAAATAGTCGTAAGTTTCGAGATAAGTTTTTTTTATGTAAATAATGAAATATCGTGGTTATTAAATTATCAAAAGCTGCTCGATACGGTCTTAATGTAACGCAATATTTAAAAAAAATATTTCTAATATCATGCAAGTTGTTAAGTTATAAGTACAAAAGAAAAAAACGGCAATTTCATTATTTTCCCGGATTTGCCAAAGTTCGAAGTTTCTGTACCTACTGGCTGTACTTCGGAGAGTGTGCTTCTGAGCTACATGAGCTCATTCCGCCATAACCCGTTCTACCACCGATAATCTAGACGCACAAGGCTATCATCCTTACTTGGTTAACATCCCCGCGGATGCGTACCAAGCGCCTTTCTTCTTCCTTTGTGATGCGCACCGCCAAGGAATGGAATACCCTGCCTGCGTATGTTGTTCCGAATGTCTACACTACAACCCTATAATTTTTAAAGCTAGAGTGAATAGGCTGCTTCTGGGTAATCTCACTCCATCTTAGGCCTCTTCTCAACCCTAAGGTTGAGTGTGAAGAAATAAGCAAGCCCATAAAATAATTTATTTAGTTGGTAAAGCCCCAGGATTATACCAATTTGTATATTGATGACCAATCAAATGGTGGCGCTAAAAGGCCAGTCAAAACAATAACTTCGAATAACTTTCGTTGATTATACAGGGTGATAGGTTAGGAGCACCTTTGCAAAAACTTTAACCATGGCTTCAGACCATCATACTGAACAACGTACAGCAAGAATTTTTTGTCGGAAATGAATGAAAAAATCTACCTTTCATACAAATTTAGCAACTAATCGGGACATTTTGTATGGAGATTCGAAATATTTTTTAATTTCTGACAAAAAATCTTGCTGTGCGTTGTTCAGCATGAAGGCCTAAAGCCATGGTTAAAGTTTTTGCATCGGTGCCCTTAACACCCTGTATTATGACGTTTACGTTTCAAAAGGTCTAAACAATATAAATAAATAAATAAATAACGTCTTACACTCACACCAATTATCTAAGCCCATTTTAATTTAATTAAGAAACTGTATCATGTAAAATTTGATAACGGATAAATATATACTTAAATACTTTTTGTTTGTAAATACATACTTAATATACATAGTAAACACCCAGACCAAGACAAATAGACATGTTCATGCACAAAAATATTTGTCTTGTTCGGGAATCGAACCCGAGACCGCAGGCGCAGAAGGTGGGTAGCCTACCCCTGCACCAAATCGTTCGTCAATATTCAAGTTGTCTTCTTTAAGGCCCGTGGTATCGCCAACGACCTTGGCCATAGAAAAGTGGCCTAATTTTCCCGCCCGCTACGCGCACAAAAACAGCTTAAACACACGTTTCGTCAAAACTATGTATTATTTTAAAACGAAAAATGCTCAGTTTTAAATTAAACCAGTTAGCAATCTCTTCCTGAAAGAAACGTGAAAATATCACTTGTAGTTTAGAAGTAGTAGCGTATTTCAAGTTGAAAACAGCTTCATTTCAATGTTTTTTTTTAAATAGTATCTTAAAGACTATGTTTTTTTTTAATGCTCAGATTGAAGTTTATATATCAATATTTAATATATATTAATTCTGGATTCATCAGTAGGCTAATTTATGAGTTTTAGGGCCTCAAAAATGATCGTTTCACGACTACATGCACCTTAAACATGAGCGGAATTATTCAACAAGGGGCGGAATTTGAACGAGTCATAATGTCTACAATGTACAGTAAACAGCACATAAAGGTACAAAAACCGTTCTTATGAAGACTACCATGAGGTTCAGATGGAAATATTTGTCGATATCTGTACGCAAAACATAGGACGACAGTCGCAGGACAAAGGAGCCCTGATTTATAGGACAGGATCATTCCGGATACATTCGTTACTCGTTATCAACGCATCGTCGTACCCGGCTAATGAGTACCCGGATTAAGGCGCTACTCGGAAAAAATATGGACTTTTTGATTTAAAACTATTAGACGTTTACAGTTGAAGATATATATTTCTTCATACCTTTATCTAGAATCGTATAGTTTCAAAAACACGATTTTATGAGTTTGCCTCGACACTTTTTCTTTTCGAAAAGACATCTAAAAAATAAGAAAATTCAAGATTTTTCTTAAATGGGGTTACTTGCACTATTGGGAATTGGTTTAATTAGTGGACACCAATAATATTTAGGATCGTATAGAAGCATTTTTTTAAAATCGCTGTAGTTTTTGAATACGAAGTGATTTTGTGTTTTTTTTGCTTAATCTGCAAAATCGGTCTCGCTCCCGCGCGCGCTGTTTTCTCATTGCTATCTCGCTTCAGTTAATTTTTCCGAGTATCGCCTTAAGGCCTGCCCAGACGAGGGACTTTTGTCCGTCTCGCCGCGAATTCAACGGTTATTCCATTCGCGATGGTCTAGCGAGGAATCAGGGGGGCAATTGCGTAAGGTAATCGTATTAATTTGAAAGTTCATATCGTATTCAATCGGCTGCAATTTGTATGGAATAACATTTATTATGATACAATATGAACTTTCAAATGAATACGATTGACTTTACGCAATTCCATAGCAGGTGTCGCTAGATAGCTTCATGGGCAGAATAACCTTAGTTTTCGTTGAACTCGCAGCGACTTTTAGGTTATGTCGGCGGACAAACTACATATTTAAAGTCAAATAACCTTTCCACGACTAGGTAGACCGTTGTGGGAAGATTTTGATTAGAGCGAAAATAGGTACTTACTTACTTACTAATATTATAAATGTGAATGAAAGTGTGTTTGTTTGCCAGTCTTTCACGTCAAAATGAAGCAAAGGATCAACTTGATTTTGGTAGGTATAGGATAGTTGGGAGCTGGAGAGTAACATAGTCTTCTTTTTATTCTGGAAAAATATCTCATTCTGGCGCGGTAACGTTATGTAGTCCACGCGGGCGAAACCACGGGCGGACGGCTAGGTTTTTTTTTTTTAAATATTAAAAAGGGGCAAACGAGCAGACGAGCCACGTGATGGGAAGTAGTCATCGTCGCCCATGGACATCTACAACACCAGGTTACAATAATCCAAAGGAACCGGGATATGGGAGTGCTATTTACTGAATTATACAAGAGCAAAGTCGCGGGCCGAAAGCTAGTAAGTGCTATTAAAATACGGGAATACAAGTAGAAGAGGCGTTTAAGTTACCTATTGAAAATGTTCAAGTTCTATTCAAATCCGTGAATGTACGAAAAACCTAAAACGACGATTGAATTAAGTCTAAGAGTAAGCTTAGAGTTGTTAACATAAACTTATATACCTATACTAGTTGTTATATACACCAAATTCATCATATTTTATTTTTATTAAATATCTATTGATATGATGATGGATAAGATTGATCTTATAGATTGACTTAAGTTTTTCAGTTAATATATTATTCGTCGATCATTTAAAATGAAATAGGTAAGTACTTAATAAAAATAAACGATTCTAATATTTAATTTTCAGTCATAAAAATTGCACTGTATAAATCGAATTATCGCTTAGCTACAGCTCGGAATATTTTTGGAGATTAGTTAGCAGTTTAGCACAAACAAACAATTCAGCTTTATTGTATCAGTATACAGGTTACCCACTATCAGTTATAATTATAACGCTTCAAAAATATGGATCAAATTCCTGTGGTTATTATAATCAACATAAAAAGTGTTTTTAATTACTGACCAATTTTACGCCAGCCACAGCAATTTACCTCCGGCAAACAATTTTAATGATGGTTTACTTTTCCAGTAACCGAAATTATCGCTGTAATATTTTATGTCTAGTAAAACCGAGTTATTTTAAAATACTAGGTAAAATTAACTGTAATTTAAGTGGTAAAATAAATGAAAAAGTACTCGTATAACATAAGAAAAAATTGCTATTCAAAGTGGTTTATTTTTACAATTTGGTGAATGAAAAACATGACCAATGAACATATGCATGAGTTTATAAAAATTTCTATTGCTCTTATATTACTTAGAGCAACTATTGACTATAGCGTAAATTGAACGTTCCACCCACGACTTCGTAAGTGTGAATGAGTGAGTGACACAGACATGGTGAGTGACTATGTGTCAAATATTTACTTAATGCTATTTTTACAGTTTATTGAAAAGCGAATGAATGAAAGAAAGGCGAATCACGAAAGACATTATATTGTGCTAATGTGGAATTAAGGATAGGTCGCGCAAGGGTCTCCCAGAAGACCTACTCGGACCAAATAGGGGTAAGTTGGGGGTAAGTATAATAAAAAGGTTGGTGTGCGCAGCGACAAAAATCGCAGGCCATGTATGAAAAGATTGTTGGATGTAAATGAAGCGAAAGAAATGTGCAAGGATCGTAGCAGGTGGCGATCTATAGTCTTTGCCTACCCCCATTGAAAACAGGCATGAAGTGAGTATCACTACATAGTATAAAAACCGCCTTCTAAAAAACCACATCATAAAAGTAAGAAATAATTCCTCACCAAATAAATAACGTAAGTACTTTGAAGTCGGGCGTGAAACATGTACAATTTTTTGTTGTTTTTCCGCCCGACTTCAAAGTACTTACGTTATTTATTTGGTGAGGAATTATTTCTTACTTTTTTGATGTGGTTTTTTAGAAGGCGGTTTTATTTTTTTATAAAAATAATTTTTATTTCACTCTTTTTAGTGCATCGTGCAGGCAATTTGCGTGTTTTCTGGTAAATAGGTATGTGATCAAACTCAAAACCTCCTTTTTCGAAGTCGGTTAAAATACCTTGAGGTATCCCCTTTTTCACAAAACAAGAATCATCTAAATCGGTTTATAAACAAAGGAGTTATGCCTAAAGATACGTATTAAATTCACATAAAGTGGTAACGAAAACGACAGTATTTTCAAGATTACCTGAAAACTACCGAACCGATTTCAAAATTTCAAAGAATGGGACCAACTTGGAAACCAACCTGATGTAATAACGTTTGAACCATTTCAATCGGTTCAGCCGTCTTCGAGTAATCGGTGGACATACAAAAAAAAAAAAAACATACATACAGACCAATAGAGAACCTCCTCCTTTTAAGTCGGTTAAAAACAAAGTCGCTTTCTCTGTCCCTATGTCCCTTTGTATGCTTAAATCTTTGAAACTACGCATCGGATTTTGATGCGTTTTTTTTAATAGATAGAGTGATTCAAGAGGAAGGTTTATATGTACTTTTTATCCCGATATTCCCACGGGACCAGGAACCACGCGGGTGAAACCGCGGGCGGCCGCTAGTAATTTATAATGTATGTATGTATGTACTGTGTATTAAAAGAATGCACTGACAGTTCATTATTATGGAGGGCAAATGAAATGAAACTTTTTTCGAAAATATAGTTGTATTTTAATTAATAACAACTAAAAACAATCACAGTGCAATCAACTAGGTAAACAAAGGTTATACAAATTATAATGCTAATGAATTAAGCTCCGTTATATTCCATTATATAAGAGAGGCCTTGCGCTTAGGAGGACGACCTCTCCGACTCTCTTTTTCTTTTCTCTGTATAATTTTCGCTTCTGGAGGAGGTGTTGTAAGTTTGAGTCGTATCGCTAATCCTAAAATATGTACGCATACATATTTTTCGAAATAATCGAGACAGTCACACGAGCCCTTTTGCCAATCGGAATTTGGCAATATCGTCTTCTGGAAAGCAACTCTCTGCTCTTTAAACTCATCAAACGTATGCCAGCCATCATTGTCGGATTTATCTTCTGGGTTTCCACCATCACTGATTAAATATACTGTTTGGATAGAATCAGACGATATTATCTTTGTTTTAATATCCTTCTTAGCCCAAACGTAAGCTTCTGTCCACTGTTTCAGATCTATTGTTAGTGCTTCAGCTATCGAAGAGTTGCTATTTGACCATTGAGCAACCAAGTCGGTAGCTACGGACAGGAAATGCGGTAAAGGTAATCGTGACCGCACCGTGTTTTGATTTTTTAACCCACGAATACACCATTCTAGGCCGTGGTTAGTCGCTGGCGACAAAGGTGCTACACCCATAAACCAATTGGCATTTTTCAAGAGCCATTCATCTTCGATATACTTTACAAATCCTGGGTGAGTCTTCCATTTCTCGAGGAATGCTTGCGAGGCCACATTAAACACTTCAGCTGAAGTCACATTATGCAAGACCTCCACGTCACTCATCAAGGGCTTTTGATCTACTTTTGTCACGTTCTTATCAATAAACTTTTGGATACTTCTTTTGACATGTCTCCAGCACATGCGAATAGTCGTACCATCGTTTGACGACTTTGTCTCGAAAACTTCGGAAAATGCGTTTTGTAAATTATGATTTGCATCACAGACGAATACCCTAGGTTTCATGATGTGTTCATATAGCTTCATGGCATTATCTTTCAGTCCTTGAAACATAGTCTGGAAAGCCTCTTGGCACTCATCGCTGGTCACTCCTAAACAAATGGGATGGAACTTTTGTGTTTTATCTGTAACGCCAAATATCAGTATCGAGAATCCTTGCCATATAAGTTTATGTGTAGCATCAGCGTGTATAGTATCCGTCGATAAAATCAGTTTTAGTAATCGTTTTGTGGAAAGAGTAAATCGGAAACTCGGTTGGTCTTCTTCAGTTATTTGATAGCTTATGACGAACACCTCATTTTCGTCTTCAGGAACAGCCGAATAATTTACTAACCACTGCTGTAATTCACCCAAACTAATAGTTATTTTTGCTTTATTTTTTGCTCTGTAATTTAACAAATAATTACATAGCTGTGTTTTCGTTGGTAGTTTTATACCTTTCATCTTAGCAAGAGCCGCTAGAATAGCATTAGGTTTCATATGCAACTCGGCTAACTTGTTGATTTCCTCCTTAGTTGTCGCGCGAATGCCATAATTAGTACTGCCAATAGCGTCGTGGTTATGTTCAGCGTCGGTTTTATACGCAAGAACTCTAGAACCATCACTCACATATAACAAATAAAGCTCGGCGTCGCACTGCGGTCCTCTTTTCTTAACTTTGTTACAGCGATAAATGATTTTTTGGCCATCATCAGTGACTCGCGTGTAGCTCCGTGACCAAATTTCTTCAGAATTAACAAATTCCAGAGCTTCTTTTTCACAAGAAAATTCTTTTGAAAACAACCATGTTTTCCTCCGTTTCTTCGCCACTTGGGTTTCTTCTTCGTTCTCTTCAGACTCACCATCAGTCACGTACGGTGGTATTTCATTGTAGCAACTTGTCTCCGATGAGCTATCATCCTCTTCCTTGATGAAAATCTCTTCCATTGCAAATAGAAACTATGCAATCGTTTTAAACCGATGAAAGTAGCGCGATTAAATATTACCTTGGTTATTTAGCAAACAGTTGGTGCGCGTCGTGAAGCGAGTGGCGCGAGGTAACGACCTCAGGCAGTCTGCGCATGCCGGCCAGGCGAGCGCTGATTGGCCCGCGGTCGCGTCGCCCCCCGCCGCCCGCCACACCCGATATACCCGTCTCTCAGTCAATAATAAGGTCGCCCATTCAACGTTTCTAGCCACCCAGGTTAAATCGAGACGCGGCAAAAATTGCTTACAAACAAACATCGATTGTCGATAAATGCTCATTGATTGATACCTAGGTACCTACCTACTGGTTTATTTTTACAAGCTTTTTATTAAGGTGGTTCGGTAAGCTCAGTAGCGCCACCAATGGAAATTAATCAATTACGTTTTATTAAAGGCTTAAATTGAAATTAGAAATGTTCAGAAACAGTCCATTGTATCGATCTATATTATTTTATAATAAATTCCCAATTTTAATTAAAAAAGAATCTAGCATTAATTCATTTAAGAGTAAATTAAAGCAAAATCTCATCCAAAAAGCTTACTATACAATAGATGAATTCATGACCGAGAAATAAATCCGCATCTCACGTTAATCGTACTTATATAGTTTAAAACCGCGGGAATCTATTAGTAATAAATAATTTAATTTTTAATATAATTATGTAATATATATTATAATATAATATTGTTCATAATGAAATGCCCTGTACTTATAACTATATTGTCATGTCCAATCCGGACCCATAATGCTCTATGTGCCTAACTTTAAGACCTTTTGTATAGGTACTTATGCAGTGCAATAAAATGATGATGATGATGATGATGAAAAGATTCGGTTATTTTGCGCAAATAAAAGAGTAAAATGCATTTTATAAATATACTTTTAAGAACTCAAACTTAAGCAATAAGTCGTGAATATCAATAGTGCCAAAAGTGGCCACATTTAGCAATATCGAGATCCATAACTTAATGCTCATATTTGGGGCCATGAAAAAATACTTAAAAATTGCATTTTACTCTTCTATTTGCGCAAAATAACCGAAACTTTTATTCTAAACCCTTGATAAATCGAAAATGATTTATTTCTATTGGTGGCGCTACTGAGCTGACCGAACCACCTTAACTTGCCATGTTAGTATGTTAGTTAGTTAGTGGAGGACAAATCTTGCAAGCTTAATTTGACCCACTTCCCAGTGTCCGATGGAGCTGAAATCTTGTATACAGGTTTGGTTTAGATGACAATCCAGTATTTAAGTACAGTCAGCAAAGAAACTTGTCATGAAAATGAAATTTTTACTAAAAACTTATCAGCAAGTCTATTTAATTAATGCCGCGTCTTTTTAATAATTTCATCATTAAAATAGTTCAGAATAAGTTTTATCTAATAACAAATCATGACCATTTAAATCTAATGAATCGGTTTTTAGTCCAAATAAGTTGAAAAATTGGAATTGAGAATTCGAGCGTCATTCAGAGTCGTAATCAATAAAATAGATCATAAATCCACGAGTAACGCGTAAATGTACCTAGTATCAACGACAATAGTGTAAATATGACGAGAGGTTGGGAATAACGCCAATTTTAAAGTATAACTATAAATACATACTGAATCGGCGAGTATAAGCCACGGCATCGAGTTTACTTACCTGAAACAAAAAAATTAAAATCTTACTAAGATATACTTATACAAACATCAATAAATTCTCTACGCGGGTAGAACCGCGGGCGGCCGCTAGTAATACATATACCTACTTGCATGCAGATAACTTTACAAGTCAGTAAGTATAATTAATTAATGAAAACATTTATAAACATGATCATGATTCATGATTATTTTATAAACATGATCAATCAATATGACTATAATTATTAGGAAAAGCGAGATTTTTACGTGATCATGGCGATTGCATAATATGTGCTGCTGATATATACCTAAGGGACTCGACCACAAATCGAAACAGTAGAAATCTACCTTTTCGTCATAATCAGCAACATTACATTGGTATCCTTAAAAATATACAAGGCTGAAATGTGTTTCTTTTTCGCCGTCTATTTTCCGCAGCTAACTTAACTGCCCTAACACAATTCTTGAGGTACCTAATGACAACACTCCTTATCTTAAATAACTTTTTTTTATCTAACATAACCAAAGCACTGGCTCAAATTTAACTAGGCCATAAACATGTTCAAATTATTACAACATGCCAGACAGTGACATTAGACTTCCATAATAGCCGTCGCTATGATAAACAAAAGACCAAAAAGTTTAATAAAAAATTAAATTGGACCACTTTTATACGTTCTTTATAAGAAAGTCGGCATGGAAAACTTTTTCGAAAGAAAGTTTGCTTTGGCTTTTTCAAATTATTAGTACCTATAGGAAAATAAATATTGTGATTAGGTTCTTCACTAAAGACCTCATTGAAACGGATTTTCAATTCATGCTTGAGAGTTTAATTTGTCGTTATGTTTTTTTACTATTTGGGCACACCGTGTTTTACATTCAATTAAATTACTTCATATAATTATTGATTCTGTAATAACGGCAATCATACACAAAAGATAAGCTCAGCGCCCAGCCTTGAAGTCGCAGGTTAGATTCCAGACTGCGACAAAAATTTATGAGATTCATTAATTTATTATTGAAAATTTGTATTAGCTCGAGACACCGTACGGTACGATACTCACTTAGTTCTAAAAATTTTGTGGACACTACATATCGTAATATGTCATCTGATATGAAAGTTACAAAGTTACTAATTAAAATGTATAAGTCCGTAAAAATCCTACAACCGAGATAAACAGTCATCGCACTCTTAGCCAATCTAATAATGTCGGAGCCTTTTGCTGACACGACACTGACAGCGGACCACACTATTACTGTCACCGAGCAAACCACTGACGACCAACGTGACAAGTGACAGCCTCTAATCTTATTTCTGATTAAAACTGTTCATGGCAATATAACCAAATGATGTTAGAACCGGCAAATTCAAAATCAAAGTTTTTATTCTAATCTTCATGGTTAAAAAGGTAGTGAACATAATAAACCAGTACCAACAACATGCATGAACTCTGCATAAGGGCATGGCAACACAAACAAATAAAATTGCTGATCTAATTTTATCATTCGCAGTCTCAGTCAATCTAATAATGACAAGGCCCTTTGCTGACACGACACTGACAGCGGACCACACTATTACTGTCACCGAGCAAACCACTGACGACCAACGTGTCAAGTGACAGCCTCTAGCCTTACTTCTGATGAAAACTGTTCATGGCAATTTATCAAAAAGAGGTTTTATGTAGAGTGGGCGGGGTGCGCGTGATGAACCGTCAAATTCATTTTTTTTTCCAATCTTATTGATTACATAGGCAGTGAACATAATAATCTAAACATCATAATAAACTGAGAATCGCCCCCCAGTACCAAAAAATTATGTTCTTTTTTTGCATCCACAATGCAATTTATATTACTTATTAAAAATATGGAAATTGAAGTATTAGAAAAAATCGATCGAGTTGTGAGACGGGTCGATTTCTTCTAATACCTACTTCATTTTCCATATTTTCAGTACCAACAGCATGAACCCTGCTAGGACACAGCAACGCATACAAATAAAATTGGATCAGCCATCGCAGTCTCAGCCCACAGATCACCCGTAGTAGCAAGCTAATCTAATAATGTCAGAGTCCTTTGCTGACACGACACTGACAGCGGACCACCCTATTACTGTCACCGAGCAACCCACTGACGACCAACGTGACAAGTGACAGCCTCTAGTCTTATTCCTGACTAGCGGCCGCCCGCGGTTTCACCCGGGTGGTTCTCGTTCCCGTGGGAATATCGGGATACAAAGTAGCCTAAGTTACTCCTTATAACATCAGCTACCTGCCAGTGAAAGTCCCGTCAAAATCGGCCCAGCCGTTTCAGAGATTAGCTGGAACAAACAGAGAGACAGACAGACAGACAGACAGACAGACAGACAGACAGACACACAGACAAAAATTGTAAATAATGTCATTTTGGTATGTGTACCGTATATATAATCATATGCATGTAGTAAAAAGCGGTTATTTTAATGTTACAAACAGACACTCCAATTTTATTTATTTGTATAGATGAAAACTGTTCATGGCAATATAACAAAAAGATGTTAGAATTGGAGTGAGTGGGGCGCGCGTGATGAACCCGAAAATTCAAAGACTTATATTCCAATCTTCATGGTTTAAAAAGGTGGTGAACATAATATACCAGTACCAATAACATGCATTAACCCTGAAAGGGCATGGCAACACAAACAAATAAAATTACTGATCTCATTTTATCATCGCAGTATCAGCCAATCTAATAATGTCGGGGTCCTTTGCTGACACGTTGCTGACAGCGGACCACCCTATTACTGTCACCGAGCAACCCACTGACGACCAACGTGACAAGTGACAGCCTCTAATCTTATTTCTGTAGAAAACTGTTCATGGCAATCATGAAACTCGACTTAATACTGAGGTAACTGGAGAGTGCAGTACTAACACTTTTTTGTCCCCAAAAAATACACAGTGGCTGTCTTCCGTCTCACCTACACTTTAAAAAAATACGTATGGTCATATGAGACAACTGACAGCCACTACATACATAAATGTCAAATTTGCTGGGTACACTTTTTTATTCAGGGTGAGAACTCCAGTTACCTCAGTATTAAGTCGAGCTTCATGATGGCAATATAACCAAAATGATGTAAGAACCGGCAATTTCAAAATCAAAGTTTTTATTCCAATCTTCATGGTTAAAAAGGTGGTGAACATAATAAACCAGTACCAACAAGATGCATGAATCCTGCAAGGGCATGGCAATAAAAACAAAATCTAATAATGTCGGGGCCCTTTTGCTGACACGACACTGACAGCGGACCACACTATTACTGTCACCGAGCAACCCAACTGACGACTTACGTGACAAGTGACAGCCTCTAGTTTTATTTTTGATGAAAATTGTTCATGGCAATATAACCAAATGATGTTAGAACCGGCAAATTCAAAGTATTTATTTTAATCTTCATGGTTAAAAAGGTGGGGAACATAATAAACCAGTACCAACAACATGCATGAACTCTGCATAAGGGCATGGCAACACAAACAAATAAAATTGCTGATCTAATTTTATTATTCGCAGTCTCAGTCAATCTAATAATGACAAGGCCCTTTGCTGACACGACACTGACAGCGGACCACCCTAGTGCTATTACTGTCACCGAGCAACCCACTGACGACCAACGTGATAAGTGACAGCTTCTATTTATTGCTTATGAAAACTGTTCATGGCTATCAAAAAGAGGTTTTATGTAGAGTGGGCGGGGTGCGCGTGATGAACCGTCAAATTAATTTTTTTCCAATCTTATTGATTACAAAGGCAGTGAACATAATAAACCGAACATCATAATAAACTGAGAATCGCCCCCCAATACCAACAAATTATGTTTTCTTTTTTTGCATCCACAATGCAATTTTTATTACTTATTAAAATATGGAAAATGAAGTATTAGAAAAAATCGATCGAGTTATGAGACGGGTCGATTTCTTCTAATACCTACTTCATTTTCCATATTTTCAGTACCAACAGCATGAACCCTGCTAGGACACAGCAACGCATACAAATAAAATTGGATCAGCCATCGCAGTCTCAGCCCACAGATCACCCGTAGTAGCAAGCTAATCTAATAATGTCAGAGTCCTTTGCTGACACGACACTGACAGCGGACCACCCTATTACTGTCACCGAGCAACCCACTGACGACCAACGTGACAAGTGACAGCTTCTAGTCTTATTTCTGATGAAAACTGTTCATGGCAATATAACAAAAAGATGTTAGAATTGGAGTGAGTGGGGCGCGCGTGATGAACCCGAAAATTCAAAGACTTTATTCCAATCTTCATGGTTTAAAAAGGTGGTGAACATAATATACCAGTACCAATAACATGCATGAACCCTGAAAGGGCATGGCAACACAAACAAATAAAATTACTGATCTCATTTTATCATCGCAGTATCAGCCAATCTAATAATGTCGGGGTCCTTTGCTGACACGTTGCTGACAGCGGACCACCCTATTACTGTCACCGAGCAACCCACTGACGACCAACGTGACAAGTGACAGCCTCTAATCTTATTTCTGATGAAAACTGTTCATGGCAATATAACCAAATGATGTAAGAACCGGCAAATTCAAAATCAAAGTTTTTATTCCAATCTTCATGATTAAAAAGGTGGGGAACATAATAAACCAGTACCAACAAGATGCATGAATCCTGCAAGGGCATGGCAATAAAAACAAAATCTAATAATGTCGGGGCCCTTTTGCTGACACGACACTGACAGCGGACCACCCAATTACTGTCACCGGACTACCCAACTGACGACTTACGTGACAAGTGACAGCCTCTAGTTTTATTTTTGATGAATATTGTTCATGGCAATATAACCAAATGATGTAAGAACCGGCAAATTCCAAATCAAAATTTTTATTCCAATCATCATGGTTAAAAAGGTGGTGAACATAATAAACCAGTACCAACAAGATGCATGAATCCTGCAAGGGCATGGCAATAAAAACAAAATCTAATAATGTCGGGGCCCTTTTGCTGACACGACACTGACAGCGGACCACACTATTACTGTCACCGAGCAAACCACTTAAGTCCAACGTGACAAGTGACAGCCTCTAATCTTATTTCTGTAGAAAACTGTTCATGGCAATATAACCAAATGATGTTAGAACCGGCAAATTCAAAATCAAAGTTTTTATTCCAATCTTCATGATTAAAAAGGTGGGGAACATAATAAACCAGTACCAACAAGATGCATGAATCCTGCAAGGGCATGGCAATAAAAACAAAATCTAATAATGTCGGGGCCCTTTTGCTGACACGACACTGACAGCGGACCACCCAATTACTGTCACCGGACTACCCAACTGACGACTTACGTGACAAGTGACAGCCTCTAGTTTTATTTTTGATGAATATTGTTCATGGCAATATAACCAAATGATGTAAGAACCGGCAAATTCCAAATCAAAGTTTTTATTACAATCTTCATGGTTAAAAAGGTGGGGAACATAATAAACCAGTACCAACAAGATGCATGAATCCTGCAAGGGCATGGCAATAAAAACAAAGTCTCAGCCAATCTAATAATGTCGGGGCCCTTTTGCTGACACGACACTGACAGCGGACCACACTATTACTGTCACCGAACAACCCAACTGACGTCCAACGTGACAAGTGACAGCCTCTAATCTTATTTCTGTAGAAAACTGTTCATGGCAATATAACCAAATGATGTAAGAACCGGCAAATTCAAAATCAAAGTTTTTATTCCAATCTTCATGATTAAAAAGGTGGGGAACATAATAAACCAGTACCAACAAGATGCATGAATCCTGCAAGGGCATGGCAATAAAAACAAAATCTAATAATGTCGGGGCCCTTTTGCTGACACGACACTGACAGCGGACCACACTATTACTGTCACCGAGCAAACCACTGACGTCCAACGTGACAATTGACAGCCTCTAATCTTATTTCTGTAGAAAACTGTTCATGGCAATCATGAAGCTCGACTTAATACTGAGGTAACTAGAGAGTGCAGTACTAACACTTTTTTGTCCCCAAAAATTACACAGTGGCTGTCTTCCGTCTCACCTACACTTTAAAAAAATACGTATGGTCATGAGACAACTGACAGCCACTACATACATAAATGTCAAATTTGCTGGGTACACTTTTTTATTCAGGGTGAGAACTCCAGTTACCTCAGTATTAAGTCGAGCTTCATGATGGCAATATAACCAAATGATGTAAGAACCGGCAATTTCAAAATCAAAGTTTTTATTCCAATCTTCATGGTTAAAAAGGTGGTGAACATAATAAACCAGTACCAACAAGATGCATGAATCCTGCAAGGGCATGGCAATAAAAACAAAATCTAATAATGTCGGGGCCCTTTTGCTGACACGACACTGACAGCGGACCACCCAATTACTGTCACCGGACTACCCAACTGACGACTTACGTGACAAGTGACAGCCTCTAGTTTTATTTTTGATGAATATTGTTCATGGCAATATAACCAAATGATGTAAGAACCGGCAAATTCCAAATCAAAGTTTTTATTACAATCTTCATGGTTAAAAAGGTGGGGAACATAATAAACCAGTACCAACAAGATGCATGAATCCTGCAAGGGCATGGCAATAAAAACAAAGTCTCAGCCAATCTAATAATGTCGGGGCCCTTTTGCTGACACGACACTGACAGCGGACCACACTATTACTGTCACCGAACAACCCAACTGACGTCCAACGTGACAAGTGACAGCCTCTAGTTTTATTTTTGATGAATATTGTTCATGGCAATATAACCAAATGATGTTAGAACCGGCAAATTCAAAATCCAAGTTTTTACTCCAATCTTCATGGTTAAAAAGGTGGTGAACATAATAAACCAGTACCAACAAGATGCATGAATCCTGCAAGGGCATGGCAATAAAAACAAAGTTTCAGCCAATCTAATAATGTCGGGGCCCTTTTGCTGACACGACACTGACAGCGGACCACCCAATTACTGTCACCGAACAAACCACTGACGTCCAACGTGACAAGTGACAGCCTTCAATCTTATTTCTGTAGAAAACTGTTCATGGCAATATAATCAAATGATGTTAGAACCGGCAAATTCAAAATCCAAGTTTTTATTCCAATCTTCATGATTAAAAAGGTGGGGAACATAATAAACCAGTACCAACAAGATGCATGAATCCTGCAAGGGCATGGCAATAAAAACAAAGTCTCAGCCAATCTAATAATGTCGGGGCCCTTTTGCTGACACGACACTGACAGCGGACCACACTATTACTGTCACCGAGCAAACCACTGACGTCCAACGTGACAAGTGACAGCCTCTAATCTTATTTCTGTAGAAAACTGTTCATGGCAATATAACCAAATGGTGTTAGAACCGGCTAATTCAAAATCAAAGTTTTTATTCCAATCTTCATGGTTAAAAAGGTGGTGAACATAATAAACCAGTACCAACAAGATGCATGAATCCTGCAAGGGCATGGCAATAAAAACAAAATCTAATAATGTCGGGGCCCTTTTGCTGACACGACACTGACAGCGGACCACCCAATTACTGTCACCGGACTACCCAACTGACGACTTACGTGACAAGTGACAGCCTCTAGTTTTATTTTTGATGAATATTGTTCATGGCAATATAACCAAATTGTTTCTACTCTTATTTCTGACAAAATCTGTTCATAACAATTTTATTTCGCTGATACTTCGTAGTAACAGAAAATGAAAAACCAATTATAAGTGAACGCAACTGACTGCAAATAAATAAATAAATATTGAACACCATCAATCACATACATTGCTCCAATCCTAAGCCCCTATGTCATGGCAATAGGAAACAACGACGGGTCCATACACCCAGACACGAGATATATTAAAAAGTTCGATTTTCAGATTTTCAGACCGGGAATCGAACCCTCAGGGACCTCAGAAGCTCAGAGATAGAGGCATCTTGAAAACCGGTACGTACACGGAGGCAATGATGTTTTATATGTAGACTAGCGGCCGCCCGCGGTTTCACCCGCGTGGTTCCCGTTCCCGTGGGAATATCGGGATAAAAAGTACATATAAACCTTCCTCTTGAATCACTCTATCTATTAAAAAAAAAACGCATCAAAATCCGTTGCGTAGTTTCAAAGATTTAAGCATACAAAGGGACATAGGGACAGAGAAAGCGACTTTGTTTTATACTATGTAGTGAGTAGTGATACGTTATCTGAACTAAAAAGTGGCGACGAAAAAGTAAGGTAATTGCCCGAAGTTTACTCAGTCACACTCAGACCCTTGTCGTGTCAACGCGCTGTGACAATTTCTCGATTACGCCTGAAATAATGAATTTAATGCCTTCCTGTGTTTAGAAAAGTTGCAAAAACTATGCCGGATCTTTAAAAGACAAAAAAAATATATTAATTTCATACGTAATTATTGAAATTATAAATTTAAATTAAAAATTAAATAATTAGTGATGCCATTTGCGCTGTTGCCAGTTCGACATGCATGAGCGAGATGCTTGTGAACGCATGAAAGAGACAGAAAACTGGCACACAAGACAGTGCTTGCAATAATTGTTTATCTCTTTTTGACAGTGGGGGTTTGTGTATATATGTCTCTTACTAACATTATTTGGTGAAAAAGAGATGGATATGCGGAAATGCCTGTTGTTAGGAAGAGATAAATATATTTTGACAACATGTGTTTGTTTTTTGTCTCATAAAGCGTACAGTACGTAATGAAAAACAAATTCGCCATTTTAAAATGCAATCTATTCGAGTGTAACGTGTCTATTAATAAAACGTCATTGCACGGAGGTCGACATAATGAAGACAGAACTGATGAAGAGTTTTTTTTATCCACAATGGGGTAGCGCATACTTAGCCGTGGTGATAAGGCTGAAGGTGGAAGCGCAATACTCCCGGAATCCTTACATACTGAGGAACTGGCTATCTTATCTCTAACTGCCGGAAGACAACAATGTTGAAAACATCATTGTTATGGCGTCAGGCTTAGATAAGATGGTGGTAGCTAGCCAGGCGAACGTACCTATATAGGCATAATCAGACGAGGGGGACAAAAAGTCCCTGTACGTCCAAAATATGTCCTCCGAGGACTTGTCGCGGACTCAACGCATACGGTGTGCGGTCATTTGTTGCCCGGAAACGTACTTCACTATCGAGCGCTCAATGCAGACAGGGGGGTGTCACTCCGCAGTTTAGGTACGTCCGGCCGGCGCGCCTGCCGGGCAGGCGTATGGCAGAAGGATGCCGCTCGGCTCGTACGCTCCACGTTCGCGCGTAGAACGATCGATCATTTCTGTGATTTTTGTGCACCGAACTATGACTACTAAACGTTCTTATAATCCGTATATAAGATACTGTTGTGTTTACAGGTGTCTAAATAAAAGAAATAACAAAAGAAACAACAAAACCGAACTCGCAAGTCGCTCGCAACCCTAACCAGCGCGCGAGCTGTTTGAGACATTCATAGAAATAGAAACGCTCGCGCGTAGATATTGGGTACAGTTTTGCTTGCATGCGCGAACTCTAGGTTATTATAAAAATAGGCAAGCGATGACAAAGCAACCGGAATTGGACATTATTTCCACGCAGAAAGATTTATTTTTATTTGAATGAACTTGCAGAGTGAGTCTTCTGTGCCTTAGCACTATTATTTATTCTGTGATGCAGACTAAAGTTCCTTGTGTGCGTTGTTGCGCCTAGTTACGTTCGTTCTATTTTTTTCGCGGGCTACCGCGAACTTTTGTCCAGTCCAGTCTCTCAGTGTCCGCGGTACTTTTAGTTCCTCGTGTGCGTATTCGATACAATTTATAAGAGATCTATATTGATGGACAAAAAAGTACCCGGAGGACAGTCCGTCGTCTGATTAGGACTTAATATGTCCTACCACCAACCAAACCGAATACAATATGTATTTTACCCCCATTGGGAATCGAACCCGGGACCTCTTGGTCTGAAATCGGTGGTTGTGTTAGAATCGGAAATTGTTAGAATCTTTCCACTAAGAAGAGACAATCGAAGCACCAAGCCATTACAACGGTCTTATGTTTGGCACTCACGCCTCGTTCCCGCTAAATACAGCATTCATTACGCTCTGAATAATGTATGACACTTAATTCAATATGGCCGCCCACGATCCCCAATAAACCGGGTAGTCACATCAAATGGCCAACAATACGGTATTTTACTGATTTTTTTTATTTCTTTAAAATGTTTTTCGAAATATTAGCTACACAAAACAAGTTTTCATTTTGAATTATCTTGAATATTTTCAAAGATATAGGACTTCAAACTTTATAATTAGACAAGGACAGGACGCTATCTTAGTGACGTCAGTGGGTTAGTAGCGTCATAGTCACGCCATAGAAGATTTCGTTTTAGAAAGAGACAGCTATAGTCAAAATCAAACAGACTATAATTCTTTTATTATAAAACAGATTCAAATTATTTTTTCACATTTGGCATTCTTAATTGCAATATTTTTTAACGTCATCATTAAATATCTACATTTCAACAACAGTAAAATACCCTATTGCCAGTCGTTACGACCTTTCTAGCTGAGCCAGGCAAATCGCCAGGAAATTAAAAAACCACATCAAAAAAGTAAGAAATAATTCCTCACCAAATAAATAACGTAAGTACTTTGAAGTCGGGCGGGTTTTAGCAAAAACAACAAAAAATTGTACATGTTTCACGCCCGACTTCAAAGTACTTACGTTATTTATTTGGTGAGGAATTATTTCTTACTTTTTTGATGTGGTTTTTTAGAAGGCGGTTTTATTTTTTTATAAAAATAATTTTTATTTCACTCTTTTTAGTGCATCGTGCAGGCAATTTGCGTGTTTTCTGGTAAATAGGTATGTGATCAAACTCAAAACCTCCTTTTTCGAAGTCGGTTAAAATACCTTGAGGTATCCCCTTTTTAACAAAACAAGAATCATCTAAATCGGTTTATAAACAAAGGAGTTATGCCTAAAGATACGTATTGAATTCACATAAAGTGGTAACGAAAACGACAGTATTTTCAAGATTTCCTGAAAACTACTGAACCGATTTCAAAATTTCAAAAAATGGGACCAACTTGGAAACCAACCTGATGTAATAACGTTTGAACCATTTCAATCGGTTCAGCCGTCTTCGAGTAATCGGTGGACATACATAAAAAAAAAAAAAAAAAAAAAACATACATACAGACGAATAGAGAACCTCCTCCTTTTTGATTTAGAAGTCGGTTAAAAATAGCAAACATTATTACAAAACGTGGACTAAAATAGTCCTGGTTTAAAACTGGTACTAAACTGGTGCTGTCGCTTTCATTTCCCAAATGAAAGAATTAGCATCAATTTATAAACCAGGTCTAACTTTAGTCCACGTTTTGTAATAAAGGGGAGTAATTTTATTTCATTTCAAAAAGTGATCCCCACAAGGATTCACTTGATGAGTGTTTGTTTTGCGATTGGGACTTGGGAGTTCCCAATTTAGGAAGGTAATAGATTTACATAAATAAATAAATATTCTCTTGCAATCACACCAATTATCTGAGCCCGTAGTTAATTTCTTAAGAAACTGTGTCTACGTGAACTTGATAACGGATAAATATATACTTAAATACTTTTTGTTTGTAAATACATACATAATATACATAGAAAACACCCAGACCAAGACAAATAGACATGTTCATGCACACAAATATTTGTCTTGATCGGGAATTGAACCCGAGACCACTAAATAAAAAAATAAATATAAATAAATAAATAAATATTCTGTTACAATCACACAAATTATCTGAGCCCGTAGTTAATTTCTTAAGAAACTGTGTCTACGTGAATTTCATCATGTCAGCCGAACGACGCCCACTGCTGGGCATAGGCCTCCCCCAAGGATCTCCACAACGATCGGTCCTGCGCTGCCCGCATCCAGCGGCTTCCCGCGACCTTGACCAGATCGTCGGTCCACCTTGTAGGGGGCCTGCCCACGGAACGTCGTCCGGCACGCGGTCGCCATTCGAGAACCTTTCCGCCCCAACGGCCATCGGTTCTCCGCGCTATGTGTCCCGCCCACTGCCACTTCAATGATGCAATCCTTAGAGCGATGTCGGTTGTTTTAGTTCTCCTGCGGATCTCATCATTTCTGATTCGATCGAGCAGGGAAATACCAAGCATCGCTCTCTCCATTGCTCGTTACGTGAACTTGATAACGGATAAGTATATACTTAAATACTTTTTGTTTGTAAATACATACTTAATATACATAGAAAACTCCCAGACCAAGACAAATAGACATGTTCATGCACACAAATATTTGTCTTGTTCGGGAATCGAACCCGAGACCTCTGGCGCAGAAGGCGGGTAGTTTACCCCTGCGCCAAATCGGTCGTATATTTACATAGGTACTTATATACTTTTTTAATATCTGCCGTTTGGTATCAGCATCAACAAATCACAAGTGTTTTAGCTACTACAAATGTTTTTTTTTTAATTCACTACTGTCAATAAGGCTAAGTGCTACCCATTAGTGATTACTGGGTCACTTAGCCTTCATCACACCTGTAAGCCTAGCATGACCACCCAAATCGTGTTATTTTAAGTCAGGGGTTTTGACAATTTTTGACTAAATACACATGTACTTTTTAACGAAAAATGAAGTAGGATATCTCAATCCAGATGCTCATCGAACCGATTACAATATGTACCCCCACTGGGAATCGAACCCGGGACCTCTTGGTCTGAAATCGGTAGGTAGTGTGAACCACTAGACCACAATGTAAATTAAAGCACCATAAAGCAGGAATATAAAAAATGAATCTACCTTTCAGTTAAGTAAAACAGGGGGCCGATTCTCAGGCAATCGAGAAAAGTTCACATTTAAAGCTCGAAATTCAAATATATTTTACGATGATACACATTTTGTGTATTGTCAGAATTTCACAATCGAAAAAGTTCGATCGAAAACCAGTCGAACGAAACGGGTGGTACAGACCAATCGATGTTCGTATACGAACTTAGCTGTCAAAATGAATTTGTTGACATGTGGAACAGTTTAGTTTGTTTGAAAAATTCTAACTTTTCAATAGAAACCACAAACAAAATGTTGGTATACGAATAACTACACTGAAAATATTCGAATGCGTGAGAATCGGGCCCCAGCTTATGAATAATATTCGAAAGTCACAAAAGAGAGGGTCGTCAGGCGACGAAAAAAGGTTTCATACAAAGTGTTAATAACAAATGACTGGCTCGCATAATGAAGGAGAATACAAGCTTATGAAAGGCAACAGCCACGGTTATATCTTTAAATGAAATTTTAATGAAAGAAAATGAAATATGATATGAGCCAGGTAGGTACTTTCTTCATGAAAATTGAAAACCCAAACCATACAAAATGAATGTCTACCTTCATCTACAGGTTTAGGACAAAGACAGAAAACTTCTTCATTCTTCAACTAGCCGCATGTTTTTACTCGCGTAATTCACCTTCCCTGGGAATGTCGGGATAAAATAGTCTATGCTGCTCTGGAACAATGTAAGTAGCTGTCTGCAGTTTATCGTAAGTTACCGTAAGTTATCGTAAGTTATCGTAGTAGTTATCGTAGTTTATCGTAACTTATCGTAAGTTTTTAGTGCCCAAGCACAAAAAACTTACGATAAGGGAACCGGTAACATCACGTATTATTTTGTATGTAAACCAAATAAGCGCCTCTTTCGGTAGTATAAGGAACTGAAATTCCATACTTACATATTTGACAGCAGCACTTTGACAGCTTTTGAAGGACGGTATAGTTTACTTTACCATTACTATAGATTTTCATTCTAGGGGCACTGGTGAAAGGATTTTCAGAATCCGTCAGTTATCCCAGAGATCAGGTACTTTCGAGTTCCCGTGAGAATATTGGGATAAAAATTTGCCTATGCGTTATTCTGTTGTATAAACTATATTACTGTAAAGTTTCATCTCAATACGTTCAGTAGTTTTTAACAAACATACATAAACACAAATCCATCCTCACTTATTTTCACATTTGTAAAAAATAGTTGGAAGGAACATGAAGGGTAAGTGAAGATGTAAATTTTTGAGCGTTTTAATTATACTTATACCCCTACATAAAATCTTTAATAATTTTCACTATTAAAGAACGACTCCGTAGCTCAGAGGTTAGAGTAGTCGCCCGGATACTGAAAGGTCGTGGGTTCGAGTCCCATCGAGGGGTTGTGAGACGGGTCGATTTTCTCTAAATAGGTACATACCTACTTCATTTTCAATTTTTCAATAATAAAAATTACATAGTGAATGCAAAAAAGTCAAAACTTAAATAGGTACTTACTTAACTTATACTTATGTCTTTACATTTGCAGCACCCGACATTTTGTCAGATACTCCAAGATATTCCACAAGCCAACAAGAGACGAGCGCCGGAACCACCGGATGTAACGACAAAGTTGGTTCCGTACGAGCAGTCATATTCATACGGAGGCGAATAACACTTCCGGTACAGTCGACGACAAAATCTACAATCATTTTTTTTAACAGTATAAAATTGACTTTAATCTGGATCGCGTGGAAGTCGCGGCCTTTTCTTGTTATCCATAAACAAAGAATACCAGACCAGCAGAGGAGACATCGAACGATACTAGACATTACAATAAGTACAAATGCGAAAAACCTTTAAATAATGGTTATCCATCCATGCAATAATATAAAAAAATAAATAATAGTACACTGGTACAGAAACTACACTCCGCTAAACCATTTAAATAAATAGCAACTCTAATTACAAAGCAATAAAGTGGAATTCAGCTTGTACGGTGCTAATTACGAGCGGCCACACGTTGCATCTCTTTCTATCGCATATATTGTAGCATCGAGCGACAGACGCATGACAAAATTACCTCTGTCTGTAGACTTTTCACGCCTACACCACTTAACTAATTTTGATAAAAATTTGGCGTAAAGAATTTTATTTTTGAACCATAAGCTCAAGACATGCACACATTTGTGCAAGACTACAATTAATTTCCAGGAAAGCTGGCGTTAGTTAAGCGAGCATACGTTAATATGGGTAAGTTCAAAGGGTACTTTTCGCGAAGTTGAAAGTTATTCCTTAAAGCGTGATAATTGGGTCAATCAACTTTTTCTTGTACCAAAACTTGTCCCTGCAACGAAAATTTGAAATCTCTGAAACCATCAGTTTGCTATAAAATTTATTACTAATCCAGATCCTTTATTTTTACAGATCCCTAGAATACAGTACTTTTTATTCCGTCAGTTAAATTTTACTTAAATGATAAATATTATATCTTTTTATCAGTAACTTAGGGGACTTCATTACGGTTCCATACCAAACGTAAGTCCCCTAAGTTACCAATAAAACGATATAATTTTGCAAAAAAATTAGTAAAATTTAATTGACGGAACAAAAAGTACTGTGTTCTAGGGATCTGTAAAAAATAAAGGATCTGGATTAGTAATAATTTTTTAGCAAACTGATGGTTTCGGAGATTTCATTTTTTTTTTTGCAGGGACATGTTTCGGTACAAGAAATAGTTGATTGACCCAATTACACCGAATACCACGCGAACAAAGTCACGGGCGCCCACAGTGCAGTGTAATATTAAATGATTTTAATATAAGCTATCAACACATATTCAAACGTCAGCGAATAGCGATAAATGCAAGATCAGCAAAAAGTATCAAAGAAAATATGCCGCGCGAGGGTGACGCCTCTCGTCAAGTTAACATTATGGAAATATGAATCACGCTATCAAAGTTTCTGCGCCTGCTGAGAATATACAAGTGTATGGAGGCTACAGTGGAAGATTTATCTTTTATCCTACAAACTAGCTGATCCTCGCGAAACGTGGTACCCGTTCCCGTGGGAATATCGGGATATAATATAGCCTATGTCACTTGGGATGAATGTAGCTATTCGATGCAAACAAACAAACAAATTATTCCTCTTTATAATATTAGTATAGATAATGAGTAAGTAATGGATATAGTGATATGGCAAAACTGAAAATTTTATTTATCGAAAGGTGGCAGGTATACGATTAGAAGCTGTAGATAATTCAGGGAAACGTAATAAAAACCTTTACACAGAAAGAGATTGGTTGGTACACCGGTATTTTTGTAGGTTAGATTGGTGGGTGAGTAATTAATTACTATTTCAAATATTTCGTACGGTAGTGCATAAATGCTGAGGATACTCCATGTGGGGCGAAATACGAGTAGAGTACTGTAGAGTGATTAATGCAAGTGCAAGTGTGTGACACCGAGTGCATCGAGTGATTTGTGAAAGTGCAAGTATGTGACAATGAGTGCATCGAGTGATTGGTGAAAGTGCAAGTGTGTGACACAGAGTGCATCAAGTGATTGGTGAAAGTGCAAACATGGTGTTGCAGTTGCTGTGTTGTGTTAGCGTAAGTAAGCTTAATACTTTTCGCTTTTACATATTTGTCTACTTACTCTTCAGCTTGAGTTCCGTTGTAAATATTTTGTAATTGTAATCTTAAATAAGTGACCGGTATGATTCCAATTCTTGTAAAAGAACACAATACAATATTAAGTATTATTTTTGAATGTAAGGGGCTATGCATCTCCCGTAGGAGATGTAGTCACTGCGACCTAAAAGATCTATTGTGATTGTGACTCGCCACCTGGTTAAAGTAACTCTTTTAGCCTGGAGGCTTCCAAGAAGTCTAGAATACTCCTAGCTTTTAGACTTTTAATCTCCTCCGGGCGCATAACCCAGATGGATACTGCGTTTGTGAACACAATACATTCAGGGACAGCATCCAAAATGCCGGTTATTGCTGCAAGTAATGATACCTGTATATTCGGGACCGCACACCAACCCCTTGACAGAGAGCTCTCTGCACGACACGCAGATTGCCTTGCATAGCCGTCAGAAGTAGGTTAATTGTACGCCCGCAATAGCTTTATGGCTTATATCATTTCGCATAATTCGCTTTACTGTAACACGCACGAATCACAGGCTAAAGGCGGAATTACACGAGGCAAGATATTGCATACAATTTGCAGTACATTGCTATTTGCTATGTGAGTTTGAACATTGCTATGTTACTTAGGCCCGTATTCTAGAACGACTGATCTCTTCTCAAGTATAGTTAGAAAGGGATGAATTTATTCGTTGAAAGTATTTTACATCCTTTTCTAACTGTACTAAAGAAGAGATCAGTCGTTCTGGAATACGGGCCTTAGCAATGTTAATTCAGCATTTCCTTTTACAACTATTCGCTTAAGTAAGTAATACTTTAATTTTTTGTCTTCCATTTATAAATTCCAGTCTCGCAACAACTAAGCGGAAATTCATGACATCACACACCTCATTTCATATCATCGTATAATAGAAATTCATGTCACGTGACATCTCAAGTTGTTATGTAAGAATAAAATATCTCGGAAAATCTCATACGTAATCTTGACTCGAGTGTACACAACAAAGAATGCCTTAAGGAAGGGAATTACAGGCGATAAGGAACTCTATTGCATCGATATTAGATTGAAATGCAGCGTTAGGCATTGAAGGTGATAAAACGGTCCGTGTGTTAATGCATTTTCGATGTAACGGTAATAAAATACGGTTGATTATTGCTCGTGGTGTTAAACGGTGCGCTGTGCCCGATCCGCGCCGACCCGAAGGCGTCAAGTTACGTAACTTCGCGTATTGATCGCGCCGCGCTCCCCGCGCAGCCTCGACTCCCCGCGCGCCGACCAATGGCAGCCTTCGGTTTAATTTTAATTCAATGGCGGCGCGCAAATTCTGCGCCCTGATTTGTCAGCTCGTTACGCGGCGTACGTCAAAGGTTTCGGCGCGGTCGCCTTTTGTATGCCCTCTCGTAGGCGATGACGCTTCATCAATTTGTCAGATCGGAACTTTCTTATAATGGATAGTGGGGAAATACAATGTCTATGAAGGGAAGTCTCCTGGAAATTATTGGCCAATATTGATAAATCGTTATTATATCAAACACCACTTTCTTCACGAAGAAAATCCTATGTATTACTTACAGCAATTCATTATCCTGTATAATATCATCCTTGACGATAAAATGACATTTTTCGTCCACAATTTGTCAAGAAAAGACGTAATAGGTACTGCAATTTATTTCATGTGAATAAATAAAATTTTACCACTGCATTTTGAGAAAGTAGATTCCCCATAACCCTTTCGGTAGCTTAGTCGGTCAGACAGAGCATAAACAACCTTCATATACAGGGTCAGGTCAGGATAAGCAATAGCTTACCGGAAGTGTGGTAGCTGTCTAAACAATATAAGTAGAAAGCTCAAATGCAACAAACTTTACCAATACCGAATAAAACCATTTAATTTAAAAGGTTACGCAACCATGACGCGCTGACATAACCAATCACAACGCGTTCAGGGTTAATCAACCGAAGCTGTTGGCGTCGTTATTCCTAGTTTAATTCAAATGAAATACGCCTCCATTAACGCAGAAACGCCATTACACGATTAATGGAATGTGGTTAAGGGACAAAATGATATTTTACTGTTCCGCTTCTAATAATAGAACTAGCAATTATGCCATTTATGGTTTCACTAGCTTTCCGCTCGCGGCTTCGCCCGCGTGAACTACACGACGTTATGCCACGGGAGTGTGATATTTTTCCGGGAT
Source organism: Crambus lathoniellus (assembly GCA_949710035.1). Classification (NCBI taxonomy): domain Eukaryota; kingdom Metazoa; phylum Arthropoda; class Insecta; order Lepidoptera; family Crambidae; genus Crambus; species Crambus lathoniellus. The sequence goes on along the minus strand of OX453316.1, from coordinate 24,364,677 downwards.
AAAAAGTAGCCTATGTTCCTCTCCAGACTATAAAGTATCTATGTCCCAAATTTCAGCCAAATCCGTTCAGCCATTTTGGCGTGATTGAGTAACAAACATCCAAACATCCATACATCTAAACATCCAAACATCCAAACTTTCACATTTATAATATTAGTAGGATTGGATTTTTAATTGGAATGTGATTGAAAGTTTTCAGCTCCTGACATGATTACATGGAAATAATTTTATAAAGAGCACATATTCTTTCATCTGCAATATAAAACTTGAGTTCCACCTAAGTATATATCATGGGCTTTATAATGGGAAGTCGTAGGACACGTTATTATTAAACATCACGAGAACTTGAATAAGTGGTACTATAATTTCTTACGAAAATATAGCGTAACAGCGTAACAGCGTAAGTAATCCAAGTTTTATCGGTTTCATATCCAATCAAAAAGAAAATATCTACCGTTAATTTCAATTTAGCAAAGTTCCAATTCAAAAACTTATTCATAAAGATGAATTCCAAAGGCACCTTCTAAAATTCATAGAAACATAAAATATTGTTAACGTATTTAAAAGTAAACGAGACTTAAAAGAGACCGTGAACAAGACATTGACACCAATAAACTGAGCCCCGGTCAGGGACGGCGAGAGCAGCGCAATCTTGTTAGAGAATGCTCGCTTTGATAAGCACACTTACTGCACAGTCAGCATTGCCCGCGTAATGGAGCGAAAATCTGAGACAGCAAAACAAAATTCAGCGGAAATTATGAAAAGAAATAACATAAATGATGGTTTCTTTTCGTTGGGAAACATAATATCGATAGATGCTGATCATAATAACTTTTCAATGGCAGTTTTGCATAGGAAGTTAAAATGACACGTTCCGGAAACAAAGAAATTGCTCACAAAAATTGTTAACGTCAACTGAACGCATCGGTAGTTGAACAAAAAGAATGAATCAAAGCATGTACATACTTACAAAGAGACTTTCAAGCTTTCAATAGAAGATATTGAAAGGAGACTTGATAGAAACCATGAATAAGACATTGATATCAATAAACTGAACCCCAGTCAGGGACGGCGAGAGCCGAGCGATCTTGTAAGAAAATGCTCGCTTTGATAATCACACTTATTGCACAGTCGGCGTCGCACGCGTATAACATGATCGGCAAAACGAAATTTATAGTAAGCTATGAAAAGGAACTGCAAAACAAGAAACGGATTTAATTTTGGAATAGAAAACATTGAAAGAAGGACAAGATAAAATTTAATTTTTAACGACGTACCTATTAAATTTTGTCGTCCAATTCACACATTACTGAAGCAATAAATAAATTTCTGTCTAAAGTTGTAATTTAATTGAACTAAATGACCAATACACCTTGAATGAAAAAGATAGGGTGGATTTAGACCTAAACCTGCATGTAGAATGCTCTTCTTCTAAATAATAATAAACCAACATGTCTCCTACTTCTCTTTATATAGCAAGCATGATATTTATGGTTTTTGGTAATACCCATCGTTGTTTCCAATTTCCGTAACATGCACTAGTGCTCAAGCTACTATAATTTGGTATTGGAACAATGTATGTGATGGTGTCCTATATTTATTTATATTATTATTTATTTATTTAATAACCACTATAACTTTAAAAGTTCAACCACAGAACAGACTTATACTACGCGCCGAGTCACGCACGCTCGATAGTTAAAAAGATTTCTGCGAAGCTCGTGTTGATGTGCAGGCTGAAACGGAAGCGTGAGGAGGGATCAATAAGCCCTTAAGTCGGGAATAAGCCACACAATAGGCAGGGTCATGGGCGCTCAGTCTTAAATCCATTCATTTAATAGGTAGGTATGTGAATATTGTGAATCTGCTTAAAAAAATATTAATACTTGAGGCAACAGAAAGATGCCTACTTTATTTGCAGAAAGAAGCGTGAATTGAAAGAAGTTTATATTCTTAATCACTCGTGTCTTTATTACATGTGTAAAACTGTAATAATATTAAAAAGCGTTTTTAATTGAAAATTGACTCGCTAGATCTAAATTAATATGGTAAGAAATAAATTTCAATTTATTCAAAATCAAATTGATTTATTTGAATCAAAAGCTAGAAGAAATTGCAATTAGAAATAAGCTGGCCCCTGTACTGTACAAGAAAGATTTGAGACTTTGTAGTATTCATGCTCTTAATAATACAATTATTTTAAACACTAATGTAAATAGGGTTCAGATTTAATTTCCAAATAGTGGATTAGATAGATGATAGATATACGCAATAGATGAAATTGCTTCCAATTTCCATAACACAGATTCACCTAGTTAATTCAGAGCAATGTTGTTCATTTATATAGATCGCGATCTGTCACTTGTTGATCAAAATATATGGAACGCTCAACAAGCTGGAAAATGGCGTACCATTAGTATTCTAAGACGACGAAAATGTTACGAATATGACTAATCCAATTATATTTACTGGGTCATGAATTTTGTTTGCTAATTCTGAAAATTCGTGGGACTATTTACCTACATAATTGTCTTGGTATCTTACTATATTTATCGTTACATACAAGTTACGTTACATTAAAGTTTACGCAACTTGAGATCGATCAAGTGTAGTGTGTACTTAAATTTAAAAAAATTGTCGGGATTGACATTGCAAATAGGGTTTTCACTAAGAAGCATTTCATGATTATCATCAGCCATTATGTACCTATGTCCCAAATACTAAGCAATGACGTGGGCACAATAAGAAGTGGGTCTTTTACAAACTTAGTCTTACTAAATCAAATACTTATTTATTGCATACCATAAAACACTAAAGTAATAAATACCATAAATATTACTTACCAGCAAGAAGTAAACAACTAAATCCATTGGAATTCGACTTGTAAGCTTTAAATTCAGTAAAACACATTACTGCTAATAACAGCAGCTTACGCAAAATCCAATTGTACCACCTAACACGTCACCAAACTAGGTCCAAAATACGCAGAGTATTTTATTCCCATTGAGAACCATCCAATTTACTCCCAACGTAATTCCTTTGGAACACACAAACTAGTCTGAAAGCCTGAAAGCTCTAATCACGTTGAACAATAGCCTTTAGGAAGTCATTAACCAATTTGTACAACACGCGAGCCACAAATGACCTGTGCTTGACATTATCAACAAATTCATGTGGAATCTATGCGCACTAATGACACAAGTTAACTACGATGATTCTTTATTGACAGGCTATTAGGTTTAGTTTAGTTTAATTGTAATCATAATCCATTTATCATTTTACATACATTTGTATTGGATTCGACATTTTATGTAAAGTACACAGCACGTCAAATGGCAAGCGGTGACCGCGTATGTAATTAAATTAGCGAGATTTTCGTAGTGTAATTTGTTGTGTTTGATGTTTGATGCGCTGTCAACTACTGTCTGTCGGGGCTGTCGGCACTGTTTTCTTATCAAAAGCCAAAAAATACGTAGTGTTGGCACAATTTGGCTGTATTTTGAATACCACCTTGAGATATTAAGGAAATTTTAGTCTAATATCCAGCCGACTCGTTTTAGTTGTTTAGGCGTGGAAACGAGAGGCAGATATACCAAATTATTATAATATTGGTAAGAAAACTTAAGTATATACCACAAGACAAATTAAGCTTGGTATTAAAATCAATCTTCTATCAAACTATACACGATACTGTTACAAAGCCCTTAGACATAGTTATAACAACCAAGTATTGTTTATAACTTAATTAAATTAATCAGTGGCTAAGCGAGTCTACTCCAACTAAGATTGACAGACCATTCAAGTTGTACAACAAACTAGACATTATAATCTACTTTGATAAATAGATATCTGTTTCAGATAGATTTAATTGTACAGAAATTCATAGACTGTTTAGAAACATTGACATTGATGAGGCGTAAAAAACGAAACCGAGAACAAAAATACAAGTTTGAACTTTTCAAAAAGAAGGTAATAAGTAACGAATTCATGAAGAAGCAATTCAAAAGAATCTTGTCATTTCGAATGAGATATGTGATGAGACTGATGAGAGAAGATAGGTAGAAATATTAAGATATGAAAGGAACGTACTACTTAATGAAGAAAGAACCTGAAAAAACCCTCCCAACCCCTGCGGGAGAAAGACATGATTATACGTATGTATTACATTCACCCAAGTTGATCCGATTACGATACGATACTCAAATACGATTGCCGCCTGTCATAAACAGCGAACTTTATTGAGCATAAGCCAGACATCCCCGAGGGTCGGGGGTTGCGTGAATCGTGCCAATATTAACTTATATTGCTACTATTACGGCGGTCGAATATGTGGAATATGCCTTTTGTGGGTCTGTTAACATTAATAGCTGCTGCTGTTAACTCAAATAGCTGTTTATTTTAAGGTTAGGTTTTAACCATTCCAGTTTGATGTGAAACATAAGCTTATGGAGCATGTTGCAGGATATAGAATCACTTGTAGACGATATGTTAGCATTGAAATCTGTATCACAATATCCAAGCTTTACATAACCAGTAAGCCATAAACGTTTTACGACTTTTAAATCCGGCCCTCTTCTCATGCTTTAGTTTTCTTAGCTATTCCCATTTACTAGATTTGGCCATATAACAATCACCTAAAGTTCAGCACTGGAAGAAGAAGAATCCACCCACACTTATTCCACTATGTTTCCCAGTGTCAATAGGCAATCAATAGTTGGACCAATCACTCGGATGAAGGACGAGAGTGAATTAGTACAATTCAAATACAAATCCAAAAGCACAAAGACATCTACATCTGCCAAAGTTTGCGTGTGAGCCCGATCCGTCGGCGTCAAATATTGACCCCGTGTTGTTAGCTCTGAGCTCGGAGGTACGGCAAAGGCACATCGGAACCAACTGTCCCATTTGATTGTCAATTGATTTTGAACCGTAATGAGTTAAAAGAGGATCTGGAATGGATTGAGGAAATTCGTCATTTAGTTCAAGGCCACGTGGGTGTTGATTGTGCCTCTAACCTTTGTGTCGCACGTAGGTACTCGACTAATTGGAGCATTGAACGCAGGCCCTCGTGTTTCGCTGTAATTAAAGTCTAAAGGAAGTAGCCAAACAAAAGAAAGTCTTTGGAATTAAATGCTTTTACTTTTAGTATGGAAAAACTTAAAAACTAAACCATAGCTCTTAAATTGTAGACTAGAAACGAAACGATTTGTAATCCCTTAAATAAAATCTTAACTCTCATGCCACAACCTGCATCTCTCCTTTGACCGATCGTTGTTTTGAAGGGAGGACAGGCAATCGATGAAATAGTCATAGTCATAGTCATAGTCATTTATTCACAAACAATAAAATTGTATTGGAAATAACATAAGTACTTATTACAAAATTAAATAGAAAGACAATTACATATTACAAAATTAAATAGAAAAAACACACAGGAAATAAAAGCTAGGTATTTAAAAGATAATGATAAAGTAGGGCACCAAAAACGAAAGTAACGGTATTAAATTATTTTCTTTCATTTACATAATCATCGATGGTGTAATAACACTTTTTCAACAGGAATGATTTTAGATTATTTCGAAATTTGTTGAGATTATAGGTAGTTTTAAGCTCAACTGGTAATGCATTAAATAATTTAATGGCTTGGTACCGGACGCAATGCTTAGCAATGTTTAGCTTTGGTACCAAAACGATTTTCAAGTTTTTCAGACGGGTGAGTTCTCTTCGTGTTCTATCCTCCTTTGTTTCCAATTTATGTAGATGTTTTACTGTGTATGTCAAAAGAGTTAGAATATATAAGGAAGGGACAGTTAAAATACCTAACATTTCAAAATGGGATTTGCATGACTCTGTCTGATGAAGGCATTTCATAGTTCGGATTGCTCGCTTTTGTAACACGAAAGCTGATGAAATATTATATTGATAACTATTTCCCCAGAACAGTTACTATAACGGAGTTTGGATTCTACAAGTGCAAAATAAACTAATTTTAGCTGAGCTAGAGTTATTTCATCTCTCAAAATTCTTATAGCATAGCATGCAGAACTTATGCTAGATTCTAAAGCCTATATTTCCTTATTCCAGCGTAAGTCTCTATCAATATGCATCCCTAAGAATTTGACTGATTCCATGGAATCAATATTAGAGTCATTTACTTTAATTTTAAGGGATTATTTTTCCCTTGCATTGGTCCTAAATAAGATAGCTGATGTTTTTTTTGTATTTAATATGAGATTGTAGCAAGTAAACCAATATTCAAAGTCGTAAAGCATATAATTTAATTTTATATTTAGTTCCTCTATTGTTTTTGCCGCTGTTCGTAATGTTCGCTCATCAAGGCGGTATTTTTAGAGGAGCTTGCCACTACTTGCAGTCTTAAAAAAACTTCATGATTTAAAGATTTAAAATACACGAACAAGCTTTTTGTTACCCATGCGCAACAGTGTTTACCATACCATAGGAATAATGCGTCGATTGAAACGAAGATTTTCTCAATAATTTCTTATATTGTCTTCCAAGTTAGCCATGCGAGCTTACAACCGAGCCTGCGCCCGCAAGGCCCCTAATGTACATTTTTGCTATGCCTGAACTAGTGGCTACTTATCTTATACTACATACATCGACTCCTTACAAACGAAATACATTTCTTATTTTTATAAAACTAAGGTGGGCACGCGCAAAACATTGTGCGCCGGACCCGGCCACGCCCCATCGGCACATTCGAAGTACCGACACGGTTTCTAACATTTCTGTTCACCTCTCTGTCGTACGTCCGACCTCTCGCTTGCTCATGGGCGAGGCTTGCCCCCTCCAAGAATTTATAAAATAACTACCTACATTTATTTTGACATTTATCAGTCTGTCTCTTTTTACTATACTGACCCATCCCGCTCATTTACAGGGACCATCGGGGGGCCATAGACTGAATACCTACCTGGTGCCTGAAAACTTATTTATTAAAGATAAGTTTTCAGTCACCCTTTTTCAGGCCACCTATGTCATCGACCTATGTCTTAGGTCCCATTATTTCATAGTATTACTAATAAAACGTCATTGGTTTTACTCAGTACTTTATACTTACATAGTCCCTACCACCTCGCCTGGCTTCATTGGGATACCTCTGGTTTTCCACCAGCCCAGGATTGTAAGACCTAGAACCTTGATACCTTTCCCTACCTACCTAACTAGTATTAATTACTTATAGCTAATTAGGTTAGCACAATGAAACCAGGGAACACAAATAGTTTTTATTTTCATACCAAACACCTTACACTATAAGTTAGGTCACATTAGGGCTTATGTAAGTACTAAGTTTATTTAATTACACTATAACTTAATTATCTTAAAAACTATAAAAGCCACACAAACGTAAAGCATATCACTAGAAAGCTTATAATTTTATCTACGTTATTAAACTAAAAAGAACGTTACATATTCATATACAAAAAAGTTATCAAAGTTATAAGCTTATGGCTTTTACTAGGCAAGTTTAGCAAATAATACTTATGCTAGGTACTTACATGATATAAACAATCACTGATTTTAATCACTATTTACGCACTTAGTGTCACTTTAAATTGTCTTTTATCACAGATAGGTAGCCTATGTCCTTTCTCAGGCTATAGACTATCTTTGTACCAAAATTCATTCAAATCGGTTCAGTAGTTTAAGTGTGATTGTGTAACACACAGACAGACAGAGACGCATTTATAATATAAGTAAGGATAAGGATTGATGCTGTCCGTAACACTTTTAACGCATTTAATAGTCCCAAAAAAATGTTGCTAACTATTTGAATCTTCTATCTATTCTAGTTTCTATGAAATTTAAGCTCCTTATCAAACCTTTTCGTTCCAATTTACCCACAATTGAGTACCAAACCCCAAAACCCGATCACAAATACGAAACGGCGTGCGAAGCGGACACAATATCCTGGCGTATTATTGGCGTCCCTAAACTAATAGGGTAGTGAGAGTCCCTGAATATTCTCGATATAGGCTCCAATTATGGGATTCCTATGTCGAGGAGTCTTCCGGCGACTGCGCCCACTTTCTACTAAGCCCATGGGCGTAGTCGCCGGTTCACATTTTTTAAATATTTTTTTCCGTCAACTGTGTTTGGTATACACAAAAGATCTATTGTTTTAAATCGAATTCTAGTACAGTTAGTAAAAAAAGGATTTGAAATAAAAGAGTTTTATAAGAAAATCATTTGTATTTATTTAGGTCAGCCTTTACAAAAGTAAACAAATCTTGGACCAATAGGCATTAACTAGGACTAATCGAAGTATTTAGAAAAAATCGACCCGTCTCACAACTAGCTCCGATGGGAGCTAGTTGTGAGACGGGTCGATTTTTTCTAAATACTTCATTTTCCATTTTTCTGTAATAAAAATTGCATTGTGAATGCAAAAAACTAAAAATTAAAATAGGACTAATCGCATAAAACTATAACCATTTATAAGTCATATACAAAATAATATAAAAATACAGTAGGCCTTGAGAAGTCGAAGGGCGATGTTCCTCCATCTTGTTGGATCTAAAATTAAAATATTTACATTACACTTCGACATTGTAATACTTATTTAATACAAACAATATTATATATAAATATATAATATCAATTAGCAACTGTATGATGAGTGAAGGGCCCCATAGACGATCAGTTCGCCTATCGGCCTAGATCGGATCGGCCGTCTGACGTTCGAGAGCTCCATCGGCCACAAACTGGACCGATAAATGCCTTTCGGCAATAGTCGACAACCGCCTTTAGGGCACACTAGCAGTTGTTTGCCGTCAGTTTTAGTATTAGTCAGTAGTTTCTGTCCGGCCGATAACTGTCGACATTGGCCACGCTCCCCAGCGGCCACACACTATACCTGCGCATTAGCCGTCAGTTCCAAATCTTATACCTCCTTTTTAATATACCAGTTTACACCTAGTTTAACCAAAAAGTTTGCTTAGGAATATGACGCTTTGAAACTTCAAACGCAAGGAGTAATAATTTTTAGTTAAACCAGGCCTGTCTCACTTCCATACAAGCGGCGCAAAATCCCCGAGATATTTACCTACTATTCTGGAAAACCACCTAATTTCAACCTTTTGCATTGCGTATAGCGTTCATAGTACAATAACTGTCTGCCGTCTCGTTTCAATCTGCTACGGCTGTCAGAGGTGCTACTTTATCTGTGAAAGTAATACACGCGAAGCGAGACAGATGGCGACACATGCGGGTGCGTGCGCTGCGTGTGCGACAAGTCGAGCGAGTGCCAGCCTATTGAGACTAGTCCGGTGACCGGACGCTTGCGTTTATCATACCTAAACTCGGGAGTGAAATTTCTGTACCGTAAGGTACTAATATATATTCTGTGGTTAAACTAGGTGTAAACTTACTCTTTGTTTATTAAAAAGGCCGGAGGGGAACTGTGAGTGTGTGGCCGATTGTTGCCAACTAACATACCGTTGCCAACAGGCGAACTGATCGTCTGTGGGGCCCTTGACACCATTTGCAACCTTTTCTCTTTAAACTGATAAGTTTCTTGAATGTGATTGGACGAGCCAAAACATCACTCACCCTGGAAATGCAGCGGATACAGGCGGAACAGGTATGTCTCATCATCACGTTAAAATCCATACTCATATTATAAATGCGAAAATTTGTGAGTATGAATGGATGTATATATGTTTGTTACTCTTTCACGCAAAAACTACTGAACGGACCTGGATGAAATTTGCAACAGACATAGATTATAGGCTGGAATAACACATAGGATACTTTTTATTTCGATATTTCCACGGGAAACACGCGGGTGAAACCGCGGGTTAGTTAGTTAGGCGCTAGTTAAAGAAATATTTGTCCCCGGGTGTGGATCGGTCCACCACCCCTGGCAGACCACGTAGGTAGGATTAGTATCACAGCGCCATCGGCTGCTCTAAATACGATACAATATCCTGTAAAGTATTATTGGCATCCCTAAACTAATAGGGTTGTGCTGCCATTATTGAGACGTTTCGTGTCGAGTTCGGGCTTCGGGATACAACGACCGTTGGTGGTTCGTTAAGGTGGCTTGGATAATTGGGGAACCGGGGACTCTACTCTAAAACGCAAATCCGAAACTTCGGTAAGCCCCGCCCTTTTCACTCGATTCTGTCATGAGTCGAGAGTGAGAGGGACGAGTATAACGAATTTTGCGTTTCAGAGTAGGCCCTCAGCCGGCCTAGCATGAGCGGCTTATATTGTATGCGTGATATGATATGGTACGGCATGCCGTTTTGCTTACACCTTAGTGGGGTAAGCGAGACAACTTGCCGTACCATATCATATCGCGCGTTATAAGCCGTTCATGCTAGGCCGGCAGGTATAACTTAGGCTGGCAAAATTGTGTACCTACTCTAGTTTCGGTTATTGCTGAAGATGAGATTAAAAGTTATTCATGTGTGGAAAATTGAGGTACTTATAAGTATCTATTCGATGTAAATTGTGACTGAACACTAGACTTATGTTTGTAGTCTAGTATACATTTACTGGTAAACATAATTTAAACAATATTACGTGGTATAGGTACGTAGTTCCTTCTAGCAATATTTTCAATGAATCGGTTCCAAAGAACGTCAATTTGTGGAGCAACATATTAAAACAAAGAACACTGAAACAAAAGCAACTTCACAATGCCAAGCTAAGTTAGATACGAGAGCGCAGGAGGTCGAAGCTCTAACATTTACATGCAAATAGTTTTTGCTTCCTCTAGTGCTCCGTACGTACTTACCTATCTGCATAAAATAAACGATTGTATGTCTTTATCGTAGCTCTTCGAATATCATTATTGACATAAGTATGTTAGGATTTTACTATGAGTCAAGTATTTGGGTCTGGGGGGAGATATTATCTGCAAGTTATTCATAAATTCCTATTTCCCAATTCTAGCTCCGTTTATAGACTAGGTACTAGTCTTCCGCCCGCGGTTTCGCCCTCGTGGACTGCACGATGCCAGGCCTGTCTCACTTCCATACAAGCGGCGCAAAATCCCCGAGATATTTACCTACTATTCTGGAAAACAACCTAATTTCAACCTTTTGCATTGCGTATAGCGCTCATAATACAATAACTGCCTGCCGTCTCGCTTCAATCTGCTAGGGCTGTCAGAGGTACTACTTTATCTGTGAAAGTAATACACGCGAAGCGAGACAGATGGCGACACATGCGGATGCGTGCGCTGCGTGTGCAACAAGTCGAGCGAGTGCCAGCCTATTGAGACTAGTCCGGTGACCGGACGCTTGCGTTTATCATACCTAAACTCGGGAGTGAAATTTCTGTACCGTAACTTACTAATATATATTCTGTGACGATGCTATCCCGCAGGAATGTGATAATTTTCCGGGATAAAAAGTAGCCTATGACAGTCTCCAGCTCCCAAACTATTTCATACCAAAATCACGAAACGGAGCGACGTATGCTCCGTTTTGACGTGAAAAGAGGACAAACACGCAAACCCACATACACGTTTCACATTTTATAACATTAGTTTAAATAGGGAAATCGTCAAAATGAATGATTTAAAATCGTAAGAACACAACATTTACTACAAAGGAGATTGCCAGTTTTAAAATGCTAAGTAAGTAGTAAGTGAATCACTATTCACAGAGCTCTTCAAAAGCATGAGGGAGATATAATATCTTATTCGATCCTCTCTGAAGCTGAAGCAGACGATTCATAGGCTGTTAGATCGCTGAGACGATGCCGACGAAACGGCTGGGTAAATTGTGACAGGCCAGCATTATAGGGGCTTACCGGTATTGAAACGTTTCTATTTTATTGGTGGGAATTTACGTTACCTGGAAATATGGAGAATAGCGATTGGATATTTATAATAGGTCTTTACCTATGAAATTGCCGTTTTGTATGGAGATTTCTGTAATTATTATTTTTCCATACTAACGTTTTTGTTATTATTTAACGACTAATATTATGTAAATTTACACAATTTTACACACGTATTTATGGACATTTTAACTACTAAATGACACATTCGTAAAGAGAAAAAAAATTTTTTTTCACTAAGTTACAACTAATAAAGTACGAAATTCTGGAAACAAAAATAGCCGTAACTTTCGGAATAAGTTTTTTCTATGTAAATAATCAAATATCGTGGTTATTAAATTATCAAAAGTTGCTCGATACGGTCTTAATGTAACGCAATATTAAAGAAATCATATATTTCTAATATTATAAAAGTTGTTAAGTTATATGTACAAAAGAAAAAAACGGCAATTTCATATGTAAAGACCTATTATTTAAGTACTTACGTACAAAAAAAATTATTGTCATTAATATGTAAATCCAAGATTTAATTAGTACCTTTAAACACCATCATCATCATCATCATCATGTCAGCCGAACGACGCTCACTGCTGGGCATAGGCCTCCCCCAAGGATCTCCACAACGTCTTCCCGCGACCTGGACCAGATCGTCGGTCCACCTTGTAGGGGGCCTGCCCACGGAACATCGTCTTGCATACAAATAAAATTAATTCTACTTTTTTGGATCGACCCGTCTCACAACTACCTAGCTCCGATGGGACTCGAACGCACGACCTTCCACTGTCCGGGCGAATGCTCTTACCACTGAGCTCCAACCTTTTTGAATAATTAAAAATATTCTATTTGTACTTGCATTTGTGAAGAATAGTCAAATGTGGGTGAATACGTTTGTTAATGCAATGAAGATTGATCATTGGCTCAAATATTGATAATCAAAGACAGGGTTATTAGAAAAATTATACTTATCTGCCCTTGGCTATCGCCTGACAGGTCATCTTAAGTTGAAGCAAGATTATTAAGATTACTTACGACACTTTGCTACATTATTAAGTTTTCTCAACGCCAATAAGCGTCATAGGTATCTTCAGTATAGTCAAAGTAAAAAAACTCATTATTCAAAATAAAAAGATTTACAAAATTAAATACTTTTGAATCTTCCTACATTTTTCCTACCACCCGTTAAGGGCATGTTTTAGCTGACAAGAAAAACGGGCGAAAAAACTCATCAGCTTCAACAGAAGCAACGTCATTAACAAATACTAAACATGTCGTTGCTAAACGCATAATAGGAGATCGACCAGTTTTTTTTTTTATTTTAAAATATTTTTAGATATATCAAAAACACAACATGTACTTATTTATTACAGAAAAATGGAAAATGAAGTATTTAGAAAAAATCGACCCGTCTCACAACTAGCTAAATACATTTTCTAAATACTTCATTTTCCATTTTTCTGTAATAAAAATTGCATTGTGAATGCAAAAAACTAAAAATTAAAATAAGTTACTTATTTATTTTCAAATATTTTACATATTTTCGAAGATACAGAACATCAAACTTCCTTATTAGACAAGGACAGCGCTAACTACGTGTGACGTCAGATGTAGGTAGCGCCATAGGTACTCCTGCCATACAAAATTTCATTTTAGAAAGAGATAGCTAGAGTCACGGTTGGGCACAATTCAGCTTGCTCAGCAGCTCTCATTCAGCAGCTCGCTTGTTATCAAACAGATTAAACTTTGAAAAATGGAAAATGAAGTATTTAGAAAAAATCGACCCGTCTCACAATCAGCTCCGATGGGACTCGAACCCACGACCTTTCGCTATCCGGGCGACTGCTCTAACCACTGAGCTACGGAGTCGTTACGAGAAGCGTCGCATTTATCAAATACTTCTTACACGCTGTATAGCCAGCGTTAATTTCATCAATGTGAAGATATTACTACCCCCACACGAGCAGTCGTCCGGATAGCGAAAGGTCGTGGGTTCGAGTCCCATCGGAGCTGGTTGTGACGTTGTGAGACGGGTCGATTTTTTCTAAATGCTTCATTTTCCATTTTTCAACCATAAAAATTGCATTGTGAATGCAAAAAAGTAAAAATTTAAATAGATTAAACTTTTTTTCACTTTTGTTTTACTTACTTGAGTACTTACTTTAAATGTCACGTTTAACAGTCCGATCCCCTATCGTACATTACTTTATTTATATGTAAGGTAGGTATGTTAGTGAAGCAACAAAAGCTAATATTTAAAGTTGAAATGTTATCAGTATCACGTTTATTTAATGGGTCATAGATTATCAAGCGATTAATCATATTGGTTTCAGCGGGGTGATAAATGACGCAGTTTGCAGGAAGTTTGTCAGCGAACGTTGATTAATACTTATACCGCGTACGTTATAAAATCGATTAGAAGAGCTTTTAGTAGAACAAGTTTATTGCCACATTGACAGCTAACTAGCGAGGTTACGAGCGGAGCGATGTGACGTTCCACATCTTTTCATACTGCGGTTCACACCGCAAGCGACATCAATTGCCTTTCTCTCTTTCTCTATATTTCTCTCTCCTTCTCTCTTTCTCTCTATTTCTTTTTCGTTCTCTCTCCTTTTCTCTTTATTTCTCTTTCGTTCTCTCTCCTTTTTTCTATTTCTCTTTATCTCTCTTTCGCTCTTCTTTCTCTCTCTCTCTCTCTTTATCTCTCTCTCTCTTTCTCTCTTGGCTCGTTAGCTCGCTCGCGATCGCAGTGAGGCCTGAGCTTTAAGAAAGAAAAAAAAATTTGTTTGACTGTCCGTTACCTTTTCACGCTCAAACCTTTTATGTGAATTTTTATATAGAGCTTGACTGAACTATAGAGTGGTGAAGCACACCTTGGAGAAGGTATAGGTAGTACCTAAAAAAGGCGATGCAAGTTTGCATGGAAAAAAATACCAGGAGAATTCGCGGCCGAAATATTCTTTCTATTTGTTTATGCCTACAGGAATATATATTCCTATATGGAAAAGGAATATAAACAAATAGAAAGAATCATCAAATACAAAGCTACCAACATTTATTACAAACGAAACCTTTTTCGTCTTTAAAAACAAGGACATATTAAATGATTTCTGAGAACCCTTAAAATCATAATTATTAGCTATCTCAATAAATCTCACTTCCTCAAAACAAGATTTCCTTTGAAGTATTTCGTGAATTGAAAATGCTCGAAGCGAAACAGTAAAATAACCGTAAATAAGATTAGCAAGTTTCCATTTCGTTTAGGAACCTACGAAACTCTTTGAATAAACTTTCCTTATTTATTTAGGTCCTATCGAAAACAATCTTCGATCATTGGTTGATACTTTCTAAGGTACAGTTTCTTCTATAAAGGAAAATCTTTTCTCATAATCTAAATAAATCTTTCTGCGCTCTGTGCTAATATCATCAGTATATTTTGAGAGACAAGAAGCCTTCCGTATTATCCATTGTCAGGCCTGTTTCACTCCCCGTGTTGGCTCGAAAACGCGGCGGCAACGCCGGCGTTGTAAATCCATAGAAATTAGGTCCGCAAAAGAGCTAGAATATATGCGATAGAAAGAGATGCAACGACAACGAGTGGCCGTTCGTACTTTGCCTGCGCCGTACAAGCTGAATTCTACTTTATTGCGTTAAAGTTAGAGTTGCTATTTATTTAAATGACTTAGCGGAGTGAGCTATCTGTTACATAGTAATTATTTAGTAATCTGTGCCATTGTCCAATATTTTTCTTCTAAACATTAACAGTAGGTACTTAAACATATCCATCGCTAATCGTAGTCTATAAACCAGTCGTATCAGAAAGTCATTAAACGTATGATATTTACGACCGGGGCTTGAACTTTACGGTCTGATGTGAACCTTTGGTGGATTTAACAGCTGAAACTTGTGTTTTAAGCTCCATTATGCTTAACCAGATAGGTACCTACTGAAAACATATCAAGTTCTAATCAGCCTGCAGGAAAATTTTCCTAAGTCGGGGATTGAGAATTAGCTGTTTATCATGGTAGAAATGTTAGAACTCATACCATTGTGGAAATCACTACATATGGCTGACCAAACTTAAAGATTAAACCAATGGGGTAATTTTAATTATTTATTTTTGGGGGATAAGGCAATTCTTTTAGTTCATGTACGAGTACGAAGCAATCTTTCAGTGTCTCTCCTATTTCATTTCATTCCCCAAAGCATTATTTACATTTACAATATAATACTCAAATAATACAAAGAATTGTACGCAAAATATTACTAACTAGCGGATCCTCGCGGTTTCACCCGCGTGGTTCCCGTTCCCGTGGGAAAATCGGGATAAAATATAGCCTATGTCACTCAGGAAGAATGTAGCTTTCTAATGGTGAAATAATTTTCTAAATCGGTCCCGTAGTTTCGGAGCCTATTCGATGCAAACAACAAACAAACAATCAAATCTTTCCTCTTTATAATATTAGTATAGATTAATTGCATACAATAAAACCAAACACCCTCCATAACTTCCTAATCATTTTCCTGGAAGTACCGTTCGTCGGACAAACAGATACTCCATTTTATATTGTCTCCGAGTAAAGACAGCTATCGTATGTCCCGGTCGCAGTGATAGTAACAAAGACGGAAGATGTCCTTGGGCGGAATGCCCTTTGGCTGCAGGTTGAAAGGGGCAATTCAACGATGGAATAAGAATCAATTCGAGGGGATTCTTCAGGCTAAGCTTTTACCTTATAGCAGTCTTAAACGTTATTGTTTTAGGAATGCGATTGGCTATACCTTTATAGATTACTGGGCATAATTGAATTGAAGTGACTGGGAAAGGTTAACAGAGTTTAATTTAGAAAGAAAGAGTTCAGTGGTTTTATGTTTAAAGCCAGCTGAATCATGGGTGCAATTGCGTAAGGTGATCTTATTAATTTGACAGTTCATATTGTATTCAATCGGCTGCAATTTGTATGGAATGACATTTATTATGATACAATATGAACTGTCAAATGAATACGATTGACTTTACGCAATTCCATAGCACAGCAACAACGTAGCCAAATATATCAATCAATCAATCAAAACATTTATTTAGTACAGTCGAAGGACAAATTATAACTTAAGTATACGACAAATTACTTAAATGAAAACAACACAGAAAAAAAAGACAATTTAAATACCTCTAAATAAAAAAAGAAAGATAGTCCCACGACTGTACCAAAAGGGATCTAGTTCAGCATATGTCAGTTTTTGAAAACTGACGCTGGTTTTCAACTAGATCCCTTTTTCCTTGACATCTGAATGCCAAGACAGCCCTAATAGCTAAATTAAAAAAGAAACACACAAAAACAATGGCACTGACAACAAGGCGCCATTGTGCCGGCCAGCGGTGTTCGCGGGCTGGCTAGTCTGCTGCGCTGCGAGCGGCGCGCCAGGCAGGTGCAATCGTGCAATGCAGGCGCGATACTTGCCGACTCGCAGGAAAACTATAAACTTACATACACAAACAGAAAATAAAATGATTCTATATGCAAAACTAAAACTGTTACATGGAAGAAAGATTGGAAATAAGTAAGTAAACGGAAGTGAATGCAAGTGGAACATAGAGAAGTAAGTACAAGTACTTAAACGAATTATTATGCATATAAATAGGCTATACAAAACCCATTTTATACTAGGTACTCAACTCATTACTTACACTCTTGTTTACATTAGATAAGATATAGATAAAAATATTCTTTATTCACTTAGACATAATAAATATGTACTTATGAATCGTCAATATTTTCCTACCACCCATTCAAGACTTTTTTAACTGACAAGAAGAATGGGCGCAAGAAACTTGCCAGCGTTTCTTAGTTAGGTAACGACATTTACAAAAAAAAACATATCGTTACTAATACAACAATTGCTTAGTATAAAAATACATCATATTAAACAGTGATTATGTTATGTGTTACATCATGACCATGCATTGCGGTCATTCAAATAATCGTCTACTTTATAGTATCCTTTGCTCATCAGCGACTCTTTAATGTAACATTTAAATTTATGCAATGGTAGTTCAATTATATGCTGTGGAACTTTATTAAAAAAGGCTATGCTTTTCCCCAGAAATGAGGCTCTGGATTTTTCTAGCCTAAACTTGGGAACGACAAGTTTATCTTTATTTCTTGTGTTAAAGCGATGAATATCGCTCTGCTTTACAAATGTATTATAATACTTTTTCACATAAATTATATTTTCATAGATGTAATGTCCTGCAACAGTTAAAATGTTTATTTCTTTAAATAGATCTCTTAAAGAATCTCTCGATCGGAGGTTGTAAATGGCGCGAATAGCCCTTTTTTGGAGCACGAATATACTTTGGATGTTAGCGGCTGAGCCCCACAACAAAAGGCCGTAGGACATAACACTATGAAAATAACTAAAATAGACTATTCTAGCCGTTTCAATATCGGTTAAGAGCCTTATTTTCTTAACTGCGAATGCAGCCGAACTGAGTCTACTCGCCAAGGCTTCGATATGAGGATCCCATTGTAGTCGCGAGTCTAATATAATACCTAGAAATTTTGTATTGTTAATGAATTCGACTGTATCGCCGTCTAGTCTAATATGAAAATCAACTTGTCTTACATTAGGTAACGAAAATTTTAAACACTTAGTTTTCTTTGAGTTTAATGATAAATTATTACTATTAAACCAATGTGACACTTTTGAAAGAGCACTATTTACTTCGTCAGAACAGTCATCACCTCTATCTACTTTAAAGACTAGAGATGTATCATCGGCAAATAGCACCGTCTCACATAAATTCTTCGCGTAGTAAGGAAGGTCATTTATGTATATTAAAAACAACAGCGGGCCCAATATTGATCCTTGGGGTACGCCCATAGTAATGGGAGCTCCGGTAGACTCAGTTTTATTAATAACTACCTTCTGAGTTCTTTCATACAGATATGAATGCATAAGGCTTACTGACATTTCAGAAACACCATAATGTTTTAACTTCCTTAATAGTGTTTGGTGATCAACACAATCGAATGCCTTGGAAAGGTCACAAAAAATAGCTATTACATCCTGCTTGTCCTCCCAGGCATCAAGTACATGTTTTAGAAATGCAACCCCAGCATCAGTTGTACTTTTACCTTTTGAAAAACCAAACTGTTTCTCATGCAATATACTATTTAATTTAAAATATTCTAAAAGTTGATCATAAATTAATTTCTCAAATATTTTACTTATTGCTGGTAGTATGGATATAGGTCTAAAATTTGCTGGGTCACTTTTGTCACCAGCTTTAAACAGAGGAATAATTTTACTATTCTTCATTAAATTAGGAAAGACCCCTTCACTTATACATTGGTTAAAAATTATTGCTAATGATGGAGCTATCACATCAATTATTGATTTGATGATACTTGTAGATATGCCCCAGAGATCTTCTGTTTTCTTAATATTTATTGCTTTGAATGCTTTAATAATATCTTCGGTAGTGACATAGCTAAAACTAAATGTTTCCTGGCACTTGTTCACACTAGATTCCATAAGAGAGACAGCGGTGTTGGGGCAAGAATTAAGTCTGCTAGTAGTTTCTAACGGTATTCGAGCAAAGAAACCTTCAAAAGCACTAGCCACCTCAATATCTGATTCAAAAGTCTGATCATTAATTTTTAAGTTAAATGAATTAATTTTGCTTTTTGTTTTGCCAGTTTCTTGGTTTATAATACTCCAGGTAGCTTTTATTTTATTTTCAGATGATTTAATTTTATTTGAAATATACCTTGATTTTGCCAAAGCACATACTTTCCTAAATGTTATTGAATATTTCTTGACATATTCAATGAAGCTAGGATCACAGGAAGTCGTTTTTTGTGCATAGAGTTCAAATAACTTTCTTCTGCTATTATAAATACCAGGTGTGGCCCAGTCACTAAACTTCTTACGATCATTACACTTTATAACTTTTTGTTTAAAATTGTTACTAAATTCTTTTTCAACAATATCAAATAATGATTGATAAGAGTTATTAGCGTCAGCAGAAGCTGGCAAACATTGAATTTTATCTTGTACATTATTTCTAAATTTATTAATACCACGTTTCGGTATTGGCCTGCAAATTACTTCGCGTTTAGGAATAACATTATAGTGCTCAAAAGAAGCTAGTTGTCCACTGTGGTCGGATTTAATAATATTAATTACCGATATATCTACGAGAGAATGAGCACATAGGACGTTACATGAAAATTTTTAAAAATTCCATTTATCTAACTACGGACTGGATATTATTTACCTACATCAAGTTTGAAGGGCCAACAAAATTAGGTATGTACTCGCTTCGATTAACAATAACACATAGTTCGTCCTATTGTTATGTTTTGTATCGTAAATTCTTAAAAGAAACAATAGCAGCTAATTAAGTAGGCACCCATATAGTAAGGTACATTGTTTGTGATCATATAATTACTTTCGTTTCCTTTTCGTTTATAAATTGATATTAATTAAGTATTATGTAAATTTAATTTCTTAGATTATAATATAACTAGCTTTCCGCCCGCGGCTTCGCCCGCGTGGACTGCACGACATTATCCCGCGGGAATTTGTTATTTTTCCGGGATAAAAAGTAGCCTATGTTCCTCTCCAGGCTACAAAGTATCTGTGTTCCAAATTTCAGCCAAATCCGTTCAGCCGTTTTGGCGTGATTGAGTAACAAACATCCAAACATCCAAACATCCAAACATCCAAACTTTCACATTTATAATATTAGTAGGATATAACCCTACTCTAGATAATTGTATTACGTATATTATAAATTTGTTGGATTCACTAAGCAAATAAAAAATGATAATTTAAAAAAAAGAAACAAAAATATGTGGTATATAAAATAATAATAATAAATAGATACATAAGTAATTAAATACTAATGCAAATTGATAATTAAGGGCATTCCGGCGATCAAATTCAGAATTTTCAATGTTTTTAAATTAAATTTCCTGACAAAGTATCATTGCTAGGTCTTCCAAAATATTATATGTGATAGATCTTTTCTTTATGAAGGGAAGTTACTAAATTTTATTTGAATAAAATAAATACAATGTACTAAAAAAATTATTTTCAAGACCCCTTTTTTCCGTCTTAAACTCAATTATCTCAATAACTATTTGAGTAATCAAGCTAATTTTTTTTGTGTAAGTAGTTCTTAGTCATATCTAGGGAAGTTACTAAAATTTTTTTTTGTAATATTTATATTCAAGAACTAGTATCCCAAAATGCATCGTACACCGTTTCGCAGCATAATTCTTCAGTCTCCGCCTGGCGTTGGCGGCGTTTGGACGTGGAGACTGTATCGCTCCGATTGCGCCAAAATTGAAAAAAAAAAAACTCAAACCAGGATCCTAATTTTTTTCAATGATGCTTATTTTGCTAGGAAATATTGAACTAGCGCTTCAGGATTGGGTATAGATGAGTGCTTTGCCATTTATTGCATAACCATAGACCTATGTAACCTAGGACAAGTAATAATTTTACTCATTACCTAAAGCAAACATTAATAGTTTGAAATAAAAGTGACGGATAAGTAATATTGCCTAAGATACTTAAGAGCCCATAAAAGTTGTACTATTTGAGTAAGTACCTATATTTTGTTGTGTTGTAGGTAGGTACATAATTAGTCTAAGTTTCTAACTTCTACTACTGTATATTAAATTTATGTTCGTTTTAGGTTCCTCACAAAATTGGAAATGTGAGAAACTTAAGATAGGTAGGTGTAAAAAATTGCATCTAGAAATAAGAAATTCACTTGTTGAAAAAGTTTTTTACAGAGACATAATGCAATAAAAAGCAATTCTTGAAATAAAACCGACGTTAGTTTTTTTCATATACCTAGTTGATCTAATATTACCATTACACCAATTTTATGAGACTGTGAAAAGTCCAGCTTCTTACCTTTGAGTGAGGAACATATACCGCACCATTTTGTGAAAATTTCAGGTTCAAAACATGCTTGAAGTGACAACTTCTTTAGCGGCGTTGTGCACTATTTATTGTGATGGGTAAAAGCTGTTTAACTCGCGTCAGAGGGCCTACTCTGAAACGCTAATCCGAAACTTCGGTTAGCCCTGTCCCTCTCACTCTCGAGTCATAACGGAATCGAGTGATAGGGGCGGGGCTAACCGAAGTTTCGGATTTGCGTTTCAGAGTACGGTCCCAGGATCACGTGACCGTAAGACGTACTTGGGGGCCTGATCGAAAAACTGTTACAATGTCATTAGAATACGAAGGCAAATTTCGCCATCTTTCCCGATGGTCTGATAGCTCTGGCACCTCGGTTAGACTAAACAGGCGGCGCGCGGCGGCAGAACAGAAGACCTCGGTTCAAATCCAGTCCGTATTATTTTCTTTTTTTTTGTCCAAACTCCTTTTTTTTGTGAAAAAGTCTACGGAGCCCTTTATCAACGCATCTAGTTCATTATTATAAGTATATTTTCTAAAAATCAACTGGTTAAAAATTTAAGAATATCAAAAATGCACAACGTTTATATTCAAGTTTTCACTTCTGCCGGCACTCCCGGAGTGCAACTCGCTGTTTTTTATTACTAATTCTCTTTTCCATTATAATTCAATACCTAGTACAAAATTAGAGCATGCATACAATTTCTTGCAAGACATGCTCTTGCTCTCGCGGTTTTGAAATTCGAAATTCGAAATTCCCACAACAATATCTAAAACCGATGGTTGAGGCGCCAGTAGCAATAAAAAGAATGAAAGGTCTGTCAGCTGTATTGACAGTTTAAACTCTCAAATTTAACCACCGCGTCAGATAAGTTTGCGGAGTTCTGTAAGGAGACTTGCATAGTCGGAGTAAAATTTTTGATACTCTAATGAAATATTGCATAGGTACAAGTACTTCCGAAGGAGGAATATTTATTTCATTATTTAAATTTCATTGCACAAAGTATAAACAAATGGCGGGATAACTTTAAACTGACTAACATATCGATACCTCCCGGCTCAAAGGGCGTAACCACCATTTTGGCCAAAATGAGTTTTGAATGCCATCTTATTCAGTTTTTTCTGCGCTATCGAACTGTATTTTTAAAGTTCTCAAATTCTGAAAACAATGGTGAATACGACCTCAAATTTTAAGGCTGGTAATGCTATTTTTTTTGTATTTTTGGACGTAAAAGCGTAAACGACACTCTCAAAAAAAAATTGTAGGGCGTATATCCGTATGACTTAAAGCCATAAAGAATATACGCCCAAGATTTATTAAATTTTATCTTAACATTGGTGTTTACGCCCAAAAAGTTTTTGTGTTTTGAAATTAATAGAATCTTACGCCCCAGTCAGTTTGTTTTGATGCAAATAAAATGGTATTTACTCCCATAATTCTTTTATATTTGAAAATATGTTAACATATATTTGATGCTTGGGAGAGCAAGCGCGATGTAGTTGGTATTTATTGTGACCTCTCCAAAGCTTTCGATTGTGTTAATCACCAAACGCTTTTAAGGAAATTAAAACATTATGGTGTCTATGATAAATCGGTTAGCCTTATGCAATCATATCTATGTGAAAGAACACAGAAAGTAGTTATCAACAAAACTGAGTCTACTGGAGCCCCTATCAACATGGGCGTACCCCAGGGGTCAATACTGGTCCCTTTTGCTGTTTTTAATTTATATAAATGACCTTCCTTTTTAAGCAAAGAATTTATGCAAGACAGTGCTATTTGCTGATGACACTTCCTCTAGTCTTTAAAGTTGACAGAGGTAATAATAGTTCTGACGAAGTAAATAGTACTTTATCGAAAGTTGCGCATTGGTTTCATAGCAATAATCCATTCTTTTACCATGGTACCATTAGACAATACCATTGATGGTACTGTGGCAATTTCTTTTTGCCGTGGTACCATCAATTAATCTATCATTAAACTCGAAAAAAAACAAAATGTGAAAAAAAATTCCCTGCCAAATGTAAGACAGGTTGATATTCACATAAAATTGGATGACAATGTAGTAGAATTAATTAACAGTACTCAATTTTTAGATATAACATTAGATTATCGCCTTCAATGGGACCCTCATATTGAAGCCTTGGCCGGTAGACTCAGTTCTGCGGCATTTGCTGTTAAAGAAATAAGGCTCTTAACCGATATTGAAACGGCAAGGTTAATCTATTTTAGGTATTTTCAGAGTGTATTGTCCTACGGCCTATTACTTTGGGGTTCAGCAGCTAACATCGAAAGTATTTTTGTGCTTTAGAAAAGAGCTATTCGCGCCATATACAAACTTCGGCCAAGAGATTCTTTAAAAGAAATCAACATATTAACTGTTGCAGGACAATACATAATAATATATGAGAATATGGTATATGTGAAGAAGTATCTCAATACATTTGTAAAACGTAGCAATATACATCAATTCAAAACAAGAAATAAAAATAAGATTGCCGTTCCAAGGATTCGACTTGAAAAAACAAGAAGTTCGTTTTTGGGGAAAAGCGTAGCTAGTTTTAATATAGTTCCACAAAATTAAGTAGAGCTGCTTTTGCACAAAATTTTAACATATAGTTGTGTTGCTATCGCTTCGGTATTAATTTTTAATTAGTACAAATATTTCAGCATATCGCATAATATTTAAACAGAAAAAAGAACCTGACGTTAGGCAAGTTTTTACGTTTTTTACCCATTTTTGGAGCACAAGGGGTATGATGCGTACATGGCGAAAAATAGTGACAATGAAAAATAAAGATATTTTAAAATGATTAATGAAAAAAGGTTTTTTTAAAGTGGCTGATTTATAACCTTACGTGGCAAGTTTACATTAGTAAACAAAGTATCAATTATTTCAGTTGCGCTACATTTTGTTTAAACAAATTCGACGATCTCCGTGGCCGATTGGTGTACGCACCGGTTTTCTAGGTGCCACTATCTCTGAGGTCCCGGGTTCGATTCTCGGACGGGTAAATGTCGAAAACTAACTTTTAGATATTTTCTTGTATCTGGGTGTATGTGATCGTTGCTTCCAATTTTCAATGACACAAGTTATTGTATTATTTGATATTATCATTTTTGGTATTGGAATAATTTGTATTTTATTTTATTTTTTTGTACTTAAACAATATTTTTATTTAAGAGTTTTTTTATATATTGATTTATATTATAGATTGATAGCGTGATTTTATATAAACGGTATACTTATTTAAATATTGATTATTTTGATTGAGTAAAAAAGTATTAGATGATGGGCTAGTATGAGTTATTTATATTTTTTCATAATAAATTATAAGTTTTATTAATTTGATTGGAATAAATCTGAAAATGTACCTACTGGTTAGAGCAGTATACATTATTTATTTTTTTCAGTGTAATTTGTAGCAAATGTTGTAGTTTTGCCTGCGAAGATCATTTCGATAGTGGATATATTATCGAAATGATTTAGAGATAGAAAATAAATATAAATAGCTGCTGCTGTGTTCTGCATTTTGAAGAATCGTTTGAAGTGACTATCTTTGTTAAAAAAAGCTTTTTTTACTACATACGAATAATATCTAAGATCTACTCTTCCTACAAACCGACGTTTACAATAAATATTCATTAATTAATCTTCTTGTATTCTACATAATATAATTTCCTTAGTAAAAGCGCACATAGGTGATATTTTAGATGTAAATAGAATGCGCGCTGCATGCCGCGTCTACACGTATTTCTCAGTCTACGAGAGTGCCGCGGCCGGAGTCTTACCGATCCCAGCACCCCCTCGCTTGTGTAAGCAACGGCCATCGACGATATTTTTTTTACCTATGCTATATCCTTAAAAAGATAATTTGTAATATTTCAGGCCTTCAATTAAGTGTCGGTGATGACCAGATTGACTAGGTCGATCGTCTTCAACATCAACAACAAATAATATTGCAGTTTAATCTTAAACAATTAGGTTCGGACTAAAGAAAGAGTTAGGTCTGACGTTGTTAAAGAGATACTACTAATCGATATGTGGAAAATACCCCCGGAGTCAAATTTGTTGATAAACTGGTTTATAGGTACATTCTGAAAAGTGGTTCTGCTTCATAATCAATTCCATGGACACAACGAGTCGCAAAGCTTCCATATCGTAATCATAAAGACAATTCCTTATACCTACTGTAAATGCTAGCTAATACTCAACTCATTCTCGTCGGAAGAAACGAAAAAATGAATGATTCATTTTCCGAAAATTCAAAGGTTAGATTCATCAGAGTTAAAATAATATCAAAGGAAAGAAAATCAGATATCGGACCAATCCCGAAGGTTATCAATACAGTCGGTCTGGTGAAAACGGTTCATTAATCAGAGCGTACCATTACTGATGAATTGATAAAAAGGGTCAGTCCGATTGTTAAGCCGTTGTATTTAAATATAAGTTGTAATTATTGTACATAGATGGCGTTGTGCCAAACGTACGTAATGCTGAACGGCGGTGTTAAGATTTTTTGGTGATTGATATAGTCTTGTCGATGCACCCAATAAATTATCCTCGACCTACACACTAGTTTTATTTACGTTGTGAATAACAGTATTTTGGACCTCTATGGGATTGTACATGGTCCTAATCGAGTCGGAAGTTTCGGTTGGTTGACCTGGAACCAGCTCAGTACGAGTGACAGGAGCAGGGACTACGGAGGATCGGAGTTTTGAGTTTGCAGCAGCAGCTCCAGCAGTGACGTCAGCGGGTCCGGTGCGACCACGAAGCGAGCGATTGCGTAAGCGGAAGCGTTTAGTGTGTTGTGCTGTGATGAAACTGTGAGTACATTTGTGTCATTCATTAACTTAGAATAATTTCAAGAAAGTTAGAATTTGGAAATTTTAGAAGTGTTTTCATAGACTTAGAATAATTTCTCCAAAAGTGAAATACGGGGAATCCACGCTAGTTTGCGGAGCCAAGTGCGAAAACACTTAGAAAAATTTCGTAAATTTTACGATTGACTTAGAAAATAATTTTGAATTTTCTCATACGGTGAATAGTTAGAATAACTATCAAGATGGATGCCTACGGTAAAATACAAGATGATACTAAGTCAAAGATTCAGAAGGGAAGGTCTAATTTTAGAAAATCTCCGAAAGATAGGATCTCTTTGTCATACATAGAAACACGTCTAGAAGCCTTAGAAAAACAGTGGTCTTCATTTGATGAAACACATAAGAAGATTATAATGGAAGTTTCTGGAGACATACTTGAAAAATCTACTTATTTTAAAAATGAGATGTATGATGAGACCGAAGAACTGTACATAAATTACAAGTCGGAGTTAAAGGAAGCCATCCTTAGGTTAAAGAAAGATGTTAATGTTAATGAATTTTATGATGCAAATGCAACTAACAGCACCCAATCCTTTACTGTTAAATTACCGAAAATAGAAATACCTAATTTCAGTGGCAAATACACAGAATGGAGTAGTTTTCGTGATTTATTTTTGTCTTTAATTCACAACAATAAGGGATTGGATGACGTTCAAAAGCTGCACTATTTGAAGAGTCACTTGTCTGGCGAAGCCGAGCAAATGTTAAGACACATTCCTATCACGGCATGTAATTATAAAACTTGTTGGGATCAGTTAGAGCATCGTTACAACAACAAAAGGTTTTTAGCCAATTGTGTACTAAAACGTTTTATGAACCAAAAAAATGTATTGTCGGAATCTTCAAGTGCGATAAAGGAATTACTGGACACAACTAATGAGTGTTTAAATGCTCTTACTAATTTAGATGTAAATGTAGATTCCTGGGATCTTATTGTAATTTATATAGTTTCGTTGAAACTTGATACAGAATCTCGAAAGTTGTGGGAAGTAGAAGTCAGTAGGTGTAATGATGAATTGCCTAAACTTGTTGATTTTAAAAACTTTTTGGATCATCGTTTCAGATCTTTAGAATTTCTAGACAATAAAGCCACTAAACAGAGTAATGTTCGTAATAATGTTCCTAAAACAATGCATACAATTCCTGCTGTATCATGTATATTTTGTTCCGATGCTCACAAACTGTGTAATTGTAAAAAATTCGCAAAGGAAGATGTAAATGTACGTCGTACTTTTGCCCAAACCAACAAGTTATGTTTTAATTGTCTTGCTCCAAATCATTCGATATACAATTGCCGTCAATCAACCAGCTGTCGCATTTGTAAAAGGCGACATCACTCTTTACTGCACCCAAAGTTAGGTCCTAAAGATGATCAAGTAAACACTTCCGTAGTGGAAGGGGGCGCTCAGTCGTCCAATGTAGAATCATCTCAAGGCGAGGCATCAAATATAGTATCATGCTTTTCTAATGCAAATAGTCAAGTATTATTGGCCACTGCTTTGGTCAATGTAGATACGAAAAATGGAACTTTTCATATCAGAGCTCTTTTGGACCAAGGTTCACAAGCTTCATTTATAGCAGAGTCTGTTGTACAAATGCTTGGTCTTAGAAGAGTTTCAAACATGAGCTACATTTCAGGGTTAGGTAGTGATCAAGGTTCATCCTTGCAGTCTAAATGGACCGTTATGGTCAAAATTCAGTCACGCCATGACCCCAACTTTATAGTTGAAGTTAAAGCTCATGTTCTTAATAAGCTCACTTCTCTTTTACCTGAGAGGAAAATGTCTGTTCCGATGTTTTCTCCTCAGATTCCTGCTATAGAGTTAGCAGACCCGAAGTTTGATACTCCGAGTAAAATTGATATTTTACTGGGGACGGAAGTGTATGGTCAAATTTTAATGGATGGAGTTGTCAAAGGTCCACCAGGTTCTCCAATTGCGCAAAATACCAAACTTGGCTGGATCCTTTCAGGCCATATATTTTCCCCTCCAAGTTACGAACTTTCACAGACACGTAATGAAATAATTAGTATGCACACTCAATTGAGTATGAACGATCTCCTGAAAGGTTTTTGGGAGCAAGAAGAACTGTCTTCAGCTGTGAAGAAATGTCTGTCTGAAGAAGAACAGCAATGCGAAGAGCTGTTCGCCAAAACTACTTCTAGAGATGATGAGGGTCGCTATATCGTGAAATTGCCATTCAAAAAGGTGGACCCAAGTTGTCAATACGGTAATTCTTATGATATTGCGCAAAAACGATTCTTTATGCTCGAAAAACGATTACTGAAGAATCAACCACTGAAGATTCAATATTCCGAGGTTTTGGAGGAATATTTAAAATTAAATCACATGGAAGTAGTGCCGGAAGTGGAGAAAGCTAATCCCAAGGCTGTGTATCTTCCCCATCACGCTGTCGTTCGCAATGAGAGAAGCACCACTAAGGTTCGGGTCGTGTTTGATGCGTCGTGTTCGCTTAATAATGGAACTTCGTTGAATGATGATCTCATGGTAGGTCCAACGCTTCAACCCACACTTCGACACCTTATTTTACGTTGGCGCTGCTATCCTATAAGCCTGGTAGCAGATATTGTGAAGATGTACCGTCAAGTCAAGATAGCTGCTGAGGATGTTGATTTTCAACGTCTATTATGGCGTAGCGATGTTAATTCAGAACTTCAGCATCTCCGACAATTGCGTGTAACATTTGGTACATCAGCGGCACCTTACTTGGCGGTCAGATCCTTACAACAGCTTGCACATGATGAGGGAGATAAATATCCTTTGGCAGCTAGCAGAGTCCTTAGGGAATATTATATGGATGATCTTATGACAGGCTGCGAAAGTATAAACGAGGGAGCACAGATTTATCAACAAATGAACGAGTTACTTAAACTTGGTGGTTTCCAGCTTCAGAAATGGAGTAGTAGCAATAGTGAGTTGTTGTCAAAGTGGGATAGAGAAAGTAAGAATTCAAAGGAAACTTTAGAGCTAAAATTAGATACAGTTATCAAAATTTTAGGTCTCACTTGGAATAGACACCAAGATGAATTTCAATACACTGTCCAACTTACAGCACTGGAAACACCCATAACTAAGAGGAAAATGATTTCGGAAATAGCAAAACTGTTTGATGCCCTCGGTTGGCTAGCTCCTGTGGTCACCACTGCTAAAATATTTATTCAAACAGTCTGGCTGTCAGGGATACAATGGGATGAAGAATTGCCATGTGATATTTTGAAGGCATGGCTTGAGTTTCGAGATGAACTTACACATCTCGCTCAATTTAAGATTCCAAGATGGATTGGCACTAGCACCAACGATGTTGGCAGAGAACTTCAAGGATTCTGCGATGCTTCAAATGCAGCATACGCAGCTGTAGTCTATATGAGAATCGTTGATTTTAAAGGTGATGTGCATGTACGATTACTTGCCGCAAAGACGAAGGTTGCTCCGGTGAAGCAAGTCTCGATTCCTCGGTTGGAGTTGTGCGGAGCGGTATTGTTAGCCAACCTGCTTCAAGAAATTGCAGAAGTTTTAGAGATTCCGAAGGAGTGCGTGTACGCCTGGACGGACTCAAGTGTAGTCCTTTCATGGTTGAGCAGTCATCCCAGCAAATGGAAAACCTATGTCGCGAATCGGGTCTCTGAAATATTAACGCTTATGAATAATACTCAGTGGTCACATGTCAAGTCCGAATCTAACCCTGCAGATTGTGCGTCGCGAGGTATAAATCCGAGCAAACTATCGGATTTGAAGATCTGGAGAGAGGGTCCACAATGGCTGCAAGAAAAGGTTATTAATTATTCAAAGGGACAGTTTAAATTAACGGATTTAGAAAAGAAAAAAGAGCAAATTTCGTGCTACACTATTCAGTCAGAGTCAGAATCTATATTATGTCGTTATTCTTCATTGAATAAATTATTAAGAGTTGTTGCATACATACGTAGATTCCTTAAGTTAAAGAAAGAAAAATTTACGCCTTACATATCTAGATTAGAAATAAAAGAGTCTTTACTTACCTGCATCCGATTGTGTCAAAGGAAAAGTTTCCTGGAAGAAATAAAATGTTTACAAACTTTGGGAAAGATAAAGAAAAGTAGTAAACTTACCTCACTGTGTCCGTTTCTTGATGCTGATGGTATACTCAGGGTGGGCGGTCGCTTACAAAATGCTAAAAAAAAAAAAAATCGCACTCTTCACGGCGGTCCACAATTAATGACAAACTTTTTAAGAACGCAGTATTGGATAGTTAATGCGAAAAATCTTGTTCGCAAGGTCGTTCGGAAGTGTGTTGTATGTCGTCGCCATTCTGCACAAACAAGTCAGCAAATGATGGGACAGCTACCTACGGAACGTGTCACAGTCTGTCGACCTTTCTATCAGAGTGGGGTTGACTACGCAGGACCCATAGCTATAAGACCGTATAAAGGGCGTGGTTATCGAGCCGTTAAAGGATATATAGCCTTGTTCGTATGTATGACCACTCGTGCAATATACCTCGAAGTCGTTAGTGACATGACATCCGAGGCATTTTTAGCAGCTTTTAAGCGTTTTGTTGCACGGCGAGGTCACTGCGCAGATTTATGGAGTGACAACGGCACGACCTTCGTGGGGGCCAATAGGGAGTTAAAGCATTTATTCCAAACGGAAAAGTCTGAAGCCGCTAATGATATTGCTGAGTGGTTGGCAACAAATGGTACCAACTGGCACTTCATTCCACCTCACTTGCCGAACTTTGGAGGGTTGTGGGAGGCTGGAGTGAAGTCCACAAAGCACCATCTAAAAAGGGTTATTGGTAACAGTACCTTGACATTCGAAGAGATGTCCACGCTTCTGTATCAAATAGAAGCTTGCCTTAACTCGCGTCCACTTTCTCAAATTAGCAATAATCCAGATGATCCGTATCCATTAACTCCCGGCCATTTTCTAGTCGGTGAGCCGTTGCTGCTTATACCCGATGCAAACTTTGAGCAGAGTAACGTGAGTACTCTTAAAAGATGGCAGTTTGTACAGAGACTACTGCAAGACTTTTGGAGACGATGGTCTCATGAGTACTTGACTCAATTACAGCATAGATATAAATGGTCCTATATTGCTCCTGAACCTTCTGTAGGGGATGTCGTGTTAGTAAAGGAGGATGACCTCCCACCGTCCAGATGGTTGTATGGCGTAATTAAGGAAAAACATGTTGGTGCGGACAATCTTACGAGAGACGTAACCTTGCGATGCAAGGGGTCTCTAGTAAAAAGACCTGTATCCAAACTTATAATTTTACCTGTCACTTAATAAATGTAAATACCTACTACTATGTTTTTTTGTATTTTAATTTAGTCAAGTATGTGTATGTGTTAGTTATGTATTATTGATGTATTGCATACCTAAATTTTGTTGTTTTTGTTAAGTTTCTTATTTGATTGTGTTGTTTCTGATGGACGTTCCGTTCATGGTGGGCGGAATGTTAAGCCGTTGTATTTAAATATAAGTTGTAATTATTGTACATAGATGGCGTTGTGCCAAACGTACGTAATGCTGAACGGCGGTGTTAAGATTTTTTGGTGATTGATATAGTCTTGTCGATGCACCCAATAAATTATCCTCGACCTACACACTAGTTTTATTTACGTTGTGAATAACAGTATTTTGGACCTCTATGGGATTGTACACCGATTGGCAACAAAAGCCACGGGCAGGTTAAATAAATTGCTATGAAATATTTAAGGCGTATAGTACGGTTTTTGGGACACTGGACAGTTTATTCCATTAGTTATATTTTAGTTATTATTGTAAATACAAAAATATTAGACACAACAAGGGATTATGATGTACTTAATGGAAACAGCAAGATCCAAAAACTCAATTGTTTTATTATGTAATAACTTTAAATGATAATTTAAAGTTGATGGATATGAATATCGAGTGTATGGATGGATAATGAGTTAAAACATAAAACATGTTGATTGTTGTTGAGTCACACAAAGTGATAAGGACAAACTACCAATGAATTAGTAAAAACAAAGATCGGAAACAGCAGAAAAGACGGTGAGAACGAGTGACTATACCACCATTAGACATAGACATAAAAGAGTATAGGTACCTACTTATGTATTGGCGACATACGTCACACACACATTAGAATCTAAATGAATTAAGCCATTTCAGTTTTATTGCTCTCAATTTGAGTATGGGCATGCTACAACAATAACTTCCTTGGGTTGAATCCAAATAAGACTCGAACCCGGATACAGAAGTAGACGCCAGTTTTGATTTGCTTCCAAATAGGGGCCACGACCTACATTAGCTACTGCAGAAATGCCGGTGTAGCATTGCAAGCTATTGGGATTTCAATACAGTTAGCTCTACTTACTTAACAAAACAGTAGATATTACAAGCATTTAAAAAATGATTTGGATTTTAGATTTCGACTAGATGTATTTTTTTTTATAAATTGCAGATCGCATAGAATAGAATAACATTTTCAGCTTGCCTGATTCTATAATAAAATTATAAACAGAGCCACTTTATTAACCAAGAAAACTGACTTTTCAACTACGCAGCAAATTATTATCGATATTACGTTCCCAGAATATTTAAGTAGGTAGGTAGGTACTTAACTAAATGGAGTAACGTAAAATTTACAATTAGCTTTAAGCGTCGCTTAATCATCATCTCTATAATTCACCTAATTGTATTCTAAAGTTATTACGCTGGCTTACAGGCGTCCGTTTCGATCTCACTAATCTTCCCACGTACACCAGTCGCGAAGATTCGCAAACTCATCCCAGCGTAGGATTTACGTAATTTAATACGTCAGGAGCGCGACGACGAGCAAACTTCATCAGCCATTTTGTCGAGCAACGCCGGCCATTTTGTGCTGCGTAAACATCTGACGACTGCTGACATTAAACGCCAGTCGTTAATAACCTAACGTTTTACGAGAGGTGAAATCAGAAACGTTGAGTATTGATTTGTCGTTTTGGACGTACTAGATAAATGAAACATTTAGTTTGCTTTTGAGAGGCTAGTGGCGCAGAATTCGGCCTGCATTGCGGGCGGTTTTGCAACTTTCGCAATGGGTAGTCACAGGTTTGGGTGACCAAAGACGACATAGGGACGAAGGGCCTTTGTCGTATCAAATGGAGAATGCGATCTTTAGGCATACCAAACGGCATGTTGGACTTGGTCACACACACCCAAGGCATGTGACTAATAGGGTTCCTTGTTGACTACGGAACCCTAAAAACGACATACTCGTAGATCCTGTCGAAGGGAGCAAGTAGTGAGGGGTTCAGTTGGTAGTGGTGCCTGCTCTCAACCACCCCATCTGGTCAGCCCATCCGGAGTGGGTAACCTTATGGGGAGATTGAGAGGAGGCTCTCTCCTCCTGCCCCGCCTCCTGTTGAGCTTTCGAGCTCGTCAGGGGGCGGGGCAGGGGTTAGAACCACCCAGCCCTGACACGAAGCCTATTAGGCTTGGCGTGAGGGCTGGGCGCGGCGAGAGACAGGCCTTGTCTGACTGAGTCCAACATGCCGTTAGCGGTATACGAAAAGACTGTATTTGCCCTAAACGGCATGTTGGACTTGGTCACACACACCCAAGGCATGTGACTAAAAGGGTTCCTTGTTGACTACGGAACCCTAAAAACGACATACTCGTAGATCCTGTCGAAGGGAGCAAGTAGTGAGGGGTTCAGTTGGTAGTGGTGCCTGCTCTCAACCACCCCATCTGGTCAGCCCATCCGGAGTGGGTAACCTTATGGGGAGATTGAGAGGAGGCTCTCTCCTCCTGCCCCGCCTCCTGTTGAGCTTTCGAGCTCGTCAGGGGGCGGGGCAGGGGTTAGAACCACCCAGCCCTGACACGAAGCCTATTAGGCTTGGCGGGAGGGCTGGGCGCGGCGAGAGACAGGCCTTGTCTGACTGAGTCCAACATGCCGTTAGCGGTATACGAAAAGACTGTATTTGCCCTTACTATAAACAAAAAAAAAAAAAAAAAGGTCCTGTCGAAGGGCCTTTTTTCGTATCAAGTGGAGAATGCGATCTTTAGGCATACCAAACGGCATGTTGGACTCAGTCACACGCAGGGCATGTCCTTCGCCGCGCCCAGCCCTTCCTCCAAGCCTAATAGGCTTCGCGTCAGGGTTGGGCGGTTCTAACCCCTGCCCGCCCTATAATGAGCTCGAAAGCTCGAGACGGCCTGTCGAAGGGCCTGAATCCATCCATAAGGCATGTGCCTCGGGCTTAGTATTCCATTAGCGCATAAATTAAAATACAAAAGTTACCGATACCTGCGTTGTGTTGTAAACACGAGACAAGCGACGGACAATCTGACAGTTTGGTAGATAGATATATCTGTATGGACTAACTTGATATTAAAGCAAATACTAGCAAAATAACACACGGGCTTAGTATTCCATTTGCGGCGCGTGTCGTGACTGGGAACGAGGCGGGGCGTGCGACGTCGTATTAATGTGACAAGGACGCGATAAGCTGTCTCGTGTCGTACGCGTCAACGGATTAAAGAGACTGGTGATTGACAAACTGGTGTTGTGAACTGAGTTCGGTGTGATATGGTTGCGTAGAATCACTTGATATTAAATCAAATACTAGTAACGTAATACACAGGCTTAAAATACCAATTAAACAGGGAATGAGGCGGAGTGCGACGTTGCATTAATGTGACAAGGCCGGGATAAGTTGGCTCAACACGACAACAGTATAAAGACACTGGTCATAGACAAACTGGGCCTATAACCTGTAGAGTGCATTTAGTAAATATGCCTGTATGCAATTAGTTAATCCGGAGTGCGACGTTGCATTAATGTGACAAGGCCGGGATAAGTTGGCTCAACACGACAACAGAATAAAGACACTGGTCTTAGACAAACTGGGCCTATAACCTGTACAGTGCATTTAGTAAATATGTCTGTATGCAATTAGTTAATCGTATTGAAGCAAATACTATAGTACATATCATAACGGCTTAAGAGGATTGTGTAGCAAACGGTCTGCATACAAACCACATTAATTGTAGATTTGAAAATATTGGCACTTTTTTGTTTTGTATGAAATCACTAAAGTGCAAATATTTCAAAATCTATAATAAATATTTAAAAAAAAAAGCACAGACCTGGTTCTTATGCATTTTAACAACATAGGTACCGAAAATTCATTGCTGTATGTTATGTTTTAGAGGGTGAAAAACGTTATCACTGTTTGTATGGGGACCGTTTGCTACAAAATCATCTTCAGGCGATACTCGGAAAAATTATGCTGAAGCGAGATAGCAATGAGAAAACGACGCGCGCGGGAGCGAGACCGATTTTGCAGATTAGGCAAAAAAAACACAAAATCACTTGGTATTAAAAAACTACAGCGATTTAAAAGAAATGCTTCTATACGATCCTAAATATTATTGGTGTCCACTAATTAAACCAATTTCCAATAGTGTAAGTAACCCCATTTAAGAATAATCTTGAATTTTCGTAATTTTCAGAGGTCTTTTCGAAAAGAAAAAGTGTCGAGGCAAAATCATTAAATCGTGTTTTTGAAACTATACGATTCTAGATAAAGGTATGAAGTAATATATATCTTATTACCAGATTTGTAACAACTGTAACGGTCCTATAGTTTTAAACCAAAAAGTCCATATTTTTTCCGAGTAGCGCCTTAATATTCCAATTACGGCGCGTGCCGTGACTGGGAACAAGGCGGCGTGCGACGTTGTATTAATGTGACAGGGCCGGGATAAGCTGTCTCATACACGACAACAGATTAAAGAGACTGGTGACACACAGGGAGTTCAGGAAGTTGTCTGTAGGAAAAAACCTGATATTGAAGGATAGTTATACGAGTAGACTGGGAACGAGGTGGCGACGTCACGGTTGCAATGAACTATCTCTACAAGATATTAAAGAGGCTGGTAATAGACAAACTGGAACCTTACCGCGACCTGTAATGCTAGCTAATATTACACGGTTCAACCAAATTGATTCACTTTGGTAGAAAGGCGCAGATATACAGGCGCACATTGACATTGAATGATTCACTTTTAAGTTTATAATGTTCAATTTGGTTGCTTCATTCAAATTGAAAGGCAAAAGGGAACCGTGTATTTCCGCCATAAGACAATGTTAAAGTGATATTGTAAGCGAGATGGCGCTATAAGCAGTCTAAAGCTCCATCCTGTAATCAACATTACTTCAATTTTGGGATGTCAGCTGTCGGTAGTCCTCCTGGGGGTCTACCTGGTAAAGAATATGGATATGGACATGGACTTCATTTGACATTTGAAGCCCTTATTTTGTCCTTATATGAGCAAATCTTCGGCAAATCACTGGTGCTAATCAATGACCTCTGTTAATATGTTTGTAAGGTAATACTTGAAGCGAATATGGCACAGAAATAAAATAAATAAATTTTTGGAAATCACATAATTTTTTAAAATCTGACCGTCTATAGCTCTCTCCTCTAATCAACATTACTTCAATATTGCGATGTCAGCTGACGGTAGGCCCCCTGGTTCTATTAAATGAGCTCTGTTAATATGTTTGTAGGGTAATACTTGACGCTTGAAGCGGAATTTGATACAGAAATGAAATATGATGTAAAGAATTCCGCAATAAATTTTGGAGACCACATAAACTTCTAAAATCTTTTTATACGCAAAAATTATCAAAATAATAATGTTATGTCAATCAAGCTTTTTATAAATACTTTATAGCACTGAGCACAAGATACACAAGCAACATAAATCGTCGTTAATTCAATAGACACTGTTTTGTTTATGAGAATGCACTATTTCAAACTAGATAAAAGTAAGTAGATGTACAACGGGATACTGTTATGTCACGGTTGTAGGTTTGAAGTTATTTTCTCATCAGATCCCGCTTAACCGAATAGACACCTGACAGAGAATGGCCTTTCTCACGGCAACCTTTTGCAGGATTTCGTTTAGTGGTATACCTACGTGTTTACACTAGATCCACACTGCCGACTTGGCCGATTTCAGGAAAGGAGCGCAAAAACATTTCAAATGCCAATTTGCCAACTTGTCAACCCAAATAATACAATTAGGAAAACAAATTTAACGTAAAACGAAAATGATTTATTAAATTCAGTATTTTCCGATTTCAAGGAAGCTACGCCATAAGTTTGCCAAGCTGTACGACCTCATAGCGAGAAGAACCAAAAGGAAAGTCGCGAGCTAATTATTGATTCCGTCTGTCTAAATTAAGAATCATAGCCATAACAGATCTTTTCCAAGTTCAAAGAGACGGCCTGCATATTAGATGAGCGTAATGAGAAAATGGGCCACGTTTCCTTTTACAAAACAATGAGGATGAATTCAGGAGTGGATAACAGCCGCAGCACGGCCGCGATGCGATGAATATTAAAAACAAAACCGTGGCCGGGAAAAAGAGGGAAATGGAAGGGAATACAGAATCTGGCATCGATAGAACATTAAGCTAAACGAAAAAGCAATGTCAATGAAAATAAATCCTTTATTGTGGCGGAATTCACAAAATAGAAAGCAAAGGGCGGTAGCTAATCTAACAATTAAATCATATTATAGAAAGTGGGCGTCGTTCGGTCAGCCAAATGATGATGATGATCATAATCTTTTTGGCGACCGATTTGGCGCAGGGGTGGGTAGGATACCTACCTTCTGCGTCAGAGGTCTCGGGTTCGATTCCCGAACAAGACAAATATTTGTGTGCATGAACTTGTCTATTTGTCTTGGTCTGGGTGTTTTCTATGTATGTTAAGTATGTATTTACAAACAAAAAGTATTTAAGTATATATTTATCCGTTATCAAGTTTTCCATGACACAGTCTCTCAATGAAATTAACATGGGCTTAGATAATTTGGTGTGATTGTAAAAAGTTATTTATTATTTATTTATTTATAATGATAGAAAGACTTAGGTAGTTCTTCTTCTCATCGTGTCGATAGCAAAACCTCAACAGTGTTGGACCAAAATTCAGATACGCAGAGTGCAGTTACAAGTAGTTTCCATTAAGTCTTCTTGCGTGTAGCTGGTAGGAAAAATAACATAACACTGCATCCTACAGTAGGATGCAGTGATGATACATAAGTTAAAAACAACACAAGAAACCAACCCAACGCCCACCAAAACAGAGGAAACGCTAAATAATTAAAAACAGAAGAAGATTAAAAGCAACAACGACTATTAGCCGCCATTACAACTCCGAAAGCTTAAGTGAGATTAAAAATTTCTTAAACTCTATCCAGCAATACCTACATCAGCGCCGCCATCAAATTGCGAACAGCGTTCAATATCGAAACGAATTATCGATAAAATGGGACGATATCGCCCCGCTTTAGTCCCTGAGCATTATGAAATTAATGAGTCGCGAAACTCCGGAGAAGGAAATAAAACAGCACGGCAATTAAAGAGGGTGACAGATATTACGGACATTTCCTCGTTAAAGATCCTGAGAAGGCGAGAAAAAAAGGAATGGAAATGGTCTATTAAACTTGCCGTAAGTATTACGAGGGAATATTGTCCTGCAAACACATTCGGATAAAATACGAAGAACAGTTAACAGTAAACGCGATGATCAGAGGTACGCAACGAACAGAAGTATGAACTCATATAACCCAACACATCAAATAATCCACGCAATCTGAAGCTCGTTTCAATATATTACAAAGAGGTCTAATCAAACAAAAAAAACAACAAATGTAATGAGAAGACAATTGTAAATTCATACAGCATAGCAGTCATATGAGTTGGATACCCCAAAACCGTGTATGAATATTCAAGAGCATTACTTAACCCTTTTCTATTTCTGTGGCTGGTGTCATCTAGACCAGAGGCTGTACGCTTAACCCCGTTCCGGTGGCGGTCACGTAATTATCGTGGGTGATGAATTAGACCCAACGGGTCATAGTTAGCATAGTTTTGGGGAGTAGCTAACTTCGTAAGGGTTGTGTTCTAATTACGTAAATTGGCGCGTATCTGATGGTTTTAAATATGAAAATAAGATTGGACAAAGGAATAATCTAAATTGTTCGGATGGGTAATAGCGAATTGGTCCAGTAATATAGTAGTACTGATCATACATATGCCATGAGTTAAGTTCGTGGGTTTCATTCAGGACAAAATATTCTGAGTCTTGAGTTACTTAATATGAAAATATGTGTGATCATTTTACAAAGCATGCACTTGCAACCAAATCATCCTACTTTTATCCTACTATCTTACTAATATTATAAATGTTAAAGTTTAGATGTTTGGATGTTTGTTGTTCAATCACGACAAAACGGCTGAACGGATTTGGCTGAAATTTGGGTCACAGATACGTTGTAGCCTGGAAAAGAACATAGGCTACTTTTTATCCCGGAAAAATATCTCATTCCCGCGGGATAACGTCGCGTAGTCCACGCGTGCGAAGCCGCGGGCGGAAAGCTACGAGCAATAATAATTATCACAGCGTTTATTTTAAGGAATCACTATAACAGCGTTATCCCACGTCATTTAACGAGGCTTCGAGTTGTGAACCTTAATGTATGCTAATTGAATTTACTCACTGAGCAATTAGCCCTCGGATCGAAAGTCACCTTCGTTATACATTTAAAGGGCCGACCGGAGCGAACTAACGATTTTATAACATCTAAAATGAATTAATTTAATAAAACAAACAAAATAGTAAACGGCGTACTTAAAGCTTCGGACAAGGGTAACCTGAAGCGCCATAACGTTAAAGACTACTTGGGCGAGCTCAAGTTTAGCAATTATGAAATTAGAATTCGAATAATGAAACAATTTAATATTCTAACTTAATGGAAAAAATTGCCGAGTTGTAACAGAATATTAAATGGCTTAAGCGTAAGATAAAAGCTTTACCAAGACTTCAATCTACTTGTCCATAATACTTAACCTCAATAGCCCCATGTGCCCTATTCAACTATTTACAGCGCTCAATCTTGGCAAATATGATACAATTAACCCCCCAGCGCTCTATTTCTGGTATAGGGTAACATTAAACCTTAGAAGACTTACGGCCGATTTCAATAATCTATCCTCAGTAATAGACAGGCTTACTAAAGATATGTTTCTTAGATATTTCTGTTAAATAACGAGAAATAACAACAGTTGCCTAGTAAAAGTAAGGCATATCTCTTACTGAAGAGATTATTGAAATCGGCCGTTAGTCAATACTTGGCAAGTTTTTCCCTGAAAGTTATTAGATAAAATTAATTTGCATAATTTGACAATCGAGTTCAAAAAAAGTTTTAATTATGTTTATACTAGCTTTCCGCCCGCGGCTTCGCCCGCGTGGACTACACGACGTTATCCCGCGGGAATGTTATATTTTATCGGGATAAAAAGTAGCCTATGTTTCTCTCCAGGCTACAAACAGAACACGGATTACCAAACACGATCCCGACAGAAGATCAGCGCTAGGCTCAAGCCATGTATTATGCTGAGACGGTCGGTCGTACCGTTTTGAGACATACCTACAGAAAAATAAATAAATGTTTTTCTTTCTTTCTTTCTTCTTTCAAAGTATCTGTGTCCTAAATTTAAGCCAAATTTTTTCGGCCGTTTTGGCGTGTTTGAGTAGGATTGTTCACGTTCACAATCACAATGCTGTTTTTCTCAGATATTCTAGAACTTTAGTATTGCAATATCTCCTGGTTTAATAATCCAAGAAACCTTTCAACCAGAACTATATTCCAAGTTTATTCGCAAAGTGCATCAACAACGGACTCGATTTAAATGCACTCAGCGGGAGAAAGTGCAGGCTTAAATGCATTAGCGCAGGAATCGGGACATTAAGCGCAGAGCAACTGCAATGGCCGCGCATTGGAATGGGTTTAGTTGCCATCACGAAGTTAGAAAAGCCAGGACTTTCAGAAAATCTTATAGCATTTACATAAATGAAACAGATACCAATTGATTTTCAAGCTTTTTTTAAATTAAGGAATTGAAATCTCTTCTATCAAATTCGGTAGCAAACAACAATAAAGATACCTACAAAGAACAGAGTTAAGTCAACAGTTAATCGCGATGATCAGAGGTACGCAACGAACAGAAGTACAAACTCATACATAACCCAATACATCAAATAATCCACGCAATTTACTGTAAGTATGCGCTAAGACATTAGGGTCGATTAGTGTCTCAGAATTTTCTTCATTTATCGATAAACTATGTTTACTGAATCTCATTTAGCAATCTGCAGATGAAAATACGAAGACACACCCGTTTTTCTCTTAGTCGTGGCGTGGGCCACACTGGAGCGGCGCGACTTGCGTCCGCGTTGAGCGGGAAAAACAAATATATTGAGACGGACGGGAGGGGCCACACTGGCGCGTCCGGCGGTTGCCGCGACCGGGGCGGAGGGAATAGTACGTGTTCGCGCGTCCTGCGTATCCGCAGGTCGCCTCCGCGCCCCTGCGTCGCTCCAGTGTGGTCCACGACTTATAGTTTGACCAAAAGCGGTGTACCGCTCCCCACCTAGCCGCGCCTTCGTAATCAGCGGTAACGGTCAAACTATATCTCCTGGAAGTATTCAAAACAGATGGTACAAGTCTAAATTCCGTATCCGAATATATCTAAGCTAATCAGGACGCATGGTGACCCTACTTGCTTACTCAAACAAAAGCAATGCACAGCAAATGGCGGCCAGTGACGCGAACGGAGAGCGGGAAATAAAATAACGCCGGATTATTGATGCCTCTCTGCAGGCGATCAGGGAATAGGAACGGAAGTTATGAGAGAGGAACTTTATCATGAAAATAAGACGATTATTGGACGTCACAATGAAGAATGAAGTAGAATTTGATTGGTAAAGGTAGGTGTAGTATTTGTACTTAGTTGTATGGTTTTAGTTTGAATGATGAACATTTGTGGCAAAGTAAAATCGAAAAGTGGATCGTTTTTGACGTGATAACGTCTTTTAAATCGATGAACGCCCGGCTGCATTCACGAAAAAGCATGATCACGTTCCGCATAGTCACCTTTTTTTTACGTAGTACACGTAGTAACTATTTAGTAATCTGTGGTAGTACAGCTAACTTCTGAAACAGTTACATTAAACTAACAATCTTTTCCCCACGACAATTAGGTCTAAAATAATTGGCCGCACAATAATCATTAAATAGGTAGTTTAAAACAAAGTCGCTCTCCGCCTCTGTTTGCTTGTTTTTAAGCTTTCTCCTTTTAAACCACGCAACGGATTTTGATGCAGTTTTCAGTGTTATTTAGAAAATGTATTCCCGAAGGTTTATACATACAAAACATTCTAATTAAATCTGTAAACTAACATAAAAATAATGTCAACACGTATATTTATCTAACGTTACTACAAAACCAACACAGTTGGTCATTCATTCTGTGTTTCCAACCGTATTGTTGGGAGGCAGCGTCCCAGTTTATCATGTGCCCACACAACTGCATGCACGCAAGCTGAATGCGCAAATGAATAAGAGAATACAATACACTCACTTGCATATGTGTCAACTCAGTTCCCGGACTAGTGCACAGACAAGCTTTAAAGCTAATATTAATTACTTTTCAAAGAAAGAAATAAAGAAAGAAAAAACATTTATGTGGGACAATAATTACAGTAAAATAAAATAAAACAAACAACATAATAATAAGTTTTTGCAAAATCTTCGTTTTTATGACAAGATTTTTTTTCATCTGAACCAAACCTGTATACAAAATTTCAGCTCCATCGGACAATGGGAAGTGGGTCAAATTTAGCTTGCAAGATTTGTCCCTCACTAACTAACATAATAACTAACTAACTTACTAACATGGCAAGTTAAATAAAAGCTTGTAAAAAGCCTAGAATATCCCACAACGGTCCCGACTCTGCATAATGCTTGGCTTGTAACCAGCGCACCAGCACTTTTGCAAACTCTATTAAAACCTCTACATTAACTAACTTACCAGATACCCGATACCCATACTTTTATCCACCATTCCTATTCCATGGTCCAATATTTAATTTCACCAAGATATCAAAATCTGACTTGTAGTTTCAAAGATAGTTTATATCTTATTATTTTTAAAGCTTTTCTTATTTTTCCAAATTGTTATTAATACAGTCTGTAAAATATAGCTTGATTAAAATGACAGCGCATTCGTGCAAAGCAAAACGTAGCTTCTGCGCAAGGAATAGGGTCTAATTTTCTAGCATTAGCTACATTGAAAAATGTCTGATGCTGTTTTTCTTGAGCTTTATTCCAAAAGCATAAAGAACTTTTTGCTTTGCACGAATGAGCTGTCATTTTATTCAAGCTATATTTTACAGACTATAGTTTAAATTGTTGTTCATAAAATGAGCCGACAACGCACAAACTTCTTCAATAGGACAAATGTCAAAACCAACTTACTTAAAACAATAAACAATGAAACTGGCTATTCAATGTCGTAGAATTCTACACTTCTAATGAAATTCCGATATTATTAGAAATGCCTGCTTAGTCAAAGTCCGCCTGCCCAGGCGTACATACAATAGAAGCAAGTTGTCTCCTGACGATCCGGGCGATATTCAACGAGCGATGAAAATACGCTCGATTACACAATCATTGGCTCCGACGTGAAATATCATCTCGAGGTTTTATTGTATAGGAATCAATGATTAGCTTATATCTGGAGAGGTAGCATTTTTTATTCCAATCAAGGTTTTTTTTATCAATAACGGGTTAACGCTTAGCGCTTCGTCATGATGTATTCCTGATGCTATTTATGTTTTCAATAACAATTACTCACAAACTCCTCCACCAATATAGATGTCAAAACCAACCGTCAACAAGACAATAGCGACTATTCAAAGTTCTAATTAAAT
The DNA here is from genome assembly GCA_949710035.1 of Crambus lathoniellus. Lineage (NCBI taxonomy): Eukaryota > Metazoa > Arthropoda > Insecta > Lepidoptera > Crambidae > Crambus > Crambus lathoniellus. The sequence continues at coordinate 24,320,215 of OX453316.1, read as the reverse complement.
TCCGATATAATTAGAAATTCCTGCTTACTTTTCCCAATGCCTAGGCGTACAATAGAAGCGAGTTGTCTCCTGACTACCCGGGTGATATTCAGCGAGCGATGAAAATCGCTCGACTACGCAATCTGAACTCCCGTTTCCAACGTGTAATATCATCTTGAGGAATTATTGTATGGAACTCAATTGCAGCCGTTTCAATACGGAATTTATTTTTTAATACAGTTGCTCAAAAAGTGGCGTATTGCAGGGACGTATAGCGTTCGGGATGTGGGCTATTACACACTCGAGCTTTTTCTTTACCTTTCCCGAACTTGTGCGTTTTCTTTCCCAACTGTCAAAATATTGTCTATTAAAAAGAAAAACCAGCCACGAAGTTTTTACAAAAAAAAAACAAAGAAGTTTTTTATGATTCATGCAAATATTTCTAAAAAGAAGCTACTAATTTGTTTCAATATCAGATTTAAAAGTAATTTTAATTATACATTAAATTAATATTAGTATCGGCCAAATTAAATTTATGAATATAAAAAATACATAAAATTGGCTGTATGACCACAGATTACTAAATATGGTATGACGTGCACTATTTACCATAGTATCTGCTTAATAGGAGTTTGCGCAAGTAAGAAAATGAGGGACCTTATTTCTTAATTTTCTAAATTAGTTTTTTCTGGTTTTTATTGTGGTAGGTACTTAGTATAGTGGAATTAGTGCAATAATGTGGCTTTAATGGAAAACGATGTGGTAAAAGAGAGAAATAAGGAAAGGCGCTCCTGTAGGATTGCTTTTGTTAGGTTTCATTTAATTTCATCTTATTTAATTTAATTTTCATTTCATATCAATAAAAAAAATCTACTGAAGCCTTGGCTGTATGATCATAGTTTCCTTTGCCAACCCAGAATGGGTGAAGAAAACAAAAACAAAGTCTGCTTTTTCTAAAGTTTCTTTTACGATTAGTTAATTGAGTTTATTGTGTTTTATTATTTTATTAAATTGCTTAATTTTTTCGCAACTGTATTAAAAATAGTTGTTCAGTACACGTGCGGAACCGTCATTGCAACTTGTTCCGACTGTCAACCCTCACCTTCGGCTGCGCCTCGGCTCGGGTAGACATTTGTCGGAACTCTTTGCAATGACAGGCTTTCCGCACTTGTAATGAAATCTACTATATTCCTAATTGTCTAGATTTAAGTTGGTGCCAGACGACCGATATTCAGCGAGTCGACAAAGATACGCTCGATTACGCAATCTGTGTCTCCGACGGTGGACGTGAAATATCATCTCCAGGAACTATTGTGTAAAGAGTCAATAGCTTCTGTTTGTATAGGCTTAGTTATGTATTTTTTTGTTTATGAGTAACAAGCTGTTTCTTCCTTATTGCCGTTGCTACGCCACGTTGTCTCCCTTAAGGGCCGGCCGATCAAAATCAGCTAAAACGGCAGTCACCGTTAAATCGCTGGAGTTCACAATTAGTTTCAAAAATAAATAAAATATTTGTAATTACTATCATAAAGGGTGTCTTTACAATGTATCTCTATTAATCATCTTAAATCATTTACAGTATAAAAGATACAACTACGTAAAGTTGCACAAAATATGAGAAAACGTGTGTCGGCGTTTAGGTAAAATTTAATAAAAAAATCGATATATTAAATTCAAAAGCCTACTCAAACAAATCTCAAAAGTATTAACTACAACTTATCAATTGCTTTATTTTATAATATGCTTTGGTTATTTAATTATGATTTTTTTAAAACGCTTCTTAAATCCGCCATACAAAATTACTATGGACTCGAGACGTTGAATATAACAAGCGAGCAACACACGAAATATTTAGTCGCCCACGAGAGCTCAGAGAAAGACGACGTTTCGATGCGGAGCGACTTGACCTAGAAAGACTTCGTTGCCTATCGTGTACGTATTCTGTGTTACACGCAGCAAAACAGCGTAAGTATAAATTTGTAATATTTTTTTTTACACAATTTTGGTTTTAATTTATTCTTATCACGACTGCTCAAGGAGTGTTATGTGTTTAGGGTCAATGTATGTATGTTTGTGTGTATGTATGCGAGTTTCTTTTCACCATAACTTTTGAATGTCTCAACTGGATTTTAATGGCTCAAGATTTTTTAAATACTCAAAATGGTGGACGTGTGGTGTGGCACCATAAAAAATGTATTTTTTTCCTTATTATAGCAATATGGGTATCAAATGAAAGGCTTTGACGAGTACATTTCAAAAATATATAATTTGTATGCATAATCACTAAAAGTAATATAATAAAAATTCATAATACAAAAACCTCAAAGTAAAAAAAAACAAGCTCTCATTGCAGTCGGGGTACCATGCTGTGGAATTCTAAAATTTAAAAGGTCCCCCGACTGCAATGGGACAATGTATGTATGTTCCACGATAGCTCCGCCAATAGTGAACCGATTCTGATAATTCCTTTTTAATCTGATAGGCCAAAGTTTCAATTTGGTCCCATGAAAAATTTACAGTACCTAGTCAGTTCAGAAGTTTCTTCAGAACCCTGAAAAAACACGTCATTTTCGTCTGGTAGTTCTTGCTTTACGCTTTAATATCTTCGGTCAAAGATAAACATTTGTAAAAATGTTTCTTTCGGATGCGAGGGTTTTCTCACATTGATGAAGCAACGCTGGCGTACAGCGTAACAAGTGATAGCAAAATTCGACGAGTCGTGTAAGCCTTTCGGTAGCTTAGTTGGTCAGAGCATCGGGCCGGATTCCCGAAGGCGCGGGTTCGAATCCCGCCTGAAAGCTACTTATAGGGCTCGTGGTTTTTTTTTACTATCACATTTTTCCTATACTTACAAAATTGCATTGTGAATGCATAAAAATAATATAAAATCTCAATATGGCTGTTTCATCTTAATCGATTGTTAAACATTTGTAAAAATGTTTCTTTCGGATGCGAGGGTTTCCTCTCATTGATGAAGCAACGCTGGCGTACAGCGTAACAAGTGATAGCAAAATTCGAAGAGTCGTGTAAGCCTTTCGGTAGCTTAGTTGGTCAGAGCATCAGACCGGATTCCCGAAGGCGCGGGTTCGAATCCCGCCTGAAAGCTACTTATAGGGCTCGTGGTCTTTTACTATCACATTTTTCCTATAAGTAAAGATTTGTAGTTGTAATATTTCGGGTTATTTAGGTTAGCTGATGATGGAAGGTAAAACTCCTTAACGCTTAGGATTAAGAGCATGTTTTTTAAGTACCACATGCACGAATATACCTTTAGTTGTATTCTTTCAAGTAATTCAGGTAAGCTGATGGTGGAAGCTAGTGGAAGGTTAAACTGCATAACAGTTAATATTTGGAAGGCGGAGCTTGTCTTGGTGTTCTAATTTAGATATGGACCACCATGTGACAACAGTTTTATCGTTGCACTTTACGGTACACTTGCTCATTATGTGGTTTCAAGGTAAATTTCTTACACTGAAAATGAAAAAAAAAACAGTTTTTTAAAAAAAAATTAAACCTTCAAAACAAAAAACTGCAAACAAAAACTCACTTCCCAAAACACGTAAAAATGAAAAATAAATTAAATCATTCAATTTATAGGATGAAACTGCCCGACTTTTTCTAACTAATCTTGGAACTTTCTGATCTCTTTGAAGTCGGTGTCAAGCCGAAAGTAACAAGAAAAATACTTTGTGAAACAATATACTCAATAATAATGCGAGTGATGTGTGTTGTAACCTATCAAATAAATTAGGTATGAGGCTTGACACCGACTTCAAACAGATCAGAAAGTTCCAAGATTAGTTAGAAAAAGTCGCGCGCGCATTTTCGTCCTATAAATTAAATGATTTAATTTATTTTTCATTTTTACAAGTTTTGGAAAGTGAGTTTTTGTTTGTAGTTTTTTGTTTTGAAGGCGGTTTAATTTTTGTACTTTTTAGTTCGATTTTGGCAGTCTGTTTTTAATTTTTAAACTAGTTTTTTCATATGTTAGTAACAAATAAACTCAAAAATTACTGAACCGAAATAAAAGAATATTTCACCATTAGAATGCTACATTAACCCTGAGTAATATAAGCTATTCTGCCCGCAACTTCGTTTGCGTGGATGAAGTCGCTTACACAATAATCATTCTAAAGGTATCGGTTCAAACTGGGCGTCGTGACTGCACGCGACATCGACGTCCGCGCCACTACTGGTTTCTATGTATTTCATAGCGAGCGTCAGCGTCGGACGTCAGCGTCAGACTACGGTAGTCTTCTCATCAAATATCTTTGTCCAATGTGCATTTGATCAAAGAAATTGGAAGACTTGGAACTTGGATCAAATGTACCAGGCATGGGCACCTGACAAATAAATTTGATCAATTGGAAATAGAAACTGGGCCAAGCTATTGGCTGAGTGGCATCAACCCCTTTGAATAAAATATCGGCACTTTTGTCCACCGGTCTAACTTTAAAGTGGTAACTTTTGCCACGAACTCAATGCATTACGACGGTTATTTCATTTGTTAAGATCTAGCGAGGAGGCAGGAGGAGCTTCATGGGCAGAACAATCTTCTTTTACGTTGCATTCGCAGCAAAAGTTTAAACTTTTAGGTTATGTCGGCGAACAAAAATCCCTGACAGTTTTGTATCGAAGGTACGACAGCCAAACGATTTTTCATACAAAATTACCATTTTTACTTAATTTTCCGGAATAATAAGTAGTCTATGCTAATCTCAAGTTCCCAAACTATCCCCGTACCAAATATCACGTCGATCCGTTTTGACGTGAAAGAAGCACAAACAAACAAACAAACAAATAAACAAACAAACACACTTTCACATTTATAATATTAGTATGGATTCATTCCATCCATAGGTTTCTAGGAGTACCTAGTTGAGATTAATTATTACAGAATAATGAGTTACTAACTTTTACCACCGACACCGTACCGATCGAGCGAGCGAGGCGACATTAGTGTGCGTGAATGACGCACACACAGGTGGAACGCTGCGCTAATACCTAATCGTTGCCCGCGTTAAATGCTCGATGCAGTCTTAAAGTGCTCTTTGGGAAATATTTGTAGTACTCAAGTGTATTATCTCGAAAAATATCAAGAAATTATGTCTATAAATCGTAAACCTGTATTTAAATAATAGCTTCTAGACAGAAAGATCTAACGATGTCTACCTTAGTAAATAAGATAGATGCCAAAGCATATTACTATGAATAGTTGAGATATTTCTACTCGACATCTTCGAACGCAATAAGACTCAATTTAACACCAGCAACATTTTCAGTCCCGTAATCTTGGAAATGGCTTCAGCACAATATGAGCTACGAAAGCCTTATTACAAATCATGGCGTTAACGCGTCTTTTGTTTGTGGTTACTGGCAATAACCGAGATCGAGGCGATTAAGTCTTTAATACTTGTATTCTATATTACAACAATATGTTGTGTTATAAATATAAACAGAGTGCGTTGTTATCTCCTTTACTTGTTTTTTTTTATTCACTACGGTGTAGCATTTAGCCTTCATGGCACCTGGTTTTGAGTGATGATAAGACTGAAGGTGGAAGCGGCAAGCGCACTATTCCCGGAATCCCCTATCACTGAGGAACTTTATTTTTCCCTTAACTTTAACTCTTTTGTTTTATTAAACGTCATTTATAATACACCTATTTCCAGTTGCACCTATTTCATTTAAATTTAAACTTAAACAATAGGCATCTTTCGAGTTATATTTATTATTTTAAATCTGTTTCCGTAAAAAGCTAGATGGCTGAACTTAGGTAACGAATAGTAACAAGAAATTACTTGGGGTTTCCGAAATTTAAAATCGAAACCAAAAATATAGTGTTTGTAACTTAAGCGCGACTCGAGTGAGAAAGAGTCGCGGGCACTTTCGACCAATCAGATCGCTCGTAGATAGCGCGAACACGGTGATTGGTTGGAGGGGCGCGACATTTTTTTTTTTATGATTTATTTGCGAAATGTAGGTGTTAGTGTCGTCGCCGTCAAACTATGTCGTTGCCGTCATGCTACTCATGGTAGCCCCGTTGTTGGGCTATCTAATACTTTCTGTTACAACTCCTAACGTCAAAATTAAGTGATATGTTTACTTGTTTACAGCTACTATCTCATCTTTCATTTATTTAACATTTTAAACGTCATTTATAAAAACTTTATCATCACACTTCTATCACTTGGCACCCGCTTCATTTAACCCTAGACACCTAACGTTCGAACGTACCTCTTTATACCTAACCATTCGTCGAATCGACGACTATTTTTGGTGGTTCAAAATTATATATATATATACATTATTCTGTTACGTTTAATACATACATAGTTTAATAAGGTATTATTTTAGTAAATAAAACAATAAGTAGTGTTTCAGATCAATATATTTATTTAAGGTCAATTTTTGGTAAGGCACTTATGAAACTAGGCCACATGGGATCACTTACTTAAAAAAAAAAAAAAAAAATCAACAAAAATAGCCTATTCTTCTTTGGCGAAACATAATTATAATAGTTTTCTTATTTATAAGAAAAAATAAAAACTAATTTTTTGAAGCACATTCTTTAATTTATGCAATGAGCACATACTTTAATTTATGAGTTTTTAAGCAATTATTCTAAAAACAACGCACTTACCTGGGCGACACGGCCTCCACCGGAAAGAGCTCGGCGAGCACCGATTTAAATAGCGACGGCACGACGATCGGCGCTCTCGATAAAAAGATATAGCTATATTTCCGACGGGTATTCGTCGATTCGACGAAGGTTAGGTGTCTAGGGTTAAATTCAAATTAACTAACTTGACAGATATTTTCATGACAAAATTCAATGCTATATTATAAAACAAAGTCCGAAGTTAGTCCAACCGGGAGACTGGGAATTAAAGTCATGTTTTTTATTGGGTTGTCTGTTTTCTTCTACACTTGTGTTTCTCCTTACTTAAGGCGATACTCGGAAAAAATGTGCTGAAGCGAGATAGCAATGAGAAAACGACGCGTGCGGGAGCGAGACCGATTTTGCAGATTAGACAAAAAAAAACACAAAATCACTTCGTATTAAAAAACTACAGTGATTTTTTAAAAAATGCTTCTATACGATCCTCAATATTATTGGTGTCCACTAATTAAACCAATTTCCAATAGTGTAAGTAACCCCATTTAAGAATAATCTTGATTTTTCGTATTTTTTAGAGGTCTTTTCGTAAAGAAAAAGTGTCGAGGCAAAATCATAAAATCGTGTTTTTGAAACTATACGAATCTAGATAAAGGTATGAAGAAATATATATCTTATTACAAGATTTGTAACAACTGTATCCGTCCTATAGTTTTAAATAAAAAAGTCCATATTTTTCCGAGTAGCGCCTTAACGTTTCTTACATCATTTGTTACAGTTAGTGTCCCGCCGTAAGTTTTAGTGTCTGCAGGCGCCCGCCCGTCTGTGTGACCTGGAAGCTCGATCGATACGGCCCGTTATGTAAGGCTTTTAGCTCTTGCAGCGTGAAGGCTATTTCTTGGAGCTGTGAGCTGTTTGCAGCTTTTTGGTTTACGATGCCGCTGCCGGTTAAATGTAAGTTTGGATTCAGGAATAATTCGATTCGGCTTCCTAACTTGCATCGCTGAAAGCCGATATTTGATTGAATCAGGCGTCACTTGGCGGAAGTCCCTACCTTGCACCTTCACCGATTAGACTACTCTACATGTGTTTCGCCTAAGCCCGGAGCATTCTCAGGAGACAGTTCGTGCGAAAACCAACACGATGATTTGGTGCACCATGCATGTTGTTTTTTGCGTAAGTAAGCTACATATGTTTCGTTTTCACGCTGAAAGCCGAATCAGCGAGTTTCTTCTTTCGCAATGATAGAAAAAATCATAACGCCCTACATTGCCTAAAGATCAAACTCGATTAAAATACTATGTAACGCTTTTAGGTCTTGCAGCGGAAAGGCTATTTCTTGGAGCTGTGAGCTGTTTGCAGCTTTTTGGTTTCTGATATCGGTTAAATGTAAGTTTGGAAAGCAAAATATCTGATAGCATCGTTTTGCAATTAGTTGAATTCATTATTTCAAGTTATGTTAGGAATAAGATGATTTTTGGATTAAGTAGGATTCTTTATGTAACGCTTTTAGCTCTTGCAGCAGGAATGCTATTTCTTGGAGCTGTGAGCTGTTTGTTTGCAGCTTTTTGGTTTACGATGCCAGTTAAATGTAAGTTTGGATTGGGCAAACTAATAACATCGTTTTGCAATGAGTCGAGTTCATTATCTCAAGCTACCTTTGGCAAAAGATTCGTTTTTGGATTCAGTAAGATTGTTTTGAACTACTAACTTCTTCGATTTTAAAGAAATTCTAGCACGTTCTGTCATACATACTCAAATTACCATGTCTTGATCAAGGGCAGACTTGCCTAAACAAACTAACGTGAATTGTTAACATAGGGTCCATAACACCAGCACTGCACAAAGTGTAATACGGTATTTTACTGATTTTTTTTTAATTCTTTAAAATGTTTTTCGAAATATTAGCTACACAAAACAAGTTTTCATTTTGAATTATCTTGAATATTTTCAAAGATATAGGACTTCAAACTTTATAATTAGACAAGAACAGGACGCTATCTTAGTGACGTCAGTGGGTTAGTAGCGTCATAGTCACGCCATAGAAGATTTCGTTTTAGAAAGAGACAGCTATAGTCAAAATCAAACCGATTTAAAACAGATTCAAATTATTTTTTCACATTTGGTATTCTTAATTGCAATATTTTTTAACGTCATCATTAAATATCTACATTTCAACAACAGTAAAATACCCTATTGTAGCAGTTGGTCAGCATCACTACATAGTATAAAACAAAGTCGCTTTCTCTGTCCCTATGTCCCTTTGTATGCTTAAATCTTTGAAACTACGCAACGGATTTTGATGCGTTTTTTTTTTAATAGATAGAGTGATTCAAGAGGAAGGTTTATATGTACTTTTTATCCCGATATTCACACGGGAACGGGAACCACGCGGGTGAAACCGCGGGCGGCCGCTAGTAATCTATATTATCTACACTCCCGGACAATCAAATCGGCCCACTCTGGACTTTTTTCATACAAACATGCTCACTTTAGCGTCTCGTAGATAGGGAACTATTTGCATCTGTGCGATGATTTTTACGTCAGTAAAGAGGCAAAACGCCCAAATAACGAATCACAGTCTTAAAAATTTACAAAAAGCGCTGAATTTTCACAAAAAAGAAAAACAATAAGTCTAACTTTATCTCCCATATAACGTTCTTTTTCTTTTTCGCAAAATTGAAGACAGTTTGAAGATATTTGAAAGTGTGATTCGACAGTTGGGCGTTTTGTCTCTTCATTGACGTAAAAATCATAGCACTGATGCAAATAGTTTCCTATCTTTTTTCGAGACGCTAAAGTGAGCATGTGTGTATCAAGAAAGTCCAGTGGGCCGATATGATTGTCCTGGAGTGTATATTAATATTATAAAGAGGAAAGATTTGATTGTTTGTTTGTTTGTTTGCATCGAATAGGCTCCGATCGAAACTACTGGGCTGATTTAGAAAATTCTTTGACCATTAGAAAGCTACATTCTTCCCGAGTGACATAGGCTATATTTTATCCCGATATTCCCATGGGAACGGGTACCACGCGGGTAAAACCGCGAGGTTCTGCTAGTGATAAATAAACTCCAGAATTAGGAACAATTCGATTCGGCTTCCTATGGCAATGATAGAGAAAATCTTAAAGCCTTTGCATTACCTAAAGATCATAATATCATAATTTCAGCTATGCTTACTAAACTCCAGCCTCAGCAACAATGAGGGAACGATTCGGCCTTCCAACTTGAAGCTGGAAGCCTGAAACTCGGCGAGTTAGGAACTAGGTCGAGGAGCTTACGCGAGATACCGCCCCTGAGATATTACTCTGCAGGCGAGGGTAAGACTCGTAAGTATGAAGTAATTGAATATTGAACATTTATGTCTTTATAAGTATTGCCGTTCAAGGTTTAAAATATCCACGAAATATTAGTGACTAGCTTTCCACCCGCGTGGACTACACGAGTTTTCCCGCGGGAATTTGGGATATTTTTCCGGGATTAAAAGTATCCTTTGTTCCTCTCCAGGCTACAAAGTATCTGTGTTCCAAATTTCATCCAAACCTGTTCAGCCAATTTTGCGTGATTGAGCAACAAACATCCAAACATCTAAAATTTCACATTTATAATATTAGAAGGATTGATAGGTATTTTAACTAGAATTTTTGGCATCAACCTGTGTTAATTCAGTATCATCTTAAATTCAATTGAATATATTTTCTATTTTATTTAAATTTTTACTTTTTTGCATTCACAATGCAATTTTTTTCTAAATAAGTACTTGATTTTCCATATTTTCTATTTTCAAATACACCAAAATTAAAGAAAAAAAGACTGGCTTTAAATACCAAAGTATACATATACCTACCTATAAATGTAAGGTAAGCTTTCAACATGTAAAGCTTTTGAAAGTACAACAAATATTAAACCTATAATCTTTAATCCAAAGTAAGCTTTCAATCTTTCAGTCGCAGGAAGTACCATTCGCAAACCTTTGTAATACGTAATACTTTTGAGAGTATGCTCACAAAAAATACCCTAAATCAAACTTTTGAAATCCTTTTTACAAATCTCCAAAACGGAGTATGTCATGTACCTCGTTTTGGAAATTTGTTTGTTGTGTTTTTACAGGATTTTTATGGCTTGCTAGTAGGGTTGCCAAAACTTCTATATAATATAGTAGCCTAATATATTTTGGGTCATTTAGGTCATATAAGTACTGTTGGAAAAATATATAGTAGCCAAATCTACTATATTTTGACCATGATTAAACAGACACGTTATCACTGTCGGTCGTTTAATTATTGTGCCTGAAAAAAGCATTCAGAAACCCTACGAGTTGTATATGTATATTGAGTACATATTAAAGGCTACTTATATAATTTATGAGTATATTTTTTATGTTGATACTATATTTTTTAACACCCTAAATAGAAATATACTATATTCTTCTTGAAATTTTTTGGCAACCCTACTTGCTAGCTGCTGTGCCGCGCAGCTAACAAGCCATCGAAATTCTGTAAAAAATAATGGTTTTAATTTCTGGCCTCTGCTATAAAAGGTCCATTTCAGCCGAACGACCTATAGCTTATCACAATAGGATCGCAAAGGTCAGGTTCATAAAAAGCTATGCCAGCCAGCGTCAGTTATTGGTTGTATTATAGACAAAAATCAAAAGAGGTTTTAGCCTTTTTTTATTGAATGAACTTTGAAAATAAAATGCTTTTGGGTATTGGTTTTCAAGTTCGGCCCCCTGGGGGCCGATTCTCAGGCAATCGAGAAAAGTTCACTTTTATAAGCTCGAAATTCAAATAAAACACAGTTTGTGTATTGTCAGAATTTCACAATCGAAAAAGTTCGATCGAAAACCAGTCGAACGCTACGAGTGGTACAGACCAATCGATGTTCGTATACGAACTTAGCTGTCAAAATGAATTTGTTGACATGTGGGACTTGTGTGGGACAGTTTAGTTTATTTGAAACGTTCTAACTTTTCAATAGAAACCACAAACAAAATGTTTGTCATACGAATTACCACACTGAAAAAGTTCGAATGCCTGAGAATCGGGCCCCAGCTTGACACAAATTGTGAAAGTAGGTATGTAAATGTCAATTTTATCATTGTAACAATATTTTTCGACTTTTCGGTCTGGTAATGGCATCACCCTGCAATACGCGTTGGGCTCGCTCAGATGGTTATACCTAGACCATTTTACAAGCGTTTATTTAACTTGCAGTGTATGTATGTATGTATGTCCATTCAGGTCAAAATTTTGCAAGCTTAATTTGACCCACTTCCAAATGTCCGATTAAGCCATAAAGTTAATATACCTATCGGAATAGAGAAACAAAGGGCTGAGCGAGCGGGATGTCACTAGCAACAACACTGTGAGATAAAAGGAGATGCGTGATGCAACGTAACAGAACCGTTTTTGGCTACTGTTTGACAGTTCGTCAGCACTTATCAGCACGCTGAGAATTTAGGTAATTTATTTTTTTCGGATTTTACGTGCAATCTTAGATATTTTTAGCCAATAATGTTATGGAAACATGGTGACTTGCTCAGTTATTGATTGTTGTACAACACAATGAAATAATCCCGCAAAATGTTCAGTTCACAGGTAAATATTCCAAACCGACACCTCCCTTCCTAAGGTTTATTTTTGCCAATGCGCTTCGAATTTAAAGCAAGAAGTGTGATAATGCTCTTCAACAAACATTTAATTATGTAACAAGCAAATATTGATTACACATAATGCAGAATTTACGAATATTTTGTGTAAAGAAATAATTTTCGTTTTACACTAGGGCTGCATCAAGTTATCGATATTTCGTGTCCACTGTCTATCACGCGGTAAAAAATGAATATGTATTAGGTACTGTAATTAAAGTACCTGTAAGACGTTTAGATATGAATTACCTGGGAATGTAATTCCATTTAAGATACTTAACTGATCCATAGGAAAGGAAAAAAAATCCAAGGAAAGTCCCCTGGCCACGATGGACTCAGCATAGAGCATTTAAAATTTGCTGGGCCTCATTTAGCTAGAGTTTTGTATATGTTGTACAGTTTTTGTGTGGGCCATAGTTACTTGCCAAGTAAAATGATCCAAACGCTAGTAGTGCCGATAATTAAAAATAAAACCGGCGATGTAGCTGATAAAAACAACTATCGGCCTATTTCACTAGCAACTGTAATATCCAAGGTCTTTGACAGCGTGCTTAATAGGCAGCTTAACAGATATATCAGACCACATGATAACCAATTTGGGTTCAAGCCTGGACTGTCGACTGAAACGGCTATCCTCTCTGTTAAGCACGCTGTTAATTACTACAAGGAGCGCAGAACACCAGTAGTTGCATGTTTTCTGGACCTTTCTAAGGCATTTGACCTGGTTTCATATGATTTGTTGTGGCAAAAGCTCAAAAAGACTAAAGTACCATCAGAAATCATAAACATTTTACAATATTGGTACAGAAACCAGGTCAACCATGTTCGGTGGGATGGTTTGTTATCTCAACCATACAGGCTGGAGTGCGGGGTGAGGCAGGGTGGGCTGAGCTCGCCAACGCTCTTCAACCTGTATGTAAATGAGTTAATAGAGGAATTGAGCGGCACCAGGTTGGGCTGCTTCGTAGATGGCGTTAGTGTCAACAACATAAGTTACGCGGACGACATGGTGTTGCTCAGTGCTTCTGTTTGTGGTATGAGGAAACTTGTGGCTATCTGTGAAAACTATGTAAAGTCTCATGGATTAGTGTACAATGTACAAAAGAGCCAAGTTTTGCTTTTTGAGGCCGGGAGCAAGCGTTTGGATCGACTCCCAGCAATATATCTAAACAAGTGTGTATTGCAAAGGGTGTACAAAGTTAAATATCTGGGCCATATGTTAACAGCCGATCTCAATGACGACGAGGATGTTGAGAGGGAGCGTAGGGCGTTGTCGGTTAGGGCAAACATGTTGGCTCGCAGGTTCGCACGCTGCACACATGATGTTAAGATTACTCTCTTTAGAGCTTACTGTACTACTTTCTACACGTGCAGCTTGTGGGCCAACTATACTCGTCGAGCCTACAACGCCCTACGGGTGCAGTTCAACAATGCATTTAGGGTGCTGTTGCGGTTGCCGCGCTTCTGCAGCGCATCAGGGATGTTTGCAGAAGCGCGAGTAGACTGCTTTTATGCAACTATGCGGAAGCAGTGCGCCTCCCTGGTGCGCAGGGTGCGGGGCAGCACCAACGGCATCCTAAGCATGATTGCAAGCAGGCTGGACTGTCGGTACGTGACTCATTGCTGCACAACATCTGCCGGGGTGGTGCGGGTATGAGTCATGTGCATACAGTCAATAATTGTAATAATAATAAATTATAATTGTAATAACTTATTTAATATTATTTAATTATGGTTACTAACATAGGCTAAGTACAAATTGTTACTAACAAATATGAGTCAATGTTACTTGAATAATAAATGAATTGAATTGAATTGAATTGAATTGAATAGGTATCAGTTTTTGACTGTTAGAATAGGTACCTACACATACTATCATTAGTAATATAATTATCTTTCAGATGACATACTAACTTGGATACCAGAAACTAACTGGACTAAATAGATTATTATGCAGTACCTAAGCATTTTGATGAAAAATATTTCCAAACGCGAGAAGTGAAACGGACTATCACTGTGGAAGCACCAACAAATTGTTCAAAGGATTGTGCGAAGCATGGCCGGGTCGCTAGTGTATAATAAATGATTTAAAATCTCTGGGAGTTTTTCTTAAATATGCATACTTCACCGCAGAATCGTAGTTTTAGCCATGCAAAATCCCTTCCCAAGATGGGAATTTTAATTATATTAATAATATTACTATATTACTATTAGACTACCTTCGTGGCCGAGTGGTGTACGCACCAGTTTCAAGGTGCCGCTATCTCTAGAGGTCCCAGGTTCGATCCCTGGGGGGTACCGCGTAACTTTATGGATATGAACTTCATACGTTTTTTGAAATTTTAAGTCAATTTTATAAAGAAAATAGCTACTATCAGTTCCTTGTTTTGTGACGTCGCTCGGGTATAACGATAGCTAGCTAACAACGTTCAACAGAACAAAGCCGCAAAATCTATCAAAATAAGAAATTCAAATGACAGTTGAAACCCATGTCCATATCCATATTTTTTAGCCGGTAGCCCCCCAGGGGTCCTACCGCATAACTTTATGGATATGAACTTCATACGTTGAACTTTAAGTCAATTTTATAAAAAAAATAGCTACTATAAGTTATTTGTGTTGTGACTTCGGGTATAATGATAGCTAGCTGCAACGTTCAACAGAACAAAGCAGCAAAAATCTATCAAAATAAGGAATTCAAGTGACAGTTGAAGCCGATACCCATACCGCGTAACTTTATGGATATGAACTTCATACGTTTTTGGGAACTTTAACTCAATTTTATAAAGAAAATAGCCGCTATCAGTTCCTTGTTTTGTGACGTCGGGTATAACGATAACTAGCTTGCAACGTTTAACAGAACAAAGCATCAGAATAAGGAATTCAAATGATAGTTGAAGCCCATACCCATATCCAGATTTCTTAGCCGGTAGCCCCCAGGTAATGTTGAAAACTAATTTTTCAATATTTCCTCGGGTCTGGGTGTATGTGGTAATTACCCGTCGTTGTTTCTAATTTCCATAATACTAGTGCTTAAGCTACTATGCCTTGGTATTGGAGCAATGAATGTGATCGTGTCCAATATATATTTATTTATTACTGTAACTATTTAATATTATCGATATCGATATTAATCTGAAAAGCGACATGACGCACATCACTGACACGCATACATAAACAATTTTACACACACAAATGCGATCCAATTTCGGTTTCGTTTGACAGCTCGTGGTTGTTCCTCTATTCCGATAGGTATATTAACTTTATGGATTAAGCTGAAATTTTGCAAACAATATTGCTTTGGATGACAACACAACACAATATGCAAGACAGTCAGCAAAAACGCATGTCGTAAAAATTTAATTTAACAAAAAAAACTTATTTCTTATTAAAAGTATCTGCTAATAGAAAACGTTTGCAAGTTGGGGTATGGGATAATAATAATAGTCTATATTTTATCCCGATATTGTCTCAGGAACGGATATCAAGAGTGTACTTTAAATTTATGTGTAAATGACGTAATGCAATGGCTAGATTTAAATGAGCTTCGCGCAAATCTTTCAAAAACGAAACTTGTTCAGTTTGCAAACTATAACGCGAGGTTATCAGATCTGAATGTGTCTTTCCGAGGTGAAATAATTAAAGAGTCTTCAGAAACTATTTTCCTAGGGTTAACTTTCGATACAAACTGCAACTGGAAGAGTCACATAGAAAACTTATGCAAAAAAATTAATAGATTTGTATACGCTTTGAAACGAATTAGGAGTACTGCAGGGGAAGACGCTGCCCTGTTGGCATATCACGGCTATGTGGTTTCCATTCTTAGGTATGGCCTACTTTTGTGGGGAAGTTCTTGCCTATTTGATAAGGCTTTTATAGCACAGAAGAAATGCGTCAGAAGCGTGTATGGTGCGAAACCCTTTGATAGCTGTAGACCACTCTTTACAGGACACAAATTACTGACGCTAACTTGCTTGTGTATTTTGGAAGTGGGCTGTTTTGTAAAAAAACACCCTTATTTGTTTGCACAATCTTCGCAATTAAGTACTTTCTCGCGCAGAGATCCAACAAAGATTTTGGTCCCTAATTGCAAAAGCATGCTGAGTAGAAAGAATTGTAACGTTAACCACATACCAATGAACATTAGAGAGTTACCAACATTATTGTTTGCGAAGCAATTAAAAAAGTGGTTGATTGATAAATGTTTTTACTCTGTTAAAGATTATTTTGAATTTAAGACATAACTAATATACTATTTCGACATTATAAATAATAATTAGGTAGATATATAGTAGACATTTACATTCGATTTTATTGATAATTTTAGAGAATAGAATATTGACATTCAAATTTATTATTATTCAAATTATTCATTATTGTTAGTTTTGTAGAATTGAAATTTCTATTACTTACCTACTTAAAATTTCTGCTTGCCAAATGTTTGGTGTAACGTGTAGAAAATATTGTTTTTATTTAAGATCTTTTTGTATACTTACCACGTTACTTGCGGAATAAATGATTTATGATTTATGATTTACCGCGCGGAGAACTTTTAAAAATTATTTCACCATTAGCGAGCTACATTATGCCTGAGTAACATAGGCTATACTTTATCGCGATATTCCCACAAGAACGGATACCATATGTGTTTCACCGCGCGAAGCCGCTAGTATGGAGTAAAACTACCGACTGAAGCCAGTAAGTAGTGCTACTGGCTCCATGTAAACCGACCATTAGTCGCGATAATAGCAAGCTGAAAATCATATATTTTATCCCGATATTCCTACGGGATCGGATACCATGAGTGTTAAAGCGCTCGGAGCCGCAAGTATGGAGTAAAACTACTGACTCCTTCCTGGCGCCTAAATTCAAAGCCAGTAGGTAGTGCTACTGACTCCATGTAAACCGGTCATTAGTCGCGATAATAGCAAGCTGAAAATCATATATTTTATCCCGATATTCCTAAGGGAACGGATACCATGAGTGTTAAAGCGCTCGGAGCCGCAAGTATGGAGTAAAACTACCGACTGCTTCCTGGTGCCTAAATTCGAAGCCAGTATTTAGTGCTACTGGCTCCATGTAAACCGACCATTAGTCTCGATAATAGCAAGCTGAAAATCATATATTTTATCCCAATATTCCTAAGGGAACGGATACCATGAGTGTTAAAGCGCTCGGAGCCGCAAGTATGGAGTAAAACTACTGACTCCTTCCTGGCGCCTAAATTCAAAGCCAGTAGGTAGTGCTACTGACTCCATGTAAACCGGTCATTAGTCGCGATAATAGCAAGCTGAAAATCATATATTTTATCCCGATATTCCTAAGGGAACGGATACCATGAGTGTTAAAGCGCTCGGAGCCGCAAGTATGGAGTAAAACTACTGACTGCTTCCTGGTGCCTAAATTCGAAGCCAGTATTTAGTGCTACTGGCTCCATGTAAACCGACCATTAGTCCCGATATAAGCTAGCTGAAAATTATATATTTTATCCCGATATTTCCATGGGAACGGATACCATATGTGTTTCACCGTGCGGAGCCGCTAGTATGAAGTAAAACTACCGACTGAAGCCAGTAAGTAGTGCTACTGGCTCCATGTAAACCGACCATTAGTCGCGAAATAGCAAGCTGAAAATCATATATTTTATCCCGATATTCCTACGGGAACGGATACCATTAGTGTTAAAGCTCTCGGAGCCGCAAGTATGGAGTAAAACTACTGCCTGCTTCCTGGCGCCTAAATTCGAAGCCAGTATTTAGTGCTACTGACTCCATGTAAACCGACCATTAGTCTCGATAATAGCAAGTTGAAAATCATATATTTTATCCCGATATTCCTACGGGAACGGATACCATGAGTGTCAAAGCGCTCGGAGTCGCAAGTATGGAGTAAAACTACTGACTGTTTCCTGGCGCCTAAATTCGAAGCCAGTAGGTAGTGCTACTGGCTCCATGTAAACCGACCATTAGTCTCGATAATAGCAAGCTGAAAATTATATATTTTATCCCGATATTCCTACGGGAACGGATACCATGAGTGTTAAAGCGCTCGGAGCCGCAAGTATGGAGTAAAACTACCGACTGTTTCCTGGCGCCTAAATTCGAAGCCAGTAGGTAGTGCTACTGGCTCCATGTAAACCGACCATTAGTTTGATAATAGCAAGCTGAAAATCATATATTTTATCCCGCTATTCCCGCGGGCACGGATACCATGTGTTTCACCGTGCGGAGCCACTTGTATGGAGTAAAACTACTGACTGTTTCCTGGCGCCTAAATTCGAAGCCAGTAAGTAGTGCTACTGACTCCATGTAAACCGGTCATTAGTCGCGATAATAGCAAGCTGAAAATTATATATTTTATCCCGATATTCCTACGGGAACGGATACCATGAGTGTTAAAGCGCTCGGAGCCGCAAGTATGGAGTAAAACTACCGACTGCTTCCTGGCGCCTAAATTCAAAGCCAGTAGGTAGTGCTACTGGCTCCATGTAAACCGACCATTAGTCCCGATATAAGCTAGCTGAAAATTATATATTTTATCCCGATATTTCCATGGGAACGGATACCATATGTGTTTCACCGTGCGGAGCCGCTAGTATGGAGTAAAACTACCGACTGAAGCCAGTAAGTAGTGCTACTGGCTCCATGTAAACCGACCATTAGTCTCGATAATAGCAAGCTGAAAATCACAAGGGATAATGGCACCCGCTCCTCAGCCGCTAGTATGGAGTAAAACTACTGACTGTTTCCTAGCGCTTAAATTCGAAGCCAGTAGGTAGTGCTACTGGCTCCATGTAAGCCGACCATTAGTATCGTTAATAGCAAGCTGAAAATCATAAGGGATTAGGGCACACGGGTCGCGGATTTGGGTCGCGACCCGTGAAATATTGGTTCCGATTCATCGCACACAATTCATTATTTCGAGGTCGAGGTTTTTGCGAACGAAGACTGAAAGAAATCAAGAAATCTGATGAAGTATTATGATTTTGATGTTTCGTATGTATTCATCGATCATGAATGTATGTGTCACCGGAAAATAACAAGAACCGCAAATTTTAAATAAACCTTAAATATTTTTTTTTAGGAAATTTATAAATGTACGGTTTTTATTATTTTCCGGTGACATATACATAAGTGGGCTATTGATCAACATCTGCCATTTTAATCTTCCTACTCCTGAAGCACTTTCTTAGGTAAGTCCAGACTTCCAGGCTGTATGAGGATATGCGTAGGTAAATTATTTATTACTCAAATCCTAAAATCCTACTAATATTATAAATGTGTAAGTTTAGATGTTTATATGTTTGTTACTCAATCACGCCAAAACGGCTGAACGGATTTGGCTGAAATTTGGGACACAGATATTTTGTAGCCTGGAGAGGAACATAGGCTACTTTTTATCTCGGAAAAATATCACATTCCCGCGGAATACCTAACGTCGTGAGGTCTACGCGGGCGAAGCCGCGGGCGTAAAGCTATCCTGCTGCTCTATCCTGTCTTGAGAAACCAGTCTCATTTATTTCCGGCACATATTGCAACTAAATAAGCGACTTCTCTCCAGCAGAATGCTTTCAGCAAGCGATCGGATTAGAACGGCAATCGGAAGCATCGGGCAGCGATGGAACTCGATCAGGAAGTCCATTAGCCGCACCCCTGGGGCGTGGGGGACTGCGGGAGTCGGAGGTAATCTGGCCTAATTATTTTATATGGTTATCGGTTCATGCCACAGAACACAAGAAAGAAGTAAGATAAGCCACGCACTTTTACCGCCTTTAACCGCCTCTGTGGTCTAGTGGATCACACCACCCGGTTACATACTTACAACCCGGGTTCTATACCAAGTGGGTGTACCATGGGCAACAGCGTCGCTTAACCACTTAACAACCAAATTCATGTGCGCTCGTATCGCCCCTGCATTAACAAAACGTATGTTGTGACGGCGCGGAGTGCAAGCAATTTTAATCTTAGAAGTGGTTAAGCGACGCTGTTGCCCTGGTGGTTGGTGGTATGACTGGTTCTTAGTCCGCCCAACTAGCTATCACCGTCTTTCCTAAGTCTGACACTATCCGGCAGTTGTAGATAAGATACCCAGTTTTTTTTTATTGGAAGACTGGCAAGCATTTGTCCGCCATCTTGTTTCCTCAGTAATTAAGGATTCCGGGAGTAGTGCACTTCCACCTTCAGCCTTATCACTATTTAACATCAGGTGCTATCCCGTTGTGTTTAAAAAAACTTGGTAATGTTTGGCGGTCGACATCGTACACGTACACGTGCAAGCATCTCTGAAGATGCGATCTTGGATCTCAAACTCCGTTGCTATGACAACGTTCAAAAATGCCTTTTGACGCTGTAGGAATCACTACAATTTGCTTGCCAAATGTATCATAGTAAAAACACTTGGAATATGCCTATACCCAATAGAAGCCGTCCACAGACCTATATCGAGATCTGTGAAAGCGTCTAATCAATAAATAATTATGTGATTATCCATTTTCCTGGAATCGGCTATGCTGTATTGCTGGTTATATTCGTAACGATCAAAATAAAAGGGAATGTTGCAGGGAGGAAAAATGAGGAAGAATATATATTACTAAGTTAATAAACGAACAATAATTAATGTTATTCGTAATACGTTTCTGGTATAGTATGTCGTGGAAGGAGTGTTATTTAATTTTCGACTTAAGGCGGTATCCTGACCGAAAGTGGCGTTTTTATTTAATAAGTTGCCAATAGAAATGATTTTTATAAAACTTAACGGGGCATTTTTAGGGCCCATAGTCTTGTATTTTTAGAAGGTATCGCTACATTACATTCCCTCATAGTCATTCGTAGAAGTAGATAGCAAATGTGTCAAAAACGGCCACTTTTAGCAGTTTTGCTATCTACTTCTAGCAGTGTCTACGAGGGAATGTAATGATACCGTCTAAAAATAGTAGACTGTGGGCCCTAAATTTCCCGTAAAGTTTCATTAAAATTGTGTATTAGAATAATAATTACAATATTAAGGGCAGGATCTTCCATAAACTCTGTCTTAGTCTTTTTCCTTACGTGTGAAGAGTAATGAAAATAACCTCACTTTTTCATTTTTTCAATGTTTTTGTTGTTATTTTGAGCATAAATTCACTTTTTGAAAAAGTAGCCTGAGAATAGTCTACAATATGTCATTACCTATTTTTCTATATATTATTCGTGAATTAGAGATTATAATCTAAGTATAAAACCAAAAAAATAAAAAAATATTGAAAATTTTCTTTGTTTTTGAATTTTTTTATTGTCGAGTTACGATACGAATATCGTGTTTCTAGCCACAAAATAATCAAGATCGTTTATGAAACTTCAACATTATATTTTTATCTGCTCATAATAAAGAATATTTGATTGTTTACTTTTGAATCAAAAATAGGTTGATTTCGATAATTTGGAAGAACGTGCCCTTAAATAAAATTCAACGCGGCGCCACTTTCGGTCAGGGTACCGCCTTAATAAACGAAAAATTAATTAAAGTAATTCGTAATACGTGGTATAATATGACGTGAAAGGAATTTAATTTTCGACTTAAACAAAAATAAACTTTCCACATAAATCCTAATTGCAAAACTCAACCCCTTCCCAATCATGAAAGTTAAAGTCCTTTCCAATGTTTATTAAGTAGATTAAAGCGCTGAAATTAAATAAAACCGCAATTATTATTTGAGAACCTAAAAAAAATCAACTTAGCTTATTCATTAAAAACTTCGCAGCGATAAACTTTTTCGAACAATTCTTTTTTTCTCGCCCTCTTTTTAGTTAAACTGTGCCTTAATGCCATAAAGAATAAGGTTGGAATTCGCGATTTTTTTTTATAACGAGGGTTTAAGGAGGCTTCTTGGCCGAGTGCCAGATATTCATGAATCAGGGTTCTCGACGTGGAATCTCCATTTTCGAGCGTCATCTCTACGATATTGACACACATCAGGGTACCCTTTTCAGTCGTTACGTGCACTGTCCAAAAGGCTTTGTTACTTTGTTGTTAAAAGAAAAAAAAGCTTTGTGAAACTAAAATAGTAGCAGTCTTGGAGAATAGGTCAAGCAGAATATTGAGGAAGATATATCAACACCTTCAGTGAAACAAAGAACTAATGTAATAAAAATTAAGGCGCCGATTCCCCAAAATAGGGTATTTTAGATTATGGATTACTCGCAAATCACAAGTACTTAAAACTTGGAAAAAATATATGTTATTTTACTGTTATTTTTCTAGTGCTTCCGGCCGTTTTTTTCGATTGGTGATATTTTACTGTGTCAAATAAAATCCCAAACATCCGTCTAATAATAATTCAAATATCATATTACTTGCAGTATACTTGGTTTTAGTAAATGAAAAACATATAAAAATAATTGTCTTTGAATAGCCGAGGGATTCCGGCCGCCATAAATTTAATTTTTTTATTATTTAATTTTTAATTGAATTTTAAGTGATTTTCGATTCGCGGGGCGCTCGCGAGTTCACAGTTCACTGCCGGCTGCCGCTGCGTTCGCGTGAAGTGTATCGCGCACGGCCGAGCAAGCGTTAGCGTGCCTATTTCTGTCGGGATTCCTCGCCTTAACATCGTACACAAGAAGCAAGCGCTCAACAAGAGAAATGCATCATTGATGTTATAAATTCGCAAGTAACTCTGTTCGATTTATCATCATCATCATCAGCCATTTAATATCCCCACTGCTGGGGCACAAGCCTTAGCTATGGATGGATAAGAAGAACGGGCCATGACCAACCACGGGCACATTGCGGATTAATGGGTATTAACGACTGCAAACGCAGCCGTAACCAACATTAACGTGCCTTCCGAGGCACGGAGGAGCTCGAGAGAGTAATTTTAGGTCACCCATCCCGTGACCGACCATTGCGAAAGTTGCTTAACTTCAACGATCGAAAGCCCAGCGCGCTAACCACTGTCACAATCTGTTTGATTGATGGTATGATATATTAACACACGGTATTATATTAAAAGGTGAAGCTTGACGAATCCGAGTATAAAATGGAAGGACACAATGCCATTTTTGTCATGTCATGAAAGTAAATCTTGAACACAAAAACAGAGCTTAAACGGTTTATCTGTAAAAAAAAGTCTAAGCACCGAAAGAACGGACGCTCACTTTATATCCCAAATTGTGAAAGGAAAAAGCTGAAAAATCTATTGAATCTACCAAGGGCGATGTACAAAAGATCCAAGAGTATAACGGGCAAAAACTTAAGGCTGGAGCTAATAATGGTGTTGGAAATGAGATTCTCCTCCCACTTAAAGCAATAAAGGGGCGATCTGATTGGGCGGATCACGTTCGCCACTGAGCAGTATAAAAGCTTTCATCTCATCTAATTAAAGGATGCCTTTTGCTTATACTTGCATAAAATGAAACGGTGTGTGCTAAGTGCTAGTTTCAATAAAACTAAGTAATAGAAGATGATCAAAGTAATATAAGAGTGTGTTTCTGATTAAAAAAATCATTTAATATCTTGTCTTATTTTGAATGCCTATTTCTTTAATTCTTTATTCAGATAACAGAGATCCAAAGGTGTTAGTAAAAAGTACCTTATAAACTATGTCAGTATTCTGTAAATAACTTCGTTGCAGTCGCCTGATCCAAATGCCACATAATGGGGCAGACATCTTGCCTGCTAGCAATAACCTTCAGGATGGTGCTGGTGCTTCTCCTCACTCTGTACAATAGAGATGTCATTTTGCGCAGTACGGCTGAAAAACTATCAGTGCGAGCTTCTGCAAACATAGCAGACGCGCTGCAGAAGCGAGGCTTCCTTAACAACACCCTGAAGGCTAGTTACATTGAACCCGCAGAACGTTGAGCGACTTTTTGGGTATGGTTGACCCACAGACCTCCGGAGTAGTGTTAAGTAGTAGTGAATGACGTGCAACAGTTTATATTTAACGAGACCAAAACATCGATGGCACTTACACTACAAAAAGCTGGGGGATCGATACTTGGACATTCTAAAATTGTGTAAAGCGAAATTGCAGAAATTCTACAGCAGGGAAAAATGCATTTAACTACTCAGCGCGCAGTCCGACTAGTAAGAATTGGGCTTTTAAATATGAAACGAAAGGCAATCTGTAGTTTCAACCTTTAACGCATGAAATAAACTCTTCAACTGAGCTTTTCTCAACTAATTTTAAGTTTTTTAATTTCTTGCCGCAGATTCCAGCATTCTTACAGAAGCTGTAAGTATGTTACAAGCATACCAACAATTTATCGGTAGCCAACTATAAATACATAGCAAATACAAAGCTTCTTTATACAGAAATGAGGAGTTAATGAAATATGGATGTATGGTAAATACTATTATCAGCATTTGCAATGCAATCCAACTGGGAGTACTAAACGCTGACTGTAGTGGTGGTCATAAGTTAGGTAGAATAGAAACACGACTCGCATACTTGCAAGATCGTATCGCAAACGAATTGACGTCACAGAAGTCACGCAAACGAAGGCACAGCAAAAGAAATAGTTCGTATAATGTCTTCATAAAATAGCTAACAAACTCAATTGCAATAAACCTACAAATAGACGCAAATAAAAACTCATTGCAAAATCCGCATCAGGCAGGACTGTAATAAGAGTATATCTAGTGACACAAATGTAAAGATTGTAACAAGTGAAAATTGAACTCTGCTAATGCCATCCTCCTCTGAGGTAAAGGTTTAACCAAACCTACAAAATATACAGGGTATGTTAAATAATCCCACGAAATGAGTATGAAAAACCCACTAGGACCGACCTAAAACGATAAAATTAAACTAATAGGTACAGTACACCCACCCTAACCGCTACACAGAGTTTACCAGACCAATAAAAACTGACGGTCAGAAGGCCTAAGCTCCTACTGATAAATGTGTGGCTCACATTCACTGAAGCAGGGATTTTAATTGGGCAACAAACGACGACAATCTGCACCATAAAAACATAAACAGAATATATTACGGTCGCTGAATTTGTTTTTCAGACTGACGAAAACGCTACTGTTTATCTAGGTAACGGAATTTCAGTTTACTATGCAGCTACATAATATGTAATGTAGCCTATTTTCTAATACATATTAAAAATCAATAAGGTCACAATTCATACGTTGACTCGACATTGACTTTATAGTTTTGACGCTTTTTAACAAATGATTCAATTGGTTCGACTGTAAGTACCTACAAACAACCTGTTCATGATATGCTACGATCGTTGATGTTATTACTTTCATTACTTATTTCATAAAGTCCAGTTAAGAATTCTACACCATCAGACTTTGAAAATTTATAAGACAGACATGTGCAAGGTAATAAGTTTCGGAATACCAAAACATTTATCAGACGTAACATTAACAATACCAAAAGAAAATCCCTTCAACAAAAGGGAGACAAATGTAAGTCACGCAAACTTACAGCAAAAGGGAGTAGGTGAAATATGACAGACAGAAGTAACCAACGAGGGACAAACTCAGCGGTCACGTACACGGCTGAAAGAGGCCGCGTAATAAAATATAATGGGAGGGATGGACGGCTACATTAGTCGGGATCACGGGCCCATTAGATATAACCCTTAATTATTTGCCAGGGATAAACAACCTACAAGCCCTAACAAAAGCAGATTTCTCATTTCATAAACTCGTACTTGCTTTGACGCTTGTGGTTCATGGAATCAATTTACAGAATCAACTTCACCAACTATAAGAGAGAATATTTCATATACTTGCTTTGGTGAGTGACACATGGGGTTCATGCAATCAACTGACAGAATCAACTTCACCAACTATAAGAGAGAATATTTCATATACTTGCTTTGGTGAGTGACGCATGGGGTTCATGCAATCAACTGACAGAATTAACTTCACCAAATCTAAGAGAGAATATTTCATATACTTGCTTTGGTGAGTGACGCATGTGGGTCATGCAATCAACTGACAGAATCAACTTCACCAACTATAAGAGAGAATATTTCATATACTTGCTTTGGTGAGTGACGCATGTGGGTCATGCAATCAACTGACAGAATCAACTTCACCAAATATAAGAGAGAATATTTCATATACTTGCTTTGGTGAGTGACACATGTGGTTCATGCAATCAACTCAAAATACTCACACTCAAAATACTCACACCCCAAAACACACACACACACATACACACGCACAGAACACACATACACACACACTACACCACATACACACACACTACACCACATACACACACCACACTACACACACACACCACACACACGTGCACACACACATTCATGCATCTGTCAATTAAATTAAATTCTTTATATTTTAATGTAGTTCTTTAATATGTACTCGACAAATCTCTCAAACTGTAACGGAAGGCGTTGATAGCTGTTACACAGTGTATACTAGTTCAGCTATTAACGGCCCATCTATTTTTGTACTCGTTTGTCATATTACATTAACTTGTTTCCTTGTACTTTACTAGAAATAAAGATGATTATGATTATGATTATGATTATAACTGACAGAATCAACTTCACCAAATATAAGAGAGAATATTTCATATACTTGCTTTGGTGAGTGACACATGTGGTTCATGCAATCAACTGACAGAATTAACTTCACCAACTATAAGATCAAGGTTTATTGGTAAAGTTGCAAGATTATGAAAATGACGATGGAGATTATTGCGAGCAAGCGGGCAGTTTAATTTACAATTTATGGAATCATCAGATAAGATTTTATATTATTTTTATGCATTCACAATGCAATTTTGTAAGTATAGGAAAAATGTGATAGTAAAAAAACCACGAGCCCTATAAGTAGCTTTCAGGCGGGATTCGAACCCGCGCCTCCGGGAATCCGGCCCGATGCTCTGACCAACTAAGCTACCGAAAGGCTTACACGACTCGTCGAATTTTGCTATCACTTGTTACGCTGTAGGCCAGCGTTGCTTCATCAATGTGAGGAAACCCTCGCATCTGAAAGAAACATTTTTACAAATGTTTAACAATCGATTAAGATGAAACAGTCATATTGAGATATTATATTATTTTTATGCATTCACAATGCAATTTTGTAAGTATAGGAAAAAAATTGTGAATTGTGCATTGTGAATGCATAAAAATAATATAAAATCTCAATATGGCTGTTTCATCTTAATCGATTTGCGACAGTTCGACACCCACATCCATGCATACTAAATCAAAACATATCGTGTGGTATGAGCATATATTATCCATTGGACTCTACGACTGCAATACGAACAAAGCTGCTATCGATCACTTCTCCGAAAAGGTGCAAAACGACCAAATATACCTTGCCGTGTTTGGTTGTCGGGTTTCTGAACATTCCAAATATTAATAGCGATAGAACTTGAATAAAAGTAACATTCGTGTAAGACTTGCGAACAATAGAACCGTTATTCGAGTGTCTTTGAGGAATTGGATGGCAATTTTATGCTAACAATCATAGGCTTTACAGTCTGTAAAATTTAGCATGGTTAAAGTGACAGCACATTCGTGCAAAGCAAAACGTTGCTTCTGCAAAACAAATAGGGTCTAATTTTCTAGCATCAGCTACATTAAAAAATGTCTGATGCTGTTTTTCTTGAGGTTTATTTATTCCAATAGTATAAAGAACTTTTTGTTTTGCAGGAATGAGCTGTAGTTTTAATCAAGCAAAATTTTACAGACTGTAAAGCCTATGATTGTTACCATAAGATTGCCATTCAATTCCTCAGAGACACTCGATTAACGGTTCTATTGTTCGCAATTCTTACATGAATGTTGCTTTTATTCAAGTTCTATCGCTATTAATATTTGGAATGTTCAGAAAACCGACAACCAAACTCGGCAAGGTATATTGTAAAAACGAGATATCTTACTTAATACCACAAAAATTTAAATACTGTACCTACCTGCCCCCTTGCTCGCAATAATTTCCATCATCATTTTCATAATCTTGCAACTTTACCAATAAACCTTAATTTTATAGTTGGAGAGTTGATTCTGTCAATTGATGCCACTACTACACACCACACTACCACTCATTTTACAGACTGTTGTGTGCTTTATTTCAGAAAATTAGTAGCAGCGTTAAATAGCCTTTTAGGGGCCAATCCAGGCTTCTAAACATCCGGTTCATATTACCTGGGTTACTTCCCAAGGGAGAAATATGACAACAGCGACTAAGTAGCCAGGTGAACAGCAGTGGCTAATTGCACTGAAGTTTTAAGAGTACGGATGTCTCCGTAAAAGCATGATACAAATTGTGTGTAACACATCTGACTTTCGCAGTTCCAATAATCATCATCATCATCTTTATCTTGCCCATATTCTATTAACTCATAGTCTCCTTTCATTTAACTCCACATGCCCTCGATCACACTCATCCACCAACACATAAAATCTTGTCAGACTTCGTCAAAACATTTGGACAGCCAAGTTTCAAAGAGTATCATAAAAGTGCCTTACACTTCAATAAGTTATCTTGCCAGGATAAGAAAAAGTTATGATGGAGCTCCATAAAAGTTGGCCTAAGCTAACCCCAGAGAACGCGGTTCAATTTCCGGAAGCCAGTTATTTATTACTTGCACACGTCCCGCAAATCCCTACCTTGTTCATGAAATTGACAAATCGTTGCGTTACGTTTTCGTGGTAGTACAAGTACAGTTGTACAATTTTCCTAAAAGAAAACACTGAGTTAGTTGGATTTTATAGCAGTGAATTCTTCAGACAATATTGACGCGAGAATTCAAGGCAATCTCGATTATGATCGTAAGCTACGCATACACGATTTGCCCGACAAATCTACCTGACAGTTATGTGGTTATGCCTCGCGGGCAGAACTGCTGCTGTATGCTGTATGGTGATTAGACAGCTCAGGCAGCCCTCCTCTGTGGTATACATCACCGGTATCAGACCCAGAGGTCCCGGGTTCGATTAAAGATAAAGATAAGATAAATATTTTCTTTATTCACTTAGACATAAAAAATATGTACTTCATCATCATCATCATCATGTCAGCCGAACGACGCCCACTGCTGGGCATAGGCCTCCCCCAAGGATCTCTACAACGATCGGTCCTGAATGAATGAATGAATAATAATTAATAATTAATAATAATAACTTATGAATCGTCAATATTTTCCTACCACCCATTCAAGACTTTTTTAACTGAAAAGAAGAATGGGCGCAAGAAACTTGCCAGCGTTTCTTAGTTATAAATAAATAAATAAATAAATATTTTCTTACAATCACACCAATTATCTAAGCCCGTAGTTAATTTCTTAAGAAACTGTATCTACGTGAACTTGATAACGGATAAATATATACTTAAATACTTTTTGTTTGTAAATACATACTTAATATACATAGAAAACATTTACAAAAAAAATATATATCGTTACTAATACAACAATTGCTTAGTATAAAAATACATCATATTAAACAGTGATTATGTTATGATTGCCAGTGGGGGGGTACCTATAATACATATTGTATTCGGTTTAGTTGGTCGTAGGGCTTGTTCAAAGTCTGCCTGACTAGCTACCACCATGTTATCTAAGTCTGACGCCATAACAACTATATTTTTAGCATAGTTGTGTTTCGGCAGTTATAAGAAAACCTGTTTCTCAGTAATTGAGGATTCCGGAAGTAGTGCGCTACCACCTTCAGCTTTATCACCACTTAAAATCAGGTGTGATGAAGGCTTAGTGCAACCACGTTGCAGACAAAAAAAAACTGTTCCCGTTCTCATGCGTGAATGCTTAGCTGAGATTCAAGATTTCGTTATTCATTTTACGTTTTACAGCACTTATGAACGTCAATGCAGTAATGCAAATTATGAACGTCAATAATAGTATAATAGTACACTGGTACAGAAGCTTCACTCCGCTAAACCATTTAAATAAATAGCAACTCTAAATACAACGCAACAAAGTGGAATTCAGCTTGTACGGCGCTAATTACGAACGGCCAGACGTTGCATCTCTTTCTATCGCATATATTCTAGCTCTTTTGCGGATCTAACTTCTATGGATTTCGCACCGAGAGTAGCGTGCAAGTACATCGAGTGACAGACGCCTGCCAGCGGTTGGCAAATTACTACGGGAGACCTTGTAACGTGAAGAACCGGCAAGAAACTCGTCAACGGCTATTTTCCTTTCGTTTCAAAGTTGAAGTAAACAAAAACATTAATTCTATAACAACCTAGTTAACAGGAAATAAATCCCCCTGTCTATATTCTTCGCATAGGTAATCACTGTTGTTATAAAAGAGCTTTAAAATTCCGTGAAACTTTTAATGAGTTGACAACCCCGTCCCAAACTTTCGAGTTAGGTACATTTATTTTTAATAATAGATATAAAGTTGGTGGAAGGTTTATAAAACATCATTTTTGATTAAAAACACTTTGTGCTTTAGCCTATCCTAGACGAACCTTCGTAAATTTTGAGAAATTGTCAGCTGGCGTTGTTGGCGACACAAAGTTTACCCCTTCGTACCTGAACTAATAAAATGACTTAGAAATAAGTTTTAGTCGATTTTTTTCAATACTTACATCAAAGTAAATGGAATAGAGAAAAATTTTTTTACGTTTTTTATTTTTGGTTTTTTTTTTTATTTTCGAATTACTTACATTAACACGGATGACGCTTTTTATTAAATAAAAATCTTATAAAAGTCCTGAATACACTCCAAGAATAAATGTTTTTTTTACTGTATTTTTTTCTTAAAACAAGCATTAAAATGTTACATCCATTGAAATGGACACCAGGACCGAAGGGGTTAAGTGGTTTGCAAAATATTTATTAATAAGGAACCGACTGCGTTACAGTACTAATAATAGTCCACAAAATGTTAAAGCAGAAAGTTCAACATTTTATTACAGTCCTGTATCACTAAAAGAGAATTAGCAAGTCTGAACAAAGACATTAACAGACCAGTAAAACGGAACAGTGAAATGTATTTCAGCTAAGCTGCAGTTACATTCCGGTATAACTCTGCCAGTTAATAAACAAATAGCTTTGAAACAGAGCAAACATAATGGCAATATTGATATTTATGAGGCTTTGAGCGGGATTAAAGCGAGGCTTTCGTGCCCCAGCATCCCTCTCATTTCACGCCCGCCATTTTGTAATGTATGTCCGCCATTTGCAAGTTATATTTAAATTGATGTTTAGATTGAGGTTATGCATAGCATTATAAGTTAAAAAGTACATAAGTAAGCTTTTTAGTACCGTTTGAAATTATGAGTAATTTTAGTACTGACTACAGTTCAAGTATAGAATAAAATTATTTTGGTTTCAGGGAGCGTAGCTAAGTATAGTTGTACTCTTGAAAAATCCCAGGATTTTTTCACAATGTCACACTGCGGAGCTCACTTCGTCCAATTATCATGTTTCGGTTTTCGAAGTAAGCCCTCTTTACTTTACGGCGACCTTGGGAGAATTCGATATCAAACAGGTTCGCGAAGCATAAGCTTCGGAGTACAAACAAGGGATATACGGGACGTTGTTTTCACGCAGGGAATATATTATTATCCATAAAACACTAACTTTATCGCTAGGGAGAAGAAAAACGTGACTTTATTACTAGACGTTGGATTTAGGTCGGCTTGTTAAGGAGAAATCAAGTTAGTGAAGGTTTTACGGCAGAGATTTTCAAACCAATTTTTCTAAGAGTTTGCATAATATCTTGCTTTTATAACTTGTTCGCTTAAATTATTAAATAATTCCAGTTTGAAAATCAATTATTGTGTAACGATCACCAAAATTTCAGATTTCACCACATGCAGTAAATCACAATCTTGTTTTCTATGTCAAATTTATATAAAGCACGACGTGAGTACGTAATATCCGCAATTCAGTACAAGTCGTACTGTTCAATAAAAAACTTCCTTTCAATAAAAGTCCAAATTTTTGGGACCTTTATTATCTCCCTGTATCCAGCCACACAATTGCCCACTTTAAGGGCAGTCTTCCACACTATTATTTTTACTGTACATCCCAATGTAGAAATCTACATTCTATTCTATTTGTTAGATATACTTAAATACAAAGTTAAGATGCATTTATAGGTTCCGCGACATCAGAATGGTCCGCAAATAAACCTAGTTCAATAAAAGAGTGGTCTACTCACGGTTTCCTCGACGGTCTTCTTGATCTTGGCGGTGGTCTCGCTGACCTTGGCGCCCGCCTTGTTCACCGCCGAGTACAGGAAGTTGCCGAGCGACTTGGCGCCGGCCACCGCCTTGGTGGTGACTGGGGACCAGGGATAGAATCAATGATTTGATTGAATCAGGTGCCACCTGGCGGAAGTCCCTAACCATTGTGAAAAGAGAAACATAATTGTAGCTTTACTTCCGCAAAAAAACACACAACAAGCAAGATGCACCACCCACCCGCCTGCAAAAAATTGCACATGCACGCCACGAAAATACCAGTGCACAATACCTGCATTTAGCAGGACAGCAATACACCTTGCACCTACAACGATAGGATAACCGGAGTTAGAGTTAGAGGAGGAGTTAGATCGTGATTCATAATCGTAGATTGAGCACTATCTATCTCCTGAGCATGCCCCAGGTTGGGGCGAAACACGTGTAGGTAGAGTAGTCTAATCGGTGAAGGTGTATTGCTGCCTTGCTAAATGCAGGTATTGTGCACTGGTATTTTCGTGGTGTGCATGTGCAATTTTTAGCGGGCGGGCAGGCGGTGCATCTTGCATGTTGTTTGTTTTTTGCGGAAGTAAGCTACATATAAACACATCTTAGATTTCTGCGCGAAATGTCCATATAAATAAAACACTTTCACGGACACAGATTTTTTCACGCAATTTATTTAACAACTTGGTTAAATTTTAGTTGAAAAATGGAAAATGAAGTATTTAGAAAAAATCGACCCATCTCACAACCAGCTCCGATGGGACTCGAACCCACGACCTTTCGCTATCCGGGCGACTGCTCTAACCACTGAGCTATTAAAATCAAAAAATAGTGGGTAGTTTTCCGTGACCACGGCCCCTGGATAGGTGCCGAAACGTCGGATAAACCAAAAAACCTTTAAAAACAACTAAAATTTAACCAAGTTGTTAAATAAATTGCGTGAAAAAAACCGTGAAAGTGTTTTATTTATATGAGCTACATATATTTCTTTCTTCATAATAGAATCAATGAATATCTGGCCAATAAGCACAAAGTCAAAACACATATTGAAGGTTAACTGGCAATAAAAGTCTCCGCTCCATAAAACTACAGAAGTTTACAGGAGACACCAGTTTATCGTAAAGAATAAGCCAAAAATTCTAGTTTGGAAGTATTGCCGATTAAAGATCGATATAAGAACAGTCGTCCAATCAGCAGAAAATGGTGTCCCCCAGATAGTAAAACCGGGGTTCTAAGCGCATCCCACATCACCACCACTCACACATCATATTTAAATAGTATTGCATTAAGGCATTAATAATAATAACCCGCATGGTTAGACAAAAAAAATAAGTAAACCCGGCACGGGTTTACTTATTTTTTAACTTAGAAAAACAAACATCCTGGCCAGCCGGACACGAACCCGAACCTTAGACATCGGTTACACGCTAATTCTGGCGTCAGTTCAGCAGTCCCCTGTCAGTTTTCTGTCATTCGAAACGGACTGACAAATAGTATTTAAAATATTTAATTTTTATCCAGACCATCAGTCTGTCGGTCTGAATGGTTACACGATAATTCTCTCGTCATTCTGACTAGAATGATGGACTGAACGGACGCCAGAATTAGCGTGTAACCGATGTCTTACAGATAGTATAAGTCTGAAAATCGGTGTGCATGTCATTGAACCATGGAGACATTAACATGTCTTGTCAATCAACAGTACTCTCGCACACATAATAAATTCAAGTAGTTTTCGTAGTGCCAACTTTTAAACCTTAGATGTGCTGACAACTGTACACAATTTGTGCTTACTTAGTAGCATTTACTTGTAACTTATATTCCCACTATGCTATAAGGTGTAAAAGGTGAAAACGGTGTAATATAAGCCAGTACTAAACATACAACGTTGCTCACGAGTCCCCCGGGCGACGACCTAAGCAAACTGTCACGTATTGCGAGCCTCGGGGAGTGTAGCGAGAGAGCAATACCTATCAACTCTGAGTACCTATTATACATTGCGCAAGTGGAGCTAAGAATGTTGTCAGTCAGTGGAAAATATTGAAAACTAAAGTTTTATTACATAATTAATGACTATTGAACTTGATTTTAACTTATAGAGATGGTTCATATCAGTTATTAGTTAAATTTGCTATTGACTGAGTATTTACGGGTAAACTTATATTCACACTTCGAATCACACAACCAATCTTGTAAAGTTGTAAGAAGACTAAAAGGTGAAATATAAGACAGCCAGCACTAAACATACAACGTTGCCCACGAGTCCCCCAGGCGACCTAAGCAAACTGCCACGTATTGCGAGCCTCGGGGAATGTCGCGAGAGAACAACACCTATCAACTCTGAGTACATATGTTATTTAATTTTTTTTGCATTAACAATGCAATTTTTATTATTGAAAAATTTAATATGAGGACTCGAACTCACGACCTTTCACTATCTGGATAGCGAAAGGTCGTGGGTTTGAGTCCTATCGGAGCTAGTTGTGTGACGGGTCGATTTTTTGCTAAATACTTCTATTTCAATTTTTCAACTCCGAGTAGGTACATGGCAAGAGTGGAGCTAAAAATAAGTACCTAGTTGTCAGTCAGTCAGTGGATAATATTATTGTTTTATGAAAACTAAAGTCTTATTACACAATTAATAAATAATGAACTTGATTTTAAATAAGTTTAAGATATAGTTCAAATCAGTTATTAGGTTGTTAAACCGAAATTGTAATCTATTAAACCAAATTTGCTCTTGACTGAGTATTTACGGGTAACTTTAAGCTTACATTCTCACTTTGACCAATCTTGTAAGAAGACTAAAAGGTGAAATCGTTGTAATATGAGACAGCCAACACTAAAAATACAACGTTAAACTAAGCAAACTGCCACGGATACTAGTATTGCGAGCCTCGGGGAATGTCGCGAGAGAGCAATACCTATCAACTCTGAGTACATTGCGCGAGTGGAGCTAAGAATACTTTTCAGTGGATAATATTGTCTTTATGAAAACTAAAGTTTTATAACACAATTAATGACTAGGTATTGAACTTGATTTTAAATAACTTTAAGAGATAGTTCAAATCAGTTACCTATTAGTTAAAAATGTGATAGATAGTTTTCCTATAAGTACTTACAAAATTACATTGTGAATGCATAAAAATAATTTAAAATTTCAGTTATTAGTTGTTATACAGAAATTGTAGTGCTTATGTTAAAGTAAATATGCTTTTGACTGAGTATTTACGGGTAACTTTAAACTTATATTCACACTTTAACCAATCTTGTAAGAAGACTAAAAGGTGAAATCGTTGTAATATAAGACAGCTAGCACTAAACTTACAACGTTGCTCACGAGTCCCCCGGGCGACCAGCAAACTGCCGCGGATACTAGTATTGCGAGCCTCGGGGAATGTCGCGAGAGAGCAATACCTATCAACTCTGAGTACATTGCGCGAGTGGAGCTAAGAATAGTTGTCAGTGGATAATATTGTCTTTATGAAAACTAAAGTTTTATTACACAATTAATAAATAATGAACTTGATTTTAAATAACTTTAAGAGATAGTTCAAATCAGTTATTAGATGTAAAACTTAAATTGTAGTCTGTTAAACTAAGTTTGCTTTTGACTGAGTATTTACGGGTAACTTTTAACTTATATTCACACTTTAACCAATCTTGTGAGAAGACTAAAAGGTGAAATCGTTGTAATATAAGACAGCTAGCACTAAACTTACAACGTTGCTCACGAGTCCCCCGGGCGACCAGCAAACTGCCGCGGATACTAGTATTGCGAGCCTCGGGGAATGTCGCGAGAGAGCAATACCTATCAACTCTGAGTACATTGCGCGAGTGGAGCTAAGAAATAGTTGTCAGTGGATAATATTGTCTTTATGAAAACTTAAGTCACGTTTTATATACTTAAGTTAAAAAGACAGTTCATATTTAACCCCCATACTCTTTAATGAAATTGAATGAGAGAGTTTCTTTTGACGTTTCATCGTGCAGTTCAAAAATTTGTACAAGATGGCGCTACCCCACTATAGCGACCTAACTTTTTCTGAAGAAGTAAACGAAAAAGTACCTAATAGAAAATAGCAAAGAAAATAGTATGTCTGTAGTAAGGCGTACATTAGACGGTCATGCAACAATCAGTCAATCCATCACTCATGACTATCTAACCAATCGGTATAGAGGAACTTCGGGCAGCGTTATGAATGGTTCATTTTGATTAGCTAAAAGAATCGTGAATGATAGCAAACTGACAGCAAAACCTACAGTCTAATGGGCGCCTAATAGGAAGACTAAAGCGGCCCATTCACGGCAGGCCGTCCCGCCCTAGTTTACATTAAAAGAGCAGCTCGGCGGCCTAGCGACCTGCCGGCCTAGCATGAGCGGCTTTTATCGCGCGATATGATATGGTACGGCAAGTTGTCTTGCTTACCCCACTAAGGTGTAAGCAAGACGGCTTCCCGTACCATATCATATCGCGTGATAAAAGCCGCTCATGCTAGGCGGCTGGGGGCTACCGCGTAATTTTATGGGTATGAACTTCATACGTTTTTGGGAACTTTAAGTCTATTTTATAAAGAAAATAGCCGCTATCAGTTCCTTGTTTTAAGACGTCGGGTATGACGATAACTAGCTAGCAACGTTCAATAGAACACTATGGGGGGCTACCGGCTAAGAAATATGGATATGGGTATGGGCTTCAACTGTCATTTGAATTCCTTATCTTGATAGATTTTTGCTGAAATTTATTAAAATAAAGAATTCAAATGACAGTTGAAGCCCATACCCATATCCATATTTTTTAGCCGGTAGCACCCCTGGGTCCAGTAACTGAGGTACTACTCGACTCGCCTTCCACCGTTTACATTGGTCAAGTAATTGGGCCCAGAACCTCTGGTAAAAGTACTGGGCCCAGTTGGTTTTCCGAGCGAGTCAACGGTTTACACAGGGCGAGTAGGCAGACGAGTCGAGTTACAAGTGGTGGGGAACAACTTGGCCGAGCAACTATGCTCCGCGCGAGACCACTCGACTCGCTCAGTAGGTCTAGCACAACTTAGTGCGACTCTTTCTCGCGCTCCTTTCAACCAATCAGCACTTCGCCTTAAGTCGCGCGCGCTATCTACGAGCGATCTGATTGATTGAAAGTGCCCGCGACTCTTTGTCACTCGAGTCGCGCTCAAGTTGTGCTAGCCCTACCCAGTTTACTCGCCCTTTCGTTTACATTGGTCGAGTTAGCCTGCTTTTTGTTGCTCGCTACTTAACTCGGCCGCCTACTCGACCAACGTAAACTAGGCTTTTACGCAGGATGGTGAATGTTGTCGCAGGAGGCTCCTGCAACAACATTCTCTATCCTGCGTGAGGCGAGACGGATGGCGGGGCGGCCTGCCGTGAATGGGCCGCTTTTAAATAATCAATAATCGACCAAAGAGTACATTATTATCCCACAGATAAGGTAGAAAGTGAACTTCAATCACAAAAACCATACAGATTAATTTGACAGTACAACCGACCGACACACAAGTCTTTTTAAGGCTCAATGAACTAATCCTTTGCCATAAATGCTGAAAAAAGTAGGTTGTATTAGAGTTACAGCGCCATCTAGTGCATCGAAAAATTACTGCAGGAAACTCCCCCATTGGATTGAGTTGACATCAAACGTCAAAAGAGACTTTATTGCAAGGCGATAAGATTATGGATTTAGGCCCGATTTCACCAATGATATTTAAACGCGATTAACGCTAAACGTGTTTAAAACGTATTTCTGTCCCTGTCACATTCAAACAGATGACAGAGACAGTCCTATGTATTAAACATGTTTAGCGTTAATCACGTTTAAATATCAGTGATGAAAGTCGCCCTTAATGTTTGACATTAGGTACCTACCTCAATTATTGGTTATTGGAAATTGTTTCGAGACGACTCAAGTCTGTCCGAAGGAACGCTGCATGCGTGTAAGTGACGCAGAATCTTTAGAATTAAATGGCCCTATTAGTGAATCTGAGGAAGGCAGCCTTTTTTAAGAAATCCTGTGGTAATAAAAAAATGAAGGACTTATACATATTAAGGTGAAGCGCGAACCACGCCTAACATAATCGCATTTGATCGCGTCGCACCACAGATGTACCGACATACAAGCCTACCTACATGCTAATCCGTATTATCCGGTTAAATATACCACGGCATAAGTTTTCTACACTATCTGTGTTTACGATTGTCATTCATTTGTTATTTAGCTACAATTTTATATGAAGTAACCCTTCCGTACAATTTTATGTGAAGTGAACCATTTCATTCCGTTTCTTATTTACAGAAGGCAGCGATTCCAGGCAAATGATTTGATATCGGTAGGTATATACTTTCAACACATTTATTAAACAACTAGCGGCCGCTCGCGGTTTCACCCACCACGTGGTTCCCGTTCCCGTGGGAATATCGGCATAAAAAGTATCCTATCTGTTTTTCCAGCCTATAAATCTATCTCTACAAATATTCATTCATTCATTCATTAGCAAATTTCACCCAGATCCGCTCAGTAGTTTTTGCGTAGAAGTGTAACAAATATACATCCACAAATGCATACTCACAAACGTTTAAATCGAACCAAACACAATACAATACTATTGAATAAA
This sequence comes from Crambus lathoniellus, assembly GCA_949710035.1. Classification (NCBI taxonomy): domain Eukaryota; kingdom Metazoa; phylum Arthropoda; class Insecta; order Lepidoptera; family Crambidae; genus Crambus; species Crambus lathoniellus. The sequence continues at coordinate 24,281,192 of OX453316.1, read as the reverse complement.
TCTTAATTTAGAACTCGTCAGCACGAAACCATTTGATTGCAGTTAATTGTTCGTGACAACAACTGGACAAAGTTTTTACAATATCAAGGATTATTGCTTGAATTCAATGCGAAAGAATAGTAGAAGAAACAGAACCCAAATTGTAACTAAGTACATTCCAGCAGCACATACCACAAGATAAGATAAGTAAAGCTTTGAAGTCAGGATAATAAGCTGACCAGTTGGATGTAATCTTTGGATGTAATCTGTTTGACTAACGACCAGAATTAATAATCAATCCACAGATAGGGATAGGCATGATCCAGATTAGTTGCTATGCAACATTTGATAATAACATAGAATTAACGACAGTTGCCTGGGTATTGCTAGGTGTTGCCTAGCAACTAATCTGGATCATGCCTATCCATATCTGTGAATAGATTAATAATTCTGGCCGCTAGGAGGAACCTTGGAGGAAGGGCACGTGTCGCGAGGCGTATGCGCTTGAATGTTATCCGTTTAGATGCAAAACAATCCGCGGTCTTACAACAAAACACTGTTTAGCTTGTGTTTAAGTAAAATAGTGTTTAAATGTGATGCTATCACTTGTTTCACAATATATCGTCTGAGGGAGACAGCATCATATTTAAACATTGTCTAACTTAAACATAGTTTTAAAATCATTTGTGGTAAGACTGCGGATGTTTAAATCCGATGGAATGGATGGGAGGATTACATCCTTTTAGCCAGCGTTTAAGTCATTAAGTATTACAGCATGATTCAAACTTTTTGACGTCTCGGAACACCTTGCGAGACAATGCGCAGTTTACAATTTACAGGCATGCGGGTTGGAGTTGAGAGGTTGCGGGGTTCTCTACAGCGCATAGCGGCTAACTTCAGGCGATACTCGGAAAAGTTATGCTAAAGCGAGATAGCGATGAGAAAACGACGCGCGCGGGAGCGAGACGATTTTGCCGATTACGCAAAAAAAACACAAAATCACTTCGTATTCAAAAACTATAGCGATTATTAAAAAATGCTTCTATACGATCCTAAATATTATTGGTGTCCACTAATTAAACCAATTTTCTATAGTATATGTAACCCCATTAAAGAATAATCTTTATATTTCTTATTTTTTAGAGGTATTTTCGAAAATAAAAAGTGTCGAGCCAAAATCATAAAATAAACTCTAACCGTCCTATAGTTTTATATCAAAGAGTCCATATTTTTTCCGAGTAGCGCCTTCACGACCGCCATTAAGATTGAATCTCACTGTATAGTCAGGGACAAATTTGGTGAACCACTTCTTACTTCTTTGCGTGTGACTAGTGCCTCGCCCTTAACGAGTAGACTTTTTTACTATAATTGTTCATGTATTAAACTAGGGTACAATGCATAAGCAATTACGGATTTGGACTGAAAGTGAATGGTGAGACGCCAGCAACGCAAAAAGAAGTAAAAGGTTGAAAAATTTAAAATGAAGTGTTAAGAAAAAATCGACCCGTCTCAGAACCAGCTCCGATTGGACTCGAACCTACTTCGCCTTAGGTTATCCGGGCGATTACCTTTCGCTATCCGGGCGACTGCTCTAACCGAGGGTTCGAGTCCCATCGGAGCTGGTTGTGAGAGGGGTCGATTTTTTCTAAATACTTTTTTTTTCAATTATTCTTTAATAAAAATTGCATTATGAATGCAAAAAAGTAAAAATTTTAATAACAAATAAGAGGTTGTTCACCGAATTTGTCCCTGGCTGTACCTACTCCCTTATTAGCAAGAGTATTGCTAACACTAGCACTTAAATTATTGTTATAATAAAATAAAATAAAAAACAAAAAAAACCAAAATACTAACGCTCTTGCATATCAGGTACGTCGATAGCGTCAACATTGAAAAACTTTTTACCATCTCGACCTGGAACTGGGGAAAACAAAACAAAATAACTACATAGCCAACAAAAATAAATAAAATTAATCGAAAAATAACAAGCTCTGTAATACTACTTAGCAAAAAAATTCTTAAGCAATAATAATCGCACAAGGTCTCTAAAAGCGCAGTGCGCATCATAGTTCAAAACTTTTTAGCAAAATTATTTTTCTATCATTTTTTAATTATTTTTAGTTCCTTTTCGTTTACCTAATCCTTTGTTAATTTAGGGAACTATAGGTTTATTAAATGATTTTATTTTTTTGTGTCATATGTATAAGTGTAACTGTTTGTTCCTAAATAAAGAGAAAAAAAAATAGAATTATTAGAAAGTCGAATTACAAGATTTGCTTATATACACGGTAATTTTTTTATCACCCCGGATAATTTCAGGGATTATTCTACTCATGAAAACAATCAACTTTTATTATGGGACAAAAACAGCTGTTCCATACAAGAGTGCAAAAATATTTGATCAAAATGTATGGAATAGCTGATTTTTTTTCTCGATTTCAGTTTTAGTCCCATGATAAAAGTTGTTTTTTGTTTGTTTTCACATCCCGTAGTGAAAAGCCACCTTAAAGCGTGTGCCCCTTGCATCAAAGCATTCTTAACTGTAAAACAATCGTAATAATAGCATACTATATACAAACTAAATTATTAAATTCACACAAGCCAAGCCAAATTGAATCTTATTACTACGTAACAAAGTCCTCACCATTGCCAACGCCAGCCGGTTGCTCCTCCGTGGGTGTGCCGCCGGTGGAAGCGGGCCTGCTGTCCGCCCCCCCAGTGGCGCTGCGGGTCAAAGTCAAAGTCAAAAGTCAATTTATACTATGAAATAACTTTACTTCTCCTTATTTAAATTTTTACTTTTTTGCATTCACAATGCAATTTTTATGGTTGAAAAATGGAAAATGAAGTATTTAGAAAAAATCGACTTATCTCACAACCAGCAGTCGCCCGGATAGCGAAAGGTCGTGGGTTCGTGTCCCATCGGAGCTGGTTGTGAGATGGGTCGATTTTTTCTAAATACTTCATTTTCCATTTTACTTCTCGTCTTCTGCAGAAACGCAGAACCTACTAGGTTAGGTACTAAGAGAATCCAGAAAGGTAACGTAATGTTGGATTTACAGTTGCCATTCTTGTTAAAATATTCTAACATTTTTTTTCTATTTGTCCTAATTATCTATTAGAACAATTAAGAATATTGAGTTTCAATTGCAGAAACGCAGAACCTACTAGGTACTAAGAGAATTCAGAAAGGTGCAGTAACTTAAGGTAGGTTTTATGGTTGCCATTCATATTCATGGGGTCAGTACTATATAATTAATGTAAAGTACTATATTATAATTAATGTATAGAAAAATTACTATGATGCAGTTATTTTGTTTTATTTGTATTAATTAAGATTAAAATTTTAAGAAAAAAAACTATAATTTTAGAATAAGTTATGTTGTTAAGCCCTCACAGGGCGTCACATGTGCACATATGTACTTTCTACCATCTATGTACTTTATATCTTACTGTGACATACAATAAAATATATTTGTAAGTATATTTGTAGGTTAAAATATTCTAGCAATCTTTGCTATTTGTCGGTGTCTTCCTAATTAACTTCTAGAACAATTAGGAATATTGAGCTTCAGCTGCAGAAAGGCAGAACAAAAGAATTCAGAAACAGAAAGGTGCAGTAACTTAAGGTAGGTTTTATGGTTGCCATTCATATTCATGGGGTCAGTACTATATAATTAATGTAAAGTACTATATTATAATTAATGTATAGAAAAATTACTATGATGCAGTTTTTTTTTTAATTGTATTAACTAATACAATAAAATATATTTGTAAGTATATTTGTAGGTTAAAATATTCTAACAATCTTTGCTATTTGTCGGTGCCTTCCTAATTAACTTCTAGAACAATTAGGAATATTGAGCTTCAGCTGCAGAAAGGCAGAACAAGAGAATTCAGAAAGGTGCAGTAACGTAATGTGGGATTTACAGTTGCCATTCATGTTAAAAGATTCTAACAATCTTTGCTATTTGTACACAGACACAGTGTGCCTAACCTAATCCAACTAGATACAGTAACAACCATTGATGGTACTTCTACTTCCATAATAATAATTATAACCCCGGAGAACCGCGCTTGGCCAGACAAAAATTCAATTTAAAACTACTTAAAAATTAAAAACCAGATACGTTTGTTGTATTTAAAAAATACAAAAAAAGTATTAAGTAATCAAAGATTCAATCATTTATTATTAACCTATAATATTCGATCAACTTTACCACTAGATAACGCCTCAACTAAAACCACATGAGTAATTATTTACTCAGTCATTACTATGAGTAATTATTTACTCATTTGCTAGAATACAAAGCATATATGGCACCGCATGTAATTTTTTAAACGGAGAAGAAAGTTATGTATGTTACGATCTTACGTCAAAAATTACAGGAATCGCCATGTGATAAGAGCGCACCTTTGAAGTGCGCTCTTATTCGCACGGACGTTTTTGCCACTCCAACCGGTTATCCAGGGTGTCGTTAAGTCATAAGCGTGTTTCAATTTTAGTTTAATTGTAGTGCTTTTTTACACACTAGTTTATTTATTGATTTATTAGCCACACAACAGATTTACAGCATTTACAAGAATTATGACAGTATGATGTGATGTGAATTTAGTGTGTGGTGGTGTGTGTGACCATCAGTAGTATTGTGATAAAGTACACATTTCTTGTAACTTGTGTGTAAAAAAGCACTACAATTGAACTACTATTGAAACACGATTGAGACATGATTATGACTTAACGTTAGCAGAATCGGGCCCCTGCAGTATTTTTGATCGAAGCCTCTAATATAATCAGAGTATAATTGCTAGTTTAAGCTCGCCAAGTCCAGAAACGAAGACCTAGCAACATTTGTAGATTTGTAGCCGAGGGGTTTTCCCCTTATTTTATCGTTCCTTGTCACGCCCATCCTTAGCGACAGCGTAGTGCATTGGCTGATATAAATTACCCTAACTATACTGTGCCAAACTATCTGATCGGTCTGTGAGAAATGTCCCTCGTTCACCCGACCGTAGTTACAAATGACGGACTAATGGGTTATGCTTCCGTTCGAATTGGAGCGAGCCTCAGGGGACTTGATGTCCTACAACATGGAAACAAGACTTGTCGACGAATAAACATGATGACACTGATTCCTGTATAACTGGTGACAGCGTAGTGCATTGGCTGATATAAATTACCCCATCTACTGTGCCAAACTATCTGATCGATCTGTGAGAAATGTCCCTCGTTCACCCGACCATAGTTACAAATGACCGACTAACTAGCAACATTTGTAGCTTAGGGGTGTTTCCCTTATTTTATTGTTCTTGTCACGCCCATCACTGGTAACAACGTAGTAGTGCATTGGCTGATATAAATTACCATATCTATACTGTGCCCAAACTATCTGATCGATCTGAGTTACTAATGGGGACTAATGGGTTATGCTTCCGTTCGAATTGGAGCGAGCCTCAGGGGACTTGATGTCCTACAATGCGCATTACATGGAAACAAGACTTGTAGACGATATAAGTCATGATGACGCTGATTCCTGTATAACTGGTGACAGCGTAGTGCATTGGCTAATAAAATCACCCTATCTATACTGTGCCAAACTATCTGATCGATCTGTGAGAGATGTCCCTCGTTCACCCGACCATAGTTACAAATGGCAGACTAATGGGTTATGCTTCCGTTCAAATTGGAGCGAGCATCAGGGGACTTGATGTCCTACAATGCGCATTACATGAAAACAAGGCAGACGATATTAGTCATGATGACACTGATTCCTGTACCTATAACTGGTGACAGAGTAGTGCATTGGCTGATATTAATTACCCTGTCTATACTGACTGTCTCAATGTATCTGATCGGTCTGTGAGAAATGTCCCTCGTTCACCCGACCATAGTTACAAATGGCGGACTAATGGGTTATGCTTCCGTTCAAATTGGAGCGAGCATCAGGGGACTTGATGTCCTACAATGCGCATTACATGAAAACAAGGCAGACGATATTAGTCATGATGACACTGATTCCTGTACCTATAACTAGTGACAGCGTAGTGCATTGGCTGATATTAATTACCCTATCTATACTGACTGTCTCAATGTATCTGATCGGTCTGTGAGAAATGTCCCTCGTTCACCCGACCATAGTTACAAATGGCTGACTAATGGGTTATGCTTCCGTTCAAATTGGAGCGAGCCTCAGCGGACTTGATGTCCTACAATGCGCATTACATGGAAACAAGACTTGTAGACGATATAAGTCATGATGACGCTGATTCCTGTATAACTGGTGACAGCGTAGTGCATTGGCTGATATAAATTACCCTAACTATACTGTGCCAAACTATCTGATCGGTCTGTGAGAAATGTCCCTCGTTCACCCGACCATAGTTACAAATGGCCGACTAATGGGTTATGCTTCCGTTCGAATTGGAGCGAGCCTCAGGGGACTCGATGTCCTACAATGCGCATTATATGGAAACAAGACTGGTAGACGATAATATAGTCATGATGACACTGATTCCTGTATAACGCTTAATACCAGTGTTTTTCAACCTGTGGGTCGCGACCCCGCCTCTTTACTGTGTAAAAAAGTGGGGTACACAGTACCTACTCGCAAAGGTTGCGCTTGTTTTTCACTAACCAAATTCTCCCATCGTGGATCTGTTTTTTGCTACATTGAAAATTATATCGGTTTCCAAATTTAAGCGATTTCTTTCTTTAATTTATTGATGTAAACGAAAAGTACGAGGAGGCAAATGAAATCAAACACTTCAAAGCCCCTCATTTCCATGTAATATATGTGTGTTTACGCACTTAATTATGTATTTTTCCGAAACCGACGAATTGAATATTTGTCACAAGATAAAATAGTTATACTTACATGAAAATAAAAGAAAGTCGCGAAATATTTCTGCACTCACAGACTGCACATAACTCGGTACTAAAACACTCGTGGAATACTATTAAAAAACTCGCCACTCGTGTTTTCTCGCAAAAAGAAAGGGGTGTAATGTGTTTAACGTGTCTGTTTGTGTATCTGTCTGTGGTATCGTAGCTCCCAAACGGATGAACCGATTTTAGTTATGTTTTTTTGTGCCATAAATAATTTTATACCGAGTGTTCTTAGCCATGATTCATGGAAATCTGTTCAGCCGTTTGAAGATGATCAGTTCTTTTCTATTTGATGAGGGGATCTGACTAACTTCCTTATGTCCGATCGATTCGAAATTTGGTAGCGTGTTACTTAATTTTGTGTAATTTAAAAGGGATGGAATATAAATAAAATATTAAAAACCACTTCACAAAAAAAAGTCAAAAATCTGTCTCGTTGCAATCTGAGTCTCTTTTTATCAGCCTCTTGATTGCCAAACCGTCGGAAAAGCTCCCGACAGCTGAATGTATGCACTATGACACAGACAAAAGCACAAAATTCGAATCGGATTCGGTTTCCGACGGTCTGTGAATCAGGTCAGGGGGCTGAACAATTGAAAACCAGTTTTCTGTGTGGCTGTCTCTAAGCATAAAATGTTCCTGACGTTAGTATCAACATCCACGTTCGCAAATTGAAGAACAAAGAAAAGGAATGGATCAGTTTTTTTTTATCCACAACGGGCAGCACCTAGCCTTCATCACACCTGATGTTAAGTAGTGATAAGGCTGAAGGTGGAAGCGCACTATTCCCGGAGTCCTCAATCACTGAGGAACTGGCTATCTTATCTCTAACTGCCAGAACACAATAAAGCTGAAAACATCATTGTTATGGCGTCAGACTTAGATACGAATGTGGTAGCTAGCCAGGCGGACTAAGAACAAGTCCTACCACCAACCAAACCGATACAATATGTACCCCCACTGGGAATCGAACCCGGGACCTCTTGGTTTGAAATCGGTGGTGTGAACCACTAGACCACAGAGGCGGTTCATCGACTGATCAAGTGGGTCACAAGCACTAAGAGGTAACTGGCCCCACTGACCTAACTGCCGCAATGCGGGTGCCAACTATCGACGGGTGCTATCTAGCGCAAGAACTAACTTTAACAGTTCTAACTCCGACCGGCCCTTAGTCTTAATATCCACTTCTAAAAACTATCTTTCAATGATAGCTCTTCGTCAGTTTTGTTTTTAATGCTTGAATTTAAAGCTCTGTCCAATCTCCTATTCCTAGCTCAACAGCTTCAAGTGGGTCACAAGCACTAAGAGGTAACTGGCCCCACTGACCTAACTGCCGCAATGCGGGTGCCAACTATCGACGGGTGCGATCTAGCGCAAGAACTAACTTCAACAGTTAACTCCGATCAGTCCTTGGTCTTATCCACTTCTAAAAACATCTTTCAAGGATAGTTCTTCGTCAGTTTTGTTTTTAATGCTTGAATTTAAAGCTCTGTCCAATCTCCTATTCCTAGCTCAACAGCTTCAAGTGGGTCACAAGCACTAAGAGGTAACTGGCCCCACTGACCTAACTGCCGCAATGCGGGTGCCAACTATCGACGGGTGCTATCTAGCGCAAGAACTAACTTTAACAGTTCTAACTCCGATCGCTCCTTGGTCTTAATATCCACTTCTAAAAACTATCTTTGAAGGATAGTTATTCGTCAGTTTTGTTTTTAATGCTTGAATTTAAAGCTCTGTCCATCCTCCTCTTCCTACCCCACAGCTTCAAGTAGGTCACAAGCACTAAAAGGGAACTGGCCCCACTGACCTAACTGCCGCATTGCGGGCTAACTATCGACGGGTGCTATCTAGCGCAAGAACTAACTTCAACAGTTAACTCCGATCAGTCCTTGGTCTTATCCACTTCTAAAACTATCTTTCAAGGATAGTTCTTCGTCAGTTTTGTTTTTAATGCTTGAATTTAAAGCTTTGTCCAACCTCCAATTCCTAGCTCAACAGCTTCAAGTGGGTCACAAGCACTAAGAGGTAACTGGCCCCACTGACCTAACTGCCGCAATGGGAGTGCCAACTATCGACGGGTGCTATCTAGCGCAACAACTAACTTTAACAGTTCTTACTCCGATCGGTCCTTGGTCTTAACATCCACTTCTAAAAACTATCTTTCAAGGATAGTTCTTCGTCAGTTTTGTTTTTAATGCTTGAATTTAAAGCTCTGTCCAACCTCCTATTCCTAGCTCAACAGCTTCAAGTGGGTCACAAGCACTAAAAGGTAACTGGCCCCACTGACCTAACTGCCGCATTGCGGGCCAACTATCGACGGGTGCGATCTAGCGCAAGAACTACCTTTAACAGTTCTTACTCCGATCGGTCCTTGGTCTTAACATCCACTTCTAAAAACTATCTTTCAAGGATAGTTATTCGTCAGTTTTGTTTTTAATGCTTGAATTTAAAGCTCTGTCCAATCTCCTATTCCTAGCTCAACAGCTTCAAGTGGGTCACAAGCACTAAGTGGTAACTGGCCCCACTGACCTAACTGTCGCAATGCGGGTGCCAACTATCGACGGGTGCTATCTAGCGCAAGAACTAACTTTAACAGTTCTAACTCTGCTGAAAAGTGGACCTATACAACTAATATACACGATTGCTTTTGGCAAATCGTGAATTTGAATGGAAATGTAATATTGCAAGTACAAAAGATTATTGCCCCCACACCTGTTGCCGCTGACGAAAGCAGTTTTTATTGAAAAGGGTTGGCCGACGCCAGTGAATGTCTTCACATCGTTTCAGACAAATTTTAAGGTATTGCTGTAGCGAAAATTTTCGATCTGTTGGAACCTAATATAAGTTAGAACTGTATCCAGAAATAATATTATCATATCAAATCGGTGGCGCTGGATCGAGTTGCGTTTGGGACGAGTTGCTCCCTGACTCATTGGTGCTTTGTTTTAGATTTTATATAGAGATACGTCGTATTTGTCTTGTTACAGGAATGGAAGGAACCCAATGGCAAGCCTAGAACTCAAGACAAGGGCTACCCCAACAAAGCTCTAAATGCTGCTACGTCTTCATTTCTTTACTTCACGAGCTTACGACTACCTACATAATTATAGTAGACATAAAAATGGAAAACAAAAATAGACAAGTAATTTTAATTGTGACAGGATTAAGGTGATTTTTCTGTCGAATTTGTGGTTGTTGCAGGTAAGCTGAACTTTACATCTCATGAGTGCCACTGACGGTCGTAGTTACCAATAAAATATCAAATCGGTGGAATGAGATCCAGTGGGACGAGTATTCCCCATTTTCTTTTAGTTTTGCCCTGATGAGATGACGCTCCCTGACAGGGCTGCCATGTACGAAAAATGGAGAATCGTAGATAAAATTTAAAAAAATCGTACACCTGTACAAAAACCATACAAACTCGGGAAAAACATGGAAAAACCAACGTACACGGCTAAAAAAATCGTATTAATTTGTGATCGTACACTTTTGTATATAATAAACTAGCGGCCGCCCGCGGTTTCACCCGCGTGGTTCCCGTTCCCGTGGGAATATCGGGATAAAAAGTATATATAAACCTTCCTCTTGAATCACTCTATCTATTAAAAAAAAACGCATCAAAATCCGTTGCGTAGTTTCAAAGATTTAAGCATACAAAGGGACATAGGGACAGAGAAAGCGACTTTGTTTTATACTATGTAGTGATAATCGTACTTACAAATACGATTTAAATCGCACTAGGATAAAAAATCTGACTAACCTTGTATGGGTGGCAACCTTACCCATAGATTAAATCGGAGAATGGAGTTTTTACTTTAAAAAACTAACTGCAGTACAAATTTATATAGGAAATAAAGTCATCTGCGACAGTCCTTGCTGCACGCGGCGAGGACTCAACTCAATTAAGTAACTGCGCGATAACCTTATCTATAATAGTTAAAACTTTACGTAGGTACCAGCCACATTTAGTGCTATAAACTTCTGAGACTAACTCACACTCGAGCACTAACTAAATACTTTTATTTTTATTTTGCCAATAGTAAAGATTTCTTACAAGACAAAAAATATCACATATCCCTCTTTAAATTATAAAGTAACAATGCCAAATATTTTATTAAATAACACTTTAAGCTAGTCAACATAAATTTCAGGAAGCTAGCGTCACTGATATGAAAAAGATTGTTATCTTTAGTTAGATGCAATGCAATACAATATACTTACCTTTTTTTTTTTTTTTTTTTATAGTGAGGGGAATGCATTTACGCATACCCCGTCCGCGTGCGGTGTGCATGCGGACGGTGGTTGACAATATACTTACCTACGAATTTAGTTAGCAATAAAAAAATTGCCAATGGCGATTTCAGACCAATTTTCATGTCTTAGCCTATTTCAAAAATAAAAACAGAGCCATAAAAGGTCATTGAATCTCCGACTGTAGATTTTTTAAAATTATTATAGCACTTTGCAGGAGGCGGGGCGGTCTTTTTGACCGTGAAACAATAAAAAATACAAGCGATATTTTCACCTGCGGCGGCGGCGCGGTCTTTTTGCCCATCTCGTGTGGTAAGTAAAGTATAGGATTCTCTTTGTGTTATCGTTCACCGCTAAAATGACCGGCCCGGCACGCCCCGCGCCGTCTGCAAAGCGCCTAACTCAATTATTTTGAGCAACAATAATCTTATCACAATTTGTATAATTTAAGCTGCAGTAAATGTGACTGGGTAGTAATTCATTAAGTAAGAAAGAAAATGCACAACAATGAGAAATAAAAAAATGGGGTTTGAGCAGAATCAATGAGTTTTTTAACTCAGCATGTGCTTATACCATAGAAAATTAATTCCTCCAAATGATCGACCATGCAGTAACATAAACAAAAAAATATCCTTTATTTTATTACATTCAAAGCTTTTCTCCAGATTTAGGCTATTAAAATGTAATTTTATTGAACTCATTATTTTGTATTTTTCGGTATTTTAGTAATAAATCTATATTTTAAAATATTGAATGAGAAGTGCCAGGAAAGCCAAAGAAAATGTGTGGAATTAGAATATATCAAAAAGCATTAAAACTAATTACATTAAATAAATAAATGGAGTGCTCAGACATAGATAATAAGCATTGTATAAAATATAGCAATAATAGTGATGTTTGTAAAGCACTGCTTAAGTTAATGTGGAGATTTTAGAAAAATATTAAATGTGGAGTTGTCCTTGCTTGTCAGTAGCACATTTATTTCATGCAAGCCTTATGCTTTTGCCATTTCTTTTTTTTCTGTCAAACAAAACAAAATTTTTCAATAATTTAGTTTTTTTTTTTTTTCGAAAAATATAATCCATTTTAATTTTCCAGCTGCTGGTTGGCGCAGTAGGGTAAGAAGAATGGATGACTTAAACGCGGACCCAATGCGGATTGGGAGGTATTAAAGAATACAAATGCATCTGTAACCAACAACTTAACTTGCCTTCGGGAAGCATGTAGAAGCATGAGATAAATATTTTTTTGGGTGATCCTACTATGACAGCCCATCCTGTAAGTGTCTCTTGCGAAAGTTGCCCTTTTAAATGGCAGGCCGAGAGCTCTATATGGCAGGCCGAGAGCTATATTCACTGCGCCCAACCAGGCCTCATTAATTATGTACTTACTCGTAATCATGTTTAACTTCTTGAATTTTAAAATTTTATATGACTTATCAGAAAAAATCAGAAAGATATTTATTGCCTGCCCAGCCGAATAGGGCCGGAGAACAATGGAAAATCTATTGTATCTCATTTCTGGGGCGTTGAAGAATTAATCAGGCTTATAAAAATAAATATGTACTACTTTTATAAAAGAACCAACAAGGGCAACACCACAACTTGAAAGAAAGTAAGCAAAGTTGAAATAAACTCATCGCCTCCGCTAACCCCTCGTACCTATTATACCTAGAGTTATCGTCATCGTCCTTCTCGGGCTTCGGCTCGGGCGCCTCGGGCTCCGCGGGGGCAGGCTCGGCCTCCGCGGGCGGCGCCTCGTTTTTCCTCAGCCCTGGGATTGGGATGCCAGACCCGAGCCAACCTGTCATCTGTGACTTTACGTTGGTGATGAGGTCCAGTTTGCTACCAGCTTTGGTGGGGCTGCTGTAAATAAATAAAAAATATCTCAAGTTACGTAATAAATATACAGCTTAGGCAAGTTGTGATAAGTCTTTCATTACATACCCAGTACCTAATGTATACCTAATTCATTTATTTGTTAAAAATAAAAGAAATGTTTATTCATTAACTTTTTCGTGATTACATGTAAAAGTTAAGTAAACCACCTAATTAGGTACATGGCTATTATACCTATTTATGTTGCTCATGTTATAAAAATTACAAAAATCAACAGAAAATAGGAAATTAGGACTCCTGATTACATTGTTTCCTATATTTATTCCAATTTATTCTGACCCAGCGCGACTTCGTCCCGTGGCCCTACCCCCTACTCCACCCTACCCTACCCGTACTCTACCCCTACCCTACCCCTACTCTACCCCTACCCAACCCTACCCTACCCCTACCCTACCCCTACCCCTACCCTACCCCTATATCCTTCCTTGGACTTCCATGAACATTTCAAGACCAAAATTAGCCAAATCGGTCCAGCCGTTCACGCGTGATGTCGTGACCAAGGGAAATAGGGATTCATTTTTATATATATATAGATGTATATTAAAAAAAATCTAAAATAATTTTGCTGAATAAAAAGTTAATTAACTTCTTTTTAGACCTGATGCAAAAAACCAGATTGATCGCAGTATTAGTAAAAGGACAGACATTTTGTTTAAGTATAGTAAACTAAATTACACAATATTGTACACAAGTATCTGTAAAAGTTAAATATCATTCAACCACCTTTGAAAAATCAATGGTCAAACGAATTATGTTAGAACAAAGAAACCGAGTTTAGTCGACAAAGAAACCTAGTTTTGGAAATTTGTCCTATTTCATGAGGTAACATTATTTGATGATTATTATCTTATTCTATTGTTTATTAGCTAAAAAATTCTTCCCTGTGATTTACAGAAGGGTACTAAAAACACAATTTATTTAATGTTTTGGGCAATAAAAAGTGTAGGTATATTTCTTATTCTTAACGAATATGGATAGTTGTACATATAAAGTTTTCTGAAGTGAAAATCGATTGATTCTTTTCTCCTTAAAATCTGAAGAGAAAAATGTAAACAAAGCATATTCACACCTTTGTTTTTCACCTTCCGCTGCAGCTTCTGCTATCGCTTCCTTGGTGGGGGTGGGCACTTCTTCATCTTGAGGCTCGCCCTTCGCAGCCCCCATCCACGAACTGACCTGATTCGTAAGTCCTGAAAACATTATCACTGGCACTAGCTAAACAACTACACAACACAATCACTCAGCTATTTCACAACGCTGCGACAGTTTCGCACATGACCCACGCCGCGGACAGTCTGCGATGCGCCAGCAGAAAGCGTGATCAGCTGAAAAACTAAATGGAAAACCACGATCGACCAGGAAAACGAGGAATCCACTGCGCATGAAAACTTGCGCTGCGTTATTTGGAAAAGCAGAATAGCACAAGTTGCGAGAAAAACAGTCGCATTATGTTTATCAAATATAAGCCATATCTTTAAAGCAATAAGGTTGAATATGCTTTCCTTCTAACTTTTTGAACTATGTACAAATTTATCAAACGTCAGTCGCTACAACACAGATAAAAAACTTATTGAATTGAATAATCGATTCCATGTATCTGTCAAAGATAAAAAGAAGAATTTTTAATCATATAATATTTTAAGGTAGAAACACATTTCGCTGGCGCAGCGCAGCGCGATCGGTTTCATACATTTAGTATGGCTAGAAACACATTTCCCTAGCGCAGCGCAGCGCAGCGCAGCGCAGCGTTTCCGCCCGGCTCCGATTGCGCCAGGCCCCCCGCCACTTTCTAGCATTGTATCGTCAGATGGCTCGGTAGCGGACTGCGCAGCGGAGCTCTGCATTTTGCTTTTTACTACTTATGTTCTCCGATTTCTCCGTCAATAATGGGCCAATTAAAAAAATTTTTTTTTGTTTAGAAGAGTCACCAATTCATTATCATGTAAAGTAGAGTGTGTGTCAGATAACTCTGCACGTGCCTGGCGCGTTTTTGGCGCTAGTAACAGTGCATTTTTTTGTTCTAATGTTATAAAAAGATTAGTATTCGATTTTTACCGCGCGCAGACTTATCTGACGAGCACTCTACGTTTATTAATTCGGTGCAAAAAAAAAAAAATGTCACTTTCACATTTGACTTTGGCAACAGGATGTCGTAAACCTTTTTCTTCATGTCTCTTTTAAACCACATTTATTGTGAGGTTTTGGTTTTACAGATTTTGTTAAAATCTTCTTATAAAAACTATATCTTGGGGTAAAGCGCATAAAATAATGCAAAATGGGTTAGATAGTAATAGTACAGACACAATAGTAACAAGTAACAACGGTTCAAACTTAGCAATAAACAAAAACAATAACAGAAACAAGAAGAAATCTACAAAATAATGTAAAAGAAGCACTGTACGCGAAGCAGATAGGAGCCCACGTAAAGTAAACAAAATACAAATCAAAATCAATCAAATAATCACACACATGTTAAAGTAGGTTTGTCACCCCTGCGTCATAAATATTTTGTGCCTGCGTGTTGCCAGTACGTGAAAAAAATATCCATCTAACATCCCTTCGAAAAATTATTTTGTTGTTTACGTTAGAGTAATTTCCATTTTTTTACTTTTATTAATAATGTTAAACAAATATCTATCCAGTCAAAGCATGTTTTGAATTAACGGCAATGTCGTTCACAAATAAAGAATTGTACAGAATGTGAATATAGAGTTTTAATATGGTAATACTGTTTTCTTTTTTTTTTGCACCGAATTAATAATCTGTTGCGTCGTAATTAGTGAATGTCTCCATTTTGACTATGCAATGCTAGATGACATTAGATGATGATGATGCAATGATAGTGCTGTGGTTTTTTTTATAACAAGTTATCGATAAAACATTTAAAAATAAGTTAAATGCAAAGCGATACATAAAATTAGAATGCATATGTATATATCGTAGGCGTATTGTATATTTCACCGTATTACATAGCAACTAGCTGTATTGGAAAACAGCACCGCATTGTAATGCGGCGGATTCAAGATACGCCGTATTCAATACGGCTGATCCAAAGTACGCCGCATTGAATAGAGCGCTTCGCGATTTTCAATGCGGCTAGACTTAATGTAATTGGGCGGTTCATAATCCGCTTTTCTGTCAGTTTTTAGTACTAATCGTGTCCAAAGTGCTCACGGCCTTAGAATTTTGTTTATGCTATGAAACTTCAGCATAGGTCGAATATGGCAAAAATTTCTTCCCTCCAGACAAAAGCGCACGCTCAGCTGATCGATCTAGTGTGGCAGTTTTTTTTTTTATATTTTGACGTATGCTATGGTCCAAAGAGAAAGTTGTTCAGCTTCATGGTCTAAGCAAGCCCTTTAATTTTGAATCAGTGCCAAATATGAATTAGGTACTATATAATTATACTTGAGGAGATCGATGGCTCATTGGTACGTGGATTCTGCATCCGGTCGTTGACGTTAAGCAACATTCGTTGCGGTTGGACATCTGAATGGTGACCAAAACTTTATTATCTCGGTCTCCTCTGTGCTTCGGAAGGCACGATAAGCCGTTGGTCTCGGTTGCATTAGCAGTCGTTGGCACCCTCACCCACCAATCCGCATTGGCTTCGCGTGGTGGGTTATTATGGCACTAATGGCCCGTTCTACCTGTGGTGTTTTCTTGCACAGGGAAGGCCCAGTAGTGAGGACATTAATATGATAATGATGATAATTATACTATTTATACTAGGAGGTGTAGTCGTAAAACTGAACGAGATTTCTAATCAATTTATTAAATTAAAAATCTACTGAATGATATCAAGTAAAAAAATACAGATTTCACGAAAATTTTTATACTTTTAATGTATTCAATTTTTTAAGTATAAATCCACAATTTGCTTTAATAAGTGCATCGAGCATATTCTTGTTTGTTGCGAAGGTCTCCAATCGTCGCCTTTTCTTACGTTTCTTATTTACGTTTCCTTTACATCGACGGCGGCGCGGCAGTGGGAAATCTGTTTAGAATTGAGAAAAATTAAGTTTAAATACAAAATTGTTAACACTACAATTTTTTATCGATATTACATAATAAAATCGGACTACAACACTATCAGGTTGGTCAAATGTCAAAAAATCCCAATAAGCTTTAAATTATATATGTTAAGCCTAAATACACCCGATTTTCTTCATCCAAGTCAATGTTAAACTGTATATACACGTACAGCGATTTAGTTTTTGCAAATACGGACCAGTAAGCTATAAAAATGTGTTCGCAAAAACACAAAACAATGAGTGTGACTTACCTCTGAAATGATATGTGTTCATTATTCACTTTCAAAACACTCACTCTGCTTGAATAACCGGGAACAGTACAGGCCATTCTTAACAAACAACAGATTTACCGCACCACACCATCAAATCTTTCTATATTTTTGTACAAAAAAAGCTTTTCTTTCTGAAGCATTTGTTAACCAGCTGGTTAACAAACAAACATGACGTTTACTTTCAAGTGGCGCGCAGCTCACTAAGACGCACACGTTGGGCTATTGTTATCTCTTTTTAACACACGACATGTCGCCATTAGAGAGACGAGAGTCGATTATAGAAGGAATTGTTCATTTTCTTATGCTCCATCTACAGGAATAATACATCTATGGTAATTAATTTAAATATGTTTCATACCAAAATATACCATAGACATGTACATACTTATTCAACGCCATCTAGTGAAGCAATTGGAAGCTTTTTTTTTTTAAATCGCCTCTCAGAAAATCGCTCATTATAACAAAATGATTTATTAATTTAATATTTTGATTTGTTTAAGTAATTTTGATAATAATTATTTATAGCAAAGCAAAAAGTTACTGACTCGACCACCAGTTCACAAAAGTTGGAGCCCTTCGGAGAAAGAACTGGCAAGAAAACTACACGAAAGGGGACGATCTCCGTTTATTAAAATTATTTGCAAAGAGAACTAACCGTATCTTTAGTTCTTGCAGTGTGTGGTTTAGGTTGTTGTGACTTTACTTGATGGATTATAGCGTAACTTTATGGGTATGAACTTCATACGTTTTTGGGAACTTTAAGTCAATTTTATGAAGAAAATAGCCGCTATCAGTTTCTTGTTTTGTGACGTCGGGTATAACGATAACTAGCTAGCAACGTTCAACAGAACAAAGCAGCAAAAATCTATCAGAATAAGGAATTCAAATGACAGTTGAAGCCCATACCCATATCCATATTTCTTAGCCGGTAGCCCCCCTGTTCCGGTGACAGCCGTGACAGAGGAGCCACTTGCAATACCAAATTAGCTGTCAAAATGGACTGTCGTGTGAAAACTGTTTTAGTTCCAAAGATAATCACCGGAACAGAAAAGCTTGCTGCACTATAACTATTGGAACCCTGTACCATTCTGCCCATCCTCCTTTTTATGATCGACTCAGAATCGGTAAGTGAACTTGTAAAGTGAACAACTTTCTCCTAAAACATGGGCTGAAATACGACATATTCATTTGACATTTGAACTCCATATTATGCCCATCCATCATGTCAGCCGAACGACGCCCACCGCTGGGTATAGGCCTCCCCCATGGATCTCCATATAAGGACAAAATATGTGCTTCAAGTTTCAAATGAAGCCCAAGATCATATCCATATTTTGTAGCCGGTACAGGGGGACACCGACCGAGATCACAGAATAAATAATAGTGCTTACCTAGTACCTCTTACTTGCCTCCACTTGCCTCTACACTCCATAAGATGACATGAAGTAGCTATTATATTATTATCCTTGAAGATCAGTCAAGTTTGTATTTGAGTCGAAAAATCGATAAACAAATACGTAAAATTGAACATTTAATTGAACAATATAACGTTTTGGTTATCTGTTATCTGTTTGACATGAAATGTCATCCATTAAAAAAACATGACGTTTTTCCAATAAAGTCGTGAATTTTTGTTTCCAGTGAAATTTTACAGCTATATTGTTGTTCATTTTATCAAATGTAGTGTACAGTGATAATAACGAATCCTAACAAACTTCGGAAAGCTTAAAAGCAACAAGAAATTCAAAATGACGGAAACGAGAAGAATGCAACTTTACCTTGGAAAATGTATCGAAGATTTAGACAAAATGTACAATTTACCGGATTTAAAATCGAAACGAGCTTCTTTGTAAGTAAACCACAGTTTCCCTACAACGCCAGTATCTTTTCTTACCATTTTACTGTTCCTATAGTGCCACAAATTTATGTTATTTGTGTCCAAAGGTTATGCAAATCTGCTCAAAAACTATTCGATAGTGCTGAAGAGGCTTTGAAAAATGGTGATGAAGAGTTCTCCTACGTCCATTTCATGAAGTACTTGCGTGTCATTGCATATATCACTAAAGATAAGGAGTACCAGAAAGACAAAACATACTTCAACAACATGATTGGATCCAAAAACCCAAACAAAGCCATTGATGCTGCCGAGAAACTAAAAAACAGCCTAATAGAAAGGTATGTTATGGATGGATACTAAAATGTTTTATATCGTTTTCCGTACTTAATGTCCAAGTTATGTAATTGATTATCAGTTACTTATATGTTTGCATTTGTTTATTTTTTGTATGCTGCAATTATAGTGCAGATTTATCTTCAGAAGCACTTATTTATTTACTTTCGGAAGACCGAACTTATTAGTTAAACACATAACAGAAAGCCAATTACAGGTTTCCACCAATAGAAGTTACACTTTGTAGTATAATTAAGTTGTCATTCTCTCTTAGTACTTGACGTGTTATTGAATTAAAATTTGTTAGAAATTACAGGGGTGGAAAATGGTCAGTGAAGTCAATAAAAGTCTGTTTTTTTTAGCTAAGGTCAGTAAAAGTCAGTTATTTCGAAAAATGGTCAGTAAAGTCAGTATTTTGAGGATCAGGGGCTACGTTCCCACAAAAGTGGCCTGGTCTGTAGATTGAGGTGAAAAAAATGCTGTTTTCAAGTGGAACTCCCTTAAAAATCGCTTAACTATCTTATTCTTCTTTAAATTATTTTTATGCATTCACAATGCAATTCTGTAAGTAGAGGACTATTAGATTTTTCCTAAATCTTTTTCTTTTCGGTAGGTCCTTAAACATACCTTTATTTAATCAATTTGATGCTTAGTACATTAGTGAACGAAAGAGAAGTGGAAGAAAACATGTTTCTTACCAAACATTCTCCATATAAGTCATACTTAACCAACAGTAACTAACATTCGTATTGTATTTCGATGTCAAATTGACCGACCAAAGGTCAGTATTCTAGAGATTTGGTTAGTATTTTAGAGGGTTTTAGTCAGTACAATCAGTATTTTTGGCCATGGAATCAGTTTCCACCCCTGAAATTATTATTTTCATTAGATTAGATAGAAGTGGACAATGTACCCACTGAAATCTTTTTTCTTTCTCGACCTATTTGTATAAATAATTATTTCCCCTAGCCTTCCTCGATAAATGTACTATCCAACACAAAAAGAATTTTTCAATTCGGTCCAGTAGTTTCTGAGATCAGCGCATTCATACAAACAAACAAACTCTTCAGCTTTATTTATAATATTAGCATTGATTTCACCAATTATTCTCCATCAAAGTGTCATTTCATTAAAGAATTACATAAATAACTTGGCATTCCTGCTTTTTATCTTATTTATGCCACAAATTCAATAAGAATAAGTCGGTAATATATTTACAGATATGAAAAAGAACAGAAGGCGCAGAGACTGAATGATATAAAGGAAAATGAGATGATCAAACAGAAAATTGATGAAAATAGAAAAAAGGCAATGGAGGCAGTAGCGGTTGTGGAAGAGCCTTCACCAACAATGGGACTTCCAAGTACAGATCATTTGTTTATTATTATACTAGCGGATCCTCGCGGTTTTACCCGCGTGGTAGCTGTTCCCGTAGGAATATCGAGATAAAATATAGCCTATGTCACTCGGGAAGAATGTAGCTTTCTAATGGTGAAAGAATTTTTTAAATTGGTCCAGTAGTTTCGGAGCCTATTCGATGCAAACAAACAATCAAATCTTTCCTCTTTATAATATCATATTTGCTGATACTGACTGACTCAAATTGAAAATGAAGTACATAGCAAAAATCAACCTGTCTCACATCCAGCTTTGATGGCAATCAAACCCATGACCTTTCACTATCCGGGCGACTGCTCTAACCACTGGGCTACGGAGTCATCCTTTGTAGCTTAGCGCAGTGGTTAAAGCAGTCGCCCAGATAGCGAAAGGTCGTGGGTTAGAGGCCTATAGAAGCTGGCTGTGAGACAAGTTGATTTTTTCTGAATTCTTCATTTTAAATTTTTCTACAAATAATTATTTTTTATTATATTTACTGATACTGACATTGTCAATTTTGTGTTAAGTATTTTAAGTGATGCTGATATGGTTTTGTTCATAAAGCATACTTAGCTTTATATTTTAGTAGCTTCCCGCCCGCGGGTTTTCCCGCGTGGACTACACAACGTTATTCCGCGGGAATGTGATATTTTTCCAGTATAAAAAGTAGCCTAGATGTTCCTCTCAAGGAATTACACGTTGTATGTCTCAAACGCGATTACGCAGTTCTACATAATACGCGATTTGACACTATCGCTATATGTCACGAACGTAGTTCGCCACAAACGCCGTTTGTCATACACGCGGTTTGGCACTCACGCAATTCGTCATACACGCATTTTGACACAAACGCAGTTCGTCACATAAGCAGTTTGTCACTCGATTTCTTCAAACTTTATATCATTGGAATGACTATCACTTATCCGAAAAAAAATGCTAAATGCAAGTAAGTAGAGTAAAATAATCTATATAATATTTTATTTTTTTAAATTTCCTCTTATATAAGTAAGTATATGAATTATGTACAACATTTTTAGGGTAAAGTATTAATTAAAAGCTTAGAAGTTGACGAGTAGTACTTAACTACATTATAATGTTATTACGAAAAACATAGTAAGTATACTTTTTATCCCGATATTCCCATGGGAACAGGAACCACGCGGGTGAAACCACAGGCTGCGGTTTTAGCTGAACTAAGAGCCAACGCGCACTGGTGATTTTTAGCGGACCGATAGTTTAGTCGGAATCGTAAGACGATCGTGATTAAACTGTCGGTCGATATTTTATATTATTTTTATGCATTCACAATGCAATTTTTGTAAGTATAGGAAAAATGTGATAGTAAAAACCCACGAGCCCTATAAGTAGCTTTCAGGCGGGATTCGAACCCGCGCCTCCGAGAATCCGGCCCGATGCTCTGACCAACTAAGCTACCGAAAGGCTTACACAACTCGTCGAATTTTGCTATCACTTGTTACGCTGTAGGCCAGCGTTGCTTCATCAATGTGAGGAAACCCTCGCATCCGAAAGAAACATTTTTACAAATGTTTAACAATCGATTAAGATGAAACAGCCATATTGAGATTTTATATTATTTTTATGCATTCACAATGCAATTTTTGTAAGTACCTATAGGAAAAATGTGATAGTAAAAACCCACGAGCCCTACAAGTAGCTTTCAGGCGGGATTCGAACCCGCGCCTCCGGGAATCCGGCCCGATGCTCTGACCAACTAAGCTACCGAAAGGCTTACACAACTCGTCGAATTTTGATATCATTTGTTACGCTGTAGGCCAGCGTTGCTTCATCAATGTGAGGAAACCCTCGCATCCGGAAGAAACATTTTTACAAATGTTTAACAATCGATTAAGATGAAACAGCCATATTGAGATTTTATATTATTTTTATGCATTCACAATGCAATTTTTGTAAGTATAGGAAAAATGTGATAGTAAAAAACCACGAGCCCTATAAGTAGCTTTCAGGCGGGATTCGAACCCGCGCCTCCGGGAATCCGGCCCGATGCTCTGACCAACTAAGCTACCGAAAGGCTTACACAACTCGTCGAATTTTGCTATCACTTGTTACGCTGTAGGCCAGCGTTGCTTCATCAATGTGAGAAAACCCTCGCATCCGAAAGAAACATTTTTACAAATGTTTAACAATCGATTAAGATGAAACAGCCATATTGAGATTTTATATTTTTTTTATGCATTCACAATGCAATTTTTGTAAGTATGTAAGGAAATATGTGATAGTAAAAAACCACGAGCCCTATAAGTAGCTTTCAGGCGGAATTCGAACCCGCGCCCCTTTTCCAATGTCGGTCGATAGTTGGGCGATAGTTTAGTTGAATGCAGTGCGCGCGCTCACATATTCCTTCACGCACATTACCGACCAGCTGATAGTTGTGCTGTGCGATAGTTTGATCGAACAACTATCGGCCGATAGTTTGATCGGTTGATTTTTAATCGTCATTTAACTCTATACTGAATCCGAGAACGATCAAACTATTGCCCGATTAAAAATCACAAGTGCGCGCTGGCTCTAACGTGAAATAAATGGCCAGGTGTGGACGAGGTAACCATCAGGAGTGAACAGCTGTACTCTATCCTGAAGAGTGGCAAGCTGAAAGTGATGATCCTGGACGCGAGGCCTGCCCAGGACTTCGTCGAGTCGCACATTAACCACCAGACCTGTATCAGTGTGCCAGAAGAGTGTATTACGCCAGGGTAAGTAGTTTTTATTAGTTATCTAATAAGTAGTATGGATACCCTGTCTAGGTGGGGATTCCTGGTCGACGCGGACTTAGCGTGTAGGCACAGAATATACAGGGTGTTAGAGGCACCCTTGCAAAAACTTTAACCGTGGCTTCAGACCATTATGCCGAACAACGTACAGCAAGAATTTTTTGTCGGAAATGAAAAAAAAAATGAACTTTTCATACAAATTTAGCAACTTATCGAGACATTTTGTATGGAGAGTTGCAATATTTTTTTCATTTCCGACAAAAAATCTTGCTGTGCGTTGTTCAGCATGATGGCCTGAAGCCATGGTTAAAGTTTTTGCAACGGTGCCCCTAACACCCTGTATAATACTACTAACGTACAGAAGCTGATCCGCGAGAGGACAATCAAATAATAAGCTACTCTCGTAGCACGGCAATAAAGTACAATTTCAAATTGCACAGCGCTGCGTGCCTAATATTATAAGCACCTACGAAGCGCCCCTCTTTCTCTCGCGTAGTTCTGTCTCAACCGGTACAAATCGTGAATCGTTAAGGTTGCTACTCGCTATTGACCGATAGCATAGAAAACATCCGTTATGCCAATGAATATACAATGAAATTAGGTTAGGTCCATGGCCCACCTCACTGATTGCTCTGCATGTCCGGATACCTGCACGCGAGAGGACCTCATGTTGGCTACGGATAGCGCCGTGAGAGTGGCACAGTTTTGGGCCAATAGCATATAATTTGGTACTTGTCATTGACACGTTGAAGAAGAAGAAGAAGGTTATACTACGTTTACGTAAAAAAACGGGTTTTACCCGCGGCCCCACCACTATGACCCACTGGTGGGTCAATAAAAACAGTAAAACGTGTTTAGACAACCAAAGGCATTGCACTATCTTGTAGCTTTTTTCTTTGCTGATGCCATATTTTGAACCTCGATACAATACAACCACAGCTTAATATACATCTAAGTTTGTAATATGTATACAAATAATACTATAAACTTTCGTATGTACGTTAAAAATGATAAAAAACGAAGCAAAACACGCATGCACTTTCGCATTCGGCGCTTGACTGAGTCGGCGCGGTGGGTGATAGATATCCCTCGCCCATGGCTCGACTAACGGTCAGAATTAATAACCTATCCACAGATAGGGATAGGTGCAATCCAGATTGCTAGTTGGTATGCAACGCTTGATATTAACATATAATTAACGACAGTTGCTTGGGTGTTGCTAGGTGTTGCCTAGCAACTAATCTGGATCGCACCTATCCCTATCTGTGGATAGGTTATTAATTCTGGCCGTAAGTGAGCCCGCGAACAGTAGGCTAATATAAAAGTTTTAGCGCAGAGTAATACCCCCTTGGTGTAGGTGTGATGCTGTTCCTCAGACGATGGAACATCTGACACCGTGCCCTGCGATCTGCGTAGCCGTTTGTTCCGACACTGTTTAGGTTTTTAGATAAGAAGACGTTATTTAAGCATATAATTATTCTTAATTTGACATTTTGTTAAGGCATTAACTAATAACTGATATGATTTTGCGAAAATGCTTCGGAAATTCTAGAAGCCATTTCGCAGAAAATATTGTCTTGTTTCTATATTCTAACTAATAAAACTAATAGTCTAACTAATTCCCCCATTTCTTGGGCAGGAAGTCAGCCAACCTCTTAGAGAAGAGTCTCCCGGAAGCTTCCAAGCCAGTGTGGGCGGAGCGAGCCTCCATGGAGCTGGTGGTGATGCTGGACTGGAGCAGCACCGCCGTCATCCCCGGCAACACGCTGTATCTGCTCAAGACCATCTTGCTCAAGGTACTTACTGGCAGGAAGTCGGCCAACCTTAGAGAACAGTTCCAAGTTAGTGTGGGCGGAGAATCCATGGAGCTGGTGTGATGCTGGACTGGAGCAGCAACACACTGTATCTGCTCAAGGTAATTACTGGCAGGAAGTCGGCCAACCTTAGAGAACAGTTCCAAGTTGGTTTAGGCGGAGCCTCCATGGAGCTGGTGGTGATGCTGGACTGGAGCAGCACCGCCGTCATCCCCGGTAACACGCTGTATCCTAAGCCCTGGAGACGTATTTTCGTAGCACTCGAAATGAAAATCGAATACGAATTGAAAATATAGTCAACCAGTCGTCTACGAAATCGAGATCTATTACACCCGTTTTCATGAATTTTTGTAGCATTCGAAATCTGTGTTGTCAATAAATTAATATTCTTTAATTGTTTCAAAATCACAGAGAAACTTTAAAAATATAGGAAAATGCAAACACAAACACTTGTCAAATGATAGTCAGTGACGAAAGATGATTAATTCTACTAGTACAAATCCTGCAACGTGTTGTCAGACCCACTTTCCACCCAATTCATAGGTGTGTGATTTTTCAAAAATACCGATGTTTGGAATTCGCATGTGAATTTTACAATTTCGAATCCGAATTCAAACTCGAGTGCTTCGGAAATACGTCTCCTAACTGTTAAACATGTTTTAGTACCTCACCTGCCTTTAGGCGTAGCACGGTAAAAAAGC
This sequence comes from Crambus lathoniellus, assembly GCA_949710035.1. NCBI lineage: Eukaryota > Metazoa > Arthropoda > Insecta > Lepidoptera > Crambidae > Crambus > Crambus lathoniellus. Next base: position 24,255,060 of record OX453316.1, on the reverse strand, counting down.
AAAACGATAAACGATCGCAAAATGGTAAAGGAGCGATCTTTTACCAATATCCGCTTTTGACGTTAAGAGCCATTTCGCACTCGCTCAAGAACATTTTTAAAGATTATTTACAACATAACACAATATTATTGTGTTTTTTAGAAAAGTGTTTCATTATGTCCCTACAACGCAATTAGTTATACATTATTATAGTAGATTTCATTACAAGTGCGGAAAGCCTGTCATTGCAAAGAGTTCCGACAAATGTCTACCCGAGCCGAGGCGCAGCCGAAGGTGAGGGTTGACAGTCGGAACAAGTTGCAATGACGGTTCCGCACGTGTACTGAACAACTATTTTTAATACAGTTGCGAAAAAATTAAGCAATTTAATAAAATTATAAAACAGAATAAACTCAACCTAATCGTAAAAGAATATAAGCAGAGACTTTCTTTTGTTTTCTTCACCCATTCTGGGTTGGCAAAGGAAACTATGATCATACAGCCAAGGTTTTTTTATGTAGATATGAAATGAAAATTAAATAAAATGATATGAAATGAAATGAAACCTAACAAAAGCAATCCGAATCCTACATGAGCGCCTTTCCTTATTTCTCTCTTTTACCACATCGTTTTCCATTAAAGCCACATTATTGCACTAATTCCACCATACTAAGTACCTACCACAATAAAAACCAGAAAAAACTAATTTAGAAAATTAAGAAATAAGGTCCCTCATTTTCTTTTCACTTACTTGCGCAAACTCCTATAAGCAGATACTATGGTAAATAGTGCACGTCATACCATATTTAGTAATCTGTGGTCATACAGCCAATTTTATGTATTTTTTATATTCATACTTACATTTAATTTGGCCGATACAGCCGATACTAATATTAATTCAATGTATAATTAAAATTACTTTTAAATCTGATATTGAAACAAATTAGTAGCTTCTTTTTAGAAATATTTGCATGAATCATAAAAACTTCTATGATTTTTTTTTAGTAAAAACTTCGTGGTTGGTTTTTTCTTTTTAATAGACAATATTTTGACAGTTGGGAAAGAAAACGCACGAGTTCGGGAAAGGTAAAGAAAAAGCTCGAGTGTGTAATAGCCCACATCCCGAACGCTATACGTCCCTGCAATACGCCACTTTTTGAGCAACTGTATTAAAAAACATATTTCAACATTGTCAATATTGCAATACTACTAGATTTACGAGCTTAAAGTTTTCGAAAATTTACTTCCAAATTCGAACTAAATACTCAATTAAATGAATAAAATAACCTATACAAAATATCCGTAACATTGCGTTGTAGGGACATAATGAAACACTTTTCTAAAAATCACAATGTGTTTTCCACAATCTATGAAAATGTTGCATTGTGCAAGCGAGACAACTGCCAAATGGCAGTAATTGCGAAATGGTTCTTAGGCTCTTTCACCATTTGTCTCTTTAACCATTACGCTCCTTTACCATTTTGCGATCGTTTACCGTTTCGCGCCCGTGTGCCTTGAATAATTTTGACTGACACTTAACCTTTATTCTTATCACAGTGGGACATCAAAGTGCAGTACGCGCGGCCCCCCCTCGCGCTGGCGGGGGGGTTTGAAGAGTGGCTGCTGAAGTACCCAGCTTTGAGCACCAACCCGCGCGCGCGCGCCCCCCGCCCCGCGCCAGACCTCGGGGACATGCTACGTGAGTCAAAGTCAAAGTCAAATGTTTTTATTGAAAACTAGCGGCCGCCCGCGGTTTCACCCGCGTAGTTCCCGTTCCCGTGGGAATATCGGGATAAAAAGTACATATAAACCTTCCTCTTGAATCACTCTATCTATTTAAAAAAAAGGCATCAAAATCCGTTGCGTAGTTTCAAAGATTTAAGCATACAAAGGGACATAGGGACAGAGAAAGCGACATTGTTTTATACTATGTAGTGATGAATAATTTTTATTCAATTTAGGCTGATACAGAAAGAAAGAAAGAAAAAGCATTTATTTGGAACATTAAAAAAAGTACCTACTTAAAGAATAATTAGTGATGTACTGACTAGTCGCCGACTAGTCGGCCATATTTGTAGTCGGCGAGTGGACGACTAGTCGATGGTGATTGAAATGAAATTGAAATACAAATCTTCACTGTAATTATTTTCGATTACAGAATCAATTTTACAGTGTACTTTCAGTGTAATCTAGAACCAGTATATATAGGATGATATACAATGATAGAAAAATGCAATGCAAACAAAAACATGTTCCGACAAGTCCGCCTGACCGCCGGCCGAAAGCGTAGTCACAAATATTGCCGATGTTTCCCGAACTCAACCGAAAGCAATAGTCGGCCATTTTGTAGCCGACTAAATCGGCCGAAGTCATAGTCGGCCCATCTTTAGAAATAATACATTTTACATTATAAAATGTCCTAAAACGGTCCCGACTCGGCATATTGCTAGGTTAGCACCAAGCGCTGGTCTTCCGTCGGAACCATAGTGGTAGGGCTGCGAGTCCTATTATCCAGCGGAATCCAAAGTCTACAGCACTTGTGAACGTCAAAGAAGCTACGCCAACGGTTTGCAACTCCTTGGAAAAGATCCGGCAAGAAACTCGTCAAGATTTTTTTTTTCTCCCTGTTTTATTTCATAGAGAGTCGTCAAATTGAAAAATTACCCTAAAATAGCATAATAGGGTCAGTTTCCATCACAATTATAAATACAATTAGGTGTGTGAACTAACGATCATAACAGTAGACAATTTTCAATTACCGAAAAACTCTAGTGAGTATACAATGCAGAAAATGTATGCTATGGAAACTAGATAACGGATATATATTATATACTTTTTTTTGTAAATACATACTTAATATACATACATAACATAACATCCAGACCAAGACAAATAGACATGCACACAAACATTTATCTTGTTCGGGAATCGAACCCGAGACCTCCGGCGGCGCAGAAGGCTGGTATCCTACCCCTGCGCCAAATCGGTCGTCATTAACAGAAGCAATGCAAAAACGAGCGTAAAAAACTTATCAGGTTTAACAGAAGCAACGCATTTACAAAATAATCAGGTAAGTAAGGCCTACTGTCCACGTAACCGCAGGGGGCCAAGTCTGCTAACGTTAAGTCATAATCGTGTCTCAATCGGGTTTAGTTGTAGTTAAATTGCAGTGCTTTTTTACACACTAGTTAGAAGAATTATGACAGTATGATGTGATGTGAATGTAGTGTGTGGTGTGACCATCAGAAGTATTGTGAAAAAAGTACACATTTCTTGTAATTAATGTGTAAAAAAACACTACAACTGAACTACTATTGAAACACGATTGAGACACGATTTTGACTTAACGTTAGCAGAATTGGCCCCCAGGTCTGGCGCACGCTTTCGTCAATTGACGATTGCAAGACTAATGCTTGCATCTTACGTAGAAACAATCAAAATAGAATCTCTTTCAAAAGTGTTTTATCATTAAACTCAAAGAAAACTAAGTGTTTAAAATTTTCGTTAGCTAATGTAAGACAAGTTGATTTTCATATTAGACTAGACGGCGATATGGTCGAATTCATTAACAATACAACATTTCTAGGTATTATATTAGACTCGCGACTACAATGGGATCCTCATATCGAAGCTTTGGCGAGTAGACTTAGTTCGGCCGCATTCGCAGTTAAGAAAATAAGGCTCTTAACCGATACTGAAACGGCTAGAATAGTCTATTTTAGTTATTTTCATAGTGTTATGTCCTACGGCCTTATGTTGTGGGGCTCAGCCGCTAACATCCAAAGTATATTCGTGCTCCAAAAAAGGGCTATTCGCGCCATTTACAACCTCCGATCGAGAGATTCTTTAAGAGATCTATTTAAAGAAATAAACATTTTAACTGTTGCAGCCCCCCTAGCATGACCAACAAAATGCGATATGATATGATAAGTTATCCGGTTTAACTGTCAAAAGACTATGGGTTTTGACGTTTGAATGTCGATAAGTCGCTTTATCATTCGATACATATCGCGTTTTGGGTGGTCATGCTAGGCTTACAGGACATTACATCTATGAAAATATAATTTATGTGAAAAAGTATTATAATACATTTGTAAAGCAGAGCGATATTCATCGGTTTAACACAAGAAATAAAGATAAACTTGTCGTTCCCAAGTTTAGGCTAGAAAAATCCAGAGCCTCATTTCTGGGGAAAAGCATAGCCTTTTTTAATAAAGTTCCACAGCATATAATTGAACTACCATTGCATAAATTTAAATGTTACATTAAAGAGTCGCTGATGAGCAAAGGATACTATAAAGTAGACGATTATTTGAATGACCGCAATGCATGGTCATGATGTAACACATAACATAATCACTGTTTAATATGATGTATTTTTATACTAAGCAATTGTTGTATTAGTAACGATATGTTTTTTTTTTCGTAAATGTCGTTACCTAACTAAGAAACGCTGGCAAGTTTCTTGCGCCCATTCTTCTTGTCAGTTAAAAAAGTCTTGCATGGGTGGTAGGAAAATATTGACGATTCATAAGTACATATTTATTATGTCTAAGTGAATAATAGTAGATTGTACAACAAGTGCATAAAAGGTACCATTTTACCCGAGACGTATATATCCATCCGAGCCGTAGGCGAGGGTGGATAGTCAATTCGAGAGTAAAATGGGTTTAATGTACGAGTTATACACTCTGCTTTTCACTTCGAGTGTGAGGAAAATAAATAACAATATTGCAAAAAAGAAAAAATAAAGACTTCGCCATATTGGCGGGAAGACTTTCTTTTTCTTTTTTTTTATACGGACATTGGTAGCACTGTGACTTTAGCATAGATCGTAGTCCATAATACTCGTGAAATACTTATTCCTTAGAAAACTCATTAATTTTGCCTAGTTTTATTAATTTAATAATTTAACATGGATTATGTACAAAATTTAAGAAACAGAATGAAATACGTTGGGTATTAATAAAGTTTATTTAACGAAATTTAATTGCGTGTGTGACTGTTTAGCTGACGACCTTTGTCTTAAAGTCTGAGACTTAGACGAAGATTTTACTTTATGCACTAGAGCATAAAAAGCGATTTTATGCCGCCTATACCCAACATAAACACGAACTTTACGAGCATGAGAAGTGAAATAGTAGATTTCATTACAAGTGCGGAAAGCCTGTCATTGCAAAGAGTTCCGACAAATGTCTACCCGAGCCGAGGCGCAGCCGAAGGTGAGGGGTTGACAGTCGGAACAAGTTGCAATGACGGTTCCACACGTGTACTGAACAACTATTTTTAATACAGTTGCGAAAAAATTAAGCAATTTAATAAAATAATAAAACACAATAAACTCAACTAACTAATCGTAAAAGAATATAAGCAGAGACTTTTTTTTGTTTTCTTCACCCATTCTAGGTTGGCAAAGGAAACTATGATCATACAGCCAAGGCTTCAGTAGATTTTTTTTATTGATATGAAATGAAAATTAAATTAAATGAGATGAAATGAAATGAAACCTAACAAAAGCAATCCGAATCCTACAGGAGCGCCTTTCCTTATTTCTCTCTTTTACCACATCGTTTTCCATTAAAGCCACATTATTGCACTAATTCCATCATACTAAGTACCTACCACAATAAAAACCAGAAAAAACTAATTTAGAAAATTAAGAAATAAGGTCCCTCATTTTCTTTTAACTTACTTGCGCAAACTCCTATATGCAGATACTATGGTAAATAGTGCACGTCATACCATATTTAGTAATCTGTGGTCATACAGCCAATTTTATGTATTTTTTTATATTCATAAATTTAATTTGGCCGATACTAATATTAATTTAATGTATAATTAAAATTACTTTTAAATCTGATATTGAAACAAATTAGTAGCTTCTTTTTAGAAATATTTGCATGAATCATAAAAACTTCTATGATTTTTTTTTGTAAAAACTTCGTGGTTGGTTTTTTCTTTTTAATAGACAATATTTTGACAGTTGGGAAAGAAAACGCACGAGTTCGGGAAAGGTAAAGAAAAAGTTCGAGTGTGTAATAGCCCACATCCCGAACGCTATACGTCCCTGCAATACGCCACTTTTTGAGCAACTGTATTAAAAAGAATATTTTTATCTTATCTTATCTTAAAACTCAAAACGGTGCGGCAGCGTCGCGGCAGCCTCGTCATGCGGTGCGCTCGGCTCCGTGGACACAGTTTTGATTGTTTCTACGCAAGAAGCAAGCATTCGTCATGCAATCGTCGTTTGAAGAAAGCGAGCGCATGACGTGCGGTTACGTGGACAGTAGGCCTTAGTCGTTGCTAGACAAAACGGTGCAATAATAATAGAATAGAATAGAATAGAATAAAATAGAATGTCTTTATTTCCAAGAATATGGTAGTAGATTAAGATGACAAATAATATAGGATCGGCATATTCTGCCTTCGTTCGGCGTTGAAATTATTAAATTTTAAACATTAAAATAAAGTAAATTTTCTAAACATTAATAACATGACCATTCCTTCATTGACCATATATCACAAGTAAGTATTTATCCAAAGTCATTAATTTAAGAAACTTTAATTCAATATTTAGGGCGACTTTCATCACTGATATTTAAACGTGATTAACGCTAAAGGTGTTTAATACAAAGTTCTGTCTCTGTCATCTGTTTGAATGTGACAGGGACAGAACTATATTTTAAACACGTTTAGCGTTAATCACGTTTAAATATCAGTGGTGAAAGTCACCCTTAATGTTATAATGCTATATAAAGTCAAACTTTTCGAATGTCAAATGAAATAGAATAGAATGTCAAATCTTAAATGTCACAATAATTGCCTACCAGTACAATGTCATTTCAATAAAAAATTATAAATGTAAAAATTACAGTTTATGCCCTAGGAATTCGCCAACTGAATAATAACATTTATCCAAAAGTATGTTAAGGCGCTACTCGGAAAAAGTATGGACTCTTTGATATAAAACTATAGGACGGTTAGAGTTGTTATAAATCTGGTAATAAGATATATATTTCTTCATACCTTTATCTAGAATCGTATAGTTTCAGAAACACGAATTTATGATTTTGGCTCGACCCTTTTTATTTCCGAAAATACCTCTAAAAATAAGAAATATCAAGATTATTCTTAAATGGGGATACATATACTATTGAAAATTAGTTTAATTAGTGGACACCAATAATATTTAGGATCGTATAGAAGCATTTTTTTTAAATCGCTATAGTTTTTGAATACGATGTGATTTTGTGTTTTTTTGCGTAATCGTCAAAATCGGTCTCGCTCCCGCGCGCGTCGTTTTCTCATTGCTATCTCGCTTTAGCATAATTTTTCCGAGTATCGCCTTAAACAATTAACATTTGAATTTGTTATTAGGCAATTCTTTTATTTCAACTGGCAACATATTATGATCACTTATAATAATTAATAATAATTATTATTTATATAATAAATTATTAATTATAATAATTAATTTTGATTTCGATTTTTGTTGCAGGAGACATCGAGTACCCCAACTGGTCGGACCTGACCCCAGTGGAAGCCGCACCCGCGCAGCCATCCATCGCGCGCCTCAAGCCGGGGGAACCCGTCGTGGATAGGAGTAGCAAGGTATGGGGACATGTACAGTTGTGAAGCTTGATAATGATCATCATCATCATCATCATCAGCCATTTAATGTCCCCACTGCTGGGGCACTGGCCTTCCTTATGGATGAATAAGGAGAATGAGCCATGACCCACCACGCGGGCTCAGTGCGGATTGGTGGGTATTAACGACTGCAAGTGCAGCCGGGACCAACGGCTTAACGTGCCTTCCGAAGCACGGAGGAGCTCGAGATGAAAAGTTTTTGGTCACCCATCCCGTGACCGACCATTGCGAACGTTGCTTAACCTCAACGATCGCAGGCTAAGCGCGCTATCCACTGCGCCACGGGCTCCTCGGGCTCCTTGATAATGATAGCTTGACCGAATTATGTGTAAATCACACTTTAAGTTAGACACGCACTTTTAATTCAGTGTATTTAGATAGATAGATATAAAAGTTTATTCGCTACAACACACACATGACATTACAACAGTAACAAAGTAAAAAAAAATATAAGAACAGAAGAAATTTAACACTTAATTTGCGATGTAGACGCCGACAGACGGGCGAGAAATCCCAACCTCTCAACGACCAGGTGCGTGTATACACGCACTTGCAACTACCCCCAATTGTTTTTTTTTGTTAGTATAGCAATTTTTATATGTTTTGTATGCGGTTTTCGATGTTCAAAAGAGAGATAAATTCGTCATACTATAAAAATACACTATAATATGTGATCCAGAAGAAAAAATAAATAAAACACATTTAATTTCGATTTTTTTTGAAACCGGAAGTAATTAGTTTTTTGAAAATTTCAAAATAATTAAAAAAAAAATTCCGTATATTATATTCTTATCAGATAGATTTTTTCATGTAGGTTCTAAATATATATACTTCTTATAGTTATTTTATCGATAACTATGTGAAAAAAAAATTATATCGCATGGACCGCACTATTGTTCTTTGTTTACTCAAAAGGTCAAGTTCGAACGACCATTATAAAAACAAAACATATCGTAAAACTGTCGAAATAGTCTTAGTTTATAGCCTTGTTGTTCAGCTTATTATAAACTAGCCTTCCGCCCGCGGCTTCGCCCGCGTGTACTACACGACGTTATCCCGCGGGAAGGTGATATTTTTCAGGAATAAAAAGTAGCCTATGTCCTTTCTCAGGCTCTAGACTATCTCTGTACCAAAATTCATTCAAATCGGTTCAGTAGTTTAGGTGTGATTGTGTAACACACAGACAGACAGAGACGCATTTATAATATAAGTAAGGATGTAACCAAAGACGGCCTAAGTATAACCAGATGTTCGGGATAGCGATAGCCGCGCACTCAAAGTGCTTTGTTTACATAAAAAATGGGCCATTAAAAAAGACCCTGGCTTTACAAGAGTTAATCCCCTTGGTTTCTTTTTTATTATTTTTTTTCATTTATTTTGCCACAAAACAGTAATTACAAAAGTGCCGACGCCTGATCTGCCCTCAACGGGCGTCTTCGGCCGATGGCGGTTGTATTAGTGTCCTTCGCTCAATAATAACACCTAGGTCTAGGATACATAGTTGGAGTGACAAACACGGCTGAGAAAATCTGCGCCCATTGAGCCACTTGAGCGTATATTTATAAGTAGTTCCTTTATTTGAATTTTTACTTTTTTGCATTCACAATGCAATTTTATTATTGAAAAATTGAAAACGAAGTATTTAGAAAAAATCGACCCGTCTCACAACCAGCTCCGATGGGACTCCAACGACGCCGTAGCTCAGTGGTTAGAGCAGTTGTCCGGATAAGTATATGGGTATGGTCGCAACTAGGTGAAAGGAAGACTGATGGAATGTCTTCCTTTCGGACTAGGTGTTGTTAGCCCGGGGACAACTGTCCAATGGTCGTATGTCGGAGTTCGTATATATGTGAACTTGGTGGATGAACTTCGTAAGCGCGATGTAGGTTCTCCGTACTATTCGCCGGTGCCGTTAGTGGTTATGTGCGCGTCGTCTAGATGTCGCCACAAGTAGTTCCTGTCATTTATGACATAAGATCGTACATTATTAACCTTTTTTCTTAGCCATAAAAAGTTTTGATTTAGTTCGTGAGCCTTTATCATTGTTGATCGACGACGCGCTCCCTTTCTATTACATACGTTTGGTTTGATCGGCCGAGTTTGTCCGAAGACGCCCGAGTAAAGATCGGCCGCGATAACGGTTTAGGGTGCCATACCCACTAATGAAGGGTTTTTCAATAGGGACGCTCGAACTTTGAAAGTTGATAGCGGCCATCTTGGAAAAGCGATAGCTGTCAAATTTGGCGGGAATACATATTTATTCGTGACATTTCACCATGGAACATTAGGTTGCAAAAGGACGGCGCCACTTGCCATACTGCACGGGAAACATTAAATTTATTGGATGAGAAGTTTGAGGGCTTCGTTATCTCGCGTGGTGGTGACATCAACTGGCCACTGAGATCGTGTGATCTAACACTGCTCGATTACTTTCTCTGGGGCTACGTGAAATCACGAGTCTATGCTGACAAATCAAGGACAATTAGCTGCCCTGGGTGCCTACCATCAACTTTATGACAGCGATTCAAAAATAGCGCGATGCAGAATAGGTTCCTAAATTGAATTGCTTTCTTTCGTACTATGACCTTCTAAAAACTGGATCGCAAATGAATTGCTAAATGTAAATGACCGAACGATTTGTGTCCTTATTTCTTCTACCCGTCTCTTTCACTCGATTCTTTCATGCCCGGAGAGTGAGAGGGACGGGTATAACCTGCAGGTGTCATGTTAAATCGACCGGGTTATCAGTCAAATAAGAGTTTCTGACAGCTTAGCGGCTGTGAAATGTCATTGAATGATCACTGAATCGCTGTCATTGATATTAAGCTGTCGTGGTACGAATAAGCGAAGCAGATCAGTTTAGGTCCTAAACAAAACCGCAATAAGAGTTGATGGTAGGCACCCTGAAGGCCAACATAACTCGCGTTATTCATGAGATTGAGCCATGAGACATGAGAAAATGTCATCCAAAATTGTCCACCAGGATACACCACCTTCAGCGGAATCGCGGTGGTCATTTGGCTGAAATTATATTCCATAAATAATGTCATCAAATGCTCTTTAAAATAAAATAAAAATTGTGGGAATATCATTTAAACGGGTTTTTTTTATTCCATTTCAAAGTTCGAGCGCTCTTAATGAAAAACCCTTTATTAAAACAGTTTCTAAAAATGAATAACTTGCAGGTGGCCGCTATGCAGATGTACGAGGAGCGTTCGCGCAACATGCAAATCATCCTAGAACAACAGGAACGACTGGCCGACACATCGCTCACCCTGGAAATGCAGCGAATACAGGCCGAACAGGTATGTAAAAAGAAAGAAAAAATATTTATTGGGGTACACACACAATACAAACACAACAAAATTACAAAAAGGCAAGAATAAGTAAGTCAGTAAGTACACAGACGAGACAAAGATAAAAGAAAGTAAAGTTAGTAGGTAAAGGACCCTGTCTCAGCGAATAGCTTCCAAGTCACCCACTGGTGGGCACAGTGACAAGGAAGCGCTGTTTATTCTGACGTATGTTTCGTCACGTTCCAATGCACAAGTTGCATCATGCAGATCATATTATAGCAACAGGAACGACTGGCCGACACATCGCTCACCCTGGAAATGCAGCGGATACAGGCCGAACAGGTATGTCACGTTCCGATGCACAAGTTGCATCATGCAGATCATATTATAGCAACAGGAACGACTGGCCGACACATCGCTCACCCTGGAAATGCAGCGGATACAGGCCGAACAGGTATGTCACGTTCCGATGCACAAGTTGCATCATGCAGATCATATTATAGCAACAGGAACGACTGGCCGACACATCGCTCACCCTGGAAATGCAGCGGATACAGGCCGAACAGGTATGTCACGTTCCGATGCACAAGTTGCATCATGCAGTTCATATTATAGCAACAGGAACGACTGGCCGACACATCGCTCACCCTGGAAATGCAGCGGACACAGGCCGAACAGGTATGTCACGTTCCGATGCACAAGTTGCATCATGCAGATCATATTATAGCAACAGGAACGACTGGCCGACACATCGCTCACCCTGGAAATGCAGCGGACACAGGCCGAACAGGTATGTCACGTTCCGATGCACAAGTTGCATCATGCAGTTCATATTATAGCAACAGGAACGACTGGCCGACACATCGCTCACCCTGGAAATGCAGCGGACACAGGCCGAACAGGTATGTCACGTTCCGATGCACAAGTTGCATCATGCAGATCATATTATAGCAACAGGAACGACTGGCCGACACATCGCTCACCCTGGAAATGCAGCGGATACAGGCCGAACAGGTATGTCACGTTCCGATGCACAAGTTGCATCATGCAGATCATATTATAGCAACAGGAACGACTGGCCGACACATCGCTCACCCTGGAAATGCAGCGGATACAGGCCGAACAGGTATGTCACGTTCCGATGCACAAGTTGCATCATGCAGATCATATTATAGCAACAGGAACGACTGGCCGACACATCGCTCACCCTGGAAATGCAGCGGATACAGGCCGAACAGGTATGTCACGTTCCGATGCACAAGTTGCATCATGCAGATCATATTATAGCAACAGGAACGACTGGCCGACACATCGCTCACCCTGGAAATGCAGCGGATACAGGCCGAACAGGTATGTCACGTTCCGATGCACAAGTTGCATCATGCAGATCATATTATAGCAACAGGAACGACTGGCCGACACATCGCTCACCCTGGAAATGCAGCGGATACAGGCCGAACAGGTATGTCACGTTCCGATGCACAAGTTGCATCATGCAGATCATATTATAGCAACAGGAACGACTGGCCGACACATCGCTCACCCTGGAAATGCAGCGGATACAGGCCGAACAGGTATGTCACGTTCCGATGCACAAGTTGCATCATGCAGATCATATTATAGCAACAGGAACGACTGGCCGACACATCGCTCACCCTGGAAATGCAGCGGATACAGGCCGAACAGGTATGTCACGTTCCGATGCACAAGTTGCATCATGCAGATCATATTATAGCAACACGAACGACTGGCCTAGGCCTAGGAATATTAAAGTAAAATAAAGATATTTTTGAATACTAATCTATCGAATACTCATAATTTCTATAACCTTAGTACAGAAAGTACTGTAAATAGCGCCAAAAACGCTCCAGTTACGCGGAGAGTTCACGGAACTTGTTCGCCAACATAACCTAAAAGTCGCTGCGAATTCAACGAAAACTAAGGTTTTTCTGCCCATGAAGCTATCTAGCGACTCCTTATTCCTCGCTAGACCTTCACGAATGGAATAACCGTCAATATACTTTGAATTCGCAGCGAAAGTTACCACATTAGGGCTATGCCGGTGGACAAAAGTCCCTCGTTCGCGCAGGCATTTAATAATGTCATCATACTATTATTATTATTATTATTATTTATTATTCAGGCAGGCAGTTGAGACAACTAATAGATGTCTGTATCCAATTCTATTACATTTGAAATTTCTTATTTTGTATTTAAGAAGTATGCTTAGTATGCTTTGTATATAAGTTTGTTCTTAAACTGGTTTGTGTTTTCGACTGTGACTATTTCTTTATGCAACTTGTTCCACATTTCCACCACTCGGTTACTGAAAAAGTGCTTGTGCTACTTTTTCATCAATTCCCTTATTTACTGTTTTTTTTTTTCTCCAGGACTGGGAGAAAGTCCATTTGCAGAAAGAAAACGCTCAGCAAGACGATGCCCGCGCCAGATACAAGCTGCGCGAGCAGGAGATCATCTCGCAGCTCATGCAGCTCGAAAACAAGCAATACGACATGGTGAGTGACAAGCTATACGAAAAAAATTTACTCGGTTTCTTAAGGCGAGGAATCCCGACCGAGAAAGGCACGCTAACGCTTGCTCGGCCGCGCTCTATACACTTCGCGCGGACCCAGCGGCAGCCGGCAGTGAACTGTGAACTCGCGAGCGCCCCGCGAATCGAAAATCACTTAAAATTCAATTAAAAATTAAATAATAAAAAAAATCTATTTATGACGGCCGGAATCCCTCGGCTATTCAAAGACAATTATTGTTATATGTTTTTCATTAACTAAAACCAAGTATACTGCAAGTAATATGATATTTGAATTATTATTAGACGGATGTTTGGGATTTTATTTGACACAGTTAAATATCACCAATCGAAAAAAAACGGCCGGAAGCACTAGATAAATAACTGTAAAATAACATATATTTTTTCCAAGTTTTAAGTACTTGTGATTTGCGAGTAATCCATAATCTAAAATACCCTATTTTGGGGAATCGGCGCCTTAATTTCAAATACAAAATTCCTAAAACATCTTACGAAGACCGTTGTACTAAATTCCACTTGCTACCACTTTCTGTTAGACGTAATATTGCAGATGTTACACTTCTACTCAAGTTGATTAGAGGTTCAGTGGATTGTATTGATCTACTTCATAAAATTTGTTTTAAAATACTTACAAAAGCACCCCGCAACGATTCATAAGGACCATTTAGTATTCCTTCTATGCACACCAACTACAGGCATACCAGTTTATTTATTAGAGCTTGTTCCGCCATTAATAACGCTGACGCCAATATTGATTTATTTTTCAACAGCATCACGACTGTTACTAAGTTATTGTTTAAAATTTAGTTTCAAGTAACTAAAGGGTTTTTCATTAAGAGCGCTCGAACTTTGAAATAGAATAAAACAACCCATTTAAGTGATATTCCCACAATTTTTATTTTATTTTAACGAGCATTTGATGACATTATTTGAATTGAATTGAATTTGAATTGAATTGAATTGAATTATTTATCCTTACTTATATTATAAATGCGAAAATGTCTGTCTGTGTGTTACACAATCACGCCTAAACTACTGAACCGATTTGAATGAAAATTGGTACAGAGATAGTCTAGAGGCTGAGAAAGGACATAGGCTACTTTTTATTCCTGAAAAATATCACCTTCCCGCGGGATAACGTCGTGTAGTACACGCGGGCGAAGCCGCGGGCGGAAGGCTAGTGGAATATAATTTCAGCCAAATGGTCACCGCGATTCCGTTGAAGGTGGTGTATCCACACTACCTTCATTTTCGCATAAATGGGGTTCAATCTCATGAATAACGCGAGTTATGTTGGCCTTCAGGGCAGCAATTGTCTGTGATTTGTCAGCATAGACTCGTGATTTCACGTAGCCCCACAGAAAGTAATTGAGCAGTGTTAGATCACACGATCTCAGTGGCCAGTTGATGTCACCACCACGCGAGATAACGAAGCCCTCAAACTTCTTATCCAATAAATTTAATGTTTCTCGTGCAGTATGGCAAGTGGCGCCGTCCTTTTGCAACCACATTTTCCATGGTGAAATGTCACGAATAAATATGTATTCCCGCCAAATTTGACAGCTATCGCTTTTCCAAGATGGCCGCTATCAACTTTCAAAGTTCGAGCGTCCCTATTGAAAAACCCTTTATATTGTTACGCACCTGTCCCTTCTGCACGCGTAGCATGACGAATTGACAGCCGAACAATGGGATTGTCTACGATGAAATGTCATTTTTGACGTTTCGATATAGACAAAGCTTTTCTCGAGTTCGTCATGCTACCCGTGCTGGGCTACGTTTAAGATGAAATTCTTTTGAATTCTACATGTGGTAGCTTGTCAATAGCTTTTAATTTTATATGTTTGTTGTTATCTGTATGTTTATAAGCTGTTAGCTATCCAAAAACGATAAATTAATAAAATTGTGATAGTAAAAAACCACGAGCTCTGCAAGTAGCTTTCAGGCGGGATTCGAACTAGCGCCTCCGGGATTCCGCCCCGATGCTCTGACCATCTGATTCTGATGCAGAGCTTTTGCACAATTTTTGCGGGAAGTCTCCGATTTTTGTTTCTGTTCTACAAACTGTAGGTAAATATACTCACTCACTGGTTATGAGTCATCACTTGAAGCTCAGGATGATCTCGGAACGATCTCGGTATGCGCTTCATACGGAGATCCTCTTGGAAGGATCTCGGCATGCGTTTCATATTTCAATTTATAGTCTGTCTAGCTGATTAAGGCACAGCTTTCTATTAAATGTCTTTGTTTTTATTTTAACATTTTCTTGTACTTATTAGTTTAATTAAGAAAATTTTGTATATATTTATTTTTTTATGCTCGCGCTTTTATGGACGCTTTATGCTCCCAACTGTTCTATTAACAAGTTTACTTTCCGTGGTAACCTTTAGTACCAAGTGTTGAAACCACTGGTTGTAACTCCTAGCATTTAAGGTGTATGATCTTGTTGATTGTCCAAATAAATAAAATAAATGGAAAATGAAGTATTTTTGAAAAAATCGACCCGTCTCAACCAGCTCCTATGGGACTCGAACCCACGACCTTTCGCTATCCGGGCGACTGCTCTAACCACTGAGCTACGGAGCAGAGCTGGTTGTGAATCAGGTCGATTTTTCAAAAATACTTCATTTTCCATATTTAAATAATAAAAATTGAATTGTGAATGCAAAAAAGTAAAAATTTTAATAAATAAAATAAAAATAAATTAACATATGGAGAACCTCTTCGAAAGATCTCGGTAAGCGCTTCATACGGAGATTCTCTCGGAAGGATTTCATTATGCGCTCCATACGGAGATCCTTCCAAGGTCTGCATCAGATTGTGACCGTTAACACGTCCCTTGCAGGAACAAGAGAACCAGAGTCTCCGCGAACAACTGGAGGAGTACCAGCGCCGCGAGCGGGAAGACGCCGCCCGTCTCGCCGCCAGCCTCGCGCGCGACCACGACAATGCGCAGCCGCAAGGTAACTATTATTGTAGGGCGGAGCCCCGGTTTTGGACACTTTTTGCTCTAAAATTTTTCTCTATAACTTTATCTACACTCATGTTATAATATTCGAATTATGAACTAGTACCAGAACGTATAATGACACCACAGAATATATATATATATACCTTACGGTACAGAAATTTCACTCCCGAGTTTAGGTATGATAAACGCAAGCGTCCGGTCACCGGACTAGTCTCAATAGGCTGGCACTCGCTCGACTTGTCGCACACGCAGCGATCGCATCCGCATGTGTCGCCATCTGTCTCGCTTCGCGTGTATTACTTTCACAGGTGAAGTAGTACCTCTGACAGCCCTAGCAGATTGAAGCGAGACGGCAGACAGTTATTGTACTATGAACGCTATACGCATTGCAAAAGGTTGAAATTAGGTTGTTTTCCAGAATAGTAGGTAAATATCTCGGGGATTTGGCGCCGCTTGTATGGAAGTGAGACAGGCCTGATGACACACTTTATGCCATTGTCAACTTTGAAGAAATTTTTAAAAATAAAACTGTGTCATAATGTTATTATTAGTACACTTATTTTTCTTAATTTTGCAATATCCATGGCAAACGTAGTATTTACCGGCCCTTACTTCCAACTCATCCAATCCAATCTACTTCTTTAGCCGGCAACAATAAGATTTTTTTGCTTTATTTTTGAAATCAAGATTAATAATGTAATGACTGATTGAGTGTGGATATAGTAGATTTCATTACAAGTGCGGAAAGCCTGTCATTGCAAAGAGTTCCGACAAATGTCTACCCGAGCCGAGGCGCAGCCGAAGGTGAGGGTTGACAGTCGGAACAAGTTGCAATGACGGTTCCGCACGTGTACTGAACAACTATTTTTAATACAGTTGCGAAAAAATTAAGCAATTTAATAAAATAATATAACACAATAAACTCAACTAACTAATCGTAAAAGAATATAAGCAGAGACTTTTTTTTTTGTTTTCTTCACTCATTCTGGGTTGGCAAAGGAAACTATGATCATACAGCCAAGGCTTCAGTAGATTTTTTTTATTGATATGAAATGAAAATTAAATTAAATGAAATGAAACCTAACAAAAGCTCCGGTTCCGGTACTACTAGCAGTTACACGTATAATTGTCCTCTCCGTAAAAATATTAAGTTTTCTGTGCAAAAAAGTGCGAAGAAGCAAGTCTAAACCAGTCAGTCATTGCAGTAACTCCATCGCTATTAAGGTATGCACATAACCCATTCGCGATACCATTTGTTTGGGTTGTAATTTGTGAAAACAACTTGTGAAATTTCGTTCAAACATCAAGACACAATTATAACGAAGATTTTGTTTTTGAAAATTGGCCAATTACAAGTTAATTAGGAATTACACCACTTCCGTATTTACATCCGCACTGACACTGACTGACATCTGTCAATGACAGATTGGGTGTGACAACTCGACTATCACGCTGACGTTGAAAATCCATTCGGATACATTTGGATAAGATAAATTTTGCGTTCCTTTACAAGTAGTGCATTTTTTTTTTTAATCGCACAAATGGCACAATGTAACGCCTGCATTAATAATTTGGGACAGAATGATTTTCTTCAATGCCGTATCTGTAAACAAAAATATCACCACATGTGCCTAAATATAACTACGGCTCAGTTTGCGTCACTTTCGAAGGATAACCGTGCTTCTTGGGTCTGTCCGTCCTGTAATAATGTAACACGACGTACCAAGACTAACTGCAACACTCCTGTGAGGTCAACTCAGCTTCCATTGCATCCTGAGTCCTTCAACATGTCATGTGACAACCTAGAATCGAATGCCGTGCATGTTGTGGATAACAGCAGTAGAGCAAATGAGACCCTAACCTTAGAAAATATAAGTCGGTTGTTAGATACCAAACTGGAATCATCTTTTCAAGCCTTTGCTCATAGCTTCCGGTCTACGTTGAAACAAGATATCATCGACATCGTGCCCAAAGAGATGGCTCCTGTGATTCAAAATGTCAAAGACGATTTCACTGTTACCACAGACTTTATTTGTGAGGAGCAGAAACAGCTTAGTAAAAAGATCGACGACAAGGATAAAATGATAAAAAAACTGGAGGCTGAAAACGCTAAGCTGCAGGTGACTGTGAGCAAAATTGAGGATAAGCTTGCGATTATTGAAAAAACTTCTCGCGCCTGTAATATTGAACTACAAGCTGTGCCTGAAACAAATAATGAAAATGTACTGGATTTGTTCAATAAACTTTGCGGTGTGCTCAACGTGCCTATTGAGAATTCTTCTATACGTTGCTGTCATCGTGTGGCAAAAATGGATCAAACCTCCAAACGACCACGAAACATTTTAGTTTCACTGTCTTCCACCTACCAGCGTGATCAAATTTTATCAGCGGCTTACCGGTTCAATAAGCTTCATCGTAACGATGTCCTTGGCTCTACTCACTTGGGGATAAACGGCGAGCACAGGAAGATCTTTGTCACTGAACATTTGTCGCCTTCTATGAAATCCCTGTATGCCGAAACTCGACGATTGGCGAAGGAATTTAATTATAAGTATGTTTGGGTTCGCTATGGGAAAATCTTTGTTAGGCGTGATGATTCATCTAGCGCGATATGTATAAAAAACTCCGAATCACTCAAAATTATTTGTCGCCACTAACGTCACCACCTTTTCTTATTGGCTGTGAAAATCAAGTGTTTTTGTTTTTTGTTTTTTTAAATGGTAGAAGTCTTTTATCAAAATGTAAATAGGATAAGATCTAAAACTAACGAAGTTTATTTAAATGTATTAAATAATAACTATGATATTGTTTGCTTGACTGAATCCAATCTTGATGATTCGGTGTATGATGGTGAAGTTTTGGATAGCCGCTACAATATCTTCCGTAGAGATCGTCACACTACTGGTATTGTTAAAAAGGATGGTGGAGGAGTACTCTTAGGCATTAAGAAAAACTTCAACGTCATGCGCCGTAGAGTCTGGGATAGTGTTGTTGAGGATTTGTGGATTAGCTTTTCAGTTGACACGCACTCATCCAAATGTATAAATATTTGTGTTTGTTATCTGCCTCCAGATATTACTTCTGAGCATTTGAGTACTTTTTATAACTCCTGTATTAGAACTATATTAGAAGCAAACCCTACTGATGAGTTCATTATTATTGGTGATTTCAATACTCCTAATAGACTAAGCTCCCGTTGTACGAAACCCTACCTCATAAGGTGGCAGCTCAAAAATGTAATGCAGTGATAGATACTACTTAGGAACACTGGATTATAGTAGGTTGCCGTCGAATATCCTGGAAGAACTTCTATTTTTGTTCGTCTTCAAATCGCTATTTTGATCGAAAATTACATCATAAGGTGGCAGATCGAAACGTTTACGCATCGAAAGAGTCACATTTGGACATAACAACCCGCATAGGTTGCCGGCCCAAACCCTGGCAGGTTTCACGGTCAGCCAAGTTTTATGAGCCCCAAAAATGGGATAAATTACCTCATCAGGTGGCACGCTAAAACTGATGTAGATCGATTGCCCTAGACATGCCATTCATTAATATATAGGGTTGCCTGCCTTCAGCTTGGCAGTTTTTCTGGTCAGCCACCTCGAACAATGTATTACAAAATCTTGGAATAACGAGAAATTCTTGATAAATGCTATGGTTCAGGGTATAATTTAGTAAAAATCGTGATATCAACTTAAACTCGACGTACCAACAGACTTGCGTCTTATGGTGTTGAAATAATAGGGTAAATGTACCAGTTTTGGTCATTTCTCATAGGTACCTATATCTTTAAATATTGAAAAAAGTGATGTTGCCTTTTACGGTCAACGTGATATAGGAAGTATAACGAGCAATTTTGTGCTGTATAACAATATTTATTATGTTCACTTCAAATCACAGGTGATGATTTTTATGAGTTGAGTTTATTTTTATGTTTTACTAGCTTTCTGCCCCGTGACTTTTTCCATGGTAAAATGTACCTACTGTCTATGACCGCACTAATCATAGCCAAGAAGTCTATCTGTCAGCGCAGTGACCAATCAAGGAAGCCGTCAGTGAAATTTCATTGAAACGTCAATGTCTCTTATAAATCTCAAAATTTCCCCCCTTTATATTCTCGACTCCCACGAAGATGAACGCTCCATTGTAAGCTAACGAAACCAATTGTACTTCTCAAGAAATTAAAGCATATTTTATTAAGAAGCAACTACATTTTATTCTTGTTTCCCATCGCGAACACCTACCATAATATGTACTATTCTGGTATCTAAGCTATAACACAGTAACGTTTCATCCAGATCCGTTCTCTACTTTGTTTGCTTGAAGACGTAAGAAACAGACAAACAAACACAGTTTCGCAATTATATTTTATGAGTCACATTCAACAAAAAAATCATTCCTAAGTGTCAACCCACACGTACAGTCACGTGCAATGAAATGTATACATGGACAGAATTTCGAATAAATGTACACTCTGAAAATTTCAATAACAAATAGTCATCTTATCAATACATACTTTATAACCATCGCAATAAAGTACACATTTTTCAAAATCAAAAATATGAAGCCACTCTGACTTACAATAATTAGTAAACGATGTGATTTCACAAAAATGTAAACAATATAGTTTTATTACAATTTTAACAATGATTATTTTGATTTTTTCTTTCATATGTATACACTTATAAAACTGTAGCAGTTTTCACTATTTTGAAAAATGTGTATTAATTTCAATAAAATGTACACAATGTTATTTGCAATACTTACATACATACATACATATACTCACGCCTATTTCCCACGGGGGTAGGCAGAGACTATGGATCGCCACCTGCTACGATCCTTGCACACTTATTTCGCTTCATTCACATCCATCAATCTTTTCATACATGCCCGGCGATTTTTGTCACTGCGTACACCAGTCTTTTAACCGACTACTAAATCAAAAAGGAGGAGGTTCTCTATTCGTCTGTATGTATGTTTTTTCTCTTTTTTTTTTTTTTGTGTATGTCCACCGATTACTCGAAGACGGCTGAATCGATTGAAATGGTTCAAACGTTATTACATTAGGTTGGTTTCCAAGTTGGTCCCATTTTTTGAAATTTTGAAATCCGTTCAGTAGTTTTCAGGAAATCTTGAAAATACTGTCGTTTTCGTTACCACTTAATGTGAATTTAATACGTATCTTTAGGCATAACTCCTTTGTTTATAAACCGATTTAGATGATTCTTGTTTTGTTAAAAAGGCGATACCTCAAGGTATTTTAACCGACTTCGAAAAAGGAGGTTTTCAGTTTGATCACATACCTATTTACCAGAAAACACGTAAATTGCCTGCACGATGCACTAAAAAGAGTGAAATAAAAATTATTTTTATAAAAAAATAAAACCGCCTTCAAAAAAACCACATCAAAAAGTAAGAAATAATTCCTCACCAAATAAATAACGTAAGTACTTTGAAGTCGGGCGGGTTTTAACAAAAACAACAAAAAAATTGAACATGTTTCACGCCCGACTTCAAAGTACTTACGTTATTTATTTGGTGAGGAATTATTTCTTACTTTTTTGATGTGGTTTTTTTGAAGGCGGTTTTATTTTTTTATAAAAAGAATTTTTTTAGTACACCTTCTATTTGGTCCGTGTAGGTTTTTCAGGGACGCCCTTGCGCAACCAGTCCTTCCACATTCGCACAATATATCTCTTTCGTAATTTGCCTTTTATTCATCCTCTCTAAGTGACCAAACCACCGTAGCATTCCTTTCTCAATTCTTGACACTATATCATCTTTCAGCTCACACCTTTCACGAATCACATCATTGCTCACTCTATCACTCAATTTAACTCCACATATTTTCCTCAACGATCGCATGTCTACTGCATTTATTCTGATTTTATTCTTCTTCTGCCATACCCAAGACTCACTTCCATACATCAGTGTCGGCACCAGCACTCCGTTATGAATAGCCATTCGCGCCTTTTCAGATACGATTTGGCTACTCATAACTGAGTGTATAGCGCCGTTCACTGAATTCCCTTTCTTCACTCGCCTTTCTATGTCTTCCTCACACTTTCCATCCCTTATAAATAAACTGCTCAAATATACAAACTCACACTCACGTACCTGTTCAACTTTCTGACCACTTATCATTACCGTACAGTCAGACATTTCTTCATCTCACTCAAAAACCATCACTTTCGACATACATACATTTACTCTCATCCCTTTTCTCACAAAATCATCATTCATAACGGACAACATCTCCTACAACTCCCCCACAGAAGACGCAAGTAATTACCTGGTCGTCAGCATAGAGGAGGCACTTGAATTGGGTCCCCTTCATCATAATTCCACAGTCACGTTCTCTCAAAATTCAAAATTCAAAATCATTTATTCGTTTTAAGCTGATAGAGCACTTGTGAACGTCAATGAAGCTACGCTATCGGTTCGCAAATCCTACGGCTGGAGGCCTTGTAACGAGAAGAACCGGCAAGAAACTCGCCAAGGGCTATTTTTTTCTCCCTGTCATATTTCATACAGAGTCGTCAAATTGAAAAGTGACTAACATTATATAATATGTTAAGTCACTTTCCATCACAAATTAATCTTAAAATAAAAACCTGGTAATCAAAGCAGTAAATAATCTTCAATGACTAAGAAATAGACATCCAAAAGGTAGTTTCTTTAAAATACACACCAACCAAATACGTAGCAAATAAAATAATATATATAAATGCCAAACATGGGTAATAAAACTTTGAATAGTTTATGAACATAAGAATCAATAATAAACAGTGCCATACAATACAAGCCACGATAAAATAAAACTAATAACAATAAAACATAAAAAATCTGCATATTTTGAGACAAGAAGCCAGGAGCAGACCCATCCCACTGGTGGCACCCGTTCACTACTCGCTCAAGCCGCTCAGGCCTTCATACAACTGTATAAAAACAAATTGAAGAGCCATTGCTCCATTGCTCTCCAATCCGTATTCAGACAACACCTTCCATAGCTCATTCCTTTCGACTCGATCGTAGGCCTTCTCCAGGTAACAAAACACAGTACAAAGGCACAGTAGGTCTACATTGCAATACAATGTAAACATTAATTTTTGTGCTTTTAATATATTATGATGAAGGTAGCCAAGACGCGGCGGGCGGTAGCGTGCGTGGACTTTCATTTGGTTATGCTTTTTAACACGCTTTTATTAGCTTCACATGTAAGTACTAACTAAGTCACAATGTAAGAAAATCTTGGAATTCAATTTTAACCTACTTCTAATTGTCGAATTGATTTGAAACTCTGCAAGTCTATAGGAATATAATGACAATTTAATAATTTGATACCTTCGAGCTGATCTGATGATGGAGTCAAGAGGTGGGCAATGGAACTCTTCAATGGCTGCTTCGAAAACCCCTCGAGTTTGGGCTTATTTGTTTCGTGCTTATGAGACCTATTCGCTACACTTGCTGGTGAGGGTCTGATGATGGGGCAGGGAGGAAGCCAGTGGCACTTCTTAATGACCACTAGGAAACCCCTCGAGTTTGAGCTCATTTGTTTCGTTCTGATGAGACCTATTTCGCTGCACTTGGTGAGGATCTGATGTTAGAGGAGGGAGGAAGCCAATGGTACTTCTAATGACCACTTGGAAACCCCTCGAGTTTGGGCTCATTTGTTTCGTTCTGATGAGACCTATTCGCTGCACTTGGTGGTGAGGGTCTGATATTGGAGCAGGGAGGAAGCCAATGGTATTTCTAATGACCACTATGAAACCCCTCAAGTTTGGGCTCATTTGTTTTGTTTGTTCTGGTGAGACCAATTCGCTTCACTTGGTGATGAGGAGTCCCTCAGACGATGTTGGAGCAGACGGACAGCGGAGTCTTAGTAATAAGGTGCCGTTTACACCCTTTGGGCACGGAACCCTAAAATAGTGTGTAAGTAACTTTGTATTTCTTTTATGTTTGTACGTCTACTTTGAAAAAAATGAAGTGAATATGCAATTCTATTCATCTTCTTGTATATACCTATATAACTATCGATCCGCTCGCGACATCGTCTGTGTATGTTGTATTTGACTTTATTTATTGAAGTGTCAATCAGAATACAATATAAGTAAAAGAAATATAAATTCAAATTTTGATTAGCCAGTAACATACAACAGTGTGGACCCCCCTTTTTACCCCCTTAGAGGAGGAATTTCTAAAAATCCTCTTTTAGTGCTTTCCTTCCTTACCTTCCACTCCTTACCTTTCACTCCCCAAGGAACATACATGCCGAATTTCAGCTTCTTGCGCCCAGTAGTTTCGGCTGTCTATCAGTCAGTCAGTAACGCAAGAGTTTTATATATGTAGATAAGTATCAAGTAAAAAGTTAAACGTACTGTCCTAGTGTGGATAGATAATTATGAGATAGCTGCAGGATGTTTCCCATATTTGAAACAAAGTTGATTAACGATTAATTATTTCATATTATTTCTGCATAATAAATTGCAAGCCAAAATTGCTTGCTAACTATATCACGTTGAATTTAAAAGGCAACATCACTTTTTTCAATATTTGAAGATATGCTTATGAGAAATGACCAAAACTGGTACATTTACCCTATTATTTCAACACTATAAGACGCAAGTCTGTACGTCGACTTTAAGTTGATATCACGATTTTTACTAAGTTATACCCTGAACCATAGCATCTATACAAGAATTTCGTTATTCTAAGATTTTGTAATACATTGTTCGAGGTGGCTGACCAGAAAAACTGCATGGCATGTCTAAGGCAATTGATCTGCATCAGTTTCTTACGTCTTCAAGCAAAAACTAGAGAACGGATCCCGATGAAACGTTACTGTGTTATAACTTAGATACCAGAATAGCACATATATGGTAGGTACATTTTACCACGGAAAAAGCCGCGGGGCAGAAAGCTAGTAAAACATAAAAATAAACTCAACTCATAAAAATCATCACCTGTGATTTGAAGTGAACATAATAAATATTGTTATACAGCACAAAATTGCCCGTTATACTACCTATATCACATTGAACGTAAAAGGCAACATCACTTTTTTCAATATTTAAAGATATAGGTACCTATGAGAAATGACCAAAACTGGTACATTTACCCTATTATTTCAACACCATAAGACGCAAGTCTGTTAGTACGTCGAGTTTAAGTTGATATCACAATTTTTACTAAATTATACCCTGAACCATAGCATCTATCAAGAATTTCTAGTTATTCCAAGATTTTGTAATACATTGTTCGAGGTGGCTGACCAGAAAAACTGCCAAGCTGAAGGCAGGCAACCCTATATATTAATGAATGGCATGTCTAGGGCAATCGATCTGCATCAGTTTTAGCGTGCCACCTGATGAGGTAATTTATCCCATTTTTGGGGCTCATAAAACTTGGCTGACCTTGAAACCTGCCAGGGTTTGGGCCGGCAACCTATGCGGGTTGTTATGTCCAAATGTGACTCTTTCGATGCGTAAACGTTTCGATCTGCCACCTTATGATGTAATTTTCGATCAAAATAGCGATTTGAAGACGAACAAAAATAGAAGTTCTTCCAGGATATTCGACGGCAACCTACTAAAATCCAGTGTTCCTAAGTAGTATCTATCACTGCATTACATTTTTGAGCTGCCACCTTATGAGGTAGGGTTTAGTACAACGGGAGCTTAGTCTATAATGTTATTTGGCACTCTAGTGGTGAATGTTTTGTGCCGGTTGTAAATGGTTCACCTGATGGCAAATCATGCAGTTTACTGGAATTTATGACTCTTTGTAACCTCAAACAGTTTAATGGAATCCCTAATCAAAATGGTAAATATTTAGACCTTGTTTTTTCTTCTTTTGATTGTACTGTTCATCTTACTGATCCTGTGAGTAGATTAGACATTCATCACCCTGCGTTGGCTATAGACATTATAACCCCTACTCATCGAAAGCCTCTTCCGCGTAAGAAATGTATTCGCCTGAATTACAACAAGTGTAATTTTGCCGAGCTAAATAGTGATATCAAAGCAATTAATTGGCATCAGGTATTGTCCTCTGAAGATGTAAATCATGATGTAAACATGTTTTACAATAAACTAAACGAACTCATAAGTAAACATACTCCATTAACTAAAGAAGACTGCTGTGTTTTTCCGACCTGGTTTAGCTTTGGCCTAAAACAATGCCTCAAAGAGAAACGTAAATACCATAAGTTGTTTAAAAAATACGCCAATCCACGCGATTACGATACCTTTTCCATGTTACGATCACGGTGTAAGAAACTCATGGATGCTTGCTACAGTAAGTATAAAAATTCTGTGGAAAATTCTATTGGTGATAATAACATTAAATCGTTCTGGAGTTACGTGCAAAACAGGAAATCATCTTCTAATAGTATACCTAACACTGTGAAGTTCGGAGATCAGGAAAAATCTGGGCGAAGAGAAGTATGCGAGCTCTTTGCTAAATATTTCAATTCCGTGTATGATTGCTCTGCGCGTGACGCTGGGAATAGTATACAATTCGTCCCAGAAGCTAACAGCAATTGTACAATTTATTCTTGCAACGTATCTGAAGATGAAATTATGGATAAATTAAAACACCTCGATGAATGTAAGGGTGCAGGTGCTGATGGTGTTCCCCCGTTAATACTAAAGAGATGCTACGAAACTATATGTGTTCCACTGTGTATTTTGTTCAATAAATCATTGACCTCAGGTGTATTCCCAACGCATTGGAAAACTGCTCACATTATCCCTGTGTTTAAGTCTGGAGATCGATCGCTCTGTGAAAACTATCGACCGATCAGTATCTTATCTTGCTGCGCTAAATTATTCGAATCGCTAGTATACGATTTTCTTTATCAGCAAGTTAGGCCTTACATATCTCCGAATCAACATGGATTTATTAGAAATAAATCGACCTCTAGTAACCTATTGGAATATAAGAGTTACTTATGTGCAGTATTTGCTAAAAGAGGACAGGTAGACTCTATATACACCGACTTCTCTAAAGCGTTTGACAGGGTGAACCACAGATTACTTTGTCGGAAGTTGGAGAGGTTCGGTGTATGTGGAAACTTATTACGGTGGGTGGAATCTTACTTGTTTAGAAGGAGTCAACTAGTTGCTTTGAAAGGTGAGTTTTCAACAGCCTTTATGGTGCCCTCAGGCGTCCCGCAGGGTTCTCATTTAGGGCCTTTGTTCTTTATATTATTTATAAATGATCTAGTAGAGCGTTTATCTTGCCCAAGTCTTATGTATGCTGATGATCTAAAAATTTACAATTCTGTATCTTGTATCAACGATGCGATAAAACTTCAAAAAGATCTGGATTCGGTTGTGGACTGGTGCAGGGCCAACCAGATGACACTTAATATTGGTAAATGTTATGTGGTGACTTTTACGAAAAAACTCAATGCTCTTCATTTCGATTACTCCTTAGACAACCATAGTTTACTACGCAAGTCTGAAATTAGAGATCTTGGAGTCATTTTCGATAGCGAATTGTCGTTTCGTTCTCATTACAATCACGTAGTTGATAAGTCGTCACGAATGTTGGGTTTTATTTGTAGAGTAACTAAGGGCTTTACAAAAATTTCATCATATATGATCCTCTACTTTGCTTTAGTTCGTAGCATATTAGAGTATAACACTCCTATTTGGTCGCCATTCTATAAAATACATATTGATAGGATAGAACAAATACAAAAGAGATTCCTTCGGTTGCTATGCTTCAGATTCAATCTTAATCGTACTTTATGTTCCTATGTAGATAAGCTCGAACATTTCAAAATGGTATCGTTGACTACTCGCAGAGAACATCTGGAACTATTCCTACTCTATAAGATCATTAACAATTGTGTAGACTCCCCATGTTTGCTCTCTCAAATTAATTTTAACACTTATCATCGTTCTCGTAAGCCAAAATTGTTTTCCCTTAATGTTTATCTGAATAATACATCTTACTTTAATCCCCTAACCCGAATGTGTCGCCTTTATAATGAACTCGTCAGTTGCTGCCCGGACGTGGATGTATTTGAATGTAGTTTACGGAGATTCAAAAATAAAATAAAAAATTGTATTAAATAAAAATTATACTTTAGCTTCTACTCAATTTAGCTCTGTAAAAATTTGTATAGGTTTATTGTTTTTCTAATTTTAATTAGTATTATTTTAGTAGGTATTTATTTGCATGTTTATTCTCCTGATTTGAATTAATTTTATGTGGTAAAATTTTTCTAATCTAATTATAATATTAAATACTTACTCACTTACCTATTAGTTAAATTATCCAATATTTTTTTTTTCTAATTCCTGATTATTAAAATTGTGTTTGTATGTTGACATGTTTGTAATGTATAATTTATGTTTTCAATAACTTATAATAATAATGATAATTTAAATGATTGTACAATTACAAGGTCGCTGCTCAGTATTTTCTATTAGTATGTACATAATTTAGGGTTTCAACCTAGTCCGTAATTTATTTTGTATTTTAATTTTCAAAATTTGGTTTGTAACCTGTTTTGTACGTCTTTGCAAATAAAAAAAAAAAAAAAAAAAAAAGCAATCCGAATCCTACAGGAGCGCCTTTCCTTATTTCTCTCTTTTACCACATCGTTTTCCATTAAAGCCACATTATTGCACTAATTCCACCATACTAAGTACCTACCACAATAAAAACCAGAAAAAACTAATTTAGAAAATTAAGAAATAAGGTCCCTCATTTTCTTTTCACTTACTTGCGCAAACTCCTATAAGCAGATACTATGGTAAATAGTGCACGTCATACCATATTTAGTAATCTGTGGTCATACAGCCAATTTTATGTATTTTTTATATTCATAAATTTAATTTGGCCGATACTAATATTAATTTAATGTATAATTAAAATTACGTTTAAATCTGATATTGAAACAAATTAGTAGCTTCTTTTTAGAAATATTTGCATGAATCATAAAAACTTCTATGATTTTTTTTTGTAAAAACTCGTGGTTGGTTTTTTCTTTTTAATAGACAATATTTTGACAGTTGGGAAAGAAAACGCACGAGGTCGGGAAAGGTAAAGAAAAAGTTCGAGTGTGTAATAGCCCACATCCCGAACGCTATACGTCCCTGCAATACGCCACTTTTTGAGCAACTGTATTAAAAAAGTAATTAATACCGAGTTATGTACAGGAGGAGCCCGTGGCGCAGTAGATAGCGCGCTCGGCCTGCGATCGTTAAGGTTAAGCAACGTTCGCAATGGTCGGTCACTGGATGGGTGACCAAAAACTTTTCATCTCGAGCTCCTCCGTGCTTCGGAAGGCACGTTAAGCCGTTGGTCCCGGCTGCACTTGCAGTCGTTAATACCCACCAATCCGCACTGAGCCCGCGTGGTGGGTCATGGCTCATTCTCCTTATTCATCCATAAGGAAGGCCAGTGCCCCAGCAGTGGGGACATTAAATGGCTGATGATGTTGTTGTTGTATGTACAGTCTCACACACTGAGACAGTACATAACTCGGTATTAAAACACTCGTGGGATACTATTAAAAAACTCGCCAAGGCTCGTTTTTTAACCTCCTACCTTCGATCAACAATAGTAGTAGATGAAGGCTCACGAGCTAAATTAAAACTTTTTATGGACAGACTTGACTTTTTTACCACACTTTTATTAGCTTCACTTGTAACTAAGTCACAATGTAAGAAAATCTTGGAATTCAATTTTAACCTACTTCTAATTGTCGTATTGATTTGAAACTTTGCCAGTCTATATGAACCCGACGACAATACAATAATTTGCTACTAACGAGCTGATCTGATGATGGAGTTAAGAGGTGGGCAATAGAACTCTTCAATGGCTGCTAGGAAACCCCTCGAGTTTAGGCTCATTTGTTTTGTTCTGATGAAACCTATTCACTACACTTGATGGTGAGGGTCTGATGATGGAGCAGGGAGGAAGCCAGTAGCACTTCTTAATGACCACAAGGAAACTCCTCGAGTTTAGGCTCATTTGTTTTTTTCTGATGAGACCTATTCGCTACACTTGATGGTGAGGGTCTGATGATGGAGAAGGGAGGAAGCCAGTGCCTTTCCTTTATCACCAATAGGAAACACCTCGAGTTCTGGCTCATTTGTTTCGTTCTGATGAGACCCATTCGCTACACTTGGGGGCGAGGGTCTGATGATGGAGCAGGATGGAAGCCAGTTACACTCCTTAATCATCACTAGGAAACCCCTCGAGTTTGGGCTCATTTGTTTTGTTTTGATAAGACCTTTTTGTTAAACTTAGTGGTGAGGGTCTGATTATGGAGCTGGGAAGAAGCCAGTGAAACTCCTTAATAACCACAAGAAAACCCCTCGAGTTTGGGCTCATTTGTTTCGTTCTGATGAGACCTCTTCGCTACACTTGGTGGTGAGGGTCTGATGATGGAGCAGGGAGGAAGCCAGCGGCACTACTTAATGACTACTAAGAAACCCCTCGAGTTTATGCTCATTTGTTTCGTTCAGATGAGACCTATTCGCTACACTTGGGGGCGAGGGTCTGATGATGGAGCAGGATGGAAGCCAGTTACACTCCTTAATCATCACTAGGAAACCCCTCGAGTTTGGGCTTATTTGTTTTGTTTTGATAAGACCTTTTTGTTAAACTTAGTGGTGAGGGTCTGATTATGGAGCTGGGAAGAAGCCAGTGAAACTCCTTAATAACCACAAGAAAACCCCTCGAGTTTGGGCTCATTTGTTTCGTTCTGATGAGACCTCTTCGCTACACTTGGTGGTGAGGGTCTGATGATGGAGCAGGGAGGAAGCCAGCGGCACTACTTAATGACTACTAAGAAACCCCTCGAGTTTATGCTCATTTGTTTCGTTCAGATGAGACCTATTCGCTACACTTGGTGGTGAGGGTCTGATGATGGAGCAAGGAGGTAGCCAGTGGCACTCCTTAATGACCACTTGGAAACCCCTCGAGTTTGGGCTCATTGGTTTCGTTCAATGTTTAAGGGGTGGGCAGACACATGAATGGACTGTATAATTTATTACCATCCATCCATGGCTTGCCATTTATTAAACTAAAAAGTAAAAAATAAATATGTAGTTTAAAAAACTAATAGAACCCACTTTTATAAGAACATACTAAAAAGTACTAAATAACCGTCTATTCAGTAACTGAAATTAAAAAGCGTGGTGCGCCCTTTGCAAAGCATGCACTTCAAGTAGGTACTTACATAAAATTGACAACGCGCACCTCACTTTTTAATTTCAGTTACTGAATAGACGGTTATTTAGTACTTTTTAGTATGTTCTTATAAAAGTGGGTTCTATTAGTTTTTTAAACTACATATTTATTTTTTAAACGGAGAAAAAAGGTTACGAATGTTACGATCTTACATTATAAATGACGGGAAGCGTTCTAAGTTTGAAATACCTTAGAATTATTGACACAGCAACGACATAATTTTTTGTAAATGCGTTGCTTCTGTTTTTTTCGCCTGTTTTTCTTGTCAGTTAAAAGATGTCCATAACAGGTGGTAGGTAAAAAAATGTTGGACGATTCATAAGCATTAATTTTATTTAATCTATATGAATAAAAAAATTATGACTATGTCTATGACTATGACTGCTCTCATCTGCATCTTAAGTGGGCGTATAACGCTCGGCCATGTCTGTCATTCTAATCAAGTATCTAAAACTAAGTGTTATTGTTGATCGAAGGTTATAAGAGATAAAAATGTTATTTACTAGGGTGAAGACCTGGTGGCTCAAAGCACAGTGTCTACTTAGTTTGAGCATCAGTCTTCCTTTGTTGTTTTATTCACTATTTTAATTATTGTAAACGTAAAAATTTTGTACAAAAAAGAAGAAAATAAAGAATTTTTGTTTTTATTTCTATACTATATCAACGTACGTTTTTTTTTTAATCCACAACGGGGTAGCACTTAGCCTTCATCACACCTGATGTTAAGTGGTGATAAGGCTGAAGATGGAAGCGCACTACTCCCGGAATCCTCAATCACTGAGGAACTGGCTATCTTATCTCTAACTGCCGGAACACAATAATGCTGAAAACATCATTGTTATGGCGTCAGACTCAGATAAGATGGTGGTAGCTAGCCAGGCGGACTAAGAACAAGTCCTACCACCAACCAAACCGAATACAATATGTACCCCCGGGACCTCTAGGTCTGAAATCGGTGGTATGAACCACTAGACCACAGAGGTGGTTAAATGAATGGCGGTTATGGATTAGCGGAGTGAAGTTTCTGCACCAGTGTACTATTATTTTTATTCTGTAGTATTGTGTCTTTTAAATATGTTGTATGTATTGTCCCAAATAAATGTTTTCCTTTCTCCCTTTCTATACTACTAGCTGACCCGGCAAACGTTGTTTTGCCAAATTAATTATAGTGGACCGGGTAAACTTCGTATCACCAACATCTATTATAGATAGACAGATGAAAATAAATAATCGCGAAGAAGTTTTATATACTGCCTGCCACAAATGTCACTTATTAAAAAGTACTGTAATCCAAAGCGGCTAAAACGTCAGTGATTACAATACTCTTTGATATACCTCTTTGGAAGCGGCTATGGAAGAAATGACAGTTTTGTATAGTATATACGACCGTTTATCGATTTTTTATACAAAATTATCATTTTTATTTAAAATTTTCCGGAATAAAAAGTAGCCTATGTTACTCTCCAGCTCCCAAACTATCCCCATACCAATAATAGAGTCGATCCGTTGCTCCGTTTTGACGTGAAAGACGGACAAACTATCAAACAAACAAATACACTTTCACATTTATAATAATAGGTCTTTACCTATGAAATTGCCGTTTGGTATGGAGATTTCTGTAATATTTTTTTTCCATACTAACGTTTTTGTTATTATTTAACGACTAATATTATGTAAATTTACAAAATTTTACACACGTATTTATGGACATTTTAACTACTAAATGACACATTCGTTAAGAGAAAAAAAAATTGTTTCACTAAATTACAACTAATAAAGTACGAAATTCTGGAAACAATAATAGTCGTAACTTTCGGAATAAGTTTTTTCTATGTAAATAATCAAATATCGTGGTTATTAAATTATCAAAAGTTGCTCGATACGGTCTTAATGTAACGCAATATTAAAGAAATTATATATTTCTAATATTATAAAAGTTGTTAAGTTATATGTACAAAAGAAAAAAACGGCAATTTCATATGTAAAGACCTATTATTAGTATGGATATCAACGTACGTATTTCGTACACAGCGACCGAACGCATCCTCAACGAGCACGCGGCGGGCGCCCGCGAGCTGCAAGCCAAGCGCGCTCGCATCGCCGCCGTGGAGTCCCAGCGCGAGCAGCTCGACCGCCGCCGCGAGCTGCTCGAGCTCGAGCGCAAGCGCAAGCTGGCCGACGCTCGCGACAAGCGCAAACCGAGACACGACCAGGTGAGCTGTAACACATTTTTATTTATTTATTTATTATGGTACACAGACAGATTACAATCGTTACATGTTAAATCTAATAATTGTTACCTTAACCTAGACAGTAACCCACGTAGAGTGTACACAACATGTTTTAAAAAAAAAGGTGGCGTGCAATAAGGAAAAACATTATTTATACTATAAAAATACCAAAAAATAAAAAAATACAATTAAAAAGTCAAATTATAAAATCAAATGTCATAAAATAAATAAAATAACTATAAAAATGCAAGAAACTGACTACAATAATACTAATAAGATTACTTATTATTTTTTACATTAAATTACCATAAAATAAAGAAAAATACTTACATCAAAGTCAAATTATGAAATCAAATATCGTTAAAAAAAACTATAAAATTACAAGAAACTAACCACAATAGTAATAATAAAAGTAAAATTCATTATTTTTTATTTACTTAATTAAATCCAATTCTGCCTCAGGGTCAAAGGGTGTTGAGGACCATTTGGCTTTAATAATGTTGGACACAACATGTAGCCATACAAACTGTAAGGCCGTTTGTCTACGACGTCCGTCTCGCCGGATCCGTCTAGACCAAAGATCTTAGACTAAATACCGAGGTAACTGGAGAGTGCAATACTAACACTTTTTTGTAGCACTGTGGCTGTCTTCCGTCTCACCTACCACTTTGAAAAAATACGTATGGTCATATGAGACAACTGACAGCCACTACATACTAAATGTCAAATTTGCGGAGTACACTTTTTATTCAGGCTGAAAACTCCAGTTACCTTGTACAAAGTCCTTGGTCTAGACGGACCGAAGAAACGGTTCATATATTTGTATTAACCGTCTGTCCACTCGAGTTCCGGCGTCCGAGTTCCGTTATCCGGTTTTTGAGGGACTCCGGGAATTTGGCTACATCGGATGTACCGAAGTGTGAGCGTAGATTCCATATAACTGTTTCACTCACACGCACAACCTCTCAGTATGAAGTGGCTCGTCCGGCTTCGGACGCAGTGGACAAACATATTCGGGTTTCCATTCGTCTAAGTCTAAACACCAGCTTCCGTCATCCGAGAAAAAATCGCACCGGATTGTCCGTGGACAAACGGCCTAACTGTAACGTATAGGCGGCTACCGGCTACAACACAAACAGCAAGCGCAAGCTGGCCGACGCGCGCGACAAGCGCAAACCGAGACACGACCAGGAGAGCTGTACAGTGTACAGGGTGTTAGGGGCACCGTTGCAAAAACTTTAACCATGGCTTCAGGCCATCATGCTGAACAACGCACAGCAAGATATTTGTCGGAAATAAAATAAAAAATCGACTCTCCATAATGTCCCGATTAATTCCTAAAGGAGATTTTTCAGTTTTGTATGGAGCCTCGGCTAGGACTTTGTACACTATACCATAGGCAAGCAAAAGATAAATATAATAACTGAAAACTAATTATATCGCAATAAGCTAACGCTTTTGATGGTACAAAAGCATTATCTAGTCTTAATAATTATGCAACCCCGATTTAATATGGCGGTAAAATGTCACACTAACATTAAAAAAAAGGTTCACATTGACAGATTATCATCAGTCGTCAATGTCATCGTTTTTTTCGTACAGAAACATCAAAGTTTCCGAACGTGATTTAAATATGGTTGCCAGTGTGACCATGGATGGCAAAGAATTTTTATTTCAAAGTTTATTTTTGTACCATTTATCCAGAAAGACAATGAAAATTTTAATATTTTATTTGACTTTACTATATTTTTTACTATTAGTACGAGTAGTGTACAATGTCCTAGCCGAAAATGAAAAATGTCCTTTTCACTTCTCATGCTCGTAAAGTTCGTGTTTATGTTGGGTATAGGCTGCATGAAATCGCTTTTTATGCTCTAGTGCATAAAGTAAAATCTTCGTCTAAGTCTCAGACTTTAAGACAAAGATCGTCAGGTAAACAGCCACACACGCAATTAAACTTCGTAAAATAAACTTATTATTTCATTCTGTTTCTTCAATTTTGTACATGTTAAATTACTAAATTAATAAAACTAGGCAAAATTAATGAGTTTTCTAAGAAATAAGTATTTCAAGAGCATTATGGACTACGATCTAATGCTAAAGTCACTGTGGTACCAACGCCACGTATAAAAAAAAGAAAAAGAAAGTCTTCCCGCCAATACATATGGCGAAGTCTTTATTTTTTCTTTTTTGCAATATTGGTATTTATTTTCCTCACACTCTAAGTGAAAAGCAGAGTGTATAACTTGTACATAAAACCCATTTTACCCTCGAATTGACTATCCACCCTCGCCTACGGCTCGGATGGATATATACATCTCGGGTAAAATAGTACGTTTTATGCACTTGTTGTACAATCTACTATTGTATGAGAAATCTAATTTTTTTTTCATTTCCGACAAATAATGTCTCTTACGTGAAACTCTAATGTAAATTCGACGGTTGTTGCCGTAGTGATTTTTAGATTGATGTTCGTGAAAACGGCGATGCCATTATATGGCATCGCCGTCTTACTGTCTATGCCGTTACCGCGGCGGAACGTGTTGACACATGTAGGCATACAAACTGTAACGTATGGGCGGCTACAGGCGTTAACGACACGACCAGGTGAGCTATAAAGGAGCCCGCAGACCAAGGAGATTCTACAAGGAAACTGGAGTACTCAGTCTTAATAAAAAAGGGGACCTAGCAATTTTGACATCAACTATGTAGTGGCTATCTGTTGGCTCATATGACCATACGTTTTGTTTCAAAGAGTAGGTGAGACGGGAGACAGCCACAGTCTACAAAAAAGTGTTACCAGTTGCCTCAGTATTTAGTCTAAGCTCTTTGCCACAGACGGTCACGTCGCGTGTCGGCCTAGACCGGCTATGGAATACGGTATTTTACTGATTTATTTATTAGCTACACAAAACAAGTTTTCATTTTTAATTACCTCGAATATTTTCAAAGATATAGGACTTCAAACTTTATAATCAGACAAGGACAGGACGCTATCTTAGTGACGTCAGTGGGTTAGTAGCGTCATAGTCACGCCATAGAAGATTTCGTTTTAGAAAGAAACAGCTATAGTCAAAATCAAACAGACTATAATTCTTTTATTATAAAGCAGATTCAAATTATTTTTTCACATTTGGTATTCTTAATTGCAATATTTTTTTCACACTTATGCTCTGAAATGTTAATATTATATTTGAGAAAAGAATGCAGTACGTGGCACTTTTCCGAGGTAAACATTCTAAATTTGAAAATCACTGCAGTAATGAATTTCAGTACTTACTTACTGCACTAATATCAGTGCAGTAAGTAATTACTGAAATTCATTACTGCAGTGATTTTCAAATTTAGAATGTTTACTTCGGAAAAGGTATTACCCAAAGATATTATTACCAAATTTTTTCTTTATTTTTTCTTTCGTTATTCCTGTGTATTAAAACAGAAAAAGCAAAGGGACATTTGCACCATACAGCCACATTATTATTATATTATATAGGTAATTATTATATCATAATTAGGTTAACTTTTTTTTAAATACGGTGCGCACAGAGTATATTACTTCGTATTGTACCACAAGCGCTATGTACCCTTAGCACGAACATCAATCGAAAAAACAAAATGAGATTTATCATAGACAAAATATCCTTTACTAGTAATTTTGTATGGGAAATATGTACAGCGCCATCTACCACCCAGAAGCGGGTATTGAAGTTGCCCATTTTAGTAGCAAGTAGTAAGTATCAATAGGCTGTATGACCGTTCCACTTGGCCTCACAAACCAATAATAAAAAAACGGCGGGAATGATTTTCAGCGGTTGATTTGATATCAGTACAGTTTATTTATATTGTGTAATAAATTATCAAAATGAGTTCTGCCAATGAAACATATACAGACATTGTATGTACCTACTCCACCAAATTTGAGAGCAGAAGCAAAATGAATTACAGAAAACTTACTGCCAGCAAAATCAAAAGAAAGATATATGAAAACCTACGATCTGATTTGGAAAAGTGAAAAAAAGGAGCATACGTTTTCGGAATCTGTGTTGTTGGCGTATTTTAATGATACATCATTAAATAGTAGATTGTATTACAAGGGAGCAAAATAATATATTTACGGCGAGGGCGCTATTTTGAATCCAGAGTGCAGTGAAGGATTCTAGAGTAGAATCTCGAGCGCAGCGAGGGATTCTAAAGTAGAATCCTGAACGCAGCGAGGGATTCAATATACGCCACCCGAGGTGAAAATAATTTTGCGGCCGAGTAATACACTCTGCTTTTCATCCCCCTCTATAAGAAAAGCAGTAAAGACAACTCAAACTACCTACCTTTCTTTGTCGT
This sequence comes from Crambus lathoniellus, assembly GCA_949710035.1. NCBI lineage: Eukaryota > Metazoa > Arthropoda > Insecta > Lepidoptera > Crambidae > Crambus > Crambus lathoniellus. The sequence continues at coordinate 24,216,822 of OX453316.1, read as the reverse complement.
TCGGATACATCATAGCGCTAGTCGGGCAAGAAAAAAAAGTTGAGTTTTTAAATAAAAACAAATTAAATAAAAAAAATGTATGTCCATCAGATTTCTTATAAGTATCTCCGGGGATGCCGTAGGGGGGTTGAAAATTTTGTTAGATTTTAGCTACGTCTCACCGTTTACGAGATATTCTCAATTTTATAAAATTCCGTTTTTGAAAATTTCTCGGTTCCGAAAAAAGTCCCGGCCCCATACAAAATCAGTTGAATTTTTTTTTAAGTACTGCTCACCCTTTGCTACACTCCAACCAATGCTTCTTTAATTATGTTCTAAATTCAAATCTCATCGTTTTGGACCCTGTTATGAAGCTGTTCAAAATTCAAATCTCATTTATTCCCTCTTGTCATAACAGGTAAAAAATGAATCGTTTTGGACCCTGTTATCAGATAAACAATCATCGCTTTTCGAATCGATGGGATGAAAATAATATTATTATGGGCGATTTATACATAAGTGTGCCCGGGAAAACAATAACATTTACACTTAATAATAGCCCGAACATGTGTCATATAATTTTAATAAATTTTACTTAGTTAAACAGTTTTTTATTTCCTCGCATTTCTTGCGAAAAGCACTATACAAGCCTTGTACGGTAAGCAAATTACCTGTCCTCGGCTGTAATGTACTATTAACGTCATCATTAAATATCTACATTTCAACAACAGTAAAATACCCTATTGCGTAAAGTCAATCGTATTCATTTGACAGTTCATATTGTATCATAATAAATATCATTTCATCCAAGTGCAAGCTGAGACACGACCAGGGGGCCAAGTCTGCTAACGTTAAATCATAATCGTGTGTCAACCATGTTTCAATTGTAGTTCAATTGCAGTGCTTTTTACACACTAGTTACAAGAGTTATGTCAGTATGATGTGATGTGAATGTAATGTGTCAGAAGTATTGTGAAAAAGTACACATTTCTTGTAACTAGTGTGTAAAAAAGCACTACAATTGAAACACGATTGAGACACGATTATGACTTAACGTTAGCAGGCTTGGTCCCAGGTGAGCTACTGGCATGCTAGCCCAGCTATAAGACATGATCTAACCCCTAACCCCTTACGGAATCCCTAACGCTCCACAAATATGTAAAATATTTGAAAAAAAAATACCTACCTGTGTGATTTTATTTATCAAGACATGACAATAGACAATATGGCAAACAATTACAAATAATATATTATTTCTACCAACTCACCTGTTCGAGGCAAGGTACCCAAAAGACTGGCGGCGTTGCCCCTTTGTATGGCAAGGCTTATGCGCTGAGCTAAATAATTGCCAGACTTTCGGTCACCTGTTGCCTCCAACAGGCGAGTGCAGTTAGGTCCTTAATACCTGTGTTGTGTTTTTGATACATCTAAAAACATTTTATCTACACTCATGTTTTAATATTCGAATTATGAACTCATGCCCGAACGTATATTGATACACTTTAAGCCATAATCAACTTAAAAAAATAAAACTGCTGTATCCGGGTGTTGCATAATGGTCATTATGCAACACCCGAATACAGCTGTCACTCATTATAAAACACTTATATTTCTTAATTTTACAGTCTCCATGGCAACCGTAGGATTTACCGGCCCTGACTTCCAACTCTTTCAAGCCCTTCTTTAGCGGGCAACAATCAGAAACATTTTTAAAATTAGAATTTTGAATTTAGAAGGAATAGACCGTATATACACTCCTATGAGTGGGGTTTGGCACCAATTCACATTTTATAATTAATATTGATTTGCTTTATTTTTGAAATATATAATAAATGTAATGAGTGTAGATAAAGTAGTGTATGAGACTGCACATAACTCGGTAAAACACTCGTGGAATACTATTAAAAAAAAAATCGCCAAGGCTCGTTTTTTAAACTCCCACTCGTGTTTTAATACCCCTCCTTATGCGACAGTCACATAAACTACTATTAAATAAATAAAAAAGGAATCAGTCCGCTCCCCTTTTGAATTGAGAATGCATATTTCGAATCGTAATTGAAACTGATTGTGTGTAGGATGAAGACGGCGACACGTACATGACGTCTCCAGGTGACAGTCCTGGAGCTGCCGCCCTTAGTCGCTCACACTCCTCACCAAACATACCTAAGGTACGACCATGTTTTCATTGATTACTTTCATATTACTACTACTTTATTCTAAGGGCCTGTCCTAATTGGCCATCGCTCGTGCGATTGTGCGTCCGTCCGATGAAAACCGGTCGTGCGATCGTGCGATCAAATCTAGTGATATCTACTGAAAGTCCTAATTGATGGTCGCGCGATCATGCGATACGACCATATTGTCGAGTATTCAGTTTCATCGCACGATGAAATCGCAACTCATCATCGCACGAGCGATGGCCAATTAGGACAGGGCCTTAGTATTTTAATGCCATGTATTGTATAGTTATTAAAATGTCATTCAAATTTAAGCTTTAGCAAATTGAAAAGTAGAAAATGAAGTATTAGAAAAAGTCGACCCGTCTCACATTTGTCCCACAATCACAACAACCACTGAGCTACCGTAGCTTAGTGAATGCAAAAAAATAAAACACACTGTAATTTTGTTTATCATCCCGGATAATTTCGGGAATTATTCTACTCATGAAAACAAACAACTTTTATTACGGGAACAAAACTGAAATCGCGAAAAAAAAAACAGCTGTTCCATACATTTCGATCAAATATTTTGCACTTTTGTATGAAACAGCTGTTTTTCTTTTTCGCGATTTCAGAGGGCCTACTCTGAAACGCAAAATGCGAAACCTCTGTAGCCCCGCCCCTTTCACTCGATTCTGTCATGACTGGAGAGCGAGATACCGAAGTTTCGGATTTAGCGTTCCAGAGTAGGAGTTGGTCCCATAATAAAAGTTGTTTGTTTTTATGAAATTATATGATAAAAAAATTACCGTACGTACGTATGATTTGCTTTAGCAAATTTAAAATGTGTAGGAACTGTTATTGAAACTGATAAAGCACTTTCCTGGTCGATTTTACAAAAAAAACATACCTTCAAATTTACCTTTGTACAAAGTAACAACCTTATCCAGGTACCATCAGACGACGAGGAGTTACCAGTTCCCGCGTTCGACCGCAGCACGAAGCCGAACAAGGTGGCGCCATCTAGCGACCATTATCAGAGGGACTTCCAACCGGTGTGGGGCGAGGTGGTGAGTAAAATTATTATAAAAAAACACGCAATGAGTAAAAAGAATGCCTTATAACATTCCTAGGCCACTTTAAAATCGTAAAGCAATACTGGACATATAAGCTTTCACTAATCAAATTATTTTATGAGAAAATATCATGTGCGTCGTGCATGTATGACATTCCTGAAACTTCATCATTACTTATGTGTTTCGTTCGGAACAGACTTCAGCTGCAGAATTATACTAATTCAAGAAATAATGGTTCAATAGTGGCCTAGAATATTCTATTCATCGTTGACCGCACAGAGCAGTTAGGCTTGGTCCTTCGAGACGGATTGGTGTATCAAAAGTGCCCAAATGATTTGAGGAAAGATTCCAGTGTTCAAGTACAGCAAAACTCCTTAATATTGATTCCTTATAAAAAGTTGCTGTTGCTTTACGATTCTAAAGTGGCCTAGGAAGGGTTAACTTTTAAGTTTTTACTTATCGAGTTCCTTTATAGATGAAAAAGTAGACTAGAAATATTGAATAGAATAAATCAATGATAAATGCTTTGACTTTACAATTCGAAAATAAAACACGCTCCTAAAAGTTAAAGTTTTAATCCGAACACTATCTAAAGCTTAACAGTTTAATCACAGCCGTCTCTATCGTCTTCTAAAAGCCATGCTATGATACGGAACGGCAACATTGCTGTGAACCGGTTTACTCCTCTGAGTACTAAATCCTATGGAGGTGGCATACCTACGAAAAAGTGAGGTGTAACTAAGTCACAATGTAAGAAAATCTTGGAATTCAATTTTAAACTACTTCTAATTGAGATTTTATATTTTTTTTTATGCATTCACAATGCAATTTTTGTAAGTATAGGAAAAATGTGATAGTAAAAAACCACGAGCCCTATAAGTAGCCTGCCTGAAAGCTACTTATAGGGCTCGTGGTTTTTTACCATCACATTTTTCCTATACTTCTAATTGTCTTATTAATCGGTCCGTCAAAATCGGTACAGCCGTTTCAGAGATTAACCGGAACAAACAGACAGACAGACAAAAATTGTAAAACATGTCATTTTGGTATATGTACCGTATATTTAATCATATGGACGTAGTAAAAAGCGGTTATTTAATGTTACAAACAGACACTCCAATTTTATTTTATTTGTAAAGATGTATAGAAGATATGCCATTTCAGTACTCAAGGTTTACTCGCTGTTTACCTGTCAAACGGTGCAAACGGTGTCAAATCGGTTCACTTAAAACTACGTTGCCAACTTTATGCGCATGGCTTGTAGAAGACGATAGAGATGGCTGTGGTTTAATCATTCAAAACTTTTAAATGACGTTATGTAAGCAAGTTCCCGGCGATGCCGATTTTGTTTTTCCATGTTGACACAATTTTTTATTCCGTTTTACACCTCTTCATGTTTTCTCTGTCCGGCTGAAGGTGAAATTTATCGACATACCTAAAATTCACTTATGACTTTATAATGAGGGATTTTCTGACAGATGATTAAAAAAGAAAAAAGTTAGTTCAAAAAACTCAACAGATGGCGTTTATCAGACATGGGTTTGCTTTTTTTAAATTTGCTGGCAAGGGCCCTGTTTAACCATTTTTACAAGTCTCAATTATGTAAGAAAGCTAATGAAGTACTTGTATTTTTACTCTAGTAGAACATCAGAATCTCAAGTTGGCGGCCATTTTAGAAGAAATCATTCACTATAATTACGAGTGTAATGTCAGTGACATTGACATTAAGATAATAGTAGATTGTATTACAAGGGAGCAAAATAGCATATTTACGGCAAGGGCGCTATTTTTAATCCAGAGCGCAGTGAAGGATTCTATAGTAGAATCCCGAGCGTAGTGAGGGATTCTAAAGTAGAATCCTGAACGCAGCGAGGGATTCAATATACGTCGCCCAAGGTGAAAATAATTTTGCGGCCGAGTAATACACTCTACTTTCATTTCGAATTCATGGAAAGTAAATACACTTTGCTTTTCATCCCCCTATATAAGAAAAGCAACAAAAACAACTAAAACTATCTAGAACAATAAAAGAATGGTGGCGGGGGGCATCGCCTTCTCTATTTTTTCTATTATATTTAAAAAATTTGAAGTTCAATTAAACAAAAAATAAAAAAATTATATGTCCATCGGATGCCTCCTATGTATCTCCGGGGTACCATAGGGGGTTGAAAATTTTTCTTAGATTTTAGCTTCGACGCACTGTTTTTGAGATATTCTCATTTTTATAAAATTCATTTTTGAAACAGTTCCGGCCCCCCCACCCCATACAACATCAGTAGAAAACTTTTTCATTGCCGATGAGATAACTCTATGGTTGACTGTAACTAAATTCAGTTCTATTTTTAAAAACACTTTTATACCCTAGGGTGCAACGCAGAGTTTTGAACCCACTGCTCAGTTTAAAGGCCTGATCAGACGAGGGACTGTCCGCCGAGTACTTTTTTGTCCATCGATATAGATCTCTTATAAATTGTATCGAATAACGCACACAAGAAACTAAAAGTACCGCGGACAAAAAGTCCCCGAAAGTACGGCGGACACCGAGAGACTGGACTGGACAAAAGTTCGCGGTAGTCCCCGAAAAAAATAGAACAAACGTAAATAGGCGTAACAACGCATACAACGAACTTTAGTCTGCATTGAGCGCCCGATAGTGAAGTACGTCTTCGGGCAACAAATGACCGCACACTATATGCGTTGAGTCCGCGACAAGTACCCGGAGGAAATATTTTGGACGTACAGGGACTTTTTGTCCCACGGGGACAAAAGTCCTTCGTCTAATTAGGCCTTAAATATACATCACTTTTCGAATATGAGAGATGAAAAATATTTATCAGCCAATGCATTTATATGTCATTAGGTATTCCAACGACACTCTTTTTTGTTACCGTAAAAAACACTTGTTATTTACTTCGTGAAACAGAATTTACAAGTCCATGTTACATTTCGAAGCTTGTGAACTTGTAAACTTGTATCTTTCGAGAAATAGACCCATCTCTGTGTGGTAATAAACAATAGAGGTGAGTGGATTCATGTCAGGTCAGCGCCATCTATCGAGCTAATAAATAAACTTTTTTTTTTTTATTTGCTGGTAGAAAATCTCTCATTAAGAAATAATTAATTACTAAGTAAGCCTTCGATCAACAATAACACCTAAAATGCTGAAATAGGCTAGGTGCTAACTTAGTATTTTTGTGGGTTAGGTTAGTTTGGTGGTCAATTAATTACGACCCAAGAAAGGACCCATCCATTACATTACGACCAAGGATCACCCATTTAGGGCTATTTTTTAAGGTGCCGGCCAACAATGATAAACTTATTATAACAACAGAAGACACTATTTGAAACACTTTTTATTACTACAGCTAATATTGTGTACCATAGTTTATATTAAAGATTAGCCTTCCGCCCGCGGCTTTGCCCGCGTGGACTAAACGACACGTGTTGTCCCGTAGCCGTAGGAACCTAATATTTTTCCTGAATAAAAAGTAACTTTTGTCACTCTCCAGCTCCCAAACTATCCCTATACCAAAAATCTCGTCGATCCGTTGCTCCGTTTTGATTTGAAAGACGGATAAACGATTTACGTCAAATGTTAGATAGCTGGTTTGTATGGGAAAAGAAAATGCGTCTTTACTATTTCCACGCAATTTTTATGTTTTTCTCTCTATATAAACACCTTCCGTGGAACTTTAAAAAATTTGCCGAATAGGTCCAACCGTTGCCGTTCTTGAGTTTTGTGCTTAGCAACATTTATTTTTACCACACTTTTATTAGCTTCACTTGTAACTAAGTCACAATGTAAGAAAATCTTGGAATTCCATTTTAACGTACTTCTAATTGTCGTATTGATTTGAAACTTTGCAAGTCTATATGAATCCCATGACAATACAATAATTTGCTACCATCGAGCTGATCTGATGATGGAGTCAAGAGGTGCGCAATAGAACTCTTCAATGGCTGCTAGGAAACCCCTCGAGTTTAGGCTCATTTGTTTTGTTCTGATGAGACCTATTCGCTACACTTAATGGTGAGGATCTGATGATGGAGCAGGGAGGAAGCCAGTGGCACTTCTTAATGACCACTATAGGAAACCCCTCAAGTTTGGGCTCCGTTGTTTCGTTCTGATGAGACTTATTAGCTGCACTTGGTGAGAATCTGATGATGGAGCAGGGAGGAAGCCAATGGCACTCCTTAATGACTAATAGGAAACATCTCGAGTTCTGGCTCATTTGTTTCGTTCTGATGAAACCTATTCGCTACACATGGTGGTGAGGGTCTGATGATGGAGCAGGAAGAAATCCAGTGGCACTCCTTAATGACCAATAGGAAACCCCTCGAGTTTGGGCTCGTTTGTTTCGTTTTGATAAGACCTATTCGTTACACTTGGTGGTGAGGGTCTGATGATGGAGCTGGGAAGAAGCCAGGAAAACTCCTTAATGACCTCAAGAAAACTCCTCCCCCCTTATTACAAAACGCAGACTAAAATTAGTACAGGGATTAAACAGAGTTTAAACCACGGATTAAGTAAAACGTTATTACAAAACGAAGTTTATCATTAGTCCGTGGACTATCTATGGTACTAAAGTTAAACCGCCGAGACCCCTAGTTTATCTATGGACTAAGCTTGACGTTTGAGGTTATCTTTGATTTTGTTCCGTGCGTATTTCAATTGATTTCAATTTATTTCAGTGGTTTTTCTTTAACAAATCATTAAAAATTGATTTTTAACATGCATTTGGAAGTTCTTGATGTGTTAGCGACGTCTATCTAACCAGTCATCAGCAAAACTTGTAAAAAAAGTACCAGAAATTTTATCACAGATGTCCCGAAGATTTATAAAAATGCCTGCTACTTTACATGAACAGGAGAAAACTATGGAAGAATTGCGCAGTAGGAATTATTCTACAGTCATAGGTGCAATTGACTGTAGGTACTCTGGTGCTCTGAATAAAGAAAATAAATGCCGATGGGGGCCAGATATTTTTCAAATAATGTGCAGGTAAATTACGAAAATATTTCTATATTTTAATTATCTTATAACTTCCAAGTGAGGCATAAATCATTATATAGATAATATTTCTTAGCTGAGATTGCTCGGGCCTACCATGAGTTTACTGTGATGCATTCGCTAGTGACTAAATGTATGCCTAAACTGAACAGTGCTTTTAGTGGTTATTCAAAGAACTCATACATTTGTCTTACGCCATCGCTAGCGAGTAAGTCACAGAAAACTCATGGTAAACAGCTCTAAGAGGCTGTGTTGCTGCATCGTTTTATTGCTTGTTAAAACAGATTTTGGCAACCTGTTATAAGAGTAGAATGTTAAGTTCTAATATGCTTTTACTTTTCAGGTGGTTTGTGATGTGATGCAGACCTGAAAATAATGGACTTAGTTACCAGGTGGTGTGGCAGTGTACATGACTCTTAGAATATTCTGAGAATGTAGATTAAAACAGAGGTTTGAAGTTAGTGCATTCTCTGGAATATTACAAGGAGACAGTGGCTATCCCTGGACCCCATACTTATTTACTCCAGTGCTGAACCCTTCTACACCACAACAGGAAAGATACAACAGGTGTCATATCCATACTCAGAATACTGTCGAAAGGTGTTTTTGCTTGTGGAAGCAAAAATTTCCTTGCCTATTGAGAGGCATGTTTGGAGACATTGATACTGCAGTCCTCCACAATATTGCCATAGATATGAGGGAAGACTTGTGTCCTGGTGAGAAGAATATTGAAGACTGATCTGCATCTTGGATGGTTTTAGTACAAAACCATATTAGAAGAAATATTAGAAGGCAATTTATTGAAACTCATTTTTAAATATTCAATTTTAATATGTATGTAACTAATACAAAATTTTCCTATGAATATCAGTCCTTCAAATTAATAATAAACATTATAACAATTTTCATTTGTCAATTTTCATTCTTGTTAACAAGTAGGTACCTGAAAAGATAATTTTATATATCAGTATCACAACGGTCATGTTTGTTGTAATCTACTTATACATCTATACAAATAAATAAAATTGGAGTGTCTGTTTGTAATATTAAAATAACCGCTTTTTATTACATGCATATTATGATTATATAATAATACTAGCTTTCCGCCCGCGGCTTCGCCCGCGTGGACTACACGACGTTATCCCGCCGGAATTTGATACTGTTCCGGGATAAAAAGTAGCCTATGTTCCTCTCCAGGCTACAAAGTATCTATGTCTCAAATTTCAGCCAAATCCGTTCAGCCGTTTTGGCGTGATTGAGTAACAAACATCCAAACATCCAAACATCTAAACATCCAAACATCTAAACTTTCACATTTATAATATTAGTAGGATACGATAAACATACCTACCAAAATAATATTTTTTTCAATTTTTGTGTGTCTGTCTGTCTGTTTGTTCCGGCTAATCTCTGAAACGGCTGGACTGATTTTGAAGGGACTATCGCTGGCAGGTAGCTGATGTAATAAGGAGTAACTTAGTTTACTTTTTATCCCCAAAATATATCACATTCCCGTGGGATAACGTCGTGTAGAACACGCGGGCGAAGCCGCGGGCAGAAAGCTAGTCTATACTAATATTAAAAAGCCGGAGTTTGTTTGTTTGGTTGAACAGGCTAATCCCAGGAACTAACTACCGACTGGATCGATTTAGAAGTCGATATGCCCATGGGAACGGATACCACGCGGGTAGAGGATCGAGGATCCGCTAGTTTTATTATAAAACTAGCTTCCACCCACGGTTTCAACCGCATGGTTCCCATATATAATATTAGTTAGGATTAGGATATTGTAGTACACAAGGACATTTGAACTATTGTAGAAGGATGTCATTTATACCTTTTAATTAACTAATTAATTTTAAATAAAAGTAAGCACAAAATTAGACGTTTAGTCTTTGTTTTTTATACTTGTACTAGCGGCCGCCCGCGGTTTCACCCGCGTGGTTCCCGTTCCCGTGGGAATATCGGGATAAAAAGTACATATAAACCTTCCTCTTGAATCACTCTATCTATTTAAAAAAATCGCATCAAAATCCGTTGCGTAGTTTCAAAGATTTAAGCATACAAAGGGACATAGGGAAAGAGCAAGCGACTTTGTTTTATACTATGTAGTGAAGAGATGAATTAGGTACTTTAACCTTTTGACCGCCATGTCTTCTATAGAAGACAAACGTTTTTGTGTCCTCCACGCTAAGACTTTAATATGAAGATGATAACTAATAATTTATTTTTTTGTTTTATTTTGTCTTCTATAGAAGACATTGGCGGTCAAAAGGTTAAAGCACTTGACCCAAATATTATTAAATGATATCTAGTTAGTAGTAGTTTATTCCTGAATTAAAATTAAACAAAATTAAAAATTTACTAAATGGAAGTGTATTGGATTGTAATTTTATCATACACTGTTTACCTTGCACCCCATAAAAATTTGTTCTGAATTTTTATCAGTAATGAATGTTGTTTCTTCAGTTAGGCACTTCGTAACTAGCCAGGTTTAGGGTCAACAAACACATCTTTTGTATTTGTAGTCATTGGAATCTAAAATGAGTAAAAAATCAAATGTTTTCACACTGTTATGAATGATAGAATGATTGCACAGTGCATTGGCATAAACAAGCAATTTTATTTACCATTGCATCACTTTCATAGTTGTTTACTTCATTGACAATGTCATGAGGAGCGATCGCCATTATTTGCATGTCTTCTGCAGAAGGTCATGGTGGTTTTCCACCACCTCTCGTCGTTGCTAGCTCCCTTCTGTGAGCAGACAGGCCAGTTATCTCATTAAATCTAAAAAAGTAAGCATCATTATTAAAAATACTATTTCAGAAACAATTTTATTTGTGCTTTCTTAGACACTGGTAAAAGCAATGGTCGGAGTGTCCAATAAGTATAAGGTTTAAGTGCACTTACTTGACTGACATGTTCTTCCACTCTTTTGTTTTCATTAAATTAATGGATGTTTTATTGATTTGTCTTCTAAGATATTTAGTATTATGAATATTATGATAGAGCTGACTGAGAAATCAGCTGTCGTAATACTTCCGAATCCTAAAATAAAAGAAAATCCACGTTAATCAAAATAGAAATTATAAATAGCACTGCATTTCATAGGTAGGTAGGCAGGTACTAATGCAATAAACGATGTTTTCACTAACTTTTTCTTCAGAACTCCAATGTTCACCCCTCTTTTTCTTCGGTTCCACCACACAAAACAGTACACTATTAATATAGAGAACAAGTTGTTTCTTTATTATTTGCATCGTATGCTCAACAACAAAGTTTTTGTAACGTAAAATGTGAACTAACGACTAACGTAACATAAACAAATTACAAAACGTATCATTTGATTTGGCCGTCATCTCATCGTACTCATCGTGTCGTGTCAAGTCGAGTCGCGCCACGTAGCCGTTCCGTTTCATGCAGGTTAGTTAAAAAGTATTCCGATTAATCATTATAAAACTTGCTAAGAGTATTACTTGTGCTCGTTCAAGGGATTAAAACTTAGCGAAAGAACAGTGATATGGTTTGTTTCCATTTGTTTCGTTGTTGTTTTAAAGTTATGTATGCATCCAAAGTGTGAAGTTCATATCAACGCTTAGAGAAACGAAATGTCGTATAACTCTGTCGAACTAACATAACGCCTGCAGGTTATACCCGTCTCTCTCACTCTCCGGGCATGGCAGAATCGAACGAAAGAGACGGGTATAACCTGCCGGTGTGGTGTTAACTAGATCGAGTTATATTGAACGAAGTCTGTGTAAAAGAATGAATGAATGATAATTTTTGTTTTTAATATTTGTTTATTAAATAAACCACGGTTTATAATGGTTTTATCTTGTCCTCCGTTAGTCTACGATTTGTAATAAGGACACATTTTGAACCCGCACTAACTTTAGTACGGTAACAATCGTAGATTTATTAGTCTCAGTTTAAACCAGTTTTAAAGCATTTTTTTGTAATAAGGCTGCTCGAGTTTGGGCTCATTTGTTTCATTCTGATGAGACCTATTCGCTACACTTGGTGGTGAGGGTCTAATAATGGAGCAGAGAGGAAGCCAGTGGCACTTTTTAATGACCACTAGGATACCCCTCGAGTTTGGGCTCATTTGTTTGGTTCAGACGAGACCTATTCGCTACATTTGGTGGCGAGGGTCTGATGATGGAGCTGGGAGGAAGCCAGTGGCACTCCTAATGACCACTACGAAACCTTTTGAGTTTGGGCTCATTTGTTTCGTGCTGATGAGACCTATTCGCTACACTTGGTCGTGAGGGTCTGATGATGGATCAGGGAGAAAGCCAGTGGCACTCCTTAATGGCCAATAGGAAAACCTTCGAGTTCTGGCTCATTTGTTTCGTTCTGATGAGACCTATTCGCTACACTTGGTGGTGAGGGTCTGATAATGGAGCAAGGAGGAAGTCAGTGGCACTCCTTCATGACCACTAGGAAACCCCTCGAGTTGGGCTCATTTGTTTCGTTCTGGTGAGACCTATTCGCTACACTTGGTGGTAAAGGTCTGATGATGGAGCAGGGAGGAAGTAAGGGTTTGGCTCGCGCATCTGGTAACTAATAGACTCTACTTGAATTTGTAAAACTAAATACATACAGTCACACCTATGAGTTATAATGTTTACGGGGTGGGCAGACACATGAATGGACTGCGAAATCGATTACCATCCATCCATAGCTTGCCATTTATTAAACTAAAAAGTAAAAAATAAATATCTAGTTTAAAAAACTAAAAAACACACTTTTATAGGAACAGACTAAAAAGTACGAAATAACCGTCTATTCAGTAACTGAAATTAAAAAGCGTGGTGCGCCCTTTGCAAAGCATGCATTCAAGTAAGTAGGTATTTAATATTGACAACGCGCACCACGCTTTTTAATTTCAGTTACTGAATAGACGGTTATTTCGTACTTTTTAGTCTGTTCCTATAAAAGTGTGTTTTTTAGTTTTTTAAACTAGTTATTTATATAGATTAAAGGTCACATATTCTCCATACATATTGGCTAATTTTGAAAGTGCTTCGCACAATAATTAACCTAATAAAAAAACATAAGACATTATATTTCCAATATTAACGGATGAATATAATTAAAATAACTAAATACCTTCATGAGCAACATTCGCACGCGGACACATGCGGGTCGACGCGGCCACGTTTGTTTGCGGATTAGCAGTCGTACGGGCGCGGCCTTGGCTACGCGCGTCACCGTGACTCACTCGGCCTGCATCACATCGCCAAGCAATGCATTACTTCATTAACCGACTTCAAAAATTGAAAAGGAGGTGGTTATCTATTCGTCGCGTTTTTTTTATATGTATGTACACCGATTACTCGAAGACGGCTGAACCGATTGAAATGATTCAAACGTTATAATATCAGGTTTTTTCCCAAGTTGGTCCCATTTTTTAACCGACTTCAAAAAAAGGAGGAGGTTATCAATGCGACTGTATGTTTTTTTTATTTATTTTTTTTATTTTTTATGTGTGTTACTTCAGAACTTTTTAGTTAATGAACCGATTTTTTAAATTTTGTAATCGGTTCAGTAGTTTTCAGGAAATCTTGAAAATACTGTCGTTTTCGTTACCACTTTATGTGAATTTATTACGTATCTTTAGGCATAACTCCTTTGTTTATAAACCGATTTAGATGATTCTTGTTTTGTCGGAAAGGGAATACCTCATTTAACCCTAGTCTTTATCATAGCAATTTCATTTGATGAAAATAATCCCTCACCAAATAACGTAAGTACTTTGAAGTCGGGCGTGAAACATGTACATTTTTAACATTGGTGTAATGCCAATTTCAGTTTACGTAGAAAGTTTTTAAAGTTCATTTGTTTTTCATTTACAAATATAGGGGGAGTATATACTTTTACGAAAGATAATTAATAAATGTACTTATACCATTTTTGCCCATTTTTTATAGATTTTTTATAGCTTTGTATTTGTTTTTTTTTAAATGTCGCTGTTATAAATATTGCTGGATTACTAATGAATTATTTATTAAACTAGATAATCTAATTTTCTATGTTATGAAACTACTGATATAGAATTATTGTTGAGTCTCCATAGAGCGAATTAGTTTGGCTCTCGGGCTATATGTAGTGAGTGGTGTGTTGTGAACTTGTGACCATCAGTAGTATTGTGAAAAAAGTACACATTTCTTGTAACTAGTGTGTAAAAAAACACTAAAATTTAAACACGATTTTGATACGATTATGACTTAATGTTAGCAGAATCGACACCCAGGTCAAACTGATGACCTCCTTCTTTTTTGAAGTCTGTTCAAAATAGAAACAACTCTGAAACAAATTCGAAAAACATAAGGAAAACGTGAGAAGGAGCATTGCACGCATTTAGTGCGGAATGAAGCTTGGAATCGAAAACATGAGCGTTGCCATGACAACCTGAACAAGTTGTAAGACGGGTCGACGGGTCTTTTTCTAATACTTCATTTTAAATTTTTCAACCAGAAGAAATTTAAAATTGTACAAAGAGAAAATGTAGGGAACAAAGGGTGTTTCCACGCGCCCCGCCCACTTACTGTCCCTTATCTTTTTCTTTTGTTCTGTGCTTCTAATGTAAAGTTATATTTGCTTATTACGGCAAATAATAGCAGGTGCCTAGTGTCTTCTTCTTCTTAGCGTGTCGATCGTTCGGCTTTAGATCTTGTTAGACCGAAATTGCGCCACACGTATAGCGTTTTCAGATCCATTATGAAGTACATAACTTATTCCTCTGAAGTCTAAATAGAAATCAACGCCATAACAAAGAAATCTTATGTGCTTACTAAATAGTAATAGAAAAGATGTATCATAAAAATCAACTAATACCATGAAAAATCTAATGTGCTTTCGATAGAATGCGAGTTGAAAGAACTCGCACTAAGCATTCAGACATCGTAAGTAAGTCCCTGTACAGAACTACGCGCTAGTTAGACGCTTTTTAACATACATTGCCCGCTAAGTATTGGCGTTCCGCGTCTTATCTGCCACATTGACAGTGATGTAATGAAAATCACTGTTAAAATCGCGGCGAATTCGCCGTTTCTGGACAAGCAGTAACGAAGAAATACATACGCTTCACATGTTTCTAGTATTCGAGACATTCGCAAAGTTCATCGCACGATAATCCTCACTCACGTGCGCCCGCCGAAATCGACGCGTGCGTCGCCGCGTGATAATACGCGGGCGCGGCTTCCGATTACTTGCATTGCACGTGCCATGTTGACTGGCTGTACGAAATATAGATAAATACTAGTTGCCCCGCCCCGGCTTCGCACGGGTGGCGCCATATACAGGGTGTTAGGGCCACTGTTGTAAAAACTTTAACCATGGCTTCAGGCCATCATTCTGAACAACGCACAGCAAGAATTTTTGTCGGAAATGAAAAAATATTTTGACTCTCCATACAAAATGTCCCGATTAGTTGCTAAATTTGTAATATGACAAGTCGATTTTTTTTTTCATTTCCGGCAAAATTTTCTTGCCGTACGTTGTTCAGCATGATGGTCTGAAACCATGGTTAAAGTTTTTGCAACGGTACCCCTAACACCCTGTATAAATTTTCTTTTATACAAGTCTTGTCCTGATAATACCAAACACAACTAAAAAAGAATTATCTAATTTGGTGCAGTCGTTCTGAAGTTATGCGCTTACATACATTTCGGAAATTTATTTTTATTTATATGGATTTGGCGGCATCACATGAGTGCAATTATGCTTCATAGCAAAAAGACATTCACGATCTTGAATGTCTTCAAGTTGAAAATATTGAAAATGAAGTGTTAGGAAAAGTCGACCCGTTTTTCTCACAACTAGTCTCATCGGAGCTAGTTGTGAGAAAAAAAATACTTTTGAGGAAGAAATACGAAAAAACTCCCGCTTTTTTCGACCTCTTCCTCAAAAGTATTTTTTTAGGGAGCTTATCAAAAGAAGACCGGTATCTGGATCCAACACACTTAAAATTTAGGTTCTATGTCTTCCACTGACTGGCCTTATTAAACAAGATAATCTATGATAGTATCAATACTTTTACCATAAATTCTAATCGATTTTTAATCTGAAATTCTTGGACCTCTAATTCCTAAATCATTTAGTTAGGGAAATGTATTTATTATTATTATTATTATTATATTTTATTTATTATTATTTTATTATATTAATAATAATAGGGAAATGTAAGTCGTACTGCAACTGTGTGAGTTGTGTATCAAAAATAGGCGGGTCACCCCCGTCAATCATAATACCGCCGCGTCGCCGGCTCGTTACCGTCGCTCCCGTGACGCCGACGATTTCCCGTCGCCGGCCGCGCCCGCGATAACTGCGATACCCAATTATACTGAATGATAATGATTCCTCTAGCCTTGACAACCTTGTTGAATGTGGTCGGTGGAAGTAATCAAAGAAATTAAAGAATGTTTCCGCAACACTCTCTCTTTCTGTTCCTAATTTGAGCAAAGTAACTACGATTGTTTACAAATCAAATAGGTAGCCTAAGAGCTGGACTCTTCTTAAGATATTAAAATAACTTAGGGCTGATTTTTGAATCCTCTGATAATTGTTATCAGTCGTTGAAAAATGGAAAATGAAGTAATTATTATTATACTCTTTATTGCACATTAAAAAAACACATATAAACAAATATAATTAAAACAAGTGAGCAAAGGTGAACTTATCTCTAAAAGAGATCTCTTCCAGTCAACCCAGAACGTGTAAGAGATAGATAAATAAGCAGGTGACGTAAAGTGCAAAACTACCTATATGAAATAAATAAATACAAGATAATACCTAATAAATAAATACCTAACACAATATATAATAAATATTTAAAATAAATATTATATACATATATAAATACAATACATAAATTATATACTATATAGTGGGTAACTTTACAATATCAGATTTCATTGGATTGGAGCAATTTGTGCAAGAAAGTGCGCTTTCAGTTTCGTTTTAAACGACTGAACATTCCGACTGTCCTGGATGTCCGACGGAAGTCTATTCCAAAGCTGCGCAGCTCTAACAGTGAAGGAATTGAGAAGGAAGTTGGTGTTGCTTCTAGGCAGCTCAAGCGTCTTAGTGACACAGGGCCGCCTAGAGCGAGAGGGAGGAGGGAGCATATGGAAGCGGGAGACAAGGTATTCGGGAGAGTTAGGGTTTTTGAGAATATTGAATAAGGTGGAAAGGATGTGCATATCACGGCGAAGACGAATGGGGAGCCAATTAAGCTGAGAACGATAAGATGATACGTGGTCATACTTGCGTAAGCCAAAGATAAATCTAATTGCAAGATTTTGTAGGCGTTCCAACTTGTTCAGCTGTTCTTCAGTCACATCCAGATAGCAAACATCGGCGTAGTCGAGAAGTGGGAGGAGGAGGGATTGCGCCAGCATGATTTTAGTTCTGAAAGGAAGAAAATATTGTAGTCGCTTGAGCGAGTGAGAGGCATAATGGATCCGTTTACTGACCTCGCTGATCTGCGGGGACCAAGACATGTTACTATCTATGATAACACCAAGGTTTTTCACTTTATTAGTATACGGTATTGTGACATTATCGTAGACAAGTGGAGGAACAGAGTCAAGGTCAAGTTTACATCTAAGTCGGCTGCTACCTACAATCATAGCTTGGCTTTTGCTCGGGTTCACCATGAGACCAAATGAAGCGGCCCAGTTGTAAATGGTAGTCAAATCCATGTTCAAGGAGTTGATCGCTTCTGAAACCTCAGCAATTGAGAAGTGCCTGTAAATCTGAAGGTCATCAGCATAAAGGTGGAAAGGCGAAGAGATAACACGGGAAATACTATTTATAAAGATAGAGAACAGTAAGGGAGAAAGAACCCCTCCTTGAGGTACACCAGCTGAGATTTGCGACCAATCGGAATAAGAATCGTTTTGAACCACGCACTGGTAACGATGGAGAAGATAGGATTGAAACCATTCGACGACGGGGGGTGAGATGTTAATAGAGCGAAGAGTACCAAGGAGAAGGTCAAAGTCAACACAATTAAATGCACTACTGAAATCCAGCAAGACCATCGCCGTGAGCCTGGTATTGTCCATAGCGCCGCGAATGTCCTCCGTGATGTTCAGCAGTGCACTAACTGTGCTGTGGGAAGGGCGGAAACCGGATTGATAAGGACAAAGCAGGGCATTAGACGAGAGGAAGGAGTATAATTGGGTGTGGACAATAGATTCAAGGACCTTGGAGAGGATAGGGAGAATTGAAATAGGACGGTACTGAGTTGGAGATGTTGGGTTGTGAGTTTTGGGTAGAGGTATAACATGGGCCTTCTTCCAGGATGAAGGAAAAACATTGTGTTGCAATGTGTGTGATGACTGGCACAATGTCCTCCAAAACTGGAAGAATCATCTCCAGACTAAGACCATCACTACCAATGGCTTTTGTGGAAATAGATTTTATACTCTTCGCAACGTCTTCCTCAGAAACTTCACTAAAGAAGAATGATGTATGGACTGAAGGGACAAGATTTGTCAGAGATAAGAGAGTAGCGGACTTAGAAGCCGTATCTATAGAAAGAGGGGGAGTACAGAAGTGCTTGTTGAGAGTGTTAAGTTCTATAGTACTAGGGCTAGATTCCGCAGCCTTGCCCACCCCGAGAGACCTTAAAAAGCTCCAGATGTTTTTCTGATCCAAACTTGCTATTTGAGAGTGGATGTATTTACGTTTGGCATCTCGGCACATCCTGTTGCTGAGGTTTCGTAGTTTTTTATAAGCAGAAATGTTATCCACAGAAGGTGTAGTTTTTTGCCGACTTTTGGCCTTGTCACGTTTGGCCATAACTTTCCGTATGGCTGGGGTCAACCAAGGAGCAGGCATATGTTTAATCCTTACTGGACGTACTGGGGCGTGAGTGTCGTATACCTTAATCAACATAGATGTAAAGTAGTCGACCATAAAATCTATGTTGTCCGACTTCAGCATCGGAGACCAGTTTATATCTCTCACATCTGACCTCAAGCGATCTAGAACTATATGCCGAAAGTTGCGCAGAAGATGAACCTTGGGTTTGCCCTTAGGAGGGCGTACTTTGAGTGTGAGGAAAATCAGATCGTGATAAGAAAAAGGAGCACTCATTTGCCCGTGAGTATCAACTGAGTCAGGGTTGGAAACTATCATGAGATCTAGAAGAGATGGTTGACAATTGGGAAAATAATGTGTAGGAGAAGATGTTGAAAGAGCACAAAGATTAAAAGAAGAGATAAGAGATAAGAGTTTGTTAGCTCTGGCGTCCATCTTCAAAAGGCAAGTGTTGAGATCACCCATGAGGATGATGTGGTCGTAATCGGGGACAAGATTCTCGAGAACGTTTTCAAGGTCATTGAAATAATTGATTTTATCACTGGGGCTATATAATGCACCCAGGAGAATCTTTTTATGGTGGAGACTTATTTCCAAGAAAAGGTATTCAAGAGAACCCGTATATTGAGAGGGAGAGCTACTGACCACACGGGAAGGGATGTGACCGCGGAGATAAATACCTACACCACCACCGCCCAATCCTGTGCGATCATTACGAAATAAGTTATAACCAGGAATTGAGCAAGAGCTAGAAGGAAGGGATGGTTTGAGCCATGTTTCAGACACAAGGATGCAATCAACTACGCCATTGCCAAAGGATGTGAGAAGATCTGTGTGGTGAGAAAGAATGCTTTGCGCATTGATATGCACGATGGATAGGAGATTGGACTTTTTATCAAACACCCCAGACAGTTTAACTTCCAGTGGGTCCGAATCTAAAGTGGACGAAATATTTTCTTCGGCACTTTCATATTCGTCAGAAGAACAACTATAGAAATCATCATCAGTAAGTACCTATTTAGAAAAAATTTACCCGTCTCACAACTTCTAAATACTTCATTTTCCATTTTTCAATCATAAAAATTGCATTGTGAATGCAAAAAAGTAAAAATTTAAATAACTTGTTATCAGTCAGTTAAATTAGTAACCAACCAAAGTAAATGTCAATCTCAAAACAAGAGAGATTATGAATGACAATTGCTTTTCAATTTGGAGGTATTAAACGATATCAGACTATCTAGATTCTAGACAGAATTATTTTAATTAAGGCATTGAAAAATCGGGCCTTAATTCAAAATCTTTATTTTAGTATCCAGACTCAGACAGGACACGAACCCATATCCTTTGGCTATCCAGACTCTTGCTCTTTCATTTGAACTACTGAGTCTTGCTAGGCACTCAGGCTTTCTTAAGCCTGAGTAGTCCCATCTGAGTAAGTAGAATTCAAATAGCTCGTTTGTTTAGACAATCAAAAATTATTATATGGATAGTAGAAAAAAAATTCGACACAAAAGAGCCAAACTTTTAAGTTTAATTTGCAAGACAAAGAACTTGCGACTTTGACTTAAGGTGGTTCGATGAGCTCATTAGCGCCACCAATGGAAATAAAACATTTACGATTTATCAAGGGCTTAGAATAAAAGTTTCGGTTATTTTGCGCAAATAGAAGAGTAAAATGCAATGTTTAAGTATATTTTCATGGCCTCAAATATGAGCATTAAGTTATGGATCTCAATATTGCTAAATGTGGCCACTTTTGGCACTATTGAGATTCACGACTTATTGCTTAAGTTCGAGTTCGTAAAAGTATATTTATAAAATGCATTTTACTCTTTTTTTTGCGCAAAATAACCGAAACTTTTAATCTAAGCCTTTAATAAAATGTAATTGATTTATTTCCATTGGTGGCGCTACAGAGCTCATAGTACCACCTTAAATCCCCAAACTTAACATGTAGCCCGAGAGCCAAACTAATTCGCTCTATGGAGAGTCAACAATAATTCTATATCAGTAATTTCTTACCATTGAAAATTAGATTATCTAGTTTAATAAATAATTCATTAGTAATCCACCAATATTTATGACAGCGACATTAAAAAAAAACAAATACAAAGCTTTAAAAAATCTATAAAAATAGGCAAAAATGGTATAAGTGTTA
Organism: Crambus lathoniellus; assembly: GCA_949710035.1. Lineage (NCBI taxonomy): Eukaryota > Metazoa > Arthropoda > Insecta > Lepidoptera > Crambidae > Crambus > Crambus lathoniellus. The sequence continues at coordinate 24,195,603 of OX453316.1, read as the reverse complement.
TTCACTTTACATTTGAATACATTTATTATTATCTTTCGTAAAAGTATATAATCCCCCTATATTTGTAAATGAAAATCAAATAAACTTTAAAAAAAACTCACTACGTAAACTCAAATTGGCATTACACCTATGTTAAAAATGCTATTAGAAACAACCGACTTCTTCCTAAAGTATTAGTTTCCCGTTTTATATCTTTATGGATTTCGACTTTGGTGCTTAGATATGGTTAACATAAACACATGTTAACGATAAAATTGGTGATAGCATATTTGCTGAAAGAATTGCACCATTTTCGGGGTATAACTTTTTTTTTATACCTTCCAATGCGATATTATGTTGGATTCCAAAATATAGTCTCTTAAAATTATATTTAAGGGCCGTTTACAAAAATTTGGCCTGTTATTGAATTTTTTACAAAAATATCGGATAGCTCTTGGGGTAATGCAGATTAGTCCGTTTGGCCGGCGCTCGAGTCAAGTTCAAAGTGTAGCGTGCTGGGCTATCGATCAGACGACGACGACGGCGGCGGCCAGTGCAACATACGCAAATTCATTGGCCGCTGATCCGGCGATAAGACAAGTGGTACCATCAGCAGAATTGCGCTCGAATTTTCATACTATACTTTGTACTACACTTTGTGTTGTCCACACACACAAACACTCAAACACGTTCTTGCACTGTTATTATTTTGTTTACCATGCGTCTCAAGGGTGATGGCTGAAAATCAGTGTTTTTGCCTCCGGGCAAAAACTACACTGAGTCTTGGCCCCGTTTACTGCTGCACGTACAATTCTTTATTTTTTTTCTTAAAATATGTACTTTCCCGTTTTTTTAATGTTTATCTTGTCTGCAATTGTATGTACCTATGTGAAATAATTCAGCAATAAACGATTTATCTTTCTATCTATCTACTAGAAAAGCGTGTGTCTTTGACTTGTTGACGCTTGATAAAGCGACTTGTTTTTAAAATTAGAGTAAATTGTACATAATAAATTGATTGATAATTCAAGAACTCTTTCACCACTTATTATAACAAAATAACATAATACATACATACATACTTTTATTTTCTCTCCACGCAATCTTGTCCAATAATCTAAATGTAGTCGACATTTCACGAGCACTAGCAGAAAACTCGATAACTGTGTCTTCTTTTGTGTTACTTATTTAAAGTTATTATTATTACTATCTCATCAATCATACACACGATCCGAGTCCGATAGAGGAACAATTCACGCATGTAAATAATAATAGTAGCCAGCTTTTATAATAGCAATAAAAAAAAGGAAAATTGGTAACTGCCTTGGCTGCAGACGGTAGTGAAAGAAACGCCGCATTGTAGGGGCGATTAGCGCCCCCTACCCCCGTCTTGTGGAAAACTAAACGCTTTGTTGTGGTCAAACAAAAGTATACAACCTCCATACGTCAGTACAGACGAAGACATATTATTCAAGTCAGTTAATTTCCGAAATTAAAGTAAAAGTAATGTAAAGTTAGTATTTATTCAGTGTTTCATCTATATATATAAAAATGAATCCCTATTTCCCTTGGTCACGACATCACGCGTGAACGGCTGGACCGATTTGGCTAATTTTGGTCTTGAAATGTTCGTGGAAGTCCAAGGAAGGTTCTTACGGTGAGAAAATAGGGGAGGAGGGGGTAAGTGGGGGTAGAGTAGAAGTAGGGTAGGCTAAAGGTAGGGTAGGGGTAGGGTAGGGGTAGGGGTAGGGTAGGGTAGGGGTAGGGTAGGGGTAGGGGTAGGGGTAGGGTAGGGTAGGGGTAGGGTAGGGGTAGAGTAGGGTAGGGGTAGAGTACGGGTAGGGTAGGGTGGAGTAGGAGGTAGGGCCACGGGAACGAAGTCGCGCTGGGTCAGCTAGTACATAATAAAAAAATACAAATGGTTCCTTAAATCTATAGATATTTTAGAAACTACTGAAAGGGCTGACCAGCTCAGCTAATGTTGCAGCTTGTAGCCACAACGCTGATTTTCAGCTGGACCCATAAAAACATAAAAACTAAATTAAGCTAGCCTAAAATAAACTCACAAACAAACAACACAAAACAATAATCTGTTGTGACAAACTAATGATAAATTATGAATATTACATAAAATACTTATATGGTTCATAATATATTATGTCAAAATTTTATAATAAGTAAGTATATAATAAAATAAAATATAATACTTAGGTACAATACAATGTTTAAATAGGTATGTTTTCAAATTTATTTTTATTATGAAATTAGATATGCCCTCAGTTTGGCAATTAAGAACGTATATTCTTTAATTTTTCTGCGAAATGAAGAAACAGTTATGAGTACCTACGGACACAGTTTGTAAGTAAGACCGACTCAATAGGATACATTATGTGCATTATGTACAGTTACAATGTAAAAAACAACGGGTTGCACTCCGGGGGGCCAAGCCTGCTAACGTTAAGTCACAATCGCGTCTCAATCGTGTTTCAATTGTAGTTCAGTTGTATTGCTTTTTTAAACACTAGTTACAAGAATTATGACAGTATGATGTGATGAGAATGTAGTGTGTGGTGTGATCATCAATAGTATTGTGAAAAAAGTACATATTTCTTGTAACTAGTGTGGAAAAAAGCACTACAACTGAACTACAATCGAATCACGATTAAGACACGATTGTGACTTAACGTTAGCAGGCTTGGCCCCCGGGAGTGCCGGCAGAAGTGAAAAGGGCTCCCTAGAGTTTTTCACAAAAAAAAGGAATTTCACAAAAAATAACGGACTGGATTTGAACCGAGTTCTTCTGGCTTTAATGCCGCCCGTTTTCTAACTGAGCTATTACAACTTTGGAAATTTGCCTTCGTATTCTAATGACATAGTAACAGTTTTTCGATCAGGTCACGTGTCCGTCTTACGAATTTTCGATCTGACAGTCACGTGATGTCCTGACGAGAGTTTAACATTTTTTACCCATCACAAAAAGTGCACAACGCCGCTAGAGAAGTTTTCACTTCAAAAAAACTGAAGATAATTCTGATTACGATATATCTTAAAGTTAATATTGCTTGTAGTAAGCAGTATAGCCACCCAGACACTTCTGATTAAGTACTGCAGATTGAAAAAATACTAGTAATTATGCCATTTGAAATTTCAATGGTTTGTAAAGCGAAGTAATAGAGCCGCTATTTCTATCACTCTCCACGACAATATTTGAAACACGATTGACTTGATGACACACAAGCCTATTCCTGGTGCCCTACCACAAGCTCTAATAGCAGTTATTTTTAAGTTGAGAGACTGAGACGCCGCTTTACACGCCGTATAGCGGCGTCTCACTCTCTCAACTTAAACTAAATAACCGAAACTTTTAATCCAAGCCTTTAATAAAATGCAATTGATTTATTTCCATTGGCGGCGCCACTGAGCTCATCGATACACCTTAACTTTTTCTTTTTAGTGGTATTTTTTTTGCAAGTTATTTAAATTTTAACTTTTTTGCATTCACAATGCAATTTTAATTATTGAAAAATTTAAAATGAAGTATTTAAAAAAAATCAACCGGTCTCACAAAATAATTAAATAAAGTACCTTACCTACTCATTAAAAGTAAAAGTCCTATAATACACACTTTAAGTAAGGGGTGATGTCTTATGATGTAAGCATCACTGTTTCATTATTTTACATTTACTTATATATTTCAAATAATGACATAAAAGTCGAATGTATTTGCGATCCTTAAAAAACTTCTGTCAGCACCTTCAACTTTCGAAGGCATACTTTTTTTCAAATAGAGACAGACGCATGACAGTTTGAACTATAATCGTACCAAACATGCATAGTATCAACCCTACCGCTACAGATTGATATGATTATACCTGTAACATACGCAAGGAACCCTGCTGACGCACAAATGTGTAGAAATTAACGCACACAGGTGCGCACGCCCCGTCGGCGTCGCAACCTTGACTCGAAATATGCCTGAAACTTACGCCTTAATTTATTTAGGAAAAGTCTCGACTTCCTCCGCCCGCTTACGGAGTTATGGCGGTGGTCAAGGATTGCGTAAAATGCCGTGTTACTGTTAATTAAATGGTAATATTGCTACTAAGTTTTATGGTATTCGGGTAATATTAAGTGTGGTTTGGTAAAGCGTAACTATTTTAAGAATCATGGGACTACATTATGGTTGGGCCTGATATTGGTAAAACTAAATAGTTTTTTGCAAGAACTTATAACTACATTGAAAAGTTGTAAAGTTGTAAATTATTTTGATTCCGAATCCTACTCCTACTAATATTAGTTTGGATGTTTGTTACTCAATCACGCCATAACGGCTGAACGGATTTGGCTGAAATTTGGGACACAGATACTTTGTAGCCTGGAGAGGAACAAAGGCTACTTTTTATCCCGGAAAAATATCACATTTCCCGGAGATAACGTCGTGTAGTCCACGCGGGCGAAGCCGCGGGGCGGAAAGCTAGTGTTGAATATTTGTTTTGACGGCTAAAATATGTTGCTTATAATGATCATTATTATTATACATATATTCGTATACGGGGTAATCAGTTATCCGTTACAAACGAACTTTTACTGCAAATATTAGTCATCTACCGTATTCAACCTTTACAAAAGGATCTTGGGTCACCGTGACCGAAATCGGTCAAGGGGATTATTATTATTTACTAGCTGCCCCGCCCCGAATTCGCACGGGTGGCGCCATCTATAAATTTTCTTTAATACAAACCTTGTCCTGATAATACCAAACACAACAAAAAAAGAATTATCTAATTTGGTGCAGTCGTTCTAAAGTTATGCGCTTACATACATTTCGGCGATTCATTTTTATTTATATAAATTATCATATCAGTTATCCTTAATGATACAGCAAACCTGTATGAATGAGGATATCCACTGACGGCAAAGTAAATACTTTTAGTCAAATCCCGCAATGCTTTTACTCGAGTATTCCTCTTTATATCATTGTTTTTAGGTAAAATAAAATAGGTACGCTTTTCTGAAGCTTAAACAACTTTTCTTTAAATTGCAGCAATCTGCGCTATCATAAAGTACCTCCATTTAATTCTTGTGTAATCAGGAGTAAGCTGGTCGCATGCACACTCGATGTGTGCTACACTGGCGCTGTAGGGCTTCGCACGCAACCTAATGACACCGTTTAAGGCTCACTCTGCCTTTTAATTAAGGAGTAAGGCCGATGCTACGGATAGAAAGAAGTTAATTGTTCTATAAACGAGGGGTTCGGACGTTTATTATCGATATGTAAATATATATTTAAGTAGCGGCCGCCCGCGTTTTTACCCGCGTGGTACCCGTTCCCGTGGGAATATCGGGATAAAATATAGCCTATGTCACTCGGAAAGACTGTAGCTTTCTAACGGTGAAAGAATTTTCTAAATCGGTCCAGTACTTTTTGATAAGATAAAGATAAAAGATAAAAATATTCTTTTCACACTTATGCTCTGAAATGTTAATATTATATTTGAGAAAAGAATGCAGTACGTGGCACTTTTCCGAGGTAAACATTCTAAATTTGAAAATCACTGCAGTAATGAATTTCAGTACTTACTTACTGCACTAAAATCAGTGCAGTAAGTAAGTACTGAAATTCATTACTGCAGTGATTTTCAAATTTAGAATGTTTACTTCGGAAAAGGTACTACCCAAAGATATTATTACCAAATTTTTTCTTTATTTTTTCTTTCGTTATTCCTGTGTATAAAAACAGAAAAAGCAAAGGGACATTTGCACCATACAGCCACATTATTATTATTATTATATAGGTAATGATTATATCATAATTAGGTTAACTTTTTTTTTAAATACGGTGCGCACAGAGTATATTACTTCGTATTGTACCACAAGCGCTATGTACCCTTAGCACGAACATCAATCGAAAAAACAAAATGAGATTTATCATAGACAAAATATCCTTTACTAGTAATTTGTATGGGAAATATGTACAGCGCCATCTACCACCCAGAAGCGGGTATTGAAGTTGCGCATTTTAGTAGCAAGTAGTAAGTATCAATAGGCTGTATGACCGTTCCACTTGGCCTCACAAACCAATAATAAAAAACTCGGCGGGAATGATTTTCAGCGGTTGATTTGATATCAGTACAGTTTATTTATATTGTGTAATAAATTATCAAAATGAGTTCTGCCAATGAAAAATATACACACATTGTATGTACCTACTCCACCAAATTTGAGAGCAGAAGCAAAATGAATAACAGAAAACTTACTGCCAGCAAAATCAAAAGAAAGATAGGTATATGAAACCTACGATCTGATTTGGAAAAGTGAAAAAAAGGAGCATACGTTTTCGGAATCTGTGTTGTTGGCGTATTTTAATGATACATCATTAAAATAATATTATTATGGGCGATTTATACATAAGTGTGCCCGGGAAAACAATAACATTTACACTTAATAATTGCCCGAACATGTGTCATATAATTTTAATAAATTTTACTTAGTTAAACAGTTTTTTATTTCCTCGCATTTCTTGCGAAAAGCACTATACAAGCCTTGTACGGTAAGCAATTTACCTTGCCTCGAATGATTAAAGCCCTCGCCTGCGGCTCGTGCTTCAAACCATCCTCGACAATGTAATTTCTTACTTACCTGTCCTCGGCTGTAATGTACTATTATTCACTTAGGCATAATAAATATGTACTTATGAATCGTCAATATTTTCCTACCACCCATTCAAGACTTTTTTAAGTATTGAGTATTGAATTGAAATATCTGTGTTATATTGCTGATATTTTGAAAACAATTTTAAATATATTAAAAAATAAGTCCGTTCCGTTAAGCGTGTGAAAGGCATATTAGTGGAAGTCAATCTATCTATTATGGGATTTATGGAGGAAAAAAGTTCTGAAAAATGTGGATATGTGAATAATGTGCGTAAGAAGGGAAGAACTTAGGTGATGATGACTGATGAGAGTACAGCAGAGCCGCGAGTTAGTATTCGTAGTACAACTAATAAAAAATTCTGACTATTCGTAAATGGATGGAGATGGCGCAGTAGAATTAAGCGTACTGGGCCCATAACCTGTGGGAATTAATTTAAAGATATTTTTTTTAATAGAGCCTCGCAGAAATAGGTACGTTCATTGTTTAATTATATTCCAACAGTAAAAACAATGCGGCTTGATTTCTTTCTTCGAGAGACTATTATGGAAATTAAAAGAAAACAAACTATAAGTACTGCAGCCGAAATTAGCGAGCATTTATCAAGAATAAAATAAGAGAAAAAGCAAGATAATTATGTAAGAACCACATCAAGTGGTAATAAGTGATATCTGCCACAGACTCTGAAAGAAAGGCATGATGCCATATCTTAAAATACCTTCCAACCTTTCGTCTCACCTCATGACATTGCCGGACCGCCTCAGGCTGATGGCTATCCATCATACGCGCTTTACTGCGGCCGCGTGACCCCTGGATGACACGAGTCTTCAAGGACGACGTACACCATGGACTCGCTGTAATCTTCAGGTGGTTTATAAGAAAAAAAATAACGGGTTGCTCTCCGGGATTGCCGGCAGAAGTGAAAAGGGCTCCCTAGACATTTTCACAAAAAAATGGAATTTCCCAAAAATAAGAGAAAAACAATACGGACTGGAATTTAACCGACGTCTTCTGGCTTCAATGCCGCCCGTTTTCTAACCTGAGCTATTACAACTTTGGAAACGGTGGCGAAATTTGCCTTCTTATGACATTGTAACAGTTTTTCGATCAGGTCACGTGTCCGTCTTACGAATTTTTGATCTGACGGGCACGTGTCCTGACGCGAGTTTAAATTTTTTTACCAATCACAAAAAGTGCACAACGCCGATAAAAGAAGTTTTCACTTCAAAAATCTAAATTCAAAATTTCTTTATTCATTTTAGGTTGAGATTACAACACTACTTATGAACGTCAAAGAAGCTACGCGATTGGTTCGCAAATCTTACGGCGGCGCGGCGGGAGACCTTGCAAGAAGAATCGGCAAGAAACTCGTCAAGGGCAATCTTTTTCGCCCTGTTATATTTCATACAGAGTCGTCAAAAGTTAAATGATTAACATGGCGTCGTAGCAAGTGGATAAAAGTGACCGCTGTCTACCAATGCAGATGTTATTCCATATTCATGGCTAAGAATAGCACCAAATGGCGCTTGCCGGGCCCCATATCCATCATACGCGATTTCCCGCGACCGTGACCTTTGGCAATCGCCTCCGCGAGTCTACAAGGACAGTGTTACACCATGGGCTATAAGTTATAGTAAAAAGTAAAATACCTGAAGGTTATAGGTTATAACCTTCAGGTGTTTTACTAGCTGATAAATTGCGATTCGGATTCTTTAAGGCATTACTTTTAACAATTTGTAGAGCTCTGTCGTAAACCAGCTGTAAGCTATTTTGTTGTATTTATTAACAACTAGCGGACCCTTGTGGTTTCACCCGCGTGGTACCCGTTCCACTGGAAATATCGGGATAAAATATAGCCTATGTCACTCGGAAAGAATGTAGCTTTCTAATGGTGAAAGAATTTCATAAATCTGTCCAGTAGTTTCGAAGCCTATCCGATGCAAACAAACAAACAATCAAATCTTTCCTCTTTATAATATTAGTAAAGATTCATGTTTTTCTTTTTTATTGATTTCTAAGTATCTTGATTTATCCTTTCGCCAGCTGAAGTTCTTAGGCGTGACATATCGAGTACTTATTAATTTTTTTGTATACTAAAATAATTCATATTGTTAAATGTTTTATTGCAAACGCGTAAAGCCCGCTACACGAATAAACAGAAGATTACTATAGGCCAATTATGATATTAGTGCGCGGCAGCTAATCGTCGAACTTCACAACAATTTACGAGGCACGCTGTACGATACGGACTCCGTGTCCCCTTCGGTAGGACTGCCAGAAAAAATTATATCATAATCATGTTTCGGCTGACATGATGATGAATGTTTATTTATAAAAAACTATTTTATTAGCACGCCTGAAATTTTTTATTTTTTTATATGAAGTGCATGTATTGGAACTCTAGTCAAATAAAATAAAATGTTCTATTATAAATTGAAAAAAACTACCTTGTACCTATTGACTTTAATGTTCAATTAAACATTTCCCATATATTATTGCTAGTCCTTAGATACGATTCTATATTACGTTCGCGTTTAATTCGTGAAACAAAGGCTAGAATGTGGTCATAATTAATTAGATATTCCCTCGACTTTTTCTTGCACGTAAAACTTAATATTACTACGGTTGTCAACCTTGCCTCCCACCCCCTGGTCTCCCCACCACCTACCACCCCCATCTCGCCACGTGAGCCAGTTGTGCCTCAACTATGCCCACGACTGCACGTCCCGCAGCGAACCGTATGGACACCGCGACATTGCTCATTTATTGTCATCGCGAGATATACAAGAAAATAATACCGAATAAACTCAATCATACTTAGAAAAAATAAAAGAAAAATATTTTTTTTTTACTAAATAAATAGTAACATAAGATTTGCGTCGTCGACTTTCCGTCGTGTAAATAAAAAGTTTAAACTACAACCGAAAATCAACCTTATGTGTCGTCAGTAGAGTTCAAATTGACATGCTGCGGACATTAGCGACAGTGATATCGACTGTTTTCTTGTTGTATTTGATTGCAATGCTAGTGTTGGTGTTCCCTTTGTCCAAATACAAGACGGCTGTGCCTTATTAAGCCTTGTTATTTTTAGATTGGAATAGAAAATTTTACTTTATTTTTGTACTTGTGTAAGTGACCTGTGTGACATAAAAAGTTTTCTTTATTTTGGATACAAGCCAAAGAGAAAAATCAATATGCAACGGAAGTTCTATGCACTTTCTTAACAAAGTTAATACGACTGGAAACAACTTGAAACAGCAAGAAACAGTGGTGGAACGTATAGTGGTGCTTAAAAGTGTTAAAAAAGTTTTTATTGTGTCACAAAACTGTAATAAAAAAGTTATTGTTCAAAAGTCAAGATTCTTCGATACGAGCAAAGATGTATTCCCTTGGACACCGCCAATATGGTGTTGAAAGTTAAAGTCAGACTCAAGTACTCGCAGAATCACATTGTTTGGCTTTTTAAACGGGTAAGTTATCTTAAAGTTTACAACTTAACCAGTAAAGTCAAAGCATACTTGTTAAGTAGGTTTTATTTTTCTAATTAATTGTATATTATTATAAAAAATATATAAAGGAACTTGCACAATAGAAATATGTTAAATTGAAACATTTCGTTTCGCCAAGCAGTGGCGGTACTTCTAAACAAAATTCAATTCAGCAACTCGATCAGTAATAGTAGATGATTGTTTATTACGAAGTTAAATGTTCTCCGTTCAAGTTTTTGCTGATCTTGAGCTCGCAGTTGAGTAAAGAAATGAAGTCTCTACGTCTTCATTTCTTTTTTAAGGTGAATTGCACACTTGTCCGCGGCGAATGCGCCGCACGAATCGACTTTTAGAATTCTGTATGAAAATCGCGTCGGGAATAGGACAATTCTACTTCGGCAGGTGCGTGAGAATTCATAGGATTTTATTTAAAGAAATCTAAAATTCCTAGTTTTACAGGGAAGAAATTAAAAGAATTTGGTTTCAACAACAAATGACGAGATTTTTTATATGTTTTGTTTTATAATAAATAAAATAAACAAAAATAAAAAATAAATCATTTATTTATTTTTAGAAGACGACAAAATCGCTTCTACTACATAAATTTTTAACTACTTTCTGTTGTTAACGAAAGTAACAAGTAAAAATAAGCAAAGTAATTTTAAAGTTATGTAGAAATAGCGATCTTGTCGTCTTCTAACAATAAATAATGATATAGATTGTGGAGATCCTTGGGGGAGGCCTATGCCCAGCAAAGGGCGTCGTTCGACTGATATGATGATGATGATGATGATAGAACAAAAGAATTAAAAAAAACTATCATAAACGTCATTTATAAGATTTTAAACTTTCGCGTTCCATTACAATTATGAACAAGAGTAACGGGACTCAACGCGACATTTATTATGAGCCGGAGTCTGCTTGTGACCACGGCTGTAGCAACACAGCCGAAACGTCAAGCTGTAAGTAAAGTCCGTCCGGTTAGATAGTGTCGGTACACCCGCACAGCATTGTGGCTCTTGCTATAAAATGCAGATATAAATAATACACACAAGTTGGGTACCACAGTCAATTAAAAGTTTGGATATTTTTATATAAAAGGAATTTAAATAAGTGATTTACAAATAATAAAAGTTATTATTAAGTAGTTTTTTATACGATTATTATGATTACGCATCATCGCTCGAATTGTCACAAGTCACAACCGTCGTTACCACCTGTCTTTATAATAAATAATAGAATATTTAAAAGGATATAATTTAATAAATGCCGAAATCACAAAATCGAGTTTCATTTGCGGGTGTACGCCGCACGCGGCTTCTTTTGTTTATGCGGCGGCATCCTTTATACAAGAAGCGGCACGTGCCAAGGCGGCGCGATAAAAAGGGGACACTATCTAAGCGAATGGACTTTTTTTTACAGATTAATATGTACTTCATAATAAATGTCGCGTTGAGTCCCGTTACTCTTGTTTATAAAATTATAAACGTCATTTGTTGTTAAAACCAAATTGTTTTAATTTTTTCGCGGTAAAAATGGGAATTAATGGGAAAAAATACGCGATTGGGAATAAATAGGTAGACATGCCCATCTCTAGCTTGGGCATAGTGTGCGTCCACCTTTAAACTTCGAGCTTAGCAACATGTCACGCTTTTTTGATTTATAAGTGCCGCTGTCACCCTTGCTATGGTTTATAGTAACCGCAGAACACAAGAAAAACCTAACAAGTTGGAAGTGAGCGGGGTGCGCATAGAAAACCCTATGTCCAAAATAGCAAACTCTCCATACATAATACCTATGTATCTATGATTTTGAATTTCTTCAAGGCCTTGCTTACTAGCTTTTTTATTTACACTTCTAATTGAGTACAAAATGACGTGCTCTTCCTTGTGTTCTGTGAAAGTAACCAATCGGTTTAGGGTCTTGTCGCAAGCCGGTTTTCTAAGTATACAGGGTGTTAGTTTAAACAAGGGACATACTTCAGGGGGTGAAACTACCCATCAATACAAACCACTTTTACAATGGGACCAAGTGCGATATCCCTTGGAGTATGTCCCTTGTTTAAACTAACACCCTGTATAGTTTGTATTGGTAACCATTTGTTTCCGTCCAGGGTCGCGGGCTGACGGGGCTGAAGAACCTGGGGAACACCTGCTATATGAACTCCATCATCCAATGCCTGAACAACACGGCCATCCTGGTCGCCTACTTCTGCAACGGACAGTACCTGGAGCACGTCAACAGGTGAATATTGATCTATTCATCATGATATTTTTTCGGGATAAAAAGTATATGCCTATCCAGGCTACAAAGTATCTGTGTCCCAAATTTCAGCCAAATCCGTTCAGCTGTTTTGGCGTGATTGAGTAACAAACATCCAAACTTCTAAACTTTCATATTTATAATATTACTAGCAGGTCCTCGCGGTTTTACCCGCGTGGTACCCGTTTCCGTGGGAATATCGGGATAAAATATAGTTCTATATATGAAGAATGTAGCTTTCTAATGGTCCAAGAATTTTCGAAATCGGTCCAGTAGTTCCGGAGCCTATTCGATGCAAACAAACAATCAAATCTTTCCTCTTTATAATATTAGTATAGATAAGTAGGATACGGCATCTATCTAGCTTGCCACAAACAGGTGATCTGTGACCTAAGCTATCCTTGTCTGTCTCCAGATCGCACAGTACGCGCGGCGCGATAGCCGAGGAGCTGGCGGCCGTGGTGCGCGCGCTGTGGTCCGGCCAGTACCGGTTCATAGCCACCAAGGAGCTCAGGGTATGGAGAACCAACTTTAAAATGAGGGATTTTTGAGGGACAGAAAAAAAAATAGTTCTAATAATGAAACGAGATGGCGCTGACAAATAGCGAAGTCGGTCTGACCAGGAATAAACTAAAATGACGAATTGATAACATTTTGATTTGTTTTCAAATTGGTAGGTAGCAAGTAGGTAGCACTGTCTAATATTAAAACAGTAAAATAACAACAAAGTAACAAAAATGTCAGTGAGAACGCAACGTAAATCTACTAGTTGAAGCATAAGCAATCAAAAAGTGTGTAAAATCTCCGCACTCGACTGACATGACATAACGAGCATAGCCTGGCAACGTCGTGCGTGCGTGTTTTTGACCTAACTTCTAGTCTTTTAGATTACTTTTGATCATTTCGTTATTTGCGAGCACCATCTGTCGCCACTTTAATCAACTTTTTTTTCTTTATAGCTGTCAGAAAAATCCCCCATAACAAACTGTTTTACTAAGACCATTGCAACACTCATAAGTCTCATAACCGTAAATTTCCAGTACTCTTTGATCAGTAGATACATATTCTCTCTCCCTCTTGTAAGTCTGTTTCATGTGATCCAGCTCTCTGAACTATGATTTCTCTGTCCTTGACTATAAGACAATCCCCTCCTCTAGCCACACTCTCTCCTTAGAAAATTAGTTTATTTTATTTTAATTTTTAGTCTTTTGCATTCACAATGCAATTTCTATTACTGAAAAATGGAAAATGAAGTATTCAGAAAAAATATCGACCCGTCTCACAATCAGCTCGTCCCATCGGAGCTGATTGTGAGACGGGTCGATTTTTTCTGAATACTTCATTTTCCATTTTTCAAATTAGTTTATGTTTAAGCCCTTCTCTATTTTAAGGTTAAAAAAACTTTTCTTAATTAAAATAACAAAACATCTTTATTTGTTTACAAAAGAAACATTTTACAAAATTTGTGACCTCCTCAAAATTCCTCCTTTTTGATACACTATGTTCAGTCAAATTCTTTATCTCTCGATAATATAAATTACGTGTTTATGAATAAGCGCAATACGTCTCAGGTGGTGATTGTGCTCATAAAAATGAATAACTTTTACGATGGGGCCAACTCTGCAACTCAACAAAAAAAATCTGCTGTTTCATACAAATTGTCAATACCTACCTACTCGACCAGAATGTATGGAACAGCAGATTTTATTGTTGAGTTGCAGTTTTGGCCCATCGTAAAAGTTAAAGACTTAGCCCACTTATACCGCACCGCTCACACTCAGCCAATGTATGAGCAGTCAAATATTTACTAACGGCCGGAATCATCGGCTATCTACAGATAGGGATAGGTGCGATCCAGATTAGTTGCTAGGCAACACCTAGCAACACCCTGGCAACTGTCGTTAATACTATGTTAATATCAAGCGTTGCATAGCAACTAATCTGGATTGCACCTATCCCTATCTGTGGATAGGTTATAATTCTGGCCGTAAGACAATCCCCTTCTCTAGCCACACTATCTCCCTAGAAAATTAGTTAATGTTTAAGCCCTCTTTATTTTAAGGTTTAAAAAACTTGTCTTAACTAAAATAATAAAAAAAATCTTCATTTGTTTACAAAAGAAACATTTTACAAAATTTGCGACCTCCTCAAAATTCCTCCTTTTTGTTACACTATGTTCTCTCAAATTTTATATCTCTTGATAATATAATTTACGTGTTAATGAATAAGCGCAAAACCTCTCAGGTGGTGATTGTGCTCATAAAAATGAATAACTTTTACGATGGGGCCAACTCTGCAACTCAACAAAAAAATCAGCTGTTTCATACAAATTGTCAATACCTACCTACTCGACCAGAATGTATGGAACAGCAGATTTTTTTGTTGAGTTGCAGCGTTGGCCCCATCTTAAAAGTTGTTCATATTCATGAGCACAATCACCACCTAAGTGCGTCCGCTGCGTTAAGGCGATACTCGGAAAAATTATGCTAAAGCGAGATAGCAATGAGAAAACGACGCGCGCAGGAGCGAGACCGATTTTGCCGATTACGCAAAAAAAATACAAAATCACTTCGTATTCAAAAACTATAGTGATTTTAAAAAAATGCTTCTATACGATCCTAAATATTATTGGTGTCCACTAATTAAACCAATTTTCAATAGTATATGTATCCCCATTTAAGAATAATCTTGATATTTCTTATTTTTTAGAGATACTTTCGAAAATAAAAAGTATCGAGCCAAAATCATAAAATCGTGTTTCTGAAACTATACGATTCTAGATAAAGGTATGAAGAAATATATATATCATATTACCAGATTTATTACAACTCTAACCGTCCTATAGTTTTATATCAAAGAGTCCATACTTTTTCCGAGTAGCGCCTTAAAGACTTAGCTCACTTATACCGCACCGCTCCCACCCAGCCAATGTATGAGCAGTCAAATATGGACTTAATGTCTTGCCCTGTAGATGCACTTTAGCTTGCGGCAGGCTCGCTTACAGCGCGCTGCCTGTTATTGTATATTGTTACTGTAATGCCCCGTTTAGATACTCGCCGAGTACAGACGAATAGGCACGAATACGAGTTTGTAAACAACTTATTCGGGTATGTTCGGTAATCGCCACGAATACTCGTTCGTGCTCCGTGCGGTGTCGGTTTTTTGACGCGGATCAAAGGATTATTCATCTCTTCTCGTGCGCGGTGTTTACATATTCGTTACTGTTCAGTTGACTCGTGAACTTTGTCGCAGGCGGCGGTCGTTTCAAGCAATTAGCAATGGATTGGACAAACGAAAATATTTTGAAATTTATAGAACTTTATCAAGGGGAACCCGTAATATGGGATCCTAAACATCGGTCGCATAAAGATAAAAAAGCTATTAATGATGCTTGGATACGCAACGCCGCAGCAGCAAGTCGCACGTCGTCCATGTTGAAAAGTTCTATGTTTACTGAATATAGACGATTATCTAAACGGGTCTTTCGTGGTGCTATTCGTGCCCGAATTGTTCGGCGAGAAATTCGCCGGATTATTCGGCCGAGTATCTAAACGTTGCATAAAGTGCATCTACAGTAAACGATATTAAGTCCGTATTTGGCTGCTCATACTTTGGTTGGGTGGGAGCGGTAGGGTATAAGTGGGCTATGACCTTAAGGCGCTACTCGGAAAAAGTATGGACTCTTTGATATAAAACTATAGGACGGTTAGAGTTGTTATAAATCTGGTAATAAGATATATATTTTTTCATACCTTTATCTAGAATCGTATAGTTTCAGAAACACGATTTTATGATTTTGGCTCGACACTTTTAATTTTCGAAAATACCTCTAAAAAATAAGAAATATCAAGATTATTCTTAAATGGGGATACATATACTATTGAAAATTGGTTTTATTAGTGGACACCAATAATATTTAGGATCGTATAGAAGCATTTTTTAAAAATCGCTATAGTTTTTGAATCCGAAGTGATTTTGTGTTTTTTTGCGTAATCGGCAAAATCGGTCTCGCTCCCGCGCGCGTCGTTTTCTCATTGCTATCTCGCTTAAGCATAATTTTTCCGAGTATCGCCTTAAGGCAGCAGACGCCCTAATGCTGGGGCTTCACCTGCGTGACGTCTAACGGCGCTAATAACGGCATGCGCGTCTTAGCACGCTAATTGAACAAAAATTAGTGCGCTAAGACCCGCTTCACCTGCGTATTATATAAAATAACGCGCTAATTAATGGCATTGGACGCCGGTGAAACTCCAGCATAAGAGGTTTTGCGCTATTAACGCTATTATTTAGCGCGTTATTCATTAACACGTTGTATAGCACACTATATCAATGATTAACTATGTTCCGCAGAACGAGGTGGGCAAACACCAGCGAGCGTTCCGTGGCTGTGAGCAGCAGGATTCCCATGAGTTCCTCACCATCCTCATGGACTGGCTGCACCTGGACCTGCAGTTCACCATCACGCCCCCCCACAAGGTCACTATATACTGCATTTATAGCGCATTGGCTGCATCACCAACATTCCCACCAGTTCCTCACCATCCTCATGGACTGGCTGCACCTGGACCTGCAGTTCACCATCACGCCCCCCCACAAGGTCACTATATACTGCATTTATAGCGCATTGGCTGCATCACCAACATTCCCACCAGTTCCTCACCATCCTCATGGACTGGCTGCACCTGGACCTGCAGTTCACCATCACGCCCCCCCACAAGGTCACTATATACTGCATTTATAGCGCATTGGCTGCATCACCAACATTCCCACCAGTTCCTCACCATCCTCATGGACTGGCTGCACCTGGACCTGCAGTTCACCATCACGCCCCCCCACAAGGTCACTATATACTGCATTTATAGCGCATTGGCTGCATCACCAACATTCCCACCAGTTCCTCACCATCCTCATGGACTGGCTGCACCTGGACCTGCAGTTCACCATCACGCCCCCCCCACAAGGTCACTCTAAATATACAACGTGTTAATTAGCCCAGTCAACGAAGAGATATAGAGGGAAATGCTTTCTCAATTTTTTGATTTTTGGATTATATCTCAGAAACTATAGTTATATGCGTCCCAGCGACATGTTCACTATGTCCAAAATGAAAGCTGATTAATTTTGCTACAAGTTCTATCCAGTCAAGTTTTTCGATATCTTGTATAGTTTTCAAAGTATTCGTTCTTGAAAGTCTGTAATTATGGAAAAAGCGCTAGTAGTTAAGTAGCATTTAATGCTCTACAACCCTATGGCCTTCATTTCGTTTTTCGTTGCATCGTTGAAAAGTTACCCGGTCATAAGGTTCAAAAATATTTATTCTAATATTACAGACTTTCAAGAGCGAATATCGGCTGTAGCGCGGCTAACGGCCAGAATTAATAACCTATCTACAGATAGGGATAGGTGCAATCCAGATTAGTTGCTAGTCAACACCTAGCAACACCCTGGCAACTGTCGTTTATTCTATGTTAATATCAAGCGTTGCATAGCAACTAATCTGGATTGCACCTATCCTTACCTGTAAATAGGTTATTAATTCTGGCAGTAAGGGCGACTTTCATCACTGATATTTAAACGTGATTAACGCTAAATGTGTTTAATACTTAGTTCTGCCTCTGTCATCTGTTTGAATGTGACAGGGACAGAAATACGTTTTAAACACGTTTAGTGTTAATCGCGTTTAAATATCATTGGTGAAATCGGGCCTAAGTCGCGCGACCGCCGCGCTTCACAGTCATTTTCAATATGGATTCCAACGGAGACACACTGTTACAGCTGTTCCTTTTTTTACAAGCTTTTTATTAACTTGCTATGTTAGTATGTTACTTAGTTAGTGGGTGACAAATATTGCAAGCTTAATTTGACTCACTTCCCAGTGTCCGATGGAGTTGAAATTTTGTATACAGGTTTGGTTTAGATGACAATACAATAAGACATTGAATTATTTTTATGCATTCACAATGCAATTTTTGTAAGTAAGTAGGAAAAATGTGATAGTAAAAAACCACGAGCCCTATAAGTAGCTTTCAGGCGGGATTCGAACCCGCGCCTCCGGGAATCCGGCCCGATGCTCTGACCAACTAAGCTACCGAAAGGCTTACACGACTCGACGAATTTTATTTTTTATTTTTATTTTATTTTATTTTTCAATTTTTCGGGAAGCTTACAGCTAGGTTACAGAAGAAAAAATACAAACTTAAATAAATATGAAAGGCCAATTACAAGCTTCCACATGTAAATATTATATAAATAAATGCCTACGTAAGATGCAGAAGTATTACAACCTAGTAATTAATATAATATAAGAGATTATTTCAAAGAAAAATAACTGGCGCTTAACATTTGTTTTAGCTTACTTGAAGAGGTGTTGAAAAGATCTATATCATATTGCTTTGCCACACCATTGAAAGACTTGCTGGTTCTAATAAAGAACGAATTTTGCTGATAATTGGTTTTGCACAAGGGGACGTGTAGTACGTTAGGGTTACGGAAGGAAGTTACCGGAACTCGTAAACCTATGCCATTTAAAAGCTCAGGACAATCGACAGCGCCACTCGCTATGCTAATAAAATACGACAGGTCCGCATTGCGTCTTCTTTCAACCAGTGGTAAGAAATGAAACTTACGGCATCGCTTATCATAATCCTGAATGTAGGTACTTGTCTTAAACTGTAGATATCGCAAAAACCGTTTTTGGATCCTTTCGATTCGCGATTCGTACAGTTTATAACACGGGTTCCATACTTGAGAGGCATATTCTAAATGGCTGCGTACAAGGGAACAGTAAAGTATTTTCAGTGCTTTAACAGAGTTGAAATCATGTGATAACCTCATTACGAATCCAAGTGTCCTAGATGCCTTAGCCACAATGTTGTTTATGTGTTCGTCAAACAACAATTTACTATCGAACGTCACTCCTAGGTCACGTATGGTAGTGACTCGGGCAAGGTCAGCGCCTAACAGTTTATAAGGTGTAAGAATGGGTTCCAATTTTCGAGTATAGCTACAGACATAACACTTTGAAACATTAAGATCTAGCTTATTATCTTGGCAGTAACGCTCGAATCTAGTGAGGTCCTCCTGCAGATGCTGAGCGTCTTGAGCAGAATTGATCGGCATCAACACCTTCATGTCATCAGCGTACAATAAAAATTTTGCATGAGTAAAACATGACGAAATATCGTTTACGAAGATGTTGAAGAGTAACGGTCCCAGTAAAGAACCTTGGGGCACACCAGATGGTATGAACATGGGAGAAGAACTGTAGCCGTTAAGAACAACAGTCTGACATCTGTCTTTCACATAAGAGGAAAACCATCTAAATAAATTACCCTTAATACCTATAGCTTGTAGTTTATGCAGGAGTATTGTGTGATCTATACGGTCAAAACATTTACTATAGTCCGTATAAATCACATCAACCTGAGACGGTACCTTCATATGTTTAGTCAGAAAGTCGCTACATAAAATAAGGTTAGACGTCGTTGATCTGCCTTTAACAAAGCCGTGACTTTGCTATCACTTGTTACGCTGTAGGCCAGCGTTGCTTCATCAATGTGAGGAAACCCTCGCATCCGATTGGTCAGAGCATCGGGCCGGATTCCCGGAGGCGCGGGTTCGAATCCCGCCTGAAAGCTACTTATAGGGCTCGTGGTTTTTTACTGTCACATTTTTCCTATACTGACAATACAATATTAAAGTACAGGCAGCAAAAAAGCTTGTCATGAAAATGAAATTTTTACTAAAACCTTATTTTCCACCGATTCTGAGACCAACTTTAAGCCCCTTCTGCTTCGGTCATCAATAACACCTAGTTCTAGATACATACTTGGAGTAACAGATATGTCCAAGCCTCATAAGCCCATTTGAGAGTATAATTATAAGTAGATTATTTTAACAGTGTCAATAATACTAAGGTACAGTGCCACAAGCTTTTCTGTTCTGTGACAGCCGTGACAGAGGAACCACTTGCAATACGAAATTAGCTGTCAAAATGGACTGTCGTATGCATGGAGCTAGACTTAATACTGAGGTATCTGGAGAGTGCAGTACTAACACTTTTATGTGACCACAAATTACACAGTGGCTGTCTTCCGTCTCACCCACACTTTTTAAAAATACGTATGGTCATATGAGACAACTGACAGCCACTTCATACTAAATGTCAAATTTGCTAGGTACACTTTTTTATTCAGGGTGAGAACTCCAGTTACCTCAGTATTAAGTCTAGCTACCATGGTCGTATGAAAACTGTTTTAGTTCCAAAGATAATCACCGGAAAAGAAAAGCTTGTCGCACTATATTTCAAACTTGGAACGCTTCTTGTCATTTATAATGTAAGATCGTAACATTCGTAAGCTTTTTTTTCCGTTATTAAAACTTTTAGTTTTTTGCATTCACAATGCAATTTGTATTATTGAAAAATTGAAAATGAAGCATTTAGAAAAAAAAATGTAAGGGTAGTAATGTCTCCACATTGATGAAATTAACGCTGACTATAGTACAGCGCGTAAGAAGTATTGGATAAATTTGACGCTTCTCGTAACGACTCCGTAGCTCAGTGGTTAGAGCAGTCGCCCGGAAAGCGAAAGGTCGTGGGTTCGAGTCCCATCGGAGCTGGTTGTGAGACGGGTCGATTTTTTCTCAATGCTTTTTTTCTCCGTTTAAAAAAAAGTCAAACTGGCCATAATAAGTTTTCATTTAGTTCGTGAGCCT
The DNA here is from genome assembly GCA_949710035.1 of Crambus lathoniellus. Classification (NCBI taxonomy): domain Eukaryota; kingdom Metazoa; phylum Arthropoda; class Insecta; order Lepidoptera; family Crambidae; genus Crambus; species Crambus lathoniellus. The sequence continues at coordinate 24,174,508 of OX453316.1, read as the reverse complement.
TCATCTAGTACTATTGTTGATCGAAGCGCTTCTTTCTCCAAATCCAAACGGCAGTAGCAATAACGAACATACAACGTTGCAGGAGAACCTCCCCCCCTCGGAGAGGGCGTGGCACGAGTACACCAAGTCCAAGGAGAGCCTCATCCTGAAGCTGTTCTATGGACAGATCAAGTCCACCGTGCGCTGCACCGTGTGCGCCAACACCAGCGCCACCTACGAGTCCTTCTCGAACCTGTCGCTGGAACTGCCCGCCAATGCCGCCAGGTGTTCGCTGAGCGTGAGTTGATACATATAACATACATGTAACATACATATAGCATACATATAACATACATATAACCAACACCAGCGCCACCTACGAGTCCTTCTCGAACCTGTCGCTGGAACTGCCCGCCAATGCCGCCAGGTGTTCGCTGAGCGTGAGTTGATACATATAACATACATGTAACATACATATAGCATACATATAACATACATATAACCAACACCAGCGCCACCTACGAGTCCTTCTCGAACCTGTCGCTGGAACTGCCCGCCAATGCCGCCAGGTGTTCGCTGAGCGTGAGTTGATACATATAACATACATGTAACATACATATAGCATACATATAACATACATATAACCAACACCAGCGCCACCTACGAGTCCTTCTCGAACCTGTCGCTGGAACTGCCCGCCAATGCCGCCAGGTGTTCGCTGAGCGTGAGTTGATACATATAACATACATGTAACATACATATAGCATACATATAACATACATATAACCAACACCAGCGCCACCTACGAGTCCTTCTCTAACCTGTCGCTGGAACTGCCCGCCAATGCCGCCAGGTGTTCGCTGAGCGTGAGTTGATACATATAACATACATGTAACATACATATAGCATACATATAACATACATATAACCAACACCAGCGCCACCTACGAGTCCTTCTCGAACCTGTCGCTGGAACTGCCCGCCAATGCCGCCAGGTGTTCGCTGAGCGTGAGTTGATACATATAACATACATGTAACATACATATAGCATACATATAACATACATATAACCAACACCAGCGCCACCTACGAGTCCTTCTCGAACCTGTCGCTGGAACTGCCCGCCAATGCCGCCAGGTGTTCGCTGAGCGTGAGTTGATACATATAACATACATGTAACATACATATAGCATACATATAACATACATATAACCAACACCAGCGCCACCTACGAGTCCTTCTCGAACCTGTCGCTGGAACTGCCCGCCAATGCCGCCAGGTGTTCGCTGAGCGTGAGTTGATACATATAACATACATGTAACATACATATAGCATACATATAACATACATATAACCAACACCAGCGCCACCTACGAGTCCTTCTCGAACCTGTCGCTGGAACTGCCCGCCAATGCCGCCAGGTGTTCGCTGAGCGTGAGTTGATACATATAACATACATGTAACATACATATAGCATACATATAACATACATATAACCAACACCAGCGCCACCTACGAGTCCTTCTCGAACCTGTCGCTGGAACTGCCCGCCAATGCCGCCAGGTGTTCGCTGAGCGTGAGTTGATACATATAACATACATGTAACATACATATAGCATACATATAACATACATATAACCAACACCAGCGCCACCTACGAGTCCTTCTCGAACCTGTCGCTGGAACTGCCCGCCAATGCCGCCAGGTGTTCGCTGAGCGTGAGTTGATACATATAACATACATGTAACATACATATAGCATACATATAACATACATATAACCAACACCAGCGCCACCTACGAGTCCTTCTCGAACCTGTCGCTGGAACTGCCCGCCAATGCCGCCAGGTGTTCGCTGAGCGTGAGTTGATACATATAACATACATGTAACATACATATAGCATACATATAACATACATATAACATACATATAACCAACACCAGCGCCACCTACGAGTCCTTCTCGAACCTGTCGCTGGAACTGCCGGCCAATGCCGCCAGGTGTTCGCTGAGCGTGAGTTGATACATATAACATACATGTAACATACATATAGCATACATATAACATACATATAACATACATATAACCAACACCAGCGCCACCTACGAGTCCTTCTCGAACCTGTCGCTGGAACTGCCCGCCAATGCCGCCAGGTGTTCGCTGAGCGTGAGTTGATACATATAACATACATGTAACATACATATAGCATACATATAACATACATATAACCAACACCAGCGCCACCTACGAGTCCTTCTCGAACCTGTCGCTGGAACTGCCCGCCAATGCCGCCAGGTGTTCGCTGAGCGTGAGTTGATACATATAACATACATGTAACATACATATAGCATACATATAACATACATATAACCAACACCAGCGCCACCTACGAGTCCTTCTCGAACCTGTCGCTGGAACTGCCCGCCAATGCCGCCAGGTGTTCGCTGAGCGTGAGTTGATACATATAACATACATGTAACATACATATAGCATACATATAACATACATATAACCAACACCAGCGCCACCTACGAGTCCTTCTCGAACCTGTCGCTGGAACTGCCCGCCAATGCCGCCAGGTGTTCGCTGAGCGTGAGTTGATACATATAACATACATGTAACATACATATAGCATACATATAACATACATATAACATACATATAACCAACACCAGCGCCACCTACGAGTCCTTCTCGAACCTGTCGCTGGAACTGCCCGCCAATGCCGCCAGGTGTTCGCTGAGCGTGAGTTGATACATATAACATACATGTAACATACATATAGCATACATATAACATACATATAACCAACACCAGCGCCACCTACGAGTCCTTCTCGAACCTGTCGCTGGAACTGCCCGCCAATGCCGCCAGGTGTTCGCTGAGCGTGAGTTGATACATATAACATACATGTAACATACATATAGCATACATATAACATACATATAACCAACACCAGCGCCACCTACGAGTCCTTCTCGAACCTGTCGCTGGAACTGCCCGCCAATGCCGCCAGGTGTTCGCTGAGCGTGAGTTGATACATATAACATACATGTAACATACATATAGCATACATATAACATACATATAACCAACACCAACGACACCTACGAGTCCTTCTCGAACCTGTCGCTGGAACTGCCCGCCAATGCCGCTAGGTGTTCGCTGAGCGTGAGTTGATACATATAACATACATGTAACATACATATAACATACATATAACCAACACCAGCGCCACCTACGAGTCCTTCTCGAACCTGTCGCTGGAACTGCCCGCCAATGCCGCCAGGTGTTCGCTGAGCGTGAGTTGATACATATAACATACATGTAACATACATATAGCATACATATAACATACATATAACCAACACCAGCGCCACCTACGAGTCCTTCTCGAACCTGTCGCTGGAACTGCCCGCCAATGCCGCCAGGTGTTCGCTGAGCGTGAGTTGATACATATAACATACATGTAACATACATATAGCATACATATAACATACATATAACCAACACCAGCGCCACCTACGAGTCCTTCTCGAACCTGTCGCTGGAACTGCCCGCCAATGCCGCCAGGTGTTCGCTGAGCGTGAGTTGATACATATAACATACATGTAACATACATATAGCATACATATAACATACATATAACCATCACCAGCGCCACCTACGAGTCCTTCTCGAACCTGTCGCTGGAACTGCCCGCCAATGCCGCCAGGTGTTCGCTGAGCGTGAGTTGATACATATAACATACATGTAACATACATATAGCATACATATAACATACATATAACCAACACCAGCGCCACCTACGAGTCCTTCTCGAACCTGTCGCTGGAACTGCCCGCCAATGCCGCCAGGTGTTCGCTGAGCTTGAGTTGATACATATAACATACATGTAACATACATATAACATACATATAACCAACACCAGCGCCACCTACGAGTCCTTCTCGAACCTGTCGCTGGAACTGCCCGCCAATGCCGCCAGGTGTTCGCTGAGCGTGAGTTGATACATATAACATACATGTAACATACATATAGCATACATATAACATACATATAACCAACACCAGCGCCACCTACGAGTCCTTCTCGAACCTGTCGCTGGAACTGCCCGCCAATGCCGCCAGGTGTTCGCTGAGCGTGAGTTGATACATATAACATACATGTAACATACATATAGCATACATATAACATACATATAACCAACACCAGCGCCACCTACGAGTCCTTCTCGAACCTGTCGCTGGAACTGCCCGCCAATGCCGCCAGGTGTTCGCTGAGCGTGAGTTGATACATATAACATACATGTAACATACATATAGCATACATATAACATACATATAACCAACACCAGCGCCACCTACGAGTCCTTCTCGAACCTGTCGCTGGAACTGCCCGCCAATGCCGCCAGGTGTTCGCTGAGCGTGAGTTGATACATATAACATACATGTAACATACATATAGCATACATATAACATACATATAACCAACACCAGCGCCACCTACGAGTCCTTCTCGAACCTGTCGCTGGAACTGCCCGCCAATGCCGCCAGGTGTTCGCTGAGCGTGAGTTGATACATATAACATACATATAACATACATATAACCAACACCAGCGCCACCTACGAGTCCTTCTCGAACCTGTCGCTGGAACTGCCCGCCAATGCCGCCAGGTGTTCGCTGAGCGTGAGTTGATACATATAACATACATATAACATACATATAACATACATATAACCAACACCAGCGCCACCTACGAGTCCTTCTCGAACCTGTCGCTGGAACTGCCCGCCAATGCCGCCAGGTGTTCGCTGAGCGTGAGTTGATACATATAACATACATGTAACATACATATAGCATACATATAACATACATATAACCAACACCAGCGCCACCTACGAGTCCTTCTCGAACCTGTCGCTGGAACTGCCCGCCAATGCCGCCAGGTGTTCGCTGAGCGTGAGTTGATACATATAACATACATGTAACATACATATAGCATACATATAACATACATATAACCAACACCAGCGCCACCTACGAGTCCTTCTCGAACCTGTCGCTGGAACTGCCCGCCAATGCCGCCAGGTGTTCGCTGAGCGTGAGTTGATACATATAACATACATGTAACATACATATAGCATACATATAACATACATATAACCAACACCAGCGCCACCTACGAGTCCTTCTCGAACCTGTCGCTGGAACTGCCCGCCAATGCCGCCAGGTGTTCGCTGAGCGTGAGTTGATACATATAACATACATGTAACATACATATAGCATACATATAACATACATATAACCAACACCAGCGCCACCTACGAGTCCTTCTCGAACCTGTCGCTGGAACTGCCCGCCAATGCCGCCAGGTGTTCGCTGAGCGTGAGTTGATACATATAACATACATGTAACATACATATAGCATACATATAACATACATATAACCAACACCAGCGCCACCTACGAGTCCTTCTCGAACCTGTCGCTGGAACTGCCCGCCAATGCCGCCAGGTGTTCGCCAGGCTTATAGTTGTTTTATAATGTTCTTATCATTTTGTTTATTTTTTTTATTATTCATTAAGCTGTGTTTCTGCTTGTTCTCTAGTTTGTATTGTAACGGTTGGCCGACGGGTTGGGCACAGAGTTAGGCTTTAAAGTTTGAATTAATTTATTATTGTCTTTATTATTTATTAACTTTTATAGGTTTTATTAGTATATATTGTTTATTTATTATATCTTATTATTATTATGTCAGATTTAGAGGATGGATTTCAATCATGTGAAAGCTCGGATCCGTCGTTTTTCTCTGCCACCGATTCGGATGTGGAGACTGACGACTTGAGTGTGGATCTTTGTAATGTATTCGGCCCGGTGTCCCGCAATTTCAATGTCTGTCACATTAATGCACAAAGCATACCCAGACACCACTCTGAGTTACTTAATACATTTTCCTCAGACTTAATACACGCGGTACTTATCTCAGAGAGTTGGTTGCAGCCATGCCATAATTCCACTACTTTCTCATTGCCCGGCTTTGTCCTGGTGCGTAATGACCGACTAGTGAAAAGAGGAGGTGGCGTGGCTATATACCTTCGTAGTGGTATCCCATTCAGGGTTCTTTCTACTTCTGATCAACAGGTAAACAACATCGAGTACCTGTTTTTGGAGATCTTGATTTCCGGGGTGAAAGCTGTTCTTGGAGTCGTATATTGCCCTCCAGCTGTGGACTATATCGCTTCTCTTGCTTCCGTTTTAGACACCTTCGCTTCAGACTACGCACATCACATAATCATGGGGGATTTCAATACTGATCTCCTTAAAAACTCTCCTGTCTCTCGTAACCTCCGGTCAACAATTGAGTCCTGCGATTTCTCTCTCCTTAAGTTTAATGCTACTCACCACAACATCGATACTAGTGACTCATGGATTGACCACGCTGTCGTCTCGTCTCCTGGTTTCGTTTCCTTACACGGTCAATTTCCTGCTCCTGGTTTCTCCCGTCACGACCTGATTTTCATGTCTTATAAAATTAAGCCTGTAAAACGTTCTCCTGAAGTGATAAAGTTAAGGAACTTCGCACGATTAGACCGTGATAAACTTGCTGACGATGCATCTTCTATTGATTGGTCTGGGGTTCTATCAGCGCGCGATATTAATGATAAAATTTTCCTTTTTTCTCAAATCCTACTATCCCTCATTGACAACCACGCTCCATTGCGTGAAGTGAAACTCAAAAGACCACCTGCTCCCTGGATCACTCCATTGGTGCGCATGGCTATGAGAAGGCGTAACAGAGCTTTTAGCAAATTTAAAAGATCTAGGACCGACGAAAACTGGGCTCACTTTAAATCTTGCAGGAATCGTTGTAATCGTATGGTGAGAGCTGCTAAACGCCATTATTTTCACGATAATCTTCTTAACTCTTCTCCGGCCGGCACATGGAAATTCTTAAAATCTCTTGGTTTAGTAAACTCACAAAAAAATGATATCCCACACCCTTTCACTCTTAATGATATTAATAATCACTTCTCATCAACTTCCGTTTCCAATATTTTAGATAAATCTAGTGCCCTTAATGACATTCCATCATTGTGCAGACAACCACCACATAGCTTCACTTTCACACCTGTCTCCGAGGAAGAGATTCGTAAAATTTTTATGTCCCTAAAATCAAACGCAGTTGGGTGCGATGATATCAGTCGACAAATGGTTTTATTATGCTTAGCGAGTGTCCTCCCAATCATCACTGATATCATCAACTGCTCTCTCTCCTCCGGAAGTTTTCCTTCACTCTGGCGCGGGGCGCATGTGCTGCCGCTGCCTAAAAAGAAAAACCCAACTACTCTTAGCCAATTTAGACCTATTTCATTACTCCCCTTCCTTTCTAAAATACTCGAAGCAGTAGTCCATAGACAACTATCCTCCTTTCTTTCTGAAAACAATGTCCTTTGTCAGTACCAGTCTGGGTTTCAACGAGGACATAGTACCTCAACGGCATTAGTTAAAATTACAGAGGACATGCGGGAAGGCTTGGAGGATTCACGGTTAACGGCTTTAGTCCTCATTGATTTCTCTAACGCTTTCAATGCCGTCGATCATGATATTCTCCTTGCAATCCTCTCACATTTGCGGATCTCACCTCTGGAACTAGACTGGTTCTCTTCCTATCTTCGGGATCGCAGGCAAGCGACTCGTGCTAAGGACAACATGTCCGACTGGTGCGAGTTAACGGCAGGTGTCCCTCAAGGCGGTATTCTTTCTCCTCTTCTATTTTCAGTTTTTATCAACTTAATTTCTCCTATTCTTCACAGCTCTCATCATCTTTACGCAGACGATCTGCAAATATACGCGCAAGCTGAACTCAACAATTTGGGTGATGCTATAGACGCTATAAACGGCGACCTCCAGCGTATCTCCGACTGGTCCAACAAGTTTGGAATTAATGTCAATCCTGGCAAATGTCAGGCAATTGTAGTAGGTAGCCCTCATGCTGTATCAAGGTTGGACATGAGTTCTGTTGGGCCTCTCACTTACAGGAACACACTAATTGAGTTCAAGCCTCATGTCGTCAATTTGGGATTAGTCATCGACAACACATTGAGCTGGCGGCCCCAGGTTGATTGCCTGAGCCGGAAAGTCATTGCCATTCTTAGGTCCTTTTATCAATTTAAAAACTTCCTTCCTATCCCCACCAAAATCCTATTAGTACAGTCCACAATTTTTCCTATCCTTGATTATGCTGATGTGTGTTATGCTGATATTTCCCAGGAACTTCTTAACAAGTTGGATCGCCTACTCAACAGCTGCATTCGCTTCATTTATGGTCTCCGTAAATACGACCACATCTCGTCTTACCGCAGTGACTTGAAATGGCTCACAATTCGCCAACGTCGGGATTTACGTATTCTCTCCACTCTCTTTTCAATACTTAACGATCCACATGCTCCTGGATATCTGAAGTGCAAATTTCAGTATTTGGGGGCCTCCCACAACCGAAATCTTCGCTCAGATAGCAAACTTACTCTTAGCACTCCCTCTCACCGTACTGGTTTCGTTTCAAACTCTTTCAGTCTTCAAGCAATACGACTCTGGAACGCACTCCCGCCCCACATTCAAAGAGCCCCAAATAAAACCAGTTTCAAAAGATTAATCCGTGATCAATTTTTAAACTCTCCACCGACATCACATTAATCTGACAACTATTTTATATTACCCTCTAAACTATACTGATATAGTGTTTATATAATTATATTAAAGTATGTTATATATTTATATATTTATATATATGTATATTGTATATATGTATGAATGTACGTATTAGGTAAAAGTAATTTATGTATATTTGTGTCTTATTTAGTATTTATGTTTTCAGAACATGCTGTTAGTATGAACATTTATATTTTATTTGAAATTATTCTCCTATCACATTTTTGCACCGCCTCTGATGATCTCGGTACCCAGCTCTCTGGTTGACTGGTAGAGAATGCCTTATGGCATTAAGTCCGCCTTTTGTACCCTTTTGTGCGATAAAGTTTAAATAAATAAATAAATAAATAAATGTAACATACATATAGCATACATATAACATACATATAACCAACACCAGCGCCACCTACGAGTCCTTCTTGAACCTGTCGCTGGAACTGCCCGCCAATGCCGCCAGGTGTTCGCTGAGCGTGAGTTGATACATATAACATACATGTAACATACATATAGCATACATATAACATACATATAACCAACACCAGCGACACCTACGAGTCCTTCTCGAACCTGTCGCTGGAACTGCCCGCCAATGCCGCCAGGTGTTCGCTGAGCGTGAGTTGATACATATAACATACATGTAACATACATATAGCATACATATAACATACATATAACCAACACCAGCGCCACCTACGAGTCCTTCTCGAACCTGTCGCTGGAACTGCCCGCCAATGCCGCCAGGTGTTCGCTGAGCGTGAGTTGATACATATAACATACATGTAACATACATATAGCATACATATAACATACATATAACCAACACCAGCGCCACCTACGAGTCCTTCTCGAACCTGTCGCTGGAACTGCCCGCCAATGCCGCCAGGTGTTCGCTGAGCGTGAGTTGATACATATAACATACATGTAACATACATATAGCATACATATAACATACATATAACCAACACCAGCGCCACCTACGAGTCCTTCTCGAACCTGTCGCTGGAACTGCCCGCCAATGCCGCCAGGTGTTCGCTGAGCGTGAGTTGATACATCTATACTTATAATACTAAAATTAAAAGGAGGAAAGATTTGATTATTTCTTTGCTTGCATCGAATAGGCTCCGAAACTACTGGACCTTTGACCATTAGAAAGCTACATTCTTCTCGAGTAACATATAGGCTATATTTTATTCCGATATTCCCACGGGAACGGGTGCCACGCGGATTAAACAGCGAGGATCCGCTAGTATGACATGCATATAACCAACACCAGCGCCCCCTACGAGTCCTTCTCGAACCTGTCGCTGGAACTGCCGGCCAATGCCGCCAGGTGTTCGCTGAGCGTGAGTTGATACATATAACATACATACTTTTAGGATCAGGGGCCGGAATTACTAAAAGAAACAACTTTTACAAACCATTACACGATTTAATTAGCTTTTAATCTTAATCACAACTAAAAACAACCTTTATTCCTCAAACAATCAAAATCGAACACTTCACTTCACTCACAATGAAAACATAACCTAAAATAGGGCACGACCTACTGCAAATCGCGTCGATCACCAGACAACCGCTACGTATGACAGCCAACCGTCAAAAATGACCAAACACTCCAACGGCAGCCGTATTTATAGGAGTTGCCATGTGACGTTACAAGAAGTGAAAGTTTTTACTAAATGACCTAAATGTTAACAATACATATAACCAACACCAGCGCCACCTACGAGTCGTTCTCCGCTACCGGCCAATGCCGCCAGGTGTTCTCTGAGCGTAAGTTTATAATTATAATAGGTCTTTACCTATGAAATTACCGTTTTCAATGGGGAAATTACACTATATTACCACACAATATATCTGAAAACGCATAGCATATTAGGTAAAGAGCAACATAGTAATAAATAACATAAGATTTTAAATTATTTTTATGCATTCATAATGCAATTTTTGTAAGTATAGGAAAAATGTGATAGTAAAAAACTTATAGGGCTCGTGGTTTTTTACTATCACATTTTTCCTATACTAATAAATAACATATTATAAATATACATAATTAAAAACTAGTAATAATCATTAGTATATTTAACCTTTTGGTATTTCAAGGAAATACTTTTTAAATATTTTAAAGCCGCAACAGTACAACAGGCTTTTGAAGGAGGTGGTATGTTATTCCAGCATTACGTTGCAGAGTATCGAAAACTGCCACGAAATGCAGCTGTGTTGTGTGTTGGACATACCAGTTTGATAATATCTTATACGAATTTCTGTCCACAGGATTGCCTAAAATTATACCTCAACGGCGAAACGATACCAGGGTGGAACTGCCCCAACTGTAAAGAGAAGCGAGATGCCGTCAAGAAGCTGGACATCTCCCGCCTCCCGCCAGTCTTGGTCATCCACTTCAAGCGATTCTACGTAGACCCTAAGGAATACATGGTGAACGCGTACAGAAAGAGACAGACGTATATAGACTTCCCATTGGAAGAGCTGGATATGAGACAGTTCTCGTTGCACTGTCAGGGGAATCCCCTGTATAATCTGTATGCGGTGTCCAACCATTACGGCTCTATGGAGGGGGGGCATTACACGGCTTATTGCAAGAGCAGTGCTTATGGAAAGTAAGTATTTTTTGAATTTTTGGTCTACTGTTTAAGGCTAGGATTCCCTGAAATAAGGTATTTTAAATTATGGATTAGGTACTCGCAAATCACTAGTGTTAAAAAATTATTTAAATTTTTACTTTTTTGCATTCACAATGCAATTTTTATCATAGAAAAATGGAAAATAAAGTATTTAGAAAAAATCGACCCGTCTCACAACCAACTCCGATGGGACCAGCTGGTTGTGAGACGGGTCGATTTTTTCTAAATACTTTATTTTCCATTTTTCTATGCTAAAAATTTTTAAAAATCGGGATCGATCGTGCGTCTTCGTACGGGTAAAATTCGTACGAAAACGTATCTAAAACTCTGCTCACGCCCTCAAGGTTATAAGGGTATTTTGGAAAACAACCAATGTCACATTTTAAGTTTGTTTTTTTGCTCTTTGGATTCTCTGTACTTAGGTACTTCTTCATAAAATCTGGGCTTGACATTGCAAGCAAAAACAATCAGAATCAGAATAATTTATTTGTGAAATGTAGGTTAGTTTTACAATAATGGAAGAACGTTTGTTAGTAGTAAGTACAACCTACGTCCGGTTGAAATATAGATTCAAAACTGAAATATGGAAAATGAAGTATTTAGAAAAAATCGACCCGTCTCACAACTAGCTCCGATGGGACTCGAACCCACGACCTTTCGCTTTCCGGGCGACTGCTCTAACCACTGAGCTACGGAGTCGTTCATGGTATTTTTCAGTAATAAAAATTGCATTGTGAATGCAAAAAACTTAAAATTTAAATAAGTATATATGGATTCAAAATTAGAGTGTTTTCGGAAAACAACCAAAGTCTACCTGAGAAACGCTGGCAAGTTTATTGCTCCTAATTTTCTTGTCAGTTAAAAAGTCTTGAATGGGCGGTAGGAAAATATTGACGATTCATAAGTACATGCTTATTATGTCTATATGAATAAATAAATATTTGGTTTGAGTCCATAGTGTATCTGGCAAAAAGAAAAAAATTTATATTAAAATTTTATCGATGTGACATCTAGATGTTTTTTCAATTCAAATAACGATAATAACAGTGCGCTCACACAGCAGTTACAAAATATTAGATACTAATGGCTCTCGGTGGTTTTACCCACGTGGTACCCGTTCCCGTGGGAATATCGGGATCAAAAATAGCTTATGTTACTCAGGAAGAATGTCGCTTTATAATAGTGAAAGAATTTTTAAAATTGGTCTAGCTAGTAGTTTTTGAGTTTATTCGTTACAAACAAAACAAGAAAAATACAAATCTTTCTCTTTGTAATAAAACATGTATTATCGGTCTTTAATTGTCTACATTTAGGTTTTAGGCGAATTAATCATTCACAAACAAAATAACGATGCATAACTTTTTTTTAACTATTCTGCCAGTCTGTAATAGCGTCAATAATACCTCCTTTTTCGTAAGAAAACTTAACGACGTCGGTCAGATTTTAACATGTTTCTTATTTGTATTATAAAAAAGAAGAAACAGTTATTTTCAATTAATTATCATTCGGTAACGAAATAAATCTTAAGTTATTATTACTTTGTTGCATTTAAAATGCAATTTTTATTATTGAAAATGAAGTATTAGAAAAATTGAGCCATCTCACAACTAGCTTTGATGGGACTCAAACCCACGACCATTTACTGCCCAGGCGAATGGTCTAACCACAGAGCTACGGAGTTGTCAGTAAACGCGTCGAATTTAACCAATACTTCTTACATGCTGTTCGCCAGTGTTTATTTCATCAATGTGAAGATAGGTACTACGTACTACCAAAGCCATCTTCTATCTCACTCGTTGCGTAGGAGCGCAAGCAGCCGAGAAATAATAGCGGGCCATGGTACTACCCTCGACACTCGAATGAAATACTTACCTTTCCAGATATTTGACAATCAATATAGATGAAATAATAGGCTACTTGACCCTTTTTTTATTCGTGTCCTAAACGATTAAGTGGAATACACCCTTACTAATAGGCAGCAAAAGCAAGCAAAAGTGAAAGTGACGTTTATTCACCTTTAATATACTATATCTATGCGTTTATTTGTTTACAAAATTAGAAATCCCATGATGTCACAACATGGACGATAGTGTTTTCATCAGTTCAAATAAAAAACGAAAAAATATATTTTTTAAATTATTTTTACTTATCCGTCTTGTACTTTTATTTCATGATATCGCTATATTACGTTTTCCTAAGCCAAATACTAAAGGAAATATTCATTCGAAGTATCAAATTGAGTATGAGTCAAGTAGCCTATTGTAAATCTTAAGTTGTTATTACAGATGAGTGGACAATGGTCCACAATCCCAAATGAAGTCATCTAAACAATATGCCCTCTATCCTCAGGTGGTACAAATACGACGATCACGTAGTGACCGAGATATCGGCGGGCGACGTGAAGTCTTCGGCCGCGTACATTCTGTTCTACACGTCGTGCGGCCCGCGGCTCGCGTGATGCCCGCCCCCGCCCAAGGCTCGGCGCTGAGCCACGGCCAAAGGGGCCACGGCCAGAAGGGGCCACGGCCTAAAGGGGCCACGGCCCAGAGGGCCACGCCCAAAGGAGTTTGTACAAGGAAACTGGAGTTTTCAAGTTTTCAGCCTGTATAAAAAAGTGTACCCCGCAAATTTGACATTTAGTACGTAGTGGCTGTCATAAGACCATACGTATTTTTTTCAAAGTGTAGGTGGGACGGAAGACAGCCACAGTGCCACAAAAATGTGTTAGTACTGCACTCTCCAGTTACCTCAGTATTTAGTATAAGCTTTTTGGCCACGCCCAAGGAGTTTGTACAAGGAAACTGGAGTTTTCAAGTTTTCAGCCTGTATAAAAAAGTGTACCCCGCAAATTTGACATTTAGTACGTAGTGGCTGTCATAAGACCATACGTATTTTTTTCAAAGTGTAGGTGGGACGGAAGACAGCCACAGTGCCACAAAAATGTGTTAGTACTGCACTCTCCAGTTACCTCAGTATTTAGTATAAGCTTTTTGGCCACGCCCAAGGAGTTTGTACAGGGAAACTGGAGTTTTCAAGTTTTCAGCCTGAAAAAAGTGTACCCCGCAAATTTGACATTTAGTACGTAGTGGCTGTCAGTTGTCTCATATGACCATACATATTTTTTTTTCAAAGTGTAGGTGAGACAGTGCCACAAAAAAGTGTTAGTACTACACTCTCCAGTTACCTCAGTATTTAGTCTAAGCTCTTTGGCCACGCCCAAAGGGGCCACGCCCACCGGGGCCGCTGTCCCTGGAGGCCATTGTCTACGCGCCAAGCTTCAGGGGCCAGTGTTCTCGGTGGCAAGTGGAGTGTCTACAGTGCAAGCTTGACAGGCCAGTGTTTGCGAAGCAAACTACAGAGGCCAGTGATCTCGGTGGCAAGTGTCTGCGAGGCGAGTGTTTACAGGGCAAGCTTAACAGGCCAGTGATCTCGAAGCCAGTGTCTACGAGGTAAGCTTCATAGGCCAGTGTCTACGGGGCAAGCTTCAGAGGCCAGTGTTTATGGATCAAGCTTTAGAGGCCAGTGTTTATGGATCAAGCTTCAGAGGCCAGTGTTTATGGATCAAGCTTCAGAGGCCAGTGTTTATGGATCAAGCTTCAGAGGCCAGTGGTCTCGAGGCCAGTGTTTACGGGGCAAGCTTCAGAAGCCAGTGTCTACAAAGCCAGCTTAAAAGGCCAATTATCTCGAGGCCAGGGTTTACGGAGCAAGCTTCAGAGGCCAGTGGCCTCGGGGCCAGTGTCTACAGAGCAAGCTTAAGAGACCAGTGTTTACGGAGCAAGCTTCAGAAACCAGTGGTCTTCGGGCCAGTGTCTACAGAGCAAGCTTAAGAGGCTAGTGTTTACGAGGCAAGCTTCAGAGATCAGTGATCGCGAGGCCAGTGTCTACGTGGCGTCTTAAGCTCGCCAGTATTTATGGCGCAAGCTTGAGAGGCCAGTGTTCACGGAGACGAGTGTCCACAGTGCCAAGAGTCCGGGGTCAGTGTCTGGACAAGCTTCCGCGGAAACCAGCGTCCACAGGCCGAGTGGCCACCGGGACTGATGTCCACCGGTGGAGACGCCACGTAAGGGTTACTATACTGCAAATATTCGAAAGAAAACCCACGTTAAAATGTAACGCGTCGTGCAGAACTAAGAATAAAATTTCAGTGATTCAGAGAAAAATTTCTGAAAGTCGACTTAAAATTAAAATATATACCTAAAAAATGGAAAATGAAGTATTTAGAAAAAATCGACCCGTCTCACAACTAGCTCCGATGGGACCGATAGTTGTGAGACGGGTCGATTTTTTCTAAATACTTCATTTTCCATTTTTCAGTAATAAAAATTGCATTGTAAATGCAAAAAACTAAAAATTAATATAAATATATACCTACTTAGTATATTTAGTAACCCTTTCACGAGAAGCTGTGCTACATGTGTAAAGTGACTAGTGACAAGATCCGCCTGTATATCTAGTGACAGCATGATCTAAGTGACATTACGAAAACAGTCTAAAGTGTTGCCGAAGAGATAGGTTTGAACATTGTTGATGCAGCTCTAGAATCATAGAGTATTTTGTGTGATACATTGATACTGCAGTAGACGAAGGGCGTTCCGTCGCGTATGGTCAAATTCGCAATAGTGACTGAAAAACCGTCAAAATCGCTTTCGGTCAAATTAGCGATTGATCCATATGCATATCTCGAACTGTCAAAATAGCAATTGGTCCATATCGCGAATGGTCATATTAGCATTATTTTCTAATAGCAAACGGTCAAATTCGCCAACAATCAAATCGCAATCGGTCAAATATTTCTGTCGGTCGGTCGGCATATTTTTTTTATAAAAAAATATTTTTTTGCTATAATGATGCTTTGCTATTTTGACTAACTGCGATTTTTATGAATTTGACCGATTGCGAATTTGACCAGACGCGACGGAACGGAGGCAGGGCCCTTCAGAATAAATGGAATATAGTACAATCACTCTTAGCTAAGTACAGTTGTGTTCTAAATGTTTACCAACTACCAAATATATTTCAGACATTTTGAAAATTCCCTTCTTATTTTAAAAGAAAATCATAGTTATTCTTGGATTAGACATATTTTGGTAAACATTTAAGACCGTGATTGTAAATAGACAATGAAAGTGTTTAAAACAACTAAAATAAAATGTTAATAGAGCCCAAATTCTCAGTGAGTTTTACACAGACAACCTAATTAAATGCTATATTAATTAATATAAAGATAGATTAGAAAGATATAATTCATATGTACTAAACTGATACATAATACGTCAAAGCGTTCGAATAACCAAGGGAAAAGCGTTAATCTTAGGACTTGAAATCCTCCTATGGAATGTCTACAGGTCTGAAATGTGCTCTATTCTTCAACATCAGAAACACTGTAAATAATCTCTGACTAACATCATAAGAACCAATAATAGCCAGAAATGGCGCTGTCTATCAGCTATGAGCTGTATTGCAATAACATCAGTTTATTAGACTCTGACTAAATACTTGACTTCATACCAATTGTGTGTAACTATTTAAATTCATCGGTATATTAGTTACAAATATGAATTAGTCGCGTTTCTGTTAGTTGTTATGGCTTAGCACTTAATATTCGTTGTGATTATTGATACACCATGTAGGGATGCAGATATTAATTGTTGAACTTAATATAAGATTTTTTAATTATTATTTATTTTATTTCTTTCTTGCTTACCTGTTTTATACTTGTCAACTGTACAAGAAAAGAAGCTGGGTAGTTATTATGAGGCTGCTGCTTGAAAATAAAATTTGCTGTGTGTTCTGATAAAGATAAACAGCTAAAAACATGTAAGTACTTACAAAAAAATTAGTTTAATTTAAAAATAGTTTTTTCCTCGACATTAATAAATGGCTTCCGGAGAGTATATAAGAAAAATGGTCTCATCCATCCATAATATATCCATTTCACCTTATAGTTCTTACTGTCAGTATTAATATCATTTTTTTATATATATTGTTACGAATGAAGACTATTTGATCTTACTTATTATGAAATGGAACATGCACTTAAAAAACAAAAGAAACTGTTACAATAATGGTGAAAAATTAAAGCAGAAAATATACAATAGCGGGCTTTAAACAGACACTCGATCGCGCGCGCGTGAAGCCAGATTTACATTGATCCAGTAGCTCGATCCATTGCCACTGGATTGCGGCGCTGGATTGGCACTAGATCAATGTAAACATGTTTCAATCCAGTGACGCTGGATTCAGCTACTGGATCAATGTAAATCAGCCTTGATACTTCAATCATGGGCGAACGAGCCTGTGTGTAATAGCAAGGAAAGAACGAGATAGTGTCTGTACAAAGGGGGCTGCTTAACTTATTTGGTTCATCATATTATTTTTGCTGGTTGTGTATCATTTGGAATTGTTGATTAGTTATGCGAAATACTGAGTATTTGAAGATGTACTTATGTTTGTCGCTTTTTAGAATTACATTTGTTGTCATTTCACAAAAATTAAGATCATGCTAGACAGTCATTTATTATTTGTTATGTTAGTCATTGAAGTATCATAAAACTATCGTATTATACCTATCTACCTATTTCAATACTGTAAAGATAAATGAAGTAATATTTTTTGTATTTTCATACAAATTCAAAAATTTTATTTATGCATATAGTATTCAGTATAGGATATAGTTATGGATAAAATAGTAATTATAATTTATATTGTAAACAGTAGCATTACTTACAAGGAAAAAACAGACTAGATATACTTACCTGTCTTATATAAACAAAAAAGAGAATACCAATATAATTATAATACTATTATTATTATTAATTGCATTCATAATGCTATTATTATTATACTAATTCCTTTAAGGAAAGAAAATTAATACTAGAAAAAAATTCTAATCCCATCTGGGATGATTGAGGACTAGTTTTTATTTATTATTATAGTTTTTTTTTAATTCATCATAACATACTCATAAAATTTGTTTTTGTAAAATAATTGTCTGTGGTTGGAGCCTCCATATAATAACCAAGTAACCCCAGCTGTACAGTGCCACAACGTTTTCTGTTCCGGTGACAGCGGCGCTACGTACGTTTTCCTTTTTTTTTGTAGCAATTTCACCGGCCCTGATTTCTAAAAACTTCAGCCGCCAGCAGCGCTATGGTTGGACATCAACTTGACAGCAGAATGACATTAAAAAAAACACGCTAGTTTCACATTTTGGCCACCGGCACAGCAAAGTTTGTGGCACTGTATTTAAGTATTTGTACATAAGTAATTGTCAAATGCGTTCCGTCGCGTATGGTCAAATTTGCAATCGGCCAAGTGACTGAAAAACCGTCAAAATCGCTTTCGGTCATATTAGCGATTGGTCCTTATCTCGAACTGTCAAAATAGCAATTGGTCCATATCGCGAATGGTCATATTCGCATTATTTTCTAATCGCAAACGGCCGAATTCGCCAACGGTCAAGATCGCAAGCGGTCGAATATTTCTGTCGGTCGGTCGGCATATTTTTTGCTATTTTGATGGACGCTTTGCTATAATGATGCTTTGCTATTTTGGCGGTTTGCTATAATGACGCTTTGCTATATTGACGCTTCGCTATTTTCACTAACTGCTATTTTGACTAACTGCGATTTTTATGAATTTGACCGATTGCTAATTTGACTATAGGCGACGGAACGCAATCTTTATCGAATCACAGTGCCTGAGGTCGGAGTTTATGGTAGAGTCCCTTAGTGCGACAAATAGCTGACAGTGCCATTGAAATAACAGTTTGAAATAAAAAAATATTCTTTGACTGCCTGGTACTTGTATATAAAAGATACATTAATGGTTTATTGTAAATCTATATGTAAGACAAACTTTATTAAATTCTTTGTTAATATAAAGTCGAGTTTTTTATTTATCTAAAACCTACCAACAACTTGTTTTAAACACAACTACCTATACTAGAGGAAAATTCTACAACAAGTAGTGGATACAAACACGGTAGAAATAGAAATGAAGTAGTGAAACAAAAGGCTAAAGAAAGATACCTGTCTTTATTTATAAAGGGTTTTTCAATAAGGACACTCTAACTTTGAAAGTTGATAGCGGCCATCTTGGAAAAGCGATAGCTGTCAAATTTGGCGGGAATACATATTTATTAGTGACATTTCACCATGGAACATGTGGTTGCAAAAGGACGGCGCCACTTGCCATACTGCACGGGAAACATTAAATTTATTGGATGAGAAGTTTGAGGGCTTCAACGACATCAACTGGCCACCGAGATCGTGTGATCTAACTCCGCTCGATTACTTTCTGTGAGCTACGTGAAATCCTGAGTCTATGCTGACAAACCACAGACAATTGCTGCCCTGAAGGCCAACATAACTCGCGTTATTCATGAGATTGAGCCCCATATGCGAAAATGTCATTGAAAATTGGTCCATCAGGATACACCACCTTCAGCGGAATCACTGTGACCATTTGGCTGAAATTATATTCCATAAACAATGTCATCAAACGCTCTTTAAAATAAAATCAAAATTGTGGGAATATCACTTAAACGGGTTGTTTTATCCCATTTCAAAGTTCGAGCGCTCTCTTAATGAAAAATCCTTTATCATTTGAGACAGTATAAACGAATGAGACTTTCATAGATCAATTATTATCCATTAATCAGTCTTCAAACTCTTTTGTTCACAAATAAAGAACTGAATGTGAGTATGAAAAGCTCCGCCAATTGCATTTCCCTATAAATACAAAGTTAGCTATGTTCAAGACTCCGCTGTATTATTAGTCTGTGATGCATGCATGAACATATTCATGTCTAGGACCAGGTCTTCACCATCCTCTTCATCATATTCATCTTCGTCCTCCTCTGCATTGATATCTTCAATTTGTATTTGACCTGGAACAGTATGTCAAACAAAAGTTAGCAAAAACTTTTGAATGAACGTAAGTATGCCACCAAGTTCAATTTTTATTACTTCATATCCTTACTTTACATATTATTACTATATCTGGTTCGTCATACAATACATAAAGCTCAAATGTAATATACCGCAGTAGGACTACAAGGAACTAGGCATTTATTAATTAAACTCCACAGTAGGACTATGAGGAGTAGGGCTTTCTCATGGTCCTACTAGTAGGACAAATTAGTTGGACCACGAGGAAACAGGTCTATTACAATTGAGGCATTTTAATTCAATCGCATTGAAAGTCAACAGAGCATCTAAGTTTCCAATAATGCATTTGATTCCACTGCATTGAAAGTCAATAGAGCATCTTAGTTTTCAATAATGTTATCGAGATGTATCAATGCCAATAGGATGGCCATATTTAATCAAAAGTGATCCAAGTAATATTGACTTTTTAAGTCGTTTCTTGCTAATGATAAAAATAAAACTTACTAAAAACAGAGTTGGAGACCTTCAGATTCAGTTCTTCATTATTACACTGAGACTCGGTCTCAAACATAAGCGTTTTCGAGAAGCCAGCGTTCTCAGGAGGTAGCTTCTGAATCAGGTTTTGTCGTTCCGTCTCAGGAACTTTAGTTGGTCTGGACTCTGTAGCGGCGGCGCCCACACCCACCGGCTTATCCTGAATAACCTCCAACTGCTTTTTCATACTCTCTAACTGTAGCCTTTCAATCTTAAATAGAATTAAGAGAAAGTTCAGTAATAATGTTAATAGTTTTGTACGTTTTCTATCAGGAAGGTAATTTTTTAAGAGTAACATATACCTGCAAACAGTTTCGTTGCGTTTTTACTTTTTCCAACGCTTCTATTATCCATTTCTCTTCAGCCAGGAGTTGTGCTTCTTCAGCAACTCGATTTCCTAAATTCATTTTTAATAGGACTTTTATTATTAAAAATAGCTAAAACTTATAAAATCAAAATATCCAGCTGATGTTTGTTTACATTTTTTTTACAAAGTGACAGTTTTAACTTTTAAACAATCAAGACGGCAAATGTATTTGGTACAAACAGCCAAACAGTTAACCAATGTTTATTAGAGGTCTTCGATCAACAATAACACCTAGTCTAAATGTAAATCAACTAAATTATTTTCCAATTTATGTGTGATATGTTATAAACGTAATTTTCTGATTTCAGTGTTTAGATTATATAATAAACATGTCAATAATTCATTGTCTATGGACTTTAGAACATACAAGCTAAAAATAAATATACCGTCAAAATATTTATAAAACGTAGTTTTGTAATAAAGTATTGAAGTAGTTGGTTAGTACCTTTGTCTTCCATCAATTCCCAGACCGCATCCGTCCTTATTACTACCAACGACCGGTTCTAGAAGAATTTTAAAGAATCAATTTAGAAAATAATAAATAAGTATTATATTTTTTTAAACATGAGTTCCTTCGACGACTCCGACATCGAGTGCTGCGGTTACGAAGTGTGCCGTCGTGGGTCGGAATCCGGTCTGCCGTTCGACCCTTCTGCTTTGGAGAATGTGATCCTTACCATCAGCGACTGTTTCGACTTCCGTGTGATAATGAGCGATAACAGGGTGAAGGGCGCAGTGCTGGTGACAACGGGGCTGGCAATCGCCGGAGGGTTAATAGGAAGACATTATGGCGGGAAAGTGGGCGCTGCGGTCGGTGGCGCTATTGGCGGTGCCTGTGGACTCGGGATAGTCGGTAAGGATATAGTTTTACCAGCATTTTATAGCACAATCGCATTTATTCACAGGTAGTGATGCTTGCTTACAAATAGCAAAACCGCACAAGCCGCTATCTGTAGGTAGGTAGGTATAACAATTTAACTGCGATCTACCGCGTAGACCCATCGGATTTGCTCGACTTAAAAGACGCTCTGGTTTCCTTTAATTATCGTTTCATTTTCCTACTCTCCTAGTGATAAAGGCTAAGTGGTGATACCAGTTGTAGATCCTACTTTAATTTAGATGTTTGTATGTTTGTTACTCAATCGCGCCAAAACGATTGAACGGATTTGGCTGAAATTTGGAACACAGATACTTTGTAGTCTGGAGAGGAACACACGAACATAGGCTACTTTTTATTCCGGAAAATATAACATTCTCGCGGGATAACGTCATGTACTCCACGCCACAAATTATATAGACCACGCGGGTGAAGCCGCGGGCGCAAAGCTACCTAGGTACCTACTAACTTAAAAAAAAACTAAGGCTGGGAATACACGTCCGATTTTTCTCTCCTATGAAAACAGACGATTTTGATTTGTTGTTTTTCCATTTGCTTGTTATACAACCAATCAAAATCAAGTTTAGTCTGATCAGACTATCGGAGAGAAAAATCGGACGTGTGTTCCCAGCGTAAGTACCTAGCATCTGGAAAACATGACGTTTTTTATAGTTCAACCCTACCCTTAAACAAAGTTTAAAAAGTCGTTTCTTTTTCAGCAATATCAATGCGAGAGATCTGGGAAGAAGTAAAGTCGAAACTTTCTGAGCTTTACGACATAGTTTACGATTACCTAGCTGGCATGGGGCTGGAGGACTACAAGAAGGCGGCCATGTACCTGGCTCAGAACAGCGACAACACCACGCAGCTTGCTCATATTATCATGCAAACTGCTTCGGGTTTAATTGGCAAGAAAATCGTATCTAGTTTAACTGAAGCTTAGCTCTGTTACAATGTAGGTTGACATTATTTTAAATCTTTGGCTGGGCCTGTAATATAGATTTTGTGATGTATTTATTTGACTTTAAACATAATTTGGACTGATAATTTGAGTGACTTATTTTATACTAATTAATAATAATAATATTATAATACTAATTAATGTTATGTACCTAAGTAGGATAATAAATGAAATTTGATTGTGTTTTTAATGATTGATTCGTATCGTACCTACCCTACCCTCCAACTTATCATTTGTTTATTTGATTCATCAAAATATTTGTAATTGTATAGATAAGTTGTGTGCACTTGAGCCCAAGGTGCAGCAACTAATAATGACGGGCTTGGGTATGGCTTGGGCTGTATCATACCTACTATCACACACAACCTACTTACTATAGTTTGGTATGTGCGACCTCAGTGTGCGACTATGAAGTCCAAGTTCTAGTTGTTGAATGTTAGATAGGAAGTCTAACGACATCAGCATTTTGTTAGTAAAATGTCCAATAAGTACGGGCCGGGCGCCATCGCCACAATGAAGTCTAGTCTATTTGTGTTAGGTAGGTACCTACCTACTTTTAGACTCTAAAATTTAGTTTGTATGGTTAAGCTTTTGGTCTTAAAGAAGGCTTACAGACTGGGTACCTACCTATTACCCGTAAAGTGATATGCCGGCTCCAAACTATCGTCCAACATTCCAACACTCCAACATCCTTCAATCTTGTCCCCAACCATGGCCCGCTATTATTTCTCGGCTGCTTGCGCCCCGTGCAACGAGTTGCAACGAGTGAGATAGAAGATGGCTTTGCCCAAACCAAAGCCATCTTCTATCTCACTCGTTGCTCTAGCGCAAGCAGCCGAGAAATAATAGCGGGCCATGCCCAAACTCATGATCGATCAAAAATCAAAACAGACTCTCCACTCATCGGCTAATCTTCGACCAACCTCATTCACTAAGGACGTTGAAGTGATAGGTGCTTCTGCGTGGCTTCTGCGCTGTACCCTTATTGTGTGCATAAAATAATTTTTTGCAAGTTCATAGCCGACGTAAAATTAAAAAAATCATGACGGAAACGAAGATGGTGGATAATAGAACAAGGTAAGTAGGTATTTTGTTTAAACTTGAAATAAATTATTTGACGGACGATACTGATGTGTGGAGGGTCTGTTTGTGCGAGTTGGCCATACTCCTTTGATTACGATTTACCGCCATCGGACCGATATCGCCCCCCAACACGTTCCAACATCGTCACACATTTACGAACTACCTCTCCACACGTGGAAGGCACGGAAGGTTGGACGAACAGTTGGAGTGTTGGACGATAGTTTGGAGCCGGCAATAGACTGCAATATTTTGTGATTGTGATTACCTGTCATCATCATCATCATCATCATTCAACAGCTCATATTTTATCTAACTAAGTTTAAACCTTAATTAGTAGAGAGTTGAGTTTAAAGTCATTTGAAAGCATTTGCTATACTGCAACAACTCAACAAGTCGAGCAGCAAAATAGAAACTGGCAAGCACTGGCGTGCGTTCCGTCGCTTCGATCGAGTGCACTCGAGCGCACTCCGGGGCGCGCTCTAGCCGTTCCGTGGCTCGGTGAAATTTTACTCTGACTGCTGTCAGAGTGTAGTTCTGGTGGCCTACCACAAGCTCTTATAGCAGTTATTTTTAAGTTGAGAGAGTGAGACGCCGCTATACGGCCTGTGGCTCAGAGTGCAGCAACCAAACAACCGGTTGTTTTTCTTTTTCAACCAAAACGACGGAACGCAGTCCGCTGTGTGTTCGTTCGAGGTTCGTTTTGGACTGTTGGCAACATTTTTATTTACGTCAAACAAACAAATCATAGATAAGACACTATCATAGATAAGACACTATACAGGACACTACAGTAAATGTGTTCTGTGGGACACTATATCAAATGTCATTGGCGGGAAAACTTTAAAAGCGGTAGGTTTAATTTTTTCTTGCGAAATTTTTTAAATTGATTTGCTTTCTTTTAGATCCTTATTTTGTATTGTTTCCACTTAATTCATGGGAACTGAAAGTGGCGGAATGAGTTCGTCAAAGAAAAAGCCTCACAAAAGGCGTAAAGAAGATTTACCTTCTGATGGTTCAGCTTCAGAAGAAGAACAGGATAGTAACAAGTATGCTCCTTATAAAAAAAGTGACCATGTCAGGGTTTATCCCCACAACGCACCAGGTACAAGTTTTATTGTTTACCTAGAGAGTCTTAAGCCCGAAGAGAAGTTTGGCAATAAGAATCCAATTTATCTCAACAATATATTCAGCCGGTTTGTTAAAGGCGTCAAGCAACTGAAGAGAGTAAATGCAATGCGGTATGGAGTGATTTTCGATAGTCCTAAAAATGCCAATGCTCTGCTTAACAATTCTAACTTTTTGACAAATAACGAAATTAAGGCATACATACCTGCATCTAATGCAGAATGTGTAGGAGTAATTAAGTTTGTCCCTACAGAGTTAAGCAATAAACATTTGTTTGACAAATTGATTTCTTCACAAGAGATTTTAGCCATTCGAAGATTCACAAAGAAGACACCTGAAGGTATAGTGCCTCTAAGAACTGTATCCGTTACATTTGCAGGTAATGCTTTGCCTGATTATGTTATGTATGAACTTTGTGCCCTAAAGGTAGAACCTTATGTGAGACCAGTTTTACAATGTTATAAGTGCATGAACTTTGGACACACATCTAAATTTTGTAAAAAGAATACTGTCTGTTCTATTTGTGGTGGTCCTCATGGCTATAAAGATTGTACCAATGCTCAAAGTCCAACATGTGTAAATTGCAAGGGTGATCACATTGCTATTTCCAGTATGTGTCCAATTAAAATGCAAAAGTTAGAAGAGAATAGGCAAAAGATTTTGAGTAAGATCAATTTGGTCACTCAGTTTCCGCAACTAAATAGAACCAATTACAATAAAGTGGCAGCACAATCCCAAGGTTTAGTATTAAATAAAACCAAAAAAACAGACACTAAAGATTTATTATTAGAATTTGTAAATAATGATGTTATAATGAATGCATTTATTAAAACTTTAACTATTCTTTCTAACAAGGACAATAAATTAACAATCAATTCTAAAACAATTAAAGAAACTCTAATAGAATCTATATCTAATAATGGACAGTAACAACCATAATAGTTTAAAAATATGTCAACATAACATACAGAGTTTAAAACCAAAACTTCCCCTAGTTCAACACTTTCTTTATCAAAATAATATTGATATTTTAATTTTAAATGAAACTTGGCTTAAGGCTACTGACAATATATGTATCCCTGGATACATTTACCATCGCAAAGACTCAATTACAGGCTACGGAGGTGTGGCCGTAGTCTTTAAGGATCATATTAAATGTAACTTAATATGCACTAGTTTTACAGAACAAATTCAAAATATAGCTGTCAGAATAGAAACTGACAAGGGTTTTGTGACTATTTTAGGTTGTTATTGTCCACCAAGAAATAATCGGTTCCCGATTAGTATGTTTAAAAATATTATACAATCTTTGCCATCACCACTGTTGATTATGGGTGATTTAAACGCTCACCATACTGCCTTTGGTTGTCTTAGCAGTAAGGCTAGAGGTATCCAAATCTATGATATGCTGGAAGACTTTGACCTTTGTATTTTAAATGATGGTTCACCTACTACTATAAACAGACCTGGCAATTCGCCGTCTGCAATAGATGTGGCATTTATTTCAGCTTCCATAACTCCTTCTTGCAACTGGAAAGTGTATTCTGAAGATTCGCTAGGTAGTTACCATGTTCCAACTGAGGTAAGTATTGAATTAAAGTACGAGTGTCATGACACTTTTAGACCTGAGAGGTACTTATATAACAAAACGAAATGGGATATTTACAGTGATCTATCTGAAGCGCTTTTAGAGAATTACAATTTTTTTTCTAATAACGATCCACTGGTTAATTATGACAGGTTTATCGAATTTGTCAACAAGTTGAAAGAACTCTGCGTTCCGAAACGTTCAGAAACTTATATTCGATCCGCTAAACACAAGTCTGTGCCTTGGTGGAATAACATTTGTTCTGAAGCAGTACAGCGATCAAAGCTAGCATTACTCAATTATAATCGTTTTCCCACTTTAGAAAATTATATAATTTATAGAAAAGTTGATGCAAAAAAGAAACTTATTATAAAAGAACAAAAGAAAGAAAGTTGGAAATCGTTATGTTCAAGCTTTCATCGCACTACTCCTATATCAAGAGTTTGGAACTTTATTAAAAAGTTCAACCGTAATAAACCTAAAGATCCATTTCCAGATGATAGTTGGGTACAATCTTTTAAAAGAAAATTTTCTTCACCACCGGTTTCAGAAAATTTGTCACATTTAAATAATGTTTTTGATAACAATAATGTTAATGGACACTTGTGTAAACCCTTTACACAAAGTGAATTTAATTTGGCTCTAAATACTAGAAAAGACACTACACCTGGCCCAGATGACATTCCGTATATTATATTAAAAAAATTACATATCAGCGCAAAAATTGTACTTTTACGAATTTTGAATAATTTGTGGGAGAATAACTTAATACCATCCAGTTGGAAGTTGATTTCCATTATTCCCATATTGAAACCGGATAAGGAACCTTTGCAAGCTGACTCATATAGACCAATTTCATTAAGTTCTTGTGTAGGTAAATTATTTGAGAATATGGTTAAAAATAGACTAGAATTTTATGTAGAATCATTGAATATCATTCCATTTGAGCAGTTTGGGTTTCGAAAGGGTAAATGTGGTATTGATAGTGTATTAAAATTTAGTGGTGACATTCAAAGCTCGTTTAATAATCATTCTCCGTTATTAAGCGTTTTTCTAGATATAAAGGGTGCTTTCGATAACATAGATTTGGTTACTCTTGTAAATATACTCAGTTCATATAATATACCAGGAAAAATTTTAAAGTTCATTTTTAATTTATTTTATGCTCGAAAAGTCTCAGTTAAATTTAATAACAAGTTTTATGGCGAAGAAACAGTTTATAAAGGAGTGATGCAGGGGGCGACTCTATCGCCCTTGTTATACTTACTGTATACAGCTGAAATATTTAAGTTTGTTACTGTAAAAGGAATCAAAGTTTTGCAATATGCTGATGATTTATTGGTTTACACTTCTAATAGAAATCTAACTGTTGCTCAAAATGATATGAATAAGGCATTAAAAGAATTGTATAACTATTATAGTATATACTTAAAATGAGATATTAACCCACATAAAAGTAGCTTTATGGTGTTCAATAAGACTCAAAGTTATGATACAATAAACGTAGAATTAAATTCAGTAAGTATAATGCAAGTCACTGAACACAAATTCTTGGGCATAGTATTTGATACAAAAATGAATTTTAAAAGTCATGTAAATAATGTAGTAATTAAAATGCAAAAATCTGTAAATATTTTAAAATATTTAGCTAGTGTTAGTTGGGGAATGGATCCCAAAATCGTTAATATGGTTTTTAAAGCTATTGTACGCAGTCACTATGACTACGGTTTGATTGTATATATAAGTTTCATTAATAATAGTTTAGTTCGTAAATTGGAAGTCGTGCAAAACAAAGGTCTTAGACTTATAACTGGAGCAATGTGCTCCACTCCAATAAATTCTCTTGAAATAGAGGCCGGTATACCACCCATACAGATTAGAGCCAAATACTTGGCTGAAAAATTTTGTATAAAAATGTTGTGTAACTTAGAGTATTTTAGTAGATTTAAGGATAATAAGGTGTTTATAGGAGAGACAATGAAGCAACAAGTAATGGCTGAAACAAAGAACATTCAGAGAACAGATAAATGGGACTTAGGGAGTTTAGAAACACAACTAACGAAAACTAATGTTTTGCATACATTAGTAAAGAATAACTCAGAGTTTTTGAATTTTGTAAATACGGAGAAGAAAGAGCACCGAAAGATTTATACGGACGGTTCGAAAACTGAGACTGATGTATATGCCGCTTTTTATGACTCGCAGCGAAAATTGGGACGCTGTTTCCACCTGGACTCTAACTCGTCCATATTTACGGCTGAAGCATTTGCCATATTTGAAGCTTTGAACTACATAAGAAGTATTACCGAAGAAAATTTTTTGATAATTACAGACTCTCTTAGTGTCTTACAATGCTTGGAATCTTGTACTTTATCTTACAAAAGTAATGTTTATATTTTTAAAATACGAGAACACCTCAAATATTACCAAGATACTGGAAAACTTATAGAATTTATGTGGGTACCCTCACATACTGGAATTTCTGGAAATGAAACTGCCGACTTATTGATGAAGCACAATTTCCCTGACATTCCTATTTACACAAACTCTTCAGTACCTTTTACGGACTATTTTTCAACATTGAAGAAAAGGATGTTTACAAAGTGGGATAACTACTGGAAAGAGACACTCATACAAAAAGGAGCTTGGTACGCCAGCGTTCAATGGACTATATCTGAAAAACCGTGGTTCTACAAAATTAAGAACCCCACGCGAAAGTTTATTTCAACTATTAATACCGTATAAGATTGGGTCATGGACAATTTAGATCTCATTTGAAAAGAATCAACTTAGAAAATGACGATTCTTGTAGATATTGCAATGCCGAAAATGAAGAAGAAACTCTGCAACATTTAATACTAGAATGTGGCGCTTTCAGCTTACAGAGGATGGTTATGATAGATGGCTTACTAGAGATATATAAAAACAAGAGCATTCCCGCGGATTTGCCATCTATCCTACAGAACAAGGATACATATAAACTCCTCTATGATTACATAATCAACACCATAGGAAAACTTTGAACATAAATAGATAAAACTTATGACAGGCCAATATGGTTCCGACTATGGCCGTAAAGCTAAGAAAAAAAAAAAAAAATATAATTTGTGATGTCGTGTCGTTGTGGTTACGGTCGTCACGGCTTCTTTATTTTTATTTCGTTCGTATTAAATTTTACCAAACAAAGTTTAATTCAGTCTCTAAAACAGTGTAATAAAGCAAATAATTATACATAATGTCGTCTCAGCTGCAAACATACCGAGAAAACGCCGTAGTTTTGGACACCAACTGGGTCGAACAAGTGATTTTGCAATTGGGTAAGATTTCGCTCTATTTACCAAAATTACAAAAGAAGCAAATACAGGCAAGTCCCCGACCGTCTACTCCTCCTATCCTGTGTAGTGGCTGAGGTATTTACAATATCAAAGTCATTTTAATTTTTAGTTTTTTGCATTCACAATGCAAAAATTTTTCCATTTTTCTGTAATATCAAAGTCTCTTTTTTGCTTTGAAGAGTCAAGCAATTAGATGGTTTCTATCTATGTCGTCTATTATTCGTCTACGGCAATTACCTATACCTACGTCTTTAACTTTAAATTATGAGTATAAAAAACAACATTTATTTCTTTATACTCATATAATGCTGCGTAAACACCGGCCCAACAAATGCCAACTATTGGGTGGCCTTCATTGGTCCTGTGTTGTTGGACGGTTTGGCGAACGCCAACTTTCAGTCGTTGGCATCTGCTGGTGATCCGGAGCGTGGCGGTAACATCAAAGGAATTCAGCCACTAGATCAAACTCAGTGTGGACGGTGGCCGAAGGCCAACTAACGAATGCTCACATTGAAGGGAGAGAGCGTAGCGTGCAGAGGTATTACGAATGCGAGCTGGAATCAAGTGCCAATGAATGTTGAGCTGTTATAGGACCGAAAATGCTACATTGCACAAAGTATAGATTGCTGCATCATTATAGTTTGTACGAGTCTATTTTTTTCTATTGTCTATAAATGTAAACAAAGTAATTTATTAGATAATGTATGTTGTATACAAGAGACATTATTTATGTTTTCAAATGTAAATCATTATGCAATTATTAATTACTAAGCAAAATGTAGTACCAATGCCTGCGTTGAATGAGGTAGCTTCTTCTTCTTCTTCAATCGATTCGGATTACTCCAGCCAGCCCAGCTCTGTCAGGAAAGCACCCAGCGCCCTCACGTTGGAGACCGCTTCATGGACGCTTCCTGGCGAGCCGAGGTACCTCGCCCGGTAGGGGGCCACTCCGTCACATTCGACCAGGACGTGAGCAGCTGTTTCTTCGGCCCTCATGCAACCTCTGCATAGGGGGCTGTCGGTGATACCTTTTTTTTTTTTTTGTTTATAGTGCAAATACAGTCTTTTCGTATACCGCTAACGGCATGTTGAACTCAGTCAGACAAGGTCTGTCTCTCGCCGCGCCCAGCCCTCCCGCCAAGCCTAATAGGTTTCGCGTCAGGGCTGGGCGGTTCTAACCCCTGCCCCGCCCCCTGACGACCTCAAAAGCTCGACAGGAGGCGGAGCAGGAGGAGAGAGCCTCTTCTCAATCTCCCCATAAGGTTACCCACTCCGGGTGGGCTGACCAGATGGGGCGGTTGAGAGTAGGCACCACTACCAACTACTGTCGGTGATACCTAAGTTGAAAAGGTGTCTGTTGAAATTTCCATGTCCTGTTATAGCACCCGTCACCAGGCGTAACTGTGATCTACTTAGCTTAATGAGAGCTCTGGACAGACGGACGTCCGGGCGCGGTAGTGCCATTTTCGCCTGTCTGCATGTTTCCAGTGAGCTCCATTCATGTTGGTGCGTAAGGGCAGTGTGTTCACGGATCTTACCAGCAAACCAGCTCGCCGGAATGGGTGCTACCGGTTCAGGGCCAATCATAACCCTATCCGATCCCCTCCTCGCCAGCTCGTCGGCCAGGTCGTTTCCACGTGATCCACTGTGGCCTTTGATCCATTGGTTAGTAATATTGTTGAGTGTACCCACCATATTTAGTCTGTGATAACACTCCTGTATGAGACTCGACGAGCTACATTTAGAGCCTGAAGTGCTGATTTACTGTCAGAAAGTATAAGAATGTCGTAGCCGGTTACTTCCCTTGTTGCGACTGCTTGAGCTGCCAGCAGAATGCCCATACACTCTGCCCGAAAGACTGTGTTGTACGAGCCTAGTGGCAGCGCAATTTGTATGTTTAGGTCTTCCGAGAATACACCTGTTCCTGCTCCTTTAGAGGTCTTGGAGCCATCAGTGTATATCAGAAGCGCTTTGTGTTGTACCTGAGAGTTTTCTGCGTCCTCCAGTTGTATTTTGTATTTCTTGTCGAAGATGAAGGATGGCTTGACCTTATCACACAACGCCTCCACAAGGGGTGTGTCCAACCATTCCTCCAGTAGACCTTTTATGTGTCTTACCTTATTGAACCTTAGGGTGCCTAGGTGTTTCAGTCTAAGTACTGCTTTCACAGCCTCCTGCTGCACGTGGAGATGCAGTGGGGTAAGGTTAAGCATTACGTCGAGCGCTGCAGTTGGAGCAGTGTTCATACAGCCAGTGAGTGCACAGCAGGCCTGACGTTGGAGACTCTGCAGTTTCTTTGCCCCAACAGTCTGAGCAGCTTTAGGCCACCAGACTACCGAGCCATAACTGATGAGTGGTTTGATGACTGCATTGTACAGCCAGAGAAATATTTTCGGAGCCAGACCCCAGCGTTTACCAACCATCTTGCGGCACTGCCAGAGGATGACGCTAGCTGTCTTGGCCTTGTGTTCAATATGGTTGTTCCAGGTTAACTTACTATCTAGTAAAATACCTAAGTATTTTACCTCATTTGATAGCTGTAGAGAAGTGTTGAACAGCTTAGGTAGGCGGTGATTACCTACTTGGCGTTTGTTGGTGAACATTACCAGTTCTGTTTTTGTGGGGTAGACGGCTAGGTCATGTTTCCTACACCAGCTTTCCACTTTCTTCAGAGCAGCCTGCATGGTGTCACAAGTTATGCTCGCCTGCGGACCCATTGTTAAAATGGTAATGTCATCGGCGTAACCTATGGTGTAAAAGTGACTAGAATTGAGGAGTGAGATTAGGTCGTCTACTACCAGGTTCCAAAGCAGTGGAGAGAGAACGCCTCCCTGGGGGCAGCCTCTCGCCACAAGCGCCCTATGGCTCCCATCGTCAGATACCTGTACCACTCTGTTGCGAAGCATGTTGACAATCCAGACTATCAGCACCTTGTCTACACCTCTCCTTACCAGCGCGTCCTCAATGCTACCGAAGGTAGTCTTATCAAAGGCCCCTTCAATGTCGAGGAACGCGCCAAGGCATATCAGTTTGTTCTGAAACGCCTCCTCTATCTTACCGACTAATTGATGGAGCGCCGATTCTGTGGATTTGCTAGCACTATAGGCGTGCTGATGTTTGTGTAAAGGATGTGCCGTTTGTATTACGTCTCGTATGAACCATTCACATACCCTTTCCATGGTCTTCAGCAGGAAGGAGGAAAGGCTAATGGGACGGAAAGCTTTCGGGTTTGTGTAGTCGGACTTACCAGGTTTAGGTATGAACACTACCCTGACTTCCCTCCAGGAGTATGGGGTGTAGCCATGCGCCAGGCAGGCCTGAAGAAGATGGGTAACGACCGCAACAAGTTGCTCGTCCCCCCATTGTAGAAGAGCTGGGAAGATGTTATCCGTCCCTGTTGGCTTTAAGGGCGAGAAGCTATTTATTGCACCTCTTACCTTTTCTTGTGTTATCATCTTTTTGGCCAGGGACCAGTGGTCATCTGTTGGGTGTGTTGTTACGTCCTGCCACTCGATTTGCTGCAGAGGCTGGCAGTTTGGAAAGTGGGTTTGTAGGAGAAGTGCATTTGTCTCCCCCTGGTCCAAAGTCATAGAGCCGTCAGGTTTTCGCAGGTTGCCCAGTAGGCCAGGTCCCTGGTTGGACATTACCTTTCTTACCCGATTTGCTTGTTTTGTGGAGTTAATCTCATTGGTGAAGCGTCTCCATGAGGCAGATCTCCAGTATCTTATCTTCTTCTTGTATTCAGCCTTAGCAGCTTTGTATCTGTCCCAGTCATAGTCCTCGGATGTATTCATAGCCCTGTTAAACCGCCTTCTAACGGTTCCCCTTAGCCTTTCGAGCTGAGGGCCCCACCACTTGTGTTCGTCGCTCTGAGTACTGAATCCTATGGAGATGGCATACCTACGAAAAATTGAAGCATACACACACACACAAGCACACATACCGAGAAACCAAAATGGCGCCTTTCCGTAGTGCTGCCCTATTTGTACATCGATATATTTATTGATGAAGTTATAGATACAAGTATTTTTGTGACTACCTACCTATATCACCCTATATTTTATAAAAGCAGTTTCGTAATCACCTTGATAATTTAAAACGGAATTATAGTGTATAATTATATACCTAGTTTTTTGAATAATATAACTTAATAATGTGCTTAAATTGTACCTACATTTGCACACAATTAATTTCTTTATGACAATGACACAATGTGTATGTGTTTGTGTATGTACGCACACAATCATTGGCCCTACCGCGCGGGTGAGACGCAACAACTGTAAAGCCCCCAGTACAGGATGGCCGATCATGTTGGCCGACCATGATGGGCCATCGTGTACAGGGGCGGTTTGCGTGTGATTGCCGTTTGAATTTAATAGGTTCCAAAAATACTAGACTAATTTAGAAATTTCTTTCGACCATTAGAAAGCTACATTCTTTTCGAGTGACATAAGCTATATTTTATCGTGATATTCCCATGGGAACGAGTACCATGCGGGTAAAACCGCGAGGATCCGCATGTTATTATTAAATTTATTGCTTGTTAAGTACATAATGTATCAAAAATTCCAACGCAGATATAGATTAAAAATAAGGTCCTGTAGTTTATTTACAAACTAACCTTAGTAAAATATAGTTCATGTTGCAGTAGTAGTAGATAAAAGACCAACCTACTATATTTTACTGAGGTTATAGTTTGTAAATAAACTACACGACCTTAGCTTCAATCTGTACGATTGTAGATCTGACTAGTATATAGTGATCTGTGTTGTAGATACATTAATACTTAGCGAGCAATAAATTTGATTGAGGGCGCCCCACTTGTCGGCTCCACTCGTCTTTACTTAGAAACTGCAATTTTATGATCAAATTTTTTATGTTTTCCGAGTCACGCGTCTATACAATGCGAGACCTCCATAGAATTCCAGATCAAAGGTCGCGAGAACCAGTTTAAGTAAAAAAAGGTAATGAAATAAAACAAAAAGCTCCATATTTTAAAAACCTATTATGTTTATACAACAAGGATTGTTTTTTTTTACATAACACACATTACAATATAAATCACAAAGGAGAATGCCTACTAGGTGAAGGTACCTACCTACCATAGAAAAAAAGAAATGTCTCAAAAAAAAAAAACAAGCATTATTAAGTAATAAAATAATAAACAGTTTGAATCGAGATCTTTACTAGCAAGCATATTTTTTTATATATTTAGAATATAGCGAAGCGACATCTAGTGGTAAAAAAATATACTTACTTTTAATGTGCTAGAATGAATGTAAGTAGGACAACAACTTTACAGCAAAATGACATTAAAAAAACACGTTATATATAAGTATCCAGTTTTTGGCAACCGGAACAGAAAACGTTGTCGCACTATAATTTCGATTTTGCCAGTGGCCTAATTAACGTCTTTGTCAAAACTTAAACTGTCGTTGACGTTTGAAACTGTTATTCAAAATGAAAAGAGCACATAAAACTAGTTTTCGTACGAGTCTTTAAATTTTCCTTTCGCATTGTATCCAGCCATATTATTCTTTTTTTGTTATTTTTAGGCAACCTAAAACAATAAAAACAGTTTAAAATGAATACACTCAATTTACACTTGAAATTTGAAAACATCGATAATTCGATAAGAAAAATGCTATAAGGGCAACTCTAGCGCAAAACAAACAGATTTATATTTTCTTGAAATACACCAACAAATCTCACCAAAATAAGTAGTAAGCTACATTTGGTATGAATTCTAAGTAAACTATTCACAGGAAAACCAAAACACAAGGCATTTATTGTATTGTTTTGGTGTTTTTGCAAAATAAATAGTACGTACCGGGTGTAATGTAATGTTTGGACGATTTTCACTTTTTTTGATGCCACAAACTACCACACTGCAATTAGACATGTTCCTTGTTGCTTTCTCTCACTTATTATACCTTTTATTCACATGAAAGTCTCAAATTAAAAGACTTTTATCACAAAACACTGCAAATACAATTCGCGTTGACAGCTCACATACCGAGAAACCTAAATGGCGACCGGCTTCAATCATGCATTACGATGACGTCACGTTTCAATGTTGCCAAAAATAGGTCGAATAAATATATTGCTGTCTCTTTTTACATGAAGTATTGGAGGTAAGATAGAGCAAGATGGCTACAGGTTTATGAGTACAATGTCGATTTAGCTCATATTTGTATAACCGATAGTTCATATAGAACAATATGCCATCTCCATAGGATTCAGTACTCAGAGGTTCGTCGTGGTGGTTTGAAGAAGGGGTCTTTAGCGGGCATGCTTCTTCATAGCATTGAGTTAAAATGTTTGTAATACCAACTACCTTTGACTCCAGCTCAGCAGTTGACTCAACATCAGACCAGTCGTGGTTGGTGTTTAGTTTCTCAGCTACGAGTTTACTGTAAACTTGTCTGTTGGTTTTCCTTGGATTTCTCCAGGGAGCGGGAACTTTAATAAGTACCTGTATGTCATAGCGAATCCATCTGTGATCAGAGCACGACGCCTCATCGGAGACATGCCACCCTGTTACCCCTGAGGCCGCTAGTGGTGTAGCAAGGGTTAGATCGATTATCGTCCTGGCCCTTCTGGTGACGAAGGTAGGTTTGTTACCTCTGTTCATTATATCTAAGTTAGTAGTAAGGAGAAACTCAATTAATTGGTTACCTCTGTCGTTGTGTTTTTCCATACCCCACAGAGAGTGGTGGGCATTGGAATCTGTTGAGATGATCAGTTCCATGTTGTGTTCCCGGCAGAAACGGACGAGGATACTTCCTCCGACGGTATACGCTCCTCTTCAGGCATGTAGGCTGAGGCCATGACCAGTTCGTGGTTGTCATCACCTTGTTTGAGATTTATTTTAATTGCACAAGTATCCCTGGAACAGAAGTTAAGCAGGGGTTGCGCGACTATGTCTTTTGATATGTAAATGCAGGATCTTACATTACCTGTAGTAGCATATACGAGCTTACCTCCTAGGCTGGAGAGACCTCGTACCGTGCCGTCCCTGATCCACGGCTCCTGTATCAGGGCAACGGCTGTGTTATTAACCTCCAGCCAGCGACGTAGTTGAGCCGTTGCAGTGATGCTATGCTGGAGGTTTGCTTGGAGGATCTGGGCTTTAGAAGGGAACGCCATCTCCAATTGCGACATCCTCTAACCCTATATCCCCGAGTCCCAGAAGCACGTCTTCGTTATTAGACGAGGACTCAGCGCGGGTGGGGCCCGCACTAGCCTCGTCCACAACGGACGCTGCACCTGGTTGGGATGTGTTAGTGCCCTCTGAGTTTGAGAGGGCAGGTGTGTCAGCACTAGTACCCGGTGAGGGCTCATGTGTGTGTGTGTGAGAGGGGTGTGTCCATGTCAGGGGGCATAGCGGGATTGTCAGAAGGTGGAGAGTCGACGTACTTCCCCTTCGCGTTCCTAAACTTTATGTAGACATTGCCCGAAATAAAGTGAAGGCGACGCCCTCTAGCCATGATGGCCGGGACTATGTCCTCCGGCACAGACACCACCATAAAAGTGGTTTGGCTGGTCTCCTGCTGGTAGAACCCGTTCACTAGCCAGCGGTGTGGCTGCACTTCCGGGTTCATCCAGCTCAGAGCCCCTCCAATCGATCTTTGATCCCGATTGTAAATTTTGGGCAAGGTGATTCCGCATAGAACCCTCCTCGGGATGTCCTCTGCTCGCAGAATGGCGAGTTCTCCCAGGTCCGGAATGCTAACCTCCTTAGCCCATTTGTTTACCCATTCAAGGGTTGTCTGATTTGCGGCCGCTATCCGCAGGCTGCCATCATCGTACGTGGGTCTACCACTAAAGGCGATAGCCCCCGCCGGGTAAATACGGCGGTCGCACTCACGCCAGATGGCGTCCTCGAGAGCAGCCTCGACCAGACCCGCCATCTCTCTGGAGATAAAACCCGAAAGAGATGTCAAGGCAAGCCGGGCCCCAATCGGTTTGGCTGCGGCTGCGGCGTAGGTGCCGGCCGGTCTGCCACCAGCCGATGCAGGCTTCAGCTTCTTGGCCTCGCCCCGAGGAGAGATAGTCTCATCAAGGCGAGCCCTCTTGGCTTTCGGCCTGGGTCGGCCGGTCGCAGATGCGGCCGGGTGTGGTACTAGGCCTTTCCCCCCCGCACCAGAGGTCCCTGGGGTTTCCCCCTGTTTCCCCGGCGCAGCCCGAGGGCCCTGACTTGCGGCCGCCAGTGGGGGCTGAGTCGCAGACGAACCTGCAGAAGCCTCAGCCTGCCCCTGGGGGCCGCACTCGGTGCCTTTGGGTGCAGACCCCGTGTCAGAAGTAAAGGAGGAGGCAGCGGCTCGGGCAGCCTGAGCACGTTCCTGATCGCGCTGTCTCTTACCTTTACGTGTACGGGCCTTCGCCTTAGCCGTATCGGTCTTCGGATTGTCTGTCAGGGTAGGACCCGAACTCTTCCCCTTTGCCGGGGTTTCGCGGTTCCTTCCCTTTTTCCAGACCACCGTCGTGCAGCTTCGGTCCAGGTTCCGGTCCTCCTGTATCTGTTCAGGAGTGCGTGTGTCCGTAGGAGTTACAGATTGCTCTGTCACCCCGTGTGTGGTGTTAGTGCCCTCAGGTTGCCCTTCGGGTGTAATTCCTCCCCTAGAGGGGTCCGAATGAACGGAGCCCTCTGGGTCCGGAGTAGTTGTTGTTTGCCCATTGCTGAGCGTGGCGGAAATGGTTTTTAAAGAATCCATAAGTGTAAAAATTAAGTAACTTCGTCCGGCTAGCTTCCCACCCTCCATGGAGCCCGCACATTTGGGAGTGTCCCGCCCAGAAAGTGGACAAGGTACACTAGGATTACTAGCCGGATATAGAAGGGGAGAGTTGGTCTCAGACGCGAGATCGGAGGTTCGTTAACAGACGGCTGGTTAGCCGAAACCAGACGGTATCACCAGTTGGTCCATCTGCACTCACCTCTTCACCACCGCCCTGAAGGGCCCCCCCCCACCTCGCTGCGACCCTCTGACGGGACGCATGACCGTTTCCCCCCTGGCGCTACCCAGAGGGGCTACCGTTTCGGTTGAAATCCAGACCAAAGGAGGAGTGTTGTGTTACAGTGGTACTACCGCCGACCCTGCTTCACTCAGCCTCCCAGGATTCCTTCATCCCCCCCTTACGGCGCTCAACTGCACAGGCCTTAGTGCAAGAGGAGCTGTTACTCTACCGGTTCGCTCCCCTCCCTGCCGGTGGAGAAGGTGGCTGAAAAGGAGTAAGCCGACAGGATAGAAAGGATTCTGGGAAAGGTAGGGAAGTGACTTGTAGGAGAGACAGGATAACGCCTGATTGCTTATCAGTTACATCCGTTTCATAAGGAACCAGATCAATAACAGGCGGCACCGCGGGAAGGTTAGCAATCACACTTGTCCTAGGGATCTTCACGACCTGCGCTCTCCCCTATGACCAAAAGCTACGTTTCTATTTGGAGTGAGAGATAGAAACGTAGAAGAGAAGCAAATATTGAGCGACATCCGACCAATCAACATTGCCGCTCTTCCGCCCAAAAAAAAAAATGAGGTAGCTGCAGGGAAATTACTAACAAAATAAAAAGTTTGCACAACCAAAACAAAGTTTCCTACAAGTCAGTTTGCTTGCTACATAGAACTATTTAATCCAGAGGTTCCCATACTTATATTGTCTACTGCCCACTTTGAAAATAAATTATTTTTAGCACTCTCCAATTTTTTTATAACCTACCTACTTTAAAACCACCATAACTTCAAATGAAATAATTATTGTGAGCTATATCAGCGGAGATTAAACATTCATTCTAAATGAGTTTTAGTTATAACCCGCAAGATATAACTTGAGTTTGAGACCTTGCCCGGTACACAAACTATCGTTCTGTTACTGTCGTTGAGGCAGACACCTCATTGTGGTATACTTTTGGAAAGTTGATACCATTTTTGTAGAGCATTGTCTAAATTTTATCCACAACAGGGTAGCACTTGGCCTTCATTACACCTGCCGGCCTAGCATGAGCAGCTTTTATCGCGCGATATGATATGGTACCGCAAGTTGCCAGAATCCTCAATCACTGAGGAACTGGCGATCTTATCTTTCACTGCCTGACCACAATAATGCCGAAAACATCATTGTTATGGCGTCAGACTTAGATAAGATGGTGGTGGCTAGCCAGGCAGACTAAGAACAGGTCCTACCACCAACCAAACCGAATACAAATCGAACCCAGGACCTCTTGTTCTGTAATCGGTGGTGTGAACCACTAGACCACAGAACGGTTGAAATTTAAAATCTTAATCTTAGGCCTATATTATTATAGAACGACACTCAAGTGGAAATCTCTTCTCAAGTAAGTATAGTTATAAAAGGATGCATATACGTGCAACAAATACATTCATCCCTTTCTAACTATGCTTGAGAAGAGATCTCCACTTGAGTATGGTTCTATAATACCGACCTTAATGTAGCAAGCAAACATGACTTTTAGGAAACTTTGTTTTGGTTGTGTTCCCTAGCTTTTTAACCCCCGAAATAGCACAAAGAAGGGTGTTATAAGTTTGAGGCCTATGTCTGTCTGTCTGTCTCTCTGTACGTATATTCGTAGTGCCTAAACGGATCAGGCGATTTCATTGCGGTTTTTTTTAATTGAAAGCTATATTAATCGAGATGATTCTTAGCCACATTTGATGAAAATTCATCTGGCCATTTATAGAGATGGTCAACTGCCTGCCGAAACGGAAAAAGATACAGGTGTGGTGCTTTGACTAAAATAATGTACACCCTGGGCAAATTTAGATGGCAATAAAAAAACGAAATGGTGGCAAAGCGAGAAATTAGAAATTAGCGATGTCAATGCGTTTTTTTTTTATTTTATGTGTAATTTAAAAAGGATAAAATTAATAAAAAAAATATTTTAAAACACACAAAAACGACACAAAAAAACCCTCAAAAAAAGTAAGAAAATTTCTCTCTCGGTTGGGGGACCACAAAATGAAAAGTACTATAAGGGGAACTATACGTTGGGAATTTAATTTTCTTACTTTTTGAGGTTTTTTTTTGTGTTGGAGGTTTTTAAAATTTTATATTTATTTTGTTACTAGATTTCCCTGTAGCTACCTCTTGTTTATGTTTAAGCTGATGCGTTCGACATCCGGGTGTTATGGGACCGCGACACGGCCATAATGACGGGCGCCCTAGCGCTCGCGGGCGGGCTGCTGGGCGGCTACGCGGGCGGCAGGGTGGGCGCGGCGCTGGGCGCTGGCATCGGCGGGGCCACCGGCCTTGGGGTCTCCAGTGAGTATACTTACGACGCCAAAATAAGAAAAAGATAGCGACTGTCTAGAGACTTTTAGTCGTAACGTAATGTACAGTCGAAAAAATGGGGGCTATCGTTTTCTTGCTCACCAGTGGCCCGATTCTGATAACGTTAAGTCATAATCGTGTCTCAATCGTGTTTCAATTATTGTGCTTTTTTACACACTAGTTACAAGAAATGTGAACTTTTTTCACAATACTATTGATAGTCACACCACACACTACATCCACATCACATCATACTGTCATAATTCTTGTAACTAGTGTGTTAAAAAGCACAACAATTGAAACACGATTGAGACACAATTACGACTTAACGTTAGCAGAATCGGGCCACAGCTGGCGCCACAGTCGCGAGAGGTCCGGTCAAAGTTTGTTTACTACGGTCCCTATAGCTCTGCTTTTAAAGCACTGACTCTCATTGACCCGTAGGTAACTCAAATTTGCCTTTTTGAATCTCGTATTGCAAAATAATCACAACATTTTATTTATTTTAGAAATAAACGCGCGTAGCTCACACACAAAGTATGACATATGAC
Source organism: Crambus lathoniellus (assembly GCA_949710035.1). Taxonomy (NCBI): domain Eukaryota; kingdom Metazoa; phylum Arthropoda; class Insecta; order Lepidoptera; family Crambidae; genus Crambus; species Crambus lathoniellus. The sequence continues at coordinate 24,132,577 of OX453316.1, read as the reverse complement.
GTTTTGAAGACCTTACGCAACACCAGCGCCTCTAGCGGCGAATTCATACGCGTTAGCCCTCATTGAATCGTGAATTCATGACCCACCATAAGGTTATTTTCTAAATAACTTTTTGACATAGACACTTTTTTTTATCCTGGGGAAACACCTTCGCGTACCCCCGTCGGGGAGACGAGACGAGGGGGCTATGTGGGGCATTAGCACTTGGAGGTGCACTCTGCACATTTTTTTTTTTTTTTTTAATTTATTTAGGACAACAAACAATTGACCAATACATATTTATGCTTAAATAAATTAAATATTTAGGTACTAATTGATCAATCAACACCATTATCCCAGATTAAGTAAAGAAAACATTACACCTTACAAATTCTTATTTAGGGTATTTGCTTATTTGTTCGGAAAAGATCAACGTTTCTGAACGCATCCCTAATGTCACGTCAAATTGACATTTAGCTGTCACTTGAAGTTGACAGTTCGCTCTGGATTGAAATTCTTGTAAGAAAAATGTCGGATTAATTTTGCTGAATTGTTAAAAACCGCTCGCGTTGAATGTGCCTGGCATATCGAGTTTGAATTGAATCTTAAATTATCCTTTGGATCCCGTTTTGTACGACCAAGATTTTGACGCCATCTCGACGAGTGGCCGGTCGCGAATAACCTTCTACCACGCGTTGTTGTCGGGACAATATATCTTAATAAGCAAGCCCGCGTGTGTTATTGTGTACCTATTGTTGAAGCGCCCAGTGTCTTGGGAACGCTGTGTTATTTGTGTTGTGAGTAAGGTGACGAATTGGTAAGGTCTGCAGAAGAACACGGAGCACATACCAAGGGGGCCCCCTTACACCACTTCTGCCCTGGAGGCCTTCGACACCTCAGACTCGTATGTACAATTCACCTTAACTTAAATTAAGTCGCTGTGTATCGCAGTCCAATTGTTCAGTTACATCCCGGCTGAAACCAAGTTTTGTCCGGAGTCTATACTCATGATAATCTTCCACTGCGCCATGCCGATTCCGCGGGACTACGCAGGGGTGTACTGAACATTTCTTGGTAGCAAGAGCGTAGTTTGAAGGCCTGAGAGGCCCACGCCAAAAAACTTTGTCTATTAATCAGTGCCGTTTTGATGACCATCTGGTCCGGACTAGATTAATTTGTACTTGTAAATGGTAATTAACTTGCATTTGAAAAGTAAAGGGCATTCCTTTGATATTGGTTCCATGTCTTGTAATTAATTGTCATGTATTGAAGTTCCAAAATGTAAACAGATGCCTTTCTTTGTTCATAATAATTATTATTTAGTTTGTTAGCAAATTTGAGTTGTGAATATTGACAACTACTTAGTGAAACTTAAATGATTTAAGACATTATTTACACATTGAAACTTATTGAAACTTGTGCTTTGAAATAATTAAAATTAGCTTGTTGTATGTTGATATCCAAGTGAATTTCAATAGTCAGTGATTTGTTTGAACTGAATAACTTTGACTTATAAAGTCAAAGTTAGTTTGTGTCTAAGTTATAACCTCTTGAGAGTTAGAGTTATAATTATATACTTGAGTTTTGTTGTTTTCTGATAACCTCCAAATATTTAAGAGTTTGTGTCATTATAAATACTTTGTTGTTGTAATATTGGAATTTTGTGGTTATTAATAACCTCCAAATATTGGAGATTTTGTGTTATAGTGAATATTTTGAATTTGTTGTTTTTGTTGATAAATTTGTGACGTTACAATGACGGCCTCCTCGGCTAAAGCCAAAATACGTTCTGAGTTACGGTGGTTAGCTTCTGCGGTTGCATTATTGGATCGACCGGATAGAACGGAGGCCTTGTTGAACAGATACGTAGATCTGCCCATACGTTTGGCTGTTGTTGATGAACAGTATGCCTTATTTTTGGAAAGGACTGTTGAGGCCGATGTGGAAATGCGACAAGAAGTCGGTTTGGATGTGGACCAGTGTTATGATTTTGCGGACAGAATTACCCAGGTGGCTCGACCTTTGCAAGTGGCAAGAGAGAATGAACCGAGCCCGTCCCCGGTCACATCTAAGAGTATGCCCCCTCTATTTGCTAGATTGGCCCCCTTGGATTTAAGGCGTTTTGCTGGTCGTCTAGAGGACTGGGAGGGCTTTATTAATATTTTTGATAGTCTCGTACATGCCCGGGATGATTTGACCCAGGGCCAGAAGTTGGCTTATTTGTTATCCGTTTTGGAAGGGGAGGCCCTTGAATCGGTTCAACATTTGGCCCCCTCGGATGAAAACTACCCTATTGCTAGGGATTTGATTGCCCGTCGGTACCAGAACGTACGACGTCTGGCGGACAACCATGTTGCCGCCATTTTGAATTTACCCCGCGTTGCCAGCGTGATGCACTTGAGAGTGGCTTTGTTGAATCCGCTGTTGGTTGCCTACAACGCATTAAAAAACTTAAAACTCCCAGTGGAGCAGTGGTCTTTTTTGTTACTGCACATTGTCCTGGGAAAGTTGCCGGACTCTGTTAAGGTCCGTTTTGAGCAGCAGTATGGTGGGGATAGTGCGACTTATCTGCCACCCTTCTCGGACCTCTTGACGTTCCTGGAAGGAGAGAGTAGACTGGCAGATAATTCCTCTCTGGCCGGTCCTATGGGACCCGAACGACCTGTGCCACAGAGTAGGTCCCCCACCGGACCCCCCCGTAGGGGGCGTATGGCCCCTCGCGCGCCCGGCCGCTATGCCGCCGTCCAGGAGACCGCCCGCTGCTTGTACTGTCGGGAACCGGGTCACAGCACGACCCGTTGTGATAAGTTCCTCGACCAGCGCGTCCAAGGCCGTCGAGCGATCGCGCGACAACGGACATGGTGCTACTCGTGCTTGGGCCTGCACATGCAGCGCGAATGTACCCAAGCGCACCCATGCCGCTTTTGTAAGGGCAATCACCATCCCCTCCTCTGCATGAACAGCCCAGAGGGCGGCGGAGTGCCGCAGCGCGTCGCTGCAGGATCACCTCGTATGGGTGGGGGGCTCGGACCCCCCGCGGTGTTTGCATCCCGCAGCAGTTCTAGTGGCCACCAGAGTGGCCCCAGACGCTCTCCGCCACGTTTGGAGCCTCAAACGGGCGGGGGTCCCAGGGACCCCCCCATGGGAAACCGATCCCCAAGGATGGGGATGAGTCATGCGAGCGTTGCCGGAGGTCGTAGAGGCCCCCCGCGACGTTTTGAGCCTCGCACGGGCGGGGGTCCCCGGGACCCCCCTTCTGAAAATCGGTCACCGTGCCCCCGCGACTATGGGGCGACGTACACGGTGGATGCTAGGCACCGATTCTCGCCGCCGCTCGCCGAATACCCGCGTTTGGAGCGGCGCCCGCCCCGTCTTCAAGGGGCCGGGAGATATAACCCGCCTGATACCGGGCGAATTGGACGTGGGCAGTATGTGGGAGAATGGGACCCACTGGATCGCTATGAGCGACCCCCTTACCATGGGGGGACGTCTGGGGACCCCACATACTAGCAATCAACGTGTTTACGGTCGATTGTAGCCACCCCTCCAGAGACCGTTTTGTTGCCCACGGCCTCTGTGCTTGTCAGGGGATTGAATGGCGACCTTGTGGAAGTTCGCGCCTTGTTGGATTCCGGTGCTCAGGGGTGTGTTGTGTCGTCTTGGTTAGTTAGGCGGTTGGGCCTCAAGGTGCACCCCCACACGGAAGGCGTGAGAGGTGTTGGCGATGTGAAAGTCCCCGGGTTGTTAGGGCATGTTGACTTCACATTTACATCACGTAATAAGTCCACGCCAGGCATTAAGACCTCGGCGATTGTGTTGGACACAGTTGTTGGCCGTCAACCTTCAGTTGACTTGGGACCGAGTATGTTGTCTTTGGTGTCTGATTCCCCACTCGCCGATCCAAATTTCTTCCGCCCAGGCCCGATTGATGCTCTCCTTGGAGCCGATGTCCTGGGGCGAGTTTTGTTGACGGGGAAGCGAGTTTTGCAGCCAGATGGCTTGGTAGCTCTGCAGACGACACTCGGTACAGTTGTGATGGGCCCTGCTCGCCGCGTTTTGGATTCCCTTGATGAGGATCGCGGTCTTGTTTTTAATGTGTCTCTCTCCGAAGTGGTGCAGAAGTTTTGGGAGGTTGAGGAACCTCCACCAGCCCCGCGGGTAGACCCAGTAGCGGATGAATGCGAGTTGTATTACCAGAATAACACTGGTCGCCTCAGCTCTGGTCGTTTGATCACCCGTCTCCCCTTTCGTGCCGGCCGACCTCCTCTGGGCGAATCCCGACCGCTAGCGGAACGTAGGCTAGTGGCGATGGAGCGTCGCATGAGCAAGGATCCGGTCTTCCGCCAGAAGTATGTTGAATTCATGCGGGAGTATGAGGAGTTAGGGCACATGTCTGTGAGCGATTTGGATTGGCGCTCCGTTGAGCACTTCTTTCTGCCGCACCACGCCGTTTTGAAATCCGGAAAGATTCGGGTGGTCTTTGACGGTTCGGCTCCCACCTCTACTGGAGCGTCCTTGAACCAGTGTCTGCATGTAGGTCCCAAGCTGCACACGGAGATCTCAGACATTTTGACCAACTTCCGGCGGCACCAAATTGTATTTATGACTGACATCCGGATGATGTTCAGACAAACGGTCATCCATCCAGAGGATAGGAGGTACCAATTGATTTTGTGGAGAGAGAGTCCTAGGGACCCCTTGTTGATTTATGAATTGAATACGAATACGTACGGTTTGGCTTCGAGCCCGTTTGTTGCGATTCGTTCTTTGTTGGAGTTGGCCGAGAAGGAGCGCTTGAGATACCCTCGCGCCTCCGCCATTTTGGCCAGTGACGTCTATGTGGATGACATTTGCACGGGCGCCTCATCTGTCTCAGAGGCGATTGTCCTGAGAGACGAACTCACCGCCCTTTTGAAGTCGGGAGGTTACGAGTTGAGGAAATGGATATCCAACTCGCCTGATGTACTGGTAGGTTTGCCCGAAGAGCACCAGCAGGACCCCCACCTATTCGAAAATGTTGATAATCCCCATGTGGTGACCGTCCTTGGCGTACAGTACAAACCGGTCTCTGACACGTTCACTTATTGTGTGGATTTACGACCACCGAAAGTCTGGACCAAGCGTTTAGTATTGTCTACTGTCGCACGTACCTTTGACCCCAATGGGTGGATTTGCCCCGTGCTGTTTATGGCCAAGTGTTTCTTGCAACGGTTATGGGCTTCGGGTGTGTCGTGGGATGAACCCCTCTCGGACGAGTTACTCCGAGATTGGTCGAGCTTCGTTTCATCCCTCCCCGAGATTAATGAAGTGCATTTGCCGAGGCTATTCCTCCCTTCTGAAAATTGTAAAGTTACTCTTCACGGCTTTTCCGATGCCTCCGAACGTGGATTTGCTGCGGCCGTGTACCTCCGCACCGTTACTGTTGACGGAGTTGTTGCTGTGCATCTGGTGATAGCGAAAAGCAAAGTCGCTCCCCTTCGGACTCGTCATACGATCCCGAGGTTGGAATTGTGTGGAGCTGCCCTCCTAATGCGTTTGTTGAACCACGTATGGCTCACATTAGGTCGATCTATTAAGATACAAGAGGTTTATGCTTGGACGGACAGTCAGGTCGTCCTTTGTTGGTTGAAGGCTCTGGCGCACACCTTGGACGTGTTTGTGGCCAATCGAGTGTCGCAGATTTGTAATTCCGACATCGAGTTGATTTGGAGACACGTGCCGGGAACCATGAATCCCGCGGATTGTGCGTCTCGGGGTTGTGTAGCCCCAACCCTAATTAACCACCCCCTCTGGTGGGGCCCACAGTGGTTGATGCGGCCTGAGTCGGAGTGGCCGCCCTCTCCAGCGTTGTCGAACGTAGCCGTTCCTGATATGCGGGCATGCGTCCTGGAGACTAACCCCGCCGGGGAAAAGGATTTGTTGTTGGATCGGTACAGCTCCTTACAGAAGCTGCTTGGTGTTACCGCTTGGATCAGATGTTTTGTGTACAATTGCAGAAACCCACGCGCGAGGCGTGATTCGTCGGTTCTCACTCCGGACGAGCGTAGGGACGCGCTCTTGTTTTGGGTCCGGAGACTACAAGCTGATAGTTTTGAGTCCGAGATTGAAATTTTGCGTTTAGGCCGTCGCAAGTTGAAGGGCGCGGTATCGCGATTGAATCCCTTCCTGGACGAGAGTGGGCTTTTGCGAGTCGGCGGAAGACTTCGAAATGCAAACCTGCCGTATGGAGCTCGTCACCCCCTTTTGTTACCTAAAGCCGGACATTTGACTCAACTGATAATAACAGATCGCCATGTGAATGCACAACATGCTGGCTGTAATGCTTTGTTGGCCATTTTGCAGCGTGAATTTTGGATTTTGTCTGCTCGTCGAGCCATTCGCACTGTGGTTTTCCGTTGTCTGCCTTGTTATCGATTGAAGGCCGCGACCATGCAGCCCCAGATGGGTGATTTGCCTGCTGACCGCGTCACGGAATGTAGAGCTTTTGCCGGAGTCGCCACCGACTTCGCCGGTCCCTTTACTGTAAAGGCTTCGAGACTGCGTAATGCTAAAACCTATAAGGCGTACTTGTGCGTGTTTGTGTGTTTGTCCACCAAGGCTGTCCATTTGGAAATTGTCTCGGAATTGTCTACCGAAGCCTTTGTCGCCGCCTTGAGCAGATTTGTTTCCCGTAGAGGACTGCCGACATTGATACGTTCCGATTGTGGTACTAATTATAAGGGAACGTGTAATTATCTTAAGGAAGTAGTTAAGTTTTTTGTTGATAATAAAATAGACATTGGAACCACCCTCTCCCGGCGTGGGATAATCTGGAAGTTTAGCCCCCCAGCTTGTCCGACCTGGGGAGGAATTTTTGAAGCTTGTGTAAAGGCTGCCAAGACACACTTGCGTCGCGTGATTGGAGAAACTATTCTCACGTTTGAGGAACTTGATACGGTATTTTGTAAAATTGAGGCCGTCCTCAACTCGCGACCCTTGTGCCCGTTGTCTTCGGACCCGAATGACCTGGAAGCGTTGACCCCAGGTCATTTCTTGATCGGACAGCCCCTTTTGGCTTTGCCTGAATATCCGATTCAGGATGTAGGATCCCATCGTTTGTCGCGATACCAACTTTTGAAACAGATGTCCCAAAACTTCTGGGCACGTTGGTCGATGGAGTATTTGCATATCCTACAACAGCGCGTGAAGTGGACAGATAAAACCACCCCACCCCAGACTGGCGACCTCGTGTTGATTAAGGATGCTAACCTGCCGCCCCTATGTTGGCGAAGGGGGCGCATTGTTAAACTCTACCCCGGAACTGACGGAGTTCCTCGTTTTGCTGAGGTTTTGGTTCGAGATTCGGTTTTGAAGAGAGCAGTTAGTGGGCTCTCCCGATTACCCGTAGATTGACGTACCGTTCTTAACGGTCCGGGGCGGGGGGATGTTCGGAAAAGATCAACGTTTCTGAACGCATCCCTAATGTCACGTCAAATTGACATTTAGCTGTCACTTGAAGTTGACAGTTCGCTCTGGATTGAAATTCTTGTAAGAAAAATGTCGGATTAATTTTGCTGAATTGTTAAAAACCGCTCGCGTTGAATGTGCCTGGCATATCGAGTTTGAATTGAATCTTAAATTATCCTTTGGATCCCGTTTTGTACGACCAAGATTTTGACGCCATCTCGACGAGTGGCCGGTCGCGAATAACCTTCTACCACGCGTTGTTGTCGGGACAATATATCTTAATAAGCAAGCCCGCGTGTGTTATTGTGTACCTATTGTTGAAGCGCCCAGTGTCTTGGGAACGCTGTGTTATTTGTGTTGTGAGTAAGGTGACGAATTGGTAAGGTCTGCAGAAGAACACGGAGCACATACCAAGGGGGCCCCCTTACACCACTTCTGCCCTGGAGGCCTTCGACACCACAAAACCGTATGTAAAGTTCACCTTAATTTAAGTTAAGTCGCTGTGTATCGCAGTCCAATTGTTCAGTTACATCCCGGCTGAAACCAAGTTTTGTCCGGAGTCTATACTCATGATAATTTTCCACTGCGCCATGCCGATTCCGCGGGAGTAAGCAGGGGTGTACTGAACAACTTACATACTTTTATGCAAAAAAAAAGAAACGTAACATGCACAAGAAATCGAAATTCCGGATAAAAAAAAACATTTAAACAAACTAACATCAAGCAAGCGTGAGCATGACAACATTATTGATGATGATGATGATGAAGCCTCGTCTAATGTAAGCACTTTTCGAATGAAAAATGTATTGTTTTTCTACGTTTAAATTTTTCAATTTGTTACTTTTTTACGTAATACTTATGATAATCCTTTGTATGACTGAAAGGAATCCTACTAATATTATAAATGTGAAAGCTTAGATGTCTGCTACTCAATCACGCCAAAACGGCTGAACGGATTTGGCTGTTTGGGATACTTTTGTAGCTTGGAGAGGAACATAGGCTTTTTATCCCTGAAAAATATCACATTCCCGCGGAATAACGTCGTGTAGTCCACGCAGGCGAAGCCGCGGGCGGAAAGCTAGTAAATAAATAAACATATAAATACAAAATATATATATATATATATATATAAGTATATGTTAAAATATAAAAACGTTAAAAACAGGTATTCGTTGATGTCACTGAGATAAACACATTATTCTACTTCGCTAAGTTTTGTCAGGATTTCCTTCTTAAACATACGAGGAGATTGGAGGAAAATGTCAATATCATAAAAGTAGTCGTTATATAACGATACAATTTTATAATATGGGGCACGTTGACCTGCATTCGTATTTATATTTTTAAGGTAAAAAAGTTTGTGAGGACGGATACTGCGTATTCTCGCAGAGCGCGTCGGAATTCGGTAGCAGATGTTGTTGGTCAACTCACAGCAGTCGTAGGCATTATGAATGATTTTGTACAAAGTCATTATACTAAGCATGATTCTACGTGCCTCTAAACTTTGTAAAGAGTATCTTTTTAAGGATTCACTGTAATAACATTTAGGTAACCGGCATAAGTAGTTGATTCTTTTAAGAAATTTTCTTTGTACCGACTCTATTAATAATTAATATTTGTTGTAATGTGGGTTCCAAATAGTTGTGGTGTATTCCAACTGAGACCTTACCAAACTTGTAAAAAGATATATAAAGGTAGTAGGCTTTCTAAACTTACATCCCACTCGCATAATAAACCCATACATTTGATATGCCTTGCTTACTATCCGAGCTATATGGTTATCAAGATGAAGCTCAGAATCTAGTAAAAGCCCGAGGTCACGGATACTATGAACTTTTTCAAGAGCTGTAGCTCCAAGATAATAAGCAAAGTTGGTTACATTGAGCTTCCTGGTAAAGGTTATAGATTTGTATTTTTCTGTATTGAGGTGCAATTTGTTTAGAGTGCAATATTCAACCAAGCGATCTAGATCTTCCTGGAGACTACAGCAATCGTCAAAGTTATGGATTTTTTTATAAACTTTTAGATCGTCTGCGTATAAAAGGAAATTGCTATTCTTGAAGCACTGGTCTATGTCATTAATAAAAATAAGAAACAACAATGGCCCTAAAATAGAGCCTTGAGGGACACCTGAAGTTGCCACAGTACTGTTGGAAGCGTAGCCCCTAATAACCACTCTTTGAGTCCTATTTTCAACGTACGACCGAAACCAACGCAAAGATTGACAGTAGCGAGATTGGGCGATAATTTTTAACATCACTCTTAGACCCAGACTTGTAAACAGGAGTAACGTTTGCACTTTTCCACGCTTGTGGTACAGTAGCTTCCCTCATACATTTATTGAAGAGTATCACTAGTGGGTCACATATACTATCAGCCGTTAGTTTAACAACACACATGTTTAACACACATGGTCGGAGATAACGAGGCCAGTGTGTTATTCATCGTATCTCCCCCCCGTGCCCGCGTCCCTTCGACGCACCCTCATCCACCTCTTCTGGTAAAGCATGCCGGGGGCACCTGGCGCGCCTTTCCACCATGAGGGCCCTGGATGAGCGACAGAATTCCCCGACCCCCCCACCTATGTTACCACGTCGCGGGGACACCTCTCCTTGGAGAGGCGAGCGGAGTGGCAAGCTAGTGTAGGCAATAAAGCTACTAGACCCCCACAGTAATTCCTCAGTCAAAAAAAAAAAAATACAGCATGATAAAGTATTAATAAATTAAAAGTATTGTATAAATTTCCAAAAAATAATAATAATAGGTTAGGTACTTATTTTTTAATGAAAGTCTTATTTCATTGATAACTTTTTTAGGAAAAATGCTCCATCTAAACCTTCTTCACCGGACATATTCTTGTAACGTATAAAAACAATACTTATATGAAATATCCAAAAAAATATCCCAGCAGAAACACTTAATTTTAATAAAATTATTGGGGTGACTTGGACCGAAAAATGTCTCTGTCGAACTTTTTTACGGAATTATACCATTTTGCCAAGCGTACTCATGTTTGAAAAAAGTTTTGGATTTTTATTAAGTATCACATACTAGTATAAATAACTCATTTGGTAAAATAAATTTGGACTGAGAAATTACTCGGTTCAATATATAAACAGATTTGTATATATAAGTATTTATGGCTCATGCTATTTCATAATTCAGCAAAGTTTCATCGACTGAGGAATTAATGTATGGGTCTCCATACAAATAATATGTTCTTTGCCTACACTAAGCGTCCGCAGGAGAATGCCAGACCTAGTCTGACATCCCCTCTTCACCGGGCGGATTCGCACTTTCTGCAACCCACGCCTCGGCCCCTTCGGTCTGTCTGTCTGCGTCAGGCGCTGTCGCTCTCGCGTCTTAAACCTTTTTTGGGACTACCCACTCCTCCACCCGTTTGCCCCTCGACGGGGGGAGTACAATCCAAATCATTCTAATTAAAATATAATTACTTTTTAATAACTTTACTGTATTGTAAAAATACTAACAAAAAGTATATTGTTCCAGCTCTAGTCTCCTTACGCGAGATATGGGACATAGTCAAAGAGAAGCTCCAGGAGTTATTCTACATAGTATTCAACTACCTGCGGTGTTTGGACCCTGTGGACTGCGCGCGCGCGTTCGACATCCTCATGGCGTGTTCTGCCAGCAGACGAGAACTGGTGTTCACTATCCTCGACTTCATCGCACATAAACTTGGGAAGCAGGTGTTTTCCAGCATCACTGCTGCGTGAGCTATAAGTTTGTTATAAGTTTAGCTAATTGGTGATCAAAGTTATAACTTCTTAAGAGCCATTTCGCACTTTGCAATTGTCTCGCTCGCACAATGAACATTTTTAAAGATTGTTTAAAGCGCGTCACAAACGGTGAAGATGCTATAATATTTTATCTTAAGATATCGTAAGATAAAATATTATAGCATCTTAAACTATCACACACGGTTAAGATACGATATACTTTGGAATCTTTTCACTCTTGATATCCGTCCTAGGTAGCGGACGAATATTCTGTAAACGATCTTATACAGGGTGATCAAAAATGAGCAATTCGGATTTGCTATTACACTAATTGGACAGTTCATCAGAAGATGATTCTGACCTGGAATTTGATATAAAAATTGCTATAGGTAATTCGAAGTCTAGATCAGTTTGGATAGAAAATCATACTATCATCATTAGGTAGGTACCTACTCCTTACGTTTGACGTTTCAAAGCGTCATTATTTCTAAGCAAACTTTTTGGTTAAACTAGGTGTAAACTTACTCTTCGTTTATTATGAATGTGTTAAGGCCCCAGTACAGGTTGGCCGACCATGGTCGGCGACCATGACCAATACATCGTACATCAACACTTTTGAAAGAACCTTTTTAAACTTGTTCGTTCAAAAGTGTCAATGTACGTGTATTGGTCATGGTCGCCGACCATGGTCGGCCAACCTGTACTGGGGGCTTTACGGGACCCCCTCGTCGGCCAGCGGTACACTAGCCGGAACTTCGGAAGTCACCGCATAGTATTCAATTAGAAGATGTTGTAGAGAACAAAAGATTGTTTCAGCACTTGGAGAGTTGTTTTATCAAATATTGTAAATTAGAAATATGAAAGAATATGAAGAATAGGAACTGTTACTATAATTAATTAATTGGCTATTTAATAGTTATTACATTTCACTTATAAATTTTTGGTACGCTAGCTCGCACGCGAGCTCTGTTCAGCTTGATTGTTCTGGTAGGACTGAATCAAAATGCTGAATAGGGCACGTGGAGCGAAGAATTTGAATTTGAATTACGAAAGAACAGTGGTACCTACAGCATAAAATTGATGGCCAGTACGTAAAAGTATAAAACTTTCCAGCCATTATGGAGTTTCTAACCATCCATAATGACTGGAACGAAACGGCATCGTTACAAATATTTTGACTTTTTCGTATTTATCCCAAAATGTTAAAAAAAATAAATGTCCACCCGTGCGAAGCCGGGGCGGGCCGCTAGTTCTCTCTATGCCCAGCACCGAAAACGGGACAACCTGTATACACATCTTTTCGTATCCAAAATATATATTTCGTATGTTAAGATAGTATCTTAACATGCAAAATATATATTTCCGTATCTTAACATACGAGATATACAGGGTGCATTTTTAACCACTCTCCAAATTTTTTCCAGGCTTTATGTATCATTAATAGATCACATTTATGGAAAAAAATAGGTAGGTAAAATTTGCACATTAAAATGATAACGATTAAATAATTACCACGATCGCATAGTCACCTAGTCACGTAGGTCAAACCACGGTCAAACGCCTCCCGCGCACAATACAATGAATGAAACAGCCGGTAAGGCGCGGGTGCAGGGGCACGGGGGGAACCGCGCCCGCGCCGCCCCGCCGCCGCCCGCCGGCCGCCGCGCCTCCCCGCCCGGGTGCCCCCGGCAACCAGCGTCCGGCAGCAACATCAGTCGGCCGCGCAACTCCTTTGCGTACATACATTTCCGTGTTTACTTCCGTGTTGCGCGCGCGCCGCCCCGGCCGTGCCAGCGCCGGTGCCGCGCCGCCGCCCCCTCGGCCGCCTGCCGTAGCGACACCCGCATGTATGTTTCGCGATGTATTCGATTCGGTCGTGAATAGGTAGTATGAAATGGTGCGTTGTTGTTATAATTTACATGTGGAGTGAAATAAATGTCGTGTTTATGTCGAGGAAGCACAAAGCCTAGCAGCATTTGAAAAAGTGAAAAGTGACACTGTAGGTACCTATTGTAGTGCGCGCAAAGTTAAAGGAGAGTGTAAAAACGTGCAAGTCTCTGCTTGGCGAGAAACGGTATGCACTTTGAACAATTCATAAAGTTATTTACCTATTCGTAGCGTAGTAAGCAGGACTTAAAAGTTAGGTAGGGTGAATTACGTTGTTTGATAAATGATTTTTCTTAGAATTCCTAACGAAAAATGCATATGAAATTGACCAGCCGCAATGAACTTCAAATGTTCACAAACCCGTAGGAGTACATTCGCGCGGCAGCGAGCGCAACACAAGTACACATGATCAGCTGTTCCAGTCAACCACCGCTCAGTTTAAATAGGCACCGTTAAATTTACGAGAAATTCAAGATATTGTATTGTGGTGTCTTTGATTGTGGTACTAACATTAAATCCTAATGGATTAAATTAGGAATGCGTTTTTTTCTAACGATTACGTTTCTTTAAGTTATGTAATTGCTCGCTACATAAGTACCTAGTTACTTCGTATTATTTTTTACTAGGTGATCAATACAAAACAATTGCATATCCTTTTAATAAATTTGATACTAATTATCATTCCATCTAAGCAGGAATCCCAAAAAATCTAAGTTTTCTTATTACGTTTACTTTTTACATTCACAATGCAATTTTTATTATTTAAAATTTTAAAATGAAGTACCTACCTATTAGAAAAAAAACGACCCGTCTCACAACTAGCTCCGATGGGACTCGAACCCACGACCTTTCACTATCCGGGCGAATGCTCTAACCACTGAGCAACTGAGTAACGACTCCGTATCTTTTACCTAATCCTTAGAACAAAGAAACGTACTGTAACTGGCGCCAAAATCACCCTAATGTTATCTGACACGGACTTTGTATCCGGACGGGGGCAGCGGTGTAGCACTTAGCCTTCATCATCATCACACCTGATGTTAAGTGGTGATAAGGCTGAGGGTGGAAGCAATACTCCCGATCCCGATATCTTCAATCACTGAGGAACTGGCTATCTTATCTCTAACTGCCTGAACACAATAATGTTAAAAACATGGGGTCTGATGCCGGTGGTGTGTACCATCACTACACCACAGAGGTGGTTAAAGCGAACTCTTGTAGTTGTGACCTTAGGTGACCCGTCTCGGCCGCCGGGACACGGGGTGGGCGCGGGGAGGGTATGCGGTCTGTCGCTCGCGCGCGCTCGGCCGTCGTCGGCGGGTCGGTCGGTCGGGTGCGGGGCGCGGGGAATATACCAGGCTATCAATGAATGAACTTATTGTGGGTGTATGTTTACTTAGCGCAAGCGGGCGGGGCGTTGCGCGGTGACCAAAAACGTAGGTCTTTTAGGGATAACTTTGTGATGACTCAACTTAAAAATTTGTACTAGGCGACACTAAAAGAAAATATACGTATTTCATCATTTTGCCTAAAGATTACCATATTCAAATTTGGAGAGTGATTTTAAATACTTCCTGTATATTTTGCCGTATCGCCTAGCATCTTAAGATACTTAATATGAAAATATATGTTATCTTCGGCGTGTGTGATGGTCCATTGAATTGTATGGCGAGCGATATTCTATGTTAAGATAAAATATTATAGTATCTTCACCGTCTGTGACGACCTTAAAACACATTGTGTTTTTTAGAAAAGTGTTTCATTATGTCCCTACAACGCAATTAGTTATACATTATTAAACATATTTCAACATTGTCAATACTGCAATAATACTAGATCTACGAGCTTAAAGTTTTTAAAAATTGACTTCCTAGATCTAACCAATACTCAATTGAATGAATAAAATAACTTATACAAAATATCCGTAACATTGCGTTGTAGGGACATAATGAAACACTTTTCTAAAAAACACAATGTGTAAGATTTTAAATTATTTTTATGCATTCACAATGCAATTTTTGTAAGTAATACACAATCACATACACATACGTAATGACTATCACATTATTCCTATTACTTAACACAATGTGTTTTCCACAATCTATGAAAATGTTGCATTGTGCGAGCGAGACAACTGCCAAATGCCTGTAATTGCGAAATGGCTCTTAATACTTAAACGGCCTTATTAATAAACAAGGAGTAAGTTTACACCTAGCTTAAGCCAAAAATATTGCTTAGCAATATTACCTACTCCTTACGTTTGACGTTTTAAAGCGTCATATTACTAAGCAATGGAGAATGCCGATTTTTCCATACAAGTTGTTAGGCCATGTTTGCGCTTTGATGAAATTACCGTTAATCTATAGTAATTTTCTCGAGATTATGTGGGAAAAATATCATTAAAATGTAATGCGGGAGAAAAGAGAAATCTCAATCTCAAGGAGCCGTTTTGAGGTTATAATTTTTTGACATTTTCGTATTACTTACCTAAATGACGTTTTGTTATTTTCCTCTTTTGTCGCAAAAATATAGGTACCTTGTCTTTTGAAATCAATATAGATTCCTCCATCATTTGCTTGTTGTTTAGCGCTCTTTTTACGTGACGAGATTTGTAAGTATTATTAGGCCTCGTACGCACGTACGCACCGACAGGTGGCTTGCTTAGCGCCAAGCACTTTGATTTGATGCAAGCTATTTGATTTTTTCCCTTGCAGGGAAATCGGGTAGGCAGACTCGCATCCCAGCTTCTTTTCTCGCACGTCACTGTCACATTAGCACTAGTAACTGGCATGCTAGGCATGTACGTATCAAGCGGGTTACAACTATTTTGAGCGCGACTATACCTGCGCTAAATCCCCTCTACTAGCATTTGACAGTGTTCTTCTTTCGCTGCGCGCACTGTACTTACCTTACTTAAGTGCATAAGCGCCCCACAAATGGTCAGTTCGCCTGTCGGCAACGGCCTGTCAGATGGCCGCAATCGGCACACACTCACAGTTTCGTAAAAGGTTTAGAACTGACAGCTAATCCGCCGGTATAGTGTGTGGCCGCAGTCAATATTGACAGTTATCGGCTATCAACTGCTCGTGTGTGGCCTCAACGCCGGCTATTGACGCAGGGAATGACCGGTCTAGTGTGTGGCCGATGGAGGTCTAGGCCGACCGGCGAACTGACCGTCTGTGGGCTGCTTTAGGGCACTTAGGGCTTTGACAATTTGAACAGCATTTTCAAGTTTATAACATGATTTTATCAAGTTTCAGCTTCTATTGTTACATATTTTTAGTGTTTTTTTTTAATAGGTAATGTTATTTAAGTATCTGTATTTTTTCGTCAAACAATGAAAATAAAACATGTTTCCTAATATATTGGCTGTACGGACTTAGATCCCTTTGCCTTTCTGATAATGGAGGAATGTTAAAAAAAAATACAAAATAGGTAAATTCAGTGAAACTATTTTCTCTATAACTTTTTAACGCCACATTTATTTTAATTATTTCTTGTTTCATATGAAAGCATTTTTTATTACCTTTTTTGTGGTATAAAATAGTTAAGACGCATCAGGGCCCGGAATCCGGCATTCTCCTTTTTGGTTTAAGCTATAGGTGTAAACTTATTAAAATTTAAGTTAAATATGTAACAAAGTCAGTTATGACACTGGTGATTGTAGATTATTTAAACTTTATTAGTAAACATTTAAAATTAAAAGAGACTCAAGATATGACCGAAAAAGTTAATAAAATAATGAAAAATAATGTATGAATTAAATGAGCACGATCGTAACTGTTTTTGTAACATTTGGAGTCTCATATTCTTGCCTAAACTAACCTTTTGACGTGTTTCTAAAGTGCAAGCCCCACTGCAAGCGAAGCTAACTGAAAAGAGATATCGTTTTAATCTGCATTACATATGACGAACTATAGTACTTTATAAATTTTATAAAGTTCTAAATAATACTAATAGAATGCATTAAGGACCTCTTTTTGTCGAAATAGACTACATTTTTCTAAACCGAAGCTGTTTTCTGTCTGTTTGACTATATTATTATTTTATTTGTATCTAATACCTAAGTGCCTCACTGTGTGTGCCTTTTTACTATGCGGTCAGTGCAAAATAATATCCTTAGGTTTCCTACTTGGTAACAACTCGGAATATGACGCAAAAAATTACAATGTAAGTAAAAAACAATAAAAGTATATACTTACCTCATTTTATTTTTAGCAATAACAACTTGCATTATATTATATTTATAAATTCCCATTTGTTAAGTGCCCCGGTAAAGTGACTCGGTAACGATCAATCGCAATTGACAATGTTTACGTCATTGAAGGACCAAATGATCGTCTACAGAGGCAATTGAAGCGATTGTCATTCGAAACTACGTGATTGATGCGAATGATGGAAAGCCCATTGACAATCGCGAATGACGCTAACAATTGATCGTCTCGTTGTGCGATTGACAGATTTTTCGGTGAGAAACATGGCGCGAGCAATTGACGCATCGAATGAAGCTTCGTCATTCGCACCTTCAATTGAAACGGTCAATCACGTAACAATTGACGAATGACGATTGATCGTTACCGGGGCACTTTACCTGGGAAGGCAAATCAGAGGGTATGTTTGGGTGACCGTTTTTTTACTAGGTATGTATTTTAGTACTGTGATTTTTAGTTCATAATTACTAACTTGTGGCTTAGTGTTGAAGCTGTAAATTATTAGTATCTAATGTGTATCTGTAGTGTATAAAGGCTTTTGACTTGATAATCGTCACGATATCTACCAGTATTCTGACAATATGGAATCTTTCTGATAATGTAGTACTTATGTACCTATCGATTACGTAGTAGGTAACTATTTAGGGTGCATTCCGAGTCGCGCTGTCAGCGATGTCATCGCGCTGATTTGCGTACCGAATCACCGTGAGCGCGATAACGACATCTCGTGCCATCTTGTGCTTACGCCGCGCCGGCGCCGCCCATGCTCCGAACGATATTTACTGTGACAATCTGACAGTTGTCTGTTTATATTTACTTCAGCAGGTGTATTTTTTATGAAAAATCGTTAAAAAACCATATCCAAGTGCGAGTCGGAATCGACGAGTAGAAGATACCTCCTCAGCGTCAATGTTTAGTCAACATAATCCATCTTCCGTTAAATTCTAATACAATAAATTGGTCAGAATTTGAGGTTATTCAGTGAGCGTTATGAGCGCGATTACGAATGTTCCGAATCGTTGACAGGTCCCAATTGTCTTAGCGCGATATCTGAATCGGTACCATTCATCGGTACGCTTGATAACGCTGCCGGCTACCCAAAAGCAAAACACAGTAAGGCCCAACTTCAATATAATATTTTTATTTAGTGTCCTGATTTGCCTAGTAAAATTTTACAAAATGGTCTGATCCTCGTAGCGCTACGTTGTCTAGAGCCTGAATTATTTAAAGAAGTTTAAAGAGACAAAATAGGCCACATCAAACACACACAGTACGTCTCAGAAACAAAATCAAAACACATTATGAGACATCGGTGTTACGTGGTCTTACTAGGTTTTGCTTTTTTTCTCTGACATACTTAATTATGCTTATGGCAGAGCAAAAACACATTTCTGCTCGTCCTGTAAAATTTTCTAAATGCATCTTACTGTGTTTTGGTTTTGCGCTGATTTTAGTCTGAATCGGAATGCACCCTTAGTAATCTGTGCGTGATACCGATTCTGATAAACACAGGTCCCTGTAATTTTTTTAAACTAATTATAACCCCCGGTAGCCCCCCTGGGCTACCGGCTAAAAATTATGGGTATGGACATGGGTTTCATTTGTCATTTGAAGCATGGGCTTCAAGAAAAGACAAGACATGGACATGGGTCCATATCCATATTTTTGTACAGGGGCTGGCTGACCCACTAATGTATGTAATTAGTAGGTTGTAATTGATACCAACCAACTACAGCGAGGTGTGAGACAGGGAGACGTCATTTCTCCGAAACTGTTCACAGCTGCGTTAGACCCTTTCAGCTCATAATGTCAACTTCTCATAACGTCAACCGGACAAAAAATGCACATTTCTTATAACGTCAACTTCTTAGAATGTCAACTTCGCAAAAAGACAACTTCTCGAAATGTCCACTTCTCACAATGACAACTTCGCATTTGGTCAACTTCTCATAAAGTCGACTCTCAAATGATATATTCGCAAAATGACAACTCTTCATAATTTGTGTTTTAAATGGCTAATAAAAAAAAACATGGTTTTACATTACTTTTTTATTTATTTTGCTAAAAGATTTTCTAAAAAATCGTGGTCAAAGTCGGGGGATATCATAGTATTATGTGGGTATTATTATTAATATGTAGGTGATGAAAATAAAATCTCAAAATTTGTATAATCAACCAACTATCTATAATTATGTAAGTGCGATGTATCAATACATAATAATACATATAAATAATTCCAAAATAATTTCAAAAACCAAACTTCACTCCGTGTGGAAGGTAGCCAACATTAATTTCTTTATTTAAACAAAAAAGGCACAAAAAAATATTTTTCCAAAACTAAGAAAAATGCAGATTTTCATTTTGCAGTGCAATTAAATTTTTTTTTATTGGAACAAAGAAAGTCGCAAAAATATAAGTTTTTTAAAAAATGATGAAAGGTTGAGATTTTCATTCTGCAATTCAATTAAATATTTATTATATTTTCTATCAAAAACTATGTCACGACGTCTTCTCCTATTTCTTAAAACTGTGAACATACTATCCGTAATCCTTTGATCCCAATATTTTGTTTCTTTTCTTAATTTGTATAAAAAGTAATACAAGTTCGGGTTCTTTTGAATGCGTCCATTTATACGCCGATGCCAACCTTCCAACGCATTCGTGGTACGGTGGCGTTGACCCGCACAACTTAAAATATTTGGTGAAAAGTTGGGATACCACTGTCTCTCGAAATACCGACGAAAACGCTTCATTTCGTCAGTGCGAGGCGATATGTTCAATATATGACGCCATGCGTCAGGTATCAAATTTTCTGGTATCAGTGGAATCATTGCTGTCATTCTAATGATGTTAGGTCCTTCGGATGACCTATCTAACTTTATTTTTTTTGCTTTCTTCCACACTGCCTCATACCATCAGCGAAGTAAGCTCCTGATTTTGTATTTATAACCCGCCGAGCTGTTATTGTTGAAAATACAATCATTTTATCATCATTACCGTCTTCGAATACTAAAAAATTTTTTGCTAACGCTTCTGGGATCGATATATTTTTTAAATTCCTGTGATTGAGTAAATCGGTATTTAGATATCTCTTTCTAGCTCTATAAAGACTATCTTTTATTGAATGGAAACTGGGTATTACATCACTTTCACTTCTATTATTCCTTCTCATGTCACTAAAAGCTTCCTCCACTATTTTCTGCACTGGACCAAGATCATCACAAACTGCGACCTTTAACTCTTCTTTCTTCTTTTTCACTTCATTTTTCAATACGCTTGGTTCGCAAAAATGATCAACTTCTTTTCCTCTCAAAATTCTTTTCCTCTCTTTATCAAGTGTGATGGACGCATTGCAAATGTTACGAGAAACGCACCGCCATAGAGTAGTTTCATTTAAATTTATTTTATGTTGAGTATAACGATGTCCATCTTTACGCATTAGTATCTGACGACCTTTTTGACTATTAATAAGCTCAAAGTCGCTAGACATGGTTCATAACACTTTTTAAATAGCTATAATTAAATTATATTAAATGCACCGATGTTTTCCTGTTTTGCTTAACAACAATTTATTCCTTTAACTTTGCTCAAGTATGGATTTGGGAACAAATTATATCAAACTACCCTCATGTTATATGATAAATTAATATCAAGTAAGCATAGTCTGTAAGTATAATAACGACAACCTTTCATAAAATTAGATTACTTTCACGTTAATCGTAACAAAGAAAAGTAAGTATATTTTATTGTTATTCAAATGTTAAATAGTAAACAAATACTTAGGTGTATGCAATAACTGTCTCCGTAAACAGTAACCATTATCTGTTTCATCGCGTTGCGGATAGATGGCGCTAGAATATACTATATAATTTAAAATCATTTTAAAGTGAAATGATTTACCTAAGGCCATAGAACCTTTTAATTTTGGGAATATATATTGTACTTACGATAAAATGATGATTGACGATGATTACCTATTTTTAATGTTAATCTACACTACAGAGTAATGTTATTCTAATCTATTTTTAAGAATTTGTACTGTATTATTTCTTTTTTTTTGTGTGTTAAATAAATCTGTATATCTATCTAATGTTGATGGCGATTGATGATGAATACATGAATTTTCTTAATAATTAGCCATTTAAAGTACAAACAAATTACGAAGAGTTGTCATTTTGCGAATATATCATTTAAGAGTCGACTTTATGAGAAGTTGACCAAATGCGAAGTTGTCATTGTGAGAAGTGGACATTTCGAGAAGTTGTCTTTTTGCGAAGTTGACATTCTAAGAAGTTGACGTTATAAGAAATGTGCATTTTTTGTCCGGTTGACATTATGAGAAGTTGACATTATGAGCTGAAAGGCGTTAGACGATATTTTTAAGCTACTGGACTGGAAAGGATTCGGCATTAACATCAATGGCGAGTACCTAACACACCTGCGGTTTGCCGATGACGTAGTTCTCATGGCTGAGACCTTGGAAGACCTGAACACAATGCTCGAAGATCTCAGCAATGCTTCCAGTGTCCAGTTCAAAGAGTGGGTCTGAAGATGATAAGGATAAGACGAAAATCATGTCCAATGCCCATGTTGCATCCGCTCCAGTTAATGTTGGGAACATTACACTCGAAGTTGTTGACCACTATGTCTACCTAGGACAGACAATCCAATTAGGTAAGTCCAACTTCGAGAAAGAGATCTCTCGTCGAATCCAGCTCGGATGGGCAGCGTTTGGGAAGCTCCGGCATATATTTGCGTCCAAAATTCCTCAATGTCTCATGACTAAGGTCTTTGACCAGTGTGTGTTGCCAGTTATGACTTATGGAAGCGAGACGTGGTCTTTTACTATGGGTCTCATAAGAAGGCTCAAGGTTACCCAGCGAGCAATGGAGAGAGCGATGCTTGGTATTTCCCTGCTCGATCGAATCAGAAATGATAAGATCCGCAGGAGAACTAAAACGATCGACATCGCTCGAAGGATTGCTCAGTTGAAGTGGCAGTGGGCGGGACACATAGCGCGGAGAACCGATGGCCGTTGGGGCGGAAAGGTTCTCGAATGGCGACCGCGAACCAGACGACGTTCCGTGGTTGGCCCCCTACAAGGTGGACCGACGATCTGGTCAAGGTCGCGGGAAGCCGCTGGATGCGGGCAGCGCAGGACCGATCGTTGTGGAGATCCTTGGGGGAGGCCTATGCCCAGCAGTGGGCGTCGTACGGCTGAAATAATGATGATGATTGATACCAACCATCCTTGTAGTCCAGGTACTAAATAAAAAATACCGTTTTCGGTTGTTTGAAATTAATAAATTGACAATACATATAAATATAAAATTACCTAAACAAATATGTGTACACGACCAATAATTATGTAAGCAACATTAGGACTGTCATATTACAATATTGACTTTTGTGGCATATATAGGATCGTTTTATTTCGGAAGGCTTCAATGTGACAAAGCCTTTAGGTTAGGCGCATTTGGTCCAATTCGCGATTGGTCCAATTCCCATTATTCGCGTTTAGTACAATTCTCGGTTGGTCCAATTCGCAGTTGGCGTAATTTGCAGTTGGTCCAATTCGCACTTGGTCAAATTCGCGTTTGGTCCAATTCGCGATTGGTCCAACATAAAGCGTAATTTATACAAATAAATAAAATTGGAGTGTCTGTTTGTAATATTAAAATAACCGCTTTTTACTACCCTGCATATGATTATATATAAGTACGGTACATATACCAAAATAACACTTTAAATTTTTTGTCTGTCTGTCTGTTTGTTCCGGCTAATCTCTGAAACGGCTGGACCGATTTTGACGGGACTTTCACTGGCAGGTAGCTGATGTAATAAGGAGGAACTTAGTTTCACTTTTTATCCCGGAAAAATATGAGATTCCCGCGGGATCACCACATTCCCGCGGGATAACGTCGTGTAGTCCACGCGGGCGAAGCCGCGGGCGGAAAGCTAGTTGTAGTATAAAATAGATTCCGTTCTACAACGTGTTAATGAATTAACCCAAAACCTCTTAGGTGGTGATTGTGCTCATGAATATGAACAACTTTTACTATGGGACCAACTCTGCAACTCAACAAAAAAAATCAGCTGTTTCATACAAATTGTCAATACCTACTCGACCAAAATGTATGGATCAGCTGATTATTTTTGTTGAGTTGCAGAGTTGGTCCCATAGTAAAAGTTGTTCATATTCATGAGCACAACCACCACCTAAGAGGATTTGGGTTAATTCATTAACACGTTGTATAACTTGGGAAAGATTATAAATTTTGGCCCAACCGCGAACTGGATCAACTGCGATTTGGACTAACTGCGAATTGGACTAACTGCGAATTGGACAAACTGCGAATTTGCCCAATTGCGAATTGGACTAAGTGCGAATTGGACATTTTTTGAACATACCAAATGCGCCTAAAGGTGACAAAGTTCTATGTTGTTCACATAATTATTGCTCATGTCTGTACATTTCTGTATTCATATCTAATTTTATAATAATAAAGAAAACTTTAAAATGATATTTTATCATACTTTTGTGCTCAAATATATATTTATATTTGAATTGACTATTAAGTACTTACTTGTATTTAGTTTTTAGTTTTAAAAATAATTAAAATGTGATATTTTGTTTTGTATACTTATGGTTTTTCTTTTTAGCACTTTTTGCACTTTTGGTTTTTAGTTTTAGTGCTTGTTTCTATTATTTTTGCCCAATTAGATATAAACAAGGTGTTGAAATAAACATAATTTTTATAAAGTATGTACTTACCTGCTCTTTTATTACAAGCTTCTTATTAACTTGCCATGTTATTTAGTTAGTTAGTGGGAAACAAAACTTTTGACCCACTTCCCAGTGTCCGATGGAGCTGAAAATTTGTATAGAGGTTTGGTTTAGATGACAATACAATATTTAAGTGCAGGGGGCGATTCTTGTCGAATAAGAGATATTTCACGCCACTTATTTTGGCACACAACACAAGCCAAGTTTTATGGCGCGTACTGTCAAAAAATATATCACTTAAAAATGTCTATGCCCAACGCTCGACTTGCAACGAGTGGTCAATGGCAGCCGATGTGAATGTCGCGCAAGCTGTATTTTTAAAAGCTGTAGAAATTTTTGTGGCAACTCTGCTCGCGCCTGGGACGTTTTTGGCGCTAGTTACAGTACATTTTTTTGTTCAAAGCTAATAGAAAAGATTAGTATTCGAATTTGACGATGTCGAATTCGAGATATCTCTATAGATCTGAGAATCGCCCCCCTATCAGCAAAAAAGCTTGTCATGTCATGAAAATGAAATGTTTACTAAAAACTTATTGAAAACATAAAAGGCACTGAAACTATATGTATACAGAAACGATGTAGGGTAACGGACCCCAATGCTAGCACTGCACCAAATAATCAGCACTCCGAATTAATAGTAAAATTATAAGGTTTTCACTAACTAGGTAATTTAAGTTACCACTTGGAAAAATAAATAATTTGCTGTTTTTGGTATCCTACTCCCGGCAATACCATACTTTCCGACTTCAAAATTGCGAAAAAATTGTGATCAAACGTTTGTATCCTGCAGCTTGTCCTGTTTTTGCCAGTTCCTTGAGATCGAAGGTAGGTAAGTTCATGTGTTTAAATTTTTTACTACTTATATTAGATCTTTTAGATATTTTATACTGAAACTTTTAATTTCTCTGATTTATAAGATAGTTTATGAGGATAATCTGAAAAGAAGAACTTGCGGTTATGATGATATAAATTGGTAAATATGTGGTGCTGATATATGGATTTACTCTTTTGCGATTTTCTAATTATCAGCACTGGTGCAGATAAGTGGAAAATAGTACGTAAATTTTATTCCAAATTTTTTTTGCAAACCGGGTTTATTTTGTGTAGTTTTTTTTATCAAAGTAGGTTATGCCTTCGGAATCTATATCTTTAGCATAGTGCTGAAACTGCATTTGCCGTTTGTCAGCATAGTATTAATAATTGGATCAAAAGCATGATAATGTGGTTATCCTAGCATTTCATCATCTTTTCTTTTTTCAGACCCCCCTAGTTCATGAAACCAAAGGAAGTAAATAAACTTAATAAAAGAAAAAAAATACACAAACAAAAACAAAGAAGAAAAAGAAGAAAGAAAAATAGAAGAAAGAATAAGCAAGAGAATAGAAAAAGAAAATAAAAGAATATATTTGATTGAAGATGTATTGCAACGACTACTTATTTTTGTTTATTTCTAGTTTAATTAAGATTACGAAAAGGGGAGATTTTGTTTTTAAATTTGTTTTTGGGTGTCTATTATTGCTGTTATAGCTAGTTATATTAAACGGGCGTCAATAGGCGCGGCATTTGAAATAACGCCCAAATGAAAGCTTTTTAAAAAGCTACATGAACACTATACCTATAGTAAGTATAATTCTGTCAAGTCTGTTAATTTCTTATTCTTAAATAAAGAGACCATTTTCAGAACATTGTTTTTATACAATATACCTATAAATAACGAATTATATCAAATTTCAATTAGGTGGGCGTTAAACCACTACAGCACTTTACTTTTTACCTTACTACTTAATACCTACTATAATAAACTTGGAATCGCGGGCAGGGGCGTATTTTGATATTTGGCGCCCTGGGCTAGTTACGTGGGCCGCCCCATACGTTCAAGAAAAAAAAAATCTTTATAAATTGCAAAAAACTTCAAAAGAATACACATCGCACACGCTCTAAGATAAAACAAAAAATAAAAAAAAATCAACCAAATAATCATTCCAGTTGATTTTTTACAAGCTTTTTATTAACTTGCAATGTTAGTTAGTTAGTGGGGGACAAATCTTGCAAGCTTAATTTGACCCACTTCCCAGTGTCCGATGGAGCTGAAATATACAGGTTTGGTTTAGATGACAATACAATATTAAAGTACAGTCAGCAAAAAGCTTGTCACAAAAATGAAATTATTACAAAAAAAATATTTGTTTTTTACTTAAAATATGAGTTTTAGGTGTTGTTGACAATTAAGGAGGTTAACTTTTTGAATTTCTTCAAACAAATGAGAAATAAAATTAAGGTACTTACAGATCATACCAAAGCTGAGCAGGGCGGCCCGAGCCACCCTGGTAAACGTTTTGAATTAAATCAGAAGAATGAGAAATAAATATAGGTAAAGATCATAACAGGTGGGCACCAAACGCTGAGCGGGGCGGGCAGCCCGAGCCACCGTGGTAAACTTTTTGAATTTCATCATACAAATAAGAAATAAAATTTAAGTAAAGATCATAACAGGTGGGCACGCAAAGTTAAGCGGGGCGGCCCGAGCCACCATACTAAACTATTTGTATTTCATTTGACAAATGAGAAATAAATTATAAGTAAAGATCATAACAGGCGGGAACCCAAAGCTCAGCGGGGCGGGCGGCACGAGCCACCCTGGTAAACTTTTTGAATTTCATCGGACAAATGAGAAATAAAATATAGGTAAAGATCATAACAGGGGGATATCAGAAGCTGAGCGGGGCGGCCCGAGCCGCCCTGGTCAACTTTTTGAATTTCATCAGACAAATATAAGAAATAAAATATAGGTAAATACCCCAAGAGCTATCCGATATTTTTGTAAAAAATTCAATAACAGGCCAAATTTTTGTAAACGGCCCTTAAATATAATTTTAAGAGACTATGTTTTGGAATCCAACATAATATCGCATTGGAAGGTATTAAAAAAAAAGTTATACCCCGAAAATGGTGCAATTCTTTCAGCAAATATGCTATCACCAATTTTATCGGTAACATGTGTTTATGTTAACCATATCTAAGCACCAAAGTCGAAATCCATAAAGATAATTATAAAACGGGAAACTAATACTTTAGGAAGAAGTCGGTTGTTTCTGATAGCATTTTTAACATAGGTGTAATCCCAATTTGAGTTTACGTAGAGAGTTTTTTTTAAGTTTATTTGTTTTTCATTTACAAATATAGGGGGATTATATACTTTTACGAAATATAATAATAAATGTATTCAAATGTAAAGTGAATAACACTTATACCATTTTTGCCTATTTTTTATAGATTTTTTAAAGCTTTGTATTTGTTTTTTTTTTTAATGTCGCTGTCATAAATATTGGTGGATTACTAATGAATTATTTATTAAACTAGATAATCTAATTTTCAATGTTAAGAAATTACTGATATAGAATTATTGTTGAGTCTCCATAGAGCGAATTAGTTTGGCTCTCGGGCTAAAAAATCATAACAATCGGCACCAAAAGCTGAGCGGGGCGGCCGGCATGAGCCGCCCTAGTAAACTGTCGAATTTCATCAGAGAAAAACCATTTTAAGTAAAGGTCAAAACAGGTGGCAGTGCAGAGCTGAGCGGGGCGGCCTGAGCCGCCCTGCCTTGCCCTACGTAGCGATCGATCGCCCTACTTGCTTGATATAACCAGACAATGATTATTTATTACTAGATTTATAGTTTTAGGGGAGGGGAGGCCTATGCCCAGCAGTGGGCGTCGTTCGGCTGACATGGTGATGATAATTATGAGTTAGACATTTAAAATATTAGTAAGTTTTTGATTTCCTTCCGACTTCCGAAGACAAGCGGGCGCCGCCAAGCTGAGCGGCAGCTAGCAGCCTGCCGCCCTGGGCCATGGCCCCCTTGGCCCTTAGGTAAATACGCCTCTGGTCGCGGGGTTACTTTAGCTGGCGCAATGCGGCATAGCAAGCTGCTGGTTATCGTGACACATAGGTACCCGTGCCGATATCGGTGTAGTATCGTGTCGGTGTCGTTATCGTCCAGTGTGAAAACGCCCATTGTATCATAACTTTTTTCTTAACAATAATTAATATTCTTTAATTTATTGTTAAGAAAAAAGGTTCTCTAATATAAAAATTGTGTATATTATTGGAACCAAAAGATTTTAGAAATCTTTTAAGAGTATATTCCGAGCAGTTTGAATATACATTAAGTTTAATAACCAACTAAAAGCGCACGCCGCACGCTGCACGTCCGTCTCGAACAACGCACGGGCGCCAAGCCAACTATTCAACCACTACACTAGTTCTAAATCGTAGCGTTGCGATTACACTTGCCTAAATTGGATACAATTTAGGAAGCAGAGCGATCGGACTCTAACTGTTCTTTCTGCGATTACATCTTCCGATTTCCTAATTAGATTTCCTACAAATTGGATAGTGTAATAAGTGCTTATGACGTCACAAGCAACTATCGCGACCAATCGTGGAGCGTTCATACTCGGGTGATCTTTTTTAAAATTTTATCGATTTTTAGTTAAAATTTTAGTTTTAGTTGGTTATAATTAATTGAAAAAAGATTTTTTAAGTTTTTCCATTAAATATATGTCGGAGCTATTTCATTGGAAAGACTAGTCGCGCCATCTATCGATGCAATTATGAGTTATCGGAACTATTCCGTGGGTAATACAAGCAACGCCACCTTTCGGTGGTTTGGTAAGGTTTTGAAGTTGCCAGTTTGAATAATCGAATAAGATTAGTAACGCCATCTGTTGTGGCTGTTAGCAAACTTTCCCTGAGTCAGTAGTTCGAGTGAGTAGTCTGTGGTAGCGTGTCTATGCGACCTGTCAATATCGGTTGACGTCTGTCGGTGAGACAGTGAGTGTTAATCTGCTGGTGAAAAGCTATCATTCTATTCTTGGAGCTCGACCGCGCCGGACGTGCGCACTGATTCATCTAACCACGTACAAAATGGCGGACGGAGATGAGATTTTACAACGAAATCCATTTCTATCTGCGACAGCAGCGGTGGGATCGGAACAAAATGGCTCCAGTACGCATAACCAACATAGTGCTACCGTACAAAACGAATATTTCGGAGTTTGCGACGTGCCACATGAAGAAAATAACCGTGAGTCGAACGCGTGCTTGGAAGATCGAAATACGTTTTCACAATCGGGTACCAGCGGTGTCGTTTGATATGTGGTCATCGTTTTTTCGTGGCTTTGCGGAAAATGTGCTTGGAAGATCGAAATACGTTTTCACAATCGGGTACCAGCGGTGTCGTTTGATATGTGGTCATCGTTTTTTCGTGGCTTTGCGGAAAATGTGCTTGGAAGATCGAAATACGTTTTCACAATCGGGTACCAGCGGTGTCGTTTGATATGTGGTCATCGTTTTTTCGTGGCTTTGCGGAAAATGTGCTTGGAAGATCGAAATACGTTTTCACAATCGGGTACCAGCGGTGTCGTTTGATATGTGGCCATCGTTTTTTCGTGGCTTTGCGGAAAATGTTCATGCCGAAGCTAGTACCTACGTTTGATCCAGACGATTGTGAATTTACGGCAGTGGTGCAGGTGTGTCGTTAATGGTTTGACGTGAATAAACCATCACCGCACTCGGAATTTGTGGACTGATGACGAAACAAGAAATTTGGCGTTTACCAATCTACGTGGCCAAGCTCGCTTCTACCCGCTTTGCAAGACGGGATCGGGCTTCGACTTATGTGAAGTCTTCAACCAACAAGTTGGCGCTGATTGGCCGCTTAGTGACGAGTTTGGGCTAAGCTGACGAGATCGAAGTGGTCATCTGAGGTATTTGTGATAATCAGGTATGCTCAGATTAATTGAAAAACTAGCTGACTCATTGTACGGGATGTTTTTGTTGTTGATTATCAATAGCAAAGGTTTTCATTTAACGTTTTATTCACGCTTTTACTAAGTATTGTTGCCTAGTTACCGAGTATTCTTGCCTGTTAATAACTTAACAGCGAGAACAGCTTGCAGTGTTCTTCATACGTTCGTGTCGCTGTGCTATGCCTCAGTGAGAGCTGTTGACGTTTGCTGGTAAGGAGATTTAAAATTCGACTAGAGTGGTAAGCTCGATTAAGTTCCGTGGGGTTGCTAGTGGAGCGGCCGTGTGAACGGACAGACTGAAAGGTTTGTGTACGTTCTTAAAGTGTTTAGCCGTCGTGGAAGACCACGGGCGTCTTGGATGGCTGCTCTTGGCGAGGTCCAACTGGCGATTAATAGTACGGTTCCTAAAATAACCGGTGGGAGTTCTTTTGGATTGCTGTTGTGCTTTAATAAGAATTCACCATGGATTGAAGTGTTGCTTCATGAGTGCCAGAGTTTGATCTTTGTGATATTGGGCTGGAAGTTTAACTCAGGATGGACGAGCAGGTGTGTGTCACGGCAAGTTTGTCAAAGCGACAGATACAAAGTGGACCCGGTAGCCGGTGGACACAATCTTTACTGTACCGGTGACAGCGGCGCTATCTCCTGGATTTCTTCCGCCGATGGCGGGCGCGGGTTCGAGCTTCTACTCCTTCCCCGGGCTTCATCTTGTGGGGCTGCTGCCCCACGGTGTTTGGTGTCGCTTACGCGGCCGTTCTCTGATGAGAGGTGTGCCCCACTGGATGTTTGCGGCCCTCGTCGCGGTCAGCCAGCCAGGTGAGACCCCATTTGGGGAGGCACAGCTGGCGCCTGCGAGCAAGCTCGCAAACGGGGTAAGGGCTATAATTTTGGAAGGGATATTAGGTAGGAATAAAGGAGTGAAAGAAAGGGCTAGGGAGATAGCGGGGGCACCACAATGTCGTGTGGCAGCGCCCACTTCTTTTTGGCTCTGGTGTTGTTGTTGGCGTTTGCAAGAGGAGCTGGTTCTTCTGTGGTCGTCGGCAATGGTCTTGCGGGCGCAATTTGGTGAGCAGTTTTCATTTTGTCATTATTTGTGCAGTAATGGTTTTACATTGAAAGCTCCGCGCTTTGTGTAGTAACGGTTGATCACGCACAATTGTGATGACCACATCTACTGTGTTCCACAGTTTATTGAATCGAAGGTTTCTCATGCAAAATTAAGTAAATTAAAACTAGTCCTACCTTAGGGTAAGGGATACTGTCCGTAATCCAGGGGGCTGGTCGCTGTCTTGCCGGCGCGCGCGCGCCTGGCCAAGTAGGTCTTCACCCAACCCCGAGGGGAAACTCTTATAGCTAACACTCTTAAAACTACACAATGCCCTAATAGGCCGCTAAAACTTTCCCGGCGCTTTTCAAAGCGAACACACACGGGTTTCAAGTCCGTACCCCGACCGGAGCCCTAGTAGGTGCAAAACGAAATCTCGGTCCCCAATATGGGTAGGTAACTTGCGCGGCACGTCGCTACAGAAACACGCGAACTTGTCTCACGGCTGCTTACGGCCAACTGAGTGCCGTGTTGCGCGGACGGCGCTTGGCGGCGAACCCACGAATGCACGTGAATGAATGAATCACGCGCGGCGTGAACATCCCCCCGCCCCGGACAGTAGCAAACTGTCCGCCAACTCAATCTAAGGGCAGGCGAGAGAGGGTAGCGATCGCTCGCTTCAAAACAGAGTCCCCCACCAGGACCTCGGCAAACCTGGGCACACCATCCGACCCCGGATGAAGCTGAACAATGCGTCCTAAACGCCAGCGGAGGGGCGGCAGGTTTGGATCCTTTACCAACACGAGGTCTCCGGTCTTGGGTGGGGTCGTCCTATCCGACCACTTAACGCGTTGCTGCAAAATGTGCAAATACTCCAGATGCCAACGGCGCCAAAAACTCTGCGTAAGCTGCTGGAGCAATTCAAATCGCGAGAGCCGTCCGGAGGCCACTTCGGAATAAGGATATTCCGGCAAGGCGTTAAGCGGTCTGCCAATCAAAAAATGGCCCGGCGTAAGGGCCTCTAAATCATTCGCGTCCGAAGACAACGGACACAACGGACGCGAGTTGAGGACCGCCTCAACCTTACAAAATACGGTCGCGAGTTCCTCAAACGTGAGGACCGTCTCCCCAATAACGCGACGAAGGTGAGTTTTAGCGGCCTTTACAGTTGCTTCAAAAATCCCTCCCCAGTGGGGGCAGGATGGCGGGGAGTACTGCCATCGTACCCCTCTGCGAGAGAGTGTGGATCCGATCTCAAAATTATTCCTATCCAAAAATTCACAAACTTCCTTTAAATACCTATCGGTGCCCTTGAAATTGGTTCCACAATCGGACCTGATTAACGACGGCATTCCGCGGCGAGACACAAAACGATTCAACGTGGCTACAAAGGCTTCTGTGGTGAGGGCACTAACCACCTCCAGGTGGACCGCTTTAGTGGCCAAACAAACAAATACACACAAGTAAGCCTTTTCCGTTCTAGCATTACGAAGCCGCGATGTCTTAACGGTAAATGGCCCCGCAAAATCCGTTCCAACTCCTGAGAAGGGCATCGATTCGTTCACTCGATCGGCAGGCAAATCACCCATCTGGGGCTGCATCGTATCGGCGCGCAAACGATAACACGGGAGACAACGAAAAATAACGGATCGGATTATTCTCCGCGCTGACAAAATCCAGAACTCTCGTTGGAGGAGCGCGGTCAAAGCATTACAACCGGCATGAGCATTCTTTACATGTCGGTCTGTAATCAACAGTCTAACTAACGGTCCATCCTTGGGGAGCAACAAAGGGTGGCGTGATCCGTACGGCAGGTTGGCATGTCTGAGCCTACCTCCGACACGCAGCAATCCGGTACTGTCCAAGAAGGGATTCAACCGCACCAAGGGTCCCTTCAGCTTGGGCTTACTTGAGCGCAGGGCTTTCAGCTCCGGCTCAAACTCTCGCTGTTGCGTCACTCGCAACCAATGCAACAGAGCGTCTTGCCGCTCTTGTGGGGCGAGGACCGGAGACAACAATTTCTCCTGAGGCTGGCGACAATTTCGCACAAAGCGCCTCATCCAAGCAGTCACGCCGAGCAACTTATCCAAAGAACTGTAGCGGTCTAACAAAAACTCCATCTGCGGAGCCGCCACCGTCTCCACGGCGTGAACACGCATGCCTAGGTCTGGGACTCTGGCCACAGCCGGGGTGGCAGGCCATGAGCGCTCAGGCCGTAACAACCATGATGGACTCCACCATAGGTGGTGGTCCACTAACTCAGGCGCCTCGCAGCCGCGGGAGGCACAATCTGCGGGGTTCAATTCGCCCGGTACGTGGCGCCAAATCAACGGGGCCTTTGAAGTCTGAATTTGTGAGACCCGGTTGGCCACAAAAACCTCAAGGGTGTGGACTGAACTCTTCAGCCAACAAAGGACGACCTGGCTGTCAGACCACGCAAATATCGACTCCAAGTCGACACCGTTTCCCAAGGTGTCGGCAACATGATTGAGTAGCCGTACTAAGAGAGTGGCGCCGGACAACTCCAACTTCGGAATGGTTAGCCTAGTCCGAAGGGGGGCGACCTTACTCTTGGCCGTAACTAAGTGTACGGCGACAACGCCTGCTGCATCCACCGTTCGGATGTAAACGGCTGCCGCGTATCCGCTTTCGGACGCGTCACAAAAGCCGTGCAGGGAGGCTTTAAACTTTCCCGAAGGCAGCATTTGCCTCGGTATACAAACCCGATTGACGTCGGGTAGGGATGACACGAACCTCACCCACTCTCGTAGGAGGCTACCAGAGAGGGGCTCATCCCATGACAATTCCGCAGCCCAGAGCTCCTGTAGGAAGCACTTCATCGAAAACACTACAGGGCTGAGCCAACCGTTCGGATCAAAGGTACGGGCTACAGTAGACAGCACCGTGCGTTTAGTCCAGACCTTTGGGTCTGGCAGTTCCAATCTATATGTGAACAAATCCGGGACTGGTCGATACTGGACTCCCAAAACAGACAGCATGTCTGGAGTCTCCGGATTTTCAAAGAGGAGCGGCTCTTGCTGGTGGTCCTTAGGCAAATCTGCCAATAGGTCCGGTGAGTTAGACAGCCACTTCCGCAACTCATAGCCACCAGCCCTCAAGAGCGCAATCAGCTCATCACGTAAGACGAGAGCCTCATCTAAGCTCGAGGCCCCCGTGCAGATATCGTCGACAAATAAGGCCCCCCCCTCAATAAGAGCAGATGCCCGGGGATAGCGTAGCCGTTCGCGCTCTGCGAGCTCCAAAAGCGAACGGATCGCCACAAAGGGGCTCGACCGCAAACCATAAGTGTTGGTGTTCAGCTCGTAAGCCAACATCGGATCCTGGGGATCCTCACGCCAAAGGATGAGCTGGTATCGTCTATCCTCCGGGTGAATCACGGTCTGTCTGAACATCATGCGGATATCGGCCACAAAGACGACAGCGTGCCGGCGGAAGTTGGTCAAAACATCACAGACATCGTGATGCAACTTCGGCCCCGCATGCAGACACTGATTCAACGACACTCCGGTTGACGTGGGCGCTGAACCATCAAAGACCACGCGGATCTTCCCATTGGAAGTCTTCAAAACAGCGTGGTGTGGCAGGAAGTAATGTTCCACATTACGCCAGTCCAACTGCGAGATGGACATGTGCCCAAGGTCCAAATACTCCCGCATGAAGTCTATATACTTCTCCTTGAATGCGGGATCCCTGGCCATCCTACGCTCCATGGACAACAATCTCTTCTCGGCCATCGGTCGGGAGCTCCCTAAAGGAGGGCGAACCGCCAAGAAGGGCAAGCGGGTAATCAAGCGACCCGAGAGGAGGCGCCCAGTGTTGTTCTGGTAGAACAATTCGCACTCCTCGGCTAACGGATCCAACCGCTTGGCAGTGGGAGGTTCCTCCACCTCCCAAAACTTTTGGAGAACGTCGGACAAAGTAGAACCGACAATGGTCTGGCGGTCTACCGACGGGGTCTCTGGTGTCTGTGGTACCTTTCCCATCACCACATGACCCAGCGACGAGGACAAGGCGACAAGATCGGCTGTCTGCAAAACTCGCTTGCTTCCACACAGTACACGACCGAGGACATCCGCACCAATCAACAAGTGTATTGGGCCCGGTCGGTGGAAGGAAGGATCAGCCAAAGCCAGTCCAGACGTCAGCTCAATCGTGGATGGCGGCACTCGCACTTGCGGGAGTGGTCCAACCACCTTATCAAAGACTATCGCCGAAGCACCGATCTTCGGCCTTGGCGTGAAGTGGGGGGAGAAGGAGAACTCAACTCGACCAATCGGATCAGGGATCCGCGAGTCTCCCACCCCCCGTACCGCTTCGTGATGCGGCACAAGCAAAAGACCCAGCTGTCGGACAAGCCACCTGGACATTATGCACCCCTGGGCACCTGAGTCCAAAAGGGCACGCACCGTGACAACATTGCCCTTAGGTCCCCAAACATTCACGGAGGCTGTTGGCAACAGCACAAGCTCCGGAGGGGTGGTTGGGTCCGACAGGGGCGCCATTAAAAATTTTGGGGGGGTACTTGTCCCCCTCGCGCCTGAGTCGGCGCGCCAAATGTGGGACGCTCGTACCGGGCGAGCGGGTCCCAATCGGGTACATACTGGCCCCGACCAACAGCACTCCTAGGTGCAGGGTAATACCCGTGTGGGGCGTGCCTCGGTACATAGTACCCCAATCGAGGCCTCTCCATTAGGGGGGGGGAGTAGCAAATAGGGCCCGTGCCCATCGCCACCGTGGCGTACTCTTGTGGTACCCCCCTACCCCCGCCCGTGGCGGGGGCGTCTCTCCTATAGTTCCCCCTCTCCGGGGGGGACTGAACGGGGGGGCTAAGCCCCGCCGAATCTCTAGGGGACCGGTTCCGGGCTGCCGGGCCCCCGCCCGTGCGCGAGGAATTCGAACCCCGGTCGCTCCCGGCGTCCTTGCGGTCCAAACAAAGGAGGGGGTGATGCCTCCCTCCGCAAAGACGACAATCCTCGGTCTGGGGACACGCCGACTGCATGTGTCCCCCCAAACACCTATAGCACCATTGGCGCTGTTTCGCAACGGCCCTCCGTCCCTCTGGGCGGAGGCCTCTAAATTTGGCACATTCGTGCACCACATGCCTATCTCCCCTGCAATACCTGCACCGCTCACTCGGTGCGGGGGGAGGGGACTGCTGGAAGGCAGCATACCGGTTGGTCGGGCGACGGGGCTGTTCCCTCGCCGCCACCATACGACCAACACCTGGAACCGGGGCGGGCTCCAGGTGGTCCGTCACCCTACATTCGTCCTCCAAAAAACGAAGGAGGTCCGCGAAGGGCGGGAGATACGAGGCGCTGTCGCCTCCGTACCTCTGCTCGAAACGCCCCTTCATTTCAGCGGGCAATTTGGCGAGGACTATGTGCAGCAGTATAAAGGACCACTGATCCACCGGCAGGTCCAATCGCCTTAGGGAGTTGACCGCTGACAGTAGCGGGTTCAGCAACTCCCTCCGTAACAGGTGTACCCGCGTGATTCGCGGGAGGGCCAAAATCGTGGCCACGTGGGTGTCCGCCAGTAACCGGACATTCTGGTACCTGCTAACCAGAAGCTGGCGAGCCACCTGGTAGTTGTCGTCACTGATGAGCAGGTGCTGGATCACCGCGCTGGCCTCTCCTCGCAGGGAGGAGCGCAAATAGGCCAACTTCTCACTAGGGGATAAGTCCCGTCGTGAGTCCACTAGGCTGTCAAACAGGTTAATGAAGCCCATCCAGGCTGACAGATCCCCATTAAAAGTGGGAATCTCCAAGGTAGGCAATCGGCCTAGCAACGCCGTCGGGGTAGGTTTGACCTCCCCGCTCAAAACCGGCTCCCCCTTCCGAACAGCCAGGGCCCTCTCAGCCGCCTCCGTGAACTGGTCAGCCAGCTCATAGGCCTGGGCTACATCCTGCTCCAGCTGTTCCGACACGGCATCATCAGCTGGGGGGTTCTGCAAATAATACGCGCGACACTCCATGGCGTGGCGCTCCAGGTCTTGCAGCCGAGCTGCCAGCCCGCCATACCGAGCTAGCAACGCGCCTACCCGGTCGGCTCGGTCTATTAATGTGACCGCACAAGCAAGCCAACGCAAAGCTCCTTGGATGCCAGCCCTGGATACGGCGGTCGGATTCGTAGGAGCCATTTATAATCCGTTTAATAAACAAAGCAAACAAAGAAATATAAAAGTGGTAAACATCAACAAAAAAAAACAATAGAAATAGGTCGCGTCACGATAATATAAAACACAAGTAATCTGTGCCGGCCGGCGCCTGGTCAATATTGGCCGCCCCGGGTTTGAGTGAACGTTGACAGCTATATGCGTGGTCAGAATTGGCCCCAACGGGGTTCAAGGGTTAAAATTCGGACGACATACACGGACCCTACTAGTTTCATAAATTATTAGCAACTTACCAATTTCAAGGGCTAACAATATAACGGTATAAACAAAACGTATAGGATTAACGGTATGGCATACCTCGCAAATCAACTACTAAACCGTTATCAACAAACAAAAACAAAACTATTTTTAATAATAATACTCGTAATTTAATACTACTAATAATTAAAACCACTTTCCTCTTTTTTAACTAGGCAAGCGGACTCGGAACAAACACTAGTATGTGGTACTAATAAACAACACTTTCGAACGAAACTATTCGTCAAATAAATCCCGACAAACAAAAAAAAAAAATATACACATCTAGGCGAGTAAACTCGTATCAAATCACTAGTATGTGATACTAATAAACACACTTTCGAACGAACTATTCGTCAAATAAATCCGGACACACAAAAAAAAAATATACACATCTAGGCGAGTAAACTCGTATCAAAACACTAGTATGTGACAACAATTATATAAGTGTCTATCTATTATCGGATCCACCAAGTGAGAAACATTCGCTTCGAGAATTTACTAGAACAATTTCTTAGTACTTCAAATCGTCTCGGGATCTTCAAATACCCTCGAGATTTCAACAAAAAAAAAAATAATTTTTAGGTACGCTTTTTACTATGAAATTTTATGTAGTTAATTTTAATATTAAAATTAATTATATCAACTAAGCTCTGCTACCAAAAATATGATCACGCACAATTGTGATGACCACATCTACTGTGTTCCACAGTTTATTGAATCGAAGGTTTCTCATGCAAAATTAAGTAAATTAAAACTAGTCCTACCTTAGGGTAAGGGATACTGTCCGTAATCCAGGGGGCTGGTCGCTGTCTTGCCGGCGCGCGCGCGCCTGGCCAAGTAGGTCTTCACCCAACCCCGAGGGGAAACTCTTATAGCTAACACTCTTAAAACTACACAATGCCCTAATAGGCCGCTAAAACTTTCCCGGCGCTTTTCAAAGCGAACACACACGGGTTTCAAGTCCGTACCCCGACCGGAGCCCTAGTAGGTGCAAAACGAAATCTCGGTCCCCAATATGGGTAGGTAACTTGCGCGGCACGTCGCTACAGAAACACGCGAACTTGTCTCACGGCTGCTTACGGCCAACTGAGTGCCGTGTTGCGCGGACGGCGCTTGGCGGCGAACCCACGAATGCACGTGAATGAATGAATCACGCGCGGCGTGAACAACGGTTTTGCATTGAAAGCTCCGCGCTTTGTGCAGTAATGGTTTAACATTGAAAGCTCCGCGCTTTGTGTAGTAACGGTATTGCATTGGAAGCTCCGCGCTTTGTGCAGCTACGCTTTTGTGTTGGAAGCTCCGCGCTTCGTGCAGCTACAGTTTTGTTTCGGAAGCTCCGCGCTTCGTGCAACTACGCTTTTGTATTGGAAGCTCCGCGCTTCGTGCAGCCACGGTTTTGTTTCCGAAGCTCCGCGCTTCGTGCAACTACGCTTTTGTATTGGAAGCTCCGCGCTTCGTGCAGCCACGGTTTTGTTTCCGAAGCTCCGCGCTTTGTGCAACTACGCTTTTATATTGGAAGCTTCGCGGTTCGTGCAGCTACGGTTTTGTATTGGAAGCTTCGCGCTTCGTGCAGCTACGGTTTTGTATCGGAAGTTCCGTGCTTCGTGCAACTACGCTTTTGTATCAGGAGCTCCGCGCTTCACGTGCTACGATATGAAAATTCATGCCTGTAATGGAAACTTTTGCGTCGGTGTTCTCCAGTAAGGGCTCGTTGACAGTTGCGCTCGAGAACGCGCGCTTTGTCAGAATGGCCGTGTCGGAGCTATTTCATTGGAAAGACTAGTCGCGCCATCTATCGATGCAATTATGAGTTATCGGAACTATTCCGTGGGTAATACAAGCAACGCCACCTTTCGGTGGTTTGGTAAGGTTTTGAAGTTGCCAGTTTGAATAATCGAATAAGATTAGTAACGCCATCTGTTGTGGCTGTTAGCAAACTTTCCCTGAGTCAGTAGTTCGAGTGAGTAGTCTGTGGTAGCGTGTCTATGCGACCTGTCAATATCGGTTGACGTCTGTCGGTGAGACAGTGAGTGTTAATCTGCTGGTGAAAAGCTATCATTCTATTCTTGGAGCTCGACCGCGCCGGACGTGCGCACTGATTCATCTAACCACGTACAAAATGGCGGACGGAGATGAGATTTTACAACGAAATCCATTTCTATCTGCGACATATATATATCAGATATAATATATATCTATATTAATATATAGGATTAAGGTGAAATTTATATGTAAAAGTTTAAAATTTTTGATCTGTTCGATCATTAAAACCTTACACTTTACTAATATTATAAAGAGGAAAGATTTGATAGTTTGTTTGTTTGCATCGAATAGGCTCCAAAACTACTGGGCCGATTTAGAAAATTCTTTCACCATTAGAAAGCTACATTCTTCCCGAGTGACATAGGCTATATTTTATCTTGATATTCTCACGGGAACGGGTAGGTACCATGCGGGTGAAACCGCGAGGATCCGCTAGTTGTTTATAAAGTTTTAAAATAAATAAGAAAAACATTATTTTTTTCACATCACCAATTGCTATAATTCAAGATTCAAGATTCAAGATTCAAATTTGTTAT
Source organism: Crambus lathoniellus (assembly GCA_949710035.1). Taxonomy (NCBI): domain Eukaryota; kingdom Metazoa; phylum Arthropoda; class Insecta; order Lepidoptera; family Crambidae; genus Crambus; species Crambus lathoniellus. The sequence continues at coordinate 24,092,657 of OX453316.1, read as the reverse complement.
TCAATTTAGATTGTTATTTACAATACTTGTGAACGTCAAGGAAGCTACGCCATCGGTTCGCAAACCCTACAGCGGGAGGCCTTGGAGAAGAAACGGCAAGAAACTCCAAGGGTTGTTTTTTTCTCCCTGTTTTATTTCATACAGAGTCGTCAAATTGAAAAATGACCTTAACATGGTATGACTAAGGTCAGTTTCCATCACAATTACACAATGGGTTATGATAAATACAGTTAAGTAAAGGCGAACTAATGATCATAGCGGTGAACAATTTTCAATTACTTAGGAACTCTACTTAAAGCTTTAATATTGGTTAAAAACAAAAGACAATTCTACTATATACTGCAAGTTGCGCCATACATGTTTCAAATTTAATTCTTAATAAAATGAATAAAAACAAAAGAAAACACATTTTAAGGTAAGCAGATAAGAGCAGACCCATTCCCACTGGCAGCACCCGTTCACGAGCATGACGCATGAACCAGCCATCGCTTCGCTCAACCATATTTTAGGGAACGTAACGACCCGCCTCACACGCCACCACCGTAGAAATGTTTTAGTGAGCATGACATACTCAAACTGCCTACCTTAAATGACCGAATTAAAAGCTTAACTAATATAAACGTTAATAATATAAAATATAGGACACGACTCACAATATCATACTAGGAACATTTGTTATGAGTGTTACGACAAAGGTGTTTTGTCGTTCAAATAATCATTTACAGTGTAATGGCCTTTTTTGAGGAGGCCACTCTTTATATGATTCTTAAACTCTAGATATGGTAAATCCAAGATATCACTTGGGATTTTGTTATATATGTGTATACCTTGACCAACGAAAGATCCGTGCACCTTTTCTAAACGGTACCGAGGCATTACGAGCTTGTTTCTATTTCTAGTATTACGATTGTGTAAATCACCATGTTTGGTATACAAGTTAATATTGCGACGTACAAAAAGAATGCAATTTAATATAAATTGAGATGCAGCTGTCAGTATACCTATTTCCTTGAACTTGTCTCTAAGCGAAGTTTTGGAGCCTAGTTTATAGATGGCCCTGATTGCTCGTTTTTGCAAGATGAATATAGCATTAATGCCAGCCGCTAATCCCCACAAAAGAATGCCATATGACATGATGCTATGGAAGTAACTAAAGTATACAGTTCTAGCAGTATCAACATCTGTTAGCTGTCGTACTTTTCTAATAGCGTAGGAAGCAGAACTAAGCTTACCAGCTAATGTTGCGATATGCGCATGCCATTGAAGTTTCGAGTCTAAAGTTACACCCAGAAAGATCGTTGATTGTACTAAATCCAGTTTTTCGTTGTTGATTACAATTTCTATAGGTACCGTCTGTACATTTGGCAGAGAAAAAAGTACGCACTTTGTTTTCTTTGCATTAAGCTGCAAATTGTTAGAATTAAACCAACCGAGTACTTGTGACAGTGCTTTGTTTACATCGTCAAAATTGGTTTTGTTTCTGTCTATGTTAAATATTAAAGAAGTATCATCTGCAAACAACACAATATCACAGAAGTTTTTGGCAAAGAAAGGCAAATCATTAATATAAACCAAAAATAGAAAAGGGCCTAAAATAGAGCCTTGAGGTACGCCTAGTTTAATCTGAGAGCCGTTTGATTTCACTCCATTAATGTCAACTGTCTTGAGTTCTGGAACTGAGATACGACAGTATTAGTTTCTGGGCATTATTTTTTACACCGTAATGATTTAGCTTCAACAGCAGCGTCCGGTGATCAACACAATCAAAAGCCTTGGACAAGTCGCAAAATATTCCAAGAGTATTTTGCGACTTTTCCCAGGCATCAAACACATGCTTTAAAAGTGCAACCCCAGCATCCGTTGTTGACTGACCCTTCATAAATCCGAATTGTTTGCTATGCATGAGATTGTTTAATGAGAAATGAGACAATAATTGCTCTAGTATTATTTTTTCAAATATTTTGCTTAAGGCGGGTAATATTGATATTGGTCTATAATTGCTTGGGTCTTCTTTGTTTCCTGATTTAAATAAAGGTATCACTTTGCTAAATTTCATTAAATCAGGAAAAATTCCTTGAGCGATACACTGATTAAATATAATAGCAAGATAAGGGGCAATAGCATGAATAATGTTTTTAAGTACAGTAACGGATATGCCCCATAAATCAGTGGTAGTTTTCATTTTAAGTAAATTAAATGTTTTGATTATATCGCTAGAATTAATTTCTTTAAAATTAAATAATGAACTACACTCAGACACATGTTTTTCAAGAACCGAGACAGCAGAAGCTGGTGAAGAATTCAAATTAGAGGTGGTTACTAATGGTATATTAACAAAAAAGTTATCAAAAATATTAGCAATTTCTGTTTCAGAGTTTATTCTTGCGTTATTAATGTTAAGCGCTAGACTGTTGTCATGTTGTTTACCTTTTCCGGTTTCACGCTTAATAATATCCCAAGTTGATTTGATTTTATTATTAGACTTTTTAATTTTATCCTTTAAAAAGATTGACTTTGCTTTAGAACATGCTTTTTTGAAAATCTTAGAATATTGTTTTACATGTTCTACGAAACGAGGGCTGTGATTAGTTTCTCTTAATTTATATAGTTCATACAGCCTGTTTCTACTTTTATAAATACCTGTCGTAGCCCATTCGCAAAACTTTAACTTCTGGGTGCATTTAATCGTTTTAGACTTAAAGATATTATTGAACTCATTCGTTACTAATTCAAAAAGGGTTCCATAAAGCGCATTAGGATCATCATGTACATATGGCATCATAGAAACTTTATCAGCTACATTATTTTCAAAATTACGTAGTCGCGTTTTTGTAACGGGCCTGCATTGTACACTTTTAGGCGCATCAACAATATCTGATTCATAGGATACCTTTAATCCGTAATGGTCGGATGTAATATTTTTAACGACTAGTTTGTTAGTCGGATCAGACTCCGAAAAAACATTATCTATGCAAGTGGCTGAATGAGATGTTACCCTTGTGGGCTCCAAGAACTGATTAATTAAATTAAAAGAATTGAACAAAGTTAATATTCGTGTAGTCAATGCACAGCATTCGAGAATATCAACATTAAAATCGCCACATACTGCTATTGGTTTATTTTTTAACTTTAACTTATTCAACTATTTAACTTATCCTCCATCACCGATTCAAATGTTTCAAAATTACCTTTAGGTGGTCGGTATACACATACAATGACTAAGCTTTTTAATTCTACACATGACAGCTCGACATGACGTTCTATAGAAAGGTTTACAATATCCTTTCTTTCTCTGTAGCTTATATTATTTTTTACGAAAATTAGAGAGCCGCCACGCGTTGTTGTCTTCCTAGATAATAAATTTGCTAACTGAAAATTATTCACACTACATGACAAATCACAATGATTCAGCCAGTGCTCAGTAATACAAATGACATGAATGTCATTACATTCTGCAAATAATTCTAATTCTAAAACTTTGCCAGACAGGCCCTGAATGTTTTGACATAATATGTTAAGGCAAGAGGGCTTGGCTGTTGTCTTATGTTTTAGTTTAAAGCCGATTAAGAGACGTTTTCACTTTGTAAAGAAGTGTTTATATTATTTAAATTAATTAAATTATTATTAGTAGGTAAGCTACTAAAATCAGAGTCAAAAGACTTTGGCTTGCCACCTTGAAAGGTGTCTTGTAAATTAAAAGCTAACAATTTAGCTATTTTTGTCCTAAACCTATTTGCAAGATACATAGTATCCGATGTCAAAATAAAATTATTAATAAAATTATTAATATCAAAATATAAAACCTTGTCGCTATGACAATTTATCATGTTGAACAAATATGAGTTTAACTCATATATATGCTGATTCTGCTCCCTAGTTAGGTTTTTCGCGTAAGGAAATGAGCTAATTACTAATTTACAGCCGGTTTCAGACAGAAGCTTCAATAAAAAGTTAATATTCACTAAGATTTCACGTTTCCTAACTTGGGAGCTGTCGCCACATAAAATAATTATGTTGGTAAAACTATCTATTTCATACAAAGATAAACTATGCACAATATCTTCAAAAGACTTCCCAGGTGTACATACATTTATAACATTTCTATTATATATATTTTTCATTGTTACTCCTAGACCTTGTCCCAGTTTATCTGAGAAAATAATAGTTTTTGTGTCTTTTGACTTGCATGAGGTAGCTGATTTAAATGACTGTTTGCAATAGTTACTTTTTAAGGTCTCTATGCAGGCTAATGAATGACAGGGGCTCTGAGGTGTCCGAATTATGTTTTCCTCTTTGGAAATGAAGTATTAAAAAAACGACCCGTCTCACAACTAGCTCCGATGGGACTTGAACCCACGACAGTGAAAGGTGAAAGGGTTCGAGTCCCATCGGAGCTAGTTGTGAGACGGGTCGTTTTTTTAATACTTCATTTTCAAATATAAAAATTGCGTTGTAAATGCAAAAAGTAAAAGTACCTACCTAATTTAAGTCATGATATTTTTAAGTTTTGATTACTTTCTCGTAAGAAGTTACTAAAGACTTGAATTATTTATAAGAAAATACAACATTTATGCAAAAAAACAAGTTATTTTTATTCCAAAATCATCTTTAACTAAAGCTCAAATATGGGCATAACTAAAAAATAATTTACATGGTGGAACAACGGCACAAATGTACACCTTCCTTAATAAGAACACGAATTAATCAAAAACTAAAAGTATTTTATTCTTGTAAATAACACGCTTAAAAAGAATATAATATAAAGTTTATGACATGCAAAGGTGGACAATTTTAGAGCAAAAGTAACAAAGCTAGACCATATTGAATGCAAAAAAAAATCTTTAAATGGCTCTTCTGTAAAGTTGCAAAAACTACAATTGTGCCCTTGTTCTACCGAAGGTGCGAAACGAACCTATGTTAAACGTGAAATATGGTTGTGAATATGGCGGCGTGGCATGGAGATAAAAAAAAATTTTTTTTTGTTGGAAATAAGAAGAAAATAATCAATTTTTTAATAATCGATTGAGTTGTTGTGAGACGGGTCGATTTTTTCTAAAGACTTCATTTTCCATTTTTCAATTGATAAGTATTCATATTTAAAAAATCGATTTTTAAAGACGATTATTTTTTCACATCCCTAAAAGCTACGTTGTGATTAGTTTTGTGCCTAGATAAGATAATGTATTAGAAGTGACATCAATACAACAGGGTGTCGATAAATCTAATTTTATTCTACTCTAACCATTAGGATCCTATAACTAAAAAAATGGATCGTGTTACCAGGGGGCCTACCGCCGAAAACGCCCAACTTGGGCATTTGATCCCGATTAAAATTTTTTGATTACGATTATTTCGTACCGGGGAAATTTCCAGACTTCAATTTATGAAAACCATTATGGATCCATAGACAATAGTAGACATTCTAGTGTGGCGACGGTTTGAACCTCTGAGTACTGAATCCTATGGAGATGGCATACCTACGAAAAATTGAAGCATACACACACACACAAGCACACATACCGAGAAACCAAAATGGCGCCTTTCCGTAGTGCTGCCCTATTTGTACATCGATATATTTATTGATGAAGTTATAGATACAAGTATTTTTGTGACTACCTACCTATATCACCCTATATTTTATAAAAGCAGTTTCGTAATCACCTTGATAATTTAAAACGGAATTATAGTGTATAATTATATACCTAGTTTTTTGAATAATATAACTTAATAATGTGCTTAAATTGTACCTACATTTGCACACAATTAATTTCTTTATGACAATGACACAATGTGTATGTGTTTGTGTATGTACGCACACAATCATTGGCCCTACCGCGCGGGTGAGACGCAACAACTGTAAAGCCCCCAGTACAGGATGGCCGATCATGTTGGCCGACCATGATGGGCCATCGTGTACAGGGGCGGTTTGCGTGTGATTGCCGTTTGAATTTAATAGGTTCCAAAAATACTAGACTAATTTAGAAATTTCTTTCGACCATTAGAAAGCTACATTCTTTTCGAGTGACATAAGCTATATTTTATCGTGATATTCCCATGGGAACGAGTACCATGCGGGTAAAACCGCGAGGATCCGCATGTTATTATTAAATTTATTGCTTGTTAAGTACATAATGTATCAAAAATTCCAACGCAGATATAGATTAAAAATAAGGTCCTGTAGTTTATTTACAAACTAACCTTAGTAAAATATAGTTCATGTTGCAGTAGTAGTAGATAAAAGACCAACCTACTATATTTTACTGAGGTTATAGTTTGTAAATAAACTACACGACCTTAGCTTCAATCTGTACGATTGTAGATCTGACTAGTATATAGTGATCTGTGTTGTAGATACATTAATACTTAGCGAGCAATAAATTTGATTGAGGGCGCCCCACTTGTCGGCTCCACTCGTCTTTACTTAGAAACTGCAATTTTATGATCAAATTTTTTATGTTTTCCGAGTCACGCGTCTATACAATGCGAGACCTCCATAGAATTCCAGATCAAAGGTCGCGAGAACCAGTTTAAGTAAAAAAAGGTAATGAAATAAAACAAAAAGCTCCATATTTTAAAAACCTATTATGTTTATACAACAAGGATTGTTTTTTTTTACATAACACACATTACAATATAAATCACAAAGGAGAATGCCTACTAGGTGAAGGTACCTACCTACCATAGAAAAAAAGAAATGTCTCAAAAAAAAAAAACAAGCATTATTAAGTAATAAAATAATAAACAGTTTGAATCGAGATCTTTACTAGCAAGCATATTTTTTTATATATTTAGAATATAGCGAAGCGACATCTAGTGGTAAAAAAATATACTTACTTTTAATGTGCTAGAATGAATGTAAGTAGGACAACAACTTTACAGCAAAATGACATTAAAAAAACACGTTATATATAAGTATCCAGTTTTTGGCAACCGGAACAGAAAACGTTGTCGCACTATAATTTCGATTTTGCCAGTGGCCTAATTAACGTCTTTGTCAAAACTTAAACTGTCGTTGACGTTTGAAACTGTTATTCAAAATGAAAAGAGCACATAAAACTAGTTTTCGTACGAGTCTTTAAATTTTCCTTTCGCATTGTATCCAGCCATATTATTCTTTTTTTGTTATTTTTAGGCAACCTAAAACAATAAAAACAGTTTAAAATGAATACACTCAATTTACACTTGAAATTTGAAAACATCGATAATTCGATAAGAAAAATGCTATAAGGGCAACTCTAGCGCAAAACAAACAGATTTATATTTTCTTGAAATACACCAACAAATCTCACCAAAATAAGTAGTAAGCTACATTTGGTATGAATTCTAAGTAAACTATTCACAGGAAAACCAAAACACAAGGCATTTATTGTATTGTTTTGGTGTTTTTGCAAAATAAATAGTACGTACCGGGTGTAATGTAATGTTTGGACGATTTTCACTTTTTTTGATGCCACAAACTACCACACTGCAATTAGACATGTTCCTTGTTGCTTTCTCTCACTTATTATACCTTTTATTCACATGAAAGTCTCAAATTAAAAGACTTTTATCACAAAACACTGCAAATACAATTCGCGTTGACAGCTCACATACCGAGAAACCTAAATGGCGACCGGCTTCAATCATGCATTACGATGACGTCACGTTTCAATGTTGCCAAAAATAGGTCGAATAAATATATTGCTGTCTCTTTTTACATGAAGTATTGGAGGTAAGATAGAGCAAGATGGCTACAGGTTTATGAGTACAATGTCGATTTAGCTCATATTTGTATAACCGATAGTTCATATAGAACAATATGCCATCTCCATAGGATTCAGTACTCAGAGGTTTGAACGAATGTTTTTGTTTTGCATTTCGATTATAGATTTTGATAAACTTTTAAACATTTTTTACTTTAATAAAAATTAAAACACAGACTGACTTTGTATGCTATTTCTATGTACATGATGATATTTTATGATAATTACTTTGTGAAGTCTTTAAAATGATTAAATAAAAGAAAAACGTAACGATGGACTAACGCAACAAAACAAAAACTAAACGCAAGTCAAGAAAGCAAAGAGGTTATGTTATGATATTAATTTAACAAAGTTGTTGCTTCATTGTTGGTATGATGGTTGATTTTAAAGAGATAAACAGAAATAACTCAATATCTCTAAGCTGCTGTGCTAAATATAGTATACCTAGGTAAGTGAATGTTTTTTGTACAATTGATATTTTGTTCTAATATCAATTTGTTTACCTACTTATTTATATAGTGAGCTTTCATTTTGAGTATTTTAACAGCGTCGTAATAGCTCCGATTGTTTTCAGATGCCTGCACATAACCATTGCCGGGTGCACAAGAACGGTTTCTCCTGCAACTAATGCAGAAAAACCCAGATTTCGCGTTTTCTTAATGGTGGAGATATAACAAGCTCACAGTAGGTATTGTAAATGTAAGTTTTAACCTTTACATTAACGTTACACATGATTTACAATCATTGTTTTCCAATGCAACCGTGTTAACAGGGTACCTACTCATCTAGCTTGTAGCATGTAACATATCTGCTACTGTGTCAACCTGCAAGTGAGTATGGCTCGTCCAGTCACTGCGCTATGAGCTCTCGGATCCGCAGTACTAGCTGCCTTTGTGTTCGCAATGAAAACGCCACTCGATGGTTCACTGCGAGCGGGCTCATGCCAACGTACTTGATACAGTAGCAGTTGCATTATGTGTTACAAAGCAGGGTGCTTGATGTGTAATTAACCAATGCTGGTACATCCAACATTAGTTTGTAGAGGAAGAATTATGGATTCATTAAAAAAAAATATATACCTACCTAACGAAAAATGTGAATGTCAACTACCAGGCAAAATGCCAAATGGCATGAGGTGATTAAGTTTCAAAGGTGTCAAAATACCTTTCCCTAATATACCTATATTTTAATATTAAATTAAAATTAAAAGACAATGCCAACACTTATATCTACTTACTTCTTTATTGTTAGTTTTACTTGTATGTCTTTGCACTAAGTAAGTAAATAAATAAATTAGAATGATGTTGTAATTTTTATTCTCTTTCACAGATTCAACGCTCCCGACCTCTAACCTCAATCTCATATCCAACTCAATTCAAGATAATGAAGTATGTGCCAAATGGAAATATGGAACAAAAATGATCTCTAATTTGAAAATTATTTACACCTCTTCAAGTAAATTACTTAATAATACAAACAAACTATGTATAAGAAGTGTTAAATTAAACTCTATCGCTAACACTAGTTTTTTATTGAGGTATGTATTTAAGATTACCGTTTTGGCAACAAAGAATTTTATTTTTTTATTTATCAATACCTATATAAGAAAATAATCTATACTAATAGTATAAAGAGGAATGATTTGATTGTTTGTTTGTTTGCATCGAATATGCTCCGAAACTACTGGACCGATTTCGAAAATTCTTTGACCATTAGAAAGCTACATTCTTCCCGAGTGACATAGGCTATATTTTACCCCGATATTCCCATGGGAACGAGTACCACGCGGGTAAAACCGCGAGGATCCGCTAGTATTTTATAGTTTTATTTGTAACTAGCTTTCCGCCCGCGGCTTCGCCCGCGTGGACTACACGACGTTATCCCGCGGGAATGTGATATTTTTCTCTGTTGAGAGCCTCTGTTGCTCTCCAGGCTACAAAGTATCTGTGTTCCAAATTTAAGCCAAATCCGTTGAGCCGTTATGGCGTGATTGAGTAACAAACATTCAAACAACAACTTTCACATTTATAATATTAGTAGGGTTTTACTGCCATGATTCATTTCTTGAAAACTTGGAGATTTGTTGTGAAGTTGGTTGAATCAAGCTGCTATCACAAAACTACTATTAATTTCTTTGAACCAACTACTCTTAGATTTAGAACTCAGATAATAATTCTCGAAAGTCGTGTAACATTACCGGAATTAAGTTGCAAGTCTCAAACAAACTCGCTAGAAACGCACTTACATATCTTATAACACGTCACACACAGAAGTGTGCCCACGAGAAAACAGGGTTCTAGTGCATACATTTACTATGAAAACCGATGTCTTCTGACGGACGTAACATCACATAAGCTCAGTTTGTTTGAGCCACAGCTAAGTCTTTTTGTTACTTAACATTTTCACTTCTACAACACCTGAACAAATGAAAGAGCAAAGTTTTAGTAGAATAAATTTGCTCTCGAAAAGTGGCAGGCGTTTTTGGTTTTTCAATGCGGGTTTTGTATGCCCATCAAGATTCTACAGCCATAGATAACAAGCGCACTACCACGCAAACCGGAGCGATGTGCGGTGCAGCGTGAGAATGAGTGAAATGATGACACATAAATATGTAACTAGTCATTTTAATTTTAAGTATTTACCAAACTACACTACACCCTAAAATTATAAAATAGTTTTCATCAAAAATACTAAGCTAAGGTTTTCTTAGCTTGTGTGATAGGTTTACCACAAAAGAAAAACTAATGGACGTGGGGCACTTGTAAATTTTATTGTAAAAAGACAGTTATGTATTTCATGATATTTCAAGGATGTTACAAGTCAACATAGATAACATAATTAATCATAAATATTTATGGTCTAACTAAATGTATAACATTTAAAGGACCATTTACTAAGATAACATTATTTACATACAAGCTTATTAAATACATACATTTTAACTTTAATCAATTTTAATAACGTCTCCCAAAAGCCAGTATGAATTGCCTAGGGTATGGAGATGATTCATTTTCCTTTTCAGAGCGCTGCTGTTCCAAATATGGGAATTGTGGCTGGCATTATGGCACATTGTAATACCTATGTACCTACTTAGTGCACTTATTCGCATCAGTATCACAAACCTGAAAAGAAAATTTAAATATTTTTTAATTAACTATCATAAGAATTAAAACAAATTCAGTACCTAATGGTAATATAAGTAACATGGTTTAACCAAATTGATTCACTTTGGTGGAAAGGCACAGAAATACAAGTGCATAATGATATTGAACGATTCACTTTTACATTTATATTGTTAAATTTGGTTGCTTCATCCAAATTGAAAAGCAAAAGTGAACCATGTATTACTGCCATTATAGGTTAGGTTTATAAATCAATTTAAACTTTCTAACATAATAATAACTATAGGTCTTTTTAGATTCATTTAACATTGTACCTACAATGTATTATGTATGACCGTTTGTTTCCTTAATAAATAATAATTAAATTAAAATTATGCATGATACTTACCAGTATTCAGTGAATAGTAATACTTCCTATTGAATATTGAAACTTGATGTACCTATTTGCTTATGATGTTAGGCTCATTATGTTTTGTCACCTCTGAAAGATTATCTGAAACAGTCTGCTGTCCATGTCCAAATTTATAGTCATTGATTGCCGTCAGTGTTGGTAGTGTGAAAGCAGCCAATACCTGTAATAAATACACATAGGTATAAAGGTTGTACTATTATAAATAACCTCATTTTGTCTTTAAGGTAGGTAATTTGGTCAACATTTATGTCACAAATCATGTGCGTGCACAAAGTGCGAAATGCATCTTTTGTCAGGCGAAAATTGAATGAAGCTACTTTCTGAAACAAAACAATACTTAGTAATGACTTAAATATAGCTTTTCTCAACATACTTATTTGTCAGAAAAAATGTAAGAAATAGGTTTACCTGTGAGGAGCATGGGCTAGCTATTCTCTCGAAGTATCCTGCGATCAATTCGCTCGAGATTCTGAAGACGGTCTTCTTCAGCAGCTGTTATTGTTGATCGAAGGCAGCAGCCCACAAAATCATTCTCTCCATGACGAACAATTTCAGGAATTTACTACGGTATTTTATCAAGAAAATCCACGTAGCTAATATAAAATTGTAAGAAAAGTTTAAAAAGATGTTACCGTTTTGATAAAAACAGTAAAACTGTGGTAAAAATATGAAAAAATATTGATGTCGGTTACTACAGAGCTCCCGCAATCAACTGACAGCTAGATCCGTAATAGCTTTCAAATTCCCAACTTGGATAATTTCGGCGGTACCGCGAACTGTCAAACAACTGTCAAATATATGAAATCATTCGTTCAATCGGCCTGCCCAAGATGATGTGACGTCATAAAACCGGCTTCGCGTTTTACGGTCGTTCGGCGGTACGACAGAATCATTACGTCATAAATCCAAATTGGATTTGCAGAAAAACCATTTTGGGCGTTTTCGGCGGTAGGCCCCCAGATTGAAGATCCTCCTGATAGGTGCAAGTGGTGTTGGAAAGTCTAGGTAAGTACCTACCTAGATATCGTCGGCGGGCTGTGAAAACCTCGCATGTGCATTACTCCAAATTTTACAGGAGATGAAAAAAACCGTACAGTGAAAATTTTTTAATGAAGCCAAGTAAAACATTTAGTGGATTTTTCATGTTTAAAACATTATTCAATGATTCTGAAGACAAATATTCGCAAATAATTTACAGAAAAGTGTCTAATGTTACTTGAGAGGTTTTCATAGACAACAAAATATCTTAGTACTGTCGTATACTACGTATGATAAACACGTATACATTCTTACAAGCTCTGCATTTTTTTCCATACTAAATATATTTTTTATAAGAGGTTATAAATAAAACCACGGGATGAACCGCGTAGCCGAGCTTTTCAAACCACACTGGTCAACGCGACTTTTTCACGAGGTTCTCATTTACTTCAATAGATGGCGCTACAATTATTGAATCTGAGTTTCGTTCCGTGTAGACATGTATTACGAGGTTTTCTCACGAAAATCAACTAAAAGTGTTTTTCACTAAATTTGTGACTTACAAGCTTTTCACAGCCCGCCGACGATATGTACATATGAAATTAAGGATAAAAGTTAAAAACATCCAAGTATTTAAAATGAACAATATTGTAAGACATTCTCAGTCCATTTATGACGATATTTTATGAAACCACGTACCTAGGTAATAGGCATGATGACAGATTTTGAAAAACTGTTGTAAGTATCATATTCGGTAATATCTTAGAATAATAACACCTAGAAACCTATTGCAAGCACGAAAAACGCGCAACTAAAACTAAGCCATATCTGGCTCAGTTCGTTCCGCGCGCTGTCAGTGCTCAAGGTCACGTTATGTCGAACACGGCTCGCGAAAAATAATTCAAAATGACTGTTTGCATTATAAATAAGTATTCTAGCAACTCAGAAAAACAAAAAAATAGTGATCAAATTTCATTTCACAGGTATTTACTCACATTTTCTACATTTTCTGTACGTAAATCGACAAAAAACAAATAATTTGAAACATAAAACATATCACTACCTATACAGTGTTGCTAGTTGTTGGAAAAAAAATTGCACAGTGTGATGTTTTAAGTTGGTTAGTTTTATTTGCTACCTACTAAATGTTTGTGTTATAATTATGAGTTCTATGAAAATAATTTAGCAATTATTTTATTCGTTATTTATCTAGTGATTTTGGCCATTCAATACTCTATTAGGGATACTTTACTGCATCAAATAAAATTTCAAACGTCCGTCTAATCGTAATTCAAATATCCTATTACTTGCATCATACTTGGTTTTATTTAAAACATAATAGGTACCTATACGAAAATTACTGTCTTTGAATAGGCGAGGGATGCCAGCCGTCATAATTTTACAATAAAAAAGGCATAAGTACATTTTCATAATAAACTATTTTGCTAAATCTCACCATTATTACTATTTTGTCCCACTATTTTGTCTATCATTTTTATGGTTTGTTAAAGCTAGAAACACATTTCGCTGGCGCAGCGCAGCGCAGCGTCGACCCGGGTGTGCACACTTTACTAGCGTGGCGCAGCGTTTCCTGACGAAATTTTTGATCAGTGTCAATCGAGTCGTTGCCGAGCTAACATCTGCATTATGTTTTCTTCTAATCAATTTCTGTTCTTACTTAAACATATTAAATCCAAAAAAAAAATGTTGGTGATTACGATGATAATATGATGATGAATGAAGACGAGATGCAATTTATATCTATACTAATACTATAAATACACTTTGTTTGTTTGTAATAGATAAACTCAAAAAATACTGAACCGATTTTAGAATTATTTAGTGTAATTTATTTTCAAATCAGAATTATACATTATTTTTGTTATAAAATTAAAAAGTATAGTGTACTAAAAACACTTTAATACTGTTTTAACAGTATAATTAACAACCCTACATGATAATGAATTGGTGACTCTTCTAATAAAAAAAAAAATATTTTTTAAATTGGCCCATTATTGACGGAGAAATCGGAGAACATAAGTAGTAAAAAGCAAAATGCAGAGCTCCGCTGCGCAGTCCGCTACCGAGCCCAACCGAGCCATCTGACGATACAATGCTAGAAAGTGGTGGGGGGCCTGGCGCAATCGGAGCCGGGCGGAAACGCTGCGCTGCGCCAGGGAAATGTGTTTCTAGCCATACTAAATGTATGAAACCGATCGCGCTGCGCTGCGCTGCGCCAGCGAAATGTGTTTCTAGCTTAACGTTTTGTGTAAATGTTTCACGAAAATGTATCTCACAAAAGATGCGTCTTAATGTGAATTTATCATGCAGGCATTTAAATTTAAACGCATTGAACAGCGGCATTCATTATAAGACTTATGGTTAATTTGCTTTTATTTTAAAAACACGTAGGTAATATTCTTATTAATATAATCATATTCATCTTTATGTATCATCATACCAAGTCATGACAAATCATCGCATAACGAAGCAGCACGTTTTCCAATTTTTCGTGTGTAAGCGCCCGATGATGGTTACACTGAAGCCATATTTTGTGTGCGTTAGAAGAGCGTAGAAACATACAGCTTACGCACACAAGGATAATGAAAATGGCACGCGTTTACGCTTGTATTTTGGTTCAGACGCGGCTTCTAGGTGTTATTATTCTAAGGGTAATAATTATATACTTACTAATTTGCTAATTGTAACGAATGCCATATTTCGGAAAAAAAAATCAAGATTTATATTGAAAAATACCATTTTAAGTTTAAAATTCCCACCAACACGCTCCATAGTGTTATAAAAAGTTATCTTAGTTATCTCTCTTGGGTGACCTAAGGTATACCAAGACCACAGCCTTCTCTATCGTCTTCTAGAAGCCATGCTATGATACGGAACGGCAACATTGCTGTGAACCGGTTTACTCCTCTGAGTACTAAATCCTATGGAGGTGGCATACTTACGAAAAAGTGAGGCATACCGACACCATAAACTTATTTATACTAGGGGTAAATGGGGTAATAGACGGACAATGGTGCGAGTGAGAAACCAATCCTTACGGCATACATAACCTATGTGTCCACCCCGGTGATTCGTGTCTTGATGTTTAACGGGGTGGATGGCACTGGTGAAGTTTCAGCGACCCCGGTATCTATTTCATTTAACGGGACGGATGGCACAGATTTGCTATGGAATTGCGTAAAGTCAATCGTATTCATTTGACAGTTCATATCGTATCATAATAAATGTCATTCCATACAAATTGCAGCCGATTGAATACGATATGAACTGTCAAATTAATACGATTACCTTACGCAATTGCCCCCTGATATCATACACCACGGTATGTATTGCGTTTAGGAGAATATAAAAAAAAATATAATTTATTCTACACTTATTCTACACCGTAAAAATAGATCCATTAAATTTAATGAAAATCAAGATATTTTTATGTAATAAACAGGTTTTATTATAACAAGAAATATACAACTTATTTTAATTTTTAGTTTTTTGCATTCACAATGCAATTTTTATTACAGAAAAATGGAAAATGAAGTATTTAGAAACGAGACGTAGACGAAAGTATTTTTTGTGAGACGGGTCGATTTTTTCTAAATACTTCATTTTCCATTTTTCTGTAAGAAATATACAATGTTAAAATATATATATAAAAAAATCAGTCTTCATTATAAAAAAATAAAAATAAAATAAAATAAAATGCATTTATTTCAGACTTTGTGACATGTCCATATAGTTGTTAGTAACATTATTTGACTTACAAACTATGTTAGTATTATGCTATTGTTAATATTTTCTTACTACTTACTATAAAAGTAAAATAATAAATTATTCTACAAAGCGAAATAATACATATTCGTAGAAATGCTTATACTTAATAATCAGTTATAACACAAGATAAGTAATTAATAACTAATTACTTATATAAAACCTTATAACAAAAAATTACGTTGTAAATCATTAGGTATAATATTTTCATTCAAGATTCAAGATTCAAGATTCAAATTTGTTTATTCAATTTAGATTGTTATTTACAATACTTGTGAACGTCATAGAAGCTACGCCATCGGTTCGCAAACCCTACAGCGGGAGGCCTTGGAGAAGAACCGGCAAGAAACTCCAAGGGTTGTTTTTTTCTCCCTGTTTTATTTCATACAGAGTCGTCAAATTGAAAAATGACCTTAACATGGTATGACTAAGGTCAGTTTCCATCACAATTACACAATGGGTTATGATAAATACAGTTAAGTATAGGCGAACTAATGATCATAGCGGTGAACAATTTTCATTAACAAACAATTCGTTAAGGCGAGGAATCCCGACCGAAATAGGCACGCTAACGCTTGCTCGGCCGCGCTCTATACACTTCGCGCGGACCCAGCGGCAGCCGGCAGTGAACTGTGAACTCGCGAGCGCCCCGCGAATCGAAATCACATAAAATTCAATTAAAAATTAAATAAACACATCTTAGATTTCTGCGCGAACTGTCCATATAAATAAAACACTTTCACGGATTTTTTCACGCAATTTATTCAACAACTTTGTTAAATTTTAGAAACGAAACGTCGGATAAACCAAAAAATCTCAAAAAACAACTAAATTTTAACCAAGTTGTTGAATAAATTGCGTGAAAAAATCCGTGAAAGTGTTTTATTGATAAAAATTAAATATTAAAAAAATTAAATTTATGACGGCCGGAATCCCTCGGCTATTCAAAGACAATTATTTTTATATGTTTTTCATTAACTAAAACCAAGTATACTGCAAGTAATATGATATTTGAATTATTTTTAGACGGATGTTTGGGATTTTAATTGACACAGTAAAATAACACCAATCGAAAAAAAACGGCCGGAAGCACTAGATAAATAACTGTAAAATAACATATATTTTTTCCAAGTTTTAAGTACTTGTGATTTGCGAGTAATCCATAATCTAAAATACCCTATTTTGGGGAATCGGCGACTTAATATAAATTTGACTTCCATAATCACAGATTCGTAATGAACAATCTTTGCAGATAATATAAATCAATAGTTCCTTAAGGTGTATCGATGAGCTCAGTGGCGCCGCCAATGGAAATAAATCAATTGCATTTTATTAAAGGCTTGGATTAAAAGTTACGGTTATTTCGCGCAGGTGAAAGAGTGGAATGCATTTTATAAATATAATTTTGAGAACTCAAACTTACGCAATAAGTCGTGAATCTCAATAGTGCCAAAAGTGACCACATTTGGCAATATCGAGATCCATAACTTGGTGCTCATATTTGAGGCCATGAAAAAACAATTAAAAATTGCATTTTGCTCTTCTATTTGCGCGAAATAACCGAAACTTTTAATCCAAGCCTTTAATAAAATGCAAATGATTTATTTCCATTGGCGGCGCCACTGAGCTCATCGATACACCTTAAACTCTTAAACTCTCTGTTTTTAATGTTCTGCTTTTAGAGGGGATAATGATGATTGAATTAGCAATGAAGACTAATAAAAACCTATGATTAAGTTTCCTATTGAAACTATGATTGTTTCACAACGTTGATTATTACTAGAAAGTTTTATTTTATTATTATTTATTTATTATTATTTATTGCTTTATTGTACAAAATACAAAGTAAGGTACAAAAGGCGGGCTTAACGCTAAAAGCATTCTCTACCAGCCAACCTTCGGGCAAACAGAGAAAGCTCAAAAGCGGTACAAATAAAAATAATTTATACATACATAGAACATACCAAAGTATAGACATAAATATATAATATACCTACATACATACATACATATAATATAGTAACTTAAACAGTGAAGATGATCAAAACTACATTCCACATCATGACTGAGATCCTTCAAGAAGGAACGCATGAACATTTCTTTTAAATGCAAGCTTGGATGGAGATCTTCTTATGGAATCTGGGAGACTGTTCCAGAGACGGATAGCATGCAGTGTGAAAGAGTCGGCCATATAGCCAGAATGGAAGAGGGGAGTTGAGAGTGCTAAAGAATCGGAAGAGCGAAGGTGACGATCGTTAGGCTTACAGAGATATTTAAACTTGCATTTTAAGTATTCAGGTGAGAGGTGATTATTTAAAAGAGTGTAAAGAGTACTCAGCAGCCTCAACTGTCTACGCTGACGAATGGGGAGCCATTTAAGCTGCGACCGGTAAGAGGAAATGTGATCAAACTTACGAAGGCAGAAGATAAAACGAATGGCATAGTTTAGAAGCCGGTCCAGCTTGTTGAGAAGATCCTCATTCAAGTTAGAGTAACAAACATCAGCATAATCAAGGAGAGGGAAAATAAGGGAGGTAACAAGAGTGACCTTTATTTTAATAGGGAGAAAATTTTTGAAGCGGCTAAGGAAGCGGAGAGAAAAAGTAACAGCTCGACTCACCTCGGCAACTTGAGTTGTCCAACTGAGAGAGGGGTCAATATAAAGGCCGAGATTTTTGACGCTGGAACGAAAAGGGATGATGCTGTTATCCAGCGTTATAGACTGGATCGAACTGGTATCAATTTTGGCGAGCTGTTTCGAACCGCCAACAATTATCGCCTGGCATTTTGCTGGGTTCACTGCAATACCGAACTCTGTTGACCAATTGCTTATAAGTTGTAAGACATTGTTAAGTTGGCAGATTACAGAGTCGATACCATCAGCTGGTGCTTGCATATAAACTTGGAGGTCATCAGCGTAAAAATGGTAAGAACAGCTAAGCAGTGAGGAAAGGGAGTTAATAAAAAGGGAAAACAAGAGAGGGGACAGAATGCCACCCTGTGGAACACCGGCAGAGAGGCTGTTCCAGCGGGACAAGTCCGATCCTACACGAACCGCCTGCTGGCGACCACGAAGGTAGTTGGAAAACCACTCCAGTGACAGTGAGGAGAAGTTTGAGGACTTGAGGATGGCGAGCAAGATGTCATGATCGACCATGTTAAAAGCGTTGGAGAAGTCAACAATGATCGTCACTAACTGACTTTCCATCCCAAGTCTTACGTCCTCAATGACTTTGAGGAGCGCCGTTGTGGTGCTGTGACCAGGGCGGAAACCTGATTGTTGGGAAGAGACAAGGCAGTGGGAGTAAACAAAGGATGGAAGCTGTTTGTGAGCCGCAGCTTCGAGGATTTTGGAGAGAAAGGGGAGGATGGAGATAGGCCTGAAATTATTTAATAGTGTAGGAGAGGAAGTTTTTGGCAAGGGGATGCTTTACGCCAAAGGAGGGGAAATTGACCAGACTCAAAGGAAAAATTTATAATATGGACTATAATCGGGAGAATTTGATCGAGGATGCAAGAGATCATTTTCCTGCTAACATCATCACACCCAACAGCTTTGGATTTGATAGATGTAATAATCTTCCTGACATCGTCGGTGGTCACTGGAGTGAAGGAAAAGGACTCGGGAAGCTGAACGCCTTTAGAAGTAATATATGAAATGGTGTTGTGCTTAATGTTGGGATCAATAGAGGGAGCAGAAGAGAAATGATCGTTGAAATCGTTCAGAGAAAAGGGATAGGAATTGGAACTAGGAGTAGATCTACCAAGACCAAGGGAGCGAAGAAACTTCCAAATTTTGGCAGAAGAGCAGTCGGTAACATTGTCTAGAAAATATTGACGCTTAGCTGCTCTTACCATCCTATTGCACCTGTTACGTGCAGACTTGTACAATGACCAGTTCTCCTCAGATCGGTTCCTTTTAAATTTGCGGAAGGCGCGATCCCGACGAGTCATTTCCATCCGAATGCCGCGGCTGATCCAAGGGGCAGGAGGTCGTTTAACCCGGACAGCCTTTAATGGCGCATGAGCATCAAAGAGTTGGAGCAACTGCTGATTCAAAATGTTCACTTTGTCATCAATAGAACAGGCCCCAAGAATCTCGTCGAAGTCAAGTTTATTGGCATCTGCTCTCAATTTGTCCAGGTCGAGTCGAGCGAAGTTACGCATCCACACAATGGTCGGTTTGGGCCTAGGAGGTTTTAAACGATATTGTACAAAAATAAGGTCATGCTTAGAGAAGGCCGGCGCAGGTAATTGACCATGGTGAAGAACATTATCTGGAGAGGTTATTATTAAATCAAGCCAAGTGTCGCGAGAAGAAGAATTATGATGCGAAGGTTCCAAAGGTAGAATAGAGAGATTGACTGACTTGACAATGTTAGAAAGCTTGAGGGACTGGGGAGAAATGCAAGAGAGATCTGTGTTGAAATCACCCATGATTATGTGATGTCTGTACTCCGAGCAAAGAGGTTCAAGAACAGACTCAAGGTCAGAGAAGAAGTCGATAGTGGGAGGACAATACACGACTGCAAGAACCGTTTTTACGCCTTTAACACAAATCTCGAGAAATATGTATTCAGCTGATCCCGAATAGGCGGATGGAGACGCGGCAAGCATTTTATAGATGTCACTGCGCAAGTAAATGGCAACTCCACCACCACGAGCGCCGGTGCGATCGTTACGTATTAAAACATAATTAGGAAGTGAGTAAGACAAAGAAGGGAGGCAGGGCTTGAACCAAGTCTCAGAGATAAGGATAGCGTGGAAACGAGAAGAGAAAGTATCGAGAAGATCAGTGTAGCTAGCAGGAATACTCTGAGCGTTGATATGGCAGACATTAAAAGAATGTGGCATGTCGTTAATGGCATTATGGAGAAGGTCACCTAGTGTTTCGGGATCAGACTGAGACATATTAGTATCCATGGACAATATGGAAGAGATGCTCGTGTCACAAGCTGTGTGGAATCACAGCCATCTCTATCGTCTTCTACAAGCCATGCGCATAAAGTTGGCAACGTAGTTTTAAGTGAACCGATTTGACATCGTTTGAACCGTTTGACAGGTAAACAGTGAGTAAACCTCGAGTACTGAATCCTATGGAGATGGCATATCTTCTATATATCTATACAAATAAATAAAATTGGAGTGTCTGTTTGTAACATTATATAACCGCTTTTAACTACGTGCATATGATTAAATATACGGTACATATACCAAAATGACATGTTTTACAATTTTTGTCTGTCTGTCTGTTTGTTCCGGCTAATCTCCGAAACGGCTGGACCGATTAATACGACAATTAGAAGAAGTTTAAAATTTAATTTCAAGATTTTCTTACATTGTGACTTAGTTACACCTCACTTTTTTCGTAGGTATGCCACCTCCATAGGATTTAGTACTCAGAGGAGTAAACCGGTTCACAGCAATGTTGCCGTTCCGTATCATAGCATGGCTTGTAGAAGACGATAGAGACGGCTGTGGTGGAATGAGTCGTCATCGAACATTGCTTACAGAAAAATATAAATATATACAAATATACAAAATAAATATAAATAAATTATATAATTTAAACCTTAAAAAAAAAACAAAACATAACTGTCCTGCCGGTTGAACATGGTAACAATTTAACATTTAGTCTCAAACAGCAGAAGGCCAGGGCTATAAAAAGATGTTTATCTATTTTGTGGACATTAACACTGGTCTGGTATTACTGTGGAACCATGAAGTTTGACTTAATACTCTGAGGTAACTGGAGCTCTCACCCTGAATAAAAAAGTGTCGCCAGCAAATTTGACATTTATGTATGTAGTGGCAGGTAGTGGCTGTCAGTTGTCTCATATGACCATACGTATTTTTTTAAAGTGTAGGTGAGACGGAAGACAGCCACTGTGTTATTTGTGGTATTCAAAAAATTGTTCGTACTGCACCCTCCAGTTACCTCAGTATTAAGTCGAGCTTCATGTGTGGAACGAAACGTAAAAAAAAAAAACTAATGTCAATGGTTGCATTTACCAGGTTATTTGCCACCAGAACTAATCGCTGACTAATCGCTAAGTCCAGGCGTTGGAATCACCCATAGAATAGGTCAAAACTTAGTGGCCGGTAGCCCCGATACCCATTCATTGGCTATAATTAAGACCGCCATTTTGTTGGGGTGCCCCCATTGGCTAAAATTAAGGCTGTCACTTTTTTTAAGAATTTCAAGATGACGTTTGTTTTTACTCATTTCGGTTTTCTAGTTTTCTTTAGATGTTTTTCCACTTTTTCTCAGATATTTCATTACAGAAATATGGATACATTATTCGAAGTTGCCTTCGGTACACGTAAGTAAATCTATTTACGTAGTTTTATGTATCAATTATTTATTACATTATCCTAAATTTGAGTTTTGTTGTTTTAGGTAATTCCAAGAGGCAACTTTGTATTTCTTAAAACTAACCAAAACAAAAGAAAATACAGTTCACAACTTAACCGGAGTAAAGAAGATTCGGTTTCTCAGAAAGTTATGAAATTTATAAAAGGCTAAAGAGACGCAATAGTTTTTACAAGTGCGTCATGCCTGGCACCACGGAGGCCTCTTTAACCAAAGTTAAACTGTGGAAAAACTGCTACCCTTCCAAACCCATATGTGCTCATCCAGGAAAAGCTCCCTCCTGGCCTTGAACTTCCCAGATCATTATGGAGATCTTTAAATAGACTCCGTACCCAAGTTGGTCAAAGTAAAGACAACCTGTCCAGGTGGGACTTCACCAGTAACACGGATCTCGCGTGCAGGTGTGGTTACACTCCACAGACCATGGCCCCCCTCGTTGATTGCTCTGCATGCCCGGACACCTGCACATGTGAGGACCTCATGTTGGCTGCAGATAATGCGGTGAGAGTGGCACAGTTTTGGGCCAACAACATATGATTTTGTACTTGTCATTGACATGTTGAAGAAGAAGTTATGAATGAAAGGTAGGTAATGTTTGTTTATTCTTTTTATATGAATGTAAGTAAGTATGTGTAATTAATTATTGATTAGTTTTGTTAAAAAAACCTTCCTAATACCTTATTTCAATATACATTTAGAAGTGATATCATATGGTGATAATGATAAAGCACAGTAGATTACTTGGGATTAAATTTAAATAATCAGTTGTCACATTTAACAAGTTTCAATTTAGTGAAGTTGTTAATACCAAGTCAAGAGAAAATAACAGTGTAAGTAACTCAATAACTTTGTCAAAACATTTAAAATGCCTTATCATCATATTTCTGATTCTGACAAACAGAACAGAATTATTACAAATGTACCGGTGGGATAATATATGATTGTTGTTGGTACGAATGATGGTTTATTGTGATTGTCTCATGACTATGTTATAACTGTTACTGCTACCTACTATCTTAGATCTTACTTAATTATAATATACTACCTCTCATCAGTCTATGTAGAAAGCTTATCTACTTAATAACAGTTATTAACTATATACATTGATTATCCATAACTTGTGCATAGTGGCACAACAAACAAAATGTGCTTTATACACACTACCTACTCTTTCTTTATTTACAAACTTTTCAGTTCAACTATCACTTATTTGTTTATAAAATGTTATGACAGATTATAGTAACAATATGTAGAATCTATACTTACCAAATCTAATCTTTTCAGATAACTTGAGTCTCAACAAGGTTCGAGGAGTGCTGCGAAGATGCCCGTGTCTGCCTATTCTTGCGGTAATAACCTCTTGTGTGCCAACGAACCTCCTCGAAGCCCCTAATTTTATACCCATGTGTGCCAAGCGACCTAATTATGGTGCAAATTACTGCTGTTAGTTGCTATATTGATTACTTACTGCATTAAATGTTTAACTATTAGAGTTAGGTTATTGCGTCTTGCAATGAAAGTGATATTAACAGTAAATAATGAAATGGCAGATACTAAATAAAACTACTAAGAAAAATAGCATTAGCATTTGTGCGTAAAAAATATTTGCAAGCAGTTTAATTTTTCTTGTGGCTGAAAGTATTTATATTTCTTAGTTTATCTATTAAGTCAATTTAGTAAGTAATTTCATTACTCTCATTCTTTGTCTTTGTTAGAGCAAAGAGGCCATGGCAATTGTTGACAGACTGGCTGGTTTGAATGTTGAAGGATGTTTGAAAGGAATGTTATGATTATGACGGTTGTCGAGAAAATTATACTGTCAGCGGAGGCTGTTGATTATTTTCTATAGAGATATTTTATTTTGTGTTATGTTTATATAATTAAAGTGTTTCACAGTATACATAGTGTTTTGAGTAAGTAATTAGTTATCGTGAGCAAGTGAAAAGTTCTCACAGGTTATGGGAAGTACGATTTCCGAAAATCTGGTCTATTACTACACTAGTATAAAACAGAGAGAAATACTTTATCTTGGATAGCTAGAGGAGTATGGCGGCGGTAAGAACTACCAACCAATAACGTCCTACTAGTTCGAGTAACATAACACAACGAGTACAACCATGTCGAATGCGGGATCGGGGCTCCCGAGCATAGAGAAATTGAAAGGTAACATCAACTGGAACACCTGGAAATTTGATATGGAGTGCATATTGGTGCACGATGATTTGTGGCAGTACGTAGAGAATGTTACTGACACAACCGGTGCTAACGCTAAGAAAGCCGACCAGAGAGCACGAACTAAAATCTGCCTACTAATTGAGAGTCAGTGTAGTGTACTGCGGTGGTGTCGTGTGAGGCGGGTCGTTACGTTCCCTAAAATATGGTTGAGCGAAGCGATGGCTGGTTCATGCGTCATGCTCGTGAACGGGTGCCACCAGTGGGATGGGTCTGCTCCTGGCTTCTTGTCTCAAAATATGCAGATTTTTAATGTTTTATTGTTATTAGTTTTATTTTATCGTGGCTTGTATGGCACTGCTTATTATTGACTCTTATGTTCTTAAACTATTCAAAGTTTTATTACCCTTGTTCGGCATTTATATTTATTATTTTATTTGCTACGTTTTTGGTTGGTGTGTATTTTAAAGAAACTACCTTTTGTATGTCTATTTCTTAGTTATTGAAAATTATTTACTGCTATGATTACCGGGTTTTTTATTTTGTTTTTAAACTTAAGATTAATTTGTGATGGAAAGTGACTTTACATATTATATTATGTTAAAGTCACTTTTCAATTTGACGACTCTGTATGAAATATGACAGGGAGAAAAAAATAGCCCTTGGCGAGTTTCTTGCCGGTTCTTCTCGTTACAAGGCCTCCCGCCGTAGGTTTTGCGAACCGATAGCGTAGCTTCATTGACGTTCACAAGTGTTGTATCAGCCTAAAATGAATAAATGATTTTTGATTTTGATTTTGATTTTGTAAAGTACACGTTCGTAAGGCTAAGACTGCCTACGAGACGTGGAAATACCTGAAAGTGGCCTATGAAGACAAAGGCATCAACAATAGATGCAGATTATTGTCAAGGCTAGTGAGCCTCAAACTGAGCATGTTCAATTCAATAACTGAATATATAACTGAACTGATGCAAGTTAGTAACCAACTAGCAGACTTAGATAAAAGAAATTGATGACGAATTACTAGCAGCACTCATGCTACAAGGACTACCAGAGGAGTATGCGCCTATGAGGTTGGCGCTGGAAAGCGCGAACATAACCTTAACTTCAGACTATGTTAAAACAAAGCTACTGCAACTGGATGAGAACAGAATGAGTGCAGGCTCCAGTGATAAGCCTAGTTTGAGCTCCGCGCTCACTACATCAAAGTCTCACAACACTTACAAGAAATTTGTTCAGAAGAAGAACAAAGAGAAGAGGACTGTAAAATGCTTCATCTGCGAAGGACCGCATAAAGCTTGTGACTGTCCTCACAACCCACGTCAGTCGAAGAGGAATCATATGGCGACGGCACTATCTAGTGTGGATCGAGAGAAGACTCATCAAGACGAGTGGATTATAGATTCGGGAGCGTCAGGACATATGAGTTTCAGGAAGGACTGGATGGATGAGTTTGTAAACTTTGACAAAAAGGTAGAAGTGAGTTGCGCGAATGGAGGTAAGGTTTTTGGAGAGGGTTTTGGTATTGTAAAGAATGATATCAGCATAAATAATGTGATGTATGTACCAGAATTATCTTCAAATTTACTAAGTGTGAGTACTATGGTAAACACTAGAAATAAAATTGTGGTTTTTAATAAAAAAGGTTGCGAAATTTACAATGCTGATGAATGTTCTATAAAAGGGAACCCATGTGTAACCGGAAAGCATGATAGAGGCATTTTTAAACTTACATGTTTCTCACAGGCAGTTGCACTTGCGTCGACAATTGGAAATAAGATGGAGCTTTGGCATAAAAGGATGGCACACTTGAGTGTACGTAACCTGATTTTATTAAGAGACAAAATTGCAACAGGGGTGAGTTTTCCAAACATTACTAACTCAAAAATGAACTGCGTAGCCTGCTTGATGGGCAAGCAGACTAGGCAACCATTTAAACGTAACCAGGCTACGAGGGCTGGAGAGCTCCTTGAGCTAATTCATTCGGATATTAGCGGGCCAATGAGTGGTAAGTCTATTGGAGGTCATAGATACTACATAACTTTTATCGATGACTACTCGCGGAAAACTTTCTAGAAGCTAAAAGCGAAGCGTTTGAAAAAATAAAAGAGTTTATAACTCTAGCAGAGAGACAAACAGGAAAAAAGGTGAAAGTAATAAGAACTGACAATGGTACTGAATATGTAAACAAGAGAGTGGATCCCTACCTCAAAGAACAGGGCATAAGGCATCAGCTTACTATTACATACACGCCTGAACAAAATGGTGTAGCCGAACGTGCAAATCGCACGATTGCCGAAAAAAGCCGAGCAATGTTACAAGAGGCAGGACTATCCGTTAGTTTTTGGGCTGAAGCGGTGAACACCGCTGTCTATCTGAAAAACAGAAGTCCGACTATAGCGATCAAGGGGATGACGCCAGAAGAAGTGTGGACTGGACGAAAGACAGACTTAAGTCATCTCAAGGTTTTCGGATGCAAGGCATATATGCACATACCAGATCAAAAGAGAACCAAGTGGGATCCAAAGAGCAAAGAACTGGTGTTTGTAGGATATTGCGAAGAGTCGAAAGGGTACAGGCTGATAGATCCTTCAAATGGAGAGCTGCATAGAGCCCGAGATGTAGTATTTTTTGAAAACCAGAAATACGAAGGAGGCACAAGGGCTCATAATGATGAGAAAAAGCAGCTAGTTACAATCCACTTAGAAGATAATCTACAGCAACAGGTAGATCTACAGCAAAGATATAATATTCAGCAACAGGGAACTCTACAGCCAAGCGAAAATGTTCAGCAAGAGCAAAGAATTCAGGTAGAGAATCTGGAGTCAAATGATGGAGATCATGATGCTCATACTGAAATTTCGGACAGTGAAGAAAACTGGGCTTCGTCTGAAGAGAGACCAGATGAAGAAAATAGAGGTACACCAGTAGAAATTTTTCCAGCTGAAGAGAATAGAGATACCCCAGTTGAACCTTTAGTGGAAGAAAGGAGATATCCACTAAGAGAGAGGAAACCTATACAGTTACCCGATTATATAATTTATAAAGCGACCGCAGAAGAGGATGATCCGGTTACAGTGCAGGAGGCACTATCCAGAACGGATGCTCAACATTGGAGAGATGCTATTAAGGAGGAGCTAGACGCACTGGAGAAAAACGGAACGTGGATCCTGGTAAAGCCTGAACAAGCAAGCAACGTTGTTGATTCCAAATGGATATTTAGAATCAAAAAGGAGGCGGGGAATAAAACTCGTTACAAAGCTCGCTTGGTTGCACGCGGCTTTAGCCAGAGAAAAGGCATCGACTATGATGAGACCTTTTCACCGGTGGTGCGACACAGCTCCATGAGGCTTCTCCTAGCATTAGCGGCCAATCTCGGTCTACAGATTGATCACATGGACGTAAAAACTGCGTTTCTCAACGGAAGTCTAAATGAGAGAGTCTTTATGCGTCAACCACCACAGTATGAAGAATAAATTATATTTAAAAAAACATATTATTTAAAATCAAGCTTTTATTCGAATGTCCTAAAAAGAATAAAATAAACTTTGTATCAAGTCAAATCCCACAAATTTATTACATTAAACAAATTATATGTTTTAAAAGCTTGTCGCTTTAATTTCATATGTCAAATATAAGTTAAAGCAGTGTTTAGTGCAAGCCCAGTAACAATAAAATCTCGCGACAAGCTTTTAAAACATATAATTTGTTTAATGTAATAAATTTGTGGGATTTGACTTGATACAAAGTTTATTTTATTCTTTTTAGGACATTCGAATAAAAGCTTGATTTTAAATAATATGTTTTTTTAAATATAATTTATTTTTGTATTTTTAGTTATTATTGGACGTGTTTCTAAGTCGCTTCATTTCATTTAATGCATCATTATTGCATAGTCGATTGCTAGTTAATTTATTACAGTTTAGCTCTTCAACTGCATCAAGTCTGCAAGCACAAATATATTTTACCACCAAATAGAGATTGTAGATTCTTACTACTGACACACACATATTCATTAAATACAAGGCATATTCACATAGGTATAAGAGAAGGTAGCACTGTATTACGAACAAGAATAGAAAAAACAAAATTAGACCCAATAAGACAAAAAGTTCCAAATAAAAATGTGTGTGTGCCGTGCCGCAGCAGTACTCAATGGTCGCAGTTCAGCGTCATATTACTTGTCTTACAACGCAAGCAAACGCTGATTTTCAGTTTAGTAGGTAAGTATTTCAAAAATAAATATTAAAGAACAAGACACATTTAAGTTTCTATCAAAGTTGATAAACATAATACATAAAGAAAAAAAGGATTTTTCTTTTCTGTAGGTAGACTATGGTTGTATTACCTAACTTGGAGCCATCTGTCGTTGACTTTAGTGAACTATTTATGTTCAAAGTGACATCTAGTATAGTGTGCCAATCTTTTCTGTTTCGGTGACTATCTTAGGAACTAAAACAGTTTTCATACGGCAGTCAATTTTGACAGCTAATTTCGCATTGAAAGTGGCTCCTCTGTCACGACTGTCACCGGAACAGAAAAGCTTGTGGCACTGTAGGGTCTGAATCATGAAGCTCGACTTAATACTGGTATTAAGTCGAACTTCATGGTCTGAATATAGCAACTTCGCGTTTTTTGCTTCTTTTTATAGTTCGTTCGTTATAGTCCCACACTCCTGTCTGTTCCGGTAACAGCCGTGACAGAGGAGCCACTTGCAATACGAAATTAGCTGTCAAAATGGACTGTCGATGTCGTATGAAAACTGTTTTAGTTCCAAAGATTATCACCGGAACAGAAAAGCTTGTTGCACTATAGTTCTTGTAGCCGCTACACACGTCCAGACCAGACCTAACCGCCGATTTGGTGCGGATGAACTTTGCTGTAAAGCAAATCTAATCCGTGCTACACACGTTCATACCAAATCAAAATCAAATCAAATCAAAAAAGCTACACCAAATCTGGCCTTGGCCAAGGCTTTGGTATCACATCACTGGACAAGGCCTTGTATCACATCACTTTTTCTTATCAAATAGGTACTTACAGAAATCACCTGGATTTGCCAATGCAACGGGCTTGTAAAGAAAAAGACCTTTTAACAAAAAAAGGTCTTGGATTTGAAAAAAATTGAACGATACCTGTCACAAAAGAATGACGAAAAATTCTGCAAAACCATTTCGAGTGGCCTGTAACTGACAGGGAAACTTCATTTTTAATTAAATGTATTTTTTTTAAGTAAGTAATTGAAAAGAAGCCTAAGTCCAGGGGCTTTAAATTAATGTCTTAATAGAAATAATAATAATTTTCACTTCTCATGCTCTAAAAGTACGCAAATATAGCCCTACGAAGCGGGTCTAAATAACCACTTTAGTCCCTAGGGAGTCAAATGTAACTACTTTTTTAATTTCCTTCATGTGACATTAGATAAACTCAACATATACTATTAATTGTGAAATGTGGACCATTTTCATTGCGAAAATGTTAAGACGTTTTTTGTTTCATGGTTTTTCCGCAAGGAAGGTGCTTAGTGCAAAAGTTTTGTGACTGGTTTAGCGGAAAAAACTGACTGAGACTTTTTGGCGCCATTTTGGCGGGTTAGGTTGAGTGGATATTTTAATTTACCGCAATTTGTTTTATAGTGGACTTTGTGACTAAAGATAGGTGTGGTTTTGTGCCCCAAGTGTCTAAGCAACTGGAAGATATGTGGAATGATTAAAACAGGCGCTATCTCGGTAAAGTGATGCCGAGTGTTTTATTATAGTGGTGACTACCTCAGCAAGAATTATCGAAAAGGCTGGCTTGACACACTTGACGCCAAATACTCCAAGGAGCATGGGAATGTAACACACCTACATTCCTATGAAAACTTAAGAAACTATAATAAATTAATAATACTCAAGAATTGGCAGTATGGGCCTGTCCTACAAAAGGGCGAATATTTTTACTACTACTACTACTACTGACCGCGAAAATTTCAGAATTTGTTAAATGTTTTTGTACTAAATTGACTAGTTTTCTCGCACTCGAAGTGAAAAGTTCAGTTTGCACCTCGAGACTAAACGCCAACTTAATATACCCTCGGTTTCATTGACTCCCTCGCACGCTCGGACGCCAAAACTTAGTTTAAGATCTCAAATGTAGCACATGAAATGCAATTAATAAATATTCTATTCTATTCTATTCCAAACCACCTCTGGTATATAATGGCTTTGTTTAGTCCCTCGTTATAAAATCTACTATTGATAATCTCAAATTTATGTAAATAGTATATTATTGCATACTTTTCAAAACTGCATCAAACATTTTTACTGCTTGGTATGTTTTTTAACAGACAGTTTTTTTGTCTCCTGACTCTCCTGAGCAATTATGTGACATGGACTCATGTTCTTTATCAAATTACTAATTCAAATCGGCTGTCGGGTTGGGACGTGTGTTCGATTACTAGTTGAATTTAGAGTGTGCGCTAGATAAGTCTGCGCGGGGTCAAAATCGAATACTAATATTTTCCATAAGCTTAGAACAAAATAATGTACTGTAACTAGCGCCATAAACGCCCCAGTCGCAGAGTTATCTGACACGCGCTCTGAAGATTGCGCTCACTGAATGCTCGCTGATTATAACTTTATGGTTTACATTGACAATGTGTCAAGCCATGGCCCGCTATCATTTCTCGGCTGCTTGCGCTCTCCTACAGGCCCTATATTGTTCTGAGTACAGGCCTACAGGCCATGCTGCTCGGATTGGCAACGTCATAAATGTCAATGGTTGCATTTACCAGAACTAATCGCTGACTAATCGCTAAGTCAGCGATTTCTTGTCTTCGATAGATTCTGCTAAACGCGCTTTAGCGTTTTTCTGGTTTTGACATGACGAATGACAGCAACAAACACAAAATCACTACGTTTGACAGCTACTTGCAACTAATCGCTGCTTCTCATCGAAAATGAAATGCGATGGAAAAAATGGCGTCCGATTGCTATAAATCGCTGTCAGTCATCGCATTTTTATGTGCATTCAGCAGATTATTAGTCAGCGATTAGTCAGCGATTAGTTCTGGTAAATGCACCCAATGTCGCACCACTAATCCTAATTTCTTGTATGCATGAGATGAGATGAATTCCTGATTATAGCGCCTTAAAATCAAATAATACGCGTACATAACTAAGGGTTGTTTTATTTTAACTATATCACAGTCACGAAAATGTTTATTAAACACTCCTACTGATGTTGTAAGCTCCCAGTCGGCTCGAGGTATCGCACGAATCCATCGCTGACGCAGTGTTCCTCCTTCGGGAATCCAAATCTTTCGAGATCCAAGGTTTCATAAGTAATTTCCAACAATGATCACGTATTTATATGCACTAATTACCTATACAATAGATATTGTATTAAAACACCCAAACAGCAATCAAGAAAATCAAACAGCAACGTTTCTTGACATGACCAAAGAGTATTCCGACTTGCCATATCCAGATAAAAAAATTATCCAAAATGTGCAAATATAATAGATTTTTCTTTTTATTTTGTAACAAGCAAATTTAACCAAGTTGTTAAATAAATGCGTGCAAAATCCGAGAAAGTGTTTTATTTAAATGAACAGTTCGCGCAGAAATCTAAGATGTGAATTGAATTAAGAGATATAGAGGGAAATGTTTGGAACACAATTTTTGACTTTGGAACTTTGTTTGGGCTAAAAGTTTTGTATAATACTGTATATATTTTACCGGCCAAACCTGATTTCAGGACAAACTAGTTTTTCCTAGGCCAAAGTAGTTCATCGCGTTGACATTTCAGAGAGCGAGTTTGCCTCGGAAGTCCTGTAGAACACGTGATTAGTTAAAATGGTGGTTATTTTTTTTTGTGTCATGTTCTACATCTACAGGTCTTCCGAGGCAAAGTCGCTCTCTGAAATGTCAACGCGATGAACTAGTTTGGCCTAGGAAAAACTAGTTTGTCCTAAAATCGGGTTGAAAAAAAAAATGAGACCTTCAAACCGCCCCCCCTCCCCCCCCCGGATTAAGGGCTACGGGCGGGGACTTTTGCTATGTTTACCTCCTTATTAGCCCAAACAAAGTTACAAAGTCAAAAATTGTGTTCCAAGCATTTACCTCTATACTGTTTTTCGAGTGTTCGTTGATTTTTACTTCCACATAATTTGAGAGTTATCGCCTAACCTGGCAACACTACAAGATTGTTTATTTATATAGAACAAAGAGTAAAGTGTATAGATCAACAATCTTTTCTGTTCCGGTGACAGCAGCGCTGGTTGGACAGTGCAACTTGACAGTAAAATGACATTATGAACAAAACACGTTAGTTCCAGTTTTGGCCACCGGAACAGAACACGTTGACGTAATCGACTGCAACGTTGCCGCTTTTCCAAGGAGCATGGCCTGTTACAAGTGCAACGAGTGAGATAGAAGATGGCTTTGGTCAAGCACGTGTCAAGTAACCATCACAACAAAACAAGAATATAGTACTTGAAAATTTGCAAGAATTCTGAATTGGTAACTGTACTGTTTAAATATTTAATTGCATTGTCATCGGAACTAAAGGTGAATTCCAAATTTCAGCTCAATCGGACATTGGAAAGTGGGTCAAATTTAGCTCGCAAGATTTGACGAACGGACATACATGCATACATACACTGCAAGTTAAATAAAAGCTTGTAAAAAGGGAAGGAAGACTACGTGTGTCTTATCCAGAAATCCCTATACGGACTGAAGCAGGCACCACGATCCTGGAATTTGAAGTTACACACTGAGCTAGAGAGCCTTAACTTCAAACGATGCAAGAACGAATCGTGTGTCTATATAAGAAAAACAGATAAGGATATGATAATCCTAGCTGTATATGTAGATGACATTTTGTTATTGTATAATGACGAAAATGAGATGAAAACGGTTAAAGAAGGATTGAAGTCAAAATTCGAGATGAAGGATCTAGGAAAGGCCGAACTGTTTCTTGGAATGCGGATTAAACATGAAAACGGATGTATTCAAATTGATCAGGAGGAATATATTGACAAAGTCATTCGCAGGTTTAATATGGAGAACTGCAAACCAGTTTGTACACCAGGAGTTCCAGGCCAACGTTTCCAGAAACCACAAGAGCCTTATACACCAGATGAAAGTATACCCTACAGAGAGCTGATAGGATCACTGATGTATATAGCTGTGTGTTCCAGACCAGACATAGCACACTCAGTAAACTTTATGAGTCAGTTCTGTAACTGCTATGAGGAAGTTCACTGGACTGCTACAAAGAGAATTTTAAGGTATCTCAAAGGTACGAAGAGCATGGGACTTATGTACTCCAAAGATACATACGGATGTATACAAGGATTTGCCGATGCTGATCACGGTGGAAACCTTGTTGACAGAAGGTCATATTCTGGAAATGTCTTCAAGATGGCAAAGGGAGCCATTTCATGGCAAAGTACCAAACAAAGGAGTATCGCTTTGTCAACAGCCGAGGCTGAATATATGAGCCTATCCGAAGCTGCCAAAGAAGCCATATTCCTTAAAAGGTTCCTTACGGAAATTATTGGAAAGGAGGAGTCTCCCATAATAATACATGCGGACAGCCAATCCGCTATGGCAATTGCACAAAACCCAGTGCAACATCAGCAGACTAAGCATGTTGATGTGCGCTACCATTTTATTAGAGAAGCAATCGAAAATTGTGCTATTTCGCTGGCGTATTTAGAAACGAAGCGAATGGTTGCCGATGCCTTGACAAAAGCCGTTGTAAGAGAGAAACATGATTTTTGTCGTAGAGAGATGGGTGTGTGTTGAAGGCTGTTCATTAGTGAGAGTGAAAGGAACCAGGAGAGTTTGGATGAGGATAGGATGTCTGAGGGAAAACAATTGAGGAGGAGTGTTAGAGCAAAGAGGCCATGGCAATTGTTGACAGACTGGCTGGTTTGAATGTTGAAGGATGTTTGAAAGGAATGTTATGATTATGACGGTTGTCGAGAAAATTATACTGTCAGCGGAGGCTGTTGATTATTTTCTATAGAGATATTTTATTTTGTGTTATGTTTATATAATTAAAGAGTTTCACAGTATACATAGTGTTTTGAGTAAGTAATTAGTTATCGTGAGCAAGTGAAAAGTTCTCACAGTCTTGTATAAATCTCAACTTATACTTATGTACTTTGTATTTGATAAAATTATAATGTCAAGTAATAAATGCCTTCTTTCACCAAATGTGTTTTTTATTTGAGCAGAATTTAAAATAGTATATTACTAGGGTTGTATCAAACGTCAATGATTTGCACAACTATCGATAACGAATCAAGGGTCGATAGTTCTGACAGCACTATGTTGTCAAAATCTAATCGGGGTCCGTCATTCACTAACAAACGGCCGCTATAAGGCTTGATTCCTATCTGTACTAGTCTATATAATTTGTGGCTAAGTCAGCGATTTCTTGTCTTCGATAGATTCTGCTGAACGCGCATTAGCGTTTTTCTGGTTTTGACATGACGAATGACAGCAACAAACACAAAATCACTACGTTTGAAAGCTACTTGCAACTAATCGCTGCTTCTCATCGAAAATCAAATGCGATGGAAAAAATGGCGTCCGATGCTATAAATCGCTGGCAGTAATCGCACTTTTATGTGCATTCAGCAGATTATTAGTCAGCGATTAGTCAGCGATTAGTTCTGGTAAATGCACCCAATGTCACCTTAGATGACACGCAAAAAGTGTAAAAACAAAAGAAAGACAAAACATACGTAAAAAATAAAATTGTGAAAAGTTAACAAGGTAGTTTTTAAAAGAAATTAATAAGATTACCTCAACTAACGTTGAACAGACTTATTCTAAAAATGTACTTAAGCTAATGATGAATTAAAACGTAGGTGAATGATTAATGATGAATTATAACTTGAAACAATAACGAAAAGAACAATTACTTTTTGCTACGATAAATACGTTTCGGTCTCGACCGGGATTCCGGGGGAGTTGACGCAGAGGAGCTCGGCACATGGGGGTGTTGAGCTTCATCTTCAGTTCCAGGGATAGCTGCAAGGTCCTCGAGGGTGTGAAGACGCTGTCTGGAACCGTCCTTCAGCTTGGCAATCACATTACCGTCCATTGTCCAGCATCTTCTAATTCCGAACCTTCTGCGAGCATTGACGAATAGATCTTGGCGCATGCGAGTGAGAAATTCGGAGAGAGTATGGGGAGTGCCTTTGAGTGCGGTTTTTTTACTCCAGACAGCAACCTTAAGCGAGCGCTCAGTGAAGCGTACAAGTACGGGACGACATCTTCCATCAGTGTTACTGCCAAGCCGATGACATGCAGCCAGCTTCTCCGTACTCAAATCCAAACCCAACTTGCTATTAAAGAGGTCAACCACAAATTTGGATAGGTTGTCGCTGCTCTCAGGGACTCCACTCACCAGTATATATTTTCTCCTGTGCCGCATCTCAAGATCATCAACTGATTGGCACAAACTAGATATCTGCTCACGGAGTACCTAACTGAAGTAAAGAAATCATTTGAGATTTAAAATCATTGAGATCTTCCCGTAACCGAGCAAGGGAGTTCTCCTCTTGAGGTGGCGTTACCTTCAATTGTGCTTCCAAGTCTGACATCTTCTTGAAGAGCCTGGCCTCTAGTGCCTGCTGTGTCTCCATTACTGCAGCGATGTTGGCCATTAATGACAATAGCAGTGGCGTAGTGAAGTAAAATGGTGCGTGCGACAGGACAGTGTAGTAAATTACTAATTAGTGAACATATATGCTAGCAAACAATATATGTTGAAGTGCAAACTCAACTTATTTGGATAATAGTAAAATTTTCAGTATATAACTCATGTAAGTAATTTTCCAATATATTTTATTCAGAGTACGATGTTCGCGTGTTTTATTCCTACCGCCAAAAAAAGATTTTACTAGTTATGTATTTTATAAGTAAGTAAAAATTTAAAAAAACTGATTTAACTTATTTTAATTTTTAGTTTTTTGCATTCACAATGCAATTTTTATTACTGAAAAATGGAAAATGAAGTATTTAGAAAAAATCGACCCGTCTCACAACTAGCTCCGATGGGACTCGAACCCACGACCTTTCGCTTTCCGGGCGACTGCTCTAACCACTGAGCTACGGAGTCGTTACGAGTAGCGTCGAATTTATCCAATACTTCTTACGCACTGTATAGTCAGTGTTAATTTCATCAATGTGGAGATATTACTACCCTCACACGCGAAAGAAATACCTTTCCAGGTATTTGGCAATCGCTAAAGATGAAATTACTATTGCAACTTATTTTATTTTTTAGATTTTTGCATTCACAATGCAATTTTTATTACTGAAAAATGGAAAATGAAGTATTTAGAAAAAATCGACCCGTCTCACAACTAGCTCCGATGGGACTCGAACCCACGACCTTTCGCTTTCCGGGCGACTGCTCTAACCACTGAGCTACGGAGTCGTTACGAGTAGCGTCGAATTTATCCAATACTTCTTACGCACTGTATAGTCAGTGTTAATTTCATCAATGTGGAGATATTACTACCCTCACACGCGAAAGAAATACCTTTCCAGGTATTTGGCAATCGCTAAAGATGAAATTACTATTGCAACTTATTTTAATTTTTAGTTTTTTGCATTCACAATGCAATTTTTATTACTGAAAAATGGAAAATTAAGTATTTAGAAAAAATCGACCCGTCTCACAACTAGCTCCGATGGGACTCGAACCCACGACCTTTCGCTTTCCGGGCGACTGCTCTAACCACTGAGCTACGGAGTCGTTACGAGTAGCGTCGAATTTATCCAATACTTCTTACGCACTGTATAGTCAGTGTTAATTTCATCAATGTGGAGATATTACTACCCTCACACGCGAAAGGTTAGAGCAGTCGCCCGGAAAGCGAAAGGTCGTGGGTTCGAGTCCCATCGGAGCTAGTTGTGAGACGGGTCGATTTTTTCTAAATACTTCATTTTCCATTTTTCAGTAATAAAAATTGCATTGTGAATGCAAAAAACTAAAAATTAAAATAAGTTGCAATAGTAATTTCATCTTTAGCGATTGCCAAATACCTGGAAAGGTATTTCTTTCGCGTGTGAGGGTAGTAATATCTCCACATTGATGAAATTAACACTGACTATACAGTGCGTAAGAAGTATTGGATAAATTCGACGCTACTCGTAACGACTCCGTAGCTCAGTGGTTAGAGCAGTCGCCCGGAAAGCGAAAGGTCGTGGGTTCGAGTCCCATCGGAGCTAGTTGTGAGACGGGTCGATTTTTTCTAAATACTTCATTTTCCATTTTTCAGTAATAAAAATTGCATTGTGAATGCAAAAAACTAAAAATTAAAATAAGTTGCAATAGTAATTTCATCTTTAGCGATTGCCAAATACCTGGAAAGGTATTTCTTTCGCGTGTGAGGGTAGTAATATCTCCACATTGATGAAATTAACACTGACTATACAGTGCGTAAGAAGTATTGGATAAATTCGACGCTACTCGTAACGACTCCGTAGCTCAGTGGTTAGAGCAGTCGCCCGGAAAGCGAAAGGTCGTGGGTTCGAGTCCCATCGGAGCTAGTTGTGAGACGGGTCGATTTTTTCTAAATACTTCATTTTCCATTTTTCAGTAATAAAAATTGCATTGTGAATGCAAAAAACTAAAAATTAAAATAAGTTGCAATAGTAATTTCATCTTTAGCGATTGCCAAATACCTGGAAAGGTATTTCTTTCGCGTGTGAGGGTAGTAATATCTCCACATTGATGAAATTAACACTGACTATACAGTGCGTAAGAAGTATTGGATAAATTCGACGCTACTCGTAACGACTCCGTAGCTCAGTGGTTAGAGCAGTCGCCCGGAAAGCGAAAGGTCGTGGGTTCGAGTCCCATCGGAGCTAGTTGTGAGACGGGTCGATTTTTTCTAAATACTTCATTTTCCATTTTTCAGTAATAAAAATTGCATTGTGAATGCAAAAAACTAAAAATTAAAATAAGTTGCAATAGTAATTTCATCTTTAGCGATTGCCAAATACCTGGAAAGGTATTTCTTTCGCGTGTGAGGGTAGTAATATCTCCACATTGATGAAATTAACACTGACTATACAGTGCGTAAGAAGTATTGGATAAATTCGACGCTACTCGTAACGACTCCGTAGCTCAGTGGTTAGAGCAGTCGCCCGGAAAGCGAAAGGTCGTGGGTTCGAGTCCCATCGGAGCTAGTTGTGAGACGGGTCGATTTTTTCTAAATACTTCATTTTCCATTTTTCAGTAATAAAAATTGCATTGTGAATGCAAAAAACTAAAAATTAAAATAAGTTGCAATAGTAATTTCATCTTTAGCGATTGCCAAATACCTGGAAAGGTATTTCTTTCGCGTGTGAGGGTAGTAATATCTCCACATTGATGAAATTAACACTGACTATACAGTGCGTAAGAAGTATTGGATAAATTCGACGCTACTCGTAACGACTCCGTAGCTCAGTGGTTAGAGCAGTCGCCCGGAAAGCGAAAGGTCGTGGGTTCGAGTCCCATCGGAGCTAGTTGTGAGACGGGTCGATTTTTTCTAAATACTTCATTTTCCATTTTTCAGTAATAAAAATTGCATTGTGAATGCAAAAAACTAAAAATTAAAATAAGTTGCAATAGTAATTTCATCTTTAGCGATTGCCAAATACCTGGAAAGGTATTTCTTTCGCGTGTGAGGGTAGTAATATCTCCACATTGATGAAATTAACACTGACTATACAGTGCGTAAGAAGTATTGGATAAATTCGACGCTACTCGTAACGACTCCGTAGCTCAGTGGTTAGAGCAGTCGCCCGGAAAGCGAAAGGTCGTGGGTTCGAGTCCCATCGGAGCTAGTTGTGAGACGGGTCGATTTTTTCTAAATACTTCATTTTCCATTTTTCAGTTTCAAAACTGATTTACATTGATTGATCAATGAAAACTAATTAAATTTAGAATCTGTGATTATCGATGTCTGAGTTGTATATTGTTTATGTTATATTAAATAAATAAATAAATAAATTCTTTATTTCTTCTCCACACAATAATAAATTAATGGTACAGAGTATAACAATGAAGTAGTAATGTACTAAGTAGATAAGTATTAAGTGGAGATTGGTGCCTGAAAAAAGCATAGCCTGTGTTCCAGGGCCACCAGAACCCCAGTTAGTTTCTCGGATCTTCATATAAATTACAATGGCAAATTAAGTTGAGCAATGAGTTAGAACAATAATTGGTGTAAAAAAAGAAAATAAACAATAGGATCTTTCTTAACGTTAAAATTAACCATTAGAAAAATGAGTGTTCGAGACGTGTAAATTGAGATTTAGACTGCATGTACGAAGGTGAATTTGTCTATTAAATTATGATTAAATAGATAATATATAATATGTAATGTAAGATATAGTTATATACGTATGCTTGTAGTTTATCGAAGTGTGATATAGTTTTGTGAATATATAGTTTGGAAACCAAAAGAATAGAAATAAAATAAACAATAATTAAATGTATTAGCATAGTTCTGCTACAAACCAGTTCTCTATGCAACTGGTGCGAGAAGTGCCTCAGTATCAACGTATGTTTTTCCTTTAAGCCACTCGACCAATATATGTTTACAAGAGTGTCTGTTTAGCGAACAAATATTGATATTCTTATTTATTAAGTTATAAAGGTGTGGACCAAGGTAACAGAAAAACCTATGGCTTAAGCTAGTTTTAAAGGCTGCAGATTTGATCACTAGTTTGTTACGTTTACGGTTTTGGTTCACAGAAAAATGTGTTTTGCTATGCTGAAGCATTATTGAATTAAAAATAAATAGTTGACGGACAGTAAGGACATCACAATATTCATATAAGGTTTTAGTAGGGAAGTAAAAGGGTTTTGATGCTGCCACTTTAAGGACCACTCTTTGTGCTAACTCTAATTTGTACAAGTGAGTTTTTGCAGCCCCACCCCACGAGGTGATGCAATATGTGAGCACCGATTGGCACATTGCAAGGTAGACCATCTTCAGAATGGCAGGCTCAGCAACCTTTCTTAGATTTTTAAAAACAAACATTAGTTTTCTAATTTTATTAGCAAGATATTTTATATGGTCGAGAAAGCGTAATTTATCATCAATTTGGATACCTAAATATTTTATATTATTTGTTTTTGATAATTTTGGACAAGAACAGGAAGGTGTGTTATGTGGGGAATGGGCCAGAATGTTAAAGAACTCCAAGTGAGTTTCCGGGAGGTCACGTAAACTAAATGTCATGGTTGGTTTTCTTGACATTAAGAGTAAGGAAATTTGCTGAGAGCCACTCAGTGACCATATCAAAGCCCCTCTGAGCAGTGACAAAGACATCTGACCAGGTGTCAGCAGAGAAGACTAAGGCAGTGTCATCAGCAAAGAAAATGACTCGGCCGTTAGGTATGTCAAGGTCACAAAGTTCGTTAATGTAGCTGAGGAACAGAGTAGGGCCAAGGACACTGCCCTGAGGGACTCCGTAGGAGACAGGAAGATAGTCGCTAGCAACACCATCAATGACAACACTTTGAACTCTATTTGACAGATAACTCTGGAACAAAGAAAGTTGATTATCTCTTATGCCTAATGCATGTAACTTATTAATTAACAAAGGTATGGAAAGCGCATCGAATGCCTTGGCAAGGTCAAGGAATATTGCCACACACTTTCCCCCTTTATCCATACTAGTGACAATATCATTAGTCAGCTCATGTACAGCATCAGAGGTAGACCGTTTCGGACGAAAGCCATATTGTCTTGC
Organism: Crambus lathoniellus; assembly: GCA_949710035.1. NCBI lineage: Eukaryota > Metazoa > Arthropoda > Insecta > Lepidoptera > Crambidae > Crambus > Crambus lathoniellus. Next base: position 24,051,309 of record OX453316.1, on the reverse strand, counting down.
AGATAGCAGACCCTTCGATTCAAGATAATTTGTCAATCGAGAGTTTATAATACGCTCAAATACTTTCGACATGGCTGAAAGGACTGAGATGGGACGATAATCAGACGTGTTCTCCCTATCTCCCGCTTTAAAAACAGGATGAACTATTGCTTTCTTAAAATAATTAGGGAATATACCATGCATTATAATGAGGTTGCAGATATGAGTCAACGGTGGAACGATAACCTTTTTATAAGTTTGTAGAAAATCGGTTGATATTCCGTTCCAACAACCTACCGCAGAGTCGCTTTTAAGAGACATTAGGATACGCTCAACTTCTTCTTCATCAGTCTCAAGGAGAACAAAAGAGTTGAGCGAAGAGGGCTTGCAGTGTTGAGTTGGGTTGTGAGCCTGATTAGAGTAAGGGGGGTGAAAGGTTTCCTTTAGGCGCATTTGGCCCAATTCGCGATTGGTCCAATTCACATTATTCGCGGTTGGTCCAATTCTCAGTTGGTCCAATTCGCAGTTGGCCTAATTCGCACTTGGTCCAATTCGCAGTTGGGCCAATTCGCAGTTAGTCCAATTCGCGTTTGGCCCAATTCGCGGTTAGTCCAATTCGCGATTGGTCCAATATAAAGTGTATTGTGATAAGGCAGAAAAAAATATAACCATGCATATTTGATCAAACATATGATAGATAATTATAATATATTATATAAATATACACTTTTTACCTACCGGGCGGGACCTTAGCCACGTTATAGATTCCGTTCTATAACTTGGGAAACATTATCCATCTTGGCCTAACCGCGAATTGGACCAACTGCGAATTGGACAAACTGCGAATTGGACGAACTGCGAATTGGACAAACTGCGAATTGGACAAACTGAGAATTTGACCAATTGCGAATTGGACTAACTGCGAATTGGACTAAGTGCGAATTGGACATTTTTTGAACATTGGACCAATTGCGAATTGGACCAAATGCGCCTAAAGGCGGAACAAGTTGCAATGACGGTTCCGCACGTGTACTGAACAACTATTTTTAATACAGTTGCGAAAAAATTAAGCAATTTAATAAAATAATAAAACACAATAAACTCAACTAACTAATCGTAAAAGAATATAAGCAGAGACTTTTTTTTTATGTTCTTCACCCATTCTGGGTTGGCAAAGGAAACTATGATCATACAGCCAAGGCTTCAGTAGAATTTTTTTATTGATATGAAATGAAAATTAAATTAAATGAGATGAAATGAAATGAAACCTAACAAAAGCAATCCGAATCCTACAGGAGCGCCTTTCCTTATTTCTCTCTTTTACCACAACGTTTTCCATTAAAGCCACATTATTGCACTAATTCCACCATACTAAGTAACTACCTACCACAATAAAAACCAGAAAAAACTAATTTAGAAAATTAAGAAATAAGGTCCCTCATTTTCTTTTCACTTACTTGCGCAAACTCCTTTATGCAGATACTATGGTAAATAGTGCACGTCATACCATATTTAGTAATCTGTGGTCATACAGCCAATTTTATGTATTTTTTATATTCATAAAGGAGATTTTTCAGTTTTGTATCGAGCCTCGGCTAAAAGTCTGATTTTTAATTAGACGAAGTAATCTGACGTTTACTGGGTTGTCAGGTGTTAAGCCGTTGTATTTAAATATAAGTTGTAATTATTGTACATAGATGGCGTTGTGCCAAACGTACGTAATGCTGAACGGCGGTGTTAAGATTTTTTGGTGATTGATATAGTCTTGTCGATGCACCCAATAAATTATCCTCGACCTACACACTAGTTTTATTTACGTTGTGAATAACAGTATTTTGGACCTCTATGGGATTGTACATGGTCCTAATCGAGTCGGATGTTTCGGTTGGTTGACCTGGAACCAGCTCAGTACGAGTGACAGGAGCAGGGACTACGGAGGATCGGAGTTTTGAGTTTGCAGCAGCAGCTCCAGCAGTGACGTCAGCGGATCCGGTGCTACCACGAAGCGAGCGATTGCGTAAGCGGAAGCGTATGAGTGAGTGTTGTGCTGTGATGAAACTGTGAGTACATTTGTGTCATTCATTAACTTAGAATAATTTCAAGAAAGTTAGAATTTGGAAATTTTAGAAGTGTTTTCATACACTTAGAATAATTTCTCCAAGAGTGAAATACGGGGAATCCACGCTAGTTTGCGGAGCCAAGTGCGAAAACACTTAGAAAAATTTCGTAAATTTTACGATTGACTTAGAAAATAATTTTGAATTTTCTCATACGGTGAATAGTTAGAATAACTATCGAGATGGATGCCTACGGTAAAATGCAAGATGATACTAAGTCAAAGGTTCAGAAGGGAAGGTCTAACTTTAGAAAATCTCCGAAAGATAGGATCTCTTTGTCATACATAGAAACACGTCTAGAAGCCTTAGAAAAACAGTGGTCTTCTTTTGATGAAACACATAAGAAGATTATAATGGAAGTTTCTGGAGACGTACTTGAAAAATCTACTTATTTTAAAAATGACATGTATGATGAGACCGAAGAACTGTACATAAATTACAAGTCGGAGTTAAAGGAAGCCATCCTTAGGTTAAAGAAAGATATTAATGTTAATGAATTTTATGATGCAAATGCAACTAGCAGCACCCAATCCTTTACTGTTAAATTACCGAAAATAGAAATACCTAATTTCAGTGGCAAATACACAGAATGGAGTAGTTTTCGTGATTTATTTTTGTCTTTAATTCACAACAATAAGGGATTGGATGACGTTCAAAAGCTGCACTATTTGAAAAGTCACTTGTCTGGCGAAGCCGAGCAAATGTTAAGACACATTCCTATCACGGCATGTAATTATAAAACTTGTTGGGATCAGTTAGAGCATCGTTACAACAACAAAAGGTTTTTAGCCAATTGTGTACTAAAACGTTTTATGAACCAAAAAAATGTATTGTCGGAATCTTCAAGTGCGATAAAGGAATTACTGGACACAACTAATGAGTGTTTAAATGCTCTTACTAATTTAGATGTAAATGTAGATTCCTGGGATCTTATTGTAATTTATGTAGTTTCGTTGAAACTTGATACAGAATCTCGAAAGTTGTGGGAAGTAGAAGTCAGTAGATGTAATGATGAATTGCCTAAACTTGTTGATTTTAAAAACTTTTTAGATCATCGTTTCAGATCTTTAGAATTTCTAGACAATAAAGCCACTAAACAGAGTAATGTTCGTAATAATGTTCCTAAAACAATGCATACAATTCCTGCTGTATCATGTATATTTTGTTCCGATGCTCACAAACTGTGTAATTGTAAAAAATTCGCAAAGGAAGATGTAAATGTACGTCGTACTTTTGCCCAAACCAACAAGTTATGTTTTAATTGTCTTGCTCCGAATCATTCGATATACAATTGCCGTCAATCAACCAGCTGTCGCATTTGTAAAAGGCGACATCACTCTTTACTGCACCCAAAGTTAGGTCCTAAAGATGATCAGGTAAACACTTCCGTAGTGGAAGGGGGCGCTCAGTCGTCCAATGTAGAATCATCTCAAGGCGAGGCATCAAATATGGTATCATGCTTTTCTAATGCAAATAGTCAAGTATTATTGGCCACTGCTTTGGTCAATGTAGATACGAAAAATGGAACTTTTTGTATCAGAGCTCTTTTGGACCAAGGTTCACAAGCTTCATTTATAGCAGAGTCTGTTGTACAAATGCTTGGTCTTAGAAGAGTTTCAAACATGAGCTACATTTCAGGGTTAGGTAGTGATCAAGGTTCATCCTTGCAGTCTAAATGGACCGTTATGGTCAAAATTCAGTCACGCCATGACCCCAACTTTATAGTTGAAGTTAAAGCTCATGTTCTTAATAAGCTCACTTCTCTTTTACCTGAGAGGAAAATGTCTGTTCCGATGTTTTCTCCTCAGATTCCTGCTATAGAGTTAGCAGACCCGAAGTTTGATACTCCGAGTAAAATTGATATTTTACTGGGGGCGGAAGTGTATGGTCAAATTTTAATGGATGGAGTTGTCAAAGGTCCACCAGGTTCTCCAATTGCGCAAAATACCAAACTTGGCTGGATCCTTTCAGGCCATATATTTTCCCCTCCAAGTTACGAACTTTCACAGACACGTAATGAAATAATTACTATGCACACTCAATTGAGTATGAACGATCTCCTGAAAGGTTTTTGGGAGCATGAAGAACTGTCTTCAGCTGTGAAGAAATGTCTGTCTGAAGAAGAACAGCAATGCGAAGAGCTGTTCGCCAAAACTACTTCTAGAGATGATGAGGGTCGCTATATCGTGAAATTGCCATTCAAAAAGGTGGACCCAAGTTGTCAATACGGTAATTCTTATGATATTGCGCAAAAACGATTCTTTATGCTCGAAAAACGATTACTGAAGAATCAATCACTGAAGATTCAATATTCCGAGGTTTTGGAGGAATATTTAAAATTAAATCACATGGAAGTAGTGCCGGAAGTGGAGAAAGCTAATCCCAAGGCTGTGTATCTTCCCCATCACGCTGTCGTTCGCAATGAGAGAAGCACCACTAAGGTTCGGGTCGTGTTTGATGCGTCGTGTTCGCTTAATAATGGAACTTCGTTGAATGATGATCTCATGGTAGGTCCAACGCTTCAACCCACACTTCGACACCTTATTTTACGTTGGCGCTGCTATCCTATAAGCCTGGTAGCAGATATTGTGAAGATGTACCGTCAAGTCAAGATAGCTGCTGAGGATGTTGATTTTCAACGTCTATTATGGCGTAGCGATGTTAATTCAGAACTTCAGCATCTCCGACAATTGCGTGTAACATTTGGTACATCAGCGGCACCTTACTTGGCGGTCAGATCCTTACAACAGCTTGCACATGATGAGGGAGATAAATATCCTTTGGCAGCTAGCAGAGTCCTTAGGGAATATTATATGGATGATCTTATGACAGGCTGCGAAAATATAAACGAGGGAGCACAGATTTATCAACAAATGAACGAGTTACTTAAACTTGGTGGTTTCCAGCTTCAGAAATGGAGTAGTAGCAATAGTGAGTTGTTATCAAAGTGGGATAGAGAAAGTAAGAATTCAAAGGAAACTTTAGAGCTAAAATTAGATACAGTTATCAAAATTTTAGGTCTCACTTGGAATAGACACCAAGATGAATTTCAATACACTGTCCAACTTACAGCACTGGAAACACCCATAACTAAGAGGAAAATGATTTCGGAAATAGCAAAATTGTTTGATCCCCTCGGTTGGCTAGCTCCTGTGGTCACCACTGCCAAAATATTTATCCAAAGAGTCTGGCTGTCAGGGATACAATGGGATGAAGAATTGCCATGTGATATTTTGAAGGCATGGCTTGAGTTTCGAGAAGAACTTACACATCTTGCTCAATTTAAGATTCCAAGATGGATTGGCACTAGCACCAAAGATGTTAGCAGAGAACTTCAAGGATTCTGCGATGCTTCAAATGCAGCATACGCAGCTGTAGTCTATATGAGAATCGTTGATTTTAAAGGTGATGTGCATGTACGATTACTTGCCGCAAAGACGAAGGTTGCTCCGGTGAAGCAAGTCTCGATTCCTCGGTTGGAGTTGTGCGGAGCGGTATTGTTAGCCAACCTGCTTCAAGAAATTGCAGAAGTTTTAGAGATTCCGAAGGAGTGCGTGTACGCCTGGACGGACTCAAGTGTAGTCCTTTCATGGTTGAGCAGTCATCCCAGCAAATGGAAAACCTATGTCGCGAATCGGGTCTCTGAAATATTAACGCTTATGAATAATACTCAGTGGTCACATGTCAAGTCCGAATCTAACCCTGCAGATTGTGCGTCGCGAGGTATAAATCCGAGCAAACTATCGGATTTGAAGATCTGGAGAGAGGGTCCACAATGGCTGCAAGAAAAGGTTATTAATTATTCAAAGGGACAATTTAAATTAACGGATTTAGAAAAGAAAAAAGAGCAAATTTCGTGCCACACTATTCAGTCAGAGTCAGAATCTATATTATGTCGTTATTCTTCATTGAATAAATTATTAAGAGTTGTTGCATACATACGTAGATTCCTTAAGTTAAAGAAAGAAAAATTTACGCCTTACATATCTAGATTAGAATTAAAAGAGTCTTTACTTACCTGTATCCGATTGTGTCAAAGGAAAAGTTTCCTGGAAGAAATAAAATGTTTACAAACTTTGGGAAAGATAAAGAAAAGCAGTAAACTTACATCACTGTGTCCGTTTCTTGATGCTGATGGTATACTCAGGGTGGGCGGTCGCTTACAAAATGCTGAAATAGATAAAAATATGAAACATCCAATATTGCTGCCGTATCAGTCGCACTTCACAGATTTGATTGTGGATGATGCCCATAATCGCACTCTTCACGGCGGTCCACAATTAATGACAAACTTTTTAAGAACGCAGTATTGGATAGTTAATGCGAAAAATCTTGTTCGCAAGGTCGTTCGGAAGTGTGTTGTATGTCGTCGCCATTCTGCACAAACAAGTCAGCAAATGATGGGACAGCTACCTACGGAACGTGTCACAGTCTGTCGACCTTTCTATCAGAGTGGGGTTGACTACGCAGGACCCATAGCTATAAGACCGTATAAAGGGCGTGGTTATCGAGCCGTTAAAGGATATATAGCCTTGTTCGTATGTATGACCACTCGTGCAATACACCTCGAAGTCGTTAGTGACATGACATCCGAGGCATTTTTAGCAGCTTTTAAGCGTTTTGTTGCACGGCGAGGTCACTGCGCAGATTTATGGAGTGACAACGGCACGACCTTCGTGGGGGCCAATAGGGAGTTAAAGCATTTATTCCAAACGGAAAAGTCTGAAGCCGCTAATGATATTGCTGAGTGGTTGGCAACAAATGGTACCAACTGGCACTTCATTCCACCTCACTCGCCGAACTTTGGAGGGTTGTGGGAGGCTGGAGTGAAGTCCACAAAGCACCATCTAAAAAGGGTTATTGGTAACAGTACCTTGACATTCGAAGAGATGTCCACGCTTCTGTATCAAATAGAAGCTTGCCTTAACTCGCGTCCACTTTCTCAAATTAGCAATAATCCAGATGATCCGTATCCATTAACTCCCGGCCATTTTCTAGTCGGTGAGCCGTTGCTGCTTATACCCGATGCAAACTTTGAGCAGAGTAACGTGAGTACTCTTAAAAGATGGCAGTTTGTACAGAGACTACTGCAAGACTTTTGGAGACGATGGTCTCATGAGTACTTGACTCAATTACAGCATAGATATAAATGGTCCTATATTGCTCCTGAACCTTCTGTAGGGGATGTCGTGTTAGTAAAGGAGGATGACCTCCCACCGTCCAGATGGTTGTATGGCGTAATTAAGGAAAAACATGTTGGTGCGGACAATCTTACGAGAGTCGTAACCTTGCGATGCAAGGGGTCTCTAGTAAAAAGACCTGTATCCAAACTTATAATTTTACCTGTCACTTAATAAATGTAAATACCTACTACTATGTTTTTTTGTATTTTAATTTAGTCAAGTATGTGTATGTGTTAGTTATGTATTATTGATGTATTGCATACCTAAATTTTGTTATTTTTGTTAAGTTTCTTATTTGATTGTGTTGTTTCTGATGGACGTTCCGTTCATGGTGGGCGGAATGTTAAGCCGTTGTATTTAAATATAAGTTGTAATTATTGTACATAGATGGCGTTGTGCCAAACGTACGTAATGCTGAACGGCGGTGTTAAGATTTTTTGGTGATTGATATAGTCTTGTCGATGCACCCAATAAATTATCCTCGACCTACACACTAGTTTTATTTACGTTGTGAATAACAGTATTTTGGACCTCTATGGGATTGTACATCAGGTTTTGACGAAAAATAAATAGTGACGCGGCAAAGTGAATGAATGAAACAAAAATATTATACTTAATTTATATTTAATTTTTTAAATTTATATAAATATTACGTATAGTTCTTCCGGTAGCTTAAAGAGTGGTTAGAACACCGGGCTACCGATATCGAGTCCCGGGTTCGAATCCTAGTTGTGCCAAGTAGGCACTTTTTGTTTGTTGGTCTGATTTCGATGAAACTCTGTTTTTGGTACTATTTTGTCAAGAAAACAGCAACGCAATGTTAAAAATATTAAAAAATACAAGATTTCGGCCAACTTTTTTGTTGGAAGGCCGATATCGATGAAACTCGGTTTTTGGTACAATTTTGACTAGAAAACAGTAACGCAATGTTAACAATATTAAAAAGTCCAAGATGGCGGCCAACTTTTTGGTTTGTAGGCTGAATTTGATGAAACTCCGTTTTTGGTACTATTTTGACAAGAAAAGAATACCGCAATGTTACACATGACAAATAGTCAAGAAGGTTGCCAACTTTGTTATATCTTTCTTTTGCTGTTATTAAAATGTAACACGCTATTATTTGGAAACATTGACAAGTAAAGTCCATTCGCTTATATAGTGTCGCTCTGCCACAATGCCGTGCGGGTGTACCGACACTATCTAACCGAACGGACTATAAGTAGTACACAAAAATTTTACAATAAATTATATGATGTTTTAGGATTTAAAAATATGTATATAATTGTGATATGGTTAAGAAACATGAAGCGGCTTATTTCCAATCTAAATAAAATTAGTTTTTTTATTAACAACTAATAAAAGCTTGTATTTTCTTTGCTTTTTCGTTTTCGTTGTTTTTTTATTTTTAGTTATAATAATTTAACTTTACCTGTTGAACTAAATCAAGGCCATTAGGAACTCAGAACGAACTCTCATAAAAGATTGCTCGTATAAAGTTTTGGCAACAATCTTGACCATTTCTCATTTTTAATATTGCGTTGCTGTTTTCTTTCCAAAATAGTACCAAAAACCAAATTTCATCAAAATCTACCCACAAACAAAAAGTTTGGTCGCCATCTTGGATTTCTTAATATTTTTAACATTGCGTTGCTGTTTTTTTGTCAAAATAGTATCAAAAACCGAGTTTCATCAAAATCGGCTCACAAACTAAAAAGTTGGCGCCATCTTTGATTTTTTAATATTGTTAACATTGCGTTTCTGTTTTCTAGTCAAAATAGAGCCAAAAACTAAGTTTCATCAAAATCGACCCACAAACAAAAACGTTGGCCGCCATCATATTCCCGCGGGATAACAAACGTGCAGTCCACGCGGTCGAAGCCGCGGGCGGAAGGCTAGTCACAATGTAAACCTGTGAACTTCGCCATAATATACTCTATACCTGTTAAGTAAGTTAGTCAAGATGTATAAAATGTAACTCCTTTTTTTCGGCAGAGTCGGGTATTCAACCGTTTAAAACAATTCCTTTTTTCGGCAGGGTCCGGTATTCAACCGTTATAGGTGGTTATAGTTTAAAACGGTTGTTTTACAACTATACACGTGCGACCGTGCCAGAGATTTTTTTAAGATAGAAAAAAAATATCATTATAAATATACATATAACACGGAAGAGATCAACAAATTAAATTAAAGTATTCATTCATCCTCATTCATTTCTGTGAATAAACGAATAGAACACATCACTATTACATTGCACATGGCAGCATTATTTCACTAAGTGACATTAGCAACTGTCAGATTACTTCGTCTAATTAAAAATCCGTCTTTAGGACTTTGTACACTATACCATAGGCAAGTAAAAGATAAATATAATAACTGAAAACTAATTATATTGCAATAAGCTAACGCGTTTGATGGTACAATAGTAGATTGTATTACAAGGGAGCAAAATAATATATTTACGGCGAGGGCGCTATTTTGAATCCAGAGCGCAGTGAAGGATTCTAGAGTAGAATCTCGAGCGCAGCGAGGGATTCTAAAGTAGAATCCTGAACGCAGCGAGGGATTCAATATACGCCGCCCGAGGTGAAAATAATTTTGCGGCCGAGTAATACACTCTGCTTTTCATCCCCCTCTATAAGAAAAGCAGTAAAGACAACTCAAACTACCTACCTTTCTTTGTCGTTCGGATACATCATAGCGCTAGTCGGGCAAGAAAAAAAATTTAAGTTTTGCAATAAAAAAAAAATAAAAAAAATACATGTCCATCAGATTCCTTATAAGTATCTCCGGGGATGAAAATTTTGTTAGATTTTAGCTACGACTCACCGTTTACGAGATAATCTCAATTTTATAAAATTCCGTTTTTGAAAATTTCTCGGTCATACAAAATCAGTTGATTTTTTTTAACTACTGCACACCCTTTGCTACACTCCAACCAATGCTTCTTTAATTATGTTCTAAATTCAAATCTCATCGTTTTGGACCCTGTTATGAAGCTGTTCAAAATTCAAATCTCATTTATACCCTCTTGTCATAACAGGTAAAAAATTAATCGTTTTGGACCCTGTTATTAGATAAACAATCATCGCTTTTCGAATCGATGGGATGAAAAAGCATTATCTAGTCTTAATCATTATGCTACCCCGATTCAATATGGCGGTAAAATGTCACACTAACATTAAAAAAAGACAGATTATCATCAGTCGTCAATGTCATCGTTTTTTCGTACAGAAACATCAAAGTTTCCGAACGTGATTTAAAATATGGTTGCCAGTGTGACCATGGATGGCAAAGATATTTTATTTCAAAGTTTATTTTTGTACCATTTATCCAGAAAGACAATGAGAATTTTAATATTTTATTTGACTTTACTATATTTTTTACTATTAGTACGAATAGTGTACAATGTCCTAGCCGAAAATGAAAAATGTCCTTTAATTTGGCCGATACTAATATTAATTTAATGTATAATTAAAATTACTTTTAAATCTGATATTGAAACAAATTAGTAGCTTCTTTTTAGAAATATTTGAATGAATCATAATAACTTCTATGATTTTTTTTAGTTAAAACTTCGTGGTTGGTTTTTTCTTTTTAATAGACAATATTTTGACAGTTGGGAAAGAAAACGCACGAGTTCGGGAAAGGTAAAGAAAAAGTTCGAGTGTGTAATAGCCCACATCCCGAACGCTATACGTCCCTGCAATACGCCACTTTTTGAGCAACTGTATTAAAAAGTATTAAATTAGTAGATTTCATTACAAGTGCGGAAAGCCTGTCATTGCAAAGAGTTCCGACAAATGTCTACCCGAGCCGAGGCGCAGCCGAAGGTGAGGGTTGACAGTCGGAACAAGTTGCAATGACGGTTCCGCACGTGTACTGAACAACTATTTTTAATACAGTTGCGAAAAAATTAAGCAATTTAATAAAATAATAAAACACAAGAAACTCAACTAACTAATCGTAAAAGAATATAAGCAGAGACTTTTTTTTGTTTTCTTCACCCATTCTGGGTTGGCACAGGAAACTATGATCATACAGCCAAGGCTTCAGTAGAATTTTTTTATTGATATGAAATGAAAATTAAATTAAATGAGATGAAATGAAATGAAACCTAACAAAAGCAATCCGAATCCTACAGGAGCGCCTTTCCTTATTTCTCTCTTTTACCACATCGTTTTCCATTAAAGCCACATTATTGCACTAATTCCACCATACTAAGTACCTACCACAATAAAACCAGAAAAAACTAATTTAGAAAATTAAGAAATAAGGTCCCTCATTTTCTTTTCACTTACTTGCGCAAACTCCTACAAACAGATACTATGGTAAATAGTGCACATCATACCATATTTAGTAATCTGTGGTCATACAGCCAATTTTATGTATTTTTTATATTCATAAATTTAATTTGGCCGATACTAATATTAATTTAATGTATAATTAAAATTACTTTTAAATCTGATATTGAAACAAATTAGTAGCTTCTTTTTAGAAATATTTGCATGAATCATAAAAACTTCGATGATTTTTTTTTAGTAAAAACTTCGTGGTTGGTTTTTTCTTTTTTAATAGATAATATTTTGACAGTTGGGAAAGAAAACGCACGAGTTCGGGAAAGGTAAAGAAAAAGTTCGAGTGTGTAATAGCCCACATCCCGAACGCTATACGTCCCTGCAATACGCCACTTTTTGAGCAACTGTATTAAAAAACATGATTACAGATAATTATAAAGTGACATAAAAAAGACAGTCTAGTACTATGCGATTATTATAAGAATAGGATAGGGACGCCGCCATGTTGTGACGTCAAGCTGTCAAAGTGCTGTCAAACTAACTTCACTTCACTTCAGTATGGTGTGAAAAAAAAGAAATTTATCGTGAATCAGGGGGCTGATCTAATGATCAGCCCCCTGATAAGCTAATGCTTACGATAAATAATGATGTTCGTGCAAACCAAAACATATGAAAAATTTGCAAATAAATACAAATCATTAACTTGATTTTTACGGAAAATATAGGATCCATGAAAGTATGCTTTCATGGGTCCTATATTTTCAGGTAATTTGAATCTCAATCAAATTAAAATTTTGTGATATTTAACTGAACCCATTTTTTCATACTTATTCTTCTGCGGGGTACTTTAATACTATGCTTCAATAACACAGAATAAATTGAATTTTGATTCTATTTACTGGTTTAAGTATTTTAATAAAACAGGACTTCAAGTTATGAAAATAATTTAATAATCAACTTTACAATAAAATTGGTAAATCGGGGGTCTAGTGAAAAATTGTATTGGTCTATCATGGTAAAAGGATTGGCCAGCTAGATTATGCACGTTGATTGAAGTTAGATTCGGCAGAATCTAGTTGTTACCAGGGTGCGCCGGGTATTGGTATCACGGGGAACGATTCAATCAAGCCACTCGGGGAGGCGCATTTCGTGAATCCGCCAATTGTAAATCAAAACACATTATGCTTGCTAATGCTATTCCACTTCTTATATTCCACTCATTTGAGAATCATCGTCCCGCTAGTCTGAGCTGCTACTGCTACAAAGACATTGAAGACTTTTCCTTCTGACATTGCAAAGTACTGTAGAAATATGTTCTAGTATTTTATCAAAGCTTTGAACAAATACTCAAATACCCGTGCTACACATGTGTCCAAACATTTATTCAAATGTTTGTGCTATGTCTGGCGCCGCCATAACAAGTACTTAGGTGGATTTAAAAAATAAAATAAAAAATGTTTTGAAAGTGGCAATGCCCAAACCACCTTCTGCCAAAATAAAAAAAAAACTATTTTCATTTTGTTTTGCACTTTCTTGCGGACTGTACCTTTTCAGAGTGAAGTTTGTCAACAACCCGTCCTATTCTTATAATAATCGCATAGTACTTATTTTGTTTGATGCAGTCGTGTAATTCAATAATATTATAATAATATTCAAAAAGTTTTTAATACTGTTTAAATGAGTAAATAAACTAAGTTTAAAAAGATTTTAAATTATTTTTATGCATTCACAATGCAATTTTTGTAAGTATAGGAAAAATGTGATAGTAAAGCGATAGCGATAGCGATGGGAGGCGCGGGTTCGAATCCCGCCTGAAAGCTACTTATAGGGCTCGTGGTTTTTACTATCACATTTTTCCTATAAGTTTAAAAATATAGATAAAAGGTGTTTTATTTGAGCTATGAGAATCTTGTTTACATTGTAATGAATATAAATAACTATGATAAGTTGAGAAATTCAAAGTTATCCATACTAATATTATAATTGTGAAAGTGTGTTTGTTTGTTTGTTTATTTGTTTGTTTGTTTGTTTGTTTGTTTGTCCGTCTTTCACGTCAAAACGGAGCAACGGATCGACGAGATTTTCGGTATGGAGATAATTTGAGAGCTGGAGAGTAACATAGGCTACTTTTTATCCAGGAAAATTATAAAATAAAAATGGTAATTTTGTATAGAAAACTGTTAAACTCTCATACCTCACACAACTGTCATTTCTTAGCCTCTTCCAAAGAGAAGGTATGTCAAAGAGTATGTAATCACTGACATTTTTGAAGCTTAGGATTTCTTTTTTTTAATAAGTGACATTGTGTCAGGCAGGTGATACGAAGTTCGTGTCCAATAAAATTTATATGGCAAAACAACGTTTGCCGGGTCAGCTAGTTAAAAAATAAATAAATGTGATTTGCAAAACAGGTATACTTAATGTTGTTATGAGGCAAATATAGTCACTTTGAGGCGTTTGCAAGGTCCATTTCACTATGAATACGAATGGGAGGCTTGTCTTCTTGCTTCTTTACGTAAATCTGAGTGCACTACTTGAGTGCGACAAACGAATGTGCGATTAACGTTTGTGCGAAATAACTTTACGTCGATTACCTATAACTCGAAATCACGCTAGTGCGAAACACTGATCTTCGACATCACCCTTGTGCGAAACTTCTCTTCTTTACCTTAACCAATCCACAATGCGGGCCCAGTGTGGTAGCGACTTTGGTTGCAGCTGAGACCAGCGACATAACGTGTCTTTCAAAACAGGGAGGGGCTCGAGATAATATGTATATTAATGACTAGCTGTGCCCGCGACTTCGTCCGCGTAGAATAGTGACTTTTAGCAGCATTTTTAATTTTTTTGTCTAATAAGCTTTTTTTATTTATTTATTTAAAATATATTAGTACAGCGCTATTTTACATATTAACACATTAAAATTTATATCACATAGCCTTCCGCCCGCGGTTTCGCCCGTGTATACTACATGACGTTGTCCCAAGGGAAATAAAAATTAGCCTAGGTATATCACTCTCTAGCTCCTACACAACCCATACCCACATACTCAAAAACACGTCGATCCGTTGCTCACTTTTGACGTGAAAGACGGACATACAAACACACTTTCATATTTATAATATTAGTTAGTACCTATAGATTTTATGGCAAAAGAAAATACTTATACGCTGAACAACTTCTCTTAAGATGCTATATTTGTATCTCTTATAGTTTAGCTGGGCTGCTAGGGTTCCACATCAGCTTCGACATTTTTCCGTCAATAGAAAATGTTCATTACGTTAAACTTTTAACTGCCTCTGTGGTCTAGTGGTTCATACCACCGATTTCAGACCCAGAGGTCCCGGGTTCGATTCCCAGTAGGGGTACATATTGTAGGTTTGGTTGGTGGTAGGACTTGTTCTTAGTCCGCCTGACTAGCTACCACCATCTTATCTAAGTCTGACGCCATAACAATGATGTTTTCAGCATTGTTGTGTTCCGGCAGTTAGAGATAAGATAGCCAGTTCCTCAGTTATTGAGGATCCCGGGAGTAGTGCGCTTCCACCTTCAGCCTTATCACCACTTATCATCAGGTGGGATGAAGACTAAGTGCTACCCCGTTGTGAATAAATAAATAAAAATAAACTACTTTTCTTATGAAGCTATGTTTGTATCTCATATAGTTTAACCTGGCTGCTAGGGTTCCACAACAGGTGTACCAGACCTTCAATCAAACTTTGTACGTCAAATGCTCATCACGTTTAACAATTTTCCTTAAGACGGTATTTTTATATCTCTCATAGTTTGGCTGGACTGCTATGGTTCCACATCAGATATTGCGATCTTCAAAATAAATTATAGCCTATTATGTTGGCGAGAACCAATAGCTGTATAACAAAAAAAGTTTCATCAAAATCCGTTCAGTAGTTTTTGCGTGAAATGCGGACAACAGGCAGACAGACAGACAAAAAATTCGAAAATTATAATTTTGGTATCTGTTTCGTGTAAGAAGACCCCTGCAGGAATTTTTTCTATTTCTTATCAATATACAGAATTGGATCGTTTACAGTTTTATTAAAATTAGTAAAGATAGATCATTCAGAATTTGCTTATTTTTTTTTTACGATTCTCGAAATGTAATTCTCAAATAAAGCTAGAAACACATTTCGCTAGCGCAGCGCAGCGCAGCGGAGCGCAGCGCAGCGCGATCGCTTTCATACATTTAGTATGGCTAGAAACACATTTCCCTGGCGCAGCGCAGCGCAGCGCAGCGTTTCCGCCCGGCTCCGATTGCGCCAGGCCCCCCACCACTTTCTAGCATTGTATCGTCAGATGGCTCGGTAGCGGACTGCGCAGCGGAGCTCTGCATTTTGCTTTTTACTACTTATGTTCTCCGATTTCTCCGTCAATAATGGGCCAATTTAAAAAATATTTTTTTTCTTTAGAAGAGTCACCAATTCATTATCATGTAGGGTTGTTAATTATACTGTTAAAACAGTATTAAAGTGTTTTTAGTACACTATACTTTTTAATTTTTTAACAAAAATAATGTATAATTCTGATTTGAAAATAAATTACACTAAATATTTCTAAAATCGGTTCAGTATTTTTTGAGTTTATCTATTACAAACAAACAAAGTGTATTTATAGTATTAGTATAGATATAAATTGCATCTCGTATTCATTCATCATCATCTTATCATCGTAATCATCAACATATTTTTTATTTTATTTAATACTAGCGGCCGCCCGCGGTTTCACCCGCGTGGTTCCCGTTCCCGTGGGAATATCGGGATAAAAAGTACATATAAACCTTCCTCTTGAATCACTCTATCTATTAAAAAAAAACGCATCAAAATCCGTTGCGTAGTTTCAAAGATTTAAGCATACAAAGGGACATAGGGAAAGAGAAAGCGACTTTGTTTTATACTATGTAGTGATGATGTTCAAGTAAGAACAGATATTGTTTTCAAAATTAGAAGAAAACATAATGCAGATGTTAGCTCGGCAACGACTCGATTGACACTGATCAAAAATTTCGTCAGGAAACGCTGCGCCACGCTAGTAAAGTGTGCACACCCAAGTCGACGCTGCGCTGCGCTGCGCCAGCGAAATGTGTTTCTAGCTCATCTCAAAAAGCATTAAGTTTAGGCCACAACGTTACTAAAACTGTTGGTCTTGACCTCATCTATAACGTTTTATGGGTAGGTTATTCGACTGGAAGGTTTTTTTAAAACTATTTGATACAATACTGTGCAGTCGTTAACGTTTTCTGTATAAAAAATATATGTATCTAAAGATGAAAAATCGAAAATGAACTAGCTTCAATGGGAGCTAGTTATGGGCGACGGGTCGACTTATCCTAATTATATACCTCTACTTTATTAAATAAATTTAAATTATAAAAATTTCATTGTGAATGTAAAAAATTAAAAGCCAGTTACAAAAAAAGTAACAATGTATTTAGAAAATGTTTGTGTGGTCTGTCTTATATAAGTATGTTATTGAAAAAAAAAACAATAAATGTATAATTATATTTTTTTTTCAAATCAAACGTGATTTTCATGTTTTGTCGTAAGTATATATACGTAATTTAAAATCGAGGAAAAATGTAGCCCTATACAAATTGCTGTTCTAGACCATAATTTATCTCGTTCAGCTGTTTCTCCATGACTTGAGTAACAAACGTCTAAACAGAAATCCGAACTTTCGCATTTACAAGTACCTATACTTATTTAATATTAGTAATACCATCTCGGGAGTCTGATTATTTTATTTTTTTAATAACTTGTTACTTTTGTATTGAAATATTAGAAAAAAATATCAACATTTATTTTTTGTTACCACTTAATTCAAAACAATGTCTGTGATTGACTATGTTGATGTAGATGTAGGTAGGTAATATGTGTTATTTATAACAATGAGTTTATTTCACAATCGTTTGTCGCACAACCGTAGTGTCGCACTACCGTAGTGTCGCACTACTGTCGGAAAATGGTGTATCGCACGAGGGTGATGTCGAAGATCAGTGTTTCGCACTAGCGTGATTTCGAGTTATAGGTAATCGACGTAAAGTTATTTCGCACAAACGTTAATCGCACATTCGTTTGTCGCACTCAAGTAGTGCACTCCGTAAATCTTGCCATATGAAGTCCAGGCAGCGGTAAGTTTCTTCAGTTTCACATTCTCTCTGGCAAGGTAATAAAGTCTTCTGGCTTTTTGTGTTAAAAACTCTGATATATATATTGTTTTAGCTGGCCCAGTAAGATTAATATTCTGTTTGTTAAATAACGGTTCTTTATTGAAACGTTTGGTTTTATTGAGCTGTTTTAAGGTTAAAATTAAACTTTCCTTTCTCTGTGTTGTTGAAAAATCCACAACTATAGTTTTCGTTTTAGTTCTATAAATGTCACGGATCTCACTTTCTTGGATAGGTGAAGCCAAGCAAACAGCTGAACCGATGTCCCTGATAATTTGTGTAGTAGATAGTCTGTTTTCATTTATCAGCAGGGGGATGTTACGTATTTCTACAGTACAGTTTAGCTGCTTTTTTCCAATAATTCAATCTTCTTTTCCATAGTCTCCACCTTTTTCTTGTAATCATTGTTTTCCTGCTCCAGGTTATGTATTTTTGTAAGTAATTCATCATATTGAGAGGACATAAACTCGACCGATTTTTGTATGTCCTGGTTTTGATTGATAACAACATTAATAGCACCACTCAGCGATTCAAACGTATGTTCTTGCTGTGCTTTCAATTCATCGAATAACTTCTTGATATCACAGTTGGCCCGATCCGGTGACTCCGAAAAAGAAATCTGGTGTACTGAACGTTTTTGCCGTTTAGTGATGTTTAAATTAGACGGCCCTTTTTCTATGTCATTTATAGCTGAATCAGAGCTATAGTGTAAGATTTCTTGATTTGTTTGTTTATTTGACTGCGGCGAATGTTGGACAGGATTCATGACTAAAGCAATTTAAAGCGCTAATTGATTGTTGTAGGCCTAAATGAAGTCCGACGGCAATAGATCGCCGAAGTAGGTAGGTCTGCGCACACGCACAAAAGGACCGGGGTTCTTTACACACACAACGTAGGTAACGGTGGTCGTGGCTGGTGGACGTAAGAACGCACTGTCCGGTGTGTGTTGACAAAAATATTGCTGTCACCCGAGGAAACACGCACTTCTCACTCGCGCACTTTCTAATATCGACAACCGTTTATGTTGTC
Source organism: Crambus lathoniellus (assembly GCA_949710035.1). NCBI lineage: Eukaryota > Metazoa > Arthropoda > Insecta > Lepidoptera > Crambidae > Crambus > Crambus lathoniellus. The sequence continues at coordinate 24,032,525 of OX453316.1, read as the reverse complement.
CACACTAGTACTTCAACTAAATTTAATATGAATTTTTAAATAGAATTTTTAGTTAAAATCGAATGCAGATTAGGGCATGCAAAACCGGTTCTGGTTCCTTATTTTTAAAACCCGGGTTTTAGCCGAGTCAGAACCGGGTACCCGGGTATTACCCGGGTTTTTTTAGTTGTAAGAAGTTTTTTTATTATGTAAAGGACGATGGGACAAAACGTCCCCCAAAACCAACAGATTTGAAATGTATCTCAGGTGAAAGATATGAATATAGTGACAACTTTTTACTAAGGCGACATCCCTCAAATGTGTGGGAATTCTGGGAAAATATTATTTTAATATTGTTATTTACTACAAAACTAACACCTACGTTAATAAAAAACTTTGATTTTTACCATTTCTAAGCGACTTCCAAAAAAAAGAAGCTTTTCAGTTTGATCTGTATGTATGTACGTATGTATGTTTGTCCGCGATTATCTTGCGTTTGGCTGAACCGATTTTGATGCAGTTTTCAGGAAAGTATTTTGTTTCATTTAGGAGAAGGTCTTGGTATTTTAACCGACTTTAAAAAAGAAGGTTCTCGGATGGACTAAACCTCATGGATTTTGACATTGAATATGGCTATTAATATCTTTATAGATACGTATGAAATTGTCGACATACATAAAAGGTATGTTGGAGGGGGGGACAGGTCCCATACAAATTTGCCCATCATCCTTTATTTACTTCTCAAATTAAAATACATTAGGGGGAATTCGGCAGATTGGAATGACGTGATGATGCGTCAGTTCTTTGCATCTTTTCCTTGGTGGCAATGCTGCTTTTCTTCAGAGGAACCGTCGAAATGCGCTGACGCTTTCACCGAGATCTTACTTCGGGGTACGAAATATTACATCCCATAGGTACTCCGATGTTCCCTCGAGCGGTAACGCTAGCCCCTGGTTCAATGCTGACTGTCGTAGCGCCGAAGTGCAGAAGGATTTAGCTTTTTAGCTTGGGCTGATGCTCGATCGAATCGCCGGAAGCTCACACTCTGAAGAAAGCTTATATAATCAAGTCGCCAAGTCTAGTAAACGAATGTTGCGCAGGACATGTTTTGACAGCATCGGCCGCATTGAAGCTTATAAACTTAATTCCCACCCATCTGGAAGTAGAGAGTTTTGGTTTCTAGCCAAAGCTGCCGAATTAGATTCTGTCGCCAATAGGTGATTATTGGGCATTCTAGAACAGTTTTTTTCACTCCATTGATCTCACGTTCGTTCGATCATGTCGTAAAACTGTTCTAGGATTCCCAATAATCAATATGAAAATATGGATCATTGATCTCACGTTCGTTCGATCATGTCGTACAACTGTTCTAGGATTCCCAATATTCAATATGAAAATATGGATCATTGATCTCACGTTCGTTCGATCATGTCGTACAACTGTTCTAGGATTCCCAATAATCAATATGAAAATATGGATCATTGATCTGAAAGAAAGAAAGAAAGAAAATTATTTATTTCAGCAACACACAACAAAATATACACACAGAAAACCAAATAAGAACAAACAAAAGCAACAATAAACAAGAAAATACTTCTATGTGTTGTTGTGTGATGCCAAAACTGTGCTCAGCTCAGTATAAGCAGCAAGCGACGAGGCTTGGCTGCACTGGTATTCTGCTGAACACAGTAGTGACATCTGGACATACAATTTATGGATAATACCTACAATAATTACCTAATTAATTAGTTTACATTAGAACAATACAATATTATAATAAATTAATGATAACATAAGAAAACTACAATACAAACTACAAACTAAACTACAAACAAAAATTGGCAGTATGGCTTAATGTCTTCGCCTGTTCAAAAGGACGAACTTTTTTTAGAACACTGCTTGTGACTCTATACTCTATGGCCAAGCCAAGCAAGCCAAACTTTTTGCAATATAAAAAGTTGTGACAACTTGTGGAAAACTTGTGAAAGTTCTCAAAGTAGTATTTAAAGTCCGTCTCCTTTATCGGTTCTCACGTTCGTTCGATCATGTCGTACAACTGTTCTAGGATTCCCAATAATCAATATGAAAATATGGATCACTGATCTCACGTTCGTTCGATCATGTCGTAAAACTGTTCCAGGATACCCAATAATCAATATGAAAATATGTGAATGATCTTACTGCTTAACTCACTCAATCACTTACGTAAAACTGTTTATATAGTATCTATGTATCATGATTTTAACGCATTCAATTGTGAACCTCGTTGCTCTGTAGTCTTGTACAGCTATCGACTGATGATGAAGTTTGTGAAACAAAAACAAACTTTAAAATTAGAGTGCCTATGTTCTCCGTTACCGACTAAGTCAAATCGACATGGTAGATTACTACCAAATACAATACGCTGTGTCGTTTGCGGTCCTTCGAATTGTGGGAAAACCAATTTAGTCATAAGTTTATTATTGCATAAAGAGGGTCTTCATTTTCGTAACCTGTATGTTTATTCAAAATCCTTGTACCAGGCGAAATACTTATTTCTAGAAAAAGTTTTAGATAGGGTGCCCGGAATTTCATATAATAAATACTACCATAACAGTGAGATATTGAGTCCGCATGAGGCTTTACCTGATTCTATTATAATTTTCGACGACGTTGCTTGTGAAAATCAAAATAATATAAGGGATTATTTTGATATGGGACGTCATAAGAACATTGATTGTTTTTATATAAATCAGACTTATACGAAAATACCCAAACAGCTTGTAAGGGACAATGCAAATCTCATTATATTATTTAAACAAGATGACATAAATCTAAGACACGTTTATGATGAGCATGTTGGTTCTGATATGTCCTGGTCTCAATTTCGAGAAATGTGCTCTGCTGTTTGGAATAAGCCTTACAATTATCTTGTGATAAATAAAGATTGTGAAAGAAATAGCGGATGCTACAGGTTGACATTTGATACATTTATAATACTAGACTAACGTACAAAACAGGTTGTTACACTGTGATTGAATTACTCTCATTCGTGATTCAGGACCAAGCAGTACCCTATCTAAAATGAAGAAAAATCTGAAACAACAAATTGTAAAATCTGCTGCAGCTGTAAAAAGAAAAGTTGAAATGATAAAGGAAGCAAGAAATTCGAATAATATGGCCCTGGAAACCATATTTAAGCCCATAGTCGATCCTCTTACCTTGTTAGCTAATAAAAATGAAGAAAAGCACCAGGAGCATAAAAATCAGTCTATGCCTTCTGTGAAAAAAAATAAGAAAGATCATAATGAGAACTTGTCCTCTTCTAGTGAAGATTTCAATGATGTTTACAGTGAAGAAGAAGAAATAGTATCTGACGGTGACTTACAGAGAAACAAAACACTTAGAATATCACCTTCTGAAGATCACAATATCAGCGATTGGTCTTTTAAGTCTTTTCACTCATCACCAAACGCTAAAGATCACACTCATCATACACTATCATGGTCAGCATCATCGGATGTATTGGGTAATATACCTTTTGGAATTAGAAATGAACGGGGCAAATTGATGCTTGGTAAAACCCGCGTTTATGATGATGGTAAAATCCTAAAAATAGGAACGTACACATTGAATAAAACAGATGGATTGAAAGAGCTCTTGTATAAAAAGAAACCAAATTTAAAAAAAACAACAGGGGAAGATTTACATAACTATAAACTACTTTTATTAGAAACCAATGCACACAAACGCAAGTATGATTCAACCAAACAAATAAACAGCAATAAAGGATTTAAGTACATGAATGTTATAAAACCTCTATTTAAGTTTGCTAGAAATGCAACTACAAGTGTGGAAAGTCTTTCACATGGAGAAGGTATTAACGTACTAAAAAAAGTGAAAAAGAATACGGACTTGGTTTATTGGGATGATCCAAATGAGTTAGTAGAACGTTTAAAAATATTACTCGCCTCACGAGATGCAGGTAACACTGGCTTAGACAATGAAATTATCGCAATTATGGAAGAACTTTGGGAAGCAGGAATAATCAATAATGTAAAATATAAAGAACATTCGACAGGGAAATGGTTCAGTATGGATAACCCATCAGTGCAGCAATGAACATTGACAAGTTTGGTCATCATGTTCATAAGCGTCTACGATTAGCAGAATATATTGATACCTTCAGCGATACATTAGTGAAGTCAGATACAGGACACTTCGATTTGAAATCATCAAAATTGAAAGGTCTAACGGCTCCGGAAGAAAACGACGAAGCAGTAAATAAAGCTTATTTAGATAAAACAGTTCAAGAAATAAGAGACGAAATAAAAAAAGTGTCTCTTGATGTTAAGAAGTACCTAAATAACTTGGAAAAGGTCACTTCAAATCGTTTAGGTAATTTATATTATACTAAAACAGAGATAGATCAACTGATTAAACCAAAAAATAAAAATGAGTAAAAAAGACATCGTCAATGAAATTCACAAAGCGGCGAGAAGAAATTTCCCGCGTCGATGTACACTCATTAAAGGAATAGATGATTTATGGCAAGCTGATCTTATGGATTTTCAGAAATATTCGCATTTCAATAAAGGATTCAAATACATTTTGGTGGTAATAGATACTTTATCAAAATATGTGTGGGTAAATCCTTTAAAATTAAAAAAGAAACAATGTGTTACAGATGCGTTGCAAGAGATACTAACAAATTCATCACGAAAACCTAAATATTTACAAACTGATTTAGGCAAGGAGTTTTATAACGATGCTTTCAATAAATTATAAGTAAAATATAATGTAAATCATTATTCTACCTACTCTGTAAAAAAAGCTTCTATTGTAGAACGAGTAATACGAACGTTAAAACAAAACCTTTACAAACTTTTCAGCTTGCACGGTCATTACCAATGGTTGGGACAAAATTTGAATTCTGTTGTAGAAAACTATAATAATACTACTCACCGTATAACAAAATTTAAACCCATTGAAGTTAACAAAGAAAACCAGATGGTTGTAAAGTCTAACATAATTAAAACACAAAAACCTAAGATAATTTGTAAACCTAAGTTTCAACTTGGTGATCATGTTCGTATTAGCAAATATAAAGGAGATTTTTACAAAGGTTACACCCCTAACTGGTCAACGGAGATATTTGTTGTAGTTAAGGTCAATAATACGCATCCACCTACTTACCATTTAGAAGATAAACACAATCAAAGGATTTTAGGATCTTTCTACGAATATGAGTTACAAAGAACTAAATTTCCTGATCTTTATCTCATTGAAAAAGTTTTAAAAAGAAAAGGTAGAAAACTTTTTGTTAAATGGTTAGGTCTCAGAAATGAAGATAATAGTTGGGTGGACAAAAATGCGCTAGTTCAGTAATATAAATGCGGCATTGTAATTCGATGTAACTCACTTGAAGGACATCAATGAAAGGAGGAAGTGGTATTATTAACAACTTAATAAATAACTTACCGTTTGAGTTACATATCCCCGGTTATCAGTTTTGTGGTCCCGGAACAAAACTTCAAAAACGATTACTAAGAGGTGATCGAGGTATAAATAAATTAGATGAAGCTTGTATGTATCACGACATTGCTTATAATAACAGTGATTTGATTGTTCGACATAAAGCTGATTTACAACTTATGAATATGGCTAAGAAAAGATTGAAATCAAAGGATGCTGGAAAACGAGAAAAAGTAGCTTCATGAATTGTAAAAAATGCTATGAAAGCAAAACTTAAAGCTGGTGCTGGAGTTCGGTCATTTATGTCAGTGGTAAAAAAAATACAATCAAAAATAAAAAAATTAAAATCTAAAGACAATCATACAGCTATAAAATTCGCTCATGCAGCTGCAAAAAAATTGTTTACAAATAAAAAGGGAATACGGCTGCCACGGTGTATTCCTATTCCAAAAAGTGGTGGTTTCTTACCTCTTATTCCAATTTTCGCTGGATTATCAGCTCTAGGTTCACTTGCTGGAGGTGCAGCTGGTATAGCAAAGGCTGTCAATGATTACAAGGCTGATCAGAAAAATTTGCAAGAATCTGAACGTCATAACAAGATGATGGAAGCTGTAGCTCTAGGAAAAGGACTGTATATCAAGCCTCATAAAAAGGAACTGGTTTATATCTGAATCCTTCAAAAAACTAATGAAACGGCTACCCAGACGCCCTCTCACTAATTTCGATATATTGGAGCATGCTGCTGATATTCCACACTTTCGAGGAGTATTCATGAGAGATGCACTTCCTTCAAAACCAAGAAAGATCGAGTGTGCTATAATAAATTTAGATAGTTCTGATAATCCCGGAACCCATTGGGTAGCCTACGTTAAGCATAATGACTACTGTGAATATTTTGATAGTTTTGGCAATCTAAAGCCGCCGTTAGAATTGATAAATTATTTAAGGTACATGGCTGTAAACTATAATTATGTACAGTATCAAAAGTTTGGAACTATAAACTGTGGTCATCTTTGTTTAAAATTTTTAAGAGACTATTGGAAAAACATTTAAAATGATAATGAAATAAAAAAACTTATCAGTACAAATATGTCTTTCACTGTGTCAATAACTGGCAGAGGAGAATCTTTAATAACAAATTACACGCCAACCTTGCAATTACGCGGAGAATATGAATGCGGACTCTTATATTTTTCAACTTTCAATTCTATCCCGAACATAGATGAAAGAAATAATAAATTTTATTATGGCAAAGATAGAGTAATCGAAATACCTGAAGGATCGTATGAACTTCAAGATATTTGTGACTTTTTGAAAAGTAACATTAAGAATGCTGCGCTAAAATTAACTTGCAATAATAATACATTAAAAACATCTATTTACTGTTCTGAAAATGTGTACTTCGATAAAACTGATTCTCTTGGTAAAATTTTGGGTTTTGGTATGGGTACAATAAAAGCTAATATAAGCACGGAATCTCGGTACCCCGTCAGCATTTTATCAACAACTGTAGTGCGCATCGAATGCGATGTAATCAGCGGATCATTTGTGAACGGGAAAGCAAGTCATATTATTTACGAATTTGTGCCTAACGTACCACCAGGCTATAGAATCATCGAAATACCTAAAAACCTTATTTATTTTCCCGTCAATCAAAGTTCAATCAACGCTATTAACATAAGGTTGTTAGACGCTGAAAATAAGCAGATCAACTTACGTGGAGAAGAAGTACAGCTGTATTTACACTTTAGAAAAAAATGTTAAATTTTAATAAAACCCCATCTACATCTACTGTTCATGTCAGTTCTAAAAGATCCTCTCAGAAAAGAACACTGCTTCGTTTAAAGAAGAAGCTAACCAAAAGCAATAAGGAATTTTTAAAACTATTGGGCTTGATAAAATGAATATTTTAAATATTACTCAACCGGCATCGTACGATAACAGCATCGAAAGTTTCGAATATCATTCGTATAAACCATATGTAACAAGTTTCAACAAGAACGATGAAATACGAATACCTATTAATCAGCAAGATTTGTATGTGTTGCCTGCACTCAGCAGTTTGTACATTGAGGGCAAAGTCAGTGTGTATAAATATAACAGTACTACGAAACAAAAAGAAATAAAAACAAGTGTGCATTTTGTTAATAACCCAGCATTATTTCTTTTTCAAGATATTCGATATGAGTTAAATGGTGTAGAAATAGATAAGATAAAAAATGCTGGGATTTCTACAACTTTAAAATCTTATCTTTCGTTGAATGAAAATGAATCGAAATGTGCAAAAGTTTGGGGCTGGTCACCTACAGGTACGACCAATACCAACAATGGAGTGTTCTCTGCATCAATACCTCTGAATAAAATATTGGGTTTTGCAGAAGATTATGAAAAAATCATAATTAACTGTAAGCATGAGTTAGTACTATTGAGGAGCAACACTAATCTCAATGCTTTGAAACTATCTACCGATGAAGTTGTGGAGGATATAATAATAAGTAAAATTGTTTGGCGAGTTCCTCATGTTAAGGTATCAGATCGTGAAAGAATTAATTTATTAAAGAATTTAGAAAAAGATCGTCCTATTACAGTAGCATTTCGTAATTGGGATTTTTATGAGTATCCATTATTGCCCAAAACACGTAAACATGCTTGGTCTGTTAAAACTTCATCACAGATTGAAAAACCAAGATTTGTAGTTATTGCTTTACAAACTAACCGTAAACATAATGTGACAGAGTCTATGGCAGAGTTCGATCATTGCTTTATTCGTGATGTAAGAGTATTTTTAAATTCATCATATTACCCTTATGAAGGACTGAATATTAATTTTGCTAAAAACAAGTTTTCATTAATATACGAGCAGTATGCAAGATTTCAGCAGTCTTATCATGGCCGTCGTTCAGAGCCGTTGTTGAGTATGAAAGAGTTCAAAGAAGTCGCTCCTTTATCTGTTATTGACTGTTCTCGTCAACACGAAACGTTAAAGGGGTCAATTGACGTACGTGTTGAAATAGAAGCAGATCAAGAGATACCTGATCAGACAGCTGCATATTGTCTAATACTGAACGACTGCATATTTGAATATAAGCCTCTTAGTAACATCGTTAAAAAACTATCATGAATAACGATACTATAATAGTAGATGTGCAAGGTTTTAAAAATGAGAAAAATGAATTCATATTAAAAGAATTAGTTATAGGCACATCAGAACACACTCAAATCTTTTTAATTAAACCGCCATATCCATTCTCAACACTGACTCTCGAAGAAAGAAAACATGTTTGGTGGATAGAAAGGAACCGAGGATACCGATGGAGTGAAGGATATATTGACTACAGAGAATTTAGAAGACTCATCAAACCATACCTAAGAGAACGCAAGATCATAGTAAAAGGAGAAGAAAAAGTTAAATGGGTTCGAGAAATACGTGGACATGAACATGTGTTAGATATAAGTGATAAAGGTATACCTAATCTAGAGACTCTAAGTAAACTTTATTGCAAAGATATGTTTGCATTCAATTGTTTTAACCACATAAAATATTGTGCATTAAAAAATGTTATATGCATTAGAAAATGGATTGTAGAAAATAATATTGATATATCGATGCCTGATTTTCAATAAATAAGTTAATAATATATTTTCTTTTATTTCATAAAATACCATTTCATACGGCTGCCCTCTAAGACGCCAGTTAACTTTGATTGACAATTAAATCTCTTTCTGTGTCTTTTATGTCCACTATTGAATAAAGGTAGATATTATATTGCAATTGCCAATTAAATTTAACTGGCGTCTCTGAGTGCTGCAGATAGTGATAAACAATGAACAATGAAACAACATAGTTTTCTTGAATATATATTTATTTCAAAACAGGTAAGTAGTCTAAGTAAGTATAATGCTAATTTTAAAATCATTTAAGTATAATACAGCATATTTTAATAATAAAACTAACATTTAAGTAACGTTAATTCTGAAGGAACGAAACTTGATAGTGATAATAAAAATGTGTCTCTGTAGATTTATACTTAACTAGAAATGTTAAGCATAATAATACCTACTTGAGAACTTTAATTTACAAAAAATATATTGATTAGTAGCTTTAAAAACTATAGCTATAACCACATATTTTCTTCGATATATTATTTATGAGACCTTCCGCCTGGTCCATTATTTGGTCCATATCTTCAGATACCACATACTGCGCAGACAATATGCCATCCTCCGACGGATCACCCGACGCTTCACGCTCTAGGTCCAATATTTCGATCTTTATGAGACGTCGCCCTTTCTTTGGTGGACTTTTCACGACGAAGGACTGCTGCGAGTTGTGCAGGTGCTTAAGGAAGGACGATCTCTTTCGCTTCTTCTTCTGCGGCATGATATCAGCCGCCTTTCGGACACGGAGCTCCAACGGAGTTGCTTCATTCTGAGGCTCTACCACCCAAGGAGGGAACATATGGGTCCATCCTTCGAGAGGGTCCTGAGCGTTTTGTAAGACCGGAGACGGTGAGCGTAGGTCTTCAACGAGGTGCTCGGAGTTCACTGACATATCCTGAAAGAAACAATATGAGTCAATTATTATATTTAAAAGCAAACAGATTCCTTTATTTAGCAAATAAATACAATTATATTTTAAATGCAACTTACCATCTTTGATGTTCGTGCGAAAATAAATTGGTTTTTGCAATTAACATGAATATTTATACCTTTGCTTGTGATAGTGTGCGTTTATATGTAAACCTACAGCTGACACAGCTCTTATTAGAAAACAAGTTGGGACTTGCTCCTGATGTCGGAACCTTATTATGTTATGGTGTGAATTTCATGTAAGTGGAAACTTAATGCTGACAAAGCGGCAAATACCTACGTGCCGCGATGCATTCAGGATCAGACAAGTTAGAACTTGTTTCTTGTCATTTATATTTTACTATAGGATGCTCGCGGGTTTACCCGCGTGGTACCCGTTCCCGTTGGAAGATCAGGATAAAATATAGCCTATGTCACTCGGAAATAATGTAGCTTTCTAATGGTTAAAGAATTTTCTATATCGGCCCAGTAGTTTCGGAGCCTATTCAAAGAAACAAACAAATCTTTCCTCTTTATAATATTAGTATAGATTAATCCTCAGTGGCTATGAAATTAGATGGTAAAAGGCAATTAGATTCAGAATAAAACAACAAATCACATACATACTATTTATTTTAAGCATTATTTATTGATAAATTATATCTTTATAATATATGGTTTATGGTTTAATACATTTATTCTCATTAAGTACATACATGAAAAAAATATTTTAAATGACATATTTTTATAAACGCGTACATAATGACGGTACTATGAAAACACTTAAGAACTAAATTAACTGACACCACGATTATTAGCAAGGACATGGCCTCAGGTGCAGTGATAACAACATATATGTAGAAACTAACTACGCTCGCAGCGTTTTATTAAATTCATGGTGCAAGTTATATACTTGAATAACATAATAATGGTATTAATAAATTGACGTTAAAATGCACACTACTTTATTTTTTTTTCAACCAGTCCAAACAGAAAAATACTCAGAAAAAGCTTGATTTATGTCCCCAGGACAAAGTAGATATTTTATCTTTAAGTACAATGCGTTTATCATCATTTGAAGATAGAGCAACTTTATTAACGGCTTGCGTAAAAACCTCGTGTTTCAATGACTTGAATATTACATTTTTCTTCTTAAGTGACTTATCAAGAAGTAGCACTTTATTATAATCTTTAAAATCAATTTTTTTAACTACAGACTTTTTAAGCCCTTTTGCCTTTTTTATCTCTTTGTCTTGAGTTTTTACGCAATATAACTTAGATCTCAAACCCACAAATTCAACGATAATTTGCCCTCCCATCTCATCTTTAAATAGTCCAGGGACCTTTTTGTTTTTCGGAACTATATTATACTGATTATTTTCCGTGTAATTGCTCGTGTCAAAGTACTGTTGAAAATTGGATCTTATGTCTTCGTAAATGTTCTTAGCCTCGATAGAGTACAAAAAACTATCAGTATCGGTGTAACATAGTTTTAAATTGGATCCATAAAACGGTTTTGTAACAGAGTAGTGAAAATCATACATGTGATTTTTTGATATTTCTAGAACAGTGAATCCTATGTAAATAGGTTTATCTAAAATAACTGACTCTGGTTTCATTTGCACAGCTACAAAATTTTCTGTGAAAACCGTACAGCTTTGAAAATTTGGCCTTGAAATCAATTGCTCAGCTGTAAAACATTTTTTAGTTTTATTTCTAATGTCGTTCCACTGATTGACTAAATAGACGCTTAATCTTTTTTCAGTATCCTCTAAAGTTTTCCCAAAAACGCTGTTATTTAATAATTTGAAAAAGTCCTGTTCAAATGTTGACTTAGCCTTTTGGCGCAATTCCGTATTCAAATCTATATATTGCTTGAGAAATGGGCTTTGTTTGAATTTAATAACTCTATGAATTTTTTTTAAAAGTAAACCGTGTTTTATGCACGTTTTTAAATGCATGTAGTGAATTACGTAATAAAATTTATCGTACAAATTTTGAATCAATTTAGGGTTTTTAGAATTGGGTGGTGTAAATTTCTGGGGACAAAAAGGTAAGTCATTGTGCAAGTCGTGTAGATGCTCTGGGTACTCTAAATCTACTTCCAAGATATAACCAAACTGTGAATCATTAGGTACATCGAGAATATTAAGTTTTCTTATTTCCGTTTGGCTTATGAGTTCGAAATTTAAATATGGCAAATAAGAACACATTGCATAACCATATAAGTTATTACAATCAATGATCAGTAAGTAATTATTAGGCATAGACGGATCGTATTTTGATATGTACTTATTATTCGCCTTAGAGTATCTAGTGCTACACAAACACACACCACCTCGGATTCCTTTTTGAATCATACGTAAAATTTCTAGATTTTCTATTAGTTCCAATTTTACTTTAGTTTTAAGTAACATTGCGTCAAAACTTAGGCCAGGTGCCGTCATGTAAAATGCAGGATCTAATCTGTAATTAATTTTACAAGTACGACGAAAGTTTTCAAAAACATCAGCAAGTAAAATGACATCGGTTTTAAGATATAAATCAGTATATTCGCCTAGATTTTTTAAGTTAAACGTTTTCCTAACACATTGAGCGTGACAATAATCTGACTCTGAAACTGTTTCATCTGTTAAACTACTATAAAAACATTTTCGTGGTGGTAACCTGTCTTCTTCAAAGCATTTCCAATTTTTTATATACTCATAAGGATACACACCTTTACGTCTTAGTAAATCAAAATGTTCTGTTTTAGGGAAAAAGTGAGGTAAGTGTAAAAAATCATTTTTATTTAAATTTCCTGCAAGCTTTTCCAAACTAGTACCTAAAAATTTGAATGAATCTACAAATCTAACTGGCATGTATTCCTCACGTCCTATTCTAAAAAACTTTGTAAATGATATGTAGTTTTCTTTAGTTTTTGCTATTACTTTAATGTTACCCGGTGTCGCTCCTAACTGCCGAATAAATAAATGACTGTCATATCCGGATAAATTATGAAAAAACACTGGAATAAACTTTGGTAAACAATATTTTAAGTTGCAATAAGAATGTGCTGCACCACGATATTTTCCTGTCAAATGACAATGATCTCTAACTTTATCGTCGAACAATAACTGATCACAGAGAAAACAATATTTTGAATCATCAAAGCTCTTTTGCTCATCAGATGTAAGTGAAGCCATTGGAATCGGTTGTTTTAAAATCTTGTGTATATTATTTATATCTTCGCCAATACATTCAATAAACTTTTCAACACAATCCTGACCACGATATGACATGTATTTATTTTGAGAGCTATCATACGAACAAACAACGTAATAAGCAAATGCGGCGGGTAAATGTTTTTGTAAAACGGATGTATTATTCGCGAACAATCCATCACTACTTGATTTAGGCACTAATATGGATTCGAAATCGGCATATATAAAAAATGGCATATCTTGCATTCTTTCATAATGTTTAAATTGAATAACAATGCCTGGATCAGGCAACATGGTCCGGACACCGCTACAAATATGAGTGTTCAAATTTTGTTCGCTATTAAAAAATATCATACAATCGTCGCAAAAGTATATTTTCCCGTGATGTTTTGTTAACTGAGGTCTAAGTAATCGGCTCAAATTTTTTATCAAACAATAATGTTTAAATTCACCTTTTTCTAGTAGTAATAAGTTGACATGATGTTTCCTTCTGCTCTGCGTTTTATAAAGGGGCCCAACAATGTTAGACTTGTTTCCAAGACCGTACACATTAACGCTGATTTGGTCATTATTTTTCTCGAAAATCTTAATATCCGAAAGCCCAACTGGATACGTCATATTTTGAATATTTAGAACATTCTCAAAGTGAGGATATGAAGATGTTCGGTGTACATTGTTCTTAGCTGGAAACAATGCGGCTACTATACACCACAAAAAGCAGAAGGAGTCATTATTTTGTATGTTAATGCAAGCATGCTTAAGTTTTAAATTTCGCGGCAAGTCAATGAACCGGGCAGCTCTCAATGGATTATACTTGTTTATATTAACCTCTAAGTATAAATTTTTTACAAAAAACCAACCGCTATCTTTTTCCTGGAATTCGTCAATGTTTGATACAATGGAGCTGACAATTTTTGAAAACAGATCATTAAAATCATAATAATGATGCAACACTACATTCTGACCAAAAGAAAATGATTTTATTTCACTAGTGCTAGTGTTCGGTAACTTAAACTCGGCAAAAAACTCAAAATTAACCTTAATAGAACTATAGGTTGCCTGTCTTGCAGCTAACAAGTTATGCACGCGAGAGCGAAGCTGTGATAAGAACTCAGCCGGCGGACACACGCTGACGTCATTCGTGTCGTCACCGCCGTTATCAGCCGACGGCGGCACCCGAACTCTGTATGATGCGATCCGACTTCGAAATGCACTGCTTATTTTTTCAATTCCCTCACTTATTTCGATGGAACTGTTATTTTTATGGATATTACTCCGCAAATGAGCTGAAAATGCTTTACTTTTAACAGATATGTCACAAACGGTGCAATACACTGTTTTGTTTGCCATATCTGTAAGTAGTAGGAATAATATAATAAAAGCGAACTATTAGCCTAAGCTGTCAAAGTTTTTAAATCAGAGATATTTTATTGAATTGTAATATTGTTTGAATATAATAATTCCTAGTTATAATTTTTATAATATAATATTTTAAAGGAATAGAGTCTAGCTTATAATAAGTAAATGTTTGTTATTTATTCATATGTTTATTTTATTTATTTATTTAGTAGAATGAAGATGGCAACAACATTGAAGTTATCTTAAAAATATAATCATAACACAAAAAAAATATCCCCTATTACTAAGTATTACTTATTTTTCTTTTTCAGTGATATTTTATTGAATGGACTGGTTGAATATAATAATTCCTACTTATAAGTTTTTAATATAATTTGTACAACACAAAATATTATTTATTTTAAAGGAATAGAGTTTAACTTATAATAAGTAAATATTTGTTATTTATTCATCTATTTATTTTATTTATTTATTTATTTAGTAGAATGAAGATGACAACAACATTGAAGTTGTCTTAAAAATATACTTAATTATAACACAAAAAACCCTAAAACATACAAGTTAATAAAAAATTATCGCCTATTTCTAAGTTTTACTTTTCTTACTGCTAAAAAATTTGCCCTCCCCTGTGAAATTTGTTTTGCAGAGCTTGATTACCTCCTTTAGTGGAATGAGCTCCGGAGCATCGGAATCTGCTTGATATTTCAGGGAGATTACCGCCAGCCGCCTGTTCCCAGCGATCTTTGGGCTCGACCTTCAATATTTCCTTGGTGTTGTATACCTTCAGCTCTATGTATACATCACCATCTCTCTGAGCGGTGCGACGCAGGACCCCGTCGGCGACACGCCGCGACAAAGATGACTGCAAGAACTGGCTCTCGCTGCCTTGTCGTCGAACCACCGCCTCTTCCTCGCTGTCTGTGTCAATTGGCCACCCAGACTTTGTTGCAGCCGGTGGTGACCTTTTTGACGTTGGCGCCTTCCTCTTTACCGCTTTTGCAGGTTTCTTGGAACTAAAAAAAAAAAAAAAAAAACTGGGAATAACTAAACGATCAACGATACTACACATAATATCCTATTATCACTAATCTACTAGATTACATGTTAAATAAACTTAGTCATAAAAGAGGAAAACAAAAGGCAATGCCTAAAATTGGCGTCATTTTTTTGTCTCGCGGCCATCAACAAAATGCTTGAACATCTGTTAGAATTAACTTAAGTTATTAATAAAAGTCCCAATTAACACTAACTATTTACTTCAACACACAATAATATACTTAATTCATTAAGCACAAATAAAACTTTGAACAGAGCACCGGAGCGTGTACGCTACAAGACGGTTCTACTTCAACTCTTCTCAGTTCCAACAAAGCGAATTCATGTTACATACAACTCAGCTAAATTTAAACAAATAATATCAGAACCAACACACGGGACTTAATTACGTTAATCTAAACAAAATGTACAGCGTCCCAGCGTTGAAACACTACGCCGCTTGGTCATTTATCAAAAGTTCTATGTAAACACATTCCAGAGGCCCGGCACAGGACAAGGCGCGTCGTTGTTTCTTGACTCGCGGCCGGTACACGATCTTCTCGTTGCCAACACGGCCATGCTGCAGTGTGCCTGCCCCAGGCACTTCCGCGGACGCTCCACATCCCTATTGATAGTTTACAATCTGTGACATAAAGAAACACCTCTATTTATGAATTGTAATGTTTATGACGTAGTCTAAGCGTCTCGGCCCATCATGATGCTCTAGATGTTTGAGAAATACTAATAGACAGTTAAGACAGTTGTAGCCTTTAGTTCATTATAGCAGTCCCTTTAATCATAGGCCGACTTTTGCACATAAAGTCTAAAGGACTCAACTGTCACATATTCCTCTGGTGCTTTAGGCAGTCCCTTTATTTTAGGCCACGACTCCTGCAGCCAGAAGAATAGACCACCATTAGAATCCTCCTATCATGACGTTCCAGATGTTTGATAAATACAATAGACAGTTGTGGCCTTCAGTGCATTATAGCAGTCCCTTTAGTCTTAGGCCGACTTTTGCACATAAAGCCTAAAGGACTCAACTGTCTCATTATCTTCCGTTGCTTTAGGCAATCCCTTTAGTCTTAGGCGATTCCTGCAACCATAAAGCTTTATTGTCATCAGAGCAAAACAAAGTCGTCCCTTTAGTCTTAGGGTACGTCTCTCAATGCCTATAACCAAACACAACTATACGACTCCTTTAGACTTAGGAAATCTTATCATTTACTACACAACTATACGACTCCTTTAGACTTAGGAAATCTTATAATTTACTACACAAGACATCCAGAACATTAAGATATCATTTTATATTAGCAAAGTATCGTATTATTTCTTGTAACTGTAACTTAATTTTATGATCACAATAGGCGACAAATTGTTTTTATCATTACTCAAACAATGAAATAAATAAAGCAATGAAACATAACACATTCGCCTCTAAATATAGTTCTGTAGTTTTACCTTGCCAACACGTACGTTTTTTTTTTTAAATTTCAAATACTGTACGTCGTGTAGGTTCCAATCATTCATATTTATCCCTGGTTTCATATATTTTCGGCAACGGTCTGAACTCTGACCTGTAGATACACCTTGAAAACCGGCAGTAGCTTTCGGCTTTGACCATCGTTACTTTGACTTGGAATCTGCATAAGAACTTTTTAGCCTGAGCACGTATCTTGTCAAATCTTTGCTTTTGTGATTCAGAATCCGTTTTGATATTCTCGTCTACCTCTACGCGCAGTTGAGTAGCATCAACAGCCTCATCAGGTTACAGCGCAACTAAATTACTATCAGTCTTCAGTTTGTATCCAAGTAACACCTCGCTAGGTACAGTTTTGATTGTTTTGTAAAATGTGCTAATACCTAAGTGTTTGTTGTAGGGGCTTAATACATTGATCCCATCTATTTTCAGTCACGTTTACTCCTATGGTTCTTATGGGTTCTAGAATTGTTTTGTTAAGTCTCTCATTCTGACCATTAGACCTAGGCATTCCCGTCGCGATCGTTTGAAGCCTAATATTCTTGTTCGAGCAATATTCCTTGAATGTGTAAGAAATAAATGCAGATCCTGCGTCTGCAATTATTCGGGGATTACCAAAAATCTTTAAAATATTGTCCATTTCATAATTATGTTACACCGTTACTGTCTGCCCATCTCACCGCAGAAATAAAAACTAATTTAGTGAGAGAATCCACCACTACCAATTTATATTGGTACTTGTAAAGTTTTCATTTAGTTCGTGAGCCTTCATCTAGTACAATTATTGATCGAAGGCTCCACCTTCATTTTTGTAGTAAATGCAGTTGAGACAATTTTTAATGTATTTTTTTTTTATTTTATTTATTCTTAGGGACAGTTACCTACAAAATTCAAATCAATAGATGTGAACCGTTACAACAACAACAAAAAAATAACATTAATTGGTATTCTCTATTACAACCGCTCACAACATGCGATTAAAAATTTATTTATTTGTTTAATATACACATAAAAAGCAGAGTGATATTTAACTCTAGAATTTCTTACCTAACCAAAAAAAATACGATAAATAAATTAAAATAATTATGTAATAAAAAGCACTTACATTGTTTTTGCAATAGTTTCCAATTAATTGTCTCTAATTTTGTTTACAAATGTATTAGGGCTCTGGTGGACTATTTCGGTTTCAAATATTTCACTGAAAACACGAAGGGACATTCGCCAAACCGAATTGTAATCTTAAAAATTCATAATGTCCATCTTCGGTAATGAAATGAATGTAGTCTTATGAATTAGGTAGACATTAATTTTTATTTGATAGTATCTATTTTTAATCCCGAAAACGCTGAACATACTTAATTAAAAGTAAATTTATTTCCTACATGAGTATACATTTTAATTTTTGTTTTATCAGTTTCAGTTATATGGTTTTAACGTTGTCACTTGAAAATCCTTGTAACGTGATAGGAGTTTCTAATAAAATGATTGATAGTGAGTATTCCCGTACTAATCGTTCTGTGATAAGGGAACAGCTACTTCCTGTGCATCTACGTTTTTATTTTGTTCAGCTGTCAAATTCTTTTTGTGAAAACACATAGTTTCGGTGTGCCCTCGCTTTCCACAAAACTCGCACTTCAAAGTACATTGTGCTTTTTTGTGATTACCTCCGCAAGTATAACATTCGATGGGATTACGACCTAAAAACTGGCCGCTGCTAGTTTTGTGAAAAGGTGAAGTTGTTTTTGCTTGACTTGAAATTGTGGTCGACGACTCTATAGTTGATGGTTGTATCGATGGTAAGTTCTTAGGACTTGTGTTTATATCACGTGATACATACTGGCCAGTAAAACTAGATTTAATTGTCTTTGACACGGGTGGCTTATAAACACGACCATGTAAAAATGCATGCAGCTAAACCGTCACATGTTTGAAAATTACTTGCTTCGACTGATGCACTGATGTTATCATCAGCAATATTTCCTAAAATAATTGAAATTGAATCATGTTCCGTAAAATTAAGGTGTAAGGAATCTATTTTGGATTTTTGCTCGAAAAAGAATGTGTATAATGATTGGCTATTAGACGGCTTTTTATCGATTATTTCTTTGAGTGATTCGAACATGTTTCGTTTCACCCGAAAACTTGTTAATATTTTCTGTTTCCAATCCTTCCATAACCACTCCGTCCATGTGTAATGATTGCGTAACAAGGAGTCGTACCAAATTTTAGCTGATCCCTTTAATTTATTTAGCGCCTGATAACGGATCATGCTGTCGTTCCATGAAAAGGTAGATGAATAGGGCTCTATCACATTAAGCCACGACACAACATTATCAGTTAATGGTTCAAACTCTGGTATCATATTGTATAAATTTATCGACGTGCTTGTACTCACAATTTCTGTGTCATCTTTACGAGATACCTTGCGTTTCCTTTTCTCAGGAGGCGGGGGTGACGGTGTTCGAGCTCTGCTGCTTTCGCTCGATGTAGATAGGGCTCGATTTCTTTTATGTTTTCCCATAATGATTTGCGTGAGAAACATCCCACTTCTGATGTTAGAATTAACTTAAGTTATTAATAAAAGTCCCAATTAACACTAACTATTTACTTCAACACACAATAATATACTTAATTCATTAAGCACAAATAAAACTTTGAACAGAGCACCGGAGCGTGTACGCTACAAGACGGTTCTACTTCAACTCTTCTCAGTTCCAACAAAGCGAATTCATGTTACATACAACTCAGCTAAATTTAAACAAATAATATCAGAACCAACACACGGGACTTAATTACGTTAATCTAAACAAAATGTACAGCGTCCCAGCGTTGAAACACTACGCCGCTTGGTCATTTATCAAAAGTTCTATGTAAACACATTCCAGAGGCCCGGCACAGGACAAGGCGCGTCGTTGTTTCTTGACTCGCGGCCGGTACACGATCTTCTCGTTGCCAACACATCAATTCTTGATAGTATAACAAACAATATTTGTCAAGACATTATAGCTATAAACTCAGTCAGAACTAAGCTACAATCATTCGTCCGTATACAACATTTTTAAATTCCGCAAATGTAACTTTGTAATTCATACAAACATTATGAAAAACAAAATTAAGTTCTAGCTAGTCTCACTAGGTTCGGACTGAATTTACAGGTATACTTTCTTTGCAAATATTGTCTGTAGTGCTGCCAACAAATTATATTTCAATGTTTGATTGATGGCCGCGAGAAAAAAGAAATGCGCCAACGGCCATACAAAAATGGTCATTGTCCTTTGTAAAGGGAAAACATAAATAACTGCCTAAGTAATTGTTGTTAATGTAACTATGTGATTTTAAGAGACCTCTCTAGCGTTATCGAAACCTTAACAATCTAAGACTTCAGTTTTAAAGTGCAAGTAATTGTTTAATTAATACATACGATACTTTGGAAGTCGTATCCTCGTCACCGTCCGAATCGACGAAATCTTCCAGGTGCTCCACCTGTTTCCTAGCACCTTTGCTGCGCTTATATTCCGTTTCCGACCTGGAAGTTATTATTACAAACATTAGATAAAGCTTACAATGATTTACAAGAATTTAAGATAAAATTTACTCTGTAATGATTTTAGGTTCAATAAAAAAATATTTCCGTTTGACGTTTGAAACTTAAATTGAACAGGGCCGAATGTAAATTTGTAAATACACAAACGTTACCATCGCGTTTGAGTTAAGTCTTGACAGATATATCATAATGGTAAAGCAATAAGAGCGAATTTTAAAACTCTTGACGTAAACACGATAGTAACTTTAGCACATTTACAAACTTACCTTCATCATCATCAGCCATTCAATGTCTCCACTGCTGGGGCACTGACCTTCCTTATGGATGAACAAGGAGAATGGGCCATGACCCACCACGCGGATTGGTGGGTATTTACGACTACAAATGCAGCCGTGAACAACGGCTTAACGTGCCTTCCGAAGCACGGAAGAGATCGAGATGAAAAGTTTTTGGTCACCCATCCCGTGACCGACCATTGCGATAGTTGCTTAACCTCATATATTGCAGGCTGAGCGCGCTACCCACTGCGCCACGGCTCCTCGTCACAAACTTACCTTATCGGATTAGTATTCACCACTTAGAAAATAATTTAGTTAAATAACAACTTACGAACATTATTGTCACAGCACGGATCCTCGTTTTGCTGGTGTGAGTGATGGCAGAGCAGCTGGGCGGGCGGGGCGCTGGGCGTGGGCCGGCAGAGTGCACTCGCAGAGAGAAGATGGAGCAGTCGGATGGATGACTGGCGTTAATAGTGAACTAGTGAAGGAGCAGCACCACAATATTTGTGACATTTATTGATCGGAAATCGTTTTAAATAGGTTGTTTTTTGCTGAATCGTCAATAATTTCTTAACCAGGGGTAAAAAACATTTAATTATATTTGCGTGTTTATTATTTAAAAAATCCTCAGTTTATTGGAAAATTATATAAGTAAAAATTTTACGAAATTTGTCATTATTTTAATATTAAATATTTCATTACACGAAGCACTACAAAATAAATACGATAATCTGGACCTGAAACCAATGTACTTACGGTACTTTCACTCCTATGTAGATAATGAAGACATAAGTTGAACTTCAAATTAATTTTGTTTGGATAACCTAGTTGCAAACGGCTTTTAATTATAAACATGTAACGGTTTACAACCACTGACGTAAAATTCAGCATATTTTACCAAAGTTAATTGTAATTATCATTTGAAAAACAAAAGTATCGTATTGCGGAAATCGCTTCACTTTAAAGCAGTAAAATCGACACTCAAATATACCGACAAATCTAGGGGACACCGGGCAAACAGAAATCCACTTGCGTTTCTGCTAAGTTTAGGAAGTTTATGATAATAAATGATGAGGTGATAACAAGTTTAAACAGTATTTTTAACTAATAAGTTTGAATACAGTGTGCTGATTCTGTTTTAGATTAAAATTAAGTTTTATTTAAAAAGCAAAACGATCTGGACATAATAAAATACTTTCTTGCAATTTTGTAAGACTGCGAAACACAAATAAACTTCGAAAAAAATGCGGATATCTTATTATTATTCCTAATTACCAAATAAATGAGCATTTTTGCCAACATATAGTTTAATTTTACTTAATAAGTAGAAAATTTTATTACAGATGTTGTTTTCTGATTTTAATAACGGTTAATCTTTATATGATTTTTCCTTAATCTACCCAGCCTACTCTATCGGTAAAGTAATGTAGAGGCGAACGCAAGTTAGACTTTACTGTTTGATCTTGAGAGCGCCTTGTCTAATAATAAGTCTATAACTTATTTTAACCGTCTCTGTGGTCTAGTGAAAATGACCATCTGATCGAGAGGTAGGTTCGATTCCCAGCGGAAGTGCAATCCGACAATAAAGTAACAATGTTTTCAGCATTGTTGTGTTCCGACATTTAAAAATAAGATATCCAGTTTCTCTGTGGTAAAGGGAGTAGCGCGTTTCCACTTTCTGTATTATCGTAACTTGTATGATGAAAGCTAAGCATTTCTCCGTCATTGTAAATAAAGAAAAATCTGACATGCAGTTGACTGTACATTACATTGTTTATAAAACTTTTCGCTGATCCTGCATTTCTTCGATGCTCGGCGTCTTGCTTACGTAGCGATGTGATTGTGTCGCTGTAACTAATATAACGAACACATCAAACTACATTTGTACATTTGTATGTTTGTTTATTTGTAACAGTGCAATAAAAATAATAAATTATTTTAAATAATAAGGCAGAATTTACAGGGTAAAAATCTTTATTTGATTGAATTAAAGTTAAGTTACTTAAAGATGACACTGGACTTAATAGATCTGTAGTTCAAAAAATGGGTTGTGTTTTTGTGTATTGTATAGGTATATGGTAAGTACGTTAAAAAGAAAAAATACAATAGTGTCAAATATTTAAATTATTCGGGTATAAGTAAATGTTCTATGGATCCATATCGATAATATACTTATTTTAAGAGCATCATGAATTTTACTATGAAAGCATAATCGTTGCTTGACTTTATTTAAGCCGAAAAGCCAAACTGTTTGTTTGTCATTTGGCTAAGTATTCAAAATATCAATCACCCTCAATTTTACCAGAAAAACGTATTTATTACCATAATGTTTATATTTCGTAAACCTCGAATAAAACCGTGTGATCTAAGTAGTAGTTGTTATAAATTGATTCTCACGATACTGTTGCTACCTATATGTAAAGGCTTGACGTAATAAGTGAATTATATGCTCAATACAAACTATTCCCTAATGTCTTAGTCAAAAGATACTATTTGCAATTGAACCTATACTTAAAACCTTTCAGTGCATCACGCAGTTCAGTCAGACTAGTCAGAGTCACACTACCCGTGCTACGGACCAGATCTATGCAAGTTTAATTACCATACCGGAAATTTGGGCAGATGGGTCCACGACGACCATCTCTCAACGGGTTCGCGATGGGGCTGTCGTTTTTGGGTGTCGCTAGCTAAATTTGGTCAACGGCACGATCATCATCCATCAGACGATTTTAATGCCTCTGCCATGGAATTACCTACCATTCCTGGATGTCACCAGTCGGCGACATGAGCAACCGGCCCAGATCAAAACGGTGGTTTTCCTAACTTTGGCATTGAATATTATCTGAAGTTTTTATCAAAGCGCGACGGAAATTTGTTTCTTAGGTGTCATCATGAGATGACACGAGCAAACGGCCTAGAAATATACTTTCCTTAGTGTTGCGATAGAAATTCGATCATAGGTGCCACCAGCTAAGTTTAGTAACTGACACGAACAAGCGGTCCAAAACGATACGATAAGCTCCATAGCGTCCGCTGTTGAGTGTAATCCAAATTAAGGTTTCAGTAATCTCGCAAAGTAGCGTAGGAAGTGAGTGTAAAACTTTAAAATGTGTACATCAACTGAGAAGTGTGTTGAGGATTACGCAGGTAAGTCTTAAATTAGGTCTTCAGTCTTACGAAAGTGATCCATATTTTCATATTGATTATTGGGAATCCTAGAACAGTTTTACGACATGATCGAATGAACGTGAGATCAATGATCCATATTTTCATATTGATTATTGGGAATCCTAGAACAGTTTTACGACATGATCGAACGAACGTGAGATCAATGGAGTGAAAAAAACTGTTCTAGAATGCCCAATAATCACCTACTGTCGCCCTTCTATTCCACCTCTGCTAAAACCGGATAGATCGCTTGCTCATACTGTGGCTGAGAAAAGAAACTTGTGTGTCTCTCTCTTTGTAGAAAATTGGCACCTTGATGTCGGTAACAAAGTTTCACATAAGAGTCCTCGTCCATAGAGGAGATATACAGATACGCAACAAAGAGGTGCTCTCCGTACTCTAGATGCGAATAAAACTATAGTGGTCCCGATGGTATCCCAGCAATTGTTCTGCGCTGTGCACCTGAACTGTCTCCTGTGTTATCTCACCTGTAACGCCTCTAACTTGAGACTGGACTAGTACCCCAATCGTGGAAACTTGCAAAACGTGGAAGCTTGCCTGTGCCCAAAAAGGGCAGCTCTGCCGACCCTTCCAAATACAGGCCAATATCAGTCACAACCGTACTCTGTGGGGCGTCTCTTCGAAGACAACCTCCTCAAAGACCGCAAATTTTGGTTTTCGCCGTGGTCGGTTGACTGGAGATCTTCTTGTGTATGCCACCCATCTTTGGAGTGAAGCGATGTAGAAACATGGCGTATCCCTTGCCGTATCGCTCGTCATATCCAAAGCCTTTGGTAAGGTCTGACAGCCTCATAAGTAAGCTTCCCTCGTATGGTATCGCTGATAGCCTTTACACTTTGATTGCTGACTTCCTCCATAATCGCCTAGTCTGAGTTGTGGTGGACGGTCAATCATCCGACCCAAAAGCCATTGATGAAGGTGTTCCGCAAGGATCTGACTTGTCTGCGACACTGTTCCTTCTGCATATTAATGACCTGCTGGTGAACAATACTATCGGGTATGCAGATGACACCATTTTTTTTTATATTAAACTGGGCAGGCATTTACCACCATCTTGTTTGTTAACAGGATGTGGCCTAAGATGTTGCATGCTTGTCCAGGAGATGCCTGTTCACTCTGGCCTTGAAGATACCAAGGTTGTAGTTATCGGGGAACACATAGGCAGGCAACGCATTCCATTCCTTAGCGGTTCGCATAAGAAACGAATCTGCGAAGCGTTTAGTGCGGACAGGTGGAGTGTCAACAACGTAAGGGTGATAAGCTAGCCTGCGTCTGGTTCCCCGATGGTGGAAAGGGGCTGCGGGAACAAGGTCGTGCAGTTCTCTCGCACACTCCCCAAAGTGTATTCTATAAAAAACCGATAGACACGCAACTTTGCGACGGTGGCTTCCTGGCACGGTTTTCGATCGATTCCAGAAGCTATAGCTGATACTTAGCAGAACCATCCCATAGGTGACAACAGTACTCCAGGCACGGACGAATCTGCGCTTTGTATAACAAAAGCAGTTGGTCCGGCGTGAAGTACCGCTTAGCCCTAGAGAGGACGCCCAGTTTCTTAGCAGCACACTTTGCAATGGAATCGATGTACTCTCCAAAATTCAGGTTGGATGATAAGTTCACGCCAAGAAGTTGCAGATTTTCGGTTATCGGCAAGGATACACCCTGGAAAGTCGGAGTCAGTTGGAAAGGACTCCGTTTTGCGGTGAATAAACAAGCCTGCGTTTTAGTGGCATTGAAACTGACAAGATTGACACCAAACATAATTAGCAAACATATCTCAACTGCAAAGGCTACCAATGTTTTTATCAATAGTCATTTTATTATCAAATATGAGGTTTGGTTGGAGTGAGTATCGCTCTGTAACTGTAACATTAACTGGTTTTATTATTAGTGAAAGTTATTAGTACTAGCTATTATGCTATACTTCCTCTAAAATACGTATTAAGGTTTTTAAATGACTAAATACTATGCTTAATTAGTCATGTTTTATCTGGAACTGGAATATTATCTCGTCCCATTTCTTATCACATAAAACCCGGTTAAACCCGGTTCCCATTCCTTAGAACCGGTTCTAGCCAAACTTCCAAATACCCGGGTTATCCCGGGTTTTCGAGAACCGGGAAAACCCGGTTGCATGCCCTAGCAGATCAACCAAAAACACGTCTAAACTCGCCAGAATCCGAGGGGGGAGAGGATATTGTTTGCTACTAAAACTGTATGTTTTACGACGTTGATTTTTGCTGGAATGTGTTTATTTTATTAGTTGTTAAAGAATTACTTATTTGATTTAATTACGAATCTGTCATTATCGAAGTGCAGTTAGAAAGGGATGGTGCTATTCATCGCATATAGCGTCATCCCTTTCTAACTGTACTAATGCAGAGATTTGAATTTGAACTTGATTCTATAATACGAGCCAGTGTATATATTCTTTGCCTAAGTTATATTGTTTGCTAATAAAACTGTATGTTTTACGACGTTGGTTTTTGTTAGAAGGTGTTTATTTTATTAGTTGTTTATGTCTTACTTATTTTATAAGTAAGTTTATAGTAATAAATACTTTATCTACACTCTCGTTATAATATTCGAATTGTGAACTCATGCCTGAACGTTTAATGAATGATACACTTTATGCCATAGTCAACTTTAAAAAATAAAACTTTCATAATGGTCATTATGAAACAACCGGATACAGCTGTCACTCATTATAAAACACTTATATTTCTTAATTTTACAGTCTCTATGGCAACCGTAGGATTTACTGGTCCTGACTTCCAACTCTTTCAAGCCCTTCTTTAGCCGCCAACAATCAGAAACTTTTTTAAAGTTAGAATTTTGAATTTAGAGGTAATAGAACGTATATACTCCTATGAGCGGGGTTTGGCACCAATTCACATTTTATAATTGATATTGATTTGCTTTATTTTTGAAATATATAATAAATGTAATGAGTGTAGATAAAGTTGTGTATGAGACTGCACATAACTCGGTTTAAAACACTCGTGGAATAATATTAAAAACTCGCTAAGGCTCGTTTTTTAAACTCCCACTCGTGTTTTAATTAATACCCCTCATTATGTGACAGTCACATAAACTACTATTGTGTGTTGATTTATATTAACAACAAAGACTGTTTATTACGAATCTGTGATTATGGAAGTCAAATTTATAATGATTGTTTGCTAATGAAAATATTATAATGATTTACAACGTAATTTTTTGCTATAAGGTTTTATGTTACTAGTTGTTAATTACTTATCTTATGTTATTATAACTGATTATTATTAAAAAACATTTGTACGAATATGTATAATTTCACTTTGTAGAATAATTTATTATTTTACTTTTATAATGAAGACTGTTTTTTTAACTGCGTATATCAACCTTGTATATTTATTGTCATAATGAAACCTGATTACTTATTACATAAAAATATCTTACTTTTTATTTAATTGGTCTATTTTTACGGTGTAGAATAAATAGGTAATATTATCTTTATATAATATTTTTTTTATATTCAACTAAACGCAATACCGTGGTGTATGATATAAGATCTGTGCCATCCGTCCCGTTAAATGAAATACTGGGGTCGCTGAAACTTCACCAGTGCCATCCACCCCGTTAAACATCAAGACACGAATTACCGGGGTGGATGAAACTTTTTTTCCCATC
Source organism: Crambus lathoniellus (assembly GCA_949710035.1). Lineage (NCBI taxonomy): Eukaryota > Metazoa > Arthropoda > Insecta > Lepidoptera > Crambidae > Crambus > Crambus lathoniellus. The sequence continues at coordinate 24,004,757 of OX453316.1, read as the reverse complement.
GGTCCCGCCACCACCGAGGCAGAGCCACCGGGGTGGATGGGACCGACTCCAAAAAATGAGTCACGTTTGTTATAGGGGAGCCCTCCAAATATGAACTTCATTTTAATTTACTTTGTTTATTTTTAAAGTGACATATACATATACATATATACATACTTACAACTAAATATTCTGAAAATACTTCAAACGTCTACATATTGCAATTATTAATATCGAGCAAAAAACGGCAAAAAAATCACGTTTACTTTATAGCAGCCTTCCTTAAATATTAATTTTATTCTGTTTTTAGTACCTACCTATTTGTTGTTATAGCGGCAAAATAAATACATCATCTGTTAAAAAAAAAATCTAGCTATCACGGTTCATGTGATACAGCCTGCTGTCAGCGTATTTCGGAACACGGCCTAAATCACATACATATAGGTCAAACTAATAACCTCCTTCTTTTTGAAGTCGGTTAAAAATAATATCGCGATAACAACAGAAGCAACAGAATATTTAGTAGTAGGTATATTCACTTTAAAAATAAATAATCACTACATAGTATAAAACAAAGTCGCTTTCTCTGTCCCTATGTCCCTTTGTATGCTTAAATCTTTGAAACTACGCAACGGATTTTGATGCGATTTTTTTTAATAGATAGAGTGATTCAAGAGGAAGGTTTATATGTACTTTTTATCCCGATATTCCCACAGGAACGGGAACCAAGCGGGTGAAACCGCGGGCGGCCGCTAGTTACATATAAAATAAGTAAATATCACTCGCACTTGACAGGTTTATCGCGATACTTAGCGCGACAACGCAACACGAATTATCGGCCGCTAATGTAGCCGCATTATGAATACAAGTTTCACTTTAATATTTTTCTGTCACTAGATGTCTGTCGCTAAGCTATGTTAGAAAAATATCAAAAATAAATTCGACGCGGACGTCTGAACAATAAAAACTGCAAACAAAACTACAAACAAAAAACTCATTTTCCAAAAAACACGTAAAAGTGAAAAATAAATTGAATCATTCAATTCAAAGTACGAAAGTGCGGGACTTTTTCTAATTAATCTTGAACTTACTGATCTGATTGAAGTCGGTGTCAAGCCATATCAAAATATGTATTTGATAGGTATCACTTCGCGCATGAGATATTGTGTATTATTGATTCACTATTTCTTGTTACTTTCGGCTTGACACCGACTTCAATCAGATCAGTAAGTTCAAGATTAATTAGAAAAAGTCCCGCACTTTCGTACTTTGAATTGAATGATTCAATTTATTTTTCACTTTTACGTGTTTTTTGGAAAATGAGTTTTTTGTTTGTAGTTTTGTTTGCAGTTTTGTTTTGAAGGCGGTTTAATTTTTTTGAAAAAATTTTTTTATTTTTCCATTTTTAGTGTAAGAAATCTACCATAAGAAACCGCATAATGCGCAAGCGTAGCGCAATGTGCAACGACTGTAGCTCATATCTAAATTAGAATACTCAGACAAGCACCACCCTCAAACTCCCAACTGTTATGCAGTTTCCTTCCACCATCAGCTAACCTAAATTACTTGAAAGAATACAACCTAAAGTTCTATTCGCGCTTGTGGTACTTAAAAACATACTTTAACTCCTAAGCGTTCAGGAGTTTTATCTTCCATCATCAGCTTACCTAAATAACCTAAAAGATAACAACTATAAATATTTACGCATCAACAATATATAAAGAATTATTCTCCAACTCCCAACCGTTGAGGAGTTGTACCTTCCATCACCAGCTCATCATCCTGAGATGATGACTACCAGACGCAAATACTTGAAAATTGCTTATAAACCATATTAAAGAAATCGTATCGCGCCCGTAAAATTTAGTATTTTATTAATATTTCCGATGACCATCTATGGTCCTCATCATCAGTTCCACTACACTAAATGGTGCTTACCGAAAGCAAGTGCTCGAGTTATTTAAGAAAATACAAAAATCGCTATAGGTTTGCCTATAAAATTTGAGGAGTTCCCTTGATTTCACCAGGATCCCATCATCAGATCGTGACCGTATGACAATGGGACCAATTTGTAACTATATGCTTTTGAACAAAAAAATAATTTCTAAAATCGGTTTACAATTGACAAAGTTATGAGGTAAGTAACAAACATTAAAAAAAAAAAAAATTCAACCGAACTGAGAACCTCCTCCTTTTTTTGAAGTCGGTTAAAAACAGGGGGCCAAGTCTGCTAACGTTAAGTCACAATCGTGTCTCAATAGTGTTTCAATTGTAGTTCAGTTGTAGTGCTATTTACCACACTTTTATTAGCTTCACCTGTAACTAAGTCACAATGTAAGAAAATCTTGGAATTCAATTTTAAACTACTTCTAATTGTCGTATTAATCGGTTCGTCAAAATCTGTCCAGCCGTTTCAGAGATTAGCCGGAACAAACAGACAGACATATAAAAATTGTAAAACATGTCATTTTGGTATACCTATGTACCGTTATATAATCATATGCACGTAGTAAAAAGCGGTTCAAGATTCAAGATTCAAGATTCAAATTTGTTTATTCAATTTAGATTGTTATTTACAATACTTGTGAACGTCATAGAAGCTACGCCATCGGTTCGCAAACCCTACAGCGGGAGGCCTTGGAGAAGAACCGGCAAGAAACTCCAAGGGTTGTTTTTTTCTCCCTGTTTTATTTCATACAGAGTCGTCAAATTGAAAAATGACCTTAACATGGTATGACTAAGGTCAGTTTCCATCACAATTACACAATGGGTTATGATAAATACAGTTAAGTATAGGCGAACTAATGATCATAGCGGTGAACAATTTTCAATTACTTAGGAACTCTACTTAAAGCTTTAATATTAGTTAAAAACAAAAGACAACTACTATATAGGTACTGCAAGTTGCGCCATACATGTTTCAAATGTAATTCTTAATAAAATGAATAAAAACAAAAGAAAACACATTTTAAGGCAAGCAGATAAGAGCAGACCCATTCCCACTGGCAGCACCCGTTCACGAGCATGACGCATGAACCAGCCATCGCTTCGCTCAACCATATTTTAGGGAACGTAACGACCCGCCTCACACGCCACCACCGTAGAAATGTTTTAGTGAGCATGACATACTCAAACTGCCTATCTTAAATGACCGAATTAAAAGCTTAACTAATATAAACGCTAATAATATAAAATATAGGACACGACTCACAATATCATACTAGGAACATTTGTTACGAGTGTTACGACCAAGGTGTTTTGTCGTTCAAATAATCATTTACAGTGTAATAGCCTTTTTTGAGGAGGCCACTCTTAATATGATTCTTAAACTCTAGATATGGTAAATCCAAGATATCACTTGGGATTTTGTTATATATGTGTATACCTTGACCAACGAAAGATCCGTGCACCTTTTCTAAACGGTACCGAGGCATTACGAGCTTGTTTCTATTTCTAGTATTACGATTGTGTAAATCACCATGTTTGGTATACAAGTTAATATTGCGACGTACAAAAAGAATGCAATTTAATATAAATTGAGATGCAGCTGTCAGTATACCTATTTCCTTGAACTTGTCTCTAAGCGAAGTTTTGGAGCCCAGTTTATAGATGGCCCTGATTGCTCGTTTTTGCAAGATGAATATAGCATTAATGCCAGCCGCTAATCCCCATAAAAGTATGCCATATGACATGATGCTATGGAAATAACTAAAGTATACAGTTCTAGCAGTATCAACATCAGTTAGCTGTCGTACTTTTCTAATAGCGTAGGAAGCAGAACTAAGCTTACCAGCTAATGTTGCGATATGCGCATGCCATTGAAGTTTCGAGTCTAAAGTGACACCCAGAAAGATCGTTGATTGTACTAAATCCAGTTTTTCATTGTTGATTACAATTTCTACAGGTACCGTCTGTACATTTGGCAGAGAAAAAAGTACGCACTTTGTTTTCTTTGCATTAAGCTGCAAATTGTTAGAATTAAACCAACCGAGTACTTGTGACAGTGCTTTGTTTACATCGTCAAAATTGGTTTTGTTTCTGTCTATGTTAAATATTAAAGAAGTATCGTCTGCAAACAACACAATATCACAGAAGTTTTTGGCAAAAAAAGGTAAATCATTAATATAAACCAAAAATAGAAAAGGGCCTAAAATAGAGCCTTGGGGTACGCCTAGTTTAATCTGAGAGCCGTTTGATTTCACTCCATTAATGTCAACTGTCTGAGTTCTGGAACTGAGATACGACAGTATTAGTTTCTGGGCATTATTTTTTACACCGTAATGATTTAGCTTCAACAGCAGCGTCCGGTGATCAACACAATCAAAAGCCTTGGATAAGTCGCAAAATATTCCAAGAGTATTTTGCGACTTTTCCCAGGCATCAAACACATGCTTTAAAAGTGCAACCCCAGCATCCGTGGTTGACTGACCCTTCATGAATCCGAATTGTTTGCTATGCATGAGATTGTTTAATGAGAAATGAGACAATAATTGCTCTAGTATTATTTTTTCAAATATTTTGCTTAAGGCGGGTAATATTGATATTGGTCTATAATTGCTTGGGTCTTCTTTGTTTCCTGATTTAAATAAAGGTATCACTTTGCTAAATTTCATTAAATCAGGAAAAATTCCTTGAGCGATACACTGATTAAATATAATAGCAAGATAAGGGGCAATAGCATGAATAATGTTTTTAAGTACAGTAACAGATATGCCCCATAAATCAGTGGTAGTTTTCATTTTAAGTAAATTAAATGTTTTGATTATATCGCTAGAATTAATTTCTTTAAAATTAAATAATGAACTACACTCAGATACATGTTTTTCAAGAACCGAGACAGCAGAAGCTGGTGAAGAATTCAAATTAGAGGTGGTTACTAATGGTATATTAACAAAAAAGTTATCAAAAATATTAGCAATTTCTGTTTCAGAGTTTATTCTTGCGTTATTAATGTTAAGCGCTAGACTGTTGTCATGTTGTTTACCTTTTCCGGTTTCACGCTTAATAATATCCCAAGTTGTTTTGATTTTATTATTTGACTTTTTAATTTTATCCTTTAAAAAGATTGACTTTGCTTTAGAACATGCTTTTTTGAAAATCTTAGAATATTGTTTTACATGTTCTACGAAACGAGGGCTGTGATTAGTTTCTCTTAATTTATATAGTTCATACAGCCTGTTTCTACTTTTATAAATACCTGTCGTAGCCCATTCGCAAAACTTTAACTTCTGGGTGCATTTAATCGTTTTAGACTTAAAGATATTATTGAACTCATTCGTTACTAATTCAAAAAGTGTTCCATAAAGCGCATTAGGATCATCATGCACATATGGCATCATAGAAACTTTATCAGCTACATTATTTTCAAAATTACGTAGTCGCGTTTTTGTAACGGGCCTGCATTGTATACTTTTAGGTGCATCAACAATATCTAATTCATAGGATACCTTTAATCCGTAATGGTCGGATGTAATATTATTAACGACTAGTTTGTTAGTCGGATCAGACTCCGAAAAAACATTATCTATGCAAGTGGCTGAATGAGATGTTACCCTTGTGGGCTCCAAGAACTGATTAATTAAATTAAAAGAATTGAACAAAGTTAATATTCGTGTAGTCAATGCACAGCTTTCGAGAATATCAACATTAAAATCGCCACATACTGCTATTGGTTTATTTTTTAACTTTAACTTATTCAACACATCCTCCATCACCGATTCAAATGTTTCAAAATTACCTTTAGGTGGTCGGTATACACATACAATGACTAAGCTTTTTAATTCTACACATGACAGCTCGACATGACGTTCTATAGAAAGGTTTACAATATCCTTTCTTTCTCTGTAGCTTATATTATTTTTTACGAAAATTAGAGAGCCGCCACGCGTTGTTGTCTTCCTAGATAATAAATTTGCTAACTGAAAATTATTCACACTACATGACAAATCACAATGATTCAGCCAGTGCTCAGTTATACAAATGACATGAATGTCATTACATTCTGCAAATAATTCTAATTCTAAAACTTTGCCAGACAGGCCCTGAATGTTTTGACATAATACGTTAAGGCAAGAGGGCTTGGCTGTTGTCTTATGTTTTAGTTTAAAGCCGATTTAGAGACGTTTTCACTTTGTAAAGAAGTGTTTATATTATTTAAATTACTTAAATTATTATTAGTAGGTAAGCTACTAAAATCAGAGTCAAAAGACTTTGGCTTGCCACCTTGAAAGGTGTCTTGTAAATTAAAAGCTAACAATTTAGCTATTTTTGTCCTAAACCTATTTGCAAGATACATAGTATCCGATGTCAAAATAAAATTATTAATAAAATTATTAATATCAAAATATAAAACCTTGTCGCTGTGACAATTTATCAAGTTAAACAAATATGAGTTTAACTCATATATATGCTGATTCTGCTCCCTAGTTAGGTTTTTCGCGTAAGGAAATGAGCTAATTACTAATTTACAGCCGGTTTCAGACTGTAGTTTCAATAAAAAGTTAATATTGATCAAGATTTCACGTTTCCTAACTTGGGAGCTGTTGCCACATAAAATAATTATGTTGGTCAAACTATCTATTTCATACAAAGATAAACTATGCACAATATCTTCAAAAGACTTCCCAGGTGTACATACATTTATAACATTTCTATTATATACATTTTTCATTGTTACTCCTAGACCTTGTCCCAGTTTATCTGAGAAAATAATAGTTTTTGTGTCTTTTGACTTGCATGAGTTAGCTGATTTAAATGTCTGTTTGCAATAGTTACTTTTTAAGGTCTCTATGCAGGTTAATGAATGACAGGGGCTCTGAGGTGTCCGAATTATGTTTTCCTCTTTGGAGAAATCATTACAAGTATCAATTTGACTATTTATTAAAGAGTCATATCTTTCCGCATTATATTTGCAGAGTTCAACTAACTCTGTGGCAGATTTGATGTGTTCATCAATTTGTTTCTGCGCAGTACAATATTTATTTTGCATTGACTCAAGTGACTCATGCAAATTTATTATATTTAATTGCAATTGCTTAGTGTCCCGGTCATACATTTGCCTGCTTTCAGTTAATTTATTACTGTAAATTTCCATTGAATCCAAAAGACTAATTCTTTCTTTCCGCAAAGCAATATTTTTATAAAAACAATTATTTTTCTTAATTAACCTTCCAGTTTTCTTTATAAATTTTCGAATATTTATATACTTCTTTAATTTATTAGCACCTAAAATATTAGGTCTGGGTGTAACGCAAACACCAGCCGTTACAGCTGAATTAGCTAACTGAATACCAGGCGAGAGCATTAGCTCCTCAAAAAGGCTTTGAGTTTTATCCACCTCATGTTGTTGTTGCTGCTCTAATAAGGCAGATATTTTCTTATTGGCATCATTCAGTTCATGTTCCAGGTCAGCAATCCGGTTCAGGGCTCTCTCATATGTGCTAAACTGTTCTTCATAGCTGCTGATGGTACTCTCAAGTTGATCTTTTTGTAGAACCACTTCCATATGTTGAGTATGCAAACTGGCTAGTTCGGTCTTCAACAGTGAGTTACGTCCGACAATGTTTTTTATTTCTTCTTCACTGTCATCACGCTCACGTATTAGCTGGCTGCATGTATCCCTGGACTCCTTTAACTCCTTTATTATTTTAATGGTTATTTTAATGTTATACAAACAGACACTCCAATTTTATTTATTTGTACATCTATAGAAGATATGCCATCTCCATAGGATTCAGAACTCGAGGTTTACTGTCAAAACGGTGTCAAATCGGTTCACTTAAAACGAGAAATGCGACGTTGCCAACTTTATGCACGGCTTGTAGAAGACGATAGAGACGGCTGTGCCAAGACCAAAGATATTATAATATAACAAGATTGCGCACTCATGAGTTACAGCCGAGCCGAGCGAGATAGCCCTTTTATGGTGTGCGTCCCTCTCTAATGAGAGAGACGTGAGTGACTACACGATTTGGTTTTTTCGAGGACAATTTTTAGTTAACCAGACTTGGCTCACGTAAGATTCGAACACCACGCTTCCTAGGGAGCTCTTGTAGCTAAAACAAACATACATTTAAACATCCGAACTCACTTTCTATTTAAAATATTAGTTAAGATGAGGACTTCGCGAGGCAAAACATAGAATAGAGGGTACTTATGAGGCAATAATGTGACAATCGACACATACACATATGCTTTATAAGCATACTTACTTTTGAACCGACTTCAAAAAAGGAGGTTCTCAGTTTGACCTGTATGTACTTATATGAAATGTATGTCTGTATTTCTGATAGGCGTATTTTGCTAAAATGGATAGAAATAAAAAGTCCACGTACAGTAATAAAAATCTGTTTATTAGTTAGACTATGCATTGCTAAACAAAATTGTCTTGCGGATCTTTTGACGCATGGAGGCTTTGTGTCCAATTAATTTTAAAGATTCCTTTTTTCGTACCTACTTTTTAACCTTAAATTAAAATACAGATGTTATAATACACTTAATAAGTTCTGTTTCATGCCTATTTTCTGATAAAGTTCTTCTTCTTTTTCTTCTTCTGCTGAGTATTGTGTAATTTTTCAGGTATGACGTTAAGCCAACCTTTTTAATTTCTTCATCTTTAGGAAATCCGAAACAATGAAAATTAATGTTTGGGTTAAGTAAGAAAGTAAATTCCAGTCTATAGATTACAAACGAAATGGACACCCTACTATACGCAAGAATAAAACTTTGGCTAAATACTTACCTATGAAAAGATACACCGCTACGTTTATATGATTCGCTTTTGCATCCTTTCACACATCATGTGAGAACCATTTTTATTGATTTAAACGTAATTTTAAAATGATAATTAAGATCCACACACTAACTTTACACACATAAATTAATTTGCCGTCGCCATATTGATGATGTTTTTATTTTTATTATAATTATCCAGACGCAAAGTGTTGCATATTTATTATAATTAAAACTACCATAACACCGACTCTTACATTAACCCTAGACACCTAACCTTCGTCGAATCGACGAATACCCGTCGGAAATATAGCTATATCTTTTTATCGAGAGCGCCGATCATCGTGCCGTCGCTATTTAAATCAGTGCTCGCCAAGCTCTTTCCAGAGGAGGCCGTGTCGCCCAGGTAAGTGCGTTGTTTTTCGAATAATTGCTCAAATACTCATAAATTAAAGTATGTGCTCATTGCATAAATTCAAGTATGTGCTTCCAAAAATTAGTTTTTATTTTTGCTTATAAATAAGAAGACTATTATAATTATGTTTCGCCAAAGAAGAATAGGCTATTTTTGTTGATTTATTTTTAATTTTTTTTTTTAAGTATTTGATCTCATGTGGCCTAGTTTCATAAGTGCCTTACCAAAAATTGTCCTTAAATAAATATATTAATCTGAAACACTACTTATTGTTTTATTTACTAAAATAATACCTTATTAAACTATGTATGTATTAAACGTAACAGAATAATGTATATATATATATATATAATTTTGAACCACCAAAAATAGTCGTCGATTCGATGAATGGTTAGGTATAAAGGGGTACGTTCGAACGTTAGGTGTCTAGGGTTAAACAAGTAGTTTTTCAAGGTTTTAAATAATACAAATGATATGGACTTTATTATTATCAGCTTATCATTCCTTTTACTTAATTAATATTTTGAAAATTCTCGAGAACAGAAAATATGAATTTGAATTAAGTTCTACTACAACCAAAAATATTTCATGGTAGCAGCCCAGTAGACAGGGATGCAATCCTATTTAGGAGCCTCTCGCTCGGCTCGTTTTTCCGTTTATCGTAATGTCATACGAAAATAAACCTTATTGTAACTGCATAGAATCGAATTGACATTGCTTTTATTTTCATAATGCACAATCTTTTTATATTATAATATCTTTGGCCAAGACCAAGCCAAGACTCATACAAATATCTTCCATGCTCTTTGCACTCGCCCGAAAGGTACCTATGCAAACATCATCGGATCGATTGTTTTACTACTTACGGTTTGCATAGGTAGGTACTAAAAAAAATTTTTCAAAACAGCGTTTTTTGTTAGGTACATTTGAAAATTAAATTTCAAGTGTGATGAACATGGATAAAAAATCTTATTTTGATAGTGCTTACAAATGTCGTCGTCTAAGACGTTCTCGCAAATTTGCATACTGTAAAAAAATTTACACCTCCAACTGTCGTGTCCGCCCGGTCTAAAGCATTTAAGTTACGCAAGCCCGCCGGCCGCGAGAAGGAAGAGTGAAGGAAGATAGGTAGTGGAAACGAGAACGAAGATAGGAGGGAGAGTTAGGGTCATTTAGTATTTAATACAGAGTGCAAAGAATGTGCATTTCACGTCGTCGACGAATAGGGAGCCACTTTAACTCCATGCGAAAGTGGGACACATACATGGTCATACTGTAAAGTTTTCTCTGACTGAGGAATTACTGTGGGGGTCCACTACCTTTCTTGCCTACACTACCTTACCTATACGTTGAGTGATTAAATGCTCTTTGGTTTTAGTATCATCACGGCGTTCACCACCGGAGCTTACGACGCATCTTTGCCGGTCACAGTAGGTGTAGACTACCAATGCAAAGAGATGGAGGTGAACGGACTCCAAGTGAAGCTCGGTATCTGGGACACAGCTGGTCAGGAACGGTACCGAGCGTTAACCCCAAGTTTTTACAGGTAAGGTATTACAACAAAACTAGGTACATAAATATATTGAATTTAATGTTATTTCATAAATATCAAAATTTCTTCATTCATTCATTCATTTCAAAAGGAGACAGTTTTTTCTTTGGGCGTTGGGTGGGTCCTTCGCCAATTTTATTGTAAACTAGCGGATTCTCGCGGTTTTACCCGCGCGGTATCCGTTCCAGTGGGAATATCGGTATAAAATATAGCCATTGTTAATCAGGGATAATATTATAGCATTCTAAAACGTTTAGTCGACAAATGTCAGATTCTCGAAATGTCAGACGAGTATAAAACGCCAGATTCTATGAATGTCAAATTCTATTAATGCCAGATTCTAGAAACGCCAGATTCTGATAATGCCAAATTCTATAAATGCCAGATTCTATTAATGTCAGATTTTATATAGAGATTTTATTAATGATTAAACGAGCTTACCTCAAGTGAAGTTTAATCATAATTATACGAAGGCTTCGTCCGAAGAGATTAGCATATAATACAACATGTAGTTTCGCCTAGCGGATCGCCATATAGGTACGCACTATATTGAGGGTAACACAACTTTTTTTTTTGTGTAAGGTACTTGCAACGCTTCCTCGCCGCGCCATTAAAGGACTTAACTGTCTCATTTTCTTCCGTTGTTTTAGGCAATTCCTTTAGTCTTAGGCGATTCCTGCAACCATAAAGCTTTATTGTCATCAGAGCAAAACAAAGTCGTCCCTTTAGTCTTAGGGTACGTCTCTCAATGCCTCATGTTCTACAGGTCTTCCGAGGCAAAACTCGCTCTCTGAAATGTCAACGCGATGAACTAGTTTGGCCTAGGTAAAAGATTAGATTAGATTAGATTAGATTAGATAATACTTTATTGCACACACAAACATAAAAACATCATACAAATTACAAATAACAAGAACACTTGTACAATTAGGCGGCCTTATCGCTTAGCAGCGATTTCTGCCAGGCAACCCATATTTAAGGAATAATAGTAAACGAAATTAGGGTAGGTTGTGCACAAATAAGTTTGAAGTGAAGAAAATAATAATATGGTTTTCAATAACATTTAAGGACCTATATAAATAAATCAAAAATAAATAATAATTATAATAATATAAACATAAATAGATAAGTATAACATAATATATCTTACATACATACATACAAAGTGTAAAATGTATTGTGCAAAACCGAAAACAAAAAAATAATAAATGAAAAAACATGATAAGAGATACACTTCAAGGGAGGGACTCTTTGAAATTCTTTGGATAGGAAGAACTCCTTAACCTGCGACTTAAAGGAATTTAAGGTTTGTGCACGTCTCACTGTGTCAGGCAAGGAGTTCCACAATTGAATAGCTTGCAGCGTAAAGGATTGGCTGTAGGATTTCGTCAAGTTGGTAAAACTAGTTTGTCCTAAAAAAAATGAGATTAAGGGCTACGGGCGGGGACTTTTGCTATGTTTACCTCCTTATTAGTCTAAACAAAGTTACAAAGTCAAAAATTGTGTTCCAAGCATTTACCTCTATACTGTTTTTCGAGTGTTCGTTGATTTTTACTTCCACATAATTTGAGAGTTATCGCCTAACCTGGCAACACTACACGATTGTTTATTAGTATAGGTCAAAGAGTAAAATGAACGTCATTTCGTGTGTACCTTACTCTTCTGGCTTGTGAGCTGTAAAATCCTTCAGTGACGGATAAACCATTTCTTATTTTAGTATTCAGAACAAACGTAACGCAAGAGTTTATGAATTATTGTCGTTTGAACAAGGGCCACACGATCTGACGCTTCAGATTATGGTTGCTGAAAATAACAAAAACTAGCTAACGAATGTCCAGTTTCACTCCCTAGCTGCTCAGTGACGCAAAAATAAATAAGATTTAACACACAAACATCATTCAAAACAGAATAGATCTCTTATAATCGTTGTTCAAACAAGGGCCACACGAAACTGTGTGTACCAGATTTAATTTGTCAAAATATCGATAACCAAACCATTTGGAGCCAAATAAAGCAGTCTAGCAGCGTCACGTTTGATATGTGACAGTATACAACACTTCAAATCCGTTCGCTTATCAACACATCAATAGAAAAAGCGAAAACAATATTTTGACCCGTCAGACTGTGTGGCCCTTATTTAAAACCGTCACATTACGTGAATTTAGCGTTACGAATGTTGTAAAGCACATAATAGTCAAAAGAATTTCCGTCACTGAGGATCTAGCTTTACCTGGAACCAATCACTGCAGAACTTACGATGCAATTCAAGTTTAAAATTAGTACGAAAATAAGCTAGGGTGACCACGAAGTAATTTTTTGCGGACAACGTATTGAAGTTTACTGAGAATGTATGTAGCTTACCTATCGTAGCATTACGATTTTAAGCAAATAAAACTACAGTAAATTGTTCAACAATTTATGATTTTGGTAAGTATTAACGCTAAAGTGTGACATATTAAAAAAAGTTATTTTGTTATTTGAATATTTAGTTTTTTGCATTCACAATGCAATTTTTATTATTGGAAAATGGAAAATGAAGTATTTCTATTGATATATAATGATTGAAATATTTTATAGAATAAAGAACGACTCCGTAGCTCAGTGGTTAGAGCAGTCGCCCGGAAAGCGAAAGGTCGTGGGGTCGATTTTTTCTAAATACTTCATTTTCCATTTTTCAAGTTATTTTGTGACAAATATGTCAATAATGTCAAAGATATCACAGTTCAATTACAATATGTACAAATGATTTATTGAAAATCAGACTAGTACTATAGGTACCAACTAGGAATTCTAAAATATTCTTTTGTTCATCACAGGTCAATCATTTTATGTACCTACAAATAAAATTAAAGAAAGTTATTTGGTTAACAATAATAATGTCATAAAGACAGGGACTATAATATCGGTATATTTTTGATTACGCTATCAAATATCGATAATCAGAGAGTGATTTATCTATTTTGGTATCGATTTTTTATTTTGATGGCTAAATATCGATACTTTCTTTAAATTAACCGTATCGGTATGGTACTGATATTAAAATATCGGTATATTACCTAACCAGTATGTCATCAGTTAAACCTAATGCAATCATATTGCTGTAAAAAAAAACAGAAAGTAGTTGTTAATAACATCGCATCTGCTGGAGCCCCCATCAATATGGGCGTCCCCCAAGGTTCAATATTGGGCCCTTTACTATTTTTGATTTACATAAATGACCCACCTTGCTACACGAATAATTTGTGTAAAACAGTGCTATTTGCAGATGATACCTCATTAATTTTCAAAGTTGATAGTCTGACAACGTAAATAGTGCTCTTTCTAAAGTTGCTCATTGGTTCAACATTATTAATATGGCCTTAAATTCTAAGAAAACTAAATGTGTCAAATTAATGCCTAATGTAAGGGAGGTTGATTTGGATATTAAGTTAAACGCAGACGTAGTCGAGTTAATTGAAAGCACTAAATTTCTTGGTGTTAGATTAGACTCATGACTTCAATGGGATCCACATATTAAAGCCTCGTCGAGTATTTTTATTTATTTATTTTATTTATTCACAACGGGGTAGCACTTAGCCTTCATCACACCTAATGATAAGTGGTGATAAGGCTGAAGGTGGAAGCGCACTACTCCCGGAATCCTCAATAACTGAGGAACTGGCTATCTTATCTCTAAATGCCGGAACACAATAATGCTGAAAACATCATTGTTATGGCGTCAGACTTAGATAAGATGGTGGTAGCTAGCCAGGTGGACTAAGAACAAGTCCTTCCAACCAAACCGAATACAATATGTACCCCCACATCGGGAAATGGGGATTCGAACCCGGGACCTCTGGGTCTAAAATCAGTGGTATGAACCACTAGACCACAGAGGCGGTTAAAAGTAGACGTTTAGAGTAGACTCAGTTCTGCAGCTTTTGCAGTAAAAAAATATGGCAATTAACTGATTGAAACGGCAAGACTAGTATACTTTAGCTATTTTCATAGTGTAATGTCCTGTGGCCTTTTGTTGTGGGGTTCAGCAGCTAATGCTGGAAATATCTTTATACTCAAAAAGAGAGCTGTTCGCGCCATATACAATCTTCGGCGAAGAGATTCTTTAAGAGACTTGTTTAAGGAAATTTATATATTAACCTTGGCAGGACAATACATTTATGAAAACTTAGTGTATGTAAGAAAGCATCTTAATTCATTTGTAAAGAAAAGTGATGTCCATAATTTAAATACAAGAAATAAGAATAAACTTGCTGTTCCAAGATTAAAGGCTTGAGCACACCAAAACATTTTGAAAACTTAGTGTATGTAAGAAAGCATCTTAATTCATTTGTAAAGAAAAGTGATGTCCATAATTTAAATACAAGAAATAAGAATAAACTTGCTGTTCCAAGAATAAAGGCTTGAGCACACCAAACGCAGGTCAGGAGCAGCGCTGTTTGAATTCGGGCCCGCGCATGTTGTAATACAAGAAACTCTATAAACTACGTCGCACTAAATTTGAACGCGGGCCCGCGCTCAAACTGCTCTGCGCCGCACCGCGCCGCACTGCAACTGCCGGACTACAAACCGGCGGCGGCGGCGCGGGAGCGGGGCAGAAGCAGCGCAGGCGCGGCGCAGAGCAGTTTGAGCGCGGGCCCGCGCTGTAGTATAACTATGGCGGCCATGTTAGCATGACACACCGAGGCAGGTCGTTTGCAGTGCAGCGCAGCGCGTCGAAAGCAGTTGATGAGAGTTGTATTTTTTGATATTCGTGATGGATTCCGGTGAAAAATTAATAGAATTAGTTCGTAAATATAAATGTTTATATGATTTAAAGGACAAATATTATAGGAATGTAACATACAAGCTGCGATTGTGGGAGAACGCGGTTTGAACGCGGGCCCGCGTTGCAACTGCTTTGAAACTGCTGCTGCGTTCAGTGTGCCGACTACCGCGCGTAGTCAAGTGTGTTCAAGCCTTTAGACTTGAAAAAACTAGAGGCTCGTTTTTGGGGAAAGGCATAGCCTTTTTGAATAAAGTTCCACAAGATGTAATTGAATTGCCTTTGCATGAATCTTGAATGGGTGGTAGGAAAATATTGACGATTCATAAGTACATGCTTATTATGTCTATGTGATTAAATAAATATTTGATTTGATTTGATATCACAATATTGCGAATTTTATACGTATTTTAGTGAATTTATGGTGGGTACATGGCTGGTGTGTATAATAATTTCATTTGTTGCGTTATATGTGTGTTAGAAGAGTTGGTATAATCCTTACTAATATACTACTTACTACTTACTACTATATCCTTCCTACTAATATTATAAATGTGAAAGTTTAGATGTTTGGATGTTTGGATGTTTGTTACTCAATCACGCCAAAACGGCTAAACGGATTTAGCTGAAATTTGGCACACAGATACTTTGTAGCCTGGAGAGGAACATAGATTACTTTTTATCCCGGAAAAATATCACATTCCCGCGGGATAACGTCGTGAAGCCCACGCGGGCAAAGCTGCGGGCGGAAACCTAGTGTACTATAAATTATGTTGTTGTGTGGCCCATGGATCAGGCCTAAAACGTCTGGCGTAAATATAGCCTTATTTGCAATAAATGGGCATATCTCGAATAATCTGGCCACACTGGACGCACTTCGGGACAATCGGGCAAACGGTAAAAATAACGTCCGTGCGAACACATAGCTGAGTATTCATGTGACGTTACAAAGGAAAAAGTACTTATTCTCGTGGATTGTCACATACTACGCGTTCACTTCATCATTGCCGATACCTCGCGGCCCGCTTCGTCATACCGCACCCCCTGCGTCGCCAGTTTTAATTACTGCACGGGCGACGCAGGGGGTGCGGTATGACGAAGCGGGCCGCGAGGTAGCGGCAACGATGCAGTGAACGCGTAGTAATTATGTTCTATTCGAAGCGTTAAAAAAACCGTGCGATAGAACTTCAAAAAAGCGCACGTGCAAACGATCCCTGCCGGCCTAGCACGAGCGGCTTACCCCACTAAGGTGTAAGCAAGACAGCATGACGTGCTATATCATATCGCGTGATATAATGATAATGATGGTCATGCTAGGCAGGCTGGCTTGTTGAAAAAATATCGATATATTGATATTTTTAATTTGATATATCCATATCCAGCAGTGGGCCTCGTTCGGCTGACATGATGATGATAATATCTTTAGCTGATGAAATATTTTGATCCGATATAATATAATTATAACTACAAAATTATATCCATCTAGCATACGCCCGCGACTTCATCTGCGTGGAAAGTTTTTTGCTGTACGTGCAATTGTGTAATGTAAGGTATTAATTTGACAGTTCATATCGTATTCAATCGGCTGCAATTTGTATGGAATGACATTTATTATGATACAATATGAACTTTCAAATCAAACGAATAAAACGAAGTTAAGATGTGAATGCGTAACAAACAAACAAACGGATATTCGCAGTTATAATATTAGTAAGGATATGGATTTTTTTATTTGGTTTCAAGGTGCCGCTATCTCTAGAGGTCCCGGGTTCGATCCCCGGTCGTGTAAATGTTGAAAACGAACTTTTCAATATTTCCTCGGGTCTGGGTGTATGTGGTAATACCCGTCGTTGTTTCCAATTTCCATAATACTAGTGCTCAAGCTACTATACCTTGGTATTGGAACAATGTATGTGATGGTGTCCAATTTTTATTTATTTATATCTAGGAAACTTTAGTCGCTAGAATGCAAAGCTGTGAAACTAACTAACTAACAGGACAATTATAGGCTTTTTGTCCATTAATGTACGTACATTGTTGTCACCCTGTTTTAAAAATCTCATACAAATTTTATCAAGGATTGCATCGTAACTACTGCAGTGATTGGTTCCAGGTAAAGCTAGATCCTCAGTGACGGAAATTCTTTTGACTATTATGTGCTTTACAACATTCGTAACGCTAAATTCACGTAATGTGACGGTTTTAAATAAGGGCCACACAGTCTGACGGGTCGAAATATTGTTTTTGCTTTTTCTATTGATGTGTTGTTATGCGAACGGATTTGAAGTGTTGTATACTGTCACATATCAAACGTGACGCTGCTAGACTGCTTTATTTGGCTCCAAATGGTATGGTTATCGATATTTTGACAAATTAAATCTGGTACACACAGATTCGTGTGGCCCTTGTTTGAACAACGATTATAAGAGATCTATTCTGTTTTGAATGATGTTTGTGTGTTAAATCTTGTTTATTTTTGCGTCACTGAGCAGCTAGGGAGTGAAACTGGACTTTCGTTAGCTAGTTTTTGTTATTTTCAGCATCCATAATCTAAAGCGTCAGGTAGTGTGGCCCTTGTTCAAACGTCAATAATTCATAAACTCTTACGTTACGTTTGTTCTGAATACTAAAATAAGAAATGGTTTATCCGTCACTGAAGGATTTTACAGCTCATAAGCCAGAAGGACGTTCATAGAGTAAAGTGTATAGATTAACAATCTTTTCTGTTCCGGTGACAGCACCGCTGGTTGGACAGTGCAACTTGACAGTAAAATGACATTATGAAAAAAACACGTTAGTTCCAGTTTTGGCCACCGGAACAGAACACGTTGACGTATTCGACTGCAACGTTGCCGCTTTTCCAAGGAGCATGGCTTGTTACCATAGATATAGTATATTAAACTTGTTACAAGTGCAACGAGTGAGATAGAAGATGACAAGTGCAACGAGTGAGATAGAAGATGGCTTTGTTAATGCCCATGGTCTACATATTTATGTTTCCATATTTATTTGCATTTAGAAGAATACAATTTTATGGTTCTTTATATGAGTACTTATTTACTGTCATGATCAAAAAGCTTAGACTAAATACTGAAGTAACTGGAGAGTGCAGTACTAAAAATTTTTTGAATACCACAAATAACACAGTGGCTGTCTTCCGTCTCACCTACACTTTAAAAAAATACGTATGGTCATATGAGACAGCTGACAGCCACTACCTGCCACTACATACATAAATGTCAAATTTGCTGGCGACACTTTTTTATTCAGGGTGAGAGCTCCAGTTACCTCAGAGTATTAAGTCAAACTTCATGGTCATGATACTTGTATCTATATCTTTGACCTTGACTGTCCAACGACATAAAGCTATCTATCTATCCTTTTTGCACATATTAATTTTAAGTGGAGGCGTATTGTGTTGTTTTGGCCTTTTCAATGATTTGGTCATTTTCCAGAGTGTATAATCCTCTGCTTTGTACGGTGATTAGCTTTAGTTATTGTTCTGAGGGTGATAGAGTCTTGAGTTTGTCTTGGAGGGTATTGTTTTCATTTTCTCTGAGCATTTCCTTCAGTTAGACATGTATTTGAAGGTGTTTTTTCACTGGAGTTGGTAAACATGGGCTCAATACTAAATTTCTTAACCATTTCTTTGATCGACTATGAGAAAAATAAATAAATTTATTGCGAAACCGTGAGAGCGCAACTATATAGCCAAATATGTAGGTATACGGAAGCGCGATGTGAAATCACACGTAAATGCCATTGCTTCACCCGAATTTCCCACTGAGGCCGTACTTTAACGTTTAATATCTCAGTCATTATTGAAGATAGGAAAAAAATAAAAACAGATTATTTTTTCTCGAGTTACATATTTTTAGATAGATATGCTGATAACAAAAATCATTGGTGTGACTCATTCAGGATATCTTTAAACTGTAATATTTGAATATTAAATATCTAGCTAGATAATCATCTCTGATTACTATTCCGCTATTTTTATTTTCGTTCTTTAGTTCAATAAGGTACTTACCTTATATTATATTACTTACAGAGATGCACACGGAGCAATATTAGTATACGACGTATCAAATCCAAATAGTCTGTACGAGTTACAATCGTGGGTAGATGAATTACAAGTTCGATCAACAAGGGAAAACATTGTATGTTTAGTGGTCGGGAACAAGCTTGATATGGTAAGAGTCGATAGTCTTTAAAGCAGAGTAGGGTCGAGTGTTCAACGTTGAAACAGTCGTACACAATGAAACGGCGCCATATTTTTGAAATGCGACGTTGCCAGATAGTGCAGTATGGCTAGGCGAGACGGCCTCATACACCCCCCCGCTTCTTCCCACTTTGCGTTCGCGGCGGTAGTGAAACAACGTGTCTGTGGAGCAATATTGGATTTTTTGGCAAAAAAGTAAGTATTTTTTTCAGATTTATTTGATTTTTCTATTTAATACTACAGTAAATTCCGTTTTTCTCAGTATTAAGTCACTTCGTACATGTATCATTGACTCACACGGACTAGATAACCTATTCAATTGTTTGGCTTTGGTAGGTTATTTTTGAGGTTATTGTAAAATACCCAAGGTGTCCAACAGTGACACAGTTTAAGGGTGGACACAGTGAAACACTGTTTCATAGTGTACCACTTTCTTTAGAATACCATGTCATGTTATACTTATCAATGTGGTTGAATAATAAGGTATAATTTTACTTTTTAATAAACATTTTAGGTAAGTATGTAGCTTAGCATTTTTTCAAATAGGTACATTAAGGATGTACTCAACTATTTTTCAAATAGTATATTATTATAAATGCGAAAGTTTGTGAGTGTGTTTGGATGAATGCATGGATGCATAAAAACATAAACATGTTTGTGATGCTTCATTTGAAGGTCAAAAGTTAACACCTAACTACGAAGTTAACAAAACATTTACAGACGACCAAGAATCAGCACTCAAAAAATATATAAAAGACTGCGCATTAAAATTTTATGGACTGTCGAGTAGAGATGTTCGCCGCGTCGCTTTCCAAATGGCGATAATCAATAATATTAAATATCCTGATACTTGGAAAAAGGAAGAAATGGCAGGGAAAGAGTGGCTTCGGTCTTTTAAATCAAGGCATCCAGATTTATCGATGAAGAAGCCTGAGGCCTGTAGTTTGGCTCGTGCCACTGCATTTAATAAAGAAACGGTCAAAACTTTCTATGACAATCTCAAAAGTGTTATGCAACGTCATCCCTCTTTTGGCAATGGCACAAGAGTTTACAACCTTGACGAAACTGCTACGACTACAGTTCAAAAGCCCCAGAAAGTCTTGGCGCCAAAAGGAAAACAAAATATTGGCAAAGTAACTAGTGGAGAAAGAGGTACTTTGGTTACTACTTGTGCCATTGTATGTGCGGCAGGACAAGCATTACCTCCGGTTCTCGTTTTCCCGAGGAAAAACTACAAAGATGTAATGTTACATGGTGCTCCTCCAGGTTCCCTTGGACTTGCGACTCCAACTGGATGGATGAATGCGGAGTTATTTGTTCAAGTCATGCGACATTTTATTAAACACACCTCTGCAAGCTGTGAAAACCCTGCGCTTCTCATATTTGATAACCATGAGTCTCACCTTAGTATTGAAGCTTTAGACTTGGCAAAAGAATCGGGGGTGACAGTTCTAACGCTGCACCCTCATACAACAGCAAAGATGCAGCCACTTGATGTGGGCTTAAATGGTCCCTTCAAAGTATACTACAATAGCGCTGTGGATTCATGGTTGATGAAGAATCCTGGAAAACCAATGACTATCTATAATGTTGCTGAGTGCGTGGGTCAGGCATATTCAAAATCAATGACGCCAGTTAATATAGCGTCAGCTTTCAAAAAATGCGGGATTTTCCCATATGATGCAAACATTTTTACCGAAATTGACTTTTTATGCCGTCATCAGTTACTGATAGAGATCAACCAACTTCCAATAATGCTCATGATGAACGACAAAACAGAGAGAATATTGCTAGTCCCTCATCAGATATGGCACGTGCTGATAGTCCGTCTGTATTGGAAGGTATAGATGAGTATATGATTAAAGAGGTTCTTGCTCAAGACGCTGAATCTGCATGTGAGACGCCGGATCCGGTAATTTCCGTGAGTGAGGCTCAAGAACCAGGCTCTAGCAGACTGACCAGAGAGATAACACAGCCTTCTGTAAAAGTTCCCGTGGGTTGTGTAGTCAAATTCAAAACTCCTGAAGAATTTATGCCTGCTTTGACGGCTGGTCCGCGGACTGGAAAGCGTAAATCAAGAAAGTTCGGTAAAAGCATGGTTGCCACGGACACGCTAGAGAAAGACCAGATAGCTGAAGAAAAGAAAAAATCTCTCTTAAGAAAATCAGCAGCAAAAGTAATGAAGCGACCAGTTTTATCAGATAAAAAGGGAAAAAATAAACGTAAAAAGATTAAGATTGAACCAGATTCTGAAACAAGTACCGACGAAGATGAGGAAGTAGTATGCCTTAGTGAAACTGATTTAAGTGGGTTAGACGATGAAGAAGAATTTGACGAGGATGGGCTACCTTTGATTACAGAAAATTTCAAAAAACTAGAGCGGAAACCCCAAATCAACGACTACGTTCTGGTTTTATTAGACAATAAGAAACTGAAGGTATATTATGTCGCAAAAATAATTGATGTAGTAAGTGCTAATAGATACGAGGTTTCGTTTATGAGATTAAAAGTTAAAGACATGATGAAATTTCACATGCCATACACAGTCACGCGCGCGCGTTCCCCCGCGTCAGATGCGTATTGTCGATGCGTGCGGTTATTTATTAAAAAAAAATGACGGACGTTATAAAATGTAATACGTGCAATATCGTTATCGATGAGATGTTAGCCTTTATTCAAAATAAAGTGTCAGTGGTGGATGAAGAGACTCTGGTGCGAATTTGCAAATCATCGTTTCGAGGTGATGAAATCAAAAAATCGAAGTCGCTGCTCTTCGACTCAATACCAACGGATCTGCGAAAAATTGTGCGAAAAAACAAAGGAAAGGAGGAACGCGATTTGGCGGATATAATTAACTTTTTTAAATCCGCTGAACCCGATGCAATACCAGTGTTTGTGGCTCGACAACTAGAGAAGTTGCCTCCCATAACTTTTGATCATTTGGATTGCACAAAACTTCTAAAGGATCTTTTGCGAATGCAAGTTACTATTGACGACATGAAGTCGAGTTACGCTACATTAAATCATTTGGAAGAACTAAAGGCGGAACTCCTTAAAAATAATTTGTCATCGCCTTCATCGTCTGCTTTTAAGGTAAACAAAAAGCGAGGTGCCTGCTTATTGGACAGTGGCCCTATGGGACTTTCTCCAATGCAATTTTCGTCGGTAAATGAATCGAATAATAACTACGATTATGCTACTGAAGTTGAGAAAAACATAAAAACACCGCCTAACAAAAGTGTGGAGCGGGTGGATTTGAATACTAATGAATCACAATCGCAACGGTTGGCAGCGGTGGCGCCGCCGCCGTCGACGGGCAGTTGTGGAGACGAGTCGCATCATGCGTCACGTAACGGCAAAGCCGGTTCGTTACCAGCCTCAGCGCATAGGCGCTCGCCCGAACAAACATCAAGTAATGAGATCGTCTCCGAAATTATAAATAACAACGTCGCCGCCGTAATGGAGCGGCAAAATGTATCGAGCGAAGATAAACTAGTACCTAGTAAAAATTACGATAGCCGGGATGGAGAGTGGCAGAAAGTGACATACCGTAATAAACGTCTCATAGGTCGTTTTTCGGGCAAGTTAGGTGTGGCGAAGGACATGACTTGCAACTTTAAAGCGGCGGAGAAAAAAGTGCCTGTTTTTATTACGAATATTCATAAGGACACCACCGTTGACGACATAACGAGTTATATCTCGAATAAAACTAATGAAACAGTGTACTTGGAGAAAATTAATATGAAACAAGAGAAAAATCACAAAGCCTTTAAATTCTTTGTGTTGGAAACTAAGCTTTCATTGTACCTAGATGAAAATCTGTGGCCCCGTGGTATAGTATTTAGGCGTTTTATGAACTACAAACGTAGAATGTCGGACAGACCTTTATCTGTTGACGGCCCGACTGCACACAGTAATGGATAAAAACTATTATAGTTTTGCGAGCTTCAACTGCAAAAGTATTAAACGCTCAATAGATAGTGTTCGGGAGCTGTGTCATTCCTGTGACTTGATAGCTTTGCAAGAAACCTGGTTGTTGCCTGATGAAATACCGTATCTAAGTACTATTGACAGTGGCTTCGGGTACACGGGGACATCTGCTGTGGACACATCCTTAGGTGTTCTTCGTGGGAGACCGTATGGCGGCGTCGCTCTGCTTTGGAGGTGCAGTGTATTTCAAGAAGTGTCAGTTTTGCGATGTGAAAGTGCTCGGATTTGTGCTATTAAAATTATCACAAATGATCGTCCAGTGATAGTGATGAGTGTATATATGCCTACAAACTCTGTGGAAAATCTGCCAGACTTTACTGACTGTTTGAGTACGGTAAGCACTATTATTGATGAATACGGTATTGAGTCTGTTTTCATGTTGGGTGATTACAATGCTGATGTTAATGAGTTGTTTTTTAACGAACTTTGTAATTTCTGTAATGAACAGAACTGGACTTGTTATGATGTTGAGTTATTAGGAATCGATTCCGGCACATACACATTTATTAGTGAGGTGCACGGTTCCTGTAGCTGGTTAGACCACTGTTTAGTGACTGAAGCTGCGAAACAAGCTGTTACAGATATTTATGTTAGTTATGACACTCTTTGGTCTGACCACTTTCCGCTGATAATTAAGTGCGACCTAAATCTATTATCACAAACAATACCCTCAAACACTAATATTGATAGTAAACACGTCTTATGGGGAGTGAGGAATAAAGAGCAGGTGGCCAAATACACTGAAGAGTGTCAAAAAAGACTAAGATTAATAGATTTTCCAAATGAATTTATGAATTGCGCAAAATGTTACTGTAATGACCAGATTCATAGATGTGTTCTTGATAAACTTTACTCTGACATCGTGACTGCCCTTAGTGATGCGTCTTCTGCGAGTCGAGGGGACATCAAAACTGTGAGGGGTGGTTTACGTGTGACTGGCTGGAACAAGCATGTCGCCGGTGCTCATAGGGCGGCTCGAGTAGGGTTTACTGAATGGATATTGTGTGGTAGACCGCGTTCCGGATCCGTATATAATGAAATGTGTGAAAGCAGAAAGATATTTAAATCGCGATTAAAATGGTGCCAGAACCATCAAGACCAGATAAAGATGGATATCCTTGCTGAAAAGCATGCTAAAGGTGATTTTCGAAGTTTCTGGAAAACTCTAAAGAAAGATAATTTAAAACCCAGCCGCCCTGTGAGTGTCGACGGTGTGTGTGATCACAAGCAAATTGCGGACATATTCAGGAGCCATTTCACTGTACAGTCTCCATTGAGTGAGGCGGCTCAGGTGCTCGATGCTGATAGGCTATGCGGCTCATTAGGGTCTACGATCTCGGCTAGAGAAGTAACTAAAGTTATTAAGGGCATCACAAAGGGCAAGTCTCCGGGTCACGACGGCCTCAGCATTGAGCACCTGGAGCACGCTGGCCCACATGTATCTAGGGTTCTCTCTATGTTTTATTCGTTGTGTGTGAGCCACTCTTACTTGCCTTTGGATCTCATGAGAACGATAGTGGTGCCTATAGTGAAAAATAAAACGGGCGATCTTGCCGATAAGTGTAATTACAGGCCCATTTCCCTGGCAACGATCGTTGCCAAAGTATTTGACGGTGTGCTTAATACACAGTTAGAAAAACACATAAACCTGCACGACAATCAATTTGGGTTTAGACCCAAACTGTCCACTGAAAGTGCAATACTCTGTCTTAAGCATACCGTTAGGTATTACACGGATCGCAGAACGCCGGTTTACGCATGTTTCCTCGACTTGTCCAAGGCCTTCGACTTGGTGACGTATGATCTGCTGTGGCAAAAACTGAGCAACACTGGGTTACCACGGGAACTTATTAACATCTTTAAGTACTGGTATGCGCACCAGACAAATAACGTACGATGGGCTGGAGCGGTGTCAGAATCGTATAGAATGCAATGTGGTGTGAGACAGGGTGGTCTGACCTCGCCCACCTTGTTCAACATATATATCAACTCGTTGATCGCCGAGCTCAGCAGTCGCCATGTAGGCTGTCACGTTGATGACGTATGTGTCAATAACATTAGTTATGCCGACGACATGGCTCTGCTGAGTGCGTCCGTTTGTGGTCTTAGGCAGCTGTTACGGATCTGTGAGCGATATGCTCATGAACATGGCTTAAAGTACAACGCCATCAAAAGTCAATTCATGGTCTTTGAGGCCGGCGGTGCTAAATGTCCAAATGAAGTACCACCCGTACATCTTAACGGTGTCCCTCTAGATAGAGTGTACCAATTCAAATATCTAGGACACATAGTTACCGCGGGCCTCAGAGACGATGTTGACATTGAACGCGAGCGGAGGGCGCTGTCGAGGAGAGCAAATATGTTGGCTCGCAGGTTTGCGCGGTGTTCGGTTGAAGTAAAGGTCACGCTGTTTCGTGCGTACTGCACTTCACTGTACACCTGCGCCCTGTGGGCTAACTGTTTGCAAAGAACGTACAACGCTCTCCGAGTACAATTTAATAATGCTTTTAGGGCGATATTGGGGTTGCCCCGTTTTTGCAGCGCCTCTGGTATGTTTGCGGCGGCACGCACTGACTGTTTTTATGCGACTATGCGCAAAAGATGCACTTCATTGGTGCGCAGAGTGCGGGCCAGTCCCAATGCCGTCCTGGCCATGATAGCTGAGAGGCTCGATTGCCCTTATATTCGTCACTGCTGTAACAAACATGCCTTTTATGGTGACGTATATGGCGGTAATCGACGTAGATAAATAGTTGTGGTGTCCTAAACATACTTAATATTATCGTGTTATCTTTTTCTTTTTTTTTAGTAATATCCATTTAATGTTTTTTTTTTTATTTTTTTTTTTTTAATTAAATTTTATTGCATTATGATTGAATTAATTTTATATATTTTTTAATCAAATCTCGGTGATATTATGTAATTATTATTATCATTCTTGTTATTTTAAACTGATTATGGGTACGAGCCTGAAATAAATGATTTTTATTTTTATTTTTATTTTATTTTTATTTATTTATTAGAACCCGATATGTCAGAAGTTTGCATAGAAGAGATAAAAATGATTCTTACTTCACCGGAAATAAATGGGACGAAAAGTAGAAACTCTTTTTACTATTTCCCAGTCCGCGTGTCACCAAATATAAAGTTGCGTTAAGTTTTCATTGCTATTAATTGTAATTTCTCCACCTGGGTGGACTTTCATTGTGTCCACCTGGGTGGACACAATGAAACACCCTGTGTCCTACAATAAAACACTGTTATTTAATATTGAGTTTTTTTATTTAGTGTGGATATTGGAACAATTAAATGATGAAACTGTTAAATTGCAATCAACAAGGTTTTATTCACAGTATTACACTTTCTTGATTTACGATTTCCAGTCCGCGGACCAGCCTTCAAAGCAGGCATAAATTCTTCAGGAGTTTTGAATTTGACTACACAACCCACGGGAACTTTTACAGAAGGCGGTGTTATCTCTCTGGTCAGTCTGCTAGGGCCTGGTTCTTGAGCCTCACTCACGGAAATTACCGGATCCGGCGTCTCACATGCAGATTCAGCGTCTTGAGCAAGAACCTCTTTAATCATATACTCATCTATACCTTCCAATACAGACGGACTATCAGCACGTGCCATATCTGATGAGGGACTAGCAATATTCTCTCTGTTTTGTCGTTCATCATGAGCATTATTGGAAGTTGGTTGATCTCTATCAGTAACTGATGACGGCATAAAAAGTCAATTTCGGTAAAAATGTTTGCATCATATGGGAAAATCCCGCATTTTTTGAAAGCTGACGCTATATTAACTGGCGTCATTGATTTTGAATATGCCTGACCCACGCACTCAGCAACATTATAGATAGTCATTGGTTTTCCAGGATTCTTCATCAACCATGAATCCACAGCGCTATTGTAGTATACTTTGAAGGGACCATTTAAGCCCACATCAAGTGGCTGCATCTTTGCTGTTGTATGAGGGTGCAGCGTTAGAACTGTCACCCCCGATTCTTTTGCCAAGTCTAAAGCTTCAATACTAAGGTGAGACTCATGGTTATCAAATATGAGAAGCGCAGGGTTTTCACAGCTTGCAGAGGCGTGTTTAATAAAATGTCGCATGACTTGAACAAATAACTCCGCATTCATCCATCCAGTTGGAGTCGCAAGTCCAAGGGAACCTGGAGGAGCACCATGTAACATTACATCTTTGTAGTTTTTCCTCGGGAAAACGAGAACCGGAGGTAATGCTTGTCCTGCCGCACATACAATGGCACAAGTAGTAACCAAAGTACCTCTTTCTCCACTAGTTACTTTGCCAATATTTTGTTTTCCTTTTGGCGCCAAGACTTTCTGGGGCTTTTGAACTGTAGTCGTAGCAGTTTCGTCAAGGTTGTAAACTCTTGTGCCATTGCCAAAAGAGGGATGACGTTGCATAACACTTTTGAGATTGTCATAGAAAGTTTTGACCGTTTCTTTATTAAATGCAGTGGCACGAGCCAAACTACAGGCCTCAGGCTTCTTCATCGATAAATCTGGATGCCTTGATTTAAAAGACCGAAGCCACTCTTTCCCTGCCATTTCTTCCTTTTTCCAAGTATCAGGATATTTAATATTATTGATTATCGCCATTTGGAAAGCGACGCGGCGAACATCTCTACTCGACAGTCCATAAAATTTTAATGCGCAGTCTTTTATATATTTTTTGAGTGCTGATTCTTGGTCGTCTGTAAATGTTTTGTTAACTTCGTAGTTAGGTGTTAACTTTTGACCTTCAAATGAAGCATCACAAACATGTTTATGTTTTTATGCATCCATGCATTCATCCAAACACACTCACAAACTTTCGCATTTATAATAATATACTATTTGAAAAATAGTTGAGTACATCCTTAATGTACCTGTTCACGCCGCGCGTGATTCATTCATTCACGTTCATTCGTGGGTTCGGCGCCAACCGCCGTCCGCGCAACATCGCGACCAGTTCGCCGTACGCCGTCGTGAGGCTAGGTTGTGTGTTCCTGTAGCGACGTGCCGCGCCAGGAAACCTACAGACTTGTGACCCGTGTGTGTTCGCTTTGAAAAGCGCCGGGAAAGTTTTAGCTGTCTATTAGGGCATTGTGTAGTTATAAGAGTGTTAGCTATAAGAGTTTCCCATCGGGGGTTGGTGAAGATCGTTTTGCCAGGCGCGCGCCGGCGAGACAGCGATCAGCCCCCCTGGATTACGGACAGTATCTTCTACCATAAGGTAGGACTAGTTCTTAATTTACTTAATTTTGCATGAGAAACATCCGTTTCAATAAACTGTGGAACACAGTAGATGGTCATCACAACTGTGCCTGATCATAATTTTTGGTAGCAGAGCGTACCTAGTTAGCGTACCTAGAAATACCTAAAAAGCGTACCTAAAAATAAAATTTTTTTTTTTGTTGAAATCTCGAGGGTATTCCGAGACGATTGAAGTACTAAGAAATTGTTCTAGAAAATTCTCGAAGCGAATGTTTCTCACTTGGTGGATCCGATAATAGATAGACACTTATATAATTGTTGTCACATACTAGCGGTTTGATACGAGTTTACTCGCCTAGATGTGTATATTTTTTTGTGTGTCCGGATTTATTTGACGAATAGTTTCGTTCGAAAGTGTTGTTTATTAGTACCACATACTAGTGTTTGTTCCGAGTCCGCTTGCCTAGTTAAAAAAGTGGAACTAGTTTTAATTATTAGTAGTATTAAATTACGAGTATTATTATTAAAAATAGTTTTGTTTTTGTTTGTTGATAACGGTTTAGTAGTTGATTTGCGAGGTTGACTTGGCCGTGCCGTGTATGCCATACCGTTAATCCTATATGTTTTGTTTATACCGTTATATTGTTAGCCCTTGAAATTGGTAAGTTGTTAATAATTTATGAAAATAGTAGGGTCCGTGTATGTCGTCCGAATTTTAATTGTGTTTTATATTATCGTGACGCGACCTATTTCTATTGTTTTTTTTTGTTGATGTTTACCACTTTTATAATTCTTTGTTTGCTTTGTTTATTAAACGGATTATAAATGGCTCCTACGAATCCGACCGCCGTATCCAGGGCTGGCATCCAAGGAGTTTTGCGTTGGCTTGCTTGTGCGGTCACATTAATAGACCGAGCCGACCGGGTAGGCGCGTTGCTAGCTCGGTATGGCGGGCTGGCAGCTCGGCTGCAAGACCTGGAGCGCCACGCCATGGAGTGTCGCGCGTATTATTTGCAGAACCCCCCAGCTGATGATGCCGTGTCGGAACAGCTGGAGCAGGATGTAGCCCAGGCCTATGAGCTGGCTGACCAGTTCACGGAGGCGGCTGAGAGGGCCCTGGCTGTTCGGAAGGGGGAGCCGGTTTTGAGCGGGGAGGTCAAACCTACCCCGACGGCGTTGCTAGGCCGATTGCCTACGTTGGAGATTCCCACTTTTAATGGGGATCTGTCAGCCTGGATGGGCTTCATTAATTTGTTTGACAGCCTAGTGGATTCACGACGGGACTTATCCCCTAGTGAGAAGTTGGCCTATTTGCGCTCCTCCCTGCGAGGAGAGGCCAGCGCGGTAATCCAGCACCTGCTCATCAGCGACGACAACTACCAGGTGGCTCGCCAGCTTCTGGTTAGCAGGTACCAGAATGTCCGGTTACTGGCGGACACCCACGTGGCCACGATTTTGGCCCTCCCGCGAATCACGCGGGTACACCTGTTACGGAGGGAGTTGCTGAACCCGCTACTGTCAGCGGTCAACTCCCTAAGGCGATTGGACCTGCCGGTGGATCAGTGGTCCTTTATACTGCTGCACATAGTCCTCGCCAAATTGCCCGCTGAAATGAAGGGGCGTTTCGAGCAGAGGTACGGAGGCGACAGCGCCTCGTATCTCCCGCCCTTCGCGGACCTCCTTCGTTTTTTGGAGGACGAATGTAGGGTGACGGACCACCTGGAGCCCGCCCCGGTTCCAGGTGTTGGTCGTATGGTGGCGGCGAGGGAACAGCCCCGTCGCCCGACCAATCGATATGCTGCCTTCCAGCAGTCCCCTCCCCCCGCACCGAGTGAGCGGTGCAGGTATTGCAGGGGAGATAGGCACGTGGTGCACGAATGTGCCAAATTTAGAGGCCTCCGCCCAGAGGGACGGAGGGCCGTTGCGAAACAGCGCCAATGGTGCTATAGGTGTTTGGGGGGACACATGCAGTCGGCGTGTCCCCAGACAGAGGATTGTCGTCTTTGCGGAGGGAGGCATCACCCCCTCCTTTGTTTGGACCGCAAGGACGCCGGGAGCGACCGGGGTTCGAATTCCTCGCGCACGGGCGGGGGCCCGGCAGCCCGGAACCGGTCCCCTAGAGATTCGGCGGGGCTTAGCCCCCCCGTTCAGTCCCCCCCGGAGAGGGGGAACTATAGGAGAGACGCCCCCGCCACGGGCGGGGGTAGGGGGGTACCACAAGAGTACGCCACAGTGGCGATGGGCACGGGCCCTATTTGCTACTCCCCCCCCCTAATGGAGAGGCCTCGATTGGGGTACTATGTACCGAGGCACGCCCCACACGGGTATTACCCTGCACCTAGGAGTGCTGTTGGTCGGGGCCAGTATGTACCCGATTGGGACCCGCTCGCCCGGTACGAGCGTCCCACATTTGGCGCGCCGACTCAGGCGCGAGGGGGACAAGTACCCCCCCAAAATTTTTAATGGCGCCCCTGTCGGACCCAACCACCCCTCCGGAGCTTGTGCTGTTGCCAACAGCCTCCGTGAATGTTTGGGGACCTAAGGGCAATGTTGTAACGGTGCGTGCCCTTTTGGACTCAGGTGCCCAGGGGTGCATAATGTCCAGGTGGCTTGTCCGACAGCTGGGTCTTTTGCTTGTGCCGCATCACGAAGCGGTACGGGGGGTGGGAGACTCGCGGATCCCTGATCCGATTGGTCGAGTTGAGTTCTCCTTCTCCCCCCACTTCACGCCAAGGCCGAAGATCGGTGCTTCGGCGATAGTTTTTGATAAGGTGGTTGGACCACTCCCGCAAGTGCGAGTGCCGCCATCCACGATTGAGCTGACGTCTGGACTGGCTTTGGCTGATCCTTCCTTCCACCGACCGGGCCCAATACACTTGTTGATTGGTGCGGATGTCCTCGGTCGTGTACTGTGTGGAAGCAAGCGAGTTTTGCAGACAGCCGATCTTGTCGCCTTGTCCTCGTCGCTGGGTCATGTGGTGATGGGAAAGGTACCACAGACACCAGAGACCCCGTCGGTAGACCGCCAGACCATTGTCGGTTCTACTTTGTCCGACGTTCTCCAAAAGTTTTGGGAGGTGGAGGAACCTCCCACTGCCAAGCGGTTGGATCCGTTAGCCGAGGAGTGCGAATTGTTCTACCAGAACAACACTGGGCGCCTCCTCTCGGGTCGCTTGATTACCCGCTTGCCCTTCTTGGCGGTTCGCCCTCCTTTAGGGAGCTCCCGACCGATGGCCGAGAAGAGATTGTTGTCCATGGAGCGTAGGATGGCCAGGGATCCCGCATTCAAGGAGAAGTATATAGACTTCATGCGGGAGTATTTGGACCTTGGGCACATGTCCATCTCGCAGTTGGACTGGCGTAATGTGGAACATTACTTCCTGCCACACCACGCTGTTTTGAAGACTTCCAATGGGAAGACCCGCGTGGTCTTTGATGGTTCAGCGCCCACGTCAACCGGAGTGTCGTTGAATCAGTGTCTGCATGCGGGGCCGAAGTTGCATCACGACGTCTGTGATGTTTTGACCAACTTCCGCCGGCACGCTGTCGTCTTTGTGGCCGATATCCACATGATGTTCAGACAGACCGTGATTCACCCGGAGGATAGACGATACCAGCTCATCCTTTGGCGTGAGGATCCCCAGGATCCGATGTTGGCTTACGAGCTGAACACCAACACTTATGGTTTGCGGTCGAGCCCCTTTGTGGCGATCCGTTCGCTTTTGGAGCTCGCAGAGCGCGAACGGCTACGCTATCCCCGGGCATCTGCTCTTATTGAGGGGGGGGCCTTATTTGTCGACGATATCTGCACGGGGGCCTCGAGCTTAGATGAGGCTCTCGTCTTACGTGATGAGCTGATTGCGCTCTTGAGGGCTGGTGGCTATGAGTTGCGGAAGTGGCTGTCTAACTCACCGGACCTATTGGCAGATTTGCCTAAGGACCACCAGCAAGAGCCGCTCCTCTTTGAAAATCCGGAGACTCCAGACATGCTGTCTGTTTTGGGAGTCCAGTATCGACCAGTCCCGGATTTGTTCACATATAGATTGGAACTGCCAGACCCAAAGGTCTGGACTAAACGCACGGTGCTGTCCACTGTAGCCCGTACCTTTGATCCGAACGGTTGGCTCAGCCCTGTAGTGTTTTCGATGAAGTGCTTCCTACAGGAGCTCTGGGCTGCGGAATTGTCATGGGATGAGCCCCTCTCTGGTAGCCTCCTACGAGAGTGGGTGAGGTTCGTGTCATCCCTACCCGACGTCAATCGGGTTTGTATACCGAGGCAAATGCTGCCTTCGGGAAAGTTTAAAGCCTCCCTGCACGGCTTTTGTGACGCGTCCGAAAGCGGATACGCGGCAGCCGTTTACATCCGAACGGTGGATGCAGCAGGCGTTGTCGCCGTACACTTAGTTACGGCCAAGAGTAAGGTCGCCCCCCTTCGGACTAGGCTAACCATTCCGAAGTTGGAGTTGTCCGGCGCCACTCTCTTAGTACGGCTACTCAATCATGTTGCCGACACCTTGGGAAACGGTGTCGACTTGGGGTCGATATTTGCGTGGTCTGACAGCCAGGTCGTCCTTTGTTGGCTGAAGAGTTCAGTCCACACCCTTGAGGTTTTTGTGGCCAACCGGGTCTCACAAATTCAGACTTCAAAGGCCCCGTTGATTTGGCGCCACGTACCGGGCGAATTGAACCCCGCAGATTGTGCCTCCCGCGGCTGCGAGGCGCCTGAGTTAGTGGACCACCACCTATGGTGGAGTCCATCATGGTTGTTACGGCCTGAGCGCTCATGGCCTGCCACCCCGGCTGTGGCCAGAGTCCCAGACCTAGGCATGCGTGTTCACGCCGTGGAGACGGTGGAGGCTCCGCAGATGGAGTTTTTGTTAGACCGCTACAGTTCTCTTGATAAGTTGCTCGGCGTGACTGCTTGGATGAGGCGCTTTGTGCGAAATTGTCGCCAGCCTCAGGAGAAATCGTTGTCTCCGGTCCTCGCCCCACAAGAGCGGCAAGACGCTCTGTTGCATTGGTTGCGAGTGACGCAACAGCGAGAGTTTGAACCGGAGCTGAAAGCCCTGCGCTCAAGTAAGTCCAAGTTGAAGGGACCCTTGGTGCGGTTGAATCCCTTCTTGGACAGTACCGGATTGCTGCGTGTCGGAGGTAGGCTCAGACATGCCAACCTGCCGTACGGATCACGCCACCCTTTGTTGCTCCCCAAGGATGGACCGTTAGTTAGACTGTTGATTACAGACCGACATGTAAAGAATGCTCATGCCGGTTGTAATGCTTTGACCGCGCTCCTCCAACGAGAGTTCTGGATTTTGTCAGCGCGGAGAATAATCCGATCCGTGATTTTTCGTTGTCTCCCGTGTTATCGTTTGCGCGCCGATACGATGCAGCCCCAGATGGGTGATTTGCCTGCCGATCGAGTGAACGAATCGATGCCCTTCTCAGGAGTTGGAACGGATTTTGCGGGGCCATTTACCGTTAAGACATCGCGGCTTCGTAATGCTAGAACGGAAAAGGCTTACTTGTGTGTATTTGTTTGTTTGGCCACTAAAGCGGTCCACCTGGAGGTGGTTAGTGCCCTCACCACAGAAGCCTTTGTAGCCACGTTGAATCGTTTTGTGTCTCGCCGCGGAATGCCGTCGTTAATCAGGTCCGATTGTGGAACCAATTTCAAGGGCACCGATAGGTACTTAAAGGAAGTTTGTGAATTTTTGGATAAGAATAATTTTGAGATCGGATCCACACTCTCTCGCAGAGGGGTACGATGGCAGTACTCCCCGCCATCCTGCCCCCACTGGGGAGGGATTTTTGAAGCAACTGTAAAGGCCGCTAAAACTCACCTTCGTCGCGTTATTGGGGAGACGGTCCTCACGTTTGAGGAACTCGCGACCGTATTTTGTAAGGTTGAGGCGGTCCTCAACTCGCGTCCGTTGTGTCCGTTGTCTTCGGACGCGAATGATTTAGAGGCCCTTACGCCGGGCCATTTTTTGATTGGCAGACCGCTTAACGCCTTGCCGGAATATCCTTATTCCGAAGTGCCCTCCGGACGGCTCTCGCGATTTGAATTGCTCCAGCAGCTTACGCAGAGTTTTTGGCGCCGTTGGCATCTGGAGTATTTGCACATTTTGCAGCAACGCGTTAAGTGGTCGGATAGGACGACCCCACCCAAGGCCGGAGACCTCGTGTTGGTAAAGGATCCAAACCTGCCGCCCCTCCGCTGGCGTTTAGGACGCATTGTTCAGCTTCATCCGGGGTCGGATGGTGTGCCCAGGTTTGCCGAGGTCCTGGTGGGGGACTCTGTTTTGAAGCGAGCGATCGCTACCCTCTCTCGCCTGCCCTTAGATTGAGTTGGCGGACAGTTTGCTACTGTCCGGGACGGGGGGATGTTCACGCCGCGCGTGATTCATTCATTCACGTTCATTCGTGGGTTCGGCGCCAACCGCCGTCCGCGCAACATCGCGACCAGTTCGCCGTACGCCGTCGTGAGGCTAGGTTGTGTGTTCCTGTAGCGACGTGCCGCGCCAGGAAACCTACAGACTTGTGACCCGTGTGTGTTCGCTTTGAAAAGCGCCGGGAAAGTTTTAGCTGTCTATTAGGGCATTGTGTAGTTATAAGAGTGTTAGCTATAAGAGTTTCCCATCGGGGGTTGGTGAAGATCGTTTTGCCAGGCGCGCGCCGGCGAGACAGCGATCAGCCCCCCTGGATTACGGACAGTATCTTCTACCATAAGGTAGGACTAGTTCTTAATTTACTTAATTTTGCATGAGAAACATCCGTTTCAATAAACTGTGGAACACAGTAGATGGTCATCACAATTGTGCGTGATCAGTACCTATTTGAAAAAATGCTAAGCTACATACTTACCTAAAATGTTTATTAAAAAGTAAAATTATATCTTATTATTCAACCACATTGATAAGTATAACATGACATGGTATTCTAAAGAAAGTGGTACACTATGAAACAGTGTTTCACTGTGTCCACCCTTAAACTGTGTCACTGTTGGACACCTTGGGTATTTTACAATAACCTCAAAAATAACCTACCAAAGCCAAACAATTGAATAGGTTATCTAGTCCGTGTGAGTCAATGATACATGTACGAAGTGATTTAATACTGAGAAAAACGGAATTTACTGTAGTATTAAATAGAAAAATCAAATAAATCTGAAAAAAATACTTACTTTTTTGCCAAAAAATCCGATATTGCTCCACAGACACGTTGTTTCACTACCGCCGCGAACGCAAAGTGGGAAGAAGCGGGGGGTGTATGAGGCCGTCTCGCCTAGCCATACTGCACTATCTGGCAACGTAGCATTTCAAAAATATGGCGCCGTTTCATTGTGTACGACTGTTTCAACGTTGAACACTCGACCCTACCCTTTTTATCACGATTTTCTAGTAAATAAATTTACTTACTTGAACAAAATAATCTTCCGTGTTATTTATTATTATAAGAGAGCAAAAGATTAGGTACCTACTCCACTCATTTGTTTTACATGTAGTATAAAACTTAATCTATATTTTAGCAACTTTATTTAGCAACCGTAAGCAATAATTTGATGCCTAATGGTTTTAATTTGTTTAGAAGATAATAAGATAAACTAGGTTCCTACCTATTAACGACTTATACTTTAGATTTGTTTACTGTTAAATATTTACTTTTGGTACTTAAATACAGGTACACTGTTTGTTAATTTTCTTATTAAACTTATACATCTCAAAACTCCTTCTTTTATTATAAGTATTAAATCTGCTCACTCTATTCCCTGCCTTTAGCCGGGCCAGGGAAAGAGGTTGACAGTTGGCGCCCAACTTAGTGGCCTTTTCTTTTGCTCTCTCTTATGTAAATGTAAAAATGTAAATGTGTTTTAGTACTTTATAAGACATTTTTATGTGAATTGCTCTCTTAAAAATGGATTTATCGAAAGTTTATTTTCACGGGCTTTTAAAAGACGAGCTTATTTATGAAGTGTCGATCAGAGCTGAGACGCCTTAGGATACCGTTGCTAAACTTAAATGTCAATTGAAAAAAATACAGTATGATTTTTCACCTGACGAAATTATAAATGTTGACACGACGGCGACTTACAACATCGAATTTCCAGTTATTCAACGTAAAGTAGAGGAATTAAAATGTAAAATAGAAGAGTATCTTTCGTCGGGTAACAAAAGTGCTTTATCTCGTGCTCGCGCTCTTTTCTGTCATTTATATTTTAGATTAGATCGAGTCCCTTCGGAGTCAGATGCAGAAGTTCAAGGTAAGGCTAGTTGTATGGAAAGTTTAATGACTTTGCAAAGTAACTTAATTCAGGATGTGCATTCTGCCGACTTTAGACCTGTTACGACTAGCTGTAACCGTTCGTCGCCTCAGAGTACAGAGTCATCTTATTATGATTTTTCGAAGTGGAGTGTTAAGTTCAATGGCCGAGGAAATCCACATGCCTTTCTAGAGAGAGTGGAGGAGCTGGCCATTGCGCATAGCATTCCACAATCAAAAATATTTTCCGCGGCGGTATGTTTGTTTGTCGACGAAGGGTTAACTTGGTATAGGGGTGTAAAAGATCAGGTATCAAGTTGGCCAGAGCTGCGAGAGTTAATGCTTGATGAATTCGAACCTATTGACTACGATTATAGGTTAATGGAGGAAATTCGTTCGCGTTCTCAGGGTAAAGACGAACCTATACATATTTATTTTTCCGTCATGAACTGTCTATTTTCCCGTTTAAAGAAGACTTTATGTGAGAATGATAAATTGGAAATTTTACGACACAACATTCGACCGCACTATTCTCAACAATTAGCGTTGGTAAAAGTACAGTCGATTGTAGAATTCAAATCAGTTACAAATTGAGGAGAGTCAACAAAGGTCTTTGTTGTTTAAAGAACCCGCTAATTTGCGTATGAACCCCGAGTATTCATACAAATCTACTTGCAAACCTGTATTTTCTGTAAATAATAAAGTTAAAAATAATGATAAAATTTACTGTGCTCGTTGCAAAACCGACAACCATTCTTTTAAAAATTGTACCGCTGATAAAGTAATTAAATGTTTTGAGTGTGGTAAAACGGGCTACACAGTAAACTCATGTCCTAACTGCACCCAAAAAACCTCTACGAATTCAAAAAACTAGTAAAGCAGAACCGAGGAGTAGAGTCTTCGAAATCTGAGGAGTGGAAGGAATGGCTTGTAACTGTTTCAAATTTTTCTAAATACAAGTCTATCTCTTCGGTTCTGTTAAAACCAGAGAAGGGTGACGTTAGGCCCTATTTAAAAGTTTCTCTGTGTGATATTACCTTGTGTGGCATGCTAGATTCTGGTGCCGCTGTTTCCATTTTAGGAAATGGGGCTCATGAGAAATTTGTAAATATAGGTTATAATGTTAGTAGTAGTTATAAGACTAACGTTTTGGTGGCAAATGGAGCGGAGAGTCCTACAATAGGATATATGTTTTTACCAA
Source organism: Crambus lathoniellus (assembly GCA_949710035.1). Taxonomy (NCBI): domain Eukaryota; kingdom Metazoa; phylum Arthropoda; class Insecta; order Lepidoptera; family Crambidae; genus Crambus; species Crambus lathoniellus. The sequence goes on along the minus strand of OX453316.1, from coordinate 23,966,422 downwards.
TCACATATAACGGGATGACGCGTGTGATTAAATTTTTTATCATACCGTCTATTGTTTCTGATGTGATATTTGGAGTTGATTTTTGGAAGGCGTTTCAAATCGCACCACACATTTTTAAGGATGTTTTTTATTCTGAAACTCCAACCGATTTTTTACAATATACAGCGGGCCTACGTGAACCTATTCATTCTATCCAGCCTTATGAACATTTGTCGTCAGACCAACAACGTATGGCTGACGAAGTTGTAAATAAATTTGTAAATATTTCTTTCGATAAAGCTGGCTTAGGTAGGACGCATTTAACGTCCCATACAATTGATACAGGAGATGTGGTGCCTATCAAGTGCAAACCGTACCCTATGTCTCCAGAAAAACTTAGGGATCTTAACAAAGAGTTGGATCGCATGTTAGAGCTAGGAGTAGTCGCGCCGAACGAGAGCCCATGGAATAACCCAACACTCATGGTTCAAAAGCCCGATGGTCAGTTAAGGTTTTGTTTAGACTGTCGGAAGTTGAATGCAGTGACTAAGGGCGATGCTTATGCCATACCATATATTCCACAGATTTTAGACAGTTTAAAAAATGCTAAGTATCTGAGTTCTATTGACCTAAAATCGAGTTTTTGGCAAATACCCCTTGATTCGGATTCGCAAGAGAAGACGAGTTTTACTGTTCCTGGGCGAGGATTGTTCAAATTTACTGTCATGCCGTTTGGTCTTTGTGGGGCCCCGGCTCGACAGCAAAGATTAATGGATTTCCTATTTGGAAGTCAATTTAACAGTGACTTAACTCATGGTCTATGTTTCGTATATGTTGACGACATAGTCATAGCGAGTTCAAGTTATGAAACACATATAAAAATTTTAAATCGTGTTTTTCAAAAGCTAAAAGGCGCCAACTTAACGATAAATATGGATAAGTGTAATTTTTTCCGTAAATCATTAAAATACTTGGGATACGTTGTAGATGAACACGGTTTAAGAACAGACCCTGGGAAAATCCAGGCAATTTTAGATTTTCCAACTCCGACTTCTTCAAAAGAAGTAAAAATGTTTCTCGGTACATGCTCATGGTATCGACGTTTTATTCGAAATTTCTCAACAATAGCTGCACCTCTGAATGCTTTAACTAGCAAAAAAGTAAAGTTTTCTTGGTCCACAGATGCTGAGCAAGCGTTTAATTTCTTGAAAAATGCTTTGGTATCAGCGCCAATACTTGCCTGTCCTGATTTTTCCTTGCCTTTTGTCGTACACTGTGACGCATCTAGTTATGGGATAGGTGGGATGTTAACTCAAAATTTTGATGGCATCGACCATCCTATTGCATATGTTAGCCGTTCTTTAGGTAAGAGTGAGCACAACTATAGTGCCACAGAAAGAGAGGCTTTGGCTGTTGTTTACTCTGTAGAGAAGTTTGAACCGTACTTAGGTACGAGACCATTTAAAGTTGTTACCGATCATGCTTCACTGAAATGGTTTATGAAGTTAGAAAATCCAAGTGGTAGGCTTGCGCGTTGGGGTTGTCGCTTGTCTCAGTTTGTTTTCGAGATTGAGCATAGGAAAGGGAAGGATAACATCATACCTGACACGTTATCTCGGTTGCTCAAATGCGAGGCGATAAATGTTAAGGGTGATGACTGGTATGACCGTGTTTTTAACCAGTGTCAAACAACGCCACAACATTTTCCGAATTTTCGCATCGAAAATAACGTTTTATTCCGTTATACCAAATCAAAATATAATTTGACTGCAGAGTTTGATTGGAAAAAAGTTATACCAAGGGGTGCTCGAGAACAAATTATCTCTGAACATCATTGCCTTCCCACGTCTGTTCATTTTGGCGTATTTAAAACTCATCGGCGACTGGGCTTGCAATATTATTGGCCCGGAATGTTTAGAGATGTCTCTGAGTTTGTGAGCAAGTGTGATGTTTGTGCTTCTTATAAGCATTCCACGAAGATTACACCAGGACAAATGGGAGAACCAAAGCGGTGCTACCGTCCATTTCCGGTGGTATCAGCTGATTTAGTGGGTCCGTTGCCAAAGTCTCGTAAAGGTTACATGCATTTATTGGTCATAACGAGCAAACGTGATAACGTGAAGTTTAAGTACTTGTTCATATAGCAATCAACAGATGGCGCTGTTCTCAATTAATTAAAAGAATCGATGTTAACGTAAAGTTATGGTATGGGGTACGATTCCAGCAGTCACTGAGCACATTCACTTATGTAATAGTCTCTACACACGTTCCTATCCGACCTCCGATTTGGTCTGCTCCCAGACCAAATCGGAACGTGTGTAGAGTCTATTAATTTTATGTATCCTCCTCACAATAACTTATGAGCACTGATGAATAGTAACAGTAGTATTATATTTAAGTTTTTTCCTAAATGTATAGGGTAGTTTAACACTTGTTTCAATTGTTTGTAATTCAATTTACCTATCTATTTAAGACTGTAATCTTTTTCCAATACGATAGATAACGATACAGAGCACTCAACACATATTTGTGCAACTTTTAAGCACAGGAACTCCTATAACAAAAGACTTTTATTATTTATAGTACAAAATTTTAGATAAGGTCAACAAACTCTGTTGACAACCAGTTGTCAAAAAAAAGAAACTTTGATGTAACTATTCAGAGTTGAGGAGGAGTGTTAATATGGCAACTCTGTACTGTTGTGCTCTATGTTGGATTGTTGGATGTGTGTTGCATCCTTGTCTGTGCTCTCTGGTACGTTGATTGAGACTATAATGGCGCCTATCTTTACTTGTGAGTTTTATTTGAATATCCAGAACTTCCCAATCTACGGATAAACAACAATTATAGTGTTACTGTTTGGGAAGACTTTTTCCCATCCACTCACACTGGTACTAGTTGGGAAATCATTCTCTTGTTGTGCCAACGAGTAACAATGTGACTGGTTGGGATTGTTTTTCTTTCAAACTTGTCCCAACGAGTAATTGTGTTACTGGATGGGAATTTTTTGTCCCAACGATTCACAGTGTTACTCGTTTGGTGTGACTGGATGGGAACAAAGGGATTATTTTAATCAATGTAACATGAGAAACTTAAAAAAAACGGCAAAAAAGGAGCGTGGAAGCGGCACCTCAGGGCGGCGTAATGGGCGGTATAGCGCGCTCGGGTTCTGTGACGTCACGCACTCGGACACGCCCCGCTGCTCAGCTGTTGGCGCATTCGAATATTTCGAATGGTTGTAACTCGGTAATTTTTGGTTGTAGAAGAAAAATAATTACACATGTTCAGGATTTTTCATTGTCTATTAAACTGCATTCAAAATAAAAAACGTTGTTGATCCTCACTCGCACAATAAACATTTTTAAAGATTGTGGAAAACACATTGTGTTTTTAAGAAAAGTGTTTCATTATGTCCCTACAACGCAATTAGTTATACATTATCACCAGTGATCGGATAATCGGATGCATATTTACCTAAAGTTAATATTTGGCTAACTAACTATGGAAGCGGCTTCTTAAAATATGTTTTTTAAATATAAATCCCGGGTTTCCAGAAAATTCGGGAATGCAAAGCTAGTCGGTAACATGGTGTAAAAACGAAGCCTTTAGCATGTGTATTTATTTTTATAAATTCCGGGATTCCGGGTTTACTTACACAACTATTCATACGTATTTACTTGAAGTTTAGTTATGCGATTTATGAGTATGTAGAGTGTTAGAGGAAGAGTAGTGAGTGTTAGTTTAAATAAAACAATAAGTACTTACATTAATACTTTATTTATGGGTCTATATACCCTTTTCGGGTCGCTACTTGCACACAAGCAGGTATATGTATAATTTGCCGTCTCACTTGCATTCATTAAAAAATACCATAGCCTTCTATATTGTTTGCACAGACGTATCCGTACGCGTCAGAATGAGACACGAGACACGCCGTGCTTCCGCCCACACACCAACCCCGGGCAGGCCCCAGTCAGGGCGTTTGTGCACTACACTGAATTTTACCTATCCGGAACAAAACGGATGCTTGTATTTTAATAATTAATCTTTTATAATAGTACGAATTTATTTATTTCGTGTAGTTTCAATGTTTCAAACCCATCCGTTTTTTTCCGGATCGGTAAAATTCAGTGTAGTGCACAAACGCCCTCACTCGCTCAAGGTCACGCGCTATGTGCCTACCGCTAAGTAGCTCGTAACCGAGCCGATCAGCAGTGGGCTGTCGCACGCGTTTCCCGCACAAAACGCTGCGATACAATTTTATTACGTACCTATATAATTAGTAAAGATAAAATCTTGACTAACGATACGATGGTTCATTATTGTAAATTGTTCACACGATTCAGAATATTTTCGCTAGTAAAATTTAAGAACCGTCAGTTCAAAGATGGAATAAAAAATATAGATCATTTTATAAAATTAAAGCACATTTAATTCACTCCATTGCATTATTCATAAATAGTAAAGTTTATTTCACTTCAGCCATTTTGTTTAATTTATGTTCTTTGTACAACCTTGACGATTTCGCTCGATGACGTACTCTCGCGAAGTACGCGGGAATCTCGACTCTTGGAGCGCGTCCGTAGAATATGTGTCTTCTTGCAGCGGTTCTGCAGCGGTTTTTGTAAGCTAATATAGCGTAGGTATTTTAGCTTTTGTATAGATAGAGGGATTTATCTGTTACGTAGTAACTATTTTCTAATCTTACTCCGGGCACACCTATATTCGTCTACTGCGCAGCATTCCGCGCGAACTTCAGGACCGTCAAGTTATTTTGCGCGTACTGCACAAGCCGAGCTATGGAAATCTAGCAACGTTGCACGTGAATTGTCCATTTCTATTGACAACGCCAATGACAATACGACAAATTTAAAAACAAGAGAAAGCCTACAATACTTACGAATGCCTGACAGCCACTGAAAAGATTCCAACTTTTTATATGGAGCCTGGCATAGGTACCTAAAGTTCCAAGTACCTTACCTACCTAAAAATGACAAGTTTTATTGTACACATTCAAAGTGAAATATTTCAAAAAGTACATCATTTACGACTTTTTGTCAAAGATTATTTGTTGAAAAAAAAATTTGATTGAAGCAGGCGTCACTTGGCGGAAGTCCCTAACCATTGTGAAAAACGAAATATATGTAAGTAGCTTACTTCCGCAAAAAAGTAAAAGTAAAAGTAAAAATTTTGCGGAAGTAAGCTACATATATTTCGTGTTTCACAATGATTTTGTTTAAAAATGTTTTCTCTGTTGATTGATGTATGTTTCATAGGTGTACACCAAATATGACGTTTAGGTTTAGGACAGGTACATAGTACTTGCAACTTTAAGTATGCCAATGAGTTACGTTCGTGGTAGGAGGCAGTGAAGTTACATAGATATACAATAGGTAGGTACAGGTACTACTGTTAGTTGATTGCGGAAATTTTATTCGTGATGCTGTTTTACTTTAATAATCAAGAACTTGAATGGTTTTTCTTTATAATTTCTTATTTATTATTCGTTTGAGATATGTTTCGAAACTTGAAAAAGAATGTGAAGAAATGTAAAATTATAAAGGAGTTATTATTATTTTTAGATATATTTTTGATACAAAAGTGCATTCCATTTTAGCCAACATCTGAATATATGTAAATACCAGATTTGATTCTATATAACCAAAACACTATATTTGTCAATTCCGAAATCCCGGGATTTTTCGATACAAAAGTGCATTCCATAACAGCCAACACCTCAACTTTAGGTAAATATGCATCCGATTATCCGATCTCTAATTATCACAGATAATATAATACTATACTAGTCATTATTAAACATATTTCAACATTGTCAATACTGCAAAAATAATAGAATTAAGTAGGTACGAGCTTAAAGTTATCGAACATTTTCTTCCTAATTCTAACCAATACTCAATTGAATGAATAAAATAACTTATACAAAATATCCGTAACATTGCGTTGTAGTGACATAATGAAACACTTTTCTAAAAAACACAATGTGTTTTTCACAATCCATGAAAATGTTGCATTGTGCGAGCGAGACAACTGCCAAAATGGCTCTTAAAGAGGATTGAATGACCGTATTCCGATTACCAGTTACCACATATTTTTAAGGTAGTTGTAGGCCCTGTAGCCAGTCTCGTAGGCCCTGTAGCCAGTCCTGATGCACGATGTAGCACACTGCGCATCCCCATGCATCGCCACATCGTTCGATATGCGAATGTTCGAGGATGTCCCTCCCGTCTCCCACAGGCCAGGAGTTTCGATGATCTAAATGAAACATAAGTATGCCATTTAAAGTAGATGTTTGTTCACAGATATAGATTTACATTAGGGTTGCCAACCGTCCTGTTTTCCCAGGACATGTCCTGCTTTTTGGGGTGTCCTGGGCTGTCCTGGATAGTTTCTAAGCAACGTCCTGTGTGTCCTGTTGACTCTCAGGGGTATCAAATTACAGGCTAATTTTTTACGTTAACAAAAGCATATAAGCGCGCGTTTGGGCTCTCCCATACACCTGTTTGTGCGCGCGACGACGGAAGTTACATTTATGAGCAGCATATGAGTCATAGCAGCGCATAAAACTTATCCGACACTTTAACGAGATGTTTTGTTTTTATAATCGACGTTCAAACCCAACTTTTGTGTAAACAAAAGACAATAGTGCGGTCCCTTAGAAATATTTCTTTTTCACATAGTTATTGATGAAATAACATATCAAAAGAATATATATTTAGAATGTACATGAAAAAACCTGTCGGATAAAATTATAATATATGGAAAACCAATAATATTATACTTTTCGTAAATGTTTGATTTTTTTCCGATTTGCAAATTTTCAAGAATTTTTTATTATTTTTTTTGTTCCGGATCACATATTATATTGTATTTTTATAGTAAATAGAGTTTATTTCTCTTATAAACTCCGAAAACCGCGTTCAAAACACATAAAAATTGAAATAATTACAAAATAAAGTGACACTCGAGCATATGATTTTGTTTTCATAAAATTCTTCTAAAAAAATGTGAGTTAATTGGCACTAGGGGAAACCATTCAAGTTCTTGATTATTAAAGTAAAACAGCATCACGAATAAAATTTCCGCAATCAACTAACAGTAGTACCTGTACCTACCTATTGTATATCTATGTAACTTCACTGCCTCCTACCACGAACGTAACTCATTGGCATACTTAAAGTTGCAAGTACTATGTACCTGTCCTAAACCTAAACGTCATATTTGGTGTACACCTATGAAACATACATCAATCAACAGAGAAAACATTTTTAAACAAAATCATTGTGAAACACGAAATATATGTAGCTTACTTCCGCAAAATTTTTACTTCTACTTTTACTTTTTTGCGGAAGTAAGCTACTTACATATATTTCGTTTTTCACAATGGTTAGGGACTTCCGCCAAGTGACGCCTGCTTCAATCAAATTTTTTTTTCAACAAATAATCTTTGACAAAAAGTCGTAAATGATGTACTTTTTGAAATATTTCACTTTGAATGTGTACAATAAAACTTGTCATTTTTAGGTAGGTAAGGTACTTGGAACTTTAGGTACCTATGCCAGGCTCCATATAAAAAGTTGGAATCTTTTCAGTGGCTGTCAGGCATTCGTAAGTATTGTAGGCTTTCTCTTGTTTTTAAATTTGTCGTATTGTCATTGGCGTTGTCAATAGAAATGGACAATTCACGTGCAACGTTGCTAGATTTCCATAGCTCGGCTTGTGCAGTACGCGCAAAATAACTTGACGGTCCTGAAGTTCGCGCGGAATGCTGCGCAGTAGACGAATATAGGTGTGCCCGGAGTAAGATTAGAAAATAGTTACTACGTAACAGATAAATCCCTCTATCTATACAAAAGCTAAAATACCTACGCTATATTAGCTTACAAAAACCGCTGCAGAACCGCTGCAAGAAGACACATATTCTACGGACGCGCTCCAAGAGTCGAGATTCCCGCGTACTTCGCGAGAGTACGTCATCGAGCGAAATCGTCAAGGTTGTACAAAGAACATAAATTAAACAAAATGGCTGAAGTGAAATAAACTTTACTATTTATGAATAATGCAATGGAGTGAATTAAATGTGCTTTAATTTTATAAAATGATCTATATTTTTTATTCCATCTTTGAACTGACGGTTCTTAAATTTTACTAGCGAAAATATTCTGAATCGTGTGAACAATTTACAATAATGAACCATCGTATCGTTAGTCAAGATTTTATCTTTACTAATTATATAGGTACGTAATAAAATTGTATCGCAGCGTTTTGTGCGGGAAACGCGTGCGACAGCCCACTGCTGATCGGCTCGGTTACGAGCTACTTAGCGGTAGGCACATAGCGCGTGACCTTGAGCGAGTGAGGGCGTTTGTGCACTACACTGAATTTTACCGATCCGGAAAAAAACGGATGGGTTTGAAACATTGAAACTACACGAAATAAATAAATTCGTACTATTATAAAAGATTAATTATTAAAATACAAGCATCCGTTTTGTTCCGGATAGGTAAAATTCAGTGTAGTGCACAAACGCCCTGACTGGGGCCTGCCCGGGGTTGGTGTGTGGGCGGAAGCACGGCGTGTCTCGTGTCTCATTCTGACGCGTACGGATACGTCTGTGCAAACAATATAGAAGGCTATGGTATTTTTTAATGAATGCAAGTGAGACGGCAAATTATACATATACCTGCTTGTGTGCAAGTAGCGACCCGAAAAGGGTATATAGACCCATAAATAAAGTATTAATGTAAGTACTTATTGTTTTATTTAAACTAACACTCACTACTCTTCCTCTAACACTCTACATACTCATAAATCGCATAACTAAACTTCAAGTAAATACGTATGAATAGTTGTGTAAGTAAACCCGGAATCCCGGAATTTATAAAAATAAATACACATGCTAAAGGCTTCGTTTTTACACCATGTTACCGACTAGCTTTGCATTCCCGAATTTTCTGGAAACCCGGGATTTATATTTAAAAAACATATTTTAAGAAGCCGCTTCCATAGTTAGTTAGCCAAATATTAACTTTAGGTAAATATGCATCCGATTATCCGATCACTGGTGATAATGTATAACTAATTGCGTTGTAGGGACATAATGAAACACTTTTCTTAAAAACACAATGTGTTTTCCACAATCTTTAAAAATGTTTATTGTGCGAGTGAGGATCAACAACGTTTTTTATTTTGAATGCAGTTTAATAGACAATGAAAAATCCTGAACATGTGTAATTATTTTTCTTCTACAACCAAAAATTACCGAGTTACAACCATTCGAAATATTCGAATGCGCCAACAGCTGAGCAGCGGGGCGTGTCCGAGTGCGTGACGTCACAGAACCCGAGCGCGCTATACCGCCCATTACGCCGCCCTGAGGTGCCGCTTCCACGCTCCTTTTTTGCCGTTTTTTTTAAGTTTCTCATGTTACATTGATTAAAATAATCCCTTTGTTCCCATCCAGTCACACCAAACGAGTAACACTGTGAATCGTTGGGACAAAAAATTCCCATCCAGTAACACAATTACTCGTTGGGACAAGTTTGAAAGAAAAACAATCCCAACCAGTCACATTGTTACTCGTTGGCACAACAAGAGAATGATTTCCCAACTAGTACCAGTGTGAGTGGATGGGAAAAAGTCTTCCCAAACAGTAACACTATAATTGTTGTTTATCCGTAGATTGGGAAGTTCTGGATATTCAAATAAAACTCACAAGTAAAGATAGGCGCCATTATAGTCTCAATCAACGTACCAGAGAGCACAGACAAGGATGCAACACACATCCAACAATCCAACATAGAGCACAACAGTACAGAGTTGCCATATTAACACTCCTCCTCAACTCTGAATAGTTACATCAAAGTTTCTTTTTTTTGACAACTGGTTGTCAACAGAGTTTGTTGACCTTATCTAAAATTTTGTACTATAAATAATAAAAGTCTTTTGTTATAGGAGTTCCTGTGCTTAAAAGTTGCACAAATATGTGTTGAGTGCTCTGTATCGTTATCTATCGTATTGGAAAAAGATTACAGTCTTAAATAGATAGGTAAATTGAATTACAAACAATTGAAACAAGTGTTAAACTACCCTATACATTTAGGAAAAAACTTAAATATAATACTACTGTTACTATTCATCAGTGCTCATAAGTTATTGTGAGGAGGATACATAAAATTAATAGACTCTACACACGTTCCGATTTGGTCTGGGAGCAGACCAAATCGGAGGTCGGATAGGAACGTGTGTAGAGACTATTACATAAGTGAATGTGCTCAGTGACTGCTGGAATCGTACCCCATACCATAACTTTACGTTAACATCGATTCTTTTAATTAATTGAGAACAGCGCCATCTGTTGATTGCTATATGAACAAGTACTTAAACTTCACGTTATCACGTTTGCTCGGTCGATCAATTGTTGCTTGTATGGTGCTTGTATGCTGTTGTGAGTGAATGCTGAATCGGTTGCTAACTTTGCCACTAGGAGTCGTTTATTTATTTTCTTAAGAAGAAATGGCTGAATGCGGAGCCTATAAGTGTATTATCTATCCCATCAAAAACATAAAATATGTGAAGTGAGTGCCAACTTCAATATTAGGAAATATGCCTTGGTTGTTGAGTTCAACGACAAAAGATGTGAGATCTAAATGGGTGCCAAGTTTAACGACCATTCCTGAAAATGTATAACATAAAATGTTTTATAACAACTTAAAATATAATTTCTTCTTATAACTTAGGATAATATATTGAAGCCTAAGGTCTAACTTGGCTATTTCTCATAAACGAATTATTATTAGGTACTTACTAAAACAGTCATGGAAGAGCTCTATGTTCATGTCTAGTTTCTAGTCTACAAGCCAAATTTTCGGAAGAATTTAATAAGAACTTCGGCTTTAGAGCAGCTTGCGAAAGCTTTGCTTTGCCTAATATACGTGATCAACCTATTTATATTAAAATTTATGATGAAAAATTGGATTTAGTAGATTCAACCGTTTTCTTGGGTGTAACTCTTGACGGGAAACTTCAATGGACCAAACATATCACGACGCTTGCTGGTAAACTTAGTTCAGCTGCATATGCTATTAGGAAAGTGAGACAGTTAACAGATGTCGAAACGGCTAGGATTGTGTATTTCAGTTATTTCCATAGTATCATGTCTTAAGGTATTCTGTTATGGTGGACAGCAGCTGATATACAGACTATATTTATTTTACAAAAACGAGCTATCAGGGCGATTTATCAGCTAGGCTCCAAGACATCACTCAGGGACAAATTCAAAGAGATTGGTATATTAACAGCTGCATCCCAATTTATATTTAATTGCATAGTTTTCGTTCGTTGCAATATAAATGAATATATCAAACATAGTGATTTGCACAACCGAAATACTAGAAATAAAGATAAACTTGTAATGCCTCGGTACAGGCTAGAGAAGGTTCATGGATATTTCCTGGGCCTTGGAATACGCTTTTACAACAAAATTCCAGATGGTCTATTGGACTTGCCTATTGAAAAGTTTAAGATGCACATAAAAAATGGCCTCGTTAAAAAAGGATATTATACTGTTAACGATTACTTAAAGGACAAAACGGCTTGGTCATAATTTAATTTAATTTTTTTATTGTATTGTGTTACATTCTAGTATTTCGCATTTGTTTTTTAAAATTCGGCATTTAACACGGGTAGCTTAAGTATGTCATGCTCTCGTTAAACATTCCTGCGGTGGTGTCGTGTGAGTCGGGTCGTTACGTTCCCTAAAATATGGTTGAGCGAAGCGATGGCTGGCTCATGCGTCATGCTCGTGAACGGGTGCTGCCAGTGGGATGGGTCTGCTCATGTCTACTTGTGTTAAAGGTGTTCGGGATATGGTTTATAATAGTATTAAGTATATAGATTTATGAGCGAGCTGGTGTGTCTCATGGTAATTTTGGTACCCGTGTCTTACAGTTACAGCATTTTTTCTAATAATTGTATTATTTATTCAAAAATTCCTTTTATTTGTTAATACTTATAGATTTGAATATGCGGCGCAGCTTGCAGTTTCCTTTTTATTAATCCTATAATATAATGTGAATAAAATTAAGATTAGGTAGTGTGTTCATTAAACTATTTGATTCCTTGTTTGGTTGAAAATTGTTTACTGTTTTAGTTAATAAGCAAAATTGTAGGTACTTAATTTAAGCGGTATCCTGTATTGTGATGGAAAGTAACCTTACTATTATGTGAAGGTCATTTTTCAAATTTGACGACTCTGTATAAGTTAAAACAGGGAGAAAAAAATAGCCCTTGGCGAGTTTCTTGCCGGTTCTTCTCGCTACAAGGTCTCCTGCCGTAGGATTTGCGAACCGATGGCGTAGCTTCATTGACGTTCATAAGTGTTGTTAAACAAACCTAAATTGAATAAACGATTTTGAATTTTGAATTTTATAACAGTTGTAAGTTAAATTGGCAAAAAAAATACAATTTAAATGATGAAAGTAAATAACTTCCTTGTTTGAAGTTGGTTAAATGGATATCAAAGGCTTTAAGTTAAAACAGTAAAAAAATATTAAATAAAGGTTTTTAAAGTCGGTTAAATAAAAATCACAGGCTTCCTGGTTTAGAACCAAGGAAAGACCGATATTTAAAGAAGATATTATTTTAAATCACCACGGTTAGCCGTTCGTTACACAAACTCAGATTTAAAAAAAATATAGGTACCCACATACGAAGCACAAAAAAGAAATTAATTAACCCTTAACCACTTACCACCGGTCTCTCAGACACCGTTCAAGTATTTTTTGTTAATATTTCGGTGTGAGCGCATCGTTCAGTTTTGTGCGTCCATGTACCTTCCTGCCGCTCTCGTTAGAACCGATGGATCCGTCGTCGTCGTCACAGTTGCCCGCGTTTATCCACAGTAAGGTTCCAAACATCGTCAGCGGTCAGTGAGACCGGTGGTAAGTGGTACGTATTAATAAAGCACTGATCACCAAGCGAGCCTGAAATGAGCTGGGCGCCACTGAAACGCTCCTGGCTGGAAGAGCCGGAGAGCACGAGTCAGAAATAAAAGATGAATATGAAAGTTAATGTATATTGTTAAGGGCATTCCGGCGATCAAACTCAGAATTTTCAATGTTTTTAAATTAAATTTCCTGACAAAGTATCATTGCTTGGTCTTCCAAAATATTATATGTGATAGATCTTTTCTTTATGAAGGGAAGTTACTAAATTTTATTTGAATAAAATAAATACAATGTACTAAAAAAAATGATTTTCAAGACCCCTTTTTTCCGTCTTAAACTCAATTATCTCAATAACTATTTGAGTAATCAAGCAAATTTTTTTTGTGTAAGTAGTTCTTAGTCATATCTAGGGAAGTTACAAAAATTTTTTTTTGTAATATTTATATTCAAGAACTAGTATCCCAAAATGCATCGTACACCGTTTCGCAGCATTATTCTTCAGTCTCCGCCTGGCATTGGCGGCGTTTGGACGTGGAGACTGTATCGCTCCGATTGCGCCAAAATTGAAAAAAAAAACTCAAACCAGGATCCTAATTTTTTTCAATGATGCTTATTTTGTTAGGAAATATTGAACTAGCGCTTCAGGATTGGGTATAGATGAGTGCTTTGCCATTTATTACATAACCATAGACCTATGTAACCTAGGACAAGTAATAATTTTACTCATTACCTAAAGCAAACATTAATAGTTTGAAATAAAAGTGACGGATAAGTAAAATTGCCTAAGATACTTAAGAGCCCATAAAAGTTGTACTATTTGAGTACCTATATTTTGTTGTGTTGTAGGTAGGTACATAATTAGTCTAAGTTTCTAACTTCTACTACTGTATATTAAATTTATGTTCGTTTTAGGTTCCTCACAAAATTGGAAATGTGAGAAACTTAAGATAGGTAGGTGTAAAAAATTGCATCTAGAAATAAGAAATTCACTTGTTGAAAAAGTTTTTTACAGAGACATAATGCAATAAAAAGCAATTCTTGAAATAAAACCGACGTAAGTTTTTTTTCATATACCTAGTTGATCTAATATTACCATTACACCAATTATATGAGACTGTGAAAAGTCCAGCTTCTTACCTTTGAGTGAGGAACATAAACCGCACCATTTTGTGAAAATTTCGAAACATTCTTGAAGTGACAACTTCTTTAGCGGCGTTGTGCACTATTTATTGTGATGGGTAAAAGCTGTTTAACTCGCGTCAGAGGGCCTACTCTGAAACGCTAATCCGAAACTTCGGTTAGCCCTGTCCCTCTCACTCTCGAGTCATAACGGAATCGAGTGATAGGGGCGGGGCTAACCGAAGTTTCGGATTTGCGTTTCAGAGTACGGTCCCAGGATCACGTGACCGTAAGACGTACTTGGGGGCCTGATCGAAAAACTGTTACAATGTCATTGGCAAATTTCGCCATCTTTCCCGATGGCCTGATAGCTCTGGCACCTCGGTTAGACAAAACAGGCGGCGCGCGGCGGCAGAACAGAAGACAGAAGACCTCGGTTCAAATCCAGTCCGTATTATTTTCTTTTTTTTTTGTCCAAACTCCTTTTTTTTGTGAAAAAGTCTACGGAGCCCTTTATCAACGCATCCAGTTCATTATTATAAGTATTGTGGCGTTGCATCTGAAACGGAATTTATTATATTAGTATTAAAATAATATTGTATAACTAATTCATTACATACATTTAATATTAAGCAAAAGTATAACTTAAAAATATAAACACAAAATTATATAACTTCATTACTTACATTAAAACTTATAATCAAATCATTTATATACATTTATATAACTATTATAAACTCATTAGATTAACATAATATTATTGTAATAGATTTAATTCAAATTAATTTTAACTATAAAAACAGAAATTGTAAAACTCAAGAAATGCTATAAATTAACTTACCTCAATTTGTATCGCAGCTCCCGAGACGCTTGCGCGCTTATCAGTTTCTTTTGTTCTCCAAACCAGCTATAAAAAACTATGCGGCCCGCTCTCGGCGGCGCGCGCGCACCAGTGCTTTGCCAGACGTCTTTGAGTTCACTCCTTATTCATTTGCCTAGCGCTTCCCGCCTTTTTATCATTTGTGTTTACGTTCTGCTTGTGCAAACCATAGAATAGTGCTTTCGTTTCTTCCTATGCTTGTATGGAATGCTTTTTGGATTGCCTACATTAAACGTAAGTCAAGTGCAGTCCGTAGTATTATTCAAGTGAAACCCTCACGACAACAAAATACTACCACAGTTTAAGCAATCTTTCTATACAGTTGGACGACGCCCTTGAAGTTGGGTGATGCTGACGCCTGAATAGGTATTTGCGTAAGTACGTAAGGGTTGTCACTTTAAAATGTGACGGTGGACCTTTTACGACCCCGGGTGGGTACATTGGTATTGAGATATTAAATTAATAAAATAATTTAATAATGCAAATGCAATCTCAAAATTATTAAAAAATTCAAGATGGCGGCCGACTTTTTTGTTTGTAGGCTGATTTCGATGAAAATCGGTTTTTGGTACTATTTTGACAAGAAAACAGCAACGCAATGTTAAAAAAATTAAAATCCAAGATGGCGGTCAACTTTTTAGTTTGTGGGCTGATTTCGATAAAACTCGATTAATGGTACTATTTTGACAAGAAAACAGCAACGCAATGTTAAAAATATAAATAAATCCAAGATGGCGGCCAACTTTTTTGTTTGCAGGCCGATTTCGATGAAACTCAGTTTCTAGTTCTATTTTGACAAGAAAACAGCAACGCTATGTTAAAAATTAAAAGAAATCCAAGATGGTGGCCAACTTTTTTGTTTGTAAGCCGATTTTGATGAAACTCAGTTTCTGGTTCTATTTTGACAAGAAAACAGCAACGCAATGTTAAAAATATAAAAATTCAAGATGGTGGCAAATTTTTTTGTTTGCTGGCCGATTTCGGTGAAATTCAGTTTCTGGTACTATTTTGACAAGAAAACAGCAACAAAATGTTAAACATGATAAAAATCCAAGATGGCGGCCGACTTTATTGTTTGTGAGCCGATTTTGATGAAACTTGGTTTTTAGTACAATTTTGACAAAAAAACAACAACACAATGTCAAAAATAAAAAAACCAAGATGGCGGCCAACTTTTATTTTGTAAGCCGATTTTGATAAAACTTAGTTTCTGGTACTATTTAGACAACAAAACAGCAACGCAATGTTAAAAGTATTAAAAATCCAAGATGGCGCCCAACTTTTTTGTTTGCTGGCCGATTTCGATTAAATTCAGTTTCTGGTACTATTTTGACAAGAAAACAACAACGCAATGTTAAAAGTATAAAAAAATCCAAGATGGCGGCCAACTTTTCTGTTTGCAGGCCGATTTCAATGAAACTCAGTTTGTGGTTCTATTTTGACCAGAAAACAGCAACGCAATGTTAAAAATATAAAAATCCAAGATGGCGGCCAAATTTTTTGTTTGCTGGTCGATTTCGATGAAATTCAGTTTCTGGTACTATTTTGACAAGAAAACAGCAACGAAATGTTAAACATATTAAAAATCCAAGATGGCGGCCGACTTTTTTGTTTGTGGGCCGATTTTGATAAAACTCGGTATTTTGTACTATTTTGACAAGAAAACCGTTCTTAATACAATGTAAAAAAATACAAATGGTCAAGATGGTGGCCGTTTTTGTTTTTGTTTCTCTCTTTTCGCTTATTAAAATGTAACAGGTTTTTATTTGAAAGCTTGAGACAGAGTCAAGTATTATCATCATCATCATCATGTCAAGTAAAAGATTTAATTAATTATTAATTTGCTTTAACACAAGCACAGTAAATTACGACGTAACATCCTTCGTAATTTACTGTGTTTTTGACCCTATTTAAAAAAAATAAAAAATAAGTCAATAAAATAATAATTGATATTAAGTTACAGAGTTTGAAACTAATGATTGTGACATGGGATTATTTTGATATATAGACGAAGGCGCTATAAAGGTTAAGAAATATGAATCGGCTTATTTCCAATCTGAATATTTTTCTTTAACAAAACTTCAACCCATTCAAACGTCAGGAGTAGGTCAAATTTACCTTGCAAAATTTCATGGCAGACAGACAGACAGATACAATTTATGGTGGACCGAAATAAAACATGTAATATATTTTATTTTGATACTTCTAAAATGCTAATCATAATTATTTATTTTATTTTATTTCGCAATACACCAAAATGTACCTGCCACATTTTAATTTTGTCACAACCCTTCCGTAGTTACGGAAATACCTATACAGACGTCGGTATCGCCTAACTTCAAGGGCGTTGGCCTACTATATAAAAAAATTGGTTATACTGTGGTAATTGTAACATTTATGTATTTATGATTTTGCGTTGCTGTTGCCTTGTCAAAGTAGTACCAAAAATCAAGTTTTATCCAAATCGGCTCACAAATTGAAAAGTTGGCTGCCACCTTGAATTTTTTTATATTTTTGATATTGCGTTGCTGTTTTCTTTTCAAAATAGAACCAAAAACTAAGTTTGATCAAAATCGGCTTGCAAACAAAAAAGTTGGCCGCCATCTTGGATTTTTTAATACTTTTAACATTGCGTTGTTGTTTTCTTGTCAAAATAGTACCAGAAACTGAATTTAATCGAAATCGGCCAGCAAACAAAAAATTTGTCTGCCATCTTGGATTTTTATATTTTTAACATTGCGTTGCTGTTTTCTGGTCAAAATAGAACCACAAACTGAGTTTTATTGAAATCGGCCAGCAAACAAAAAAATTGTCTGCCATCTTGGATTTTTTTATTTTTAACATTGCGTTGCTGTTTTCTGGTCAAAATAGAACCACAAACTGAGTTTGATTGAAATCGGCCTGCAAACAAAAAAGTTGGCCGCCATCTTGGATTTTTAGTATATTTAACATTTCGTTGCTGTTTTCTTGTTAAAATAGTACCAGAAATTGAATTTCATCGAAATCGGCCAGCAAACAAAAAATTTGGCCGCCATCTTGAATTTTTATATTTTTAACATTGCTTTGCTGTTTTCTTGTCAAAATAGAACCAGAAACTGAGTTTCATTGAAATCGGCATGCAAACAAAAAAGTTGGCCGCCATCTTGGATTTTTTAAAACTTTTAACATTGTGTTATTGTTTTCTTGTCAAAATTGTACTAAAAACCAAGTTTCATCAAAATCGGCTCACAAACAAAAAAGTTGGCTGCCATCTTGGATTTTTTATATTTTTAACATTGCGTTGCTGTTTTCTTGTCAAAATAGTACCAGAAACTGAGTTTCATCGAAATCAGCCTGCAAACAAAAAAGTTGGCCGCCATCTTAGTTTATTTTTATTTTTGATATTGCGTTGTTGTTTTCTTGTCAAAATTGTACTAAAAACCAAGTTTCATCAAAATCGGCTTACAAACAAAAAAGTTGGCCGCCATCTTGGATTTTTAATATTTTCAACATTGCGTTGCTGTTTTCTTGTCAAAATAGTACCAGAAACTGAGTTTCATCGAAATCGGCCTGCCAACTGAAAAGTTGGCCGCCATCTTGGATTTTTTTATACTTTTAACATTGCGTTGTTGTTTTCGTGTCAAAATAGTACCAGAAACTAAATTTCATCAAAATTGGCTTACAAAAAAAAAGTTGGCCGCCATTTTTTTTTTTTTATTTTTGACATTGTGTTGTTGTTTTCTTGTCAAAAATGTACCAAAAACCAAGTTTCATCAAAGTCGGCCCGCAAACAAAAAAGTTGGCCGCCATCTTGGATTTTGGAAATTGCCTTTTTTTTTAATAAGCGAGATGAAGATTTGCACGCACTCACACTACATGTCGTATGCATTATAATATAAATTTAAAAATTAAATTATAACGATAAAGACGTGATAGCCCTGGAAGACTTGTCCCGAGTTACTATGAACGGCGTTGTATGTAACTCGGGACAACCACTCCCCCGTCTCACCCCGCAAGCCCCGCACGATTGACCTGTCTAGACGTCTCCGTCGGCCTACTGTATGAAAAGTTGCTTATTCTGTGATACTACATTGGTGACCACCGAAAAAAGAAAAACCAGCCTTCTGATTACTAAGGATTACATTAGTCCATCATGTCTAAAGATACAGAAAGCGGATCACCCGGTGGTGATATTTTTGAAGACCCGCAACATAGTCCGCAACGTCATTTATCAACGGCAGCCGGAGGACAAAATGTCACAAGTGCAAATTTTAAAAATTCGGGTGAGCTTTTTAAAGTTGGTGTTAGAATACCACCTTTTTGGTCAGACCGTCCAGGTTTGTGGTTTGCTCAAATAGAAGGCCAATTTTTACTGGCAGGCATAAATTCGGATACGACAAAATTTTATTATGTGACCGGAAATTTAGACCATCAGTATGCTATCGAAGTTGAGGATATTATCCAGAACCCTCCCAAGGAAAATAAGTACGAGACACTAAAAACCTCACTGATTAATAGAATTTCTGCTTCCCAGGAACAGAAAATTAAACAACTTTTGGATTACGAGGAACTAGGAAGTAGGAAACCGTCACAGTTTTTACGTCATCTGCGTCATCTTGCTGGTCCAAAGACACCTGACGAGTTTATCCGATCTATATGGGCAAGTAGACTCCCTGCAAGTATCCAACCCATTATAGCCTCACATGGTGACATGGCGTTAGACAAACTCGCTGAGCTCGCAGACAAAATCCATGCGATTGCATCCACCAGTTCCACAGTGTCAGAGGTAACTCCATCTACTTCTTTTCCTTCACAAACGCACACTTCGACAGTAGCAATGGAAGCTATGGCAGTTCAGATCGCAGAGCTTACTAAGAAGGTTGAAACTCTTATGACTCATCAGGCAAGATCACCCTATCGAGGACGCCGTAATTATAGGTCACGCTCACGTTCTCGCTCGCAATCTAACTCTAGAAAAGATGGCGTCTGTTGGTACCATAATAAGTTTGGATCTAAAGCCACGCGTTGTACCATACCTTGCACCTACAAGCCGGAAAACAGCAACGGCAGCCACTAGTGGCGGCTACCGACTGCCTTGCTTGTAACGGCCGCCTCTACGTCACGGACAAGCGCTCAAAGTTAAATTTTTTGATTGACACTGGATCAGAGTTATGTGTTTTTCCTCGGACTGCGACTAAGGGCAGACGAACTGCAACAACCTACGAACTATACGCAGCCAACAATACTATCATACCTACATATGGATACATAACGCTTGATTTAAATCTTGGCTTACGTCGTGATTACAGTTGGAAATTTGTGGTAGCAGATGTAACAAAGCCGATCATCGGAGCTGACTTTTTAAGCCATTACAACTTATTAGTAGACTGCCGTAATCATCGACTTATCGACAACCTTACCACTCTCTCAGTTGCAGCAGTTCATTGCAAGGACACTTCAAGCGAAACTGTGGCCATCAAAACTGTTTCTGGAGCTTCTACTTATCACGAGCTACTTCGTCAATACCCGGAGATCACCAGACCAGCAGGTACTCCCTCAAAACCTAACCATAATACGAAGCATTTTATTCGCACTTCATCAGGACCTCCAGTCTCAGCCCGTCCACGTCGTTTAGATCCCGAGCGCCTGAAGATAGCACGCAAGGAATTTGAAAACATGATCCTCGATGGCACGGCACGTAGGTCAGATAGTCCTTGGTCTTCACCTCTCCACTTGGTTCGCAAGAAAGATGATGGTTGGCGTCCTTGTGGAGACTACAGAGCCTTGAATGCAAGAACCATTCCAGACAGATATCCGATCCGACACCTCCAGGAATTCTCCTATCAGCTTGCAGGCGCAAAAGTCTTCTCCAAAATAGACCTAGTTAAAGCTTTCAACCAGGTGCCAGTACATGAAGACGATATACCTAAGACCGCAATAATCACGCCGTTTGGATTGTTTGAGTTCCCATACATGACCTTCGGATTGAGAAACGCAGCTTAAACGTTCCAACGGCTCATAGATGAGGTACTACAGGGGCTTGATTTCACCTATGCGTACTGTGATGACATTCTGGTCTTCTCAGCGTCTGAAAAAGAACATCTGGAACACCTGAAAATTGTTTTTGACCGTTTTAAGCAGTACAGCTTGTTCATCAACTCATCCAAATGTATTTGGGGTGCAGAGCAAGTAACTTTTCTTGGTTACAAGGTTTCAGCAGATGGCACTCGCCCATTGAAAGAAAAGGTCGCTGCTATCTCAGAATACCCTTTTCCCAAGACTGCAAAAGAGCTAAGACGTTTTCTCGGGATGCTTAATTATTATCGTCGTTTCATCCCACATGCGGCTGAAATTCAAGGACCTTTGAACGCAGCTTTGTCCGGAAAAATGAAAGGATCAGCACCTGTTGAGAAGACTGAAGAACTAGAGAAGAGTTTTAATGAGAGTAAGAGAAGCCTATCTAAAGCTACTTTACTTTCTCATCCAGACAGTAGCGCAGAACTTGCCTTATTTACAGACGCATCTGATCACGCTATTGGTGCTGTACTCCAACAGAAAAAGCATGATTCTTGGACACCTTTAGGATTCTTCTCCAGAAAACTTTCACCTTCGCAGAAGAAATATAGCCCTTATGACAGAGAACTGCTCGCAATTTACGAAGGAATCAAATATTTCAAATATATGTTGGAAGCCAGAAACTTTTCAGTGTATACCGACCACAAGCCCATCACTTTTGCATTTCAGACCAAACGAGAAAATTGCTCTCCTCGTCAATTTAGATACTTAGATTTTATATCTCAACACACCACTGATTTAAGACATATATCTGGTGAAAAGAACGTGGTAGCAGATGCTCTTTCCAGAATAGATGCTATAACTCCTGGAATTGACTACGAAATGCTCGCACGGGACCAGGCTCAAGATTCTGAGTTACGGAATTTGATCGAGAAAGGTACGGGACTGAAACTCGAGAAAGTACCTCCATACAATGTCTATTGTGACGTTTCTGGTGGAACCAATCCTCGTCCTTATATCACTCCAAGGTTCAGGAGACAAGTTTTTGCCAGTTTGCATAACCTCAGCCACCCAGGAACCAGCGCTACAGCTAAACTGGTAGCTGATAGATTTGTGTGGCCTGGAATTAGAAAGGACTGTACACTATGGGCTCGTCAATGCGATGATTGCCAACGCAACAAAATATCCCGACATACCTCCTCTCCCTTTGTATATTTTCCTGTCCCTAATTCCAGATTTTCCCACGTCCATCTTGATTTAATCGGCCCTTTGCCATATTCATCTGGTTACAGGTACTGCCTCACTGCCGTCGACAGATACACTCGTTGGCCTGAAGCATACCCATTGGCCGACATCACCGCAGAAAGTTGTGCTGCCGCCTTTGTGTCCGGTTGGGTGTCGCGTTTTGGATGCCCTCACACCGTCACCACGGATCGAGGTCTGCAGTTCCAGTCGCACCTGTTTCAGACCATCTCCAAGTTAATCGGCGCCACGCACAACTCAACCACAGCTTACCATCCCCAGTCGAACGGTATGGTAGAGAGAATGCACCGTCAACTGAAGGCCGCCATCACATGCCATGGTAACGCACAATGGACCGAGTCTTTGTCCTTAGTACTCCTAGGTATGAGGAGTGCCTGGAAAGAAGACATTAAAAGTTCAGCTGCTGAGTTGGTTTTTGGACAACCTCTTCGACTGCCAGGTGAATTCTTCACTCCACTTTCGGAACATTCCCTGGACACAACTGACTTCACAAACCGTTTGCGATGTCACATGGAGAAGCTTTCACCAACTCCAGCCTCATGTCACAACAAGAAGACATTCTACTTACCTAAAGACATGTCTCATACGGAATACGTCTTCTTGCGCCGTGGTCCTGCAAAGAAAACCTTTGAATCACCTTACACAGGTCCATACAAAGTTGTATCACGTGACAGTAACTGCAAAACCATGAAGATACTGATGCAAGGCAAAGAGATCGTAGTTTCTGTTGACAGGTTGAAACCAGCCTATATAGAACGCATACCTGATTCAGATGCACCTCCAATCACTGCAAACCCTCCATCACTCGAACAGGCTCCTTCTGTCAAAAAAACTAGCAGTGGAAGAACGGTACGTTTTCCTGACTACTATCGACCGTGAAACGGTCTCGGCAGGGGAGTGTTGTGGCGTTGCATCTGAAACGGAATTTATTATATTAGTATTAAAATAATATTGTATAACTAATTCATTACATACATTTAATATTAAGCAAAAGTATAACTTAAAAATATAAACACAAAATTATATAACTTCATTACTTACATTAAAACTTATAATCAAATCATTTATATACATTTATATAACTATTATAAACTCATTAGATTAACATAATATTATTGTAATAGATTTAATTCAAATTAATTTTAACTATAAAAACAGAAATTGTAAAACTCAAGAAATGCTATAAATTAACTTACCTCAATTTGTATCGCAGCTCCCGAGACGCTTGCGCGCTTATCAGTTTCTTTTGTTCTCCAAACCAGCTATAAAAAACTATGCGGCCCGCTCTCGGCGGCGCGCGCGCACCAGTGCTTTGCCAGACGTCTTTGAGTTCACTCCTTATTCATTTGCCTAGCGCTTCCCGCCTTTTTATCATTTGTGTTTACGTTCTGCTTGTGCAAACCATAGAATAGTGCTTTCGTTTCTTCCTATGCTTGTATGGAATGCTTTTTGGATTGCCTACATTAAACGTAAGTCAAGTGCAGTCCGTAGTATTATTCAAGTGAAACCCTCACGACAACAAAATACTACAAGTATATTTTCTAAAAATCAACTGGTTAAAAATTTAAGAATATCAAAAATGCACAACGTTTATATTCAAGTTTTCACTTCTGCCGGCACTCCCGGAGTGCAACTCGCTGTTTTTTATTACTAATTCTCTTTTCCATTATAATTCAATACCTAGTACAAAATTAGAGCATGCATACAATTTCTTGCAAGACATGCTCTTGCTCTCGCGGTTTTGAAATTCGAAATTCGAAATTCCCACAACAATATCTAAAACTGATGGTTGAGGCGCCAGTAGCAATAAAAAGAATGAAAGGTCTGTCAGCTGTATTGACAGTTTAAACTCTCAAATTTAACCACCGCGTCAGATAAGTTTGCGGAGTTCTGTAAGGAGACTTGCATAGTCGGAGTAAAATTTTTGATACTCTAATGAAATATTGCATAGGTACAAGTACTTCCGAAGGAGGAATATTTATTTCATTATTTAAATTTCATTGCACAAAGTATAAACAAATGGCGGGCTAACTTTAAACTGACTAACATATTATATCAAAGATAATAAACTCATAAAAATAAATAATCTCGAAGAAGTTTTATATACACTCTCTGCCACAAATGTCATTTATTAAAAGTAGGTGGCTAAAACGTCAGTGATTAGATTACATATCCTTTGGAAACTGCCATGCAAGAAATGACAGTTTTGTATAAGTAGTACGAACGTTTCAGCTGCTCGACCGTGATGTTGTCAAAGCCAGCGGCTTTACCTTCTTTGAGCTTATCAAGGGCAAACTTGAGCTCTGTTTCTGTAAAAGCCTCGTCCAAGTGGTTAACCTCTTTACCAGGGTCTCGTGTAAATTTCTTCTGGAGACTTTTAAATAAATAAATAAATAAATATTTTCTTACAATCACACCAATTATCCAAGCCCATAGTAAATTTCTTAAGAAACTGTGTCTATGTGAACTTGATAACGGATAAATATATACTTATATCCTTTTTTTGTTTGTAAATACATACTTAATATAGATAGAAAACACCCAGACCAAGACAAATAGACATGTTTATGCACACAAATATTTGTCTTGTTCGGGAATCGAACCCGAGACCTCTGGCGCAGAAGGCAGGTAGTTTACCCCTGCGCCAAATCGGTCGTCAAAACAAAACTTTTAGTGGAAGCTTTCCCATTTTGGAGTAAGTGGTGAGCGATCTGGTTTGTGGTCACATTGGAATGACGATCAGCGATTTTAGGATCATTATTTAGTTTCCTTATAAAACACCATGCCTTCTACGCCTTCGATTAGCTTGTTCCACTTTTCTCTCGTTGTTTCGGATATGGCTTCTAGCAATTCATTCCCAAAATCGATGGTGTCCTGTGAGATGGGATCTAATTCATACTGGTCTTGGTATGTCATCCTATCATATTATATTTAAAAACATATATTTGATGCTTGGGAGAGCAAGCGAGATGTAGTTGGTATTTATTGTGACCTCTCCAAAGCTTTCGATTGTGTTAATCACCAAACGTTTTTAAGGAAATTAAAACATTATGGTGTCTATGATAGTAGTGTATTATTGGGCATTCTGCCCCCCGGTGGTCGTCCGCTTCGCTTCCGATCGCTCGCTGCGCTCGCTCCGGTCGGCAGAATGCCCAATAATACACTACGGATTACATGTATTTCGGTTGAAGACCCATGGTAAGATTCGTTCACTGAACGCCTTCGCCTGACCTGAGATTATTTAAATATGTTGACTTGTCATATTATTCTCATTTTCATAAAACGCGTGAAACATTACGGTTAGATTCAAACGTTATCATGAAATTTATAAAACAAAAAGAATCATTAGAATTAGACTGTATATGTCCCCCGCCCTCAAAAGTGAGTAAACGACATGGTAACTTATTACCAAACACTATACGCTGCATTGTCTGTGGTCCATCAAACTGTGGAAAGACAAATTTAGTTATCAGTTTATTGTTACACAAAAATGGACTGCGTTTTAGGAATCTGTATGTTTACTCAAAATCTTTATACCAAGCTAAATACCTATATTTGGAGAAAGTTTTAAACATGGTTCCTGGTACATCTTTACATAAATACAATCACAACAGTGAAATATTGAGTCCACATGAAGCTTTGTCAGATTCTATTATAATTTTTGATGACGTTGCTTGTGAAAATCAAAACAACATAAGAAATTATTTTGCAATGGGACGTCATAAGAACATTGATTGTTTTTATATTAACCAAACTTACACAAAAATTCCGAAACAATTAGTTAGAGATAATTCAAATCTACTTATATTATTTAAGCAAGATGACATTAATTTGAAACATGTGTATGATGAGCATGTTGGGTCTGATATGTCATGGTCTCAGTTTCGTGAACTATGTTCCACCGTTTGGAAGAAACCCTTCAGCTATCTTGTAGTTAATAAGGACTGTGAGAAAAACAAGGGATACTACAGGTCAACATTTGACACGTTTGTTGTGGTGGACTAGCATACAAAATAAGATGTATAACGACTTATGAATCATTTTCATTTGAGACTTGCGAGCGAGCGAATCGTTTTAAAATGGAAAAAAAACTCAAAGAACAAATTGTTAAATCCGCAGCAGCTGTTAAAAGAAAAGTTGAAATGATAAAAGATGTAAAAAATGCAAATAATATGGCGTTGGAAACCATATTTAAACCCATCGTAGATCCTCTTACCTTGTTAGCAAATAAAAATGTAGATAAACATCTCAAGGAAGAGGCTCATGAACCGGTGATGAAAAAAAATAAAAATAATGATAATCTTACGTCTTGTACTTCCGAAGAAGATTACAATGAATTTACCAGTGAAGACGAAGAACATTCTGAAAGGGAAAGCGAGTCATATAAAGATTATAATAAAACTCTTGTTGTACCACCTTCCGACAAACACAACGTGAGCGACGGTTCCTTTAAATCTTTGCAGTCATCACCAAGTGTTAAGAACCAATCATCATGGTCTACATCATCTGAAGTACTGGATGACATACCGTTTGGTGTAAAACATGAACGTGGAAAATTATTGCTTGGCAAAACCCGTGTTTTTGACGACGGCAAAAACTTAAAAATCGGAACACTAACTTTCGATAAAACAGTAGGCTTAACAGAACTATTGTTTAAAAAGAAACCCAACTTAGAAGTGGTCACTGACAACGATTTACTAAATTATAAATTGCTTTTAATAGAAACTAATGCACATCGACGTAACTTTGATTCATCAAAACCAATAAATAGCAACAAAGGGTTTAAATATAATAATGTTATTAAGCCTTTGTTCAAGTTCTCTCGAAATGCTACCTCAAGCCTGGAGAGTATTCCAACAGGAAAAGGTATTCCACTTTTGAAAAAAGTAAAAGAAAATACTGATTATGTTTACTGGGATGACCCAAACGAGTTAATAGAACGATTAAAATTACTACTAGCATCATGGGCAGCAGGGAATAATGGGGTAGGTAATGAAATCATTGCTATTGTAGAAGAATTATATGAAGCTGGTATTATAAATGTGGAACTTAAAGAGCTTCCGTCGGGAGGATTGCGCAGTATGATTTCAGTCGTTGACTCATCTAGACTGCAATGAATATAGACAAATTTGGTCATCACGTTCATAAACGTTTACGGTTATCAGAATTCGTTGATACTTTAAACGATACGTTAGTGAAATCGGACGCTGGACACTACGATTTGAAATTGTCTAAATTAAAAGGTCTTTCATCGCCAAACGAAGACGATGAAGCAGTGAACAAAGCTTATGTGGATAAAATCGTACAAGAATTAAGAAATGAATTTAAAAAAATTCAGAGTGATGTAAAACTGTATTTACAGAATTTGGAAAAACTAACATCAGACCGTTTATTAAAGAACATTTATTCAAAAAAAGAAGTAGATACTTTGATTGAGCTAAAATTAAATAAAAAATGAGTAAAAAGGGCATAGTTGATGAAATTCACAAAGCAGCAAGAAGGCATTTTCCTCGTCGAATGACTATCATAAAAGGATTAGACGATTTATGGCAAGCTGATCTTATGGATTTTCAAAAATATTCACATTATAACAAAGGGTACAAATATGTTTTGGTTGTAATCGATACATTATCAAAATACGTATGGGTAAACCCTGTAAAATCAAAAGACAAAAATAGCGTGACTAAAGCAATGCATGTGATATTATCTTCATCATCAAGAAAACCCCATAATTTACAAACTGATCTTGGTAAAGAATTTTATAATGATGTTTTTCAAAAATTGATGAAAAAGTATGATATAAATCACTATTCCACTCAATCTGTTAAAAAAGCTGCTATAGTAGAACGAGTTATTCGTACAATAAAAGGTCACCTTTACAAACTATTTAGTTTATATGGCTCTTACCAATGGCTAGGATCTAACTTAAATTCTGTAGTAGAGAAATACAATAACACTACTCACCGTATTACTAAATACAAACCTATTGATGTGAATAAAGTAAACCAAGTGGAAGTTAGATCTAACATTATGCAAACACGAATATCTTGTACTAAGAGACCCCCCAAGTTTTGCATTAATGACAATGTTCGTATAAGCAAATTTAAGGGCGATTTTTACAAAGGCTATACACCTAATTGGTCAACAGAAATATTTAATATAGTCAAGGTTAACGATACAAACCCACCTACGTATATTTTAGAAGACAAACATAAACAACTAATTTTAGGCTCGTTCTACGAAAAAGAACTGCAAAGAACAAAATTTCCTGATATTTATCTCATTGAGAAAGTTATTAAAAGAAAAGGTAACAAACTTTTTGTTAAGTGGTTAGGTCTCAGTAAGGAAGAAAACAGTTGGGTGGATAAGAGTGCATTACTTTTGTAATATAAATTGCGTGATTTGTGAAAATTATTCATTAAAGAAAGATCGATGAAGCAGGGTAGAGGTTTTTTGAATAACCTTATTAATAGTTTACCAATTGAGGTACATATCCCTGGTTATCAATTTTGTGGTCCAGGAACTAAACTTCAGAAGCGCTTACTAAGAGGTGATCGTGGTATAAATCAATTGGATGAAGCTTGTATGCATCACGACATTGCTTATGACAACAAAGACTTGAGCATTCGACATAAAGCGGATTTAGAACTTTTGAACATGGCCAAGAGAAGACTAAAGTCAAGTGATGCTGGAAAAGGTGAAAAAATTGCATCATGGATAGTAAAAAATGCAATGAAAGCAAAACTCAAAGCTGGTGCTGGGATACGTCCATTTATGACAATTGTGAAAAAACTACAATCTCAATTAAAAAAGTTAAAATCTAAAGATAATCGCACAGCTATCAATTTTGCGTATGCTACTGCAAAAAAAATATTTAAAAATAAAAAAGGAATACGTTTACCACGATGTATTCCTATTCCAAAAACTGGAGGCTTTTTACCTCTCATTCCAATTTTTGCCGGTTTATCAGCCCTTGGTTCTCTCGCTGGCGGTGCGGCAGGTATAGCAAAAGCTGTAAATGATTACAAGGTCGCTCAGAAAAACCTACAAGAGTCTGTACGCCATAACAAAGCAATGGAAGCAGTCGCTCTTGGAAAAGGGATGTATATTAAGCCTAATAAAAGAGGAGCTGGCCTATACTTGAATCCTTCAAAAAACTAAACAAAGGGCTACCCAGACGCCCCCTTACAAATCTAGACATTTTGAAGCACGCAACTAACATTCCTTATTTTCGAGGAGTATTTATGAGAGATTCACTCCCCTCAAAACCAAGAAAAATTGAATGTGCTATATTAAACCTAGATAGTTCTGAAAATCCTGGAACACATTGGGTAGCCTATGTAAAACAAAATGATTACTGTGAATATTTTGACAGTTTTGGTGATTTAAAACCTCCATTAGAATTAATAAATTATTTAAGGAACATGTCAATAACTTACAATTATGTACGCTACCAAAAGTTTGGTACTATAAATTGCGGTCATCTGTGTTTAAATTTTTTAAAGAAGTATTGGAAACAACATTTATAATAAGAGTTGTGTAATAAAATTTATCAGTATAAACATGTCTTTCACTGTGTCGATAACCGGCAGCGGATCCTCTTTGATAACAAATTACTCTCCTACAGTACAATTAGAGGGAGAGTATGAGTGCGGTTTATTATATTTTTCAACGTTTAATTCCATCCCTAATATAGATGAAAGAAACAATAAATTTTATTATGGTAAAGATGGTGTGATAAAAATACCAGAAGGATCTTATGAACTTCAAGATATTTGTGATTATCTTAAGAGCAATATTAAAAATGCAACGCTGAGATTGACCGCAAATAACAACACATTAAAAACAAGTATATTTTGTTCAGAAGAAGTTCACTTCAATAAAAATGACTCACTGGGTAAAATTTTGGGTTTTGGTATGGAGACAATAAAAGCAAATATAAATACAGAATCTTGATATCCTGTCAGCATTTTATCAACAACTATCGTGCGCATCGAATGTGATGTAATCAGTGGATCATTTGTGAACGGAAAAGCTAGCCACATAATTTATGAATTCGCACCAAACGTACCACCTGGTTATAGAATCATTGAAATACCTAAAAATTTAATTTATTTTCCCGTCAATCAAAGTTCAATAAGTGCTATTAATGTAAGACTATTAGACGCTGAAAATAATCAAATTAACTTGCGCAGCGAAGAAGTGCAGCTATATTTACACTTTAAAAAGACATGTTGACTTTCAATAAAAGCCTATATGTTCCACGAACTCAAGTCAGTTCTAAGAGATCATCTCATAAGGGAGCACCAGTTCGGTCAATAAAGAAATTAACAAAAAGCAATAAAGAATTTTTAAAATCACTAGGATTGATAAAATGAATTTTTTAAATATAACTCAACCTGCATCGTACGATAACAGCATCGAAAGTTTTGAATATCATTCGTATAAACCATACGTAACAAGTTTCAACAAGAATGATGAAATACGGATACCGATAAATCAGCAAGACCTCTATGTATTGCCTTCACTTAGCACTTTGTATATTGAAGGTAAAGTGAATGTGTATAAGAATGCACCAGTAAAAGAACGAGTATCTAATATTCATTTTGTTAATAACCCTGCACTATTTTTATTTCAAGATATTCGTTATGAAATTAATGGAATTGAAATAGATAGAATAAAAAATGCGGGCGTTACAACTACAATTAAATCTTATTTATCGTTGAATGATAACGAATCTAAATGCGCCCGAGTTTGGGGTTGGTCTCCAACAGGCACAACTACTGACGGAAGTGGAGTATTCTCCGCCGCTATACCACTAAATAAAGTGATGGGTTTTGCTGAAGATTATAATAAAATTATAATGAACTGTAAGCATGAATTGGTTCTTTTGAGAAGTAACACGAATCTCAATGCCTTAAAATTAAATGCAGGTGAAGTTGTGGATGATATAATAATAAATAAAATTTTGTGGCGAGTGCCGCATGTTAAAGTTTCGGATCGAGAAAGAATTCATTTGCTCAAGCACTTAGAAAAAGATCGACCGATAACAGTTGCATTTCGCAATTGGGACTTATATGAGTATCCATTACTTCCCAAAACACGTAAACATACTTGGTCTATTAAAACATCCTCACAGATAGAGAAACCACGATTCGTTGTAATTGCTTTTCAAACAAATCGTAAACATAATACAACAATGTCAATGGCAGAGTTCGACCATTGTCATATACGTGATGTTAAAGTTTTTCTAAATTCTTCTTATTATCCATATGAAAGTCTGAACATTAGTTTCGCTGACAATAAATATACATTAATATACGAACAGTACGCTAAGTTCCAGCAGTCTTATCACGGACGTCGGGCTGAACCGTTGATGAGTTTAAAAGAATTTAAAGAAACAGCTCCCTTATTCATCATTGACTGCTCGCGCCAACATGAAACGTTAAAGGGATCGATTGACGTGCGACTTGAAATCGAGGCTGATCAAGAAATACCTGATCAGACCGCTGCTTACTGTTTGATTCTAAACGATTGCATATTTGAATACAAACCTTTAAGTAACATTGTAAGGAAAATATCATGAATACCGATACAATAGTTGTGGATCTACAAGGGTTCAAAGATTTTAAAAATAAATTTATAGTTAAAGAGTTGGCAATCGCTACTAAAGATTATACCCAAACGTTTTTAATAAAACCACCCTATTCTTATAAAACTTTATCAAATGAAGAACAAAAGCAAGTGCGCTGGTTGGAAAGAAACCGTGGGTTAACTTGGAGCGAGGGATTCATTGATCATCGAGAATTTCAACGAATTGTGGTTCCTTATTTAATTGGAAAAAAAGTATTAGTTAAAGGATTGGATAAAAAAATGTGGCTTCGAGAGTTATGTCAAGAATGTGAAATAATAGAATTAGGTGAAAAAGGTTGCCCTAAGCTTTTAAAGTTACAAAATGATTACTATGACGAAGGAAATAAGGTTTGGAATTGTGTTCATCATAAAAAGATGTGTGCATTAAAAAATGTACTGTGTCTCAAGATGTGGTACTGTGATAATTATAACTATGATTTTTTTTAAATTTAGGTTAAGGAATATTGAACTGTAAAATATTTTTTCAATAAATCATTAATACATATTATACCTAATGTCTTTGATTTCACTTTAATCGTAATATTAATATATTTATATTCATTTAACTAAGTGAGAAATAAAAAAAAACAGTTTACTTAAGTAAAAAACTTTATTACTGTAAAATAATAACTAGGTACTTACTAACAATAGTTTTATAAATTATTTATATACAAATACTTATTTATTTATAATATTTATTTAAAACCAGATATTTTTCTTAAAATTAATATAACATCTTCGTAAACAATAAAAAAATTAAAAGCTATCACCACTTAAATGTTTTGAGATTTTTTTGATAACACATTCAGTCATGTCCATAATTTCATCCATCGAATCACGGACTACGTATTGAGCACTAAGCACCACATTTTCATTTTTCGCCGCAGTTTCCGACGATGTTTTCCCTGCATCATAATCAGTGGTCAGCTCCAACACCTTTATTTGTATCAGCTTGATGCCTCTCTGCTCCTTGCTGACCACGAAGGATTTAAGTGGCACCTTCTTTGGTTGTCTTGAGACAACTCGTTTTTTTCTTTTTTGTTTAACTTCTGTTGATTGCGAGCCGAACAAATCTTTGTATTGCTGAGTAAAGTTTTCTAGCGGATCCTGGGCGTATTGTGTAAAAATGTCTTGCGAGCAGTCTGCCATTTTCTGTTAGGACAAAATAATAATAAAAAATTAACTGTTTTAAGAATATTTAATTATTAGGGTAATATTTAATAATTAAGGTAAGATTCACATTTAACAATAACTAAGGATTGTTAATATATTTATTAGTATTTACTATTAAGAACATAAATATCTAAATATAAAATATAAATAATGATAGACGGCACCCACCTGAATAATGATGAAATTAGGATCTTCTCAAAGCCTGACTTTCGTTGCGCTCTCCCAACTTCTTACTGATCTGCGTAAAAAGTTGCAGCGCTTTATAATATATGTCGTCTCGATCTTCATACACCAGATACTGTGTTTTAGCTCGCGCCACCATTACCACTTCGTTGTCAGGTATATCCACAGCATCCATCAATTCGATTTTTATGAGGCATTTTGGAATCCTATTATCGAGAGTAGCAACGTAGCTGGCTTGTGGTGCACAGAGTTGTTGATGACCGCGTTTAGACATCTTCACTAAACTTGAAAATACACAACACGAGTTAAGTGTGAACGCGACGAGAGCTAATTTTAAACTAATAAAATACGAGTAATTTTCTATGTTACCGAATCAGCAATATGAGACACTGATTGTCAAGTGCAAGTTCTAACATGCTCTTATAGGTATTTTGCTGGTATTGCAGAAAATACTTTTGTAAATAGATACCGAAGTGCATGTCGCGGCTCGGTTGATGTCTCATTAATTTGCATGTTTGAACCTGCTCAGGGTTTTTCAAGTTCTAACCTGCTCTTAAAGGTATTTGCTGGTATTGCATAAAATACTTTTATAAATAGATACCAAAGTGCATGCTGCGCGTCGGTTGATGACTCATTAATTTACATGTTTAAACCTGCTCAGGGTTTAGTACCTACTACAATACACCAATATGTAGGTATTTTTATATTGATTTTTTAAGGATCGAAAAATAAATCACAATCATGTTAAGTATTCGTCATTTATTTCTGTTTCAACAGTTTACATATTTTAATTATTTGTTTAATAAACAACACACCACAAACAATATACATAACAATTGCAATTATTACAAATTCAAATGGAAATAGTTCTTATACAGTTTCATAACTCATTTTATTTACATACATAGTTCAACCAATAGGTACAATATAATTTGCATAGACCAATGATATTACCATTTCTCCTAAAGTACGATATCACTTTAAAAATATACATTGAAATACTAGTGAAAAAGTATATATATATATATAAGTACACACCTTTCAGAACAATAATTTTTCTTATTACCTAGTTAATTATTGGTTCGAATTTAATAAACAGAAACAATGCTTTTAAATTTTAAGTATTGACACGTGGCCCCAAGCTTTCGTAGACACCTTATCAGCTGCAACTATCCGCTTATCATCGTTGCAAGATAACGCTACTTTATTAAGACTACGCGTGAAAATATCATGTTTGATTGACTTAAATAAAACGTTTGTCTTTCGCACTATATCGCCTTGATATAAAGTTCTTTTATAATCAGATAATGTAATTTCACGAACAACAGACGTTTTTACACCCTTTGCTTTTTTAATAGTGCTATTAGTCGTTTTTACACAATATAATTTTGAACGTAAACCCACAAATTCAGTAATGATAACACCGCCCATTTCGTCCTTAAAGAGACCGGGGACCTTTTTGTTTAATAGCGGTAAACCATATTTATTTTGTTCAGGAAAGTTACTTGTATCAAAATAATTTATGAAAGATTGTTTCAAGTCTTCATAAAAGTCTCTGGTTTCAATTTGGTAAACAAAACTATCCGTATCTGTATAGCACATCCGTAAGCGATTTTTATATGTTGGTTCAAAAACCGAATAATGAAAATCATACATGTGGCTTTTAGATAGCTCTAACACTGTAAATCCTATGTATATTGGCTTATCTAAAACTACCCGTTCAGGTTTTGTTTGTATTGCAACTAAATTTTCAGTGAAAACTGAAGCACTATGAAAATTCGAGTTCGCAATTAATTTATCAGCGCTATTTCTTTTTTTCGTTTTATTTTGCTGATCACTCCATTCATTAACTAAATGCACATTAACCTTTTTCTCGTTGTTTTCCAATGTTTTACCAAAAATACTATTATTAAGCAATTTAAAAAAGTCTTGTTCGAACTTAGACTGAGCTTTTTGCCTTAGACTGGTATTAAGGTCAATGTATTGTTTTAAATAAGGACTCTGTCGGAATACTACTACACGATGAATTTTTTTTAATAATAATCCGTGTTTTATACAAGTTTTTAAATGAACGTAATGAATAACATAGAAGTATTTATCGTAAAGATTGGGCACGAGTTTAGAATTCTTTCCTCCGGGAGGGATGCATTTTTCAGGGCAAAACGGTAAATCATTATGTCTGTCATGTAACTCTTTCGGATAGCTCAAGTCAACTTCTAGAAAATATCCGTATTCCGCATCGTTGGGTATATTAACGAAATCAAGATTATCAATTTCTGCTCGATTTAAAAATCTAAAATTTGATAATGGCAAAGATTGACACATACTGAATCCATACAAGTTATTACAATCTATGTAAACTACGTAGGTATCTGGTTTTAGCGTGTCATATTCAGGCATATATTTATTATTGGCTGTAGCGTGTCTATGCGAGCACATACATACCCCACCCCTAATACCGGATTGGATCATACGCACTATAGCAAGATCTTCAATGAGCTCTAACTCGACTCCTGTTTTGAAAAGCATCGCATCAAAAGACAAACTAGGCGCAGTTACATAAAAGGCCGGATCTAACTGATAATGAAGTTTGCAAGTTTTTCTAAACTTCTCAAAAATGTCAGTCAATAAGAGGACATCTGTTTTTAAATACAAATCTGTGTATTGACCCAAATTTTTTATATTAAAGTGAGTCCATACTGATTGTGCATGTTGATAATTTTCGTCAGTAATATGCTCATTTGTAAGAGTGCTGTAAAACATGTTCTTCTCTGGGAGAGATCGCTCTTGAAAACGCTCCCAACAGTTCATATACTCGTAAGGGTATATACCTTTGCGTGTAAGTAAATTGAATTGCGATTGAATAGGAAAATGATTTCGCAAATGTTCAAATTCTTCTTTTTTTATAGTTTTGCTTAACTTATCCAAGCTAGTACCTAAGAATTTAAACGAATCTACAAATCGTAGTTGTATAAATTCTTGATCTGAAACAGGAATAAATTTCGTAAATGACACATAATTTTCTTTCGTTTGAGGTATAATCTTAATATTTCCAGGCAATTCGCCTAATTGTTTTATAAACAAATGGCAATCATACCCGGCTAAATTATGAAAAAAAATAGGAATATACTTTGGTATTTTGTATTGCAAATTACAATATTTATGTGCTGCACCGCGAAATAAGCCTGTTATATGACAGTGATCTCGCACTTTATCAGAAAAAAGGAAATTTTGACAAATATGACAACGAGTGGCTTGCATGAAATCAGTAGCATCTTGCTCTGTAAAAATCATCGGAGAATTTTTAGACAAAATTGAATGAATTTCTCGAGCATCACGATAGATACATTCTATAAATTGACTAACACAATCAATACCACGATATGAAACATACCGATTATAACTTGCGTCCATAGAACACACTATATTATATGCAAACGCGATCGGGATATGACGTTGTAGTGTTTTTGTGTTTGTCGTATCAGAAACTGAAGTATTTTCTTTATGTTCCTCTAAAATAGTCTCAAAATCTGCATAAATTACGAAAGGAACGTTTTGTTTTCGATCATAATTTTGAAATTTAACTACCGAACCTTTTTCCGGTAATACAGTAACAATTCCGCTACAAACATGATTTTCAAGTTCTACGCAGGTAGTAAAAAACACTAAACACGTATCACAAAAATATAATTTTCCGTGATGAGAAGTAATTTGATTTCTGACAAGCCGCGACAAATCTTTGATTAGACAATAATGCGAACTCAGACCGTTATCTAACAGTAACAAATGAATGGTTTTTTTATTTTTGTTGTTTTCAGATTTGTACAAAGGACCTTTAACAGTTTTATTATTCTTTAAACCATATATAATAAAACTCAACTCGGGATTGTTTTTTTCGAAGATTTTCATGTCTGAGAACGTAACAGGAAAAGAGATTCCGTCGATATTTAAAACATCCCGGAAGTGAGGATAAGACGATACCCTCTCAGGGTGGTTATGAGCGGGATACAGAGCCGCTGTTACGCTCCATAAAAAACAGGATTGATCCTTATTTTGAATGTTTACACAGGCTTTCTTATTTTGTATACATTTAGGTAGTTTTAAATAAGACGAACCACCTAATGGCTGGTATTTATTTACGTTCATTTCTAAATGTGAATTATTCAAAAATGCCCAGCCGCTGTCGCTCTCCTGAAACTCTTCTATTTTCTTTTTCAATGTATCAACTACTTTTGAAAATACACTATCAAAATCATAGTAGCTATAAATTATAAAATTTTTTGTGTTAAAGGATTTAATTTCCTGCACACTATTTTTAAAAAGCACGAAAATGGCAAAAAGTTCAAAATTTACTTTTAAACATGTATGTTTCTTTAAGGCTTCATCTAAAAGGGGCTTTATTTTAATACGAATAGAATTTAAAAAACCATCTAAAGACACTTGATTATCAGGTTCGCAAGCGGTAATACGGTACGAAGTGATACGAGAGCGAAATGCAGATCGTACAATTTCCACACCATCGCTAATTAGCTGGCTGGAGTTATTTTGTTTATGCACGCGACTGCGTAAGTGCCCTACCCAAGAGGTTGAACCAACAGATGTGTTACAAATCGCGCAAAATGGCATATTGCTGAACCACAAATAAAAAAATGAAATAATATAAAATGTATCTTATAGGCGGCGAGTGTGTTATACACTGCGGGTTTTGTATGCAAATCAAGGTTCTACAGCCAAAGTTAAGAAGCGCACTACCACAAACCGGAGCGGTGTGTGGTGCAGAGTGAAAATCACCATAAAATTGGAAGTTAACCTAAAGGGAATATTAACGAATACTTATCAATACAAAAACGTTGAAATGTTAAAAAAAATATTTTAAGTTGATCTTATTGCTATAATACGTAAGGCTCAATTTCTTCGAAAATGGCGAACGCCTGACCTGGGACGCTCTGCGGTGTGTGGTGCAGTGTGAAAATCACCATAAAATTAAAAGTTAACCTAACGGGAATATTGACGAATACTTATCAATACAAAAACATTGAAATGTTAAAAAATTATTTAAAGTTAATCTTATTGCTATAATACGTAGGCTCAATTTCTTCGAAAATGGCGTACGCCCGACCTAGGAAGTCCTGCAGAGCTTCCCACTCACGCGATTGTTCGCAGCACTGTAGTTTTACAGATGCCAGTGCTTTCTTATACCGCTCTTCTGCAGAAGTGATCCTAACATCGTCGGTGTTGTAGATCTTCAGATCCACATAAAACTCGCCGGAAGTGGTTACGGTGCGACGACACTGGCCCGAAGACACCCGCGACGTGAAACTAGAGGCTATGCCGCTAGTGGAACTCTTGTTGTTTGACGCCCGCTCGTCCTTATTTATTATGGAAAATAAATTTTTGGTTTTTTTCGCTCTGTAAACAAAAAAAAAAAAAAACTTTAATACTAATTAATATCACTTAGCATTTAAAAATCCTACGTACAAAAGTACTAGATAAAAATTTAGTCGATTTCAAGTCACTTTGATTGATGGCTTTTAAAACTAAAAGGTATACTTAAATAAGAATTTATTGCATTTGTTTATCTATACTTCTATACTAATATTATAAAGAGGAAATAATTGTGTGTATGTATGTAGATATGTATGTAACGAATAAACTTAAAAACTACTAGACCGATTTCAAAAATTCTTTCACTTTTAGAATGCTACATTATCCCTGATTAACATAGGCTATATTTTATCCTGATACTCTCACGGGAACGGGAACCACGCGGGTAAGACCGCGAGGATCCGCTAGTATTAATATAAAATGAAACCAACCATTTGTTTAGGTTAAAATAAATAGAGCCACAAAAATCGTGTTAATCTATACTAATATTATAAAGACGAAAGATTTGTTTGTTTGTTTGAATTGAATAGGCTTCCAAACTACTGGACCGATTTTAGAAAGCTACATTCTTACCAAGTGACATCCTACTAATATTATAAATGTGAAAGTTTAGATGTTTGGATGTTTGGATGTTTGGATGTTTGGATGTTTGTTACTCAATCACGCCAAAACGGCTAAACGGATTAGGCTGAAATTTGGAACACAGATACTTTGTAGCCTGGAGAGGAACATAGGCCACTTTTTACCCAGGAAAAATGTCACATTCCCGCGGGATAACGTCATGTAGTCCACGCGGGCGAAGCCGCGGGCGGAAAGCTAGTAGGCTATATTTTATCCCGATATTCCCATGTGGGTAAAACCGCGAGGATCCGCTAGTATTAATATAAAATGAAACCAACCATTGGTTTAGGTATATTAACCCCTTACTGCATGGATTTTTATTTTGTTGTAAAAAAAATATATGGTGTAGAGTTTTCATTATAGATCCCCCAAAAAATAATGAAAAAAATATTTGCTATGTTTTTTTTCATTTACAGATCAAAAACTGAAAATATCATATATGATACAGTATGCATTCAGACATCAATTTATAATGACCCAGATATGATACTATATGCAATTGGGAGTTCATTTCATATATTCATGTTTATAGTTTTTTTTATAAAGTAGGTACCTAAATGTAATGAAATAAGTCAAATAAGTATGTTTAATCAGGAATTTAACCCTATCTGTCATAAAAAACAACAATAATTAATCATAAAAAATTATTTTTATTATAAGAAAATTAAAAACAAAGCTTATGTTGGTGGTCCATCGAAATAAATTTCTCATGGAGTATGAAAATCTAGGAAACAGTTTCTATCTTTATTTATACATAAATAGACTTTAC
This sequence comes from Crambus lathoniellus, assembly GCA_949710035.1. Taxonomy (NCBI): domain Eukaryota; kingdom Metazoa; phylum Arthropoda; class Insecta; order Lepidoptera; family Crambidae; genus Crambus; species Crambus lathoniellus. Next base: position 23,926,458 of record OX453316.1, on the reverse strand, counting down.
ATTTGAGGCAACATATAAAAGTTAGACTATTACAATTAATATTTCTGCACCTTTGGCGCGAAGGCGTCCACTCCGGGAAGTGGTGAAAACCGTCTTCTGCTATCTCTCTCGATGGCAATTCTATTTTGCGTTTTGCACTTCTTTTGGGGGATGGCGGAACATTATCATTTAAAGGACGGCCTCGCGTGGTTTTGGGTGTGTAAATCTGGGAATCTTTTTTTGTTAATATTTCAGCGATCGCCAATTTGAAATCGAGTAAAGGCATATAAGTTTCCTCATTACTCCGTCTCCACAAAAGCCAGGAGTTCACGCATACCAAGTCAACCATATGAAAAAATACCCTGAGATACCACTTTTTAGACCTTACTTTAATTCTATAGTAGCCCAACATAGAATCCAAAGTATCAACTCCGCCCATATGTCTATTGTAGAGTTGTACAGCTTTTGGGCAACTGACTTCGTGGTATATACGTCGACGTCTGTCGTAGCGTCGCACAGTGACCGTAGGATTGACACCAACGTATGTCGAACATAAGTGAACAACTTTGTTGTCTAGCCATGCCACAACAGCAACTGTTGTGTCATCTACTTTTGCATGAAGTTCAGCAGTAGAGCCTCTTCCTTCCCGACTCAGTTCCTTTTTATTGGGTATATTTGCACCCCCAAGTCGATTTTGCCGCACTGTACCTAGTGGCAAAATACCTTTGTTGTGCATATGCACCATTAGTTCAACACTAGTAAACCAATTGTCGAAATATATTTTATAGTTAAGATGTGTTGGCACAGTTTCTGTTAAGCGTAAGACTACGTTGCTGCTAGTGCCGAGATTGGGTTCATTTTCCGGTACCTTGTCGCTTTGCTTACCGGCATACAAATCAAAGTCGTACGAAAATCCCGATACACCACTTAATACATGTATCTTATAGCCCCATTTGTGAGGTTTCTTGGGGTTGTATTGTTTCAAACTACTTTTTCGCGTCTTCGTTGGCACGATCTGCTCATCAACCGCCAAGTACTCTTCTTTTGGTACAGAAAGTAACATATCTCTAATAAACGTTAACACTGGGCGGATTTTTTGTAATTTGTCAAAATCAGCATTATCAGGAGGTAACATATCTTCATTATTCATAAAATGGAGAAATCGCTTAATCGTCTCAAACTTGTTACATGTCATAGTCGTAGATATAGGTTCGAATTCCATTGTAGCGTAATCATAAATAACTATACCTATACTCGTTCACACGGCCACGGCTGTGGCGTGTACAATTGCACTTACGTATGCGTTTCCATGGGAAACAATATTTGTAATAAAATATTCCTTTTTCAATAAAGACTGGTCGTTCTTACGGATAGCATGTCTTTCATTCCATGACCCAATATAATAATATTTCATGGCGACCCTGCCACTTGGTAATAAAACATTGTAGTAATAAATTTAAAGGGTCTTTAATACAAAAAAAATAGTTCAGTGAAATATTCGTAACTCAAAATCATGGGCAAACAGTATTCGAAGGAAGAGGTGGTAATTGCCCAGAACGCGAACGGTGCAGCAGCAGCCAACGCAGAAGTAGCAAAGGCAGAACACTCGGACTACGTAATCCAGTCCTTGCTGATAGTAGCCGTCGTCCTCATTTCCACTGCAAGTATTTTTTATCTTTTCAAAAAGTGTCGCAAAAGTGCAATCAAGACCTTGAGGCGTGAGTTGAACGCCGCCTCGATGGACAACCTCGCCCGCCCCAATGTTTAAGAAAGGCGGAACCCAGGGATCCAGAGCCACGTCGCAACAGGTCTCCAAGAATATTCCGATCCCCATCAAATGTCTTGCTTGACCCCCATCGTTTGCCGCTATCCCCCTCGACTGCCTTGACCCCCCATCGTTTGCCCCATAATTTCGGTGCTAGTGTTTTCAGTGCTTCAGTGTGCCATGCGTGTGAAACAAAAAGACAACTACAGTACCCATGTAAGTGCTTGTAATGTGTTTTAGGTAGGTACTTATAAATAATCAATAAATTTTGTTACCTAGTTAGTTAATGGATATTTCCTTACATTTCTTTGTCAATTTTTTTTCTCATATACAGAAAATATGTGCCATAATGTGTTAATAGTTTATATTACTTAGGCATACATACATATTATGTCTATATCGGATTTGAAAGAATTATATAATAGTTTGAAAGATATAAAAAGCTATTTGACAAAAATAGGGCCAGTTCGGAGGCAGCAATCCGAAAGCGCAAAAGAAAAATTTTTACAAGCAGAGAAATAATCAATTGGAGAAAATCGCATCTATTATTAAAGTAAAGATAGAAAATTCTGAGATAAGCGACGAAAGTTTGCAAGGCCTAAATAAGTTTATTCAAGATATTCAATTTGTCTATCTACAAATCTTGAACTTAATGTCCAGTTCAGACGCAGAGTACCATTCAGGTTCAGAGTTAGATAAACCCGTAACCATGGCTAAAGATAATTTTGATATAAAAACGGCGTTAGCCTTATTGCCTATAATGAATAATAAGGAGGATGTGACTATTCAATTAATAGATAATATCTCATTATATAGCGACTCGCTTAACGAAGCTGGCAATAAACAATTAATTAATTTTGTTTTAAAAAGTCGATTATCGGCTAGTGCAAAATTAAGGTTGAAAAGCGAGTACAGTTCTATAGAATCTTTAATGACAGATATGCGAAAATTTTTGATTCAGAAAAAATCGGCTGTCGCAATACAATCCCAATTATTTAGCGCTAAGCAAGGTCGTAGAAGTATTGAAAAATACGGTTCCGATTTAGAGGAACTATTTGTAAACTTGACTATATCGCAGGCTGATGGTGACACAAAGAAATATGACACCTTACGCCCGATTAACGAAAAAGTCGCTATCGATCGTTTTGCAGAAGGCTTGTCTGACCCACGATTAAGTACAATTATAGCCTCCCGCGAGTTTAGTTCCCTCCCGGAAGCTATACAAACAGCCTTAGATAAAAAATTATCCACCACTACTCCCGAAGTAGGGGTAATGAACTTTGATCGCAACCCAAAACGCGTATATAGTAGGGGTAATAGGCGTTATCCGAACACTATGAATAAGCCTCGCTATGCAGGCAATAATATCGCACCCAGGCAGGGCTACCGTATCAATCAGTCTAATTTTAATAGACCGTCGACGAATGCAACTCGAGGCAGAATTTTCAGAAGCTACCGTCGTCGAGGTCAAGGTAATAGGTATTCGTACCCCGCCCGCGTCGCTCAGATACAGTCCGACAACCCTGAGCAACGTGATAACATCCAAAATGCATCAGGAAACGAGTTTTTTCGATCCTTCAACTAGCCATAATTTCGTACTTAATTATAACGTAAATAGTGTAGTTCAGCTCCGTACAAATATAAGTAATAATAGTATAAGTCTCTTAGTAGATAGTGGCGCGAGCCTCAGTGTTTTGAAATACGAGTGGCTCTTAGAGCACGGTCACGGACATTTAGATAATGAGCTGCATTATGATAGGATTGTTATTAAAGGAGTTAGTGGTAAATTAATTTCTGAAGGTTACATTTATTTAGATTTAGTATGTAATAATGTGTCTTTTCAACAGAAATTTTATATTTTTAAGAACCTTACATGTGATGCCGACGGCATATTAGGAGAAAACTTTTTGAAGCGTTACCACGCTATAATCAACTATGAAACGCGCCTTCTAACAATTTCAAAAGGCAGCGTTGTTGTTAGTTTGCCTATTAGTAACAACAAGAATCAGTTTATTCACGAGATACCCGCTCGATGCGAAATAATAAAGTATATCCCTTGCTCGAGTATAGAAGATAGCGTCATTTTATCACAAGAATTAATGAACGGTGTTTTTATAGCAGGAATGATTTCTAGACCATTCAATGGCAAGATACCTGTAAGAATTTTAAATACGACCAACGAAAATGTGATTTATGACTTTTCAAATATTATATTGCATTCAATTAATAATTTTGACATTTGTGAGCTAGAAAGTACCGAAAAATCGGTCCAACGCGTAAAAAATCTATTTAACTTACTTGATTTGGGTCATTTGAATCGAGAAGAAAGACTTAGCATAGAAGAAATTTGTGCGAAATATGCGGATGTGTTCCATCTTCCCGGAGACTCTCTCACTGTTACCAACTTAATGGAACACAATATAGTACTTAAAAATAATGTCACCCCGGTTTACGTAAAACCTTATCGTATCCCACACGCATTACAAGGGGAAATTGAAAAACAAGTCCAAGAAATGTTAAAAAATGACATCATAGAGGAGACTGTGTCCGAATGGTCCAGCCCGGTCCTCCTAGTGCCAAAGAAAGCTGATAGATCCAATGAGAAAAAATGGCGTTTAGTCGTCGATTATCGGCAATTAAACAATAGGATACAAGATGATAAGTTCCCTTTGCCGAATATCACAGAAATTTTAGATTCGTTATCAGGAAGTATTTATTTTTCCAAATTAGACTTATCCCAGTCCTATTATCAATTATCTTTAAATACTGATTCACGCAAATATACCTCATTTAGTTTAAATAAGATGTATCAACTTTCTCTGGACAGTAACTCACGTAAATATACTACTTTCACAGCCGGAAAACAATACCAGATGAAGCGTTGCCCCATGGGTCTCAAAACAAGCGCTAGTGTTTTCTCGAGACTTATGACAGTAGCAATGTCCGGCCTTAATTATGACAAGTGTTTTATCTACCTAGACGATTGTATTGTTATAGGGAAAAGCATCGACCACCATAATAAAAACCTTATGAGTGTTTTAAACCGTCTAAGAGAAGTGAACCTCAAATTAAACCCACTTAAATGTGAATTTTTACGCAGAGAAATATTGTACCTAGGACATAAAATAACATCAGACGGCATTTATCCCGACCCAAGCAAAATTGTCGCGATAAAAGAATATCCAAGGCCAACGTCCTCCGACGAAGTAAAACGTTTCGTCGCATTTACTAATTATTACCGTCGATTTATTTTAGGTTTTGCAGATTTAGTGCATCCTTTAAACCAATTGTGCAAAAAAGGTGTAACATTCAATTGGAATGAAAATTGCGAAAATGCTTTTCAAAAATTAAAAGTTTCACTTTCCAACCCTCCAGTTTTAGACTATCCCGATTTTAGCGAAAATAACATTTTTAGATTGCAAACTGATGCATCAAGAACCGGTTTAGGTGCCGTATTATCTAACAGCAATGGCAAGGTCATAGCTTACGCCAGTAGGAGCTTAAAGCCCGCTGAAACTCGGTATCCAGTTATAGATCTAGAGCTTTTGGCTATTGTATGGGCCGTACGTCACTTCAGACCGTATTTATATGGCAGAAAATTTATAATTTATTCTGACCACCGACCATTGGTATATTTATTCAATTTAAAAGATCCTTCTAGTCGTTTAACAAAATTCCGTCTTTATTTAGAAGAGTATGATTTCACCATCGAGTACGTACCCGGTCGAGATAATGCAGCTGCAGATGCGTTAAGTCGACTCTCGGTTACGTCACAAGACTTAAAAAACATGCATGAAAAAGTTATTTCGGTTTTAACTAGAGCCCAGAGTAAAAAATTAACTAACGGAAATGATAATTCCTTAATTAATATTCCAACAGCCAGCAGGTCTGATCAACCTACCGCTGTTGAAATATTGAAAAAGCCAGACGATATAATAGAACTACGTTTTGTGGAAAAATTAAAAGATAAATATAAAGATGACCCAAATATTTTAGTCTCAAACGCTAATTTATGCACGTATGTACCATCGCAATCCGCGATTTTTCTTTATTCTCGATCGTTACCATCCCAAGAGGAGTTAGCGAGAGATTTAGAAAACATGTGCTTGAAACTTAATATAAAGAAATTACTCATTATAAAAAATACGAATAATAAGAATAATATTAAATATTTGCTGCGCAGCATGAGTAAGTTTCAAATAGCGTCGCCTCAAATATTAATTACTAGAGGTAGTACCAGAATTGCTGATAAAGACGAAATAAAAACAATTTTAAATGACTTCCATCTGCTTCCCACAAGTGGACACGCAGGAATGAACCGTATGTTAAATAATATTAAGAAATATTATTTTTGGCCTGGAATGTCCAATGACGTCATGAACTATGTAAAAAAATGTAGGAGTTGTCAAATACAAAAGTTTTGCAATAAAAATACGCGAGAACCTTTATCTATTACAACTACAGCCGACTCGACATTTGAGAAGTTAAGTTTAGATATTATGGGCCCGTTAGACATAGACAATTATAGTAATAAGTATATTTTAACTCTACAGTGCGATCTAAGCAAATTCGTGGAAGCGTATCCTTTACCGCGGAAGGACGCCGAAACTGTCGCTAGGTCATTCGTTAATCATTTTATATTACGCTACGGTATACCTAAACAAATTTTAAGCGATAAAGGAACAGAATTCACTTCGTCAATCATGAGCGAAATATGCAAACTATTAGGTATTGAGAAATTACACTCTACGTCTTATCACCACGAGACCATGGGTGGTATAGAAAACACTCACAAACACTTAGCCGCCTATCTCAGAATACAATGTGAAAATAATAAGTCCGATTGGAGTGAATGGGTCCCTTATTGGTGTTTTTCGTTTAATACGAGTGTACATTCCGAAACAAAGTACACTCCGTATGAGCTAGTATTTGGTAAAGTCTGTAACTTACCCAGCAATTTAACCAAGGGCATTGATCCTTTATACAACTTCGACGATTATCCTAAAGAATTAAAGTACCGTTTGCAAAAAGCGCAACTAGACGCGAAGGAAAATTTGTTAAAAAGTAAGGAAATAAGAAAATTTAGTTACGATAAAAAATGTAGTTCTATTAGTTATAAGTCAGGAGATTTAGTATTAGTGAAAAATCAAGTTGGTAATAAGCTAGATTGTATTTATAAAGGTCCTTTTAGAGTTATACAAGAATTAACACCGAATGTTAAAATTATGAAAAATAACAAAGAAGTGTTAATACATAAAAATAATACTAGACCCTATTATTCATAAAAAAAAAAACATGTAATAATATATATTTTTTTAACAAAGTACTTACTTAAATTTTAGTTTAAGTTCAAGTTATAATGTTTATGTCATAATGTGATAATAACTCATACCATTATTGTCAATTGTGTAAGCGATTACAGTGTATCTTGGAAAAAAAAATGTGTTTATTTTATACTAAGTTTAGAATGTAATTGTGTTAGTTAAACATTTTTTTTTCTCAATAAATAGGGGTGTGTACCCTATACTTTTCGGGGGAGTTGTAGCGTAATCATAAATAACTATACCTATACTCGTTCACACGGCCACGGCTGTGGCGTGTACAATTGCACTTACGTATGCGTTTCCATGGGAAACAATATTTGTAATAAAATATTCCTTTTTCAATAAAGACTGGTCGTTCTTACGGATAGCATGTCTTTCATTCCATGACCCAATATAATAATATTTCACCATGTTTGCTTTCCAGTAATGCCTCGTTGTTGGATAGGGGACTACAGACATATAGATAAGTATGCCAAGAAATTGTTTTATCTCAGTGTTTGTTACTGTAAACTGTACTCCTGATTGAGTCGCATATCTCATACTTTCGCGAACAATCATTTCTATAAGATCATTTGGGAAAAAATGTTCAAACAACTGAATTGGAGTTTTAAGGGCTTTGAGTTCTTCATTGAGTTCTATGTCACCTAGGAATGAACAGTCTTCTTCAGTATATTCCAATGTTCCTGACGTCCACTGATATTTAGACTGACTTTTCGGTCTAGTAGTTCGTGAGGTTTGTCTGGAAGTGGAGGGTCTGTCATAGTCATCATCGCTCTCATTTTCAGACAGAGAGGAATCTTCGATATATAAAGGATCGTGATCTGGACCCGGACGCCAAGTATTGCCATCATCATCGGACTCATCTTCATTTTCGCTACCAGACGGAATATCTTCATATAAAACGCTCATTTTTGCTGCTGGGAAAGAAGCGATAAAACTTAATGAGCAAAGATATGCATGAAAATAAAGTAAGTTTCATCCCAGAAAAATGTTTGTGCTATCAGACAAATTATTGTAAAAAATTATACCTAGTAGACAAGGTTTAAGCCATAACACCAAGCAGTAAAAAAGCCTTAATAGCTTCCTACTTCGTATAATAACAGTAGGTAGTTATTACCTACGCACGGCACATGTCACCTTTTTGTTTAGCAAATGTGTAAGCAAAAACCACCACCACCACACAAACCACCGAGCAATAAAAAATGTTTACCAAAGTTTAAAAGTAGTAGATACTTTACTGCATGTTGTTTCATTTATGGAAAAAGGAGATTTTTCCTACTAGTGCATATTATATCGTTTATGATACGCACTTTATGATACTACTGCATACGGTAGCATATCTGATACAAAGTATTATAGCACTATAACTTTTTCCAACCTATAGATAACATGTCAGTTTTAACGTTTTTGGATAGTCAATGAATTGCTTTATCTAAAATTAATAAAGACACACAGCAAATATTCTTATAAAACTGAAAAAATCAATGATAAATGCAGAGAAACTTACCTCTAACCGAAGTTTGAATCCAAACTGACGTAACTTTTTTTTTGATAGTGCTGCACTTCTTACTCTATGATTAAACGTCAAAGTATGTTTCCGGTTTTCAGTTTTTAGAGTTGCCAGCGCAAAAATCTGATTAAAATTTAAATTAAGCCACAAAACCGATGTGTTACATATATGAGACGCAATGCGGTAAGGGGTTAATATAAAATAAATAGAGCCACAAAAATCTTGTTAATCTATACTAATATTATAGAGACGAAAGATTTGTTTGTTTGTTTGAATTGAATAGGCTTCGAAACCACTGAACCGATTTTAGAAAGCTACATTCTTACCAAGTGACATAGGCTATATTTTATCCCGATATTCCCATGCGGGTAAAACCGGGAGGATCCGCTAGTAAAATAATATAATTACCGAGGTGAAGGAGGCGTTGACAGGGCTTGGGCGTTGGCGACCGCAGCGTTGGTTATCTTGCGTTTGCTCGGCTTGGGTGCCTTGGGCGCGGCGGCAGCGGCGGCGGTGGTGGCAGGAACGGTTGAACTCGAGGGGGTCGCTTTTTTCTTGCGTGGTGTTGGCACTACTACTGGGACTACCTCTTCGGTGCTGGATGCGTACTCAGAGTCCGACCTATAAAGAAAAAAACATGTGAATATTTATAATAATAAACAAGGAACCTACTCCTTTATTGAAGTTGGTTAGACAGAAAAAAAAATTAAAAAATATAAGTAGTATAGGTATAGTAGAGTACTTACTAACATTTTAAATAATAATCAGGAACTTGTTTCTTGACCGTCCACAGAAACTGCACGAAAATAATGGGATTTTACAACCAAAATTCCGTAATTTATGTAATCGATAAATAAAACGTCAGCGAAAAGTAAATCAAATTTGTTGTGACCAAAGTCACAATAAATTTCATAGGAATTTGGTACATATTCTTTTTTTAATTACAATAAACATAAAATGCAATAGCAATGCACTTAATACCTTTGGAATTGGAATATTATAGGAACTTTGATGTTATGGTCAAATGAAACGTATTGTATTACTCTATGTTGCAGTTAGACTCAAAACAAAATCTAATGTGTGTGTTAATTTTTCAAATGTCTAAAATCTATGACAAATTCTTTTCAGTACGTAGGTACTGAATTAGCATTTACTTATTTAGGATCTTACTGACTTATCAAAATCTAGTAAAATAAAAAAAATAAAAATAAGGATAAACTTTGAGATTAATAAAATTAGCGAAAAACAATAACTCTTATGTAGCTACCTTTCACTTTTTAATTTTAATCATTTCAGGTCTCGGAATCAATTCCTGAACAAGCCAAATATTTGTGTGTTTGAACATATTATTATTATAGTATTTGTCTTGGTCGGGGTTGTCGCGAAATGCGAAAAGTTCTGCGTTAAACGAAACGCAGCTAGAAATGGTCAGGTTGGTATGAGAGGGGAGCAGGGGGAGGGGTTGGCGCGGGAGACGACGTGAGGAGTCGAGCGACAACAAAAATGTAAAAAGGATATGCCTTGCTGAGGAAAAGGCTTCTTGGAGCGGGAGTAAGTGACGCTCCGTCCAGTGATTGAGCTATGTGGTAAGATGACTCTGGAGACTTGGTAAGTTTTCTTTGTATACCATATAAATGAACATGTGAACATGGGAATCTTTAAATGTGTACGTCTGGTGGAAAGGGGTGGCTATTGGGGAGGCAAAGAGAGGCCACTTGGGGGGACAAGGTCCCTAACTAAAAAGATCATCTGATTTGATGATACAGAATAATGTATAGCACGATGTAATGTAGAAAAACATCACACCATACACACACATACAGACTTCCCACTGAACTAGGCATAGAAATTACGCTTAGTTAGGGAACTTTGCGACATGGTGGAGGTGCTGGGATCTCGAAATATAGTTTTGGATGTTTCTATTTGTTATTTAGCGATGTTGTATTTTACTATTAAATGTGCAATTTTTAAACAAAAATAATAATGTGATTTATTTGACTAATTTCATATCGTGAGTACATTCGTTCAATACTCATTCGGTCACTAGTGAGGTGAAATATCAAAATAAATTCCGGTTTGTCGGGTTAGGATCGCATGCTACTAATTTACACACATTTCCAGAGATCATAAAATAAAAGAAAGATATGTCAGTGCTGGGTATTTTAGAAACAATAATCCAATTCGTACTGGGCCAGCGTGGTCCTTATTGTTGTAAAATGAGACATAAAGAAGTTATGCGTGTGTTTTATGTAAGTACCTATGTCACAAAAACAAGTCATGAAAGTACTTGAAAAGGTGAATAGGCGAGTGTTTAAAATATGTCACAAAAAGAAGTCATAGAGATTTAAAAAAGTGACTAGGCAAGTGTGCTCAAAGTGGATATGTCACAAAAAGAAGTCGGGAGACTTAAAAAAGTGACTAGGCAAGTGTGTTCAAAGTGGGTATGTCACAAAAAGAAGTCTAATAATAGATTTGAAAAGGTGACCTAGGTAAGTGTGTTTATATGTCATAAAAAGAAGTCATGATGACTTAAAAAAGGTGACTATGAAGGTTTGTTCGTAAATAATATCACAAAAAGAAGTCATGGTGACTTGGAAAGGTGGCTTACAATTTAAGCGTAAATCACATTAAAAAAGATGCCACGAGGACATGAAAAGGTGGTCGATAGTATGTGTAAAAAATAAGGACGACCATGCGTCTGTCTACGAAAGAATGAAATGAAGTGTGCTTATGCATTGTCATAAAAAGAAGCACTTAAAAGGAATATGTGCAGGAAACAATTCAGAGGCTTATAAAAGGTGTGTTGTGTTACACAAAAGGAAGCCAATGAAGTTTTAAAATAATTTTACCGGTTTCTTGTACTTGTCAGTGACAATAGTCTAACCGGTTTTTGTCAAACCTCGCCCCCTCTCTAATCCCTGTGTACCAACGTGATAAAAGTAAAATTATAGAAAGAGATATGGTCATTATAAATTTCTAGTGTCAAACAAAGACACCAAATTGTTTCCGGTTGAAGACCGGTTTGTTTGTTGTATGTTGTATTTTTCATTCACTCACTTTTAACTGGCATGGCAAAGTGTTCACTACTTTTACGTTTACGTTCTATGTATGAGGAAAAGAAAAAGTTTGTTGCGGTTTGCGGTCGCAGAAAAGTTGTTATTCGTATAAAGTGCAATGTGAATCAATGTGATTATGCTTTTATACGTTATTGGTGAGTAAATCAAATGATTTTTCTTTTAATTTGAGCGTACAGAACGTTAGCAGTTGTTTACCAAAATGGCGGGTTCAATGGCTAAATATTTTAATAAAACCAAGGCAATTTAAGAAGTGTTATGTTCGTTCGAAACTGCTGAATGAAAAAATAATTGTATAAAAAGTGAATTTACAACTAGTCCGTACAGGATAGTTGTCCAAATCAATTTGATAAAATATGGCGCGGATTAGCGCGTTGCTACCGGCTGTCACTTTGCATTTATTTTGCAAGGATCATAGCGAAGATTATTGTGTTTTAAACTGTAATAATCAAAAGGCTTATGACGAAAATAAGTGTATTTCATCATGATAATATTATGCAGGATTGTTCGTGTGACGGAATCCGAAAAGAACGTTGGTGAAAATTGTGTGCCCCGGAGTCTACAAAAAAGTCAATATAATTTCACTTATCAGTGTATACTGATATAGATGCGAAGAAGGGACCTTTGAAGCTATGAAGTGTAAGTAGTTTACTAGTTTTACTACATAATAAGACAAAGAAAGATGTTTGTATTTGTGATAAATTGAATTAAAGTACTATTCACATCAAGTGCCATGAAAGATGGTAACAGAATATAATGTGATCATCATCAACCACCTATTACCGCCTACTGGTGAACATAGGCCTCTCCCAAGTACGCTATACCATCTATGGGCACTGTTTAAGGGAGGTTTGTTTTTTTTTTTTTCTACAGTCATGTATTACAGATGCTAAGGAGGACGATCGTTATGAATATGCATGACACTCAATTAATTAATTATTTTGAGTGATGGGTAATGCTTTCAATGTGTTTATAACAGAAAGTTGTTTGTGTGGCATTATTTTCTTAAATGTTTTACTAAGAAATGAAAACATTAACTTTTCTATTGAATAAATAATTATGGAATAATGAGAGGATTAAATGTTGTGAGGTTTTATCCAAAGTCACCACACTGAACAGACGGGTTGGTGACTGCAGCGTTTGCAGGATATGTGTTAAAATGGACTAATACATTCAATTTAACAATTTCAGCTGGAAATGAAAGGGGTTGGAAAAGGCGCTTAGAGCTCCTAAAAGAGGCAGTGTCTGCTGGATTAGAGAAATGCAAGTCTGCTAGTTGTGACACTTCGGCCACTGAACTATGTAGACTACGTACTACAACACAAAGATTTGTGGAAGAAATTCGACTTTTCATAAATAAAATGAGTGAAGCCGAAATAGAAGAATATACAAATTTACAATTAGAAGCTGAACTTCTCACATCAACCCCATATCCACCTCCTGTTTATGACAATCAGACCAAACTTCCGAAGCTTGAACTGCCCAAGTTCCGGGGAAATATAATTAAATGGATGGAATTCTATGATAGATTTAATTCGAGTGTGGACTCAAAGAATATATCTAATGCAGACAAACTAACATACCTTCAGGCATCTTTAGAAGGCGAAGCATTAGCAACCATCCGAGGATTAGACATAACTAATGAGAATTATTCAATAGCAATGCAAATACTTAAAGAACGTTATGGAAAACCTGGATCAGTATTGGATGCTCATTATGCAGCACTTATGGGATTAAGCCGAGCAACATCTTCAGCTAAAGACTGTCTAGAAACTTTTAATGAGATTGAAAGGCACCTTAGAGTACTTAAGTCCATGGGTGAAGATATAGGTCATAACAATTTGCGGATTATACTAGGTAAATTTCCAGATAACTTAACTTATGAACTCAAGACTAGAATTAAGACTGAAGAAGAGACTGTGGAGAAAATAAGGAAAGAATTGGAGCATATAATTACAGCAAGAGTGGCTACACGTGAGCAACAGCCAACTACAACAATAGAGACCCTGCATGTCAGAGAAAAGAAAGTTTTTAAAAGAAATAGGGATTTTAATTATGAGAAGAAAGACGAAAAGCTAAGTAACTATAAAAGGAGGAAACTTAACCCATGCATTTTTTGCAAAGGACAGGACCACTTCAATGATCAATGTAAGAAAGTTTATTCCGTAAAAGAAAGAAAGAAATGTTTAAGAGGTAAATGTTATATATGTTTTGGTGATCATATGGCGAGGGAATGCAGAAAGAAGAAACCATGTTACCACTGTAAAGGAAATCATAATTCAGCCATTTGCCCCAGAAAGGAAATAAAGAAACACTTTAACAATCCTAAAAATACTTCTACATTGTATACTAACTCTAGTGAAACTACAAAAGGTTCAATGACATTTCTGCAAACAGCTGTTACTATGATTCATGGAGAAAAATATAGAATATTGTTTGATACAGGAAGCCAACGGAGCTATGTAACAACAGAAGCAGCCCGAAAGCTTAATCTAAATATCATAGAAGACACAATTCTTACTGTATATACATTTGGATCTCAGAAACCTCAGGAAATTGATAGTCCTACAACAGAAATGAATTTGAACAATATTAAAATCAGGCTGAATATAATTCCATTCATTACCACTGAAGTTGAATGTCCCAAGGTCCCGGTAGTAAGAAGAGATATCGGCGATATTAAATTTGCAGACGATGGCTCTTCAGGGGCACAAATCGACATACTGATAGGGAATGACTACTACCACACATTCATTCACCCGGAGCGGATGCAGTATGATCACCACTTGTTTTTAGTAAAATCGGTCTTTGGATGGATCTGGTCGGGAGTTCAAACACAATATTCAAAAGATAATGATCAATTATCACTAGTTACCTACATACAGAACGACAATATAGAGTCAAAAAATGAAGTAGACTTGCCTCTTAGGCAAAGTTATGTTCATAAGTTATGGGACCTGGAAACCATAGGGATAGTAGACCCCCCTAAAGCTACACGCGATGATCAAGCTGTAGAGAAATTTAATAAAACCGTATTGTTTATCAATGACAGATATTGGATTAAATGGCCCTGGACAGAATATCCACCAGACCTTCCTGTTAATTACAGACTGGCCTTGGGAAGATTAGTGGGATTAATTCGCCGACTGGACCAATCAACATTGTATGAATATAATGAGATTATTCAAGAACAACTCAGAGTAGGCATTATTGAAGTAACAAGCCCTCCGTTGGATGAATTTGAACAGAATAATCCACCAGTGCATTATTTACCTCATCATATTGTAAAACAGCCAGGAAAGACAGGACGTATAGTGTATGATGCTTCGTCAAAAACAAAAGGAAATAATAGTTTGAATGATTGTATGTATAAGGGACCCCTGCTTCTGGAAGACTTAGTAGGACTGTTGCTTAGATTTCGAACACACAAATATGGCATTATGGCAGATATAGAAAAGGCGTTCCTGCAATTAGGAATTCAAGAACCAGACAGAGATGTGACGAGATTTTTATGGCTACAGAATATCACACATGGTCCTTCCACTACAAATTTAATGCATCTTAGATTCTGCCGGGTGCCATTTGGAATTGTATGCAGCCCGTTTCTGCTGGCTATTGTACTGAAACACCATTTAATGAAGCTGAATACAGAAGTGAGCCGAGATGTTGCCAAAAATCACTACGTAGACAATTTAATGACTGGAAAAGATACAACACAGGAATGTATTGAGTATCATAAAGAGGTGAAAACTATGTTTGAATCTTTGTCAATGAATATACGAGACTGGTATTCAAATAACAAAGAATTTATTAAATGTGTAGACAGAAACTTAATCGGAAAGAAGACAAAAAGGCAAACAGTTTAGGCATGGCTTGGGAATTAGATAGTGATACTCTGAGTCTAAATATTAAATTACAAGGAACAGGAACGCAAATAACTAAACGGGAAGTTCTACGTCAGATGGCGTCAGTATATGATCCATGCGGCTTTGCATCACCATTACTACTTCGCCCTAAACTTTTCTTGCAACGTCTATGGAAAGAAAAACTAGACTGGGACACTGTAATTCCTGAAAAGATGCAAAATGAATGGAAAGATATAAGTAAAGATTTGGAACAAACAAAATATATTGAAATACCACGTTGGTATGGAGTAAAATACCCCTTAGATAGCAAGGATTCAAAACAAGAATTACATGTGTTCACCGACGCATCTATGGAAGCTTACGCTGCAGTAGCATACCTAAAGATACAGCAACAAAATGACATTAAAGTGACAATGCTGATGTCAAAATCACGTCTTACACCTTTAAAAGATAGAGTCGTTCACACAATACCTCGCCTGGAGCTAATGGGAGTTTTAATTGGATGTCGTCTTTTGAACTGTATCAAAAGATCTCTAAATATTAACATTACAGGACAGTATATTTGGACAGATAGCCAAATAGTACTATGCTGGCTAAATTCAAATAGAGTGCTACCGCCATTTGTCACTGCAAGAGTACAGGAAATTAAAAGGACTGAAGATACAGAATTGATGTACGTACCAACGAAGCTAAATCCAGCTGATCTAGCCACGCGCCCATGTTTCAGCTTAAGAGAAGAAAAGAAATGGGAAAATGGACCAGACTATCTTAGAGAAGAAAGATCAAAATGGCCGAGGCAAACTAAAGAGCATGTTATGTTATTCAATGATAGTGAGCAACTAAATCAGAGAGATTTAGATTTAATAAAAGAAATACAGGCTAAACATTTCGCCAATGAGATGAATAAATCCACAAATCTATCTAAAGCATGGGGACTTTTCTTTGACGAAGGAATATTACGTTGTAGAGGTCGTTTTAAAAATACTGATTGGGCAGTGGGACAAAAATTTCCTATATTACTACCCAAAGACACAGAGTTTACAAGAGAAATAATAGAAAGAACTCATAAAAAACTACATCATGCCGGAGTCTCACAAACATTAGCAAATATAAGACTTACCTTTTGGATTCCTCATGGAAGATCACAGGTCCAGAAAGTCTTGAAGCACTGCAAACAGTGCAAGAAATATGGTGGGGGACCTTACCAGAAGCCACCTGCGCCTCCATTACCTATGGAAAGAGTAAACATCACTCCACCATTTACATATGTTGGAGTGGATTATTTAGGTCCACTTTTCGTACACGGAGAAAGTTCATCCGGTGAGCAAATGAAACGGTGGATATGTTTATTTACCTGTCTAGCCGTAAGAGCTATTCACTTAGAAGTAGTGAAAGATCTTTCTGCGGAAGAGTGTCTTTTAGCCTTGCGACGTTTTGTAGCGGACAGACGAGTACCTAAAAAGATCTTGTCAGACAATGCAGCAAATTTTAAACTTACCGCAGATGTCCTGAAAAGCGAATACTGCATTGAAAATAAAATCGAATGGCAGTTCATTCCAGAATTGGCGCCGTGGTTTGGCGGAACATACGAGCGTATGGTAGGACTCGTAAAACATTGCTTAAAGAGAACTATTGATAAACATCTTTTGACAAATAGCCAACTGACTACAATAGTAAAAGAAGTGGAAGCGGTTGTAAATGCTAGACCTCTTACAGCCGTATCAGCTGACCTGGAACATGTTCTTACGCCGTCGGATTTTTTGTGCGCCGGAGGGCTTCTAGAGATGATGAACCTAGATCCGTCTACATCTACAATGACAGTTTCATCAACTAAAAGAAACTTAGTAGAAGGATGGAAAAAAGGACAATGTTTGCTAGAAGAATTTAAAAAAATGTTTCAGAACCAATACTTGGCGTCTCTGAGAGAAAGATCTCTCATGTCTAAAAAATGCTGCAGGGGTGCAACTAATGCATTACCTAAAGAAGGGGATCTTGTGCAAATAAAAGAAAATGCTCCGAGAGTGAAATGGAAAGTGGCAAAAATATATAAATTAATTGAAAGTAAGGATGGATTATTTCGGGTTGCTATTGTAAAATTGTTAAATGGGGACACGCTGCGGCGGTCTATCACTCATTTATATCCCTTGGAAATAGATGCAGAGGGTGAAGCCCATGAGCTACAGATTGAAAAAGAACAGGAAGATTTAAGAAATGTAAACGAGGTACAACAACAAGAGGCAGACTTGGATAATAATATAGACAGTGAAAACCCGGAGGAAGAAAATAGAAACGAAGAGATTGTCACAAACGAGAAAGGGGAGGAAGAAAAAGAAAATGATGAAGAGAAGGATAATGAAAAGGATAAAGAGAATGAAATAGAAGAGGAAAAAGGGAGAGATGTGGGTGAGGATGAAGACGCCAGGAGGCAAAAAGGAAGAAGGAAGGCAGCGAAAGGAGCAGAAATAAAAATGAAAGAGTGGTTGAAATTACTTTTTGTAAAAGACATAATTTAATTCTGACACAAATAAATGTGGGCACTTAATTAGATTTGTTTGATTGTGTTTCTTCTCTTGGGCGGGGAGTGTCGCGAAATGCGAAAAGTTCTGCGTTAAACGAAACGCAGCTAGAAATGGTCAGGTTGGTATGAGAGGGGAGCAGGGGGAGGGGTTGGCGCGGGAGACGACGTGAGGAGTCGAGCGACAACAAAAATGTAAAAAGGATATGCCTTGCTGAGGAAAAGGCTTCTTGGAGCGGGAGTAAGTGACGCTCCGTCCAGTGATTGAGCTATGTGGTAAGATGACTCTGGAGACTTGGTAAGTTTTCTTTGTATACCATATAAATGAACATGTGAACATGGGAATCTTTAAATGTGTACGTCTGGTGGAAAGGGGTGGCTATTGGGGAGGCAAAGAGAGGCCACTTGGGGGGACAAGGTCCCTAACTAAAAAGATCATCTGATTTGATGATACAGAATAATGTATAGCACGATGTAATGTAGAAAAACATCACACCATACACACACATACAGACTTCCCACTGAACTAGGCATAGAAATTACGCTTAGTTAGGGAACTTTGCGACAGGGGTGTTATCTATGTATATTAAATGTATTTAAAAATGTCCATAACACAATTTCTTAATGAGAACTCCTTATGAGTTAGATAATTTGGTGTGATTGTAGGAATTTATTATTATTATTATTATTATTTTCAGTGTTAATCAAATATTTTATTGAATAGGTATGATAAAAATTCAAAGTTTTAGCTCAAGACTAGCATGTTTCTTCTCATCACTTTCTGAAACACTTTGCATTCAGATATTTTTAATAATGTCCGTTTTTTTATGTCCATCGCAACATGAAGTAAATAACAAAACTCTAAAGTTACATCCGTACACACACTTCGTTAACATTTAATGCTGAATCTGCATGCGCGCACTGTTAGACCAAGAGTCAACATGTTTGATATGAACGCAAATAGGACAAAGTTAATACCCCCAAGGGTCTTTTTTAACGAAACAGATACTTACCAAAATATGTTTTTAAATTTTTGTCTGTCTGTCTGTTGTCCGCGTTTCACGCAAAACTACTGAACCGATTTTTATGAAACTTTTTTTGTTATATAGCTATTGTCCTCGCCATATCGGATCAAAATATCTGATGTGGAACCATAGCAGTCCAGCCAAACTATTCTCATAGGTTGGGTAGATATAAAATACCGCCTTAAGAAAAATTGTTAAACGTGATGAGCATTTTTTATTGCCATACAAATATTGAAGGTCTGGTAGTCCCCGCGAGCGAAGCCGCGGGCAGCCGCTAGTATTGACCTGAGTATTCAATAAAACGATTTAATAGGTAAGTAAGTACTCAATTCTGTTTATCAAAATGCATGTTTTTATTAATATGATTGCAAAAAAATTACAAGTGAGTAGAGTATAGCGTTCAACTCCTGGCTCCTGGTCTGTGCGATGTGCATCATGCCTTCCCACGCTTGCGACATTATGACGCAAGGTTTCTTTGAGCATGTTCATTCATTGTACTCGTAAGAAAAAGTGAAAAATATGATTTTAATGTGTGGAATCAGTGGATAACATAAAATGTAAGTAAGTATATTTTATCCTTTTTGTGTAGATTTTGAAACTGGGTTTGTACTATATTTTATTATATGACTGCGATAGTAATATGCGTCATACATTTTCGTAGTGAGTAGGTGTACCTAAATTTAAAATTGGTGTTTAAAAAGATCCATGCATAGATTCAATCAAAATTATATCATGTAAATGTACCAACACACAATAATAAAAAAAAATATTGTGTCCGAGTCTGAGTAATAATTTTAGGTGAAATTAGGGCAGAAGCCTCGGTTTTGGTTTATGCCCTGGTTTGACCACTTTTTGCTCTAAAAGTTTTCTAAATACTTAACTTTTCGTCATTTTCGACATTGGGAATTAAAATAAGTTATATTATGGTATTATTAAATATTTGTTTTGCAATTGATTGGTTTCTAGCACATTAGAATATATTGATTTAACCTGGGTTTGGTTTTGATTTTTTGCTATTACAAAGTTTGGTTATAATTATCAATAAGTGGCTTAAGCCAAGGCATTTGGCACGTAGCGCACATTTTGTGTTAAATACAAAAATCTATTTCTTTTTTTTTATTTTTATTGAAAGATGTACCTTTAAAAATTGATAAGTTCTCAATAATTTAAGATATAATTTTTGTGTTAAATACCCTAGACCATTTAGCACTTAGTGCTTTAAGTGAAAAACATCCACAGGGGTCTCCTGTATTTTTCTCAAAATCTTTCTTATTGATATTTCTGGTTGGTTTTAGCTTTTTCATATTTAAATTTAATGTTATATACGGCCTAATGTCTTTAACGACTTAAATATATTATAATTCGCTCTAACATTAAATTAAATATCGAATACCTACAATTAAACAGACCTGCGGTACTTACGTAAATCGTAAAATTAACAGTATGTACGTTACATTTTTTCAGGTACCTACTGTTCCACTGACCTACATTTTAAGGACTAATACGTAAATTGTTACGCATAAAAACGCATCACTAATAATTACGTAAGTATCAGGTGAGATTTAGGTACATTGTTTTAATTATTATATGCATTCCATAGCCTTAGTTTTCATTGTTCTTCTCTATTTTCAGACTGTGAGCAAAAAACTGCGCCATCCAGAATATAATATCAAAACCACAAGAAACTTCAACATGAAGAACGTCAGATGTTTTTCGCCAAAAAGAACTCCCAAAAAATATTTATCTTAGTAACCTATTGTATTTAATAAATGACGATTCTGCGAGTGTTTTATTTCACTTTATTTTATCTTTACATAATATAGCGATATTGACTAGGTAAAGGTAAAATAAAGCCAAGGTAATGGTATGTTTTTCAAGGTAATGGTATGTTTTCAAAGGTTATGCAAAAATGGTAACGCTAATAGTAAATTTGGTAAGTAAATAATAAAACACATAGGTACCAGGTTGCTAAGTATTAGGGAGCCACTTTCGGTGAGAGAATCTTACCACGGGTCTCTCGGTAGATACTTACCATGGGTCTACAGCCGAATGTGTTAGGCAGAACATTCAGTGAAAGAATCTTACCATGGGTCTGGAGCTGAATGTGTTAGGAAGGACATTTGGTGAGAGAATCTTACCACGGGTCTCTCGGTAGATACTTACCATGGGTCTACAGCCGAATGTGTTAGGCAGAACATTCAGTGAAAGAATCTTACCATGGGTCTGGAGCTGAATGTGTTAGGAAGGACATTTGGTGAGAGAATCTTACCACGGGTCTCTCGGTAGATACTTACCATGGGTCTACAGCCGAATGTGTTAGGCAGAACATTCAGTGAAAGAATCTTACCATGGGTCTGGAGCTGAATGTGTTAGGAAGGACATTTGGTGAGAGAATCTTACCACGGGTCTCTCGGTAGATACTTACCATGGGTCTACAGCCGAATGTGTTAGGCAGAACATTCAGTGAAAGAATCTTACCATGGGTCTGGAGCTGAATGTGTTAGGAAGGACATTTGGTGAGAGAATCTTACCATGGGTCTCTCGGAAGATACTTACCACGGGTCTTCAGCCGAATGTGTTAGGCAGAACATTCAGTGAAAGAATCTTACCATGGGTCTGGAGCTGAATGTGTTAGGAAGAACTGAACGGATGTAATCCGTAGAGTATTATTGGGCATTCTGCCGACCGGAGCGAGCGCAGCGAGCGATCGGAAGCGAAGCGGACGACCACCGGGGGGCAGAATGCCCAATAATACACTACTTATGATAAATCGGTTAGCCTTATGCAATCATATCTATGTGAAAGAACACAAAAAAGTAGTTATCAACAAAACTGAGTCTACTGGAGCCCCTATCAACATGGGCGTACCCCAGGGGTCAATACTGGTCCCTTTTGCTGTTTTTAATTTATATAAATGACCTTCCTTTTTAAGCAAAGAATTTATGCAAGACAGTGCAATTTGCTGATGACACTTCCTCTAGTCTTTAAAGTTGACAGAGGTAATAATTGTTCTGACGAAGTAAATAGTACTTTATCGAAAGTTGCGCATTGGTTTCATAGCAATAATCTATTCTTTTACCATGGTACCATTAGACAGTACCATTGCTGGTACTGTGGCAATTTCTTTTTGCCGTGGTACCATCAATTAATCTATCATTAAACTCGAAAAAAAAACAAAATGTGAAAAAAAAATCCCTGCCAAATGTAAGACAGGTTGATATTCACATAAAATTGGATGACAATGTAGTAGAATTAATTAACAGTACTCAATTTTTAGATATAACATTAGATTATCGACTTCAATGGGACCCTCATATTGAAGCCTTGGCCGGTAGACTCAGTTCTGCGGCATTTGCTGTTAAAGAAATAAGGCTCTTAACCGATATTGAAACGGCAAGGTTAATCTATTTTAGCTATTTTCAGAGTGTATTGTCCTACGGCCTATTACTTTGGGGTTCAGCAGCTAACATCGAAAGTATTTTTGTGCTTTAGAAAAGAGCTATTCGCGCCATATACAAACTTCGGCCAAGAGATTCTTTCAAAGAAATCAACATATTAACTGTTGCAGGACAATACATAATAATATATGAGAATATGGTATATGTGAAGAAGTATCTCAATACATTTGTAAAACGTAGCAATATACATCAATTCAAAACAAGAAATAAAAATAAGATTACCGTTCCAAGGATTCGACTTGAAAAAACAAGAAGTTCGTTTTTGGGGAAAAGCGTAGCTAGTTTTAATAAAGTTCTACAGAATTAAGTAGAGCTGCCTTTGCACAAAATTTTAACATATAGTTGTGTTGCTGTCGCTTCGGTATTAATTTTTAATTAGTACAAATATTTCAGCATATCGCATAATATTTAAACAGAAAAAAGAACCTGAAGTTAGGCAAGTTTTTACGTTTTTTACCCATTTTTGGAGCACAAGGGATATGATGCGTACATGGCGAAAAATAGTGACAATGAAAAATAAAGATATTTTAAAATGATTAATGAAAAAAGGTTTTTTTAAAGTGGCTGATTTATAAACTTACGTGGCAAGTTTACATTAGTAAACAAAGTATCAATTATTTCAGTTGCGCTACATTTTGTTTAAACAAATTCGACGATCTCCGTGGCCGATTGGTGTACGCACCGGTTTTCTAGGTGCCACTATCTCTGAGGTCCCGGGTTCGATTCTCGGACGGGTAAATGTCGAAAACTAACTTTTAGATATTTTCTTGTATCTGGGTGTATGTGATCGTTGCTTCCAATTTTCAATGACACAAGTTATTGTATTATTTGATATTATCATTTTTGGTATTGGAATAATATGTATTTTATTTTATTTTTTTGTACTTAAACAGTATTTTTATTTAAGTGTTTTTTTATATACTTATTGATTTATATTATATGATAGCGTGATTTTATATAAACGGTATACTTATTTAAATATTGATTATTTTGATTAAGTAAAAAAGTATTAGATGATGGGCTAGTATGAGTTATTTATATTTTTTCATAATAAATTATAAGTTTTATTAATTTGATTGGAATAAATCTGAAAATGTACCTACTGGTTAGAGCAGTATACATTATTAATTTTTTTCAGTGTAATTTGTAGCAAATGTTGTAGTTTTGCCTGCGAAGATCATTTTGATAATGGATATATTATCGAAATGATTAAGAGATAGAAAATAAATATAAATAGCTGCTGCTGTGTTCTGCATTTTGAAGAATCGTTTGAAGTGACTATCTTTGTTAAAAAAAGCTTTTTTTACTACATACGAATAATATCTAAGATCTACTCTTCCTACAAATCGACGTTTACAATAAATATTCATTAATAATTCTTCTTGTATTCTACATAATATAATTTCCTTAGTAAAAGCGCACATAGGTGATATTTTAGATGTAAATAGAATGCGCGCTGCATGCCGCGTCTACACGTATTTCTCAGTCTACGAGAGTGCCGCGGCCGGAGTCTTACCGATCCCAGCACCCCCTCGCTTGTGTAAGCAACGGCCATCGACGATATTTTTTTTACCTATGCTATATCCTTAAGATTATGGGTCAGGTATTACAATAAATAACTCAATAATTAATATTCATTTTCATTTATTCAAGTTATTATAAAGCCTTTGTGATTTGAAGGATTGCCAATTCATTGTTACGCTGACTACCCTTGTCGATATGCTGAAGTACTTCCTTACTATTAGTACTCCACTTTTGCAGTTGAAATCCTCTGGAACTCATTAACTCATTCATTTCATCATATACTCTTTTAGCTTCTGTTTCCGTGTTACACCCTATCATTAAATCGTCGATATTAAAGTCCTGTTTTGTAATTTCTGCTGCTATTGGAAACTTAGATTTTTCTTCTTCAGCTAGTTTCTGGAGTGTTTTGACTGCAAGGTAAGGTGCACAAGCCGTACCAAATGTGAGAGTCAATAACTTAAAAGTGTTGTAGTGGCATATCTGGAAAAGGTCTCCAGAGTATTCTCTGAAAATTGGTGTCCTTTACATTTACACGTACTTGCCGGTACATGTTTACCAGATCCGCCATCAAACATATGCGATAAGTCCGCAATCTCATAATTAAGTGTCGCAAGTCTTGTTGAAGCTTTGGTCCCTAACTACTAAGAGGTCGTCATTCAACGAGACACCATTAATGCCCTTGCTAGATGCATTGAAAACAACGCGGACCTTTGTTGTTTCTTTGTCATCGCGAACAATCGCGTGGTGGGGGAGGTACACAGCCTTCGAATAATCCAAATCATCTTCTTCAACAAGTTCCATGTGATTTAAGCTCACGTACTCTTCTAAAACTTTTCTAAATTCTTGATACCCCCGACAAAGGACCTTTACGCAATCTGGAATATAATATATGATCAAACGAACTTGCAAGTGAAGTTCGATCGATATTATATGAGTACGCTTCATTCGAAGATATATTTACCACATTGTAGTCCTTCTACCCTGCAGGCAACTTCGCACGTATTATTTTAAGACATTCATTTGACTAAAATGTCACCTCACTGACTACGGTTTTCTGATCGTCATTTTTTAGAGTAAACAGATAAGAAGCATAAAATTTGTATGGGTGTTGGGAGGGTGGGAGTATATATCTTCGAATGAAGCGTACTCATATAATATCGATCGAACTTCACTTGCAAGTTCGTTTGATCATATATTATATTTCGTCGCTTCATTCTTCAGATATATTTACCACATTGTAGATGTTTAGAGTAATAAATTTTGTGTAGATAATTATTAATCATTTTTATTGGTCATTTTTATTTATTTTTCACAAAACGATTTTTTAACAAAATAAAGTATTTTAAGTTATGCATGTACTATTAAATCACCATTATTCGTTGAATCATAATTTCTTATAATCATTACATTATTGAGGTCCCAAAGAAAGGACTGATCTCGCAAAAGTGCCTTTGTCCGCTAACGGACGATGGTAGAATTTGGCAAAATTCTGGGAGTTAGTGCTCCAACCCGCTGCTTTCCTAATGGCGTCTACTGTTAAGCCAGAAGCTCGCGCCGCAGAGGTGGAGGCGTGGCGCGTGCTGTGCGCGCCGAACCTGGTCACATCTACGCCGCTCACTTCCAACACTTGCTTTATCCATCTACTGATGGATTGAGCAGATGCTGGTCTGTATGGTCGCTTATAAGTGAGAATGAGACGGTCTGCCGACTCCGGCCTTAATGAGTTAGTTACGTGAACATAGTCCTCCAGTACAGTAGCAGGACAAATCGCGCGATTTTCGTTAAAATATGGGAGAACTAAAACTGGTTGGTCCCGTCCGGCTGCAGATGTTTTGATTGCGTCTGTGATACCAATATTTATACCCGATACAGACATTTTTATATTTTTAGTTCTTATTAGGGAAAGAGTTTGCACGCGGTGTCCCGTACATAATGCTAGAAGGATAACTAGCTTTTTGGTAAGTTTTTCTATAGGGAGAGACCGGTTGGGTATCCAAGTAGCAATCATATTTAAAACTATTTGCGGATCCCAAGTGTTTGTATACTTAGGTACGGCTGGTCGCAGTTTATAGGCATCCTTTAGTAATCTTTTAACTTGATCACTATTGACTAATTCGGTTCCTAAAAGCAAAGATAAGGCGCAACGGTGACTATTTAAGGAGCCATACGCGGATCCTTTATTAAATTGTTCTGTCAAGAATAATATCACTGAGGATAATGTAGCAGCGTAGGGATTCAATCTGTTAGTTACACAAAAATGCCACCATAATTTATAAGTTACATTGTACTGGAGGAATGTGTTCTTTGCAATTGATGCCATTGTTAGGTCTAAGGCGGGATTTGGTGTTCCTCTTGAAGCAAATGCTGTCCTGAGAGCAGAGTCGCAGCCAGGGTAAATGGTCTCGGATCCAGGGGGAGAGTCCTGGAAAAGGACGATATCGTATATGAATTAGGTTTAAAAAATAAAATATTTGCTTTTCGTATGCTATTTAGTATGGGAAACCATGGTTGTGATGGCCAATACGGAAACACCAGAATACCTGTAGCTTTTTCACTAATAATTTTCTGAATACATTTTAGTATAAGTGTGAAGGGGGGAAAAGCGTAAAAGAACTCATCACTCCAATTTAGCGTAAACGCATCTACACTGCACGCGTCGGGGTCTCGTTTCCAGGAAACGTATTTTTCACATTTAGCATTGGTGCGAGAAGCGAATAAGTCTATGGTAGGTTTTCCAAAACTTCTTACGACACGCTTGAATTCTAATTCGGTTAACTGCCATTCTATGTCGGGATTTATTTTTCTCGATTCATAATCAGCAATTGTATTTTCTTTGGTATTAATGTACGATGCAAATAACCATATATTCCGCTCTTCGCACCACTGCCAAATGGTTCTACTTAAGTCACTCAGGTGGGGAAACTGAACTCCTCCCATCCTATTAATATAGCTAATTGCTGTTGTATTATCAACACGCAATAGTATATTTCTCCTGACTAAAGTATGAGCGAAGCTTTTTAAAGCGAGGAAAATTGCAAGCAGTTCTAGATAATTTATATGACAATTTTTTTCGTTATCTGTCCACCCCCCGTTAACGCGCTCCTTACCACAACAAGCTCCCCAGCCAGTTTTCGAAGCATCAGTAAAAATTTCGAGGTCAAATTCAGGAATCGCTAAAGAATTTTTAGTAACGAGAATATTATTTGCCCACCATTGTAAATCAGGTAGGATAAAATCTGAAAGAGTTATCTTTGCTTCGTAATTACTGTGTTTCGCAAGTGCAAGGTATTTTAATCTTTCAAGCCTTTTGGTATAAAGCCAACCATATTGCACTGCTGGGCAAGCTGAGGTGAGTACTCCATTTAGATGAGCAAGATCCCTAATCGTACATACAGGTAATCGAGAGTACTTTAGTACTAAATTATTGATATTGGAGCGTTTATCATCAGTAAGTGATATTGTCATATGCATGGAGTTATACATAAAACCCAAAAATTTACAACTTTGCTTTGGGATTAACGAACTTTTTTCTTTGTTTACTACAAAACCCAAGCAATAAAGTAACTGTAAAGTCTCGTTAACATTGTAAAGGCATTCAGCATAGCTATCCCCAATACAAAGTAGGTCATCAAGGTAAATAACTGATTTGTGGCCTTTTTGCCTTAAATGAGTTATAACTACCTTCATAATTTTGGTAAAAGTTCGTGGGGCAGATGAAAGTCCATAGGGCATAGCTTTAAATTCATATAAAGTTTCTTTCGAATTTTGGCCATAAAATTGAAATCTCAAAAATTTACGGTGTTCCGGATGTACGGGAACCATTAAATAAGATTCTTTCAGGTCAATAGTAGCCATAAAACTGTTATTAGTAATCATTTTTGATGCAGTCCTATGGTCTTCCATCTTAAAATGAGATGGAGGAATAAATTTATTTAGTTGTTTTAGATTCAGTATGAATCTATGACCACCATTAGGTTTTGATGCTAAAAAGATGCTAGACAAGAACTGATGCTTATCAGGTTCGCATTTTTCTATCGCACCTAGCTCAATTAAATTACGAATTGCTAGAAACATTTCTTGTTTCTCTTTACAAGACAGTGAATTACGGGAAGGAATTGCGTTCTGATATACTTTACAATCAAATGGTATTTTATAACCAAAACGTATCCATCTTAAAACAACTGAATTATCAGTAACACGTAGCCAACATTTATAAAATGCTGCAGCCTGCCAGCATGTACCTGGGACACTGTTGAATTTAAGCACGCTTGTTGTTCGAGGACGGTGGCGGGCGGCTCGATGTCGACGGTGCGGAGCGCCGGTACGAGCGAGACGTCGTCGGCATCATCGTCGGTGTCCTGTATGCTGACGTGCGCCCCCCCCTGCTCGAGCGGGGAGGGCCTGACCAGTTTCCCTGGTAGCGAGGGGGTAAACGCTGGGTTGATGTACTAGGCATGGCTGATGTTGACGGCTTCGGTATTACGGGTTTTTTAATTTGCATACCCTGTTTTTCAATAGCCCTAGAGGCTTTAATTTTTTCCGAGAGTTTCGAACCAAACAGAGTTTCGTCTCTGTCTTCGTCTTTAATGACGGAGAGAAAGGACTTTTCCAAACCGGGCGTGATTAATTTCGTTCGTATTTGAGTTTGCGTGAAATGTAAATCACTAAGTATACGACATCCATCCGATAAAATTTTTACTGCCTGTATTTTGTCATCCCCAGTTAAAAGTAAAGTCATAGCACGGCTTATAGCCGTTATACCTAGGCCAAGTTGGTCCTGGTTAGTTTGCAGTTTTTTATCTCTATTTCTAACTAAATCAGATACTGCAGCTGCTAATTCGACATTCAAGTTGGGTGCTTTTAGCAACTTGCAATTCTCGGGGAAAGCATACTGTGATAACATTTTTTCACGGGATTCTTGTGGTACACCTTTTTTCAGAATGGGTAACCATCGTTGAGCCAAATTATGATGGATGTTAGGTCCATAAACTGGGACGTCATTAGCAGCCTCGCCTAAAGCCTGTAGTAGCTCGGGATCGAGCTCCGGCGGTTGCTCTTCACTGGCCTCTGGTACTGTTTGCATAATGGCTTCATCTGCATTTTGCAGTGATAAAGGTGTCGTTGTAGGTATATCATTGTGCTCCAAGACTTGTGCTCCGTTATCTGATCACAAGAAGAAAAATTTTATTTATTGTGGGTAATTGTGAAATTAATTAAAATAATCTATATATAATTTTTACGCACAAGATTTATTTAAGTATGTAACACAATGATTCGGATAGAACGACAACCTTTTAAAAGTCACATAAACCGTCGTGTTGACCCTCGGTCAACCACCAGGTGATTTTTAGCATCTCACTATTCCTTCGTGTTAACCCGCAGTTAACCACCAGGAAAGCTTACAGATGTCGGCGTTGTGTTTTGTAGGTATCACTTTTACACTGTTAATATTACTTAATGTATAACTTACCCGAATTTTCTTCAGAGTCTGACGATGATGAATACACAATAACACGTCGACGTTTATTACACTTTTGTTGTAATTTAACGATTTTTGCATTATAGTAATCTATTTTTTCCGCTGCATTTCGTTTAGGCATGATTTTAAAATCTTGCGACGAGTTTGACTAGACACTTGTGCTCGTTGCCGCGCACGATAAAATAATGACGATCAGAAAACCGTAGTCAGTGAGGTGACATTTTAGTCAAATGAATGTCTTAAAATAATACGTGCGAAGTTGCCTGCAGGGTAGAAGGACTACAATGTGGTAAATATATCTGAAGAATGAAGCGACGAAATATAATGACAGTTCGGAAGCTGTATATACTTAGGATCTTAATGAAAAAACAATCGGAACTTCCATACGATCCTCATCTAAATAATAACAAAAGACGAAAAGGCAAAGTTTGCACTGTCCCTACCTGCAGTACGAGTTCCGCTCAACACCATTACTATTACCTAGGTGGATTTATTTATAATAAAGTTAATGCCTGGTTATCCATTTACGCACTCCCTAAACATAAATGTAAAATTAGTCTGGTAAATTGGTTAGGAGAACTAGATTACTACGAAACTGAGAAAGTTATATATTTTACTAATGCTTAATGTATCGTTTCATCTAAGTATTGGGTTTATTATAATTAGTTCAATAACTTTTACGCAAGTATTGGGTTTTTTATTTTATTTTATTTTTTCAGAGTTGTTTTGTTCTTTGGTTTTGGATATTTATGAATGTATTATGAATGTATTTATATGTAATAAATATATAAATATATACTTAGTTAAGTATAAAAGTAAATAAATATTATATTTTTATAGTCTTACTGTTATACAGTTTTATGCACAACGTACCTACATTGTTTTTTACCATTGTAAGCTGCTTGTTACTTGCTTTTGTGCCTGTATTGATTGTTCACGCCGCGATAGCCGGGCCGGGCGACACGCCATGCGCTCGGCCGGGCCGCGTGTAGGTTAGTTCGCCGCCAAGCGCCGTCCGCGCAACCCGCACTGAGTTCGCCGTGTTCTACCCGTGCTGTGACCGAGATTTCGTTTTGCACCTACTAGGGCTCCGGTCGGGGTACGGACTTGTGACCCGTGTGTGTTCGCTTTGAAAAGCGCCGGGAAAGTTTTAGCTGCCTATTAGGGCATTGTGTAGTTATAAGGGTGTTAGCTGTAAGAGTTTCCCATCGGGGTTGACTGAGGATCGTTTGGCCCGGCGCGCGCCGGCGAGACAGCGACCAGCACCCCTGGATTACGGACACTATATTCTAGTAAGGTAGGTTTAGCTTAAGTAATCTTAATTTTGCATGAGAAACCTTCGTTTCAATAAACTGTGGAACACAGTAGATGTGGTCATCACAATTGTGCGTGATCATAATTTTTGGTAGCAGAGCTTAGTTCATATAATTAATTTTCATATTAAAATTAACTACATAAAATTTCATAGTAAAAATAAAAAGCGTACCTAAAAAGAGTACCTAAAAATTATTTTTTTTTGTTGAAATCTTGAGGGTATTTGAAGATCCCGAGACGATTTGAAGTACTAAGAAATTGTTCTAGTAAATTCTCGAAGCGAATGTTTCTCACTTGGTGGATCCGATAATAGATAGACACTTATATAATTGTTGTCACATACTAGTGATTTGATACGAGTTTACTCGCCTAGATGTGTATATTTTTTTTTGTGTGTCCGGATTTATTTGACGAATAGTTTCGTTCGAAAGTGTTGTTTATTAGTACCACATACTAGTGTTTGTTCCGAGTCCGCTTGCCTAGTTAAAAAAGTGGAACTAGTTTTAATTATTAGTAGTATTAAATTACGAGTATTATTATTAAAAATAGTTTTGTTTTTGTTTGTTGATAACGGTTTAGTAGTTGATTTGCGAGGTATGCCATACCGTTAATCCTATACGTTTTGTTTATACCGTTATATTGTTAGCCCTTGAAATTGGTAAGTTGTTAATAATTTATGAAAATAGTAGGGTCCGTGTATGTCGTCCGAATTTTAATTGTGTTTTATATTATCGTGACGCGACCTATTTCTATTGTTTTTTTGTTGATGTTTACCACTTTTATATTTCTTTGTTTGCTTTGTTTATTAAACGGAATATAAATGGCTCCTACGAATCCGACCTCCGTATCCAGGGCTGGCATCCAAGGAGTTTTGCGTTGGCTTGCTTGTGCGGTCACATTAATCGACCGAGCCGACCGGGTAGGCGCGTTGCTAGCTCGGTATGGCGGGCTGGCAGCTCGGCTGCAAGACCTGGAGCGCCACGCCATGGAGTGTCGCGCGTATTATCTGGAGAACCCCCCAGCTGATGATGCCGTGTCGGAACAGCTGGAGCAGGATGTAGCCCAGGCCTATGAGCTGGCTGACCAGTTCACGGAGGCGGCTGAGAGGGCCCTGGCTGTTCGGAAGGGGGAGCCGGTTTTGAGCGGGGAGGTCAAACCTACCCCGACGGCGTTGCTAGGCCGATTGCCTACCTTGGAGATTCCCACTTTTAATGGGGATCTGTCAGCCTGGATGGGCTTCATTAACCTGTTTGACAGCTTAGTGGATTCACGACGGGACTTATCCCCTAGTGAGAAGTTGGCCTATTTGCGCTCCTCCCTGCGAGGAGAGGCCAGCGCGGTAATCCAGCACCTGCTCATCAGTGACGACAACTACCAGGTGGCTCGCCAGCTTCTGGTTAGCAGGTACCAGAATGTCCGGTTACTGGCGGACACCCACGTGGCCACGATTTTGGCCCTCCCGCGAATCACGCGGGTACACCTGTTACGGAGGGAGTTGCTGAACCCGCTACTGTCAGCGGTCAACTCCCTAAGGCGATTGGACCTGCCGGTGGATCAGTGGTCCTTTATACTGCTGCACATAGTCCTCGCCAAATTGCCCGCTGAAATGAAGGGGCGTTTCGAGCAGAGGTACGGAGGCGACAGCGCCTCGTATCTCCCGCCCTTCGCGGACCTCCTTCGTTTTTTGGAGGACGAATGTAGGGTGACGGACCACCTGGAGCCCGCCCCGGTTCCAGGTGTTGGTCGTATGGTGGCGGCGAGGGAACAGCCCCGTCGCCCGACCAATCGCTATGCTGCCTTCCAGCAGTCCCCTCCCCCCGCACCGAGTGAGCGGTGCAGGTATTGCAG
Source organism: Crambus lathoniellus (assembly GCA_949710035.1). Classification (NCBI taxonomy): domain Eukaryota; kingdom Metazoa; phylum Arthropoda; class Insecta; order Lepidoptera; family Crambidae; genus Crambus; species Crambus lathoniellus. The sequence goes on along the minus strand of OX453316.1, from coordinate 23,893,777 downwards.
GGGAGATAGGCATGTGGTGCACGAATGTGCCAAATTTAGAGGCCTCCGCCCAGAGGGACGGAGGGCCGTTGCGAAACAGCGCCAATGGTGCTATAGGTGTTTGGGGGGACACATGCAGTCGGCGTGTCCCCAGACCGAGGATTGTCGTCTTTGCGGAGGGAGGCATCACCCCCTCCTTTGTTTGGACCGCAAGGACGCCGGGAGCGACCGGGGTTCGAATTCCTCGCGCACGGGCGGGGGCCCGGCAGCCCGGAACCGGTCCCCTAGAGATTCGGCGGGGCTTAGCCCCCCCGTTCAGTCCCCCCCGGAGAGGGGGAACTATAGGAGAGACGCCCCCGCCACGGGCGGGGGTAGGGGGGTACCACAAGAGTACGCCACGATGGCGATGGGCACGGGCCCTATTTGCTACTCCCCCCCCCCTAATGGAGAGGCCTCGATTGGGGTACTATGTACCGAGGCACGCCCCACACGGGTATTACCCTGCACCTAGGAGTGCTGTTGGTCGGGGCCAGTATGTACCCGATTGGGACCCGCTCGCCCGGTACGAGCGTCCCACATTTGGCGCGCCGACTCAGGCGCGAGGGGGACAAGTACCCCCCCAAAATTTTTAATGGCGCCCCTGTCGGACCCAACCACCCCTCCGGAGCTTGTGCTGTTGCCAACAGCCTCCGTGAATGTTTGGGGACCTAAGGGCAATGTTGTCACGGTGCGTGCCCTTTTGGACTCAGGTGCCCAGGGGTGCATAATGTCCAGGTGGCTTGTCCGACAGCTGGGTCTTTTGCTTGTGCCGCATCACGAAGCGGTACGGGGGGTGGGAGACTCGCGGATCCCTGATCCGATTGGTCGAGTTGAGTTCTCCTTCTCCCCCCACTTCACGCCAAGGCCGAAGATCGGTGCTTCGGCGATAGTTTTCGATAAGGTGGTTGGACCACTCCCGCAAGTGCGAGTGCCGCCATCCACGATTGAGCTGACGTCTGGACTGGCTTTGGCTGATCCTTCCTTCCACCGACCGGGCCCAATACACTTGTTGATTGGTGCGGATGTCCTCGGTCGTGTACTGTGTGGAAGCAAGCGAGTTTTGCAGACAGCCGATCTTGTCGCCTTGTCCTCGTCGCTGGGTCATGTGGTGATGGGAAAGGTACCACAGACACCAGAGACCCCGTCGGTAGACCGCCAGACCATTGTCGGTTCTACTTTGTCCGACGTTCTCCAAAAGTTTTGGGAGGTGGAGGAACCCCCCACTGCCAAGCGGTTGGATCCGTTAGCCGAGGAGTGCGAATTGTTCTACCAGAACAACACTGGGCGCCTCCTCTCGGGTCGCTTGATTACCCGCTTGCCCTTCTTGGCGGTACGCCCTCCTTTAGGGAGCTCCCGACCGATGGCCGAGAAGAGATTGTTGTCCATGGAGCGTAGGATGGCCAGGGATCCCGCATTCAAGGAGAAGTATATAGACTTCATGCGGGAGTATTTGGACCTTGGGCACATGTCCATCTCGCAGTTGGACTGGCGTAATGTGGAACATTACTTCCTGCCACACCACGCTGTTTTGAAGACTTCCAATGGGAAGATCCGCGTGGTCTTTGATGGATCAGCACCCACGTCAACCGGAGTGTCGTTGAATCAGTGTCTGCATGCGGGGCCGAAGTTGCATCACGATGTCTGTGATGTTTTGACCAACTTCCGCCGGCACGCTGTCGTCTTTGTGGCCGATATCCGCATGATGTTCAGACAGACCGTGATTCACCCGGAGGACAGACGATACCAGCTCATCCTTTGGCGTGAGGATCCCCAGGATCCGATGTTGGCTTACGAGCTGAACACCAACACTTATGGTTTGCGGTCGAGCCCCTTTGTGGCGATCCGTTCGCTTTTGGAGCTCGCAGAGCGCGAACGGCTACGCTATCCCCGGGCATCTGCTCTTATTGAGGGGGGGGCCTTATTTGTCGACGATATCTGCACGGGGGCCTCGAGCTTAGATGAGGCTCTCGTCTTACGTGATGAGCTGATTGCGCTCTTGAGGGCTGGTGGCTATGAGTTGCGGAAGTGGCTGTCTAACTCACCGGACCTATTGGCAGATTTGCCTAAGGAGCACCAGCAAGAGCCGCTCCTCTTTGAAAATCCGGAGACTCCAGACATGCTGTCTGTTTTGGGAGTCCAGTATCGACCAGTCCCGGATTTGTTCACATATAGATTGGAACTGCCAGACCCAAAGGTCTGGACTAAACGCACGGTGCTGTCTACTGTAGCCCGTACCTTTGATCCGAACGGTTGGCTCAGCCCTGTAGTGTTTTCGATGAAGTGCTTCCTACAGGAGCTCTGGGCTGCGGAATTGTCATGGGATGAGCCCCTCTCTGGTAGCCTCCTACGAGAGTGGGTGAGGTTCGTGTCATCCCTACCCGACGTCAATCGGGTTTGTATACCGAGGCAAATGCTGCCTTCGGGAAAGTTTAAAGCCTCCCTGCACGGCTTTTGTGACGCGTCCGAAAGCGGATACGCGGCAGCCGTTTACATCCGAACGGTGGATGCAGCAGGCGTTGTCGCCGTACACTTAGTTACGGCCAAGAGTAAGGTCGCCCCCCTTCGGACTAGGCTAACCATTCCGAAGTTGGAGTTGTCCGGCGCCACTCTCTTAGTACGGCTACTCAATCATGTTGCCGACACCTTGGGAAACGGTGTCGACCTGGAGTCGATATTTGCGTGGTCTGACAGCCAGGTCGTCCTTTGTTGGCTGAAGAGTTCAGTCCACACCCTTGAGGTTTTTGTGGCCAACCGGGTCTCACAAATTCAGACTTCAAAGGCCCCGTTGATTTGGCGCCACGTACCGGGCGAATTGAACCCCGCAGATTGTGCCTCCCGCGGCTGCGAGGCGCCTGAGTTAGTGGACCACCACCTATGGTGGAGTCCATCATGGTTGTTACGGCCTGAGCGCTCATGGCCTGCCACCCCGGCTGTGGCCAGAGTCCCAGACCTAGGCATGCGTGTTCACGCCGTGGAGACGGTGGCGGCTCCGCAGATGGAGTTTTTGTTAGACCGCTACAGTTCTCTGGATAAGTTGCTCGGCGTGACTGCTTGGATGAGGCGCTTTGTGCGAAATTGTCGCCAGCCTCAGGAGAAATCGTTGTCTCCGGTCCTCGCCCCACAAGAGCGGCAAGACGCTCTGTTGCATTGGGTGCGAGTGACGCAACAGCGAGAGTTTGAACCGGAGCTGAAAGCCCTGCGCTCAAGTAAGTCCAAGTTGAAGGGACCCTTGGTGCGGTTGAATCCCTTCTTGGACAGTACCGGATTGCTGCGTGTCGGAGGTAGGCTCAGACATGCCAACCTGCCGTACGGATCACGCTTCCCTTTGTTGCTCCCCAAGGATGGACCGTTAGTTAGACTGTTGATTACAGACCGACATGTAAAAAATGCTCATGCCGGTTGTAATGCTTTGACCGCGCTCCTCCAACGAGAGTTCTGGATTTTGTCAGCGCGGAGAATAATCCGATCCGTGATTTTTCGTTGTCTCCCGTGTTATCGTTTGCGCGCCGATACGATGCAGCCCCAGATGGGTGATTTGCCTGCCGATCGAGTGAACGAATCGATGCCCTTCTCAGGAGTTGGAACGGATTTTGCGGGGCCATTTACCGTTAAGACATCGCGGCTTCGTAATGCTAGAACGGAAAAGGCTTACTTGTGTGTATTTGTTTGTTTGGCCACTAAAGCGGTCCACCTGGAGGTGGTTAGTGCCCTCACCACAGAAGCCTTTGTAGCCACGTTGAATCGTTTTGTGTCTCGCCGCGGAATGCCGTCGTTAATCAGGTCCGATTGTGGAACCAATTTCAAGGGCACCGATAGGTACTTAAAGGAAGTTTGTGAATTTTTGGATAAGAATAATTTTGAGATCGGATCCACACTCTCTCGCAGAGGGGTACGATGGCAGTACTCCCCGCCATCCTGCCCCCACTGGGGAGGGATTTTTGAAGCAACTGTAAAGGCCGCTAAAACTCACCTTCGTCGCGTTATTGGGGAGACGGTCCTCACGTTTGAGGAACTCGCGACCGTATTTTGTAAGGTTGAGGCGGTCCTCAACTCGCGTCCGTTGTGTCCGTTGTCTTCGGACGCGAATGATTTAGAGGCCCTTACGCCGGGCCATTTTTTGATTGGCAGACCGCTTAACGCCTTGCCGGAATATCCTTATTCCGAAGTGCCCTCCGGACGGCTCTCGCGATTTGAATTGCTCCAGCAGCTTACGCAGAGTTTTTGGCGCCGTTGGCATCTGGAGTATTTGCACATTTTGCAGCAACGCGTTAAGTGGTCGGATAGGACGACCCCACCCAAGACTGGAGACCTCGTGTTGGTAAAGGATCCAAACCTGCCGCCCCTCCGCTGGCGTTTAGGACGCATTGTTCAGCTTCATCCGGGGTCGGATGGTGTGCCCAGGTTTGCCGAGGTCCTGGTGGGGGACTCTGTTTTGAAGCGAGCGATCGCTACCCTCTCTCGCCTGCCCTTAGATTGAGTGGGCGGACAGTTTGCTACTGTCCGGGACGGGGGGATGTTCACGCCGCGATAGCCGGGCCGGGCGACACGCCATGCGCTCGGCCGGGCCGCGTGTAGGTTAGTTCGCCGCCAAGCGCCGTCCGCGCAACCCGCACTGAGTTCGCCGTGTTCTACCCGTGCTGTGACCGAGATTTCGTTTTGCACCTACTAGGGCTCCGGTCGGGGTACGGACTTGTGACCCGTGTGTGTTCGCTTTGAAAAGCGCCGGGAAAGTTTTAGCTGCCTATTAGGGCATTGTGTAGTTATAAGGGTGTTAGCTGTAAGAGTTTCCCATCGGGGTTGACTGAGGATCGTTTGGCCCGGCGCGCGCCGGCGAGACAGCGACCAGCACCCCTGGATTACGGACACTATATTCTAGTAAGGTAGGTTTAGCTTAAGTAATCTTAATTTTGCATGAGAAACCTTCGTTTCAATAAACTGTGGAACACAGTAGATGTGGTCATCACAATTGTGCGTGATCATTGATTATCATCTAGATTATTATAAAATACCAGTTATCTTCTGGTATTCTGTCCTCTTATTTGTATTATATAAGCTGTACCTACTCTTAAAATATACTGGTTTGTGATGGAGAAAAAAATAAACTATTTGTATTTGTATTTGATACAGTTGAGGATTCTTTGCCAGTCTTTTTTCCAAAGATGTTCAGCTTTTCATTGCTATATCCAAACTTTGACCATATTGGCATTCGGGATCTTCATTTCTAAAAGACAATCTCACAACGAACCTTCCGGCATTATTTCGTGTAGTCGTCTCTTCGTAAAGTTTTTCGCAAGTTTCTTCCCAAAACTGTTTGAGCCAGTCTTCTTCATCTTTGACTTTTAAATGCATGCTTGTAACTTTATTATTTGCCGTAGAACTGTTTGACAATTTTCCCGATAAAACCCATCCAAAGACCGTATTTTGCGCCATTAAATTTTCTTTGGGGTGTTCAATCAAGCCATTCAATAATATTTCGCTATGCACATCTGCGCCTAAAAGCACATCGATCTTTCCTGGAAATGCATAGCCTGGATCAGCTAACTCTAAACCTTGAAGTTCAAGCCATTCAGGATCATCCAGTCTGTCACTTGGAAGCAATGAGGTAAGCGAGTTTAATACATACGCAGTTACACGAATACTTATATCTGGATTACGACACGATTCAACAAAAAAAATAACCACGTGCTTGATACGCGTATGACCCTCTCCCAGACCCGACACCAAACCATTTATTGAAGTACGTTTAAGGCTAAGTAATTGCACTGTAGCTTCCGTAACAAATGAAGCTTGCGAGCCCTGATGCATTAAAGCACGAATTACACATTTATTCCCGTCAATAGAACGGGCCCTCAATACAGCAGTTGCAAGTAAAACATTAAAACTATGATGCTCCTTCTTCGAAAAGTTTGCCACAATATTCGGTTCCGCAGCCGACGTACTGGACTGATTAGTGCTCTCAACTTTCGGTTTTGCGTTATCTGTGAATCCTTCCCTCTCAACTTTGGGCATTGAATTGGGCATTATGCAATCAGAGCATTATGCGAAATGGACAATCTGCGAACTGGACATTGTGCGAACTGGGGGGCTACCGGCTAAGAAATATGGATATGGGTTTCAACTGTCATTTGAATTCCTTATTTTGATAGATTTTTGATGCTTTGTTCTGTTGAACGTTGCTAGCTAGTTATCGTTATACCCGACCTCACAAAACAAGGAACTGATAGCGACTACTTTCTTTATAAAATTGACTTAAAGTTCCCAAAAACGTATGAAGTTCATACCCATAAAGTTACGCGGTAGCCCCCCTGGGCGTTTTGCGAACGCTGGACATTTTGCGAATTGGACATTATGCGCCTAAACGAACCATTTAGATAGGTTATGTCGGCGGACAAAAGTCCCTCGTCTGCGCAGGGCTTAACTTAGGTATATCCGCCCATGGGTGACAGCCGTGCGTGACAGAGGAGCCACTTGCAATATAAAACAAGTTGTCAAAATGGACAGTCGTATGAAAAACGTTTTAGTTCCAAAGATTGTCACCGGAACAGAAATGCTTGTCGCACTATAATGTCTATGTTTTTGTCGGACTACCTAACCACTCTTTTTTATGTTCTGTGCGAGCGATATTTGTTCTGTGCAAAGTCAAATTGTTTATCTTTAGTTTTTAGGGTTCAGTAGTCGAATGATAAAAACGATACTTTCCCATAAAGATTCGTCATGTCTGTATGTCTGTCTGTCTGTCTGTCCGTCCGTCCGTATGTCACAGCGACTACATCTTGAAACTTGGTAGGTAGATGTATTTTATAAACTGTTTTACAATTTTTATATGTAAATAAAAAAAATAAAAAATTAAGGAGGGCTCCCAAAGTCCCAATAGGTACATGGAACTGAAACTTTTTTTTCATCCAACCTATTCGTGTGGGGTGTCTATAGATAGGTAGGTGTTTAGGTTTCTTAAATCATTTTTTCTCATCTATTCTATACTAATATTATAAAGAGGAAAGATTTGATTGTTTGTTTGTTTGCATCGAATAGGCGCCGAAAGTACTGGACCGATTTCAAAAAATCTTTCAAAATTAGAAAGCTACATTCTTCCCGAGTGACATACTTAGGCTAAAATATTTTATCCCGATATTCCCACGGGAACGGGTACCACTCGGATAATAGTCAATATTTTGAAAGATAGACACTTCCAAAGTGGTAAAATGTTAGTAGTGTAGCGTTGCGTCGCTCGCTACTATCCTCCTTTCATATAATTCGAAACTATTTGTCAAATTTTTATGAGTCTGAAAAATAATATTAAAAATGTCATGTCGTTGCCATGACATTGTTTTGTGGTTAGTTATCAATTATATTTTATCTGTTTGTTTCGGCCCATTTCCTGTGTTTACGAAATTTATTTATTAGTTATTTCATATAAAACCTGTTATTTACAGGTAAGTTTAATCTCGTTGGAGTTTTTATAAACATTTCTGGATTTTATAAAAATATTAATTTGTGATTCTCTTTTTAGGTTTTATTTTATCATTGAAATTTGAAATATAATACTATCGCTGTGGATTTGAGTATTTCATTTCTCACCCCCACGCGATAGTAGTTTCCGTAGATTTGCTGGAGCACTACCTTTTGCTATATTTATTTTTCCTGAGCCTCAAAGGTTGTCTGGAAGAGATCGCCTTCAGCGATAACACCGCCTTTGCCCACATACCTATGTGAAACCGTTTCCTGTGTTTTTGTGAAATAATGTGTGCAATAAAGAGTTTATCTAGGTATCTGAAATGTGTCCCCCCCCCCCCTCTAACTTTTAAAATAACAGAATAAAAATTCTAAAATAAATATAAGCTGTAGACCCTAATAGATAAGCACTTGTCGAACGAGACATAGTCAGCAGTTTTTGAGATAGGTAGGTATACCTGTATACCTGTATGAATGACAAAGTTACATTCATACAAACACTATGAAAAACAAAGTCATTTTTGCTGGCGAAAAATGGTGTTCGTGCTACTTTAGCTAGTTCTAGGTAGGTACGTAATCGGTACGTTAAGTGGGTACGGAACCCTTCATGGGCGAGCTCGACTCGCACTTGCCCGATTTTATAAATTCAGGGCATTGATAATGATAAGACAAACAAGACACTATATAAATAAAAATTCAGGGCGTACCGACTTAAGTACTTACTAACTAACAACTTTCTTGTTGTGCTTACGGACGTCACAGTTTTATTTTTATTTCGTATTTTACCAAACAATGTTTAATTCAGTCCTCTCTACTGTCTAAAAAAGGGTTTAAATACAGCAAATTATTCTTCAAAATGTCAAACGCCGTAGTTTTGGACAGCAACTGGAGAAGATGGATCGAACGAGTGATTTTGCAATTGGGTAAGATTTCGCTATATTTAGGTACCAAATAACAAGCAAATAAGCTTCGTTCAACAATAGTACCTGCTGTTATTGTTGATCGAAGCAAATAAGTCAAAGTCTTCTCCTGTCCTGTGTAGAGGCAGAAGTATTTACAATATCAAAGTCTCTTGCTTTTTGCTTTGAAGAGTCAAAAGGCAAATAGGTAGTAGGGTCACGTGGTTTACAGTTGATCACTTTTTTTTAGACGGCTGTATTTCGGAAACTATTACATGTAATGACTTGTAATTTAAGTAACTTAGAGGTTGTTTATTCTACTTTTAGAAAAATATTCTTTCAAAGACGTATCTGTAGCCAAAAAATAAATAAAAATATAAAAAAAAAAATGGGATTTGATCGACTGTGTACCAGGGGTGGTGCACAGTAGATAGGCCCATAGGGAACAGTCGATCAAGGGATTTTTCATAGAAAATAAAGCATTTGTGTCATGAATTTAAATTTCATTAAAAAACAAGAAAATCGACAGTTTTCAGTGTTTATTTGTGAAAATGTAACAATAACATAATAATTATCAAATTGTTATTAACTCGTACTTATTATTGCTTGATAAATAAAAAAATATCGGAAATACATCACTTTTATTAAGGCGAAGCTCCTTAGGAGGTACCATGACAAAGTTTTCAGAAAGGCAAAAAGGAATTCATTTGCCGCCTGCCTTATACTTTTCTCATTTTTTATTTCAGCAAGGGCTTTTTTCATTTGATCCTCGGAGTGTTTTCCTTTCATTTCTTTGAAGTGACATCCTGGAAGCAGAAAAAATTAAAAAGTTAATACACCTTTTCCACTAGGGACTTATCAGCAATGTCGTTTATGCTAGCGCCACATTACACCTTTTTCTATTGTTTGGCAGAAATTTTTTGCCTCGCTATACATAACTATTATCCTAATTACTTAAACAAATCAAAATATTAAATTAATAAATCATTCTTGTCATAATTAAATATAAAGTTAAAATAATCAATATCTAACCGTATCCTGTTTCCGAACGAAAAATAAGGTAGGTATATTCTTTTATTAAAATAAAAAAATAGTGGATAGTTTCCGTGACCCCTGGAAAGGTGCCGAAAGGTCGGAGAAAATACAAAAAATCCATTAAAAACACAAAAAAATTAACTTAACGTTCGCAGTTCAGTTCCTATAGACTTCCGTCAAAAGGGGTTTTATTTAAAAGTAATAATAGAGAAATACTTTTTTATAAGGTGGCGCTAGCGTCAACGTCTTTTGCTTAGTGAGGCTTTTTTAACTAGTTTTAAGATAAATATGAAGTGTAGGCGTTTATATTTTTATTTATGTATCTATACATTTCTACAGAGAAAAAAATGTAAATAGGTACTGTCTCCGCCTTAAATGATGTACAATAATAAATGATCGTACTAGTACACAGTCGATCAAGATCAACTGTGTACTACTACGATCTGGGGGGCTACCGGCTAAGAAATATGGATATGGGTATGGGTTTCAACTGTCATTTGATTTAGCGCGGTAGCCCCCCTGGGGGGCTACCGCGTAACTTTATGGGTATGAACTTCATACGTTTTTGGGAACTTTAAGTCATTTTTTTAAAGAAAATAGCCGCTATCACTTCCTTTTTTTGTGACGTCGGGTATAACGATAACTAGGTAGCAACGTTCAACAGAACAAAGCAGCAAAAATCTATCAAAATAAGGAATTCAAATGACAGTTGAAGCCCATACCCATATCCAGATTTCTTAGCCGGTAGCCCCCCAGATCAACTGTAGACTGTAGACCTTGGGGTCATCTTTTAATAAAATATTAAATTAAAATTATAAAACTAGATTAATACTAGGTTTAATAGAAAAAAAAAGTTAGACTGTAAACTGTTTCATACCACAGTAAAGAAATGTTATGGAATTTCATTATAATTTAAAAAATATAAACAAAGATGCAACTTACGTAAATATTGTTTTTCGCACCACGTTCCAAAATGTGACACTCACTCTTCCACCTGTAGCCCGAGAGCCAAACTAATTCGCTCTATGGAGACTCAACAATAATTCTATATCAGTAATTTCTTAACATTGAAAATTAGATTATCTAGTTTAATAAATAATTCATTAGTAATCCACCAATATTTGTGACAGCGACATTAAAAAAAAACAAATACAAAGCTTTAAAAAATCTATAAAAAATAGGCAAAAATGGTATAAGTGTTATTCACTTTACATTTGGATACATTTATTATTATCTGACGTAAAAGTATATAATCCCCCTATATTTGTAAATGAAAAACAAATAAACTTAAAAAAAGACTCTCTACGTAAACTCAAATTGGCATTACAGCTATGTTAAAAATGCTATCAGAAACAACCGACTTCTTCCTAAAGTATTAGTTTCCCGTTTTATATATTTATGGATTTCGACTTTGGTGCTTAGATATGGTGAACATAAACACATGTTAACGATAAAATTGGTGATAGCATATTTGCTGAAAGAATTGCACCATTTTCGGGGTATAACTTTTTTTTTACACCTTCCAATGCGATATTATGTTGGATTCCAAAATATAGTCTCTTAAAATTATATTTAAGGGCCGTTTACAAAAATTTGGTCTGTTATTGAATTTTTTACAAAAATATCGAAAGCTCTTGGGGTACTGTCACGATAGCGTGCGTGCGACAAGAGGAGAGGGGTTTACTTGCGTGGGAGCTTCTTTGCACACAAACGCAAGTCATTACATACAGTAATTATGCTAGAAGTGTGCGTTATCGAGTGTGCCCCACTGATCAGCTGTTTACCATTTCACCCTACTTATACGTCTCAAAACAACATTTGTTTATTTAAACTAATTTATACTCATATTATGCCAATAAATAATAGACAAATAAACAGACAATTGGCGTAGCGTAGTAAGTAGTGGCAAGAACTTAGGAAATTAAGGAAAAGAACCAAGAAGGCACTCAGAATTGCCCTAGAAAAGGACGACGACGAGAGCTGGAACAAGTACAGAGAAGAGCGAAATAATTTCAAGTACACAAGCCGAAAAGAAAGCAGAAATGGATGGGTAGCCTTTTGTGAAGGCATCTCTGGACAACCTGAATCGGCCAGGTTAGTGAGGATGCTAGCAAAAGACAACACCTGTAAACTAGGAAGTCTTAAAAAAGATGACACTATCTTAGTGGACCCTAAAGAAATACTTACTGAAATGATGGCCACTCACTTCCCGGACTGTATAGAGCACACAGAGGAGGAGATGAACACTCTGTCGGCAGATAATCTATCAGATGGCGAGGGGGAGGTTAGAAAAGTAATTACAGAGGACATGCTAGCGTGGAGTATTTCTTCCTTTCAACCATATAAAGCAGCAGGGCCAGATGGCATATTCCCAAAGATGCTACAAGCCGCTTTAAGGTTTATAAAGGAGGACCTCCTAGTTCTATATCGAAGCAGCCTAGCAACTAACTATATACCTAGTTGCTGGAGAAAAGTCAGGGCCGTCTTCATACCGAAACCAGGGAAGGCCACGTATCAAGAGGCGAAGTCCTTCAGATGCATCAGCCTTTCCTCGTTCCTACTGAAGACACTGGAAAAGATACTAGATAGACACATAAGAGAAACCATAGGCAAAAGTAAAAGACCACTACATGACAATCAACATGCCTATATGGAAGGGAAATCCATTGAGACAGCCCTCCACAACATGGCAGTCAGAGTGGAAAGATCAATCACAAACAAGGAATACGCCCTAGCGTGCTTCTTTGATGTCGAAGGCGCCTTTGATAAAGCGTCTGCGCAATCCATCGTGGAGGCACTAAACAGAGATGGCGTAACAAAGAAAATATCAGGTTGGATCACCAACATGCTACAACACAGATCCATACAAGCAGAACTAGCAGATATCAAATACACCATCAAAGCCAGGAGAGGCTTTCCCCAGGGAGGTTGTCTGTCTCCACTGCTTTGGTGTATCTTAATAGATGAACTAGTAACTAGAATCACTGCTATGAATATATACATCCAAGCATACTCGAATGATGGCCTGTTACTTGTAAGAGGCAAAGTTCTAAGCGTGGTCAGAGATATAATGAGAAGTGGAATTATGACAACATTGAGATGGTGCAGGGACAAGGGATTGAACCTCAACCCTAGCAAAACCAAAATGATGTTGTTCCCTAACAAAAGAAAGATTGATAGCATGATCCCAATTAACATTGAGAATGTAGAACTCGAGACAGTAAAGGAGTTTAAATACCTAGGGATAGTCTTAGACAGTACCCTAAGTTATAGGACCCACATAAAAGAAACCAGTACAAAGGCAATGACAGCTCTCATGCAGTGCAGAAGAGCCGTTGGCAGGAACTGGGGCATGAAACCCGAAGTGGTCCAATGGATCTATAGGGCAATCATCCTACCGAGAATCCTCCACGGAGCACTAGCATGGTGGCATAAGGCAAAACTAGAATACAATAAAAAAGAACTCACTAAGGTACAAAGACTAGCTAGCATCATGGTATCGGGAGCCATGAGAACAACTCCCACGGCTGCCTTAGAAATGATACTAGGCCTTAGTCCGATAGATCTTGAAATCGAAAAGAAAGCTACAGAACAATGGTTTAAGCTGAAAAGCACTAACCTATGGATAGGAAGGCACAATGATCAAGGTCACGCTGAAATAGGGAAAAAGTACGAAGAAAACCTTTCCATGATACTGGTCAACAATGACCTAATAAAAAAGGAAAGGATCTTTAACAAAAAGTACAGAATAAGCATCAGACCCAGAGAAGACTGGAAACTAGAACATGACAATCTGGATAGCACTGTAGTATGCTACACAGATGGGTCAAGAAAGGAGTCAACTGGACTATCGGGAGCTGGGGTATATATAGCTAAACCCAACACTATAAGAACTACTTTTAATCTGGGCAAGTACGCCAGCGTGTTCCAGGCGGAAATATTCGCGATACTGGAGTGTGCGAACACGATTAAAAGTGAGATAGGCAATTATGACGTAGGAAAAATAATAATATATAGCGATAGTCAAGCTGCCATCAAAGCCCTTGACAAAACGGAGACTACCTCAGCCTTGGTAAAAGAATGCAAACAAAGCATTCAGGAGCTTGCTAACTTGGTTGAGGTAGAAGTTGCCTGGGTGCCCGGACATGAGGGTAACGAAGGTAATGAGGAAGCTGACGAATTAGCCAGGGGAGGAGCTGATGCACCCTTCATTGGCCCTGAACCGAGACTACCAATCGCATATAGAATTACTAAGAACATTATCGAGATTAGAACAGTCAAGGAAGCCAACCAAAGATGGATGAGAAGAAAGGACTGCAGGCAGTCTAAGATCTTCATCAAATCGGTTGACAAAAAGAAAACTAGAGAACTTCTGAAACAGAGTAGGAGAAATATAAGAACGATTGTAGGTGTACTCACTGGGCACTGCCCACTAAACAGACACCTATCAGTGATTAAACGGACAGAAGACTCTATCTGTCCGCAATGCAAAGAAAGAGAAGAAACAAGCTACCACTTCATGGCAGAGTGCCCGATGTACGCATCACTGCGCTGGGAGCTCTTTGGAACGGACAAGCTTAAGGAAGAGGATCTAAAGAAGTTAACGATAAGTCAACTCAACAGGTACTGTAAGCGCACAGGTAGGTTCGAGGGTCCGACGCCGGTGGGGTAAATGATAACCCGCCTCCCCCCTGATTTTTCAGCTTTTAGGGGACTTGGGGAACTGGGTGAAATGGTCCCGACCTAGGTGACTGATCACCCGTCCGGCTTCGCTGGCGTCCCCCCTATAAATAAATAATAATAATAAGTAGTGGCACAGGGTAAAAAATAATAAAAATATTTGAACCATTTCATATTTTTATCGCAACTACAAATTCGGACCGATTTAAAAGAGCACAGAATCTTCATTACTTATCGTCCGTGACGAATTCGGGGAATCCCCTTTCTTTGAATGATTATACCACATTTTGTAGCAACTGCTGGTAACACCTCGTAGGCATAGTAAAAGTATATACTTTTACTATGCCTACGTGGTAAACGTATAAGTACGTTGACTGCCTAGACAGGCACCGCAAACGGTTTGTATGTGAGCGCGCCCGTACGTATGCGTCGTCGCACGCACACACTGACAAAATTTATCGGTGATAACGGGGCGACAGGCGACAGGCATGCGTGGGGCAGCGCCCGCGCGGCGCCGCGCCGGCCGGCGCACAGTGGAAAGTTTCCATACATGGTAGTGCTCAAAAGTCCAAAACAAAGTTTAATGGGTATCTAGTTCTTTAATTACGATATTCATAATATTTGACGTTATTTTAATGTTATAAATATAATTTTGATGTTACATTTTAATAAAAAAAAATTAAATCATATTTTTTCATATCAAGTTATTCATGATGATACCATGTCGTCTATAAACATTTCTACTGCTTCAGAATCAAAAGCTTTCCGATCTAACATTGGTAAAGGTCGCGTATATGTAATGACAGGATCAGAAGCAATCAAAAGTCGATCAAAAACATCGCTCTTGTTGTCTTGTCTTGAACATTTTCTACTGAATCTTTCTCTGTGTGTTTTAAAATCTTTGTTTTTAGCCTCTTGCGCCTCTTCACTCAAGCAACCTATAGGTACGGATAAAGATAAATTCGGATATAATTTCACCCCCGTGGATCAATATTTTTTGCGCAGTAGTTGTCATTGGACACCATGAGTACAGTTAAACGTATAATTTTGCTGTATCTTTACAATATTCGCTAAATTTTAGAACATTTATTTTAAAACCGCTTGATATTGTTTGAAGAATAATAATGATTGATGAATGAGGCTGAAGTGAAGTATCACTTCACTTCAGCCTCAACATCAGTGCATAACTTTCCTTGTGGAATACACTACGCCTTTCCGTTTCTGACGGAATCGTAAGATGGAAATATATCCATAGCATAATTTCTTATAATATTATAATGTTTCTTTGATAACTGAGCTTCAATAATAAAAGAAAGTGCTTCTGTCGTTGATAATTAATTTTAGCTATCATTTTTTGGACTGCAAATTTCTGCTGGGCTAATTATATCTTTAACTTGTTTTGCTTCCACTCGTTTTCCTTCTTCTCTGAATTTCATCTGCGCAGCATATGCCAGAGCTTCAGCACCATGGGAATCACGTTAATTTGCTGTTTTTCTTCGTTTTGATTGCTCACTGCATACTGTGAAGCTCTTAACTGATCTTCCACCAGTTACTTCCTTTGGGGCTGGATTTTGTTTATAATCACAAATTCCACTAAGCCATACTTTCTCACTTTCCATAAATTTATTTTTATTTCTTGCCGATTTATTCCACTTTACAAGAAATTGCTGTTTAAAATTCGTAAATAATATTTTAGTTCCCGCATGTTATCCTCGTCACTTATGTAGATTTTGTTACTTAAAAATGACAGCAAATCTTCGAATTTTTGTTCATATTCTTGTATTGAGAGGAAAAGAGTATTTCACACATACCTTTTTTAGATATAGTGAATTTTCTGGGTAACAATTCTTCTGTAAAATAAAAACAAACGACTACTAACAATTCTCAGGTTATCATGTAAAAACGTTTCTCTATGGCTTATATATTTGCCTGAAGTTATTTAGTGACAGTTTCAGGTCGAACGACTTACAAATAAATGGACTTACTTAAATCTTGTAAAAAATGAAAAAATCCCGAGCATAAGAAAAATTTTTTTTTCCAAAAGTTGCAACATGCTTTTACTTCTGCACTCGTATTTTGATACCTTAGGGTTATTAAAGTCCATTCGCTTAGATAGTGTCGCCCTTTGATCGCGCCGCCTTGGCACGTGCCGCTGCTTTTTAAAGGATGCCGCCGCATAAACACAAGAAGCCGCGTGCGGCGTACACCCGAAAATGGAATTGGATTTTGGGACTCGGCATTTATTAAATTATATTTTCTTAAATAATCTATGTTTATTATAAATACAGGTGGTAACGACGGTTATGACTCGTGACAATTCGAGCGATGATAAGTAATCATAATAATCATATAAAAAATTTATAAAAAATATTATTATTTGTAAATCACTTATTTAACTTCCTTTTATATAAAAATATCCAAATTTTCATTAAAATTTACTTTGGTACTCAACTTGAGTGTATTATTTTATATCTGCATTTTATAGCAAGAGCCACAATGCCGTGCGGGTGTACCGACACTATCTAACCGAACGGACTTTACTATTAATCTATGTTAATATTTTTAAAAGTGCAATGCAACTTTACAAAATAAGTTATGAAATAGGATTATTTACCTTTTACGACTAAATACGCTTTGTTGGTACTGTTTGACATTATTTTGTTTATATAAATCATGAAAATATATTCTACTAACCTTGATTATCAACAAACATTTTAAATTTTTTTAGATACACCACACAATTAACCAGAAAACTAAAATTAAATAAGTTGCAATAATACTGCTTATTTGAAATGTGTGAAATTTGCAAACTTCGACACTGTTTATCTACAAACTCAGAGTAAGCAATGGCTTATTACTGATGTACAGAATAAGAAATACCCTCAACTTCATATAAGTAGTATAAAAATGTTGATATACCGTAAAACCGTACGACTTTGCCCAAATTTCTTGCAATTTTAGATCTTGCGTTGAATATTTAAAAAAATAATAAAGTTTTTAATTCATGATTGTGCTAAACCATTGTTAAATTTTCAGCTCTTTGTATAGAACATATCATGATACCAATAAAATGTATATTAATGTGATAAAAACATTAATTTAAAAAGCGGGCCAAATATTAATAATTTTTACAAGTTTGCCCACTGTGCAGAAACTTTTCTAAATTTGCTATTGTTAACCTTACGATTATAAGATTTAGGGGTTATTTTAGAGAAATAGTGAATGTAACATATGATTTTATTATTAAAGTTTAATAGTTTATATTAACGGTCAAAACTGAGTGGGCAAAGTCACAAAAAGATTTTTGTAATATTTCATACAAATAAAACTATGTGCAAGGGTTGTCACTTTTATTGTGGTAACCAACGCGGTTTGAGGTATGAATACGCTCACTTTCTACTACACTATTTATGTAAAAAATAAAATACTAAAACAGTTGAAATGAGATGAGTTGAGATGAAACAGTATTTCTGAAATATACCTAGCTATAAATACAAACATTAAAATATTTAAAGATCAATAATTGGTAAGCAACTTTTACATAACTTAAAGAACCATATATTTTAAAGATTCTTAAAAATTATATAAACGCTTTTCGCTCTAAAAACAAACAATATACTTAATGCTAGCGAGCAACTCTTATTATAGGTAATAGGAACATTTTCATTTTAAAGTCTCATAACAATTCAACGTATTCTCATTCCAACGTATTATGGTTAAAACAAAGTATACATTGCGTCAGGGCTCAACTTGTTTGCTGCTGATTATACCTTTTTATCACTCTTTCAGTTTTTAACGCGGAGGAGACAACCCTAACGGTAATATTTTAGTGGGCAAAGTTGTAAATACTGCTTCAGAAAAAGTAATTTGACATTGCCCACCAAAATATTTTCGAATTTAAGAGAGATTTTGCGGTGTTTATTCGGTTGGACTTGTTTATTGGTTTCAAACAAACAGTAGTTAAGAAATAACTTACCTGCTGCAATACCAAATCAAGTTCTGGCAAAAGTTTTTCACACTGTTTTTGGCCCGCGAATCACACCTCTAACTTTGTCATAGACTGACACCCAACTGAAGTGACATTAGCAAAAGTTACATCCGTAGTGTTGCCAGAAATATATTGAAATTTCTACTATAGATTACGTAATACCACAGTTCTAAAAAAAGTTGCCACATTTTTCAACATTTGTAATAAATGCCCTACAGGGCAAACTCAGATCGGTTGGGCAATCTTGTAAGGTTTTACGGTACCCAGATTCCGAAATTTTGGTTTTGAGCACTACTTTATATGAAGGAATTCCAGTGTGCGGCGGCCGCCCGCGACCGCGCATTATATAATAATTCATGCGTGTACCTACCTACCGCCTCGTTAAGATGGCTACAAATTCGAGTAGCAGTAGAAAATATTGTAGTGTATATGGATGTCTGAATAGCGGTTTGTTTTATCCAGAATTGTCTTTCTTCGCATTACCTATTAGCTATTAGCGAACAAGAACGGTGAGTACAATCTACCTACTATAAATCATACGTAGATACGTACATAATTTTGTATTAGCTGTTTACCTACCTAAATAGTTTGCTTCCGATTTCGTTGACCAGATACCAATTTGTAGTGTAATTTTTAAATAGAAGGAAAGAAGAAAGAAAAACATTTATAATACAAAATTATTGTAACTTGTAATCCTATGTGTAGGTAGGTATGTGATTAGATTAATAAACTGGGAGCATAATATAAATTTTTAACTGCCTCTGCGGTCTAGTGATTCACACCACCGATTTCAGACCCAGAGGTCCCGGGTTCGATTTGCAGTGGGCATACATATTGTATTCGGTTTACATACATAGGTACATACATAATAATATAAATTTTTAACCGCCTCTGCGGTCTAGTGATTCACACCACCGATTTCAGACCCAGAGGTCCCGGGTTCGATTCGCAGTGGGCGTACATATTGTATTCGGTTTCATTGATGGCAGAACTTTGTCTGATGTTTTCAGCATTATTGTGTTCCGGTAGTTAGAGATAAGATAGCCAGTTCCTCAGTGATTGAGGATTCCTTCCACGAGTAGTGCGCTTCCACCTTCAGCCTTATCACCACTTAACATCAGGTGCGATGAAGGCTAAGTGTTACCTTGTTGCGGGAAATAAAAAAGAAACAAACTTTATCATGCGGGGAGTAGGTAAACCTGTAGACCAGGAGCCAGTCTTTTTTTATACAAACCTTCTAAGTTTAACCCTTCTGGCCCTGAGTTTTTTTACTATAAACGAATGCACCGCCCGCGCTACTAGGTAAAATCGAAAAAAATGGAAAAAATAGCCGTGTTTTACGAAAAACCTGATAACTTAGGAATTAGGCTATATTTTTTCATTATGTAAAGTGTGTTTGGCTTATGAATGTTTTATCTATTTTCAGGTACTAAATTATACTATATTACTATAGTAATATATTAGTTCTACATGGTATAAGTGCAGCAATAAGCTATTTGACTGAATTCTTTGAAGAATTTTTTGAAATTTTTTGACATTTATTATTAGATTTGATTCCTATAACTTCCTCTGTAAAACACTAAAATAACACTTATTATAACAGTAAAACACAATTTACCTTGCTTTTTGCTTCGAAATAATAAGATTACACATATTTTAAAATATTATAAACATTTGCAGAGGCAGAGCGAAAAAAATGAGACTTTCTTTTTTCTATATCAATTCGAACGAAACATGCAGAGGGATATGAATTTTACAGCCTATAGACAATGTATGCAGCTTCCATATAAAATCAAGTGTCCCATACACGCATAGACTCCTTCATGGAGTAAAAAAATGTAATCTGTGCCGGCCGGCGCCTGGTCAATATTGGCCGCCCCGGGTTTGAGTGAACACTGACAGCTATATGCGTGGTCAGAATTAGCCACGGTGGGGAAGAAGGGTCCTAATCCTGTGCTCCTATGAGTTTGTGTACCGGGAGTTAATGTATAGACTCGGAGCCAGTCTGAGACTCGGAGAAGAAGGGTCCTAATCCTGTGCTCCTATGAGTTTGTGTACCGGGAGTTAATGTATAGACTCGGAGCCAGTCTTTTTTAACACAAAATAATAATTATAAATAAAACTCGTAATCATTGTGAAAAAACGAAATGTATGTAGCTTACTTCCGCAAAAAACACAACAAGCAAAAAGCACCGCCCGCCCGCCCGCAAAAAATTGCACACGCACACCACGAAAATACCAGAGAATCCTAAATTGAATAAAAAAATATATTTAGATTTCGAAAAAGTAAATAATACTTACTTGTAAAAATACAATTTCATAGTTAAACATTTTATTTTATTTTAATAAATACATGATTCAGTAAAGCCACGTTTTAATTTATCCTATTTCGACCGTAATTTTTCAAACCAATAAACAGGGGGGCTAAAGGCTAAGAAATCTGGATATGGGTATGGGCTTCAACTGTCATTTGAATTCCTTATTCTGATAGATTTTTGCTGCTTTGATCTGTTGAACGTTGCTAGCTAGTTATCGTTATACCCTACGTTCATATCCATAAAGTTACGCGGTAGCCCCCCTGGTAACATGACGTAGGTAATGAAAAAAATTTAGTCAGCCCCTGGTCTATGTACAAAAATAATTAAAAAACTTTGTATTATAGATTCCTGACGCCCACCTACAGGGGAAAATTGTTTTGTATAGAGATTGACTATGCATTTTTGACGATTGAATAAACTCTAAGCGACAGCCCTACGTGTTTAGCCTATTATCGCTCGCTCAGGGCTCGAGTCCGCTTACTTATATACTTTTACTATGTCGTAAGTGTCAAGTTTTATACAATAATAAGCAAAAATTTTAATGAAATAAGAACTATAAGTTGAAAGTTCTTATTTCATCCAAATTCTTGTTTATTGTATAATACGACCATTCTAAATAACGAGTTTACTCAAGAGATTGACTTGACTATAGAGTATAGACACAGAATATATATTAAGTAGTACCTTACGGCTATAGAACAGTAGTAGGTACCTACTTATATCTATTCTGTGCTAGATACGAGTGTACCTGGTAGCGATTAGATCACGTTAATGATTGAATTTCTGTTCATAAATTTATCTTTTGTTTTGTTTGTAGTTTGTTCAAAAAATGTGAAGCAGACGCGCCAGGAGGGGTATCAAGTTTTAGGCCTTTGGGATTTTTTTTCGACTATTTATAAGTACCTAAATTAGACATAGAAACTATCGAGTCTCAGTTAGATCATACATTAGAGTAGTATAAAAACAATATTATGGTGTATAATTTTAATACTACGGGTAGGGTCGGGTCTGCAATAGTGGCTCGGTTTTTTTCGGACACAGAAATTATGAAGAAAAAGTTGGAGTACCAACCTGAAAATCACAGTCGACATGCTTTAGTTATTAAAGTTTCTTCCTACATTATTACTTTTTTAAACAAGACATTATTAAAGATGCCTGACAATATTTAAAAAGAAAATGGGAAATGAGCCACTGTGTACCGGTACTGGGCTACTGTGACTCGACCCTGTACTACACAGAGACTCTAACAGTACACAGTTGCTCACCAGTACAAAATTTAATAAAAAACATTTATTATATATAAAAGCATTAACATATATTAAAAATGTTCCGAGAAAATCTAATGAAAATAAACAAGATTTAATAGATATGGTGATTAACTTATCTAAGACGGTTGACTGCAACATTTCCAAGTCTGAGATAAACGATATTTATAGAGTAAAGACAAAGTCCAACAGTCAACGTGGAGTGTGTCTCTACTACAATAGGTATTGTAGTAGAGACTCACTCCACGCTATTGAAGAACGATATTTTAAAATCGGCAAAGACATTTAATATAAAGCAAAAAACTAAACTGTGTGCCAAGCATATTGGATTGACTACTCAAGAATTTTTTGTCTGAGCATCTAACTCCAAAAGGGGCACGCCTATATTTCCTAGCGCGCGATCTCGCCAGATCAAAGAACTATAGATTCTGCTGGACCGCTTATGGTAAAGTTTATATACGAGAGAATGAACACTCTCCTATTATTTTGCTAACTAACGAACATCAAATTCATCAACTCCTAAACGGCCCATCAAAAATAAATCATCTATGACTATTTATAGCCAGCTCTATAATTACTTCGATGTGTTTTACGATAATTTTATTTAGTACCTAGTCTTTTTAAATTGTTTCTAGAAATTGTATTGATAATTATCGGGCTCAATGTCTTATTTCCTTTGCTCATAATAATATCATTTAAACATAAAATTAAATACCACAAGCATTATTAGTATATTTTATGTTTTGTGTGTCATACTTTTTATTTTATTCAATTTTATTTATGTGTAAAATGAACATACACCACATCAACTGCATCACATATACCCTTTTACATGTATTTCCACACAATATATATCTACCTTTCTTCGAGATAAGCCCAAGTGTGTATATAAAAACCAACACATTTCTGTATAATTACACTCCTACTTTCAATTCAATTAAAAAATATACATTCACTTATAACACTTTCTTAAATTCCATATGTACACGAATTAGTATTATAACAACGTCCCTTTTGCATTATATTAAATTAAGCACACGCTATTATTTGTCCTTTAGGCGCATTTGGTCCAATTCGCAATTGGTCCAATGTTCAAAAAAATGTCCAATTCGCACTTAGTCCAATTAGCAGTTAGTCCAATTCGCAATTGGTCAAATTCTCAGTTTGTCCAATTCGCAGTTTGTCCAATTCGCAGTTCGTCCAATTCGCAGTTTGTCCAATTCGCAGTTGGTCCAATTCGCGGTTAGGCCAAGATGGATAATGTTTCCCAAGTTATAGAACGGAATCTATAACGTGGCTAAGGTCCCGCCCGGTAGGTAAAAAGTGTATATTTATATAATATATTATAATTATCTATCATATGTTTGATCAAATATGCATGGTTATATTTTTTTCTGCCTTATCACTATACACTTTATATTGGACCAATCGCGAATTGGACTAACCGCGAATTGGGCCAAACGCGAATTGGACTAACTGCGAATTGGCCCAACTGCGAATTGGACCAAGTGCGAATTAGGCCAACTGCGAATTGGACCAACTGAGAATTGGACCAACCGCGAATAATGTGAATTGGACCAATCGCGAATTGGGCCAAATGCGCCTTAAGGAATAAATGTAGACTAAACTTAAACAAACCAATACCACAACTTAACAACTACATAATTATCATACTCTACCACAAATCCACAGAATCAGAACGACGGGGTAGTGGTTTATATAAAAAAATCGTTATCAGCCAAAGTTAGAAAAGTCGCACTTGAACAGGCTTCATGTCTTCAGCTGACCATATTCAAAGATCCGTTCAAAAGATCCGTTTCCAACAAAAAATATATTAATATTTTTACCCACTGATCACGGTATCCGTAGCTACAAGAAATAAATTATATTAGTTTTGGAAACTGATCACAGTGCACAGAGACAAAGAGAGATTAAAGTATTATATTTTCTAAACTTATATTATTTTTATTTTATTTCCCAAATTAAAAGAAATTGTATGCACATAATGAGTCACACCAACACATCAAAATATGACTATAAAAATTACTGCATTTAATGCGCGTACTCGTGCAAGTAATAACAGTTTTTGTTTCATCGAAATCTGTCCAGGATTTCCAAAGTTACAGCGTTGTAAAGTTTCACCAGCTTTTGTAAATTTGCTTTCCTTGCGCGCTATTGCGATGACGTCATGTCGCAATGACATCTCCGATTGCGGCTGCTGCGGGTGATTTCCGTCCAACTGTACCTACATAGAGTCCGTCCGTGCGCAATCTTCGCGCAACCTGGTGCGTTTTTGGCGCTAGTTACAGTACATTTTCTTCGTTCTAAGGTTATGGTAAATGATTAGTATTCGATTTCGACCGCGCGCAGCCGCACTCTAAAACTGTCACCTACTGTCCATTTGACGGATTCGTGTTATTGTTGACGGTTGCTATTTATATTGACAGAATACCGCCCGCCATTACGAAAGTTGATTTAATAATCACGAAAATACAACTTATGTATTTGAAGGTGTTTTTTCACATGGGCTCAATACAAAATTGTTCATTTATCGACTATAAGAAAAATAAATAAATTTATTGCGAAACCGTGAGAGCGCAACTCTGTAGTCAAAGGAGAAACTCTCAATCGCGATGTGACGTCACACGTTAATTCCATTGGCTCACCCGAGTTTTTCACGGAGGCCGTACTTTAACGTTCAATATCTCAGTCATTTTTGAAGATAGAAAAAAAATAAAAACATATTCTTTTTTCTCGAGTAACATATTTTTTAGATATGCTGATAACTAAAATCATTGGTGTGACTCATTAGCGAACATGCAAGCGAGACACACTGAGTTTGCTTGAAGGCCAGCACCCAGCACACCGAGCTGTAACATTTATTATGGCAACGGGATTGAGACGTAATGCCATCTCACTTGCATGTGAGTAATATAACAACAACACACACACACATGCACACAACTTACGCATTTTATCATAAGTTAGTAGGTACATATTTATTGAAATTAACTCTAAGATAAAATAACTAATAGTTGATTATTAAATTACATTGTAATACTTATACAGGATGTTTGTTTAAAGATGGGACATTCTTCAGGGGGCGAAAGTTCCCATCAATCCAAACAACTTTTACTATGGGGCCAATTGCCACATTGCGAAAAACAGCTGTTCCATACATTTTGGACCATTCGGTATTGCACTTTTGTATGAAACAACCGATTTTTTTCGCGATATCGCACTTGGT
The DNA here is from genome assembly GCA_949710035.1 of Crambus lathoniellus. Taxonomy (NCBI): domain Eukaryota; kingdom Metazoa; phylum Arthropoda; class Insecta; order Lepidoptera; family Crambidae; genus Crambus; species Crambus lathoniellus. Next base: position 23,868,875 of record OX453316.1, on the reverse strand, counting down.
CCCATAATAAAAGTTATTTGTATTGATGGGTACTTTCACCCCCTGAAGTATGTCCCATCTTTAAGCAAACACCTTGTATATTTATATTATTATACTCATTATTGCGCTTAAAAAACACAGTTTAATAAACAATAACACAAAATGTGTATGCAAAGGTGGTCTTATCTCTAAAAGAGATCTCTTCCAGCCAACCAGGATGTGTGAGAGATTAATGTAAGGAAATAGGAGAGGCAAAGTGCACAAAAATCTTAAATTCATTAACATACCTACATGAATAATACATATTAGTATAAAATATACATACATTATTATATAATATGTACTTATATTGTACGGGCTGCTTTCGTACGATATTTAATTTGATAGAAATGATAAGAAAGTCTTGAATGATAAGAATATGAATTTATTTTCATAACTGATAGAATTGCTAATTGATACGAGTAAACATCGGGGCGATCGAATGCGTACTAAAATTACAAAATGAATATTACAATAAAATGAAGTAAATGCTAAATCGGCGACATGACGCTATTGTGCGGTTGTATAGACCGTACATATATAAAATATTATTACATATAAATTATTTAATAGATAATGACATACGTGATGATTTTAAATGTTATCTGATGATTTCTAGGGATGTGACAACTATTCTAAGGGTGTGTGTGTGTTCTACGTGCTTTTTTAATTTCCATTTACTTAAATGAATTAGTCCTACTCGGAGCAGTATGAATGTTTGACGGGAGTTTGTTCCAGAGCAGTGTAGCTCTAACGGAAAAGGAATTATGGAGGAAGTTGGTGTTGCTTCTAGGTACCTAGCTCAAGCATCTTCGTGGTACAAGGCCGCCTAGTAAGAAGGAATCATTTGGAAGCGGGAAACAAGGTACTGGGGCAAGTTCGGGTCATTGAAGATTATATAAATTGTATAAAACGTAAATTGTATAAAACGTAAAAACTTTAATATTTCATGCTTAGAGTCTCTATAGGAATAAAATTGAATGTCACAATTAAATCACAATCACAATACTGTGCTGTCCCTGGTTACAAGGGGGGTACTTATTTAATGAGGTATTTAAATGAAACAATAGTATTTCGGTTAGCTGCCCTTGCCAAAGAGCATATAATCACTACGTTTACCTTGCTACCGGCTGCAGCATGAAGTTTGACTTAATACTCTGAGGTAACTGGAGCTCTCACCCTGAATAAAAAAGTGTCGCCAGCAAATTTGACATTTATGTATGTAGTGGCTGTCAGCTGTCTCATATGACCATACGTATTTTTTTAAAGTGTAGGTGAGACGGAAGACAGCTACTGTGTTATTTGTGGTATTCAAAAAATTGTTCGTACTGCACTCTCCAGTTACCTCAGTATTAAGTAGAACTTCATGGGCTGCAGGCTCAGGTGACAGTGACAGTTGTGTGTCACAGACTAGATAAACAGAACTCGCGTCACAGAGCAGAGTGTGCAGCCGGTATACAAGCAAACAGTATATTTATTATTATAAAATATGTAGTACACCACAAACACTATTCACATTCACTAAAACGCTTGCGTGGTTGTGGTGACGTCGCCTTATCCAGTGAACTTACACCTACACCCGGATTACTCGTAGTAATTGTTACTTTATGAATGGGTTCCTGCGGCTGCGTTAGTTGATAATGTCGGGACGGTTTCACTCTGGGTTCATTGTTTGTGAAATGAGCGCTCAAGCCTAATGATCTCTCGCTCAAGGGTGCGGGGGGTAATCTTGCTGAACATCTTCGTCGCAGACGCCGTCCCGCGTACAGGATAGCCACCAAAATAGCAGCTCCCATGATGGTGTACATAACTGCACACTGATGGATGTCATGATGTGACATTGTACTGGATAGTACAACATTACTAGCGCTGTTCTTCATTTGATCGATGTCTTGACCGATGTTGAGGAGACGTTGTTTATATTGCTCGTGTTCAGTTTGATCTGTTTTCTGAATGACCTTGATAGGTATCGACAGGTTGATGACGTCATTGATAGGGGCAATACTTATTTCTTCAAGGTCGGGCTTCACCTTAAAATTAGTCAGCTGTTGTTTGTGTGCCAAAATAGTAATATTTTCGTCCTTGATAGTACAACCGTCGCCGAGAGTGATAATGCCGACCTTATTGCTGAGTTGCTTCGCTGTAACTTGATGCTCGCATATTATTCTTATCGTGCACTGCTCGTAACAGAAATAAAGGTAGGTGTTTATTTTTTTGTTTAATTGTTTTTACAAGGTTGAGTATCAACTTCACATTCATTTTTATTTGATTTTTGATACATAAATGATCGTCTGATTACATGTTGAAAATTGGTTTTTGAAGTAGACATAGCTGGGTATCTGAATCGTATGAAATGCATCTTCTTACTTCGCTTTCTGATAAGGGAATGTATGAATCCTTGATAATACTAATCGCTAAATAATCAGCTGTAGGTTTTATTCTAACCATTTCCCGTCCCACTTGTTGCGGTATAGTGATAAGTTTGTATATCTCATAACTGTCTCTGCTGATTAAAGGAATCTGTATTTCAAAAATAAAATATTTACTTGTCATTCTTGCCTTCACCTTGAGTAAATGATAAATGCTAGGTAGGTTTGTTTGAATGTTGTCTATCGGAAGGGACAAGTGTTTTGCTAACTGGCCAGAAATTATATTTAACTCTTGACGTAATTGCTCCGGTGTGAGTAAGTGAATATAAAATTTTTCGTATTGAATATTGCTAATTGTATCCAATAACATTTCTTGTATAAATAAAACACTTTCACGGATTTTTTTCACGCAATTTATTCAACAACTTAGTTAAATTTTAGTTGTTTTTTTGAGATTTTTTTGGTTTATCCGACGTTTCGGCACCTTTCCAGGGGCCGTGGTCACGGAAAACTACCCACTATTTTTTTGATTTTAATAAAAGAATATACCCACTCTAATTGTCTTTGTTTTTCGTTCGGAAACAGGATACGGTTAGGTATTAATTATTTTAACATTATATTTAATTATAACAAAATGATTTATTAATTTAATATTTTGATTTGTTTAAGTAATTTGGATAATAATTATTTATAGCAAAGCAAAAAGTTACTGACTCGACCACCAGTTCACAAAAGTTGGAGCCCTTCGGAGAAAGAACTGGCAAGAAAACTACACGAAGGGGGACGATCTCCATTTATTAAAATTATTTGCAAAAAGAACTAACCGTATCTTTAGTTCTTGCAGTGTGTGGTTTAGGTTGTGACTTTACTTGATGGATTATAGGGTCCCAAGCTGGTGGTATCTTCCAACCATCTTCTCTATTGAAATTTGGGTATTTGCTAATTTCAATAGCCTCGCGCATCAATCTGGGAAAGTATCTTGGTTCTCTAGCGAGGATCTGCGGTTTGTCAAACCTTATATAATGGTTGGTTCCCTCAAATGAATGTTCACACACTGCAGACTTATTATCGCGCCTATGTTTGATGTCAGCTACATGTTCTTTAACGCGCGTTCCTATGCTTCTCTTTGTTTGCCCAATGTAGGAGAGCCCACAGTCACAATCTAGTTTGTAAACGCCTGCAACTTGAAAGGGGATATTACACTTGACTGGTGGTAAGAATTGGTTAATCTTCTTCGGCGGCTTGAAGTAAGTATGAATCGAAGCACGCTTCAGAATCCTCCCAATCTTGTCAGTGACACCTTTCACATATGGCAGAATGGCAGGTTGACGTTCTACTGTGGCTGCTTTGGTGCGTTTTCTGTGATGTTTGCGAGGTACTGGCAATTTGTTACTTCGCAGTACTTGCTCGACGTGCCGAAGCATACATTTCTTGTATGTTTTTCAGGGTTGATAAAATGCTGTTCGTGATTAAAGTTGATAACATAAATTCGTTGATGATTTCGATGTCACTCAGTTGCCTTGCTATTGTATTCGTTGCTTTTTCTTCTTCTTCTCAATATTTAATCAACACATATTTATTCTGATATGTGTTGATTAAATATTGTTTGCTGTTTCGACATGGATTCTTTCACTCTTTTCAATAGGTTGTACTCTGCCTCTACTACTGATGTTTGATTTTTCCATAAGAGCGCAAGATGTTTTTGATTTTCTTTAATCATGTCGATATCTTTTTCGTATGATTGTGCAAATTCCTCATCTAGTATCCTGAACATACTGCGCGCGACATATCCGACACCGTTGATAAGGCCTCGTCGCTTTCGCTCCGCACGGGCGAATTGCTGACCGAGTAAAATGTTGTTATAGTACTCGAGCTCGGTAGCTTCGTGTCTTAGTTGCTGTAATACAACTTCGCATTTTGTTTGTTTTGCTACGGACGAACATATGTTTTCAAGGTTCTTGTAATATTTGTCCAATAAAGACATTCCTTACCAATAGGGTCCATATCTTAGTATACTACATATTAGTTTCCATTGATCTGTTATAAGGTGCATGTTCGATAATTTATCCAAATAAATGCTTTGATTGTTTCTTAGTTTCAGTATGTTGTAGGCACACTGAGCGGGTGATAAGACGGTAAGTATCAACATTAGGGCCAACGTGAGTAAGTTACATACAGGTTTGTTTCTCATTTTTCTTGTTTTGATTCCTGGCGTCGTATCTGATTCTTTGGTGTTTTTATCGATGCTTGGGGTTGAGCTTGGTACTAATGTTGATATCTTTGTTATAGGTCTTTTGATAACTCCATTCTTTGTTTTGATTGATACCACTCCACTCCGTTCCACTCCGTGGAACGTCATCTTGTGAGCCTGATCTATGAGTATATCAATGAAGTGTCCGCTATGGGGCAAAATAAGAGGGTGCTTCATATTTTTGTCAATATTAGCATGCTGTATTCGTCCACCTACTCTCAATAGGTCGTCTTCATCGAGGAATGGATTTAGTGATAAAAGCTTGCTGTTATGATGAACATTTCCCTTTTGCTTGATGGTAAGTATTTCCTTTTCAAATTCTTTTTGCTGTATATATTTTATGATAATTTTATTCGATTTTCTGATTTCAGGTGCAGTCAGGTGATTCGGTTTGCAGGCGCAACGTGACACCGCGCGCAACACCCATGTAAGTATACGCGTCACTCGAGTCAGACAGCTGTGTTTGCTTATCAACTCGCCAATGTCTTCATGATCGTGACGTCGCAGTGTGACGTTTGTCTGAGGTGCTTTCTTTAGCTCTTGATCTGTGCTATAGATTTTTTCAGTGTGATTATTTTCGTATGTTGGTAACCATTCTGGTCCTTGCCACCAAAGTTTGTGCTGTACTAAATCGGCTGTTGTGATTCCGCGACTAGCACAGTCCGCCGGGTTTTCTCCTGATTTCACATGGCGCCAATCGGTAGCAGGTATGATTTCCTTGATCTTTTGCACTCTGTTGGTCACGAAAGGTTTCCAGCGCTGGATGTCTCCCTGGATCCAACCGAGCACCGCGGTGGAGTCTGACCAACCGACGACTTCTACTTTTTGCTCTGATAAACTATGTTGGACGGATTGCATTAACTTTGATAGTAAAAGTGCTGAGCAGAGTTCCAGTCTTGGAAGTGATACGCATTTGGAGGATGGGACTAATCTTGATTTTGCTGCTACTATCACTATTGATGTTGGTTGATCTTGATTCTTGCTGTTGACCTTGCAATAAATGACGGCAGCGTAGGCGCGTTCCGATGAATCGCAGAATCCGTGAAGCTCAACTTGATCTTGGATTTTGATTTGCAACCATCCTGGTATTTGTATTTGGTTGATATCTTCAAAGTCAAGTTTTATAGACGACCACTCTTGATTGATATTATGGGGAAGTTGGTCATCCCATTTCAGATCTTGGTGCCATATTAATTGAAATAGCAACTTAAGCTTTGTGGTGATAGGACAAAGCCATCCCAACGGATCAAAAATTCGGGATATATCTGATAAAAGTGATCGTTTCGTTGCTGGTTTTGTTGATGAAGTATAAATTTTCAGTTGAAATGAGAATGTATCATTTTCTGCATTCCACTGTAGTCCCAATGCTTTTGTTGATTCTTTTTGCTTGAATTCATATTCTTTTTGATAATCTGTACTGACGTTTTCTAGCAATTCCTTGCAATTGGAGTTCCACTTTCGTAAATTAAACCCTCCTGCCTTAAGTAGACTGATAAGATCTTGCTGAATTTTCTTTGCTGATGTTATGTCATGGTGACCGCTCAAAATATCATCCATGTATATATTTTGCTCTATAACCCTCGCTGCTTCTGGGTATTGATAACCTTCATCACGGGCTAGTTGCTTCAATGTGTTCATTGCTAGGAATGGCAAGGCCTTGGAACCGTAGGTAATTGTGGCTAATTTATATTCACGTAGTGGTTCGTTAGTGTGGTCACGCCATAGGATTTTTTGATTAATTTGATCCTTTTCATTACAGAGAATTGCTCGAAAAAATTTCTCAATATCCGCTGAGAAGGCGATTTTATATTGTCGCCATTTGATGATAAGCGTCATGATGTCAATCTGGAGGTTTGGCCCACTGTACATTAGGTCGTTTAGACTGTAGCCACTTGATGTTTTCGATGACGCGTTGAACACGACTCGTAGCTTCGTAGTCGTAGCGTCTTCCCGTAGCACACAGTGATGCAGTAGATAGCAGCCGGGAGTCGTATTGCTGTTGCGAGTACATTGCTGCATATGATTTAAGTCAATATATTCTTTCATAAATGCTTTATATAATTCTGATATATTTTCGTTTTTGTCAAATTTTCTTTCAAGTTGATATAGTTGAGCCGCGGCTTTTTGCCTTGATTCTCCCAAATTTTGCTCTATGTCAGGTTTTAAGGGTAGGCAAATGACATATCGACCATAACTTAATCGTTTAGTTTCTTTTTCATATTGCTGTATACAATAATAGTCCTCTGACGACATATTTATAGAGTTGTCTGCTATATCTTCTATGGCCCAAAACCTCGAGATGTCCTCTAAATTGTGTAAAACGACATTGCATTGATATGATGACTTCAAGTTCCCACATATGATCCAACCAAGGCGAGACTGCTGTGCTATTGGTTGATCTTCATCTTGTCTTATGATTCCACTCATAATGATGTTTGAGTAGATGTCTGCCCCCAACAGTATGTCTACCGGACGGCTGATGTTGAAGTCAGGGTCGGCTAGTTGAATGCTTTCCAGGTGATCCCATACTGGTTTGCTGAATGTGCGATTCGGTAAGTTGTTAACAAGGTTTTTCATAATGATGACGTCGGTATTGAAGCTGTAATCAGTATGAATCGCGGTTGCTGTGATATTGATAACTCCCTTGCAGTAATTTTCTTTTGTGCCGATCCCGAAAATAACTCCTTTACAGTGTTGTCTAGGTAAGCCAAGTCTTTGTGCTGCATTTTCGGTGATAAGTGATGTCTGTGATCCTTGATCGATCAAAGCACGCATAGTGATAAGGCTCCCATCCGCTGCTTGTATTTTGATTTGTGCTGTTGCTAAGATAATTTCAGCGATACATTCCTGTGATACGTGTGACACATGTTTTTGTGAACTTTGCTTTACATTGCTTGCTTGCTGGTTTGCTTTGTTGCTTGATAAGTATGATTCATGTAGTAATGTATTGTGATTTCTCTTGCAGTGAGCGCATCGTTTCTCTGAAAAACAGTCTTTGCCGTTATGGTCATAAAGACAGTTTTCGCATAAATTCAGTTTTGATACTGTCTTACGTTTTACTTCTGGTGATTGCTCTAAAAACAGTGAGATATTCCGTGTTGTTCATTGCATAAAGCGCACGGCGGTGTCTTGTTACGTGACGTCGTCGGTTGGAATGTTTTTGCATTCGTATAATTAATAAAAGGTTTACTCGATCCACTTTGATATGATTTGTTATTATTAGGTTTTTTATAGTCATACATATGTGATTGTTGATTAGTTTTAGGCGTCTCTTGCTTACGCCGAGATGACTCTAATGCTGTAAATCTCATTTCCAGGAATTTTAAAAAATCTGATAATGTTGGTAAGTCTCTTGGGTCCTCCAAATATTCAAAATAATCGTTGTGTGTTTCCGTATCCACCTTTTGAATTAGTATGTGGACTATTAGCGGATCCCAGGTTGATATGTTGACGCCCAAGTTTTTAACAGCGTTTAGGCATTCCTTGGTAGTGTCGTGCAGTTTTGAGATTTGAGTTTTGAGTGCAGATGCTGATTGATGATTAATAGTTGGTAAACTGAGAAGCACGTTGATATGTGAACTAAATATCATACGCTTGTTGTTGTAGCGATGGTTCAGGATGTCCCAACATGTTGAATAATTTTCGGAACTAATTGGTAAGTGCTGAATTAATCTCTCCGCCTCACCTCTGATCTTGCTTTTTAAATATTGCATTTTTTGCGCGTCTGATATGGTTCTGCTCTTGTGGATAGATTCTGTGAACAAGTCCTTGAAACAAGTCCATTGCTGGTAGCTCCCACTGAACACCGGTATTTCCAATTTTGGTGTAGAATGTTCTTGATGAGAAACTGCCCACATTTTGCTATTAATAGACTTTTTGATCTGGTTATACCGGTCCTCAAAAGTATAGTATATATTTTCATAATTTACATCTTCCGTTGTGAGTTCGCTGTCGATATCTCAGTGTAAGGAATCCACAGCGTTCCAACGACCTTGAATAGTGCGTAAAGCGTCGTCGAATTCCCACTTTTCCGTAAGGGCGAAAACACATGTCAGCGGTGCGGCGCCGCAACGCTGAAATCAGCGTCGCGCGGCGCACCGCGGAAATCGGCGGTGCGGCGCCGCACCGCAAATTTTACAACGCTGGTTTCAGCGTTGCACAACGCTGAATTCGGCGGCGCGGCGCGCGACTCCAAATTCAGCGTTGCGCGGCGCACCGCCGATTTCCGCGGCACACTCTCAAAATCAGCTCAAATGTTGACCACACGTTCCAATATTTTAAATTCTCACAACAATATTTGACACGATGGTTGAGGCGCCACTAGCAATAAAAAAATATCGTAATGTCTGGGAGCTATTATTGAAAGCTTAAACTTTCAAATTTGACCACCGCGCCAGATAAGTTTGCGTCGGTCTGTGCGGAGACTAGCCGGAGTAAAATTATTGATACTTTAATTAAATATTTATATAAGTAGGTACTAGATTACCCATAGAACTTTTCTATGATCCAAAGACAAAATATAACGTAAATAGGTAAATAAGAGGTTACTTTTAGCAGGTAAAATAAAAGAAATAAAAAAAACTTTGTATTTTATTATTGTATCATGTGATGTGGCCTTTCAAAGAAAGGTCTTGTTGTACGGATTTCAAAAATATATTTTTTTATAGTTCTTAGATCGTTTTCATTAAGGTTCCGTAGTCAACAAGGCTCAAACCCTTATAGTTTCGCCATGTCTGTCTGTCCGTCTGTCCCCCAGCCTAGCTCATAGACTCTTAGGACTAGAAAGCTATAATTTGGTATGAATATACATATAAATCACGCCGATAAAGTGGTAAAGTAAAATTTTGAAAATATTTTTTTTTCCGGTACCTCCCCTACACGTGAAGTGGGGATGTTATTTTTTATCTTGTTTACCCCATAATGTTGGGTATCGTTGGATAGCAATTTTAAAAATGATGCGGGTTTGTTCAAAAACCGCAAATATAACTTTGTCATTCATACGAACACTATAAAAACAAAGTTATTTTTTTCTGGCAAAAAATGATAGTGGTATTTTTGCTAGGTGTATGTAATCGGTACGTTAAGTGGGAACCCTTCATGGGTGAGTCCGACTCGCACTTGGCCGATTTTTTAATTTATTCATGTAAAGAAGCGTCCTCACTGAGAGCATTCACGTGTAATGAGCATTCGACGTCGAATATTCGAGTGGTGTGGACGTTGAGCCGAGTGTTACAAAGCTTACACGCAAGCGCGAACTTTGGCCGGTATGGACGTCGCAACGATTTTCGCGGAAACGGCTCGCATTCAAATATTCACACTAATAAAACGCTCGAAAGCGAGTGCTCAGATAATGAAATGAATAAGTATGTATGAGTTTAATATTACTGGCCACTTGTAAACCAAAGAACAGCCACAACCGCTCTATCCAACATTTAGAAATAAATGACATTATCGAGATCGTATATTTTGAATGCTCCAAGCTCGCATGGGAATGTTCGACTCGAACGTTCATATATCTAAATAAAACTCGGTTGTGCAAATTGAACAGATTCATTATTTCATCAACAGTTTTGCTCGAAAGTGAATGCTGGGCTCGCTGGGAAGCAATTGTTGCTCGCCTACGATTATTTTGTAACGATGCCGTTTCGTTCCAGTCATTATGGATGGTTAGAAACTCAATAATGGCTGGAAAGTCCATAATTTTACCTACTGGTCATCAATTTTATGCTTTACCACTGTTCTTTCGTAATTCAAATTCAAATTCTTCGCTCCTCGTGCCCTATTCAGCATTTTGATTCAGTCCTACCGAAACAATCAAGCTGAACAGAGCTCACGTGCGAGCTAGCATACCAAAATGTATAAATGAAATGTGATAACTATTTAATTAATTATAGTGACAGTTCTTATTTATCATATTCTTTCATATTTCTAATTTACCATAGTTTAATAAAACAACACCAAGTGATGAAATAATCTTTTATTACTACAACATCTACTATGTGATTACTGGGCGGTGACTTCCGACGTTCCGGCTAGTGTACCGCTGGCCGACGAGGAGGTCCTGTTACAGTTTGCTTACAAATAATCACAATGATGAGAATGCTCCTAGTGAGGACGCTCCTCTTAAGAAGACGAAAATTTACCATTTCCCTCCCTTCAACTTGCTTCGAAACTATAGACCCAATGAGTTAAAACAAAGTATGTTAATGCTTTTCCGTGACTTAAAGACGGAGGAACAACGTAAACAACTGAATTTTGAACAACGGACTGACTTTTGCGAGGCTAAATAAAATAAATAAAAAGTTTTTTAAACTGTTTCGTGTGGCATAACAAACGACTTTTGACAGTCGGTAATTTTAAGTAATTTAAGAATAAACCACGAAAATTTACCTGTCTCCCCTTATCTTCGAAACTACTGAGCCTAAAATTTTGAGATAAGTAGTAAATAGTTCATCAGCATCAGCCATTATAAGTTCCCACTGCTGGGCTGGGGTACAGGCACAGGCCTAATTTATGAATTGATAAGGAGAATGCACTACCCATCACGTGGGCCCAATGCGGATTGGTGAGTATTAACTACTGCAAACGCAGCCGTAACCAACGGCTTAACGTGCCTTCCGAAGCACGGAAAAGCTCATGATAATAAACTTTTGGTCACCGATCCTGTGACCAACCATCGCGAAAGTTGCTTAACTTCAACGATCGCAGGCCTAGCGCGTTTACCACTACGTCACGGGCTCTTCAAAAAGTTCATTACTTAAATAATATAGGAATACATATAAAAGCTTATAGTGTAATGTTACATACACTAAAAAATAAAAATAAATAAAAAAGAGAGTGTAAAGAAACTTTTAATTATATAAAAGAAAGCTGATTTAAAACAACTGGTATGTAGTAAAAAAATATCAATTTCATTCAATCAAAAATAGTATCAATTTTTTCGGTTGCGCTACAATTTGTGTAAACAAATTTCGATTAGTCCGGGAGCGGACCGTGTCGGTAACCCTACCTGAGTATACCTATACTTATAGTTAGGAGTAAGGTAAAAAGTTACGTTAAGCTGGCCATTGACGGTCAAATTTTCCTAAAACTGTGGCATTCCAATCGCGTCAGTTCGATCGCTGCGCCCGCCCGTGGTGGTGCGGTGGTCGATCGAGCGTGCTGTGTATAGTTTTTGGTATAAAGGTTAAAAACGGGATCCTATTACTAAGACTCCGTTGTCCGTCTGTCTGTCTGTCACCAGGCTGTATAACATGAACCGTGATAGCTAGAAAATTATTGTTTAACAGATGATGTATTTCTATTGCCGCTATAACAGCAAATAGGTACTAAAAACAACACAGAATAAAATTAATATTTAAGGGGGGCTCCCATAAAGTAAACGTGATTTTTTGCCATTTTTTGCTCGATATTAATAATGGCAATAGGTAGACGTTTTAAGTATTTTCAGAATATTTAGTTGTATAGGTAAGTACTCACTTTAAAAATACATAATTAAATTAAAATGAAGTTCATATTTAAGGAGGGCTCCCCTACAACAAACGTGATTTTTTGCTGTGTTTTGCTCGATATTAATAACGGCAGTAGGTAGACGCTTGAAATATTCTCAGAATATTTAGTTGTATACTCACTTTAAAAATAGATAATTACCTATATTAAAATAAAATTAATATTTAAGGGGGGCTCCCATACAACAAACGTGATTTTTTGCCGTTTTTTGCTCGATGTCAATAACGGCAACATGTAGATGCTTAAAATATTTAGTTTTATTTCTTATTTGGAATCAGAATCCTTTTTTTTCTCGACAAAAATAAGTAGTACACGATGAGTACACGTCTTTCAACAGCCCGGCCGGTCGAAAACTGAAGAGCCGGCGTCACGCCAGTCAGTGGGGAAATCTAGTTGGCTTAAAACCATTTGGAGTGACGCCACAGTTTTACGCCACAGTTTTAGGACAAAACTGATCGTCAATGTCCAGCTTTAAAAAAAGTTGGGTTGCCTAGCCGCAACTAAGCCATCCTAGTACAGTCATGACAGAAACTGCGGCTAAAATGATGAGAATATATGTCATCGGGTACCAGCATGAAACATGGAGGCGTCACAGTGAGGGATATTAGATGGATTTTTAGAGCCAACATAAAGACTTGCGTTGTTCGCGAAATGAGAGACAAATAAATTTGATTTCTCTGCCGCGGTATGGACCAGCGTGTAGTCAGGTCGTAACATAGGACGCGAAGAGAAGTGGCCGAAATTTGATTCGACCAACTTAGACAGGGACCAGGGACCGTACTCTGAAACGCTAATCCGAAACTTCGGTTAGCCCCGCCCCTTTCACTCAACTCTGTCCCGACTAGAGAGTGAGAGGGACGGGTATACCGAAGTTTCGGGTTTTGCGTTTCAGAGTAGGCCCTCAGAACTGCTTACTACCAGCTGGATACGATACTAGTTTAGTTTCTATGCGGCGGAAATTGAATCGTGTCTTACGGATCACTCATTTGCATAACTTGGCTGCGGAATTGAAAGCTCTCTACTTCGAAGATAGTAGCTGAGCTTAAAAATCAAAATACACCGATGATATCGAATCAAAACAAGTGAATAATGACTGAGTGCATTCTAGCGCTTTAGCGGAGAGGGATTATGGCAAAATAATGATAAAATAACTTGAAAAAATAATACTATTCTTTTTCAGAACAAGACGAATAAATAGTTTCGAATTCTATAACAGGTGGTTACGAAAGTCATACCGTGTAAATATAAAATATGACATCTTCGATCAACAATAACACCTAGTTCTAGATACATAGTTGGAGTGACAGATATGGCCGAGCGTTATACGCCCACTTGAGAGTATAATTATAAGTAGATTATTTTGACAGTGTCAATAATACTAAGGTATTTCAAACTTGGAACGCTTCCTGTCATTGATAATGTAAGATCGTAACATTCGTAACCTTTTTTCTCCGTTTAAAAAAGACAGTCTGTGCCTTATAAAGTTTTCATTTAGTTCGTGAGTCTTCATCTAGCACTATTGTTGATCGAAGTATGACATAGAGTAATATTGCGGCGGCAATGTTACAAGCTCGAGATTCAAAACCGCTTCGAAGCCCTAGAGAACAGCATCGATGTGGACGATCTATACAACATGGTGGTGGATATTCTGTCCGCACCGTAGGGTCCAATCATTAAACCCACAGCAGTAAAGTAACAAATTAAAGAAACTCACTCATGGATCAGAGACATGCAATTAAACTACAGAACTCAACGAATGCCCTTTATATTGGCAGCAACTCCAAACTGTTTGCAAGAGATCTGTCTATCGGGCAAAGTCAAGTCGGGCAAGTCTGACGAGCCTGAAAACTGAAGAAAGTGGTGTCATTTAATCGACTTTGTGGTGCCGTCAAAGAAGCATATATTGATGTCGTTTTGATCAACGCTGTTAATACAGGAAGAAACTTAACGCTGTTGAGGAAGGAAGGAAGAAAGATCAGAGGCACATTGAGTATCAACATCAAGATTGAAAGATCGCGATTGATAACGCTTCGACCAATACCGGCTCAGATTTAAAACCCCGAGAGCTTTCAGCTCGAGCTTCAAAACCGCTTGGAAGCCCTTGAGAACAGCATGTTGACTATCTATTACACTACCACAGATTACTAAATAGTTGCTACGTAACAGATACTGCACTCCGCTAAGCTATTTAAATAAATAGCAACTCTAACTTTAACGCAATAAAGTGGAATTCAGCTTGTACGGCGCAAATAACGAACGGCCACTCGTTGCATTGCATCTCTTTCTATCGCATATATTCTATCGCGCTCGAGCGGCGGCCCGCTGTAAATTGTATTGAATTGGTATCCCGAGATATACCCGAAGCGGTAGGCACTTATCTCTGGTTCTTGGGCGAGTGACGGATGCCTGTCCACATGGTGGTGGACTGGTGGATATTGTCTGCACGGTATATGGCTGCAGGGTCTATGAAAGTATTATGAAGTTGGTAATCGGTATTATGAAACCCGCCGTCCCAAATTGAAGAAACTTTCCAGCCAAACTCTCCTACTCATAGATCAGAGACACGAAATTAAACCACAGGACTCAGCGAATGCACATCGTCATCGGCAGCTAAGTAGACAAATATCTAAAAATTATTTAATAATCTTTTATAGTTATATTATAACACTATCCACAGTTTGTGCTTAATATTCATGGTCACCCTCGCCTCTCGGGACACCGCCCGCCGCCGATTCTGGCGGCGCGTTGACGCAACGCAGAAATCAGCGTTGTAATTTTCGCGGTGCGGCGCCGCGACGCGGATATCAGCGTTGTAATTTTTGCGGTGCGTCGCCGCACCGCCGATTTCAGCGGCGCGCCGCGCGACGCTGATTTCAGCGTTGCGGCGCCGCACCGCTGACATGTGTTTTCGCCCAGTGAATCGAGATTGATAGCGTTCAAGGCTCTTTCAAGGGCTTTGATGTTACTTTTTTGCTTACGGTACATCTCGTCGAGTTTGCTAGGGTTTCCCTTGTCGACCTTGAAAGTTGATGGACATTTGCTCTGATTTTCTGATCGTAATTGCTGCGGTTCCGTAGGAGTCCCGGGAACAGTTAAGGGTGATTGACGCTTCTCTGGTTGCTGCCAGTCCATGGCGCCTAACGGGGTGCCCGGTCGAAGCAATACCCTTGGGTCCGGGTCTATGCTTCGATATCTTTGAATGATCCTTCTGTTGTCCGCATAAAACTCAGAAGCTTGCTCATAATGCTTTTCAGAAAAATACGTATAGTCGCGTTTTTCACTTTCACATAACTTGATATGATTTTCTTGGAACTTTTTCCAATACTGATCCAGTGTTTCCAAACGGCGTTTGATGTAAGAAGGAGTTTTTCGCTCTGAACCATCCTTCTTGAAGTTTTTGATAAGTTGCTGCATGGCATCCATGAGCTGATGCTGATTTGATAGTAGATCTTCCATGATTGAAGTCTTGTGCCTGAAGTTGATAGGATGACGCTGTTGCTACGCGCTGATTACGTGTTCGTGCGGCAAGGTAATAAGCCCGCGGTGCGATATGTGCTTCCTTGTCTCAATCCTTCCGGTGAGACCCGCTTCTGGGAGGCCGGTCAGACCGATTCGCTACCACACCTTGGACCCAAAAACCACGATAGCACTGCTGGTTGATAATGAGCGATTTTCTGAGAGGCCATTTAAAAAAAAAAAGCTTCCAATTGCTTCACTAGATGGCGTTGAATAAGTATGTACATGTCTATGGTATATTTTGGTATGAAACATATTTAAATTAATGACTTTTTAAAAACCCAAAGGAAACTAATAATATATTAAATAAGTACTACTGTGAGGAACAGAAACGAAATAGGTAAATTTAAAGATTTAGGTAAATAAATAACATCTGTCTGACGTTCCGTTTTACGTAAAAAAGTCGCGTCAAAGTAAAATTTATAACGTTCCGTTCCTTCTAGCTGCATAGGTGGGACAGCGCCATCTAGTGACTGAGCTTTCAGAAAATCGCCCATTGTTTTTTGATGTTTGATGAAGTTTGATAAAGTCCGGAAAGTCACAGGTCACGCGTCCCACGTTGCACAAGTCACGTTGTCGAACACGTGGCCCCGCTTTTTTGACCTCCCGCGCGCTAGATCAAATTGCTCGAAGGACCATAAATATGTACGGGCTGCTCTCGAACGATATTTAATTTAATAGAAATGATAAGAAGGTCTTGAAGAATATGAATTTATTTTGATAACTGATAGAATTGCTAATTGATACGAGTAAACATCGGGGCGATCGAATGCGTACTAAAATTACAAAATGAATATTACAATAAAATGAAGTAAATGCTGAATCGGCGACATGACGCTATTGTGCGGTTGTATAGACCGTACATATATGAAATATTATTACATATCAATTATTTAATAGATAATGACATACGTGATGATTTTAAATGTTATCTGATGATTTCTAGGGATGTGACAACTATTCTAAGGGTGTGTGTGTGTTCTACGTGCTTTTTTAATTTCCATTTACTTAAATGAATTAGTCCTACTCAACTTCAACTTCAACTTTTATGGTGAATGGCTGCGTCTCGTTTTTCGTGACGATTCTGCCAATGTCCGAGTAAAAAGACACAGTGTATTATGATGCTGTTCGGTTTTTAGCGATGCTGTACGGTTTGTTCAAATGAGAAGTTTTCCTTGAGTCTGAAACATTGGACAAATACAACACATGCACAACGACACAAGACTCCACAACAAGGCACAAATATATCCCAAAATAAATAGAAATATATGAAGCGGGGGAGGGATGGGGGGGGGCTAATTTACAGTTTTATTTTATTTTGCTTAAGGAATTTGCACAAAATGTATGCGATGGACGTGTGAACCTGAGTAAGTAGGAAGTTTATATTAATAGGGCGACACACATTTTTGGTTAGAATGTCATACAGTGGGATGGTAATTTTCGGGCAGTGGAAAAATATATGTTCAAGGGTTCCTTCATCCAGTCCGCATTCACAGAGCGAGCTGTCCTTAACTCTAATTTTAGCCAAAAACGAAGGTGTGCATACGTGGCCCAGTCTTAATCGAATGATTGTGGATGCTACATTCTTTGGGATAGATTTATGGCGGTAGAACCAGGGTTTAGTTGGGATATCGGGTTGTAGAGAACCATAATGTCTACCTTTCATTTCAAGGGATCTTTTGTAAATATTGTTCCATTTCTCTTTCATTTTGGACTTAGAGCCAAGGCGGAGGTCGCGTGCATAGCACTCATTGCGGTATTCTATTCCACACGTGATGGCATTTTTAGCGAACATATCAGCGAGCTCGTTGCCTTCAATTCCTTTATGTCCTGGAATCCAGGCCAGGACAACATCCATGCTTGATCTAGAGCATTGTAGGAGGACTTCTCTAATTTTAAGGATAACACTAAAGTTATGCCTAGCATTGAAAGGTGGTTTTGCTATGTCTTGGAGGCAACTGAGGCAATCTGAAAATATAACTGATTTACTTAAACTATGGGACTGGACGAATAGGACAGCCTCGAGAATAGCCAAGGCTTCTCCCGTGTTTACACTGAGAAGAGGGGAACATTTAAAATTAAGAACAATCCTGTCCTGCCCAGCCGGCAGCCAAATTGCTATACCCACATTTCCATCATCCTCCAGCTTTGATGCATCCGTATATAGGGTGAACCAGCCTTCCCAGTTTTTACTTAAAATGTCTTGGAAAGTTTTATTAGCATCAGGAGTGTTTTTTGTTAAACCGAAATTTAGATGGATGGTGGGTTGAAATATGAGGGCCTCAAAGGGGACCTCAAACAGAGAGTTTCGAGGCAATTTCGATATCGTAGCTGGGAGATCAGAGAACTTCTTAAAACTTTTTACCAAAGGGGGGGATTCTTTGTGAGTCCAGTATTGGGAAGAATTTGTAAGATTGCTTAAATTTTGCAATTTGTCTAAAAGGGGGTGATTTGAGTATTGAGATATATTAATAAAATACCTATCGCACATCATTTGACGTCTGAGGCTCAATGGAGGGTCGAGGCACTCGACTTGGAGGGCATTCAATGGGGACGATCTCATAGCACCTGCAATGATCCGGAGGCATCTTGACTGGATAAGAGTTAGTTTGATCAGCGCGGCTTTGTTGCACGGTTCCAATATGAAGCTTCCATAGTCAAAGTGGCTCCGAACGACCGCGTTATATAACAACTTTTGACTGGTCGGGTGAGATCCCCAATGCATTCCTGACAGAGATCTTAAGATATTGACGTTTTTTTCCGCCTTATTGCTGATGTAACCTAGGTGTGGCACGCCTGTCATTCTAGAGTCAAAGATTACTCCCAAAAATTTACAGTTACTGACGATCTCAATTGGCTGTCCACTTAAAGAGATATCAGGTTTCGGGATGGATCTTTTACGTGTAAAGACAATTGCTTTGGATTTTGCTGGAGATAAGGATAATCCATGGTCAGAGAGCCAATGGTCCAAGTAGTGCAAGGCAGAGTTAATTCTTGATTTTGCTTCTTCAGGGTCCTTGGATGTAGCATATAGAGCGATATCATCTGCGTACTGAAGGATGCTGCAAAAACTGGTTACAGTTCTGTCAAGGTCGAACGTGTAGAGGTTATAAAGTAAGGGACTCAGCACCGAACCTTGTGGAAGACCCTTCCAGATCAGCCTCGACGGCTGTAGTTCCCCGTTAACCCGCAGGTTGACTGTTCTAGACATGAGCAGGTTGCATATGAAATTGATCAACCTCACTGGAAGACTCAGATGGTGCAATTTCTGCCTGAGCAGAGGAAGCTGGACATTATCATATGCCGAGGTCACGTCCAGGAAGACGCCAACTACTAAGGCATTCTCAGAGAAAGCGCGGCGGATATCTGTGGAAAGTATGCTTAAACTATCCAGGGTGCCCATGCCCCTCCTAAAGCCAAACTGATGCTTTGATAGGATGTTCTTACTCTCGACGATCCATTCCAATCTGTTTTTAACTAAATGTTCAAAGATTTTACATAGCGTGGACGATAAGGCTATGGGGCGATATGAGGAGGAATCTTTAGGATTCTTCCCCGGTTTCAGGATAGGGATTACGATTTGAGTTTTCCAGGAATTAGGAGGCTGCCCGTTAATGAAGATGTTGTTAAATATATCTAGCAAAATCTTCTTAGCCCTGTCTGATAGGTGAGTAATGAAAGAGTATGGGATACCGTCTATGCCCGGGGCGCTGTCCTTCAGACCGTCAAGAGCGCTATAGAACTCTGCAAAGGAGAAAGGGGAGTCCATAGTGTCAGACGAGATGGGTTGTGGATAAGTGGGAAATGAGTTCTCACAAGGAACAGAAGGGGGAGCAAGCTTATCATAGAATTCAGGGAGCCAGGAGTCAGTCTCGTTGGAGGAAGGACATGTAGTATCTACTGATCGGCGGAATGAGTTAATTTTTTTCCAGACGGTGGAGGCTGGAGTACGAGGAGATAAGGATTCACAAAAGTTGTGCCATCCGAGAGCTTTTTTCTTGGAGAGAACACGTTTCGATTTTGCCGTGGTTTTTCGGTAATTGAGATAATTTGCCATACTGCTCGGGTCTCTTGCAAATTCCTGCTCAGCCTCGTTGCGTAATTTGACTTCAGCAGTGCATTCAGCATCCCACCATGGAGGAGATGAGATAAACCTACGTGTAGAGTTCTTCACCGGAATCGCCTCATCCGCCGCCTCAGTTAGAGTAGATATAAACAGATTGTACATTTCAATGTAGTTATTACCGTGAATAGAATGGAATAGGTCTAATTTTGAGTCTATGCTAGCTGCAAATATTTCCCAGTCGGCTTGCTTCGTTTTATATTTTAGGAGGGGAGGGATGTCAGTCTTTTGCGGGGATGGACAGTCAAGAGTGGATAAGATGGGGAAATGGTCACTGCCATATGTAAGGGTCATGGTTTTCCAGGATAAACGAGAAAATAATTCGGGGGAGGATAGAGTGAGGTCGACACAACTCTTCCTTTGGCCAGGGGCAACTCTACGTGTTTCGGAACCGTCGTTGCATATGCAGAGATTTAAGTCATCAACAAATTCTAACAGGGAGGCAGAGTTTGTACAACTATGGATGGATCCCCAAAGAGGGTGATGACAGTTAAAGTCACCAAAGAGAATTTTACGTCCATTAATGCGGGATATCATATTTTTAATGTCCAAAATTATATTGGGATTGGGATAAGGAATGTAAATGGATATAAAGGATATGTCCATAGCTTTTAAGCCAACGATTTGGTAGTCCTCGGAATGGGGGGGGAAATCAATTTGGGAGAAGGGGATATTTCTCTGGATCAGGATGGCTGAACCACCTCTTGCATCGTGTCTGTCATCCCGGAGACAAGCATACCCCGGGATCCTAAAAGGGGTTCCCGGTTTAAGCCACGTCTCTGAAACGGCAAAGATGGCTGGTTTGTATTTACGTAAGAGGAATAATAAATCAGGCTTTTTATGCCTGATGCTCATGCAGTTCCATTGTATTAGCTTGGCCATTTTTATTTATAGTTGAAAGAAATACTTCCAGTAAGGATAAGACATGGGGCGGTATGGCATCACTGAATTTTTCTAAAATATTAACTAGTGTGGATATCATAAGTTCTATGAGATTGTCGTTGGGGGAGGGAGAGTTTGACCGATGGTGCATGCAAGAAATCCCACATCCATTAGGCATAGAGGAGGTGGGAGTGCGGGTAATCTCGTGTGCCTCAGCATCGTAAAGAAAAGGAGTAGGTGGGCGGGGAGCTCTTGGGGTCAATATAGTTTTCTTATAAGTATGTGAGGGGGGATTTAATGATTTAAAAGGGCTTGAACTTGGAGTACGGGGCATATTTGACGGAGGTAGGTTTGGGGATGGTGCGGAAGCACTTGCTTTCTCCACATACGTTGGTCGAGATGCACGAAAGCGTTGCGAAGCATCCGTAAAGCTAATATTTTCCTCCGACATAACAAGTTTGATCGCTTTTTGTCGAGAATGTTCTGGGCAGTTGGGATCGGTAGCTTTATGATTGCCTCTGCATAGGAGACATGTTGACTGAGAGTCCACTACTGGGCAGGAGGCGCCGGAATGATTTTGGGAGCATTTATAGCATCTAGCGGTAGACCTGCACTGCTCAGTAACGTGACCGAACCTGCAGCACTTCCAGCATTGGATGGTTGGTAATTTATAAGTTTCGACATTTAACGCCATATGAAAACAATATAATTTTTCAGGTAGTTTTTGACCCTGGAAAGTAATGACAACAGTTGTAGTTGGGGTCCAGAACACTGTTCCGTCCCTATTATTTTTCTTGTTCAGTCGCCTCATTTTGATTACTGGACCACAGTTACGTGAGTAGGAAATGCCCTGGAACAACTCCTCCAATGTCCACTCTGTGGGAATACCACGTACAACACCCATTCGAGATACATGGAATTTTGGGATCTGACAATCAAAGGAATCACCCAAGGGATTGTTGCTGATAAATCTGTTTGCCATTTCGGCAGAGTTAAATTCGATGTTAACTTTATTGCGGCCAGCCGATGTAATACCACCATTAACAATGCCTTGAACATTCTTTTTGTGGAGGAGTTGAGCCAGCTTTAAAGTACGCATTGTAAGCCCTGTTGATGGATCAGGCTCTTTCCGTGAAATATGGACAATGAATGGACCCTTGTCCTCTGAGGTATAGGTAAGCGGGGAGTCTCCCTCGAACTCGGGGTTTACATAGGTATTTTGAATGGATTCAGATGGTTTGGTATTTCTCTTAGCCAAGATAACTTCGCGTTCAATTATTGGTGCGGGACGTTTTAATGAAGTGGGACCATCCGTATCCATTTTATGTGTCATCTCCGGTGTAAATAATGGTTGGGAGCCATCCCTTACCAGGTCAGAGGAAGGCTCCCCGCGTCCGCCCCCGTCAGGGGGCTCCTCGTCCGACATCTTCTAACTAATCACTCAATAATTTTGGTGTGAGTAGGGAAATACTTACCTGAATATATTGTTAGTAGCACAAATAACAATGTACACACAACAAATGTTCCAAAACACAATGAAAAAAGCAAGTGATTTACGGAATTCGCGTAAGCACGTGTGTCAATCCACACCGAAACAAACAGAATCCACTAGAATTCTCAGTTTTTGTAGAAAAGTAAATGAAATGCGTTTACAATACAGCCACAAAATCTGACATCTCTAGTCCTACTCGGAGCAGTCTGAATGTTTGACGGGAGTTTGTTCCAGAGCAGTGTAGCTCAAGCATCTTCGTGGTACAAGGCCGCCTAGTAAGAAGGAATCATTTGGAAGCGGGAAACAAGGAGCTCTACTCTTGTTCTCCGAAACGAAATTTCGGAAACGAAAGAAATTTAAACGAAGTTTCGTTTCTGCCGCTACTCTTGAACATTTTCGGACGCGCACGAAAAGTTCGAATCCATAGACAATTTTCGTGAACGAATGGAATGAACAACATTACGTAGGTTCTTTTAATGTCATTTACGGTAAAAAACCGGTTTTTAAATTAACTTTAAAATTAAAACGTTGGTTTAATAATTTTAAGAATGTATTTAATTAGTAATGGTTTACTATGTTTAATAACCCAGAAACTGATAAATGAGCAATTAAAATTCAAGTTTATGTCGAAAAACACAGTGACACTAAAAGAACCCTTTCAATGACTGATAACCGCCCAAGTTAAGATGTATGTTGGAAAAGCGCGGGAAACTTTGAGAAAGGCGGTTGTGTTTTTTCTGGCTTTTTGTTAATTAACTAAGAACTTTGGATAGTAGGTGTAAATATTCGTTATTTAAGTGTATTTTTGTATATATTTATTAGTTTCGTGTATATAGCTGTTTTGGTAAGTCTTTAGTATAGTTTTTCCATGAATCGCCCCCCCGACGACCCGGGGGGGTCTGTCCCTCCGGTGCCGTCGGCATCACATTTTGTAACGATATCTAACGCTAACGCTACTGAAATGGATACAGAGGGATCCTTATTTGATACGGACAATTCCGAAACCCAAAAAAATCCCAAACGTAAGAGGTCTTCCGCACGAAAAATTTGTAGACAATGTCACAAAAGGAAGAGGAAAAGTCAGCAAAAACTTTCTGAACTAAATGAACTCACGGAAATAGATTGTCACTGTGCTATTACAACAGATAGCGTAAAACTTTTGCCAAATAATATTAATGTGATTGAACCCTCCCAACCTGTACAAACTCCTACAACCCAAAACTCTGAAATTTCGGCTCATACTCATACCCCAATATCTAGGCTGCTTTACCAAGCTTCAGATGCGTCACCTTACATTATTTACATTCAACGCGAACAAACATCCCCTGACGACAATACTATCATACACCCAGTGGCTTTAGGGCGTTTTTTGAAAAAGCACACTTTTAACAATATTGTAAATGGTAGTCTAAAAAAATCGGAAGAAATAAAGCCTCCATCTCCTTTTCCCATTATCAAGATGCTAATAACTTTATTAATAGCAGCTACCTGAAAGACAATAAATACAGGGCATTCATTCCCACCCATAATATAACCCGGATGGGTGTAGTGAGAGGCGTCCCCGCTGATTGGTCAGAGGAGGACATATCTAACAATATCTCAGTGCCTGTAGGTTGTGGGAACATTCTCAGAATAAGACGCCTCAAGAAGAAGGTTACAAATAATGGTAAAATTGATTTTACACCTATTGAAACGGTAGTATTAACCTTTGATGGACAGGTCCTTCCAAAAAGAGTTTACTTATGTTATAATGCTCTACCTGTAAATTTGTATATATACCCCACCATCCAATGTTATAAATGTTGTAGATATGGTCATATTAAGGATCAATGTAGGTCTGTCTCTAGGTGTTTCAAGTGCGGATCGGGACACTCCGGAGATAATTGCTCTGTGGATGAAGAAGAAGTGAGATGCTGCTTATGTGCTGGTTTGCATACTGCCATTAGCAAAAATTGCCCTGAATTCTTTAGGCAGAAGTCTATAAAAGAAAGCATGGCCAAAAATTGCATATCTTATGCTGAGGCATTGAAACTCCATCCTGCCTCTTATAAATCTTACGCAGATGTTCTTGCTTCTTCTCCTCCTTCACCACCTCTCTCCAATTTTGTATACCCTACTAGTGCCAATAACAACTTAAGTGATACAACAAATAGAACATCATACAAAAAAACTGTTTTTATGAAACCAAAATCTCCTCGTAGCTTCAGTAAAGGTTATGACAAAGTTGCTCATGAAGCAGTATTAAATGAATACAGAATTCCTACTTCCCCCAATGGGAGTGCTCTGAGTAATAACAACACTGAGACCTCCTCACTTTCTAACTTACCTATTAGAGACCTGATAATTACGCTTATCCAAACTTTGTCTAACAGTAATATTTTTTCCTCACCGTCCAACGCTGCACAACCTGATAACAACTTTGTAAATTTAAATAAACTCAATGAACTCTGTAATTCAGTGGAATTGCAGAAGTGCAATCAGCAAGAAATCTGATTTAATCCACATAATTAATAAATATAATCCTTTTATTGTTGCCCTCCAAGAAACCT
Organism: Crambus lathoniellus; assembly: GCA_949710035.1. Classification (NCBI taxonomy): domain Eukaryota; kingdom Metazoa; phylum Arthropoda; class Insecta; order Lepidoptera; family Crambidae; genus Crambus; species Crambus lathoniellus. The sequence goes on along the minus strand of OX453316.1, from coordinate 23,844,166 downwards.
GGCTCAAACCAGGCATTAATTTTAAACTATCCGGCTTTTCATGTATACGTGAAGACCGGCTTGGGCTAGACCCAACTATTGGTTGTGGTGTAGCTTTGTTAATAAAACATACTTTGCTTTTTAAACATGTACCTATTCCACATCATAGTAATGATTTTTCAATCATTGCTGCTATTGTAAATAATATTTGTTTTGTTTCAATCTACATTCCCCATCCTGTTTCACATATTTATGATGAAATTGAAAATATTATAAAATCACTACCTAAACCCCTCTTGGTTATGGGAGATTTTAATGTGCAGCACTGCTCATGGGGTAGCTCTACGTCTAATCACTATGGCAGTAGAATGTTAGATCTGTTACATAGTAATAATTTATGTCTACTCAATACAGGAAAAATCACGCGCAGAACCAAGCCAGAGGAGGGCAGAAGTGTTCCTGACTTATCCATTGTCTCCCCTAGTCTTGCTTCTTCCTTAACATGGACTACACTTAGTTCCACACACGGCAGTGATCATTATCCAATTGTAATTACTTTCTTGAATAGCTCACTAAAACTACCAAATACAAATCCTCCAAGATTAAAACATAAATTAGTCAAGGATAAATGGAATACTTTTAAGTCACAAGTTGAGCAAGATTTAGAAGAACTTCCACAAATTGATAGGAATAACATTGCTTCTTGTGCAATTGCTTTAACATCTTTGCTAATAAACACTGCCAATAAAGTATTTCCTACTAAAACTGGTCAACCTAGTAAAATTCCATCCCCTCCCTGGTGGGATCAGGAGTGTACTATAGCTGTTACCAAAAGGAAAGAGGCCGAAATAAAATATAAGCTAAATTCTACTACTGAAAACTTTAATATCTTGTCTGACCTTATTAATAGTACTCGGAAATTATTTAAACAAAAGAAATGGGAAAGTTGGAAAAATTTCTGTGCTTCAATATCACCTAACACTCCGGTTTCTCTTGTTTGGTCTCATATTCGCCGTTTTCGCTCAGCATTCAAAGAATCCACTCCCAAACATATTCCGGAACAACTGGCTGAAGAATTCCTAGATAGATTAGCCCCTCCTTATGTTCCATTTGATAGTACACTTCTGCAAATCCCTTCCTCAGCTGAACTGACAGGTCTTGGTTCTCCCTTTTCATTAGCTGAACTCAAAGGTGTTCTGTCTTATGTCAAAGACTCTGCTCCTGGCTACGACAATATCCCATATTCTTTTATCAGTCACTTGGGGGATAGTAGCTTAATATACCTTTTAAATCTAATCAACTCTATGATGTTACATGGTGACATCCCATCTTCATGGAAGATACAAGAGATAATACCGATTTTGAAACCCAATAAACCCAGCGACAAGGTTTCTTCGTATAGACCTATCGCATTATCTTCAGTTCTTCTTAAAATTGCCGAACATCTAATCAAAATCCGTTTAGAATGGTTTATTGAAAGTAGAGGTTTACTGAGTGACAGCCAGTTTGGCTTTAGAAAAAATAAAAGCACAATTGACAGCATTGGCATCTTCATGACTGATATACGAATAGCTTTCTCTCTAAATCAATCGCTTTTGGCTGCGTTTTTGGATATTAAATCTGCATATGATAATGTTATTCTTAGCATCCTACAAAATAAACTTATTAAATTACAGGTTCCAACATTATTAGTTAACTTCATCATAAATATTTTATCTAATAGAACAATCCATATTTCACAAGGTCCCGAGAATACGAAGTCACGGCTAGTGTGGAATGGGCTTCCACAAGGTTCTGTATTGAGCCCACTATTGTACAATATTTATACATATGATTTAGATAGCTCTCTCCCCAACAGCATTCATACATTACAATACGCTGATGACCTACTGTTATACTGTTCAGGGAAATCAATAGAAAACCTATGTTCCCGCCTTACGTCTTCTTTAAATTCATTGAAAACCTGGCTTGATAATAACGGCCTTGAGCTCTCGAGTGCCAAGAGCAGTGTGGTCCTTTTTTCTAGGATGCGATGTCCACCACCCATCACTGTTTATTATGACAATTCCATATTACCGACTAGTGATGAAGCCAAGTTTTTAGGCATAACCCTAGACAGTAAATTAACAGGTCTAACGCATTGCTATCAGGTTGTTGCCAAATGTGAAAGGACTCTTAACATTTTAAGATGTTTATCTGGTGTCTGGTGGGGATCTCATCCATCCTCCCTGAAACAGCTTTACAACTCCATAGTTAGAAGCATTTTAGACTACGGGACATTCCTATTAGAACCCTGCAGCGCGCTTGGCATGAAAAAACTTGATATCATTCAGTCGAAAGCCCTCCGCATTGTTATTGGCGCTATGAAATCAAGTCCCACAAATGCTCTTCAAGTAGAGTGTTCTGATCCCCCTTTGAAGCTTAGACGGCAGTACCTATGTGATAGATACCTTTTTCGAGCGTTTCAATTGTATAACCACCCACTCTATAATAAACTTTCTAAACTTCTACAACTCGTGGAATCCTCCTCATACTGGTCACACAAACAAGTACCTTGTCTTGTTGTAAGTTTTAGCAAGTTTTGCTCCTTTCAAGCTCCAACTCACAGGTCAACATTTCTTCCAATTTTTTCACAAAACTACGAATGTTTAATTTTACTACCAAATATTTATTTAAACATTGATTTCCATAAAAATGACATCAACAGTAAATACCACTTTAATTTTTTACTGTCAGAGGTATGGCGGGATTATCATCATATTTATTGTGATGCTTCCAAGCTATCCTCTGATAGCAATGTTGGGGTTGGGATATTTCACAAACAGTACCAAGTTATTCAAATGGTTAAACTTCCGCCCGAGTCTTCGGTGTTTACTGGTGAATGCCTTGGCCTTTTAAAATCATTAGAATATGTCTTATTGTATAAATTAAAGAAAGTAATTATTTTCTCTGACTCAAGAAGCGCACTAGAAGCTCTGCAAAAATTTCCTTTTAAAAGCAATTTATGCTATCAAATAATTATAGAATGCCGAAAGTTAATTTATAAATGTTCATCATCCGGTTGTGAGATAAACTTTGTATGGGTGCCTAGTCATAGTAATATTCAAGGCAACGAAAAAGCTGACCAACTAGCAAAGGAAGCAATAGTTTCTGGGGATTTATTCCCTTACAAAAATTATTGCTATGATCTATGCGCTTATGCAAGGGTTTGTCTCAAAACATCATGGGAAAGTCAATGGCACTTAACCAGTAAATACAAAGGCAGCTATTATAAACTTATTACACCAGACATTCCATCTAGACCTTGGTTTAGTAAAATGAAGCTTGGTAAAGTACCCTCTACCATTATTACAAGAATGCGGCTCGGCCATACGTGTACTCCTGCCCATTTGTCCAGACTAGGAATTATTGAAAATTCATTGTGTGAGTGTGGCACCGGATTGGGCGATGTCAATCATATATTTTTTTCCTGTCCCCTATATGATCATACTTCCTTTTATGACACTTTAATTTCCCTCAGTATCCCTCTTCCTACTTCTATATTACTTCTATTATATTCCAATGATATTTATGTTTATAAATGTATTGCTCTTTTTATATCCTCTAACAATATTCAAATTTAAACTCCACCTACATATCCTTTATATATTTTATAATCCTTCTTTCTTTTCCTACCTACTATCCAATCCCAAATTTCCTTGTACATATACCTAAATTAGTTTATAAAGTTATAGTTTAGTTTCCCTACCTTTGTCATGGCTAATACCCAAACCGGGTGGAGCCAATAACAAAAAAAAAAAAAAAAAAAAAAAAAAAAGATGTATGTCGTCCCCACTGACCTCTATAGTCCCACATTCCTGTATGTTCCGGTGACAGAGGAGCCACTTGCAGTACAAAATTAGGTGTCAAAATGAAAATTCGTATGAAAAATTAGTTCCAATGATTATCACCGACCCAGATTTATGCTTGTCGTCGTATGACAACGTAATCCAATATGATGTGTCTTTCGGGAGATGAATGAAAGTAGAAATTCTCCGGAGATGTTTATTAGACCATGGTTACAAGTCAAGTCTTAAAACTAAGTAAAAATACGTTTAAAGATAATGTTTGTTGACCCGATTACGAAATCTTTCCTTCGATGCAAATACAAGCGAACGTAGCTATTTTATGTAGCAGTCACTTGTAAAATATGTTATGTTGCAGTCAAACTCTAAACTTCGACATACTACAACTCCCCCGAAAAAGGACAGGGTTCTCTCCCTGGGGATATTTAAAAAAAAAATTGTGACAAGGAAAGAAAGATACGTTGACAGACCAACACACGTTTTTTTTTCACAAAATACACGAACACAATTACTTACATTTTTAGTTATTACAAAATACAATTTTATTTAAATTACGCTTTTACAATATAGATCACACTTAGACAAAATATGGTTTTGTATTATTCTTATGAATGGTATATTCTAGGTTATTTTTTAAAATCTTAAGATTAGGACTTACATCTTCTAAAACTTCAAATGGACCTGAGAATAAACTATCTAACTTATCTCCTATATGGTTTTTTATTAATACTAAATCCCCTTTTTTATAAACTATAGGATTACATGTTTTATCATAATTAAACTTTCTTAAACATTTATTATGTAAAAGGTTTTCTATGGCGTCCATTTGCGCCTTTTGCAATCTAAATTTCAATTCCTTAGGATACGAATCAAAATTATACAAAGGATCAATACCAGTCTGCAATGTATTTGGTAATACACAGTGTTTACCGAAAACTAGTTCGAATGGTGAATATTTTGTTTCGGTATGAACAGTTGTATTAAAACTGAAACACCAGTATGGTAACCAGCTACTCCAACTACTTTTATTCTGTTCACATTGGATTCTGAGGTAAGCACCCAAGCTCTTGTGAGTATTTTCTAATGCTCCAATCGTTTCATGATGGTAAGAGGTAGAATTTAACTTCTTAATTCCTAATAAACTACAAACCTCGGCCATGACAGAAGACATGAACTCTGTGCCCCTGTCTGTTATTATTTCTTTTGGCACTCCGTACCTCAATATAAAGTTATTAACAAAAGATCTCGCTACGGTTTCCGTACCTTTAGTCGGTAACGCATAGGCTTCGACAAACTTGGATAAATTGCATTGAAGCGTAAGAACGTACTTATTATTATTATCGTCGCAATGTAAGGGTCCCATAAGGTCTAAACTGATTCTTTCAAATGCACTTGTGGGTGTCGAAGTAATAACCATTGGTTCCTTAATGTACTGATTAGTGTGTTTTTGTATCTGGCATTGCTTGCACTTTTTAACGTAATCAGTAACGTCAGTTGACAACCCAGGCCAAAAATAATGTTTCCTAATATTATTTAACATTCTATTACTCCCTGCGTGACCGCTTGTAGGAAGTAAATGAAAATCGTTTAGAATCACTCTCTTTTGGTCATTATCTGAGATTCTAATAACATCTTTTGCTACTAATAAACGAGGCGCATTTTTATTTACATTTTGTAAATATTTATATAGGTAACTTGCAAATTTTTCTATTAACTTTTCGCTGTATTTATTTTTTATAATAAGTAATTCAGCGATATTTAGTTTGCTACATAATGATTCTAGATCTCTCACTAACACCGGCAGGGTAGATAATGATCGAGATTCTAAAAAAATGGTTGACTCTTTCAACACATATGCGCAATGCCTCGACTCTGAATAAATACAATCTGAATAAATAAATTGTTTATCAATAGATGAACAAATTTTTAACTCTACTATGTCCTTGGGTTTTTTCAAAACTTCTACAACTAAAGGGTGATCAGTCCTATGAATTGTAGTGCTCTGAGTTATAAAGTCGTTGTCTAATTTTTGCTTTCGTGATTGAGCGCGAGTCATAACTGACACGACTTGCTCCTGCATACATTTTAGGTCGTTTGAATTAATAATAATTCGACTTAACGCATCGGCAGCTGCGTTGGTTTTTCCTGGCACATATTCTACGTCAAAGTCATACTCTTCTAAGTACAGTCTAAATTTAGTTAACCTACTAGATGGATCCTTTAAGCCAAAAAGATAGATAAGTGGCCTGTGGTCAGTGTAAACTTTAAATTTCCTACCATACAAGTAAGGCCTAAAATGTTTAATAGCCCATACTATAGCTAACAACTCAAGATCTATTATTGGGTAACGTGATTCTGCTGAGTTTAAGTTTCTACTAGCGTATGCTATTACTCGCCCGTCACTATTAGATAAGATAGCGCCTAAACCTATACGTGAAGCGTCTGTCTGCAAAACAAAACTATTTTCAATAGAAAGATCCGGGTATACTAACACTGGGGGCGATATTAATATTTCTTTTATTTTCTGAAAAGCTTTTTCACAATCTAATGTCCATTGAAAAGTGTTATGTTTTTTACATAACTTATTTAATGGATGAGTAATACTGGCAAATTGTGGTACAAAGCGTCTATAATAGTTAGCAAACGCTACGAACCTTTTAACGTCGTCAGCGCTTTGCGGGACTGGATAATTTTGCAGCGTTTGAATTTTGTTTGGATCAGGTAAAATTCCATTAGATGTGATTTGATGCCCCAAATAAACAATTTCGGTGCGAAGAAATTCGCATTTAATAGGATTAACTTTTAAATTTACTTCTCTCAGACGTTCTAACACTTTTATGAGATTTTGAGCATGGTTTTCCATGGATTTCCCTATAACAATAATGTCATCTAAATATACTATTGCATCCTGATAGTTAATACCAGACATAGCAATGGTCATCAACCTTGAAAAAACACTAGGTGATGTTTTCAAACCCATGGGACAACGTTTCATTTGATACATCTTGTCAGCGATGAATGCTGTATACTTTCTCGAGCTTTTGTTTAAATTAAGTTGATAATAAGATTGAGATAAATCAAGCTTAGAAAAATAAATACTACCCGATAAAGAGTCTAAAATATCAGTTATATTCGGAAGAGGAAACTTATCATCAACGAGCTTGTTATTTAATTGTCTGTAGTCTATAACAAGTCTCCATTTTTTTTCGTTCGATTTATCACACTTTTTTGGTACCAATAAAATTGGACTAGACCACTCTGACACTGTTTCCTCTATTATATCATTATCTAACATATCTTTGATATGTTTTTGTACTTCGCTTTTTAAAGCATGCGGAATCCTATAAGGTTTTGAATAAACAGGCGTATTGTCTTTTAAGAATATCGAATGGTCCATTAAATTAGTTACAGATAACCGATCCCCTGGTAAATGAAATACGTCAGAATATTTGGCACATATCTGCTCAATACATAAACGTTCCTCTTTTTTTAAATAATTTAAATCCAACAAATTAAATAAATCTTTTATTCTTTCTACCGAACAACGTTCCCTAGTGAAGTTGCAAACATTAAAATCGTTCAAATCTAAAATGTCCAAATTAGAAAAATCTATTTCTACATCATTATCCGTTGTGTTTAACACTCTAATCGGTATAAGTCCGTTACGTGGATTTGCTATTACGCCTGCGAGAAAAACGCCCTCTTGCAATTCTCTCGCTAACATGACACACTCGCTTAAGCCTTTACTACTTATGTACCTAATTACCTCACAGCGGGCGGGAATAACATGCTTGTATATATACCTATTATGATTTATTGGCATAGAAACTTTAGTATTATTACAAGTTAACTGTAAGGTGCTGTTTTTATAATCTATTACAGCATCATACTTTGCTAGAAAATTTTCTCCCAATATTCCATTAGCAGTACATGACATGTTTTTAAATACATAAAACTTTTCAGTGAAAGTAACGCTATCATAAATTAAATTCAAGTAAATATACCCTTCAGAAATCAGTTCTCCGCTGACACCTTTTATAGTTAATCTATCATAAATAATATTATTTAATAAACTCTCGCATTGTTCGCGTAACCATTCGTATCTAATTACACATAAACTTGCACCGCTATCTATTAAAAAATGTAAATATTTTCCGCCTTTTAAATTAAACGTTACGTTATTACAAGTATTACAACTAAGTATAAAATTATTTTCTATATTGCTAACGAAAAAACTGAGTGTCGTTAGGTGCATTGAGAACATTGTCACCGTTTCGCTGTGGGTCACTGTACACAGTTTGCTGTGCACTTATGTGCTGAGCCCGCGAATATCGGTCATTGGCGTTCGCGTGACGTACCGATCCACGGCGTAAAAATGTGCGGCCGCGTGATGACCTATAACCTGTATTTGAACTCGTATGAGGTTTATAATTATTTCTGAAATTATTAAAAATATTATTAGATCTCATTTGATTATGACCACGGGTAAAACCTCGATAACTATGCCGACCTCGGGAAAAACTATTATGTTTCTTGTGTTGATGATTAATATTCATCACACTTTGTTCCGGGATAGCTAAGGATTGCTCGTCTGTGGCGGCTCTTATGGCTTCTGGAAGCGACACAAAATTTCGAGACGCGATGATGGTACTTAATCGTGGATTAGATAACCCATCCGCAAAACGTTTAATGGCCATATTTTCATTAATGGGACGGAGTATAGTAAATTTATCATCATCCCCATCTGCCTGAGCTAGTGTCAAATTTACAAACAACTCTTCTAACTCCGAGCCGAATCTGTCTATAGATCTATTGCCTTGTTTAGAGCGAAGAAGCTGTGATTGAAGTGCTACTTGTGATTTTTTTTGTATTAGTAACGACTTCATATCCTGAACTAATTTATCTATTGAGTCATAGGAAGCCTGAAGGCGAAGTTTCGCACTAGGAGACAACCTAGTTTTCAAAACGAATTCAATCAAACTTGACTGTAATGTTTCACTTATCATTTTGCTATATAAAGTAATTCCATCAATCAATTGCAGTGTAACATGTTCCTGTCCTGTCATAACAGGTAGCAAAGCGATTGCTGTCTTAATATCGAAAGTCGCCATCTTGGTTTCCCTTTCCAAACCAGAACACTCTGAGTAATCTGAGCTCGAATCAGATGTGCGTAGCTCTTTTTGATACGTTACTAAACTTTGAATACTTATAAACAAAGATTTGACATCGGCTACGATTTTATCTACTAAACTAAGGTCAGAGGTGCCTATCTCAGAATAATCAATCTGCCCTTTTATTCGAGACAAAATATTATGTAACCCTCCATAGTATGATTTAGCTTCTAGTAACTTATCATACGCTAACTTTGAAGCGCGACGCTCAGGTCCTAGCTTAACTAAATATTCTTTTAAATACGACAATTTACTACGTAGTTCAATTAACTCCTTAGTCATATCATGTTACGTAGGGTATCCAATTTGCTATAGAAATATATTAAAAACAACAAAATTAATTACTACCTAAAAAAAAAAATGGTCCATTTGAAATTAATAAATTAGCTTACTATTTATGAGGACACGTCATGACCTCATGCACGCCGAGTTGCGTTGGCGAAGACGTGGCACAGCAGATTGCACGCGCCTCCCGTTGATGGCGGCAGCAGCAAAGCAGCAGCAGCAGCAGCTTCGATGACTCGTTGTTTGGGCCGGGCTATACCCTGGACTCCGTGGGCCGGGATTACCCTGGACACCGCTCCAACTCTTCCTTCTTCTTAAACGCTCGATGACGTCAACTCTTGTGTCGACACGGTTATGTTGCCTCTAGTTATTTCGCGTCGAAGTGTCTTCACTATGTTAGCCTTGCATTTTCGTATAATGTAGAAAGCAGCGGCCAATGATGCACCAACAATGAGCACAATAATCATAATATCTGTGTGATTGATGCCTTCTGTGTGCTTTGTGGTTGCTTGAGCATCTCCGCTGGCGGTTTGCGCGATGATCACCTCTTCTTTAGTTTGTTTAGAGCCCATGATTCTTCTTAGTGCAATTTGGAGTTATACAAATTGCTAATATACTGTATGTATAGCAATATCGACGTGAAGACAACAATTATGGCTAATACTGCTACAATTGTACCTCGATGCTGCATGATAAAGTTATTCTTGAAAATATCTTCTTTCTTCTGTTCTTCAGTTAAAATGTTTCTTCATAATTTCCAATCCGTAGTTCGCGTGGCAGGGTCGCCATCCAATATGATGTGTCTTTCGGGAGATGAATGAAAGTAGAAATTCTCCGGAGATGTTTATTAGACCATGGTTACAAGTCAAGTCTTAAAACTAAGTAAAAATACGTTTAAAGATAATGTTTGTTGACCCGATTACGAAATCTTTCCTTCGATGCAAATACAAGCGAACGTAGCTATTTTATGTAGCAGTCACTTGTAAAATATGTTATGTTGCAGTCAAACTCTAAACTTCGACATACTACAGTAACTTGTCCGCAGTATGACATTAGCTGAGCCGTCAGCCGTTACTTCAAAATTTCAAAATATTTGGTGCATAATTTGGTGTTATTTATACGGAATTACCAAAGAAAGTAAGTATTAATATTTATGTTTTGCACGCCTAATTCTTATTTAAATAATATTTTCGTAATAGGTTCCTATTATTTAGTTTCACCACATCTTTTCAGTATGGCTCCAAATTTCTGTTCGACAACTCCTCAGCAAATCACTGTACTACTCGATGAACATAAAGATCATGCTCGCGGCAGATTGAGGAGTATAGAAGGAAAGGTCCAGACAAAGAGGCTGTGGGAGGAGTTGTGCGACACTCTCAATTCCATGGGTGGTTGCACAAAGACGATTCAGTAGTGGCAAAAGGTACCTAATTATACTTACATCCTAACAATCCATACAAAAACTACCTGTGCCGCCCTCTGTGATCCACATACTTTTAAACTACGGAGACAATTAAAATTACAAGAATGTTACTGTGTATCACTAAAAAATATAATAAGTATTCCCTGCAATGTATGTAGGTATACAATTTTGGAACTTATTTGAATGTTGTTTTGCAGCCTTACCTGCCTGCTACAGACGTCAGAAGCAGGTTGTATCAGTAATACCAGTATGAAGATGGGCGCGTAGAGAGAGAGACAGTAAGGAACGCTGAGCTCGCAGGCATCAGGGCTGCCATGCCATTTGCAGCTGTGTGAGCTATTGCGAGAACAACTTTAAATAATAAAGATTTTCTCCTGTTACCAACCAACTCCAACCTCGCACCTCAAACTTATTGCTTAGTTATTTAATTTTTTACTTTCTTGCATACACTATGCAATTTTTATTAGTGAAAAATTAAAAATGAAGTAGGTATTTAGAAAAAGTCGACCCGTCTCACAACCAGCTGCGATGGGATTCGAACCCACGACCTTTCGCTATCCGGGCGACTGCTCGCGAAGGATAAAAGGACTAAACAAATATAAAGTTATAGGTTTTAGGTAGGAACCTACAACTTTATATTTGTTTAAAAGGAAAATATTCTAATATTTATATGAGATTTTTTTTCTCATAAAGGTTATAATATAATGTACTATAATGTTGTATAATCAGTGCTTATCCTATAACCAATTTGTTGTAATATGTAACGATATGTTTCTTGTTTTGTAAATGTTAAATGTAAGCTAATATCATGTATTGAAGTAACAAATAAAAACCATTAAATACTATTGTCTTTTTAATCTATATCCTACTAATATTATAAATGTGAAAGTTTAGATGTTTGGATGTTTGGATGTTTGTTACTCAATCACGCCAAAACGCCTGAACGGATTTGGCTGAAATTTGGGACACAGATACTTTGTAGCCTGGAGAGGAACATAGGGTACTTTTTATCCTGGAAAAGTATCACATTCCCGCGGGATAACGTTGTGAAGTCCAGGCGGGCGAAGCCGCGAGCGGAAAGCTAGTTAATATTATAAAGAGGAAAGATTTGATTGTTTGTTTGTTTGTTTGTTTGTTCATCGAATAGGCTCCAAAACTACTAGACCGATTTGGAAAGTTCTTTGACCATTAGACAGCTACATTCTTCCCGAGTGACATAGGCTATATTTTATCCCGATATTCCTACGGGAACGGGTAGCAAGCGGGTAAAACTGCGATGATCCGCTAGTCTTCTAAACTAATATTATAAAGAGGAAAGATTTGATTGTTTGTTTGTTTGCATCGAATAGGCTCCGAAACTACTAGACCGATTTAGACAATTCTTTGACCATTAGAAAGCTACATTCTTCCCGGGTGACATAGGCTACATTTTATTTGGATATTATAAGAATGCAGCAAGCAAATATGTAGCAAACACGCAGTTAGGCATGCATAACGATTTCCTCGTCTTGTCGTAGGTACATTTAACTGAGACACTGATGATTACCTCCTATGACAAAAAAAAAGTTACACAAGTGGGTTTTATTTCAATATTACAATTTTATTAATTGGTTTGGTATGAATGTATCTTCCTGGTTCCTTTCTAAAGTTTGTATTAATACAGCGCTTTTCCCTCGACCTGCCTGTAAAGCTCGAGTCGAAGATGCGGCTGTCTCAATTTCCCTGCAAATCTGCCTGGCTCTGTCCGTTTGGTGATCCTCTTCTGTCAAATAGGGACCTCCCTCCTCGGGAAAAAAAACTCCGGACCTCCATACCAGCCCTTATACATATGTACTATACACATAGCAGGCTACTATAATTTTAGCTGCTGTTTCTGGGCAGTAATGGACAAGCTAGACAAAAGACATCTCTACCATCGAGATTTCAATACACCAAATGTGCGTTCAACGGTGCAGCGTGGACGTTTTTGGATGGCAGTATCTTCCCTCTAGAGAGTCCTCAACAGCATTATCGACGGGTGTCATCACTCCCTTAGAAGATATCCAGAATCACCTGAAAATAAATAAAATAGAACTTTAGTATTGAAAATGAAGTAAATGAAAAAATCGTTAATCGGTTATCACTAGGTACCTATATTTACTACTTATTTCCGCTTAATATAATTCCTTTTTTTGAGATTTTGAAGAAATCTTATGTGCTTTGCTAGTAGGTACCTGTATGCGGTGCATTAAGTGCTGTTGTTTAAGTCAATATCTATATCTGAAAAGCGATAACCAGGCTTATGAAAAGTAAAATCGAAAAGTTCATTGAAATGCGTGTTTACATAGTACAAACTTACTTTAAGGGTTGGCTTGAACTCTTGTCGCCTTGCCCCTGGAGGTAATAAAGGCACTATCTCAGTCCACAGCTCCTCGAATAATTCCCGACTGAGTCTGTAATTTCCTATAAACTCTAGATCGGGAATATTCGCTATAAATAACTGATTTCGCAGGTGCTGCCGGTTCTTTCTCCTCTCCAAGCGTTCTTCGCGCAAAGCAGCAGCGATTAAAAGCTGCCTCGTAGCCATATCAGTCAATATTTTAATAAAAATCGACCCAAACGAAAATAGAAAGGTAACGCTTTTGAGTTCGTCAAAACTGCGAACTAAAAACTGCCAAACTTCAATTTTCGTTCGTTATTAAATTGAATTAGAGTAGGCTTAGAAAAATTAAACGTCAAAGCATTTTCGTTTCAACGAAGTTTCGAAACGAAGAAGTCGGTGGTAGGAAATGTGCGAAGTTTCGAAAGAAATTTCGTTTTTCGTTGAATTAGAGTAGACCTGCGGTACTGGGGCAAGTTCGTGTCATTGAAGATTTTATATAGGGCGCAAAGGATGTGCATATCACGGCGAAGTCAAACTGGGAGCCACTTGATGACGAAATGGTCATATTTTCATAATCCAAAAATAAATCGTATTGCCAGATTTTTGGCGCTCTAACTTGTTCAGAGCTCTACTCTTGTTCTCCGAAACGAAATTTCGGAAACGAAAGAAATTTAAACGAAGTTTCGTTTCTGCCGCTACTCTTGAACATTTTCGGACGCGCACGAAAAGTTCGAATCCATAGACAATTTTCGTGAACGAATGGAATGAACAGCATTACGTAGGTTCTTTTAATGTCATTTACGGTAAATAACCGGTTTTTAAATTAACTTTAAAATTAAAACGTTGGTTTAATAATTTTAAAAATGTATTTAATTAGTAATGGTTTACTATGTTTAATAACCCAGAAACTGATAAATGAGCAATTAAAATTCAAGTTTATGTCGAAAAACACAGTGACACTAAAAGAACCCTTTCAATGACTGATAACCGCCCAAGTTAAGATGTCTATAGTCCCCACTGACCTCTATAGTCCCACATTCCTGTATGTTCCGGTGACAGAGGAGCCACTTGCAGTACAAAATTAGGTGTCAAAATGAACATTCGTATGAAAAATTAGTTCCAATGATTATCACCGACCCAGATTTATGCTTGTCGTCGTATGACAACGTAACTTGTCCACAGTATGACATTAGCTGAGCCGTCAGCCGTTACTTCAAAATTTCAAAAGATTTGGTGCTTAATTTGGTGTTATTTATACGGAATTACCAAAGAAAGTAAGTATTAATATTTATGTTTTGCACGCCTAATTCTTATTTAAATAATATTTTCGTAATAGGTTCCTATTATTTAGTTTCACCACATCTTTTCAGTATGGCTCCAAATTCCTGTTCGACAACTCCTCAGCAAATCACTGTACTCCTCGATTTCCTCGATGAACATAAAGATCATGCTCGCGGGAGATTGAGGAGTATAGAAGGAAAGGTCCAGACAAAGAGGCTGTGGGAGGAGTTGTGCGACACTCTCAATTCCATGGGTGGTTGCACAAAGACGATTCAGTAGTGGCAAAAGGTACCTAATTATACTTACATCCTAACAATCCATACAAAAACTACCTGTGCCGCCCTCTGTGATCCACATACTTTTAAACTACGGAGACAATTAAAATTACAAGAAAGTTACTGTGTATCACTAAAAAATATAATAAGTATTCCCTGCAATGTATGTAGGTATACAATTTTGGAACTTATTGGAATGTTGTTTTGCAGCCTTACCTGCCTGCTACAGACGTCAGAAGCAGGTTGTATCAGTATGAAGATGGGCGCGTAGAGAGAGAGACAGTAAGGAACGCTAAGCTCGCAGGCATCAGGGCTGCCATGCCATTTGCAGCTGTGTGAGCTATTGCGAGAACAACTTTAAATAATAAAGATTTTCTCCTGTTACCAACCAACTCCGACCTCGCACCTCAACTTATTGCTTAGTTATTTAAATTTTTACTTTCTTGCACACACTATGCAATTTTTATTAGTGAAAAATTAAAAATGAAGTAGGTATTTAGAAAAAGTCGACCCGTCTTACAACCAGTTGCGATGGGATTCGAACCCACGACCTTTCGCTATACGGGCGACTGCTCGCGAAGGATAAAAGGAATAAACAAATATAAAGTTATAGGTTTTAGGTAGGAACCTACAACTTTATATTTGTTAAAAGGAAAATATTCTAATACTTATATGAGATTTTTTTTCTCATAAAGGTTATAATATAATGTACTATAATGTTGTATAATCAGTGCTTATCCTATAACCAATTTGTTGTAATATGTAACGATATGTTTCTTGTTTTGTAAATGTTAAATGTAAGCTAATATCATGTATTGAAGTAAGAAATAAAAACCATTAAATACATTGATATTGTCTTTTTAATCTATACTAATATTATAAAAAGGAAAGATTTGATTGTTTGTTTGTTTGTTCATCGAATAGGCTCCAAAACTACTAGACCGATTTGGAAAGTTCTTTGACCATTAGACAGCTACATTCTTCCCGAGTGACATAGGCTATATTTTATCCCGATATTCCCACGGGAATGGGTAGCAAGCGGGTAAAACTGCGATGATCCGCTAGTCTTCTAAACTAATATTATAAACAGGAAAGATTTGATTGTTTGTTTGTTTGCATCGAATAGGCTCCGAAACTACTAGACCGATTTAGACAATTCTTTGACCATTAGAAAGCTACATTCTTCCCGGGTGACATAGGCTACATTTTATTTGGATATTATAAGAATGCAGCAAGCAAATATGTAGCAAACACGCAGTTAGGCATGCATAACGATTTCCTCGTCTTGTCGTAGGTACATTTAACTGAGACACTGATGATTACCTCCTATGACAAAAAAAAAGTTACACAAGTGGGTTTTATTTCAATATTACAATTTTATTAATTGGTTTGGTATGAATGTATCTTCCTGGTTCCTTTCTAAAGTTTGTATTAATACAGCGCTTTTCCCTCGACCTGCCTGTAAAGCTCGAGTCGAAGATGCGGCTGTCTCAATTTCCCTGCGAATCTGCCTGGCTCTGTCCGTTTGGTGATCCTCTTCTGTCAAATACGGGACCTCCCTCCTCGGGAAAAAAAAACTCCGGACCTCCAATACCAGCCCTTATACATATGTACTATACACATAGCAGGCTACTATAATTTTAGCTGCTGTTTCTGGGCAGTAATGGAGTTCCCTAGCTGACAAAAGACATCTCTACCATCGAGCTTTCAATACACCAAATGTGCGTTCAACGGTGCAGCGTGGACGTTTTTGGATGGCAGTATCTTCCCTCTAGAGAGTCCTCAACAGCATTATCGACGGGTTTCATCACTCCCTTAGAAGATATCCAGAATCACCTGAAAATAAATAAAATAGAACTTTAGTATTGAAAATGAAGTAAATGAAAAAATCGTTAATCGGTTATCACTAGGTACCTATATTTACTACTTACTTCCGCTTAATATGATTCCTTTTTTGAGATTTTGAAGAAATCTTATGTGCTTTGCTAGTAGGTACCTGTATGCGGTGCATTAAGTGCTGTTGTTTAAGTCAATATCTATATCTGAAAAGCGATAACCAGGCTTATGAAAAGTAAAATCGAAAAGTTCATTGAAATGCGTGTTTACATAGTACAAACTTACTTTAAGGGTTGGCTTGAACTCTTGTCGCCTTGCCCCTGGAGGTAATAAAGGCACTATCTCAGTCCACAGCTCCTCGAATAATTCCCGACTGAGTCTGTAATTTCCTATAAACTCTAGATCGGGAATATTCGCTATAAATAACTGATTTCGCAGGTGCTGCCGGTTCTTTCTCCTCTCCAAGCGTTCTTCGCGCAAAGCAGCAGCGATTAAAAGCTGCCTCGTAGCCATATCAGTTAATATTTTAATAAAAATCGACCCAAACGAAAATAGAAAGGTAACGCTTTTGAGTTCGTCAAAATTGCGAACTATAAACTGCCAAACTTCAATTTTCGTTCGTTATTAAATTGAATTAGAGTAGGCTTAGAAAACTTAAACGTCAAAGCATTTTCGTTTCAACGAAGTTTCGAAACGAAGAAGTCGGTGGTAGGAAATGTGCGAAGTTTCGAAATAAATTTCGTTTTTCGTTGAATTAGAGTAGACCTGCGGTGTTCTTCTATCACGTCCAGATAGCAAACATCGGCGTAGTCGAGAAGTGGAAGGAGGAGAGATTGCGCCAGCAGCAATTTTGTAATGAAAGGAAGGAAGTAGGTAAGACGCTTGAGAGAGTGAGAAGTAAAGTGAATGCGTTTACTTATATATTTTTTTTTATATAACTTATTTTACTTTGAGAAATGAAATAAAAATAAGTTTTTAGTAAAAATTTCATTTTTATGACAAGCTTTTTTTTTGTTGACTGTACTTTAATTGTATTGTCATCTAAAACAATCCTGTATACAAAATTTCAGCTCCATCGGCCACTGGGAAGCGAGTCAAATTAAGCTTGCAAGATTTGTCCCCCACTAACTAACTAACAAACTACCTAACTATCATGGCAAGTTAAGGGGCTAGGTACTCGGAAAAAGTATGGACCTTTTGATTTAAAACTATAGGACGGTTACAGTTGTTACAAATCTGGTAATAAGATATATATTTCTTCATACCTTTATCTAGAATCGTAGGTATAGTTTAAAAAACACGATTTTATGATTTTGCCTCGACACTTTTTCTTTTCGAAAAGATCTCTAAAATTTACGAAAATTCAAGATTATTCTTAAATGGGGTTACTTACACTATTGGAAATTGGTTTAATTAGTGGACACCAATAATATTTAGGATCGTATAGAAGCATTTTTTTAAAAAATCGCTGTAGTTTTTTAATACGAAGAGATTTTGTGTTTTTTTTGCCTAATCTGCAAAATCGGTCTCGCTCCCGCGCGCGCCGTTTTCTCATTGCTATCTCGCTTCAGCACAATTTTTCCGAGTATCGCCTTTGTAATAATATCAGTTTTAAAAATATAATACTTTAAGTATTACTTGTCTCTGTACAGTATGATCTGTTTCCAAAACTAATAAAATTTATTTTTGTAGCTACGGATACCGTGATCAGTGGGTAAAAATATTAATATATTTTTTGTTGGAAACGGATCACGGTATCAGTGGATACAACTCGTCGTGATCAGTGGCCAATTCAATCTGATACCGTGATCCGTGGCTACAGACCCAAAAATATTAATATTTTTTTGCAGCCACATACCGCTTCGAATAGTACCGTATTCCTTTAATCAAGATCGCCAGGCTATTGAACGTCCGTATATGGCTATTTAACGTCCGTATACAGCTATTGGGCGTCTGTATATGGCTATTGGGCGTCCGCTTAAAGCTATTGGGCGACCGTACAAAGTACAAAGCTTTACATCAGTTTTTTTTATTATAAATAGTAAACTTGGTTCCGTCGGTCGCCCAATAGCTAATACGGACGCCCAATAGCTAATACGGACGCCCAATAGCTAATACGGACGCCCAATAGCCATATACAGACGCCCAATAGCTGTATACGGACGTTCAATAGATAATTTTATAAAGGATATTATTGTGATAGTAAAAAACCCAGCCCTGCAAGTAAAGTTACTTTTCTCAGGCGGGATATTTACTATCGCAATTTTTTCTTTACTATAGATAGCATTGTGAAATCTTAATGTTGTTTATGTTTAAGCTGATGCATTCGACATCCGGGTGTCATGGAACCGCGACACAGCCATATTGACGGGAGTCCTAGCGCTCGCGGGCGGACTGCTGGGGTACTACGCGGGCGGCGGGATGGGCGCAACGTTTGGCGCTGGCACGGGCGGGGTCACCGGCCTTGTGGTCTCTAGTGAGTATACTTACGACCTTACGACGCCAATAATAAAAATCGGCCAAGTGCGAGTTGGACTCGCCCATGAAGAAATTTTCCGATCTGTCACCCTACTCTGTCCTCATGGGGTGACAGAACGGACAAAAAAGTTTGATCTGTCCCCCTGTTACCGATGAGGGGACAGTTCGAACTTTATTCACCTCCTTAATGTTTTATCTGTCCCCCTATCGGTATTAGGGGGACAGATCAAACTTTTTATTATTGTTTGTCCCTCATAGAATTAAATATATAAAATAATTATTACTTATATTTTATTATTTTTATTTATGTTCTTAAAAGACCTTTGATCTTGACCTTTTATTAAATAAAAGACAAAATGGTTTCGGTTCATAATCGCCTTTATTTATATAAGTTATAACTTAGAATACGCGAATAATTTTTGTGAGACAGTACTGTTTGCAGATGATACCTCATTAATTTTCAAAGTTGATAGAGGTAATAATTGTAAATAGTGCTCTTTCTAAAGTTGCTCATAGGTTCAACATTAATAATATGGCCTTAAATTCTAAGAAAACGAAATGTGTTAAATTTTCCCTACCTAATGTAAGGGAGGTTGATTTGGATATTAAGTTAAACGCAGATGTAGTCGAGTTAATTGAAAGCACTAAATTTCTTGGTGTTACATTAAACTCGCGACTTCAATGGGATCCACATATCGAAGCCTTGTCGAGTAGACTTAGTTCTGCAGCTTTTGCAGTAAAAAAATAAGACAACTAACTGACATTGAAACGGCTAGACTAGTATACTTTAGCTATTTTCATAGTGTTATACCCTTTGGCCTTTTGTTGTGGGGTTCAGCAGCTAATGCTGGAAATATCTTTAAACTCCAAAACAGAGCTGTTCGTGCCATATGCAATTTTCGGCGAAGAGATTCTTTAAGATACTTCTTTAAGGAAATTGGTATGTTAACCTTGGCAGGACAGTACATTTATGAAAACTTAGTGTATGTTAGAAAGCATTTTAATTCATTTGTAAAGAAAAGTGATGTTGATAATTTAAATACAAGAAATAAATATAAACTTGCTGTTCCAAGATTAAGACTAGAAAAAAACCAGAGGCTCGTTTTTGGGGAAAGGCATAACCTTTTTGAATAAAGTTCCACAAGATGTAATTGAATTGCCTTTGCATGATTTTAAAAACAATGTTAAAAAGACTCTCATGAGTAAAGGTTATTATGAAGTCAAACATTATCTGAAAGACCAAGAAGACCGACTGAAAAGACTGAAGGTTTGGGGTGGTTCTGGAAAGATCATTATGTTGGAACTTGAAAGGGCGCAAAGGGACATCTTGAAAGTTATGGTCTTTAAGCCGAGAAGGTTCCCAACTAACCTACTATACAACTATTGGGAAGTTCTCTCTATCCGCAAACTATTCATACTGAATGTAGTGTTACGTAAACATGTGCTCATTTCATATCACCCCTCAATTTTAGCTAACGTAAGAAGAAAAGATAAAGTCTGTCAAATACTAAGATCTCGTTTAGTATTAGTGAAGCATCACTTTAGCTTCATATCTCCTATTTTTGTATAATAAAGTAAATATAATACTCAATGTTTATCCTATAACAGAGTAGGTATAAATGTAAAACTATATTGAGTGAGTGGCTTCTTTCCCTGGACTACGATACAGCAGAATCATTAGTTAAATAATCTTTGCATGCTAGCAGAAAGAAACACACACGCAACACGCACACACACAAACACGCATTCACACAAACACACACATATACCATATTATGTTTTTGTTTTCCGTTTGTTACTTTAGCCGTAAGCACAGAATACTAAATAATACAAGTAATACAAGAGAGCAGTCGCCCGGAAGGCGAAAGGTCGTGGGTTCGAGTCCCATCGGAGCTGGTTGTGAGACGGGTCGATTTTTTCTAAATACTTCATTTTCCATTTTTCTAAGATAGGGTTATTATTTTTAGCTAAGAAAGACTTGAGCAAACGTTTGTTCTTGCAAGATATTTTTATGCCAGAGGATAACCAAGATTTTTTTCTTTTATATTTTATTTTCACAATACACACTTATTTAGTACGCGAAGTAAACAATTGTGAAATCTATTATAATTATCGTTTACATCATCTGAAGTTAATATATCATTCCACTGAATTTTGTTGAGCTCTGATTTAAATTTATTGATATTCTGTTCGCTAAAAAGCCTTTTACTTATAAACCTAGAATTATTTTCATTTAAGGCAGTTTTAGGTGTTGGAAGAGAGATAGATACTCCTTTGTGGTCAGAAAAACCGTACTCATTTACACTAGTTTTTAGGTTTTGTTCACGAAAATTGGTAAATATCAAATCTATACAAGTCGCAGAAGTAGCGGTTATTCGAGTGGGTTCCTCTATATGTTGGTGAAAATTATAACTCTTCGTTAGCTCTAAAAGATTCAAAGTTAAGGCAGATTTTTCTAAAACATTTAAAGTCCATTCGCTTAGATAGTGTCGCCCTTTGATCGCGCCGCCTTAGCACGTGCCGCTTCTTGTCAAAGGATGCCGCCGCATAAACAAAAGAAGCCGCGTGCGGCGTACACCCGAAAATGGAATTGGATTCTGGGATTTGGCATTTATTAAATTTTATTTTCTTAAATAATCTATGTTTATTATAAATACAGGTGGTAACGACGGTTGTGACTTGTGACAATTCGAGCGATGATAAGTAATCATAATAATCATGTGAAAAAATTATTATAATAATTATTATTTGTAAATCACTTATTTAACTTTCTTTTATATAAAAATATCCAAATTTTCATTAAATTTGACTTTGGTACCCAACTTGAGTGTATTATTTTATATCTGCATTTTATATCAAGAGCCACAACGCCGTGCGGGTGTACTGTAGTGTGTATAACCACAGCCGTTAGATGAAATTGTAGGCTGTGGGCAGTTAGCTTTTTAAAAAGGAATAGAAACTGCTTTACGATTATATTCTCAAATCAATCTTTAAAAAATATGAGTTTAAAAATGAAAGATGGATTTGACGCAGTCATATACTAGACGGTAATAAAGAGAGAAGTTCCAAAAAGATAAAAGATGCTATAAAAATAGCGTATGTACTAAAATAATATTGAAACTAGTGAAATAAAAAGAAAATAGTAGGCCGAGCAGGCCATTTAATTTTAATACGCCGGTACAGAACCGAGCAAGATATTCATCATCGCCGCGTGCTCAAGAAGCTGGTGTTGGTCATAGTGTTAATGGTTTTAATGTATATTCTGGGAAAGCGGAATATGTACCACGTCGCAATGACGTGGTACAGTACCGACACTATCTAACCGAACGGACTTTACATTAAAATCGCCGCCAATTATTTTTTTTTTCTGGTTATATTTTAAAAGCAAAAGCTGCAAAAGTTTTTCCAATGAATCTAATAACAACTCGGGCATTCTATTCTTATCTGGCCAATACAAACTAACAATGACAAGATTTTATATTATTTTTATGCATTCATAATGCAATTTTGTAAGTATAGGAAAAATGTGATAGTAAAAAACCACGAGCCCTATAAGTAGCCTCCCGCCTGAAAGCTACTTATAGGGCTCGTGGTTTTTTACTATCACATTTTTCCTATACTAACAATGACAAGATTTGATTCTGGAATTTCTACTGCACATAATTCAAAAAGATATTCCATGGATAATGCGTTTATATCTAAAAGCTCTTTGAATTAATATTTTCCTTAATAAAGATACATACTCCACCACCTTCGTACGAAGAGCGATAGAAACACGATGCTAGCTTCATTCCATCTATGTGTAATAAGTCTAGTTTTGCGTTGGTTATCCATGTCTTCGAGAGACAAATAACCTGTATTTCGCTTGTTTGTTATGCTACATATATTTTGGAATAATATACTATTGAAGCGACGAAAATTATTATTTTTAGGTGTAGTTGGATCCCCTAAGGGAAAGCTGGGGTTAGTTAGCTCCTCAGAACAGGCGGAGTTGGTTCTCGACGTTGTTCGATTCAGAGTGGGGTCAGGGTTCACGGCGACGCTGTTGATTGACTTTGGAGATGAATCGGACAGATAGTTAGTTTGGATTTTTGAAGTATATCCTTTGCCATCAATAAAAAGTTTATTGTTAATGATGTTTGCATGGGAACCATTCTTGCGGGCATCAATAAGAATGTCTATCAGTACTTTCCTTTCCTTCAGTAAGTTTCCGTCCAAATAGCTGTTTATAGCTAATCCAGTATTTTTAAATCTGTGACTGTTTTTAAGTATGTGTTCTGTCATCTTTCTGCTCAACATATCAATTACTAATGGTCTTCTTTTTCCTGATTTTCCCATCCTTTTTATGCACTCTATGTATCCTGTCAGGTTAATTTTGAGAATGTCATGGAAAGCAGCAACAACTCGATCGTACAATTCTCTCTCTGTTTCTTTAGGATATTCATTGAAACCATAAATAACAATTTTTCTTTTGTTTTCTATTTCAGATGTAGTTTGTGCTGTAGAAACTTTGCTTGAGTTGAAAGAGCGTATATCAGCGTGGGTGTTATTATTACTCTTGTTTAGAATTTGTATTTCAGACTTCAATTTGATGTTTTCAGTTTCAAGATAAGTAATTTTTGAGTTAATTTGTTTCATCTGTTTTTCAAAATTTTCTTGTGTCAAATGTATAGAATTTGTTTCTTGTATCATTTCAATCTTTAGATCTGTAATTGTTTTTGTTATTTCAGATAAAAATGTGGCCTTCAATTCAGATATAAGCGACTGCTTGACACTGCCAAGTTTTTTGTCCAACAAGCTCTCTAATTCGTAATAAGTTATTGCAATCGTCTTGTTTTTTGATGTTTCTATATTTATGGAACAATCGTGCTCAGTATCATTTCCTAAGCAGCTTATATCACTTGTAGAATCTAAAGTGTCTCTTCTAGGTACAGCAGATACTTTTCTCATTGTAACGTTTTCATTATCAGTATTATAAGTGGAAGAACTGGTTGACTGCTGAACTGGGCGAATTGGAGTATTGGTATCTCAGAACAATAACTAAAGCTTATTGTTCTGAGATTGGTATTGTCCCCCTTTGGTTTTTTACAGGAACATGATTGACAAATCCAAGATTGTTTGTGCTCTGTGGACATGGTATTATAAAATCTTTGCCAGCTAACATTTGCACAATCCAAATCATATTTATCTTCACACCGTGAACATACAGGACCTGTCATTGCTATGGGCACGTGTCGATCATGGGGATTATACCTGCATCTATGCGTGCCTCTACAGGTCTCATAGCGGAGATTCCGAGACCGACCGTCTCTTACGGCACATCCAAAAGGGACTTGATGTAATTCTCAAGCAGCTCCCCTCAGCGGAGGTGGTGATCCTCGGCGATTTTAACGCCCATCACATTGAGTGGCTAGGATCTGAACGTACCGATTACGCTGGGAGAGCTGCCCGCGATTTTGCTGTTTGTGTAACCTTACCCAGTTGGTGGACGGTCCAACTCGTATCCCAGATATTGAAGGTCATACCCCCGGCGTGCTGAATCTGCTGCTGACCTCCCACCCGGAACACCTATCCCGTCACGCTCCATTAGGGACATCTGACCATACCCTGGTGCGTTCCGAGAGGAGAGTGCCCGAAGCCGCGCGCTCTCGACCATCTAGGACGCGCCGTGTTTGGCACTACGGGTCGGCAGACTGGGATGGGCTGCGAGAGTTCTACGCGTCTTTTCCATGGAAGCGGCTCTGCTTCTCTTTGGGTGATCCTGACATGTGCGATATCTGTAACCGAGACGATACTGTCGGGCATGGAATGTTATATTCCGAGTTCGACAGTGCGTGTCGGCGGACGATCTCAGCCTTGGTTTGGTGGGTCTTGTACTGAAGCCATTCGAGCTAAGTGTGAGGCCTACCAGGCCTGGGACGCCGCAAGAAAGGTTAAGGATTCCAAAACCACCAAATTGAAGAAGAGCTATAATGCTGCCTCCAGGTCCTGCAAGAAGGTAGTAGCTGCAGCAAAGTTTGCACATACCCGCAGAATTGGCGAGAAACTGGTTAGCCATCCCTCTGGAAGTCGTGCTTTCTGGTCCCTCGCCAAGGCTGCGCAGGGGAATTTCTGCCGAGTCTCATTACCATCATTGCGAAATCCTGACGACTCAGTGGCACATTCCACAAAAGAAAAAGCCGATCTCCTTTGCTCTCTCTTTGCGTCGAATTCGACACTTGACGACGGGGATAACGCACCACCTGTCATCCCGCGGTGTGAACACTCCATGCCCGAGATCCGCTTCACACAAATTGCGGTGCGGCGTGCCCTATCCTCCCTCGACGTCAAGAAGTCCAGTGGTCCAGACGGTATCCCCGCTATTGTGCTTAAGACTTGCGCTCCTGAGTTGACTTCGGTTCTCACGTGCTTATTTGCACTCTCCTATAGCTCAGGCAAAGTCCCGTCTTCGTGGAAGGTCGCCTTTGTTCACCCAGTCCCCAAAAAGGGTGACCGCACAGACCCGTCGAACTATCGGCCAATCGCAATAACCTCCTTGCTCTCCAAGTTGATGGAGCGAGTAGTAAATAAATAAATAAATAATATGGGCATATGGCACTTTTGGCGAAGTTACCAACATACGGGCTTCCGGAAGCGTTATGCACGTGGGTCGCCAACTTTCTGACTGGGCGGAGCATAAAAGTCGTTGTGGATGGAAAATGCTCAGACACCATGCCCATCAATGCTGGCGTCCCTCAAGGGTCCGTGTTATCGCCTACCCTGTTCATTCTGCATATCAATGATATGTTACTTACTAGTAACCAACTTTGTTATGCAGATGACAGCACATGTGATGCACGTTACTCAGGTCTCGCAAATATACCTTCCGAACAGGTTACACTGTGCAGGGAACAAATAGTGTCGGAAATAGAGGCTTCCTTGGAGCGAGTCTCGGAATGGGGTAGACAAAATCTTGTACACTTTAACCCCACAAAGACGCAAGTATGCGCTTTCTCCGCAAAGAAATCTCCATTCGTTTTAGCGCCTACATTCCAGGACATTCCCCTTACCACCTCTAAAAGTATCGGAATACTTGGCGTTGACATCACGAACGAAGTCCAATTTCGGGGTCATTTAGAAAGCAAAGCAATGTTGGCTTCGAAAAAGCTAGGAGTGCTCAATAAAGCGAAGAAATTCTTTACTCCACGTCACCTGCTTTTATTATATAAAGCTCAGGTTCGACCCCACCTTGAGTACTGTTCGCACTTATGGCTATATGGCTCCTGAATACCAGCTCCTTCCACTAGACTCCATTCAGCGCCGTGCGGTTCGTATTGTCGACGATCCGAGACTCACGGACGGTTTAGAACCACTAAGTCACCGCAGAGATATAAGCTCTCTGTGTGTGTTCTACCGTCTATACAATGGGGAATGTTCTGAGGAGCTTTTTGAACTGGTGCCACCGTCACACTTCCGCCACCGCACCGTACGCCAAGTGAGTAGAACTCATCCTAAACACCCCCATTTTCTTGACACCTGGAAATCAACAACTGTTCACGTTCGTTCCTACCTCGAACTTGTAAGATGTGGAATGAGCTTCCTCCAGAGGTGTTCCCTTTGTGCTATGACATGGAGTTCTTCAAAAAGCGTGTAAATAGGACCCTTAAACACAAAGGCTGGCAACGCATATGCAACCCATCTGGTGTTGTAAATGTCCATGGGCGACGATGACTACTTCCCATCACGTGGCTCGTCTGCTCGTTTGCCCATTTTTAATATATAAAAAAAATAAAAAAATCAAGGTATTGTCTATTTTGAATAGTGGATAAACAGCCTGCACAAGTAAATCCCATTTTCATTCGATTAATTTTATTCAATCAAGTAAAATGTCGATGATACTGCCCTCTAGGGAAAGTAAGCGGCGGTCACAGGCGAAATCACAAATTATAATAGCATGCTATCCTGGCTTTGTTTTTTCAAGATGCCTTTTCAAGCACTACTTTAGCTATGCTTTTACTAATTTAGGTTTTGCTACTCCTCAATAGTTGTCGCTAGTAGTTTTGTAAATATTGATAATATTGGGGGCACTTGAAAATTTAACGAAGTATTTTATAAAACAAAAAGATATTTGCAACAGATATAGATTATAGCCTGGAATAACACATAGGGTACTTTTTATCCCGATATTCCTACGGGAACGGGAACCACGCGGGTGAAACCGCGGGCGGCCGCTAGTTTTAAAATAAAAAAGGCATAAGTACATTTTCATAATTAACTATTTTGCTAAATCTCACCCTTATTACTACTTTGTCCCACTATTTTGTCTATGATTTTTATGGTTTGTTAACGTTTTGTGTAAATGTTTTGCGAAAAGGGCTACGTAAAAGTTGTGCTACTAAAAGGAAATTAAGACATAAATACTTAATACACAAAACATCTGAAAATAAATCTGCCTATACAAAGTACCTATCGATTTATCCTTAAAAAATGTATAATATTCTCACAAAAGAAAACATACTACAAATAATTTAACTGATAGTAGAAATAAAAGTAAAGCCTCATGGAATCTGATAAATCAATCAAGTTCTGGTGTAAATCAATGCAATGACATAAAAAGTATTACTGTTGATAGGGAAACCAAAATTACTGACCCATTAGAAATTGCAGAAGTCTTCAATAAATACTACACTTCAATTAATGACAGCGCACCTAAATGCCATCTTCCATCTAAGGACAAACTGTGCAACTCAATATTCCTATCTCCTTGCGATCAAAATGAAGTAAAGAATTACATTATTTCATTAAAAAATACCAAATCAGAAGGTTATGATGAGATAAACACTGAAGGTTTAAAAAAATGCGGTTCTGAAATTGCCTCACTATTGATCTACTTAATAAACTTATCTTTTGAATCCGGTGTCTATCCTTCTAAAATTAAAACTCTCAATTGTCAAGCCGATATTCAAACAAAGACGATTGTCAAATTATTGAACATTAAAGGCCTATAACCCTTATCTCAATACTATCTAAAATATTCAAAAAGTTAATATTGAAACGATTAATGAGCTTTTTTTAAATGTAACCACATATTAAAAGCGGAACAACATTGATTCCAAAAAAAAATCTACCACTACAGCCATGTTTGAATTATAGTGACGGGAATCTATACTTCTATACTAATATTATAAAAAGGAAAGATTTGTATTTTTGTATGTAACGAATAAACTCAAAAAGTACTGGACCGATTTAGAAAATTCTTTCACCGTTAGAAAGCTAGTCTTCCCGAGTGACATAGGCTATATTTTATCCCGATATTCCCACGGAAACGGGTACCACGCGGGTGAAACCGCGGGCGGCCGCTAGTAATTAATAAAATGGATGAAAAAACCCATGTTTAGTTTTATTTTATGATATGACCAAGGCCTACGACTGTGTTTCGCAAGACCTTCTCTTAAAAAGTTGGACATATATGGTATAAGGGGTCCTGCACTTTCATTGATAAAAAGCTATTTAACAAATCGAAAGCAATGTGTTGAAATATCTAGGTATAATGAAAAAGGGTACCGTCAGAGTTACAAGTCAAGCTATAAGCTTAACTCTATTGGCGTCCCCCAAGGAAGCGTACTTGGACCTTTACTATTTTTAATATATGAGAACGACTTGCCACACGTAACGAACCACAAATGTGTAATGTATGCTGACGATATATCTATTTTATTACAATTAACTGACATTAGCAATATAGAAACTGACATAAATGAATCTGTAAATAATATAAATATATATGGTTAAGTGACAATAACCTTCAAACAAATGTAACCAAGACTAAATGTGTGGAATTTATAAATAAGGGCGCTAAGCCTCACAACTACAGCATCTCCTACGGAAATGAAAAAATAGAGATGGCTCAAACTATAAAATTTCTTGGACTCCAAATTGATCAACACTGCAACTGGAAATTCCATATAAAAGAACTATGTCACAATTTAAATAGGTTTGTTTACGCTTTACGGAAATTACGACAAACAGTAAATATGGCTGCTACCCTAACAGCGTATCACGGTTATATAGCTTCGAACTTAAGATACGGCATAATAATATGGGGAAATTCGACAGACATAGAAAAAGTATGCATAGCTCAAAAGAAGTGCATAAGGGCAATATGCGGCGCTTCATCTCGAGGGTCGTGTAAACCGCTATTTCTCAAGCTAGGAATAATACCTGTAGCCTGCATGTATATTTTTGAAATGGCCATATTTGTAAAATGCCACTTAAATCATAAAAATGGCTCCTTCTCTCGGTATCCTAGCAGGCTTGTGATTGAACGTGTACCTAAAACATCTCTATTCCTGAAAAAAAAAATATTTATGAGCATCGGGATACATAATAAATTTCCAGATACCATCAAAAATTTACCATTGATTTAATTCAAACAAAAACTATTAGAACTTCTCCGGAATGAAAGATTTTATCATGTGAATGAATATTTTGACTTTAAATTCTAATTAAAATTTATTATAGTAATATATTAATAAATTCTTGATTTTGACATTAATTTTAATTAATTTACACAAGTCAGCAATTTATTGTAATGTCGTACAATAAATTGCTGACTTGTATAAATTTTATTAGATTGATTGACACTTTGTATAACTGTAGATTTTGACAATTATTATATTAATTGGATGGAAAAGTTTAAAAAAAGGATAATAATGTCGTATTGCATGTAATAAATGTAATAATATTAAACTGATGTTAAAAATTTGTGACTAAATGCTACCTCAATTGTATTCAAATACTGTTTTTAATATAATTTGCACGCCTCTGTATAGGTCAAATATGTAAAACTTTGCTGCAAATAAATTTATCTTTATCTTTATCTTATCTATAAATGTATCTCACAAAATATGCGCCTTAATGTGAATTTATCATACAGGCATTTAATTTTAAATTTGAAATAAAGGTGATTATAAACCGAAACCATTTTGTCTTTTATTTATTAATAGGTTGCATTACTTTTAAGAACATAAATAAAAATAATAAAATATAAATAATAATTATTTTATATATTTCAATCTATGGGGGACAAATAGGAATAAAAAAGTTTGATCTGTCCCCCAAATACCGATAGGGAAGACAGATCAAACATTAAGGAGGTGAATAAAGTTCGAACTGTCCCCTCATCGGTAACAGTGGGACAGATCACACTTTTTTGGCCGTTCTGTCACCCTATGGGGACAGAGCAGGGTGACAGATAGTTTTGGAATATAGTGGCTGTGACATACGGACGGACAGACGGACAGACAGACAGACAGCCAGACATGACGAATCTATAAGGGTTTCGTTTTTTGCCATTCGGCTACGGAACTTCGAACAGCTGTGTCGCAGGAACTGTGTACTCGTAAATTGACATAATTATAATTAATCTCATTTTGTTGGAAATTTAATGGACTTTAATAACTAATAATTTGACTTTTGCCATTTAACCCATTACTATGCGTCAAAATGTAGAAAACTTTTTTTTTTTATTAATTTTGCAAACTTTTAAATAGTCGTAGGTATCTTAAAAACTGTTTGACTTACAAAAACCAAATTATTCTCCTTTTATTGCAAATGTAGTCTTCTTTAAAGCGTGCATAGTAACTTTTGCCGTAACACAGGTCCTCGGTGGTAAAAATTGACAAAAACTGAAAAAAAAAAACTGAAAATTTATTAGATTTTTATTTTTATTTATTTTTTAATTTTTACGTTTTTATCATGCGATCAGTCGAAAACTATGAGCAGATGTGTTGGAAGAATGTTGACGTGAGAGGTAAAGTCCCTATTGGGATTTTACTCATATTATTTCCGCTAAAGACTATATCCAAATCCATGATCTTGCGCCGCTTTAGTCGACTCATAGTCTCGGGGATCGTTAATTGCGTTGCGAGTTGGTTGGGGTGATTTTGTAGCCTGGTTTTGTATTTACTGCTGTATGCTCTAATTTCCTCCTTCACTGTGTTGATTTTAAGATGCGTGTGTAACTCGTTGATTCTAATGAACCAAGGCGCGTTGGTTGAGTGTTTTAATATAGAGTTTTGAGCTCTCTGTATCAACATTATGTTGGAATCGCAAGCTGAGCCCCACAATTGGATACCGTAGGTCCACACTGGTTTGAGGATGGTCTTATAGATTAACAGTTTGTTGTCCTGTGATAGCTTGGAATTTCGTCCAAGTAGCCAGTACAGCCCTCTGTACTTTAAGTTAATCTCGTCTCTCTTAATTGCTATATGTTTCTTCCAGTTAAGCCTGCGATCCAAATGCATACCCAAGTATTTAACCGATTCTTGGTGCGCTAGTTGGATGCTGTCTAGAGTGACTGGTGGACAGTTCTCCTTCAGTTTCAGTTAAAAGTCACCTGGACCGATTTAGATGCACTCGCTCTAATTCTCCATTTTTTGAGCCATTCATCAGTTTTGTTCAAGCTGCGTTGCAAAGTTTTTGAGGCCTCCACGGGACACTTGAAGTGAAGAGAATTGCCGTGTCATTGGCAAAGGTTGCGACTGTCACTCCCGGGGTCTGTGGCAGATCCGAGGTGAACAGCGTGTATAGTACAGGCCCCAATACTGAGCCCTGTGGAACTCCAGCTGATATGGTGTGGAATGATGATGTCGCGTCAACTTCCTTTACTTGGAACAACCTTTCTGATAGGTACGAACTTAATACGTCGTAGAATGTGTGAGGTAACAGTGACTTGATTTTGCACAAGAGACCCTTATGCCAGACCCTGTTAAACGCCTGTTCTATGTCCAGGAATGCTGAGGAGCAGTACTGTCTTTTCTCCAGTGTTGTTCTTATAACCTTGCACACTCTGTGAACTTGATCCACAGTTGCATGTTGACTCCTAAATTCAAACTGGTGGTCAGGTATTAGCGACTTTTCAGTAATAGCTTTAAGCGACCTATGGAGCAGGATCCTTTCAAAAAGTTTTGAGATGACGGGTAACATACTAATCGGTCTGTACGAGGTTACTTCATGTATGGGCTTGCCAGCCTTGTGAATCATTACGATCTGGGTTACCTTCCACAATGCCGTAAAGTACCCGACTCTCATGATGGCGTTAAAAATTCTGACCAATTTGACTATTCCTTTATGTGGGAGTTCTGAAAGTACTTTCTTGTCAATCAAGTCAAAGCCAGGCGCCTTTTTGTTGTCCATACTTTTGATGACTTTGGCTATTTCCTGGGGCGTCACGGTTCTTAATGGAAGATCAAGTTGGAAATCCGGTTTAAGGACTTCGTCTACATCTGATTCGTTAGCGCTGGGATCTGCTGCATTACTAACGAATACTTTATCTAGGTGGTTAGCGAAGAGCTCTGCTTTTTCTTTCTTTGTTCTAGCCCAGATATTTCCTTCTACTCGGAGGGGAGGCTTTGGGTTCTGCGGCTGATTGAAGTTCTTACATACACGCCATAGTGAGTAATCCGAATCCGATGCTTTGGTTGCAGTTAGTGATTCCAAATGGGCTTCCAAAGTAGCATTATTAGCCTCTTTGATAATATCTTTTAGCTCTCGAATAGCTCTGTTAAGGGCAGTTTTATCATCTGGGTGTCGGGTATTGTGCCAGATCCTACGCAGTCTTCTTTTCTCTAATATTTTTTGTCTAATATCCCAGGGTATAGAGTTTTGTCTGGGAGCCGTGTTCGATACGTCTGGTGTAGTTTTCCAGCATGCCACTTGAATGGCAGAAGTGAAATTTTGAGTAGCGTAGTCTATGTCACTTGCAGATTTAAGGGCCAAACGCAAATCAAGGTTTTCATTGACCATATCTCGAAAAGAATCCCAGTCTGTGTGTTTATTATACAATGTTGATCTCTATTTATTGCTTAGGATAGTAGTGCTGAGATTCAAGATAACGGGGTATGGTTTGTTGAGCTATTTAGACAGGATTCAGCTGATATGAAGAGTCTACCGAGTCCCTTTAGTATAAAGAAGTCCAGGACGTGCGTCGGGTAACCTCTTCGGATCCGTTGGCCAGTGCGTTGGCTCTGGTGTCGCAATAGTAGTCAGGCAATTTTTGTCTACGCTTTTCTTAAGTTCTCTGCCTCTTGTGGTGGTTAGCCTGCTACCCCAATGAACATGCTTGGCGTTCCAGTCCCCTCCAGACACGAATCGCCCACCCAAGGTCTGCAGGTACTCGGTGAATTGTTGCTCGGTTATTTTGTGTTTTGGGGGACAGTAAACAGACGATATGGTAATGTCCCCATTTTTATCCTGTACAGCGATGGAGGTGGCTTGTATGTGCTGGGTCTTAAAATGCGGAAGCTCATAGTGGTTGATTGAGGATTTTATAATAATGGCAGAACCTGCATGAGCAGTTCCATCAGGGTGGTTAGTACTATATATCTTATAGTTTTTTAATCTAACATCACTGTTGGCTGTGAAGTGTGTTTCTGATATTAGGAGTATATCTAATTTATGTAGTTGTAGTAAAGTTTCAACTTCGTTTTTGTTTGGAGCCAAGCCATCGATGTTCCATGTCGCTTTTCTGAATGCAGTCATTTTGGCAGTTTATTGATTGGTGTAGTAATGAGATCCAGCAAGGTGCTCATTTGTTGCAATATAATGTCCATTTTTTCTGATTGGGTTATGAAAATTTCCTCTATTGTTTTCATAGTTGTTGTGGGAAGATAAGCATTAGAAGTATTTTGTTCACTGTTGCTTTCTGTTGCTTTCGCATATGTTCTATTTGTTGTCGTAGTCTTTTTCGCTTCCAACGGTGTTGGTTGTTGAGTTACCTTATTATTGTCTTTCTGGTTTAGGTTGTGCACTGGGATAGCTCTCTTTTCTCTGATGATTTAGTTGGTTTTTAGTCTTTCTGGCAAGTATTTCCCTATACACTTGGTTGGTGGTAGGACTTGTTGTTAGTCCGCCTGGCTAGCTACCACCATCTTATCTAAGTCTGACGCCATAACAATGATGTTTTCAGCATTATTGTGTTCCGGCAGTTAGAGATAAGATAGCCAGTTCCTCAATGATTGAGGATTCCGGAAGTAGTGCGCTTCCACCTTCAGCCTTATCACCACTTAACATCAGGTGTGATGAAGGCTAAGTGCTACCCCGATGTCGATAAAAAAAAAAACACTTCGCAACCTTTGTAGTTGGCTGGATCAGGTCTATGGCACAAGGCGCAGAGAGCTGGCGTATTTTTGTCAGTTTTAGGGCATTCTGAAGTTTTGTGCGATTTTGCACACTTGACACAACGGTACGGTCTCATGCAGTAGTTTTTAGAGTGTCCGTACTGCTGGCACCTTTGACATTGTACTACCGTTTTTCTTTTCTTTGGGTCCTCGATGATGACAGTTTGGTGGTATACGTACTTTAAGTCTTTAGCTAATTTGTTGTTTGGACCAGGCTTAAGGTTTACAAAGAATGTAGAGGTAGGTCTTTTTTCAGGTCCATACTTTGCATTTTATAATTTCCCCAGATACAGAATTTCCAGTATTTGAAAGAGCGTCATCTGTTGCAGTAAGTGGTGTCGAGTGGTGAAGATTTTTTATTACAATGCGATAAGGTCTTTCGTCCTTTCTGTTAAAGGTATGCCCTATAAGATTGTTTTCTCGTACCATGTTTATGAGCTTCTTATACACGTCAATGTCTGTGCTGTTTATTCTTAGCTGGTTGCGATTGATAATTTTATAGGTAAAATGTGATTTATCCACGCATTTTTCTAGAAGGTTGGTCAGAGCATTAAGATCCTCTATGCCACACAGTATTATCATATGGGAGGTGGTTTGGCAGGCTTCTTTTGGTGTTGTTGCTCTTGGTCTTCATCAGTTAGGTCTATGGCTAGTCCGCTAAATCTATTGGCGGTCTCGATCTTATCAGGTGAGGGGGAAGGCGACAGTTTTCTTTTTTTATTGAGTTTCGTTTTTGGCAACAGTCTCGTCGCTGGGGCTCTTTGCCACGGGGGAGAACCAGTAGAAGTGGTGTCAGAGACATTTGGTCGGGTTTGTTGAGTCTCTTCTTGTGAGTGGTTCGCTTTGTTGGTTTGACTTAGTTGTCCCAATGATGAGCTTCTAGATCGGAACAAGAACAAGCCAGGATGAAACGCTTGTTGCACATATTTTTTTGTACCTGTAGCAGTAACCGCCACAGAAGCCTGGTCACCCGCTTCAGTGGAGTCTTCGGTAGTAGATTTCACACCATCTGGCCCGGTAACCAGAGGGCGCCGGGGGTCAGCCGGATCGCATGACAAGACATTTTCGGTAGTAGATTTCACACCGTCTGGCCCGGTAACCAGAAGGCGCCGGGGGTTATCCGGATCGCATGACAAAATATTCTCGTTATCTGACATTTCCATAATTAAAAAGGGGGGGTTTGGAAACATACAAATACAAATACAAATACAAATACAAAATGTTTTATTTGGTACCAGGCATAGGACATAGGGCAAACATTACATAACAAAAACAAACAGCAGGTAGGTACATAAAATAATAGTGAAAAACTTATAATAAACACAAAACGTAACCAGTGTCCCACGTCAGTACCAAATGGGTGTCCAGTTCAGCATTAAGTCAGCAATAAAGCCGACGCTGATTTTCAACATACTGACAGCACTTTCCCTGCCGCCATATTTTAGGGATTATTTAAGTCCCAAGGCTAGTGATAGCCTCTTCCAAGTAGTTCCTACTCAGGTGAGTGGTTATACCGCCACTGACTCGGTCGCCATTACCTCGTTTGTTGTCTGGCAGGGAGCACCACGGCATGGTAAAAGCCACGCCGCCGCCCTTCGGCGCGTGCAGGTGAGGTTGCACGTTGAGGAGGCACTTGGGTCGGAAAGATGTTAGTTCCGTTCTCCCCTTACTCTCCAAATAACTTATGATCCGAAGGGCTTTCGAGGTGGTAAACTTGGATTTGTCATTACCATCTCATCAGTACTAAAATACAAAAAAATCAGAACTACCTCATTTAACGCAAGGCAAAATGTACGATTTCCATGGACTAAATTCTTTAAATGACAAAGTATGCTATACTGCGCCCTAAAATTGAAAGAATCGGAGAAAGTTGCTGTTAAATAGCCGGGCAAAGTTATCTTCACAAGCGTCCAACATTGCTCATATTTCATTTCTCTGCAACTATCAGTCCTACTGCAATAGTAATATTTATAGATACATTATAGATTACCTTCCACCCGCGACTTCGCCTGCGTGGACATTCGAAAAAAGCCTTAGGCAGAATATGGGGACCAATAACCAGTATAAAAATTATTCTATATTTTAATTTCATCAAAATCCGATCAGTAGTTTTTACGTGACTAAGCGGGTCCTCACAAAGCGCGCTGCCTCGCGCAAGGCAGAACGTTTCCCACGTGCGCGGGCCTCGTCTATCGTAAGGCGCCCATTAGACGGTAGGTTTTGCTGTCAGTTTGCTAGCAGTCACGATTCTTTTAGCCAATCAAAATGAATCACCTTCATAACGCTGCCCGAAGTTCCTCTATACCGATTGGTTAGCTAGTCTTGAGTGATGGAACCGAATGACCGTCTAATGTACGGCTATTCTCCTAAGTTCATTCAGTTATTGATGAGTGGACTAGTCTAGGGTGGTGCTAAACTCTTCCTTTACTTTTTTACACAGTGTGAGCGTAATACATCCTGCTAGTAAGTATCTTTAATATCACTGTTATATTTTCATGGTCAGGCATATATTTATTAACTGATTTTGATCGTTGATCCCCAAATAATAGGTATTCGAAACTAAAGATATTTTTCGCTTTTGAGCAAAGATACCCGCCAAAGGCAAAGTTGGCCGGTTTCATGATACTGTGGTGTGGGGCTAAATTACTAGCTACAAATACCTAATAACTTGAAGTGCACTGAATTAATTTTCTTTCCAATAGAAATAGATTCTCTTTACGTATTTAGTTATAATGATCTCAGCAATGTTCACCCTAAGGCAATTCGTCACTGAATACGTCAAAACCTAGTAGGTAACATAAGCTTTCTATCAATGATTTGAAATAATCATATTCTTAAAGGCTTACATAGATACAGCGTAAACATCAACCCCACTATTATATCACAGCATATAAACCTACCTTTACCAAGCAAGTCCTTATGCTGCGTTCAGACGCGTGCGACGTAGCGTGGCGTGCAGCCCGGCATGCAGCTCGGCACGCAGCCCGGCAGGCAGCCCGTGTAACTTAGTTTTAAAATTAGTTCAAGTTATAATACTGATATTTTAAGTATCTTTTCTTATAGTTAATGCTTATTTATGTATCAAATAGTAAGTCGGCTATTTACGGCTGTTTTTGAAGTATTTTACTATTGTAGATTCTAATAGGTTGATAAATGCTATATCCATGTAACTTCAGGAAATAGCTAATAGGTCAACTTATTATTATTAAAATTTCGTTATTTTGAGTTTATTTTCGTATCATTAATATTTAAATACTCATTAAATATTCAGTCGGCTACTTATTTTCAGCTGATTTAAACAGCATTTGCGTTTGGAAAATAATAACAAGTTGATAATTGATAAGCGTCAGTGCGGATTGGTGGGTATTAACGACTGCAAGTGCAGCCGGGACCAACGGCTTAACGTGCCTTCCGAAGCACGGAGGAGCTCGAGATGAAAAGTTTTTGGTCACCCATCCCGTGACCGACCATTGCGAACGTTGCTTAACCTCAACGATCGCAGGCCAAGTGCGCTAATCAATTAAGTCGATTTAATATTTACATATAGATAATACTGTTATTTTTGAGTTAAAATTCTTATCAATAATGATTTTTTATTTTCTAAATATTGAGTCGGCTAATTGTCGATAGATTTTCACAGCATTTGGCTGTGGTAAAACCAATAAGTTGATAAATGTATTATTGCCTTAAATATTATATTTGAACAGCCGTAAACAGCCGACTTACTATTTGATAAATAATATACTTCGAAGGTGCAAGCTATACAAACGCAACTGCAACTAATTTACTCTATGCGCAACTGCGCGCGGCGCGCGTTTGAACAGGTACACAAGCACAAACACATTCAGCCTTTAGTGCTTATTACACTTGGCTAAATTCAGCATCTAATTCAGCATACATTGCTTGTTTTGATTGCATCACTTGCTACAAATGAGCTCAAAGAAAGCAATGTATGCTGAATTAGATGCTGAATTTAGCCAAGTGTAATAAGCCCTTTTGATCTGTGTAAAAAAACCGACAGTCGGTCGTCCCGATCGACGGCATGCACGAGCACATTCACCGGCGCATGCACAAACAGACTGTTCACATGCTTGTGCCCGTGCATATGCTCATTGAATGTCGCTTTGAACGCGAGCGGGTGAACGTGTCCGATCGACGGCATGCACGAGCACATTCACCGGCGCATGCACAAACAGACTGTTCACATGCTTGTGCCCGTGCATGTGCTCATTGAATGTCGCTTTGAACGCGAGCAGGTGAACGTGTCCGATCGACGGCATGCACGAGCACATTCACCGGCGCATGCACAAACAGACTGTTCACATGCTTGTGCCCGTGCATGTGCTCATTGAATGTCGCTTTGAACGCGAGCGGGTGAACGTGTCCGATCGACGGCATGCACGAGCACATTCACCGGCGCAAGCACAAACAGACTGTTCACATGCTTGTGCCCGTGCATATGCTCATTGAATGTCGCTTTGAACGCGAGCGGGTGAACGTGTCCGATCGACGGCATGCACGAGCACATTCACCGGCGCAAGCACAAACAGACTGTTCACATGCTTGTGCCCGTGCATATGCTCATTGAATGTCGCTTTGAACGCGAGCGGGTGAACGTGTCCGATCGACGGCATGCACGAGCACATTCACCGGCGCATGCACAAACAGACTGTTCACATGCTTGTGCCCGTGCATGTGCTCATTGAATGTCGCTTTGAACGCGAGCAGGTGAACGTGTCCGATCGACGGCATGCACGAGCACATTCACCGGCGCATGCACAAACAGACTGTTCACATGCTTGTGCCCGTGCATGTGCTCATTGAATGTCGCTTTGAACGCGAGCGGGTGAACGTGTCCGATCGACGGCATGCACGAGCACATTCACCGGCGCAAGCACAAACAGACTGTTCACATGCTTGTGCCCGTGCATATGCTCATTGAATGTCGCTTTGAACGCGAGCGGGTGAACGTGTCCGATCGACGGCATGCACGAGCACATTCACCGGCGCATGCACAAACAAACAGACTGTTCACATGCTTGTGCCCGTGCATGTGCTCATTGAATGTCGCTTTGAACGCGAGCGTCTGAACGTACCATTAGCATTGTCTATTCCGCGTAGATAAGTATTCAATTCAACTCAAGGGTACCTTGATTGAGAGTTGAGACTTGCTGCGCATATTACAAGCAGTGATTAATTTTCAAATGTCAAATGAAGCCCATGCTCTTAGGCTAAGACTTAGCCATATTTTTTAGCTGGTAGCCACCAATAATCTGTCGCCACCTTATAGTAAAGACAAGTAGGTTTTCAAATATGTTAAACTGTTATCTAAAATCCAAATCATGATCTAATTGAAACATACTACTCGGTCAAGATAACATGACACCTGCAGCACAGATTACTAAATAGTTACTACGTAACCTGCAGGTTATAGGGTAAAACCGCCTTGTATCGGCCACGTCCTGGTATCGGCCACTTCGTACGAATTTGATCAAAAACTATTAAATATTCGATCCACTTGCACAAATTCTGCTCTATAATGAACATTATTTTTTGACGACCGATTTGGCGCAGGGGTATATAGGCTACCCACCTTCTGCGCCAGTGGTCTCGGGTTCGATTCCCGAACGAGACAAATATTTGTGTGCATGAACATGTCTATTTGTCTTGGTCTGGGCGTTATCTATGTAGATTTTGTATGTATTTACAAACAAAAAGTATTTAAGTATATATTTATCCGTTATCAAGTTTTCCATGATACAGTTTCTTAATGAAATTAAAATGGGCTTAGATAATTGGTGTGAATGTAAGAAGTTATTTATTTATTTATTTATTATATTGTTGTCTTTAAATGAATTAAATGAGGTGGCGATCAAAGTTCAATTGACAGTTCAGTAGCATTGGATGTTGTAACCTGCGCAGTCGTGTCGAAATTCACGCCATTTTCTAGTCAAAATTGACGAGTTCGAGGTTACGGGGGAAAGGGTTTGCAACTTATCTAGGAGGTTTAAATAGTTGTTTTTTGCTTGTGAATGTTAAAGAGATTATAATGCAACATTATTGATTAATATTTTTGTGTTTTTTTTAGAATTTTAATAAAAAATCGAATGGCCGGATTTAGGGTTGATTATTTCATAAAAAAGCCTGATATCGGCCGTTAAAAATGGTGATGGCCGATACAAGGCGAGTCAAAATCCTGATATCGGCCACTAAACATTAAGTCATGGACGATACAAATGTTACTTCATACAAATCTTGGTACACTAGATTAGATACTTAATTTAGGTAAGTACTTAATTATAATAAAAAATTACAAAAAAATATTTAAAAAATCTCGATTTTTTGTTTAGTTACTTTTATGTGGAAGTATCATTGTTGATGTGCAAACTGTAATATTAAATTTAAAATAAATTGTTAATAGTATTTGATTTATAGACTTTCCTTTAAGAAATATTAAAATTTGTAAAATAATCTAAAATCTCTAAAAAAAAAAATCCGACTTCAAAATTTATTTGTTACTATTAGGGAAGAATATCTTTATGCAAGAAAAACAAAAACATATTTTTTTTTATTTATTCTAAACACGTTAAATTAAGTTTGGATTGTTAAAAAAAAATTCACGGTATATGTATGTTTTTTATATACCTCTATGTATATCTTTGTATATCTTTGTCTTTCTTTATCAATTCGAAGTAAGTATATTTGTATTGCTCATAATGTAAGCCTAGGCCGATACAAGGCAAACAGGTGGGCGATTTTTGGGCGCAAGTGGCCGATATTAGGGAAATTGGGTGTGTACAAAGAAAAACATCAATATAAAAAAATGTTATCCAAATTTCAAATATTTTATTAGTTCATAGGAAAGTCAAATAATAACAGTTTATTAAAAAATACCTCTTAGGTCCGGTTGCTCGAAGCTTGGTTACGTTAACTATAGGGTTAAATTATGGTTAAAGTAAAATTAACCAGCGGTCAAATTTAAAAAGCGTTGTTGAAGCAGCGGTTACTTTAACGAGCAGTCAAATTACAGATTTAACGGCGGTCAAAATAACCGACAGGGTGGGGGTTCTTTAAATTTTGACATTAGTAATTAAGGGAAGGTTAAAAAAATAGTACAGACAACACTATTAACCCTAAGATAACCAACGTATTTTTCTTTTACCGATGTCAAAATTGACATCAGTTAAATTTTAACTGTACGAGCAACCGGACCTAGAAAGCTAGGCTAATAAATCTGAGAATAGGAAGCAAATCAATGTGAAATATTGTTGACGTGGCCGATACAAGGTGGTTTTACCCAACCCGTCCCTCTTAAGCCCCCAGTACAGGTTGGCCGATCATGGTCGGCGACCATGACCAATTCATCGTACATTGACAGTTTTGAAAGAACCTTGTTAAACTTGTTCGTTCAAAAGTGTCAATGTACGATGTATTGGTCATGGTCGCCGACCATGATCGGCCATCGTGTACTGGGGGCTTTACTCTCCGGGAATGACAGAATCGAGACGAAAGAGACGGGTATAATTTGCAGGTGTCATGTTATCTTGACCTAGTAGTATCTATTGTTAAAAGAATAACAAAAACTATATTGTTCCAGCTCTAGTCCCCCTACGCGAAATATGGGACATAGTCAAAGACCAGCTCCAGGAGTTATTCTACATAGTATTCAACTACCTGCGGCGTTTGGACCGGACAGACTACGCACGCGCGTACGATATGCTCATGGCATCTGCGCGCAGCAGGCGAGAGCTGGCGCTGAATATTCTCAACTTCCTCGCACAGACACTTGGAAGAGAGTCGTTTTCCAGATACAACTAGAGTGCGATCGGTGATAGGAGTTATTGTAGCCACAGTTTTAAGCTTAGCTAATTGGTAGGTAATCAAAGTTATTACTTTTTACCCGACTACGGCAAAGCAAAAAAGTAGGGTTATGATTTTGGCCGGTATGTATGTTTATCTGTTCCCGCATAACCTTTAAACTGCTGATCATATACAGGGTGTTAGGGGCACATTGCAAAAACTTTAACCACGGCTTCAGACCATCATCATGCTGAACAAAGTACAGCAAGAATTTTTTGTCGGAAATGAAAAAAAAACGACAAAGGATATTTTTCAGTTTTGTATGGAGCCTCGGCTAGGACTTTGTAGGTACACTATCTGTGACTACCTATACCTTATGCAAGCAAAAAATAAATAATAATAACTGAAAACTAATTATATCGCTATAAGCTAACGCGTTTGATGGTACAAAAGCATTCATCATCATCATCATCATCATGTCAGCCGAACGAAAAGCATTATCTAGTCTTAATTTTATGCAACCCCGATTCAATATGGCGGTAAAACGTCACACTCACATTAACACTCCATTACACGCGTGGGGCACTGGTGTGCCCCAGCTGCATATTTTTGCGTATATATTTTAAAACTTAAGTGCCAGGGTTTTGGTTTTTTGAGTAGCTGTTGCAAATGTCTTCGCGTGACCTTCAGTGTCGCGTTCACACTGAATGAAGGTCACGCGACGGGCGTACGGATGTATAGTTTCAAGTTTCAAGTTTTTTATTGCATTTCATGAAGTGATACAAGCTGGAATTAACAATTTTACAGTACATCATGTTACCTGTGTAGGCATAGCGTAAGAATAGGTATGAACGTGTGACGGAGAGCATACAATTTAATTAAATATTTAGTAAGTTTATTATGTAAGTATATTTAAATAAAAATTTTTACTTAATAAAATTGTTTTTAGAAAATTCAATATTAATAAATTTAAAACATTTTATTATGAAAAGATTATTGTATATTAGTATTATAGATCATTTTTAATTATATATATTTATCATTTAGGAATTCATTTAAATTATAATAACATTTTTTGATCAGCATTTCTTTTAATTTTTTTAAGAAGATATTAATATTCTTTTCCATTCTTAATTCTAATGGTAAGTGGTTATGTATTTTTATTGCAGAACAATAGGGACTTGTAAGATATGCTTCTACATGACTATGCGGTATTTTATACTTGTTTTTATTGTTTGTCCTAGGGGAACGTGAATTGTCAGGTATGCCTTTAGCAAATGTCGATGGATTATTTTTTATAAATTTACATATTTCGTAAATATATAATGAGGGGAGGCTCAAAATTTCTAATTTTATAAAGTGAGGCTTACATGTTGTCAATGTTCACTATTATCCTGATGCACTTTTTTTGTAATAAGAAGAGGTCATTCGCATTCGTACTATTACCCCATAGGATGATGCCGTAAGTTAACCAAGAGTGGGCGTAGGCGTAATACGCTGAAGTTGCTGTTTTCCTGTCAGTTATTAATTTAAGTTCATAAAGTGCAAATATGAAACGAGATAGCTTTGATTTAATCCTCTCAATATGGTCCTTCCATTTCAGGTGTGTGTCGATATCTAATCCTAGTAATGTATGACTATTAACTTTTTCCAATTTAACACCATCCACTTCCAGTTCTACACATAGAGAGGATTTCTGATGCGGTCGGAATTCGATTATTTTAGTTTTAGAATAGTTCACTATTAAGTTATGTTCTTTTAGCCATGTAGCAATTTGTATAAATATTGATTTTAACTCTGTTTGGCATTGTCTAATATTTTCAAATTTATGTAGGACCGAGACGTCATCAGCAAAAAGGACACAAGGAGAATTTAGAGTTTTGGGGAGATCGTTAATATATAGAAGAAATAATATAGATCCAATCACGCTGCCCTGTGGGATGGAACAGTTCAGAGTCACAGGGTCGGATAAGTATCGCGACAGTTCACCTGTTTGTTGATTCTGGTGTTCAATTTGCACACGTTGGACTCGGTCTTGTAGGTA
Organism: Crambus lathoniellus; assembly: GCA_949710035.1. NCBI lineage: Eukaryota > Metazoa > Arthropoda > Insecta > Lepidoptera > Crambidae > Crambus > Crambus lathoniellus. The sequence continues at coordinate 23,800,229 of OX453316.1, read as the reverse complement.
GGAAGCTAACCAGTTAAAAGCGATTCCTCTTATTCCACAAGCATGTAGCTTTGATAGAAGGATATCATGTTTCACTCGATCATAGGCCTTCGTCAAATCTAGCAGTAATCCAACAGCATATTTTCTTTCATTGAAATAGTCTAAAATTTGTTGTATATAATGATATACTGCTAGAGTAGTTGACCTATTCTTTCTAAAACCGTACTGATGTTTATCTAGCACGTTGAACTTCTCCAAAAAGTAATCCAGTGTAAAGCCCCCAGTACAGGTTGGCCGACCATGGTCGGCGACCATGACCAATACATCGTACATTGACACTTTTGAAAGAACCTTTTTAAACTTGTTCGTTCAAAAGTGTCAATGTACGATGTATTGGTCATGGTCGCCGACCATGGTCGGCCAACCTGTACTGGGGGCTCGTGTACAGACAGGGCCAGGGACCGTACTCTGAAATGCAAATCCGAAACTTCGGTTAGCCCCGTCCCTTTCACTCGATTCTGTCATGACTGGAGCGTGAGAGGGACGGGTATAACGAAGTTTCGGGTTTTGCGTTTCAGAGTAGGCCCTCAGTTTGCGTTACTCGCAGACGGCAATCACACGCAAACCGCCCCTGTACACGATGGCTCATCATGGTCGGCCAACATGATCGGCCATCCTGTACTGGGGGCTTTAGTTAGGTGTAAGTATTTTCGCATCCAGTGCCCCACGCGTGTAATGACGTAACTATTGGTAGGCTGCTTATTTTGGAATAAAATGTTTTTTTTTGTATTTTCAACATAACTCTTAATAATAATATATGAGATTCAACTTCCGGTTTTTTATTCTTTTTATGGTGTTATAATTTTCGTAATTAACTTGCATTTTTTTCTCGTTTTAGGTAATTTTACTAGTAAAGTTTGTTTGGTTGTATATTCCACTCAATTTCAAAAATCATCCAAAGATAGACCCATCAAAGACTCGTTATTTGGTTTCCAAAAAAAATGCACATTAGTGTCTTACGTTCATTAAACCAAAAAAAGTAGTTTTGGTCGCGTCAACGATGCACAATGATGATGCGATTGATACTTCTACAGGCGAAGCAAGAAAACCGGAGATTATTACTGAATACAACAGGACAAATTGCGGTGTAGACGTTTTAGATAAAATGTGCAAGCATTTTAGTGTAGTCCGAAATAGTAGACGTTGGCCACTCACAATTTTTTTTGACATAGTGAATATCGCAGGCATCAATGGCATGATCATGGACATAATGGTCAATCATAATTATCAGCGCATACCTCGACGCGACTAAAGTCCGTTCGGTTAGATAGTGTCGGTACACCCGCACGGCATTGTGGCTCTTGCTATAAAATGCAGATATAAAATTATACACTCAAGTTGGGTACCAAAGTCAATTTTAATGAAAATTTGGATATTTTTATATAAAAGTAAGTTAAATAAGTGATTTACAAATAATAATAATTATTATTAATTTTTTATATGATTATTATGATTACTCATCATCGCTCGAATTGTCACAAGTCACAACCGTCGTTACCACCCGTATTTATAATAAACACAGATAATTTAAGAAAATATAATTTAATAAATGCCGAATTCCAAAATCCAACTCCATTTGCGGGTGTACGCCGCACGCGGCTTCTTTTGTTCATGCGGCGGCATCCTTTGACAAGAAGCGGCATGTGCCAAGGCGGTGCGATAAAAGGGCGACACTATCTAAGCGAATGGACTTTACTTACGTTCAGTGGCTATTGAACTTATAAAGCCACAAATGCGACTGAGACTTGTGTCTAAAAACATACCTCGGACTATCAAAGAGAAGGGCATGATGTTTTAGACATAAAAGAGAGTGAATTAATGTCTCAAACCGAAGTCATACCAAATAAGAGAACCAAGACAGCCAGATGCTAGATGCTAGACTGAAAAACAACAAAAAAAAACCTATTTCTTTCTCTGTCACATTCAAACAGATGACAGAGACAGAACTATGTTTAAATTTTTTTTTAATTGTGCTTTACGGCACTGGGTTCTACTATGTTTAAAGCACGTTTAGTGTTAATCACGTTTAAATATCAGTGGTGAAAGTCACCTAACTGTGACAAACTGACAGTTGTCTGTTCATAATATTTACTTCAGCAGGTGTATTTTTTTATAAAAAATCGTTAAAAAACCGTATCCAATCCAAGTGCGAGTCGGAATCGACGAGTAGAAGATACCTCCTCAGCGTCAATGTTTCGCCAACAGTCATTATCCATCTTCCGTTAAATTCTAATACAATAAATTGGTCGGAATTTGAGGTTATTCAGTGAGCGTTATGAGCGCGATTACGAACGTTCCGAATCGTTGACAGGTCCCAACTCCCAACTGTCATAGCGCGATATCTGAATCGGTACCATTGATCGGTACGCTTGATGACACTGTCAGCGCTGAAATTGAATGCACCCTTAGTAATCTGTGCGTGCTACCGATTCCGATAAACATTCAGGGGGGCTACCGGCTAAAAAATATAGGTATGGGCTTCAACTGTCATTTGAATTCCTTATTTTGATAGATTTTTGCTGCTTTGTTCTGTTGAACGTTGCTAGCTAGCTATCATTATCACAGAATATATATTAGTACCTTACGGTATCATTATACCCGAAGTCACAAAACAACGCGGTAGTCCCCGGTCACAGAATAGAAGAAGAATCCCTGCACGGGTAGCATGACGAACTCGAGAAAGGTTGTGTCTATATTGAAACGTCAAAAATGACATTTCATCGAAGACAAACCTATTGTTCTGCTGTCAATTATAGACTTTAGAGGTAGACAAAACTCTTCTCGGGTTCGCCATGCTACGCTTGCAGGACCCTGTAATTTTTTTTTAATTACTTACCGGTTAAAAATTATGGGCATGGACATGGATTTCATTTGACATTTGAAGCCCATGTCCATATCCATATTTTTGTACTGGGGGGCTACCGCGTAACTTTATGGGTATGAACTTCATACGTTTTTGGGAACTTTAAGTAAATTTTATAAAGAAAATAGCCGCCTTCAGTTCCTTGTTTTGTGACGTCGGGTATAACGATAACTAGCTAGCAACGTTCAACAGAACAAAGCAGCAAAAATCTATCAAAATAAGGAATTCAAATGACAGTTGAAACCCATACCCATATCCATATTTCTTAGCCGGTAGCCCCCCAGGGGCTTACCCACTAATGTATGTAATTAGTAGGTTGTGATTGATACCAACCATCCTTGTAGTCCAGGGGCCCGTTTATGAAAAGCTTGTAACTTGTAATACAAGCGGATGTCACTTTTTGACAGATTTTGTTAGAAAGGGACTTCCACTTGAGCGGTGTTTTGCAGAAAACGACCAACGCCAAAAACACAGTTTCGAGATATACCTAAGTAAGCAGTTTAAGGTTTTTGTTCATGCTCGAAATTTATTGTAAAAATTGTTATAAATTGGAGCAAAATTGTTAAAATGCTATCTTAGCTATTAAATAAACTATTTTTTAATACAGTAATAATTTGATAAACTATAGAAATATCGCATTTATTTATGGTCGTTTTCAACTAATTGACTGTTTCTTGCATTTTCATTTTCTCAGAATGAGACCAAATGGGATGGTCTCGTTCTGCATAATAAAATTCCAAAGATCAGAAATAAACTGAATGATACCAATTCAATGGTTATATTTTGCAAAATATATTATTAATCTTGAAATGATTAAATTATTCAGTTTCTAATATCAATCAATCTAATATCCAGTTCGGGAATATTGTAGCCCTCAACAAGTTCATTGGAATCAGGGCCTGCATGAAGATTTAAATAGATTTCTTGCCAATCCGTAGATATCAGCCGAACAACGCCCACTGCTGGGCATAGGCCTCCCCCAAGATCTTTACAACGTTCGGTCCTGCGCTTCCCGCATCCAGCGGCTTTCCGTGACCTTGACTAGATCGCCGGTCCACCATGTAGGGGGCCTGCCCACGGAGCGTCTCGTCTGGAAAGCGGTTGCCATTCGAGAACCTTTTCGACGGCTATCGGTTCTCCACGCTACCTTTGTGTCTCGCCCACTGCTACTTCAACGATGCAATCCTTCGAGCAATGTCGGTTGTTTTGGTTCTCCAGCGGATCTCATCATTTCTGATTCGATCGAACAGTGAAATACCAAGCATCGGTCTCTCCATTGCTCGCTGGGTGACCTTAAGCCTTCTTATGAGACCCATAGTAAAAGACCACTTTTACTATCTCTCTTCTATAAGTAATGTGCGATTTTCTGAGAGGCCATTTAAAAAAAAAAAGCTTCCAATTGCTTCACTAGATGGCGTTGAATAAGTATGTACATGTCTATGGTATATTTTGGTATGAAACATATTTAAATTAATTACTTTTAAAAAACCCAAAGGAAACTAATAATATATTAAATAAGTACTACTGTGAGGAACAGAAACGAAATAGGTAAATTAAAAGATTTAGGTAAATAAATAACATCTGTCTGACGTTCCGTTTTACGTAAAAAAGTCGCGTCAAAGTAAAATTTATAACGTTCCGTTTCTTCTAACTGCATAGGTGGGACAGCGCCATCTAGTGACTGAGCTTTCAGAAAATCGCTCATTACTGGCAACACACACTGGTCAAAGACTTTGAGGTATTTCAGACGCGAATATATGCAGGAGCTTCCCGAACGCTGCCCATTCGAGCTGGATTCGACGAGTGATCTCTTTCTCGAAGCTGGACTTACCTAATTGGACCGTCTGTCCCAGGTAAACATAGTGGTCAACAACTTCGAGTGTATTGTATCTAACATTAACTGGAGCGGTTACAACATGGGCATTGGACATGATTTTCGTCTTATCTATGTTCATCTTAAGAAACACTTTTTGAGAAGGTTTACTGAGATCTTCGAACATTGTGTTCAGGTCTTCTAAAGACTCAGCCATAAGAACTACATAATCGGCAAACCGTAGGTGTGTTAGGTACTCGACATTGATGTTGATGCCACATCCTTTCCAGTCCAGACGCTTAAAAATATCCTTCAAAGCAGCAGTGAACACTTTCGGAGAAATAACGTCTCCCCGTCTCACACCTCGATGTAGTTGGATAGGATTAGAGCTCTGGTTCTGTAATCGGATAGACGTGGTGGCGTTTTGGTATAAGTACCTCAGCACCTCATTGTACCTGTAGTCTATTTGGCACTTCTAGAGAGACTGCAGCACGACCCGTCTCAATCGAATCAAAGGCTTTCTCATAGTCAACAAATGCCAAGCAAAGTGGCAAGTTGTACTCTTCGGTCTTCTGTATAACTAGCCGCAGCATATGAGTGTGGTCTATGGTACTATATCTTTTCCAGAACCCGGCTTGTTCGGTAGGTTGGATTGGAAGTCGTCGAACCTGCGAATTGCAATGACTCTCGAAAACAACTTATATTTATGGCTCAGAAGTGAGATAGGTTTGTAGTTCCTCAAGAGTCTTATCACCTTTCTTGAAAAAAAATAGATTACATCGTTTCTGCCCCATGCCTTTGGCGTTTAGCCCTCGAGGATGACTGAATTGAAAAGCTTTTGGAGAACCTTAAGTATCGGATTTCCATCCGCACTCAGAAGCTCTATTGTGATTCCGTCATCGCCCGCAGCCTTGTTGTTTTTAAGCTGTCTGAGAGCCATTCTAATCTCGTACAGGCTGATGTCCGGGATATCTTCTGCATAGTGTCGGGTAAGTTTGGCTCTAGTCTTTAGTCTTGCTTTCAACAGGTGTTTGCGTGGAATATAAATGTCCATAGAAACTCTCAATCTCCCTCAGGATTTTAGGTGTTGACGAAATGATGCTACCTTCCTCAGGTTTCAGTCTCGTCGCGAGCTTTTGTTCCGCTCAATATCCTTTTAAATACGCTCGGTACAAAATTGGCTAAGGTCGCTTGTCAAAGACTTAATAATAATAAAGCCCTTTATTCCGAACTTAAGTATCAGATACTAAAGTAGACAACTACAAAAAAATCTCTTAGTTCGGTGTACCTCCTAGCATAGGTCTCCTCCAACGACTTCCATTATTGCCTGTCTTGGGCAACCCTTCTCCAGTTAGGACCTGCTGTCAACTTTAGGTCATCTTCCCACCTCGTATGTTGTCAAAGACTTAGATATTATCTGTATATTGAGCTGCCAATAACGATGAGCATCCGCTGAGTTCTGTAGTTTCATTTCGTGTCTCTGATCCATGCGTTAGAGAGCCTGGCTAGAGAGTTTCTTTAATTTGGGACGGTGGGTTGCAAAGTACTTGGACCCTACCGTACGGACAATATTCACCACCATATTGTATAGATCGTTCACATCGATGCTGTTCCCAGATATTTCAAGCTTGACGTTGATACTCAATGTGCCTCTGACCATACGGTGATCGCTTCCTGTCATAACAGCCTTGATCACAACGACATCATTGAATATGTGCTTCTTCGTCGACATGATAAAATTGATCTCTTTTTTTACTTTTTTACTTCACCCTCCGGACTGATCTAGGTCAATTTGCCGCTTAGGGGCTTTCTGAAGAAGGAGTTCATCATTATATAGAGGTTCTCCCTCTCCATAAAGTCTACTAGCATCTGGCCTCTTTCAATCCAAATTGCCCCACTATCGACTCATCACCGCAGCGTTGCCCTAACTTCGCATTGAAATCTCCCATCACAACCGTGTAGTGGGTTTCATAGCTATGCATAGCTTTAGAGATCGCCTCGTACATAGCCTCCACTTCGACATCGTCGTGTTTCGAGGTAGGAGCGTAGACCTGATAACATTCAGCGAATACCGTTTCGATATGCTGAGTATCAGGTACGCTACCCTGCTCGACACACTTCCGATGGTAATCACGTTGTTGACAAGGGACTTGTGGACAATGAACCTGACACCACCAATGGACTGTTGGTCGCCCTCCCGGTGGTATAGTAAGTTACCGGATTGCAGGATAATCGAGGCCTCCCCACTCTCTGCGGACTTCAGATAACCCAATGATATCCCAATGTAACTAAGGTACTAATTGCCTCTTCCAACTCCACGAGCTTCGCGTCGAGCCGCAATTTTCGCGTGTTGTAGGTTGCCAGATCGAGTCGTCTCGGTGTTGGTAGCCGGATCCTACCCGGCGATTCTTAGCACCCCCTGCCCTGCCGTTACCATAGCTTATTAAGCAGTTTTCCCTCTGTCGCCTTTTACAACACTCACGGGAAGAGAGGGGGTGCTATTATTTTTATGTGCCGGCACTATACGGCACCATTCGTGGGTATAACTAGTAGTAAAAAACTAAAATAGACCACACCGAATCTGAAAAAAATACTAAAAATAATTATGCATTTTGCAGAAAGCGATCACTGCAATGGTCGTTTTCTGCAAATTAGTAAGTAAGCGGTTTTGAATCATATGTTTTTGATGAAAGCAGCCAAGTCAGTTGGTCGCTTTCTGTTTTTTAAAGAATCTGCTTAAACTTGATTTTTAGTACATCAATGGTCTGGACTTATGACCAGTGGTGATGGATCGGCCACACGCTCCGGAGAGATTCCGACCATATACCTAAGCAGGCGCTCGATTGGAATCCCCAAGGTAAAAGAAGACGTGGCCGTTCTCGTCAAACCTGGCGTCGCACCGTACTGGCAGAAGCGAAAAGCATTATGAAGACGTGGAGCGAATTGAAACGCGATGCTCAAGACCGACTGCGTTGGAGATCTACTGTGGACGCCCTTTGCCCCATCCAGGGGACATAGGACATTAAGTCAAGTAAGTCATTATCTCGAGTTTGACAAGTGCTAGGAGTTCGCATGTTTTTAGACATTGTAGATCAAAATAAATCTTAAGCAATGGGTATCATAACTCATTTTAGCAAAAATGGCCGTTGGTCGCTTTCTGCAAAACACCGCTCACTTGTATAACAATACCGGTTTAGGTTGTTTGAAATAAAAAAATTGACAATACATATAAATATAAAATTAAACAAATATGTGACGACCGATTTGGCGCAGGGGTAGGCTACCTGCCATCTGCGCCAGAGGTCTCGGGTTCGATTCCCGAACAAGACAAATATTTGTGTGCATGAACATGTCTATTTGTCTTGGTCTGGGTGTTTTCTATGTATATTAAGTATGTATTTATACAAACAAAAAGTATTTAAGTATATATTTATCCGTTATCAAGTTTTCCATGACACAGTTCCTTAATTGTAAAAAAGTTAGGTATTTATTTATTTATGTGTACAGTCACCACGACCAATAATAATGTAAGCAACATAGGACTTTGTCATATTACAATATTGACTTTTGTCACAGAATATATAATAGTAGGTACAGAAGGCGTAGTTACTCTGCAAACTCATTCAAATATAAATAAATGTTTCTGCGTGAAAATAAAGTCCAATTCCGGTCGCTTTGTCATCGTTTGTCTACTATTATAATAATCTAAATTTCGCGCATGCAAGCAAAACTGTATCCAACAGCTCTACGCGCTAGAGTTTCTATTTCTATTTAAGTCTCAAACAGCTCGCTCGCTGGTTAGGGTTGCGATTGCGAGTGACTTGCGAGTTTGGTTTTGTAGTTTCTTTTGTTCTTTCTTTTATTTAGACACCCGTAAACACAACAGTATCTTTTATACGGATTATAAGAACGTTTAGTAGTCATTGTTCGGTGCACAAAAATCACAAAAATGATTAATTGTTTTACGCGCACCGTGGAGCGTACGCCTGCCCTAAACTGCGGAGTTAGACACAGATAGCATCGTTTTATTTCGGAAGGCTTCAATGTGACAAAGTTCTATGTTGTTCACATAATTATTGCTCATGTCTGTACATTTCTGTATTCATATCTGATTTTATAATAATAAAGAAAACTTTAAAATGATCTTTTATCATACTTTTGTGCTCAAATATATGTATTTGAATTGACTATTAAGTACTTGTATTTAATTTTAAAATAATAAAAATGAGATTTGTTTTGTACTTATATGGTTTTTCTTTTTAGCACTTTTTGCACTTTTGGTTTTTAGTTTTAGTGCTTGTTTCTATTATTTTTAAGTATGTAGGTACCTGCTCTTTTATTACAAGCTTTTTATTAACTTGCCATGTTATTTAGTTAGTGGGAAACAAAACTTTTGACACAGAATATATAATAAGTAGTACTAACGTCTTTTGAACCACTTCCCAGTGTCCGATGGAGCTAAAATTTTGTATCCCATCAAAAACATAAAATATGTGAAGTGAGAGCCAACTCAATATTAGGAAATATGCCTTGGTTGTTGTTCTCAACGACAAAAGATGTGGGATCTAAACGGGTGCCAAGTTTAACGGTCAGTCCTGAAAATTTATAACATAAAATGTTTTATAACAACTTCAAATATAATTTCTTCTTATAACTTAGGATAATATATTGAGGCCTAAGGTCTGACTTGGCTAGTTCTCATATACGAATTATTATTAGGTACCATAGACCGGGGTTACTTTAGAAAAAAATGGGGCTACTTTGATAACTTTTAATGCAGTATGAAACTAGTAATATTCGTAATTAAATAATTGAAAAAAAATGTAAAACGATAATAATTCGGTCAAATAAGCGTTGTCAACAAAGTCACCCCCTCGAATCAAAGTAACCCCAGTTAACCGTACTTACTTACTAAATGCTAAAACAGTCATGAAAGAGCCCTTTGTTCATGTCTAGTTTCTAGTCTACCAGCAATACAATACAATACAATAAGAACTTCGGCTTTAGAGCTTGCGAAGGCTATAATATCTATCTATCTACATAAAATTCGAAGTCCTGACTGAGACTGACTGACTGACTGACTGACTGAGATATCAACGAGCCCAAACCGCTGAACCTAGAGACTTCAAATTTTGCACATAGATACGTTATACAGTGTTGGCATCCACTAAGAAAGGATTCTCGGAAATTCCACCCCTAAGGAGGTGAAATAGGGGAATGTTTGTATGAAAGTCCGTCAGTTTTGAAGTTAGGATCTTCAAATTTTGCATTTAGGCTGGCAATTGAAAATTAATATTTTCTTGTGTCAGTGTTTTTGACAACTCCACCCCCGAAGGGGTGAAAAGGAGGATGAAATGTTGTATCTGGAAAGTCCTTCATTTAATTTATTATTTAGGCTTATGGTCGGAAAGTAAAACAAATAAGCAAACACATATTTCGTATATTTTCGAAAATCAACCCCTTAGAGGTTAAATGGGATAAATAAACCTAAAAATCGATATGGATGTCGTTATTAAGGTTTTATGGGATGACGATTGCAAAAATAGCATTTATTTTGATGTTTAACACGTTGAACATGATTCAACCCCTAATAGGTTAAAATAGGGGTGAAATTTTGAATGAAAAATCAGGGGGTAAAATAGACACTTCAACTTGAAACTTTGTAGGCTTACTTCTTAAAACAAATAGGCAACCCATTTCGTTGTTTTCCGAAAATCAAACCCAGGGGGTAAATAAGGGTATAGAAACCTAAATCATCTTAAGTACCCTAAAAGTTCTTGGTACTTAAGCTACTCAGAACTAACTTTTTGATTGTGAAACAGACACTTATTATTTACTAGCTTCCGCCCGCGACTTCGTCCGCGTGGACATTCGAGAAAATACTTAGGGGACCAATAACCAGGACAAAAAGTATTCTATGTTTTAATTGCATAAAAATCGGATCAGCCGTTTTTACGTGATTAGGCGGGTCCTCCCTTACCAAGTGAGCAGCCTCGTGCGAGGCCCGCCGCACGTGGCAAACGTTCTGCCTCGCGCGAGGCTGCTCGCTTGGTAACGGAGGACCCGAAAACGGCTGATCGGATTTTTATGCAATTAAAACATAGAATACTTTTTATCCTGGTTATTGGTCCCCTAAGTATTTTCTCGAATGTCCACGCGGACGAAGTCGCGGGCGGAAGCTAGTATATATATAGGGTCAAGTGGGTAGATTACAACACGGGGCACAATAAAACACAGGCAATAAAACGCAGAGTTTTTTATAACAACGAGCCTCTGGTTTCTCAAGTATGAAGTTAGTCACGAGCCGTCAAAGTTGAACGTTTAGCCACAAAATAAAGAGTTTACAGAAGGACCGCTCCCACTGTTTTTGAAAATCTATACCCATCCTTGTCTGACTCACTAGGGTTGCTTCTGTATTGATTCTGAATTTAAAAAGGAGTAGGTAGTATAAGTTAACAATCATACATACATCAATTCGTTTATACATACATCTTAAACATGTTTACATGCCTTAGAGGCTGCTTAGATGGTTAACCAGAGCATCTTATATCCATTTAAAGTCCCGACGCCACACACGACGAAGACAAGATCCTATATTATGTTGTAATGTATTCCATTCCTATATGTTATAATGTACTCTATGAACAAGATATAAATATGGTGTAATAGTTATCCCACTAAAAACATAAACGTGAAAAAATCACTAAGTTCGACGAAAACATAAATGTAAAAAGGGTGCCAAGTTCAGCGAAAAATAGTTGAAATCTAAATGGGTTACAAGTTCCATAATTTTTTTCATTCATGAACTTCAAATAATTAATATTTTCTTAAATGTTGAATTTATAACTTGTCATCTTCAAAAATTTAAAAACCTTTATAACGCAAGAACTATATCAAGCAATAGTGGTAACTATTTTCAAAACAAGTGTATTTAAATACCTATGGTGTGTGTTTTATCGTATATATAGGTAAATAAAAAAATATAGTTTAATAGTCAAAGTCAAATTTGTTTATTCAATTTAGATTGTTTTTTACAATACTTGTGAACGTCATAGCTTTCTTTTTCTGGGAGAATTTGCAGAAAGGTGAGCTGCTGTTTATGAATTTGAGTCTCATTTAACTTTTTCATATTGTGTACAAGATTCCTTAGTCTCCACAGTTGCTTGCGATTCTTTATTTTCATTTTTTTTTACAGGTAGCAAAAGTTTGGGATTAGTGCCTTTTTTCTAGACAGTTCGGTTCGATATCTTGATTATAGAATTGGTTTCGAAATGGGCCTCACAAACTCAGAGATATGTTGACCATTTGTTGTGTAGTTCTTCTCGATCAATTCAACTTAACCATAAGGTTCGTCTGAAAAGAAATCATTTGATTTTTAAAATGAACTAGTTATTTTTGCAACGAAAATAGCCTATGGCACTCCTACGATTAAGACGTTAAAATAAATAGGTACACGCATAATCGTGGGTGGTCCGTTTTCTCCTGAACTTGGCTGGCACACTGCCGTGCGTCAAGAAAAACTTTACTGCAAGTAAAATGTTATTTGGTGTTTAATAAATGGAGTCTCTAAAATGTAAGTAGGATCTCTTAGCACTGCTAAAATAAAAGAAAATGCAACGACAACTTTTGAAAATTCGTCAACATGACTTGTGGCTCTGTTCGCTGAACCGCCAAGAAGTTTTGAGATACAATAACATCTAAATAAGGACCAGCGTCATCATCATGTCAGCCGAACGACGCCCACTGCTGGGAATAGGCAATAGGCATCCCCCAAGGATCTCCACAACTATCGGTCCTGCGCTGCCCGCATTAGTAATTAACTAATTAGATTATGTGAGACCCGCTGCGAGTTGTGATTGTGACCGGCGGGCACAATCACAACTCGCAAAGAATATATCTAGGTACCTACTTAACTAAACCATAGTACCCAAATACTGGCGTTTTACCAGCGAACGATAAGATGAATGTGTATGGTTGATCGTCGTTATCAAAGCGGCTAGTTCCAAAAGTAGGTACCTAGGTATACTCACCTACCAACAAGAGAAAACAGTTTTACATAACTTACCTTTCAATATCGTTTGGAAATTTAAAGAACGTGTATGCACAGTTTTTAGTCTTATTTACACAACCAAATACACTGCAACTGTAATAATATCGGTTGGTTATTTTGTAAATTAATAGTAAAATAGGTATATAAGTGTCACAGTCACACGTAGCGGCGCGGACGCATAGAGAAAGATAAATATTGAAGTGATCAATTGAATGCTCTTTGGAACTTGCGATCACTGACCTCTTTGCGATACTCGCGACTGAGTACTGTCCCAAACTGCCCCATTTTGCCTGTAAATGTGACGTCTATGTGTGCGTGACGAAAATGGCACCTTGTTCTAAGCGGACTCTCTGCTAGGGCGACCGCCCGCGTAGTTACTTTGTGGTTTAGCTGTTTATAGTCAAATAGTAGATTGTACAACAAGTGCATAAAACGTACCATTTTATCCGAGACGTATATTCGAGGGTAAAATGGGTTTTATGTACGAGTTATACACTCTGCTTTTGACTTCGAGTGTGAGGAAAATAAATAACAATATTGCAAAAAAGAAAAAATAAAGACTTCGCCATATTGGCGGGAAGACTTACTTTTTCTCTTTTTTATACGTGGCAGTGGCAGCACAGTGACTTTAGCATAGATCGTAGTCCATAATGCTCTTGAAATAGGTAGGTACTTATTTCCTACAAAACTCATTTATTTTGCCTAGTTTATTAATTTAGTAATTTAACATGGTTTGTGTACAAAATTAAAGAAACAGAATGAAATAATGAAAAGTTTATTTAACGAAGTTTAATTTCGTGTGACTGTTTACCTGACGACCTTTGTTTAAACTATTTATCACAAGTGTGTAATATTTATGTGTGTAAAAATACAGTGATTAAGGCATGGATCCATGATATTGAATAATTGCATATAAACATATTTTTACTTTTGATGGCTCGACATTTCCTGATTTGAATACCCCTGGGGCACATTAAAACGGGGCACATTGAAACACAGATTTAAGAACCAAATCCAAAATCGGAATGGAAAATCAAACGCCAATCTGACATTTAAGTACTCATTTCCCGCCAATATTCTGAAAAAATATTTCATCATTATCATCACTAGGTTAGATTACTTTGTGCTTTTAATGACGTTGATTTAATATATAAAAAAAAGTTTAATTGCAATTTATACCAAAGAGTGGTACCTTTTTTATTATAGACTTGTTCAATTACATTACATGTCTAAGCTGTTATTTGTCTTCCTTGTGTCAATGTGCCCCAGGTCTGGGGTAAATTTAAACAAGTCTCTGGAGTCGAGTCAAGTGCCGATCGGGAGACTTGATTTTTTTTTAGTTTAAAGGTCGATTTTTGATAGCGTTAGCACTTTTATTTTAAAGTTTAATAAGTGTGTGACAGTAATTTAGGTACTTACCTACAGCAAAACTCAAGCCGATGATTGTAATGTGTTTTATTTACGTGGTTCATATTTAAAAACCCTAACACACTTACAACATTCTTTTCGAAGCCAAAATTAAAACTTAGATTACTTATGACATTCTTTAGGGATGAATATTGAGTGTCAGTTTACTTACACCCTTCTCTAGGTTTATAAATAATAGTAGCAGTTAAGGTATAGCATTCTTATACTTGATTGCTTTAAAAACATTACAATATTATAATTATTTTTTTAAATTTATTTATTTCCAAAATATAAATGTTTGTTACACTTTCGTTGTAGGTATCTGCCAACCAAACTGCACAGCAGTTTGTCGGCAGTAGTTCTCGTCTAGTTTTACATTTCTTAATTAATTTTACACTTGGGTTGTAAACTCTAATTTTTATTGTAACTTATTAATATACCATTAATTTATATTTAAGATAAGGAGTGGTATAGTACCCTTCGTTCTAAAAAGGTTTTACGTCTCTAAGACTTATATTACATTTTTTATTTAAAAAAACACTTGAAACAAAAACAAGATTGAAATTTTGGACCACAAAAACCATGTCAAAACCCAGTAACAGCTGCCTTGAGCTCATACTAGGTTTTGAACAAGGTCAAATCGGCAGATATGTGTTTATTTATCCAGATCAAAATCTAGTAAGAAAGTACTTTAAGGTCTCAATCATCAGTCGTACGACGCACAGTGGAAAGTCTCCATACATGGTAGTGCTCAAAAGTCCAAAACAAAGTTTAATGGGTATCTAGTTCTTTAATTACGATATTCATAATATTTGACGTTATTTTAATGTTATAAATATAATTTTGATGTTACATTTTAATAAAAAAAAATTAAAT
Source organism: Crambus lathoniellus (assembly GCA_949710035.1). Lineage (NCBI taxonomy): Eukaryota > Metazoa > Arthropoda > Insecta > Lepidoptera > Crambidae > Crambus > Crambus lathoniellus. The sequence continues at coordinate 23,785,181 of OX453316.1, read as the reverse complement.
CATATTTTTTCATATCAAGTTATTCATGATGATACCATGTCGTCTATAAACATTTCTACTGCTTCAGAATCAAAAGCTTTCCGATCTAACATTGGTAAAGGTCGCGTATATGTAATGACAGGATCAGAAGCAATCAAAAGTCGATCAAAAACATCGCTCTTGTTGTCTTGTCTTGAACATTTTCTACTGAATCTTTCTCTGTATGTTTTAAAATCTTTGTTTTTAGCCTCTTGCGCCTCTTCACTCAAGCAACCTATAGGTACGGATAAAGATAAATTCGGATATAATTTCACCCCCGTGGATCAATATTTTGTGCGCAGTAGTTGTCATTGGACACCATGAGTACAGTTAAACGTATAATTTTGCTGTATCTTTACAATATTCGCTAAATTTTAGAACATTTATTTTAAAACCGCTTGATATTGTTTGAAGAATAATAATGATTGATGAATGAGGCTGAAGTGAAGTATCACTTCACTTCAGCCTCAACATCAGTGCATAACTTTCCTTGTGGAATACACTACGCCTTTCCGTTTCTGACGGAATCGTAAGATGGAAATATATCCATAGCATAATTTCTTATAATATTATAATGTTTCTTTGATAACTGAGCTTCAATAATAAAAGAAAGTGCTTCTGTCGTTGATAATTAATTTTAGCTATCATTTTTTGGACTGCAAATTTCTGCTGGGCTAATTATATCTTTAACTTGTTTTGCTTCCACTCGTTTTCCTTCTTCTCTGAATTTCATCTGCGCAGCATATGCCAGATGTAACAACTACCTTTACATACTTTCTATCTGCTTAGCCTAACCTAATAGATGACCTAAAAATACTAACAAACCATTCTAGTATTTACTCTATGCTAATACTGAACCTCTGTCAAGGATTCCATTAGTTACAAAAATACCTAGCTAGTTTGAACGCTGTAATACCTAACTGTTGTCCGATGAATATATAGAAAACTACTATGGACGCTCTGAATCAAATCTGAAGTGGCCTGTGACGTCGTAACGGAGAACCCTGGTTGTAAAGCGTAGACCCATGATCTTTTAAATGAAGCGACAGAGACTAACCTTACTACTAACTAACTCATACTTTGAACTGCCTATATGCTTACATCAACTTAACAGCTGTTCATACTACTATGGTCGTTGCTTCTAGTTTTCTAGCCTCATTTATAGCGACCAAGACACTCAAAATAAGTTAATACTCTTGTATAAACCTAACATTAGTTTACCCCTACATTGCTTGGACATTTAACATTTAGGTCCTAACCGATTCCTAGGTCCAATATACTTTGAAAACCTGGTGAGTTATTTTGCCGAGTCCACCATGCTAATTCTCTGGTTTGGTTACTGACCCAAGGTTAACTGTCCATTAAAACTGGTGGAATTTAATAATTTAGGTTACAATGAAACTGAAACTAGTCACAGCATCCGGATTTGCTTGCAAGGCCTAAAGTGAAATTGGCATGTGTGGCTTGAAATGAAATTTGATATACCTATATGAAGATGGAGACACCATTGCTATAATAGTACCTATTAGCTTTAGCATATGGCTTTGCTTGCAAATTAGAAATGAACATTTGTTATATCTATTGGAAGATGGAAACTCTGTATCTATAATAGTACCTACTAGCTACCGCATTTGGCTTTGCTTGCAAAGTCAGAGATGGAAATTGGTATAATAATTAGGTGAAGAGAGTCACTATTGATTTTAATCACCATTTTTGCCTAATACAAATGCTCCAGCAATATTATTTAACCGGTAAAGCCACTTGATTAACTGAATATTAGGACCAAAACCATTGTAGAATGCTATTTCTTTGATGTACTACTTTAGAGATTATTTAGAATCCAACACTATGTGTGTTTCCTGTCTTTGCTCACCGCTTTTCCAATCATGACAGACTGTAATGACATTAAAGCTCAGTCCTGTGCATCAACTCTCCCGACAGCGGTCTAACATAATTATATTAAATGAAACCCCTGTTGTGCTCTATTTATATATGGGTGTTGTAAAGAATAGATCCCAGTCTAATCTAACATTATCAAAGATATAAGCCTAGGTTCAGAATTCCAGGCTAGACCAGCATGTTTTGAGGTTAGAAAATTGACATAAAGTTACTTTCATCTTGATAGATTCTTTCCAATTCATTTAAATTATTATTCTATGTCTGGCAAAGGAATACGCCCCATACCTCCGCGTATCCAGTGATTTCGTCCTAGCATTTTTATCTCCTCCAGACTTTCCTAATGCACTTAATAGGATATGATTCAATATTAGTTACACTCTTTCCTTTACTGTGAGCGAGCTAATTGCTAGCTTTAATTATGGTCAAATGATTTACAACTAAGTATTTCTGTTCAATAATAATTCATATGACTACTATAATGTAATTTAGTGCATATTAAGGTCAAGACGACCAATCTAAGTAATGATTGTATGTTGGAACAGCTGATTTTTAACATTCTGACCTCTTGGTTATACTGGCTTAACCACAGGATTCTGACTGAGCTTAGCGACTAATCTTATGTTTTATTTATTACCTAAGGGACCTTTCCTGTAAGTATCACTGAGATACAGCTGGTGCTTCTGAACGCTACAAGCAATGTGACACCTGCATATAGACAACTATAAGTAATTTTTAGCTAATTTCCATCACCAAAGCGTTACTCCTAAATTCCCCCATGTGATCAAACCATCCAGACATATTGCACTATCTACCATTCCCTTACAAGGAAAACCACTGCTCAGCTGATTTCACAGAAACATGTTTTAGACAGAGAATCAAAACCACTATGGCAACGAATTCCTCGCCAGAGCCAGCAGTTGAGTCAACCTTACACTCTGATTTCTATCCTTCAACTTATCTTTGTGCTCAGCTGATCAGCAAGTTCTAGTTCTAAATTATAAGAGTGCCTCTGTGAAAACTGAAGCGGGACAATCTGATCACTTTAAGACTATCCCCAGTTTATTTTGTAACAATAAAATAATGTTGATTATCACTGATAATGGTTAGGTAGTACCAAGCCCCAAGCTAGTTTCTAGACCAACTCTAGGCAATTCACAGCACTAAATTCACGCACACAAGTTATGCTTCTGTCTCAGCAAGGACACCATAATTTTGCTCCAAAGCTAATTTCATCCACAATTCATATTGATGGTAGTTAATTTCACGAGAGCGATTCATACAATCGCCCGGGTTTGTTCGTTTAGATATTTGTCTCGAATGACAAGTTTAGCTACTCAGCGTCATGTCAAGTCCAAACGACTCGATCTAAGCGTCCCTCCGCCAACTTGTAACACTATTTTGTTAGATAAAAGACAGCCATTTTGCTGGAAACTGTCAATCGGACTTTTCCCCACTATCTATAATCATTCTGTCAAATTGCCCGGGTTTGTTCGTCTGTCACAAGAATCTATGGCTAGGGATGTCTACAATATTCCGCGCTAGTTTAATACAATACTGAATTGATCGTAGATGTATGTAATAACACATAATGCTACTTATAGACCTGCAGCGACCCTACTCATTCTACCTACTCTGTATACCAGACTCCCCTCGTAGCCTTGCCCCAGCAGACCTCCCCCTTTCTGCCAGAACAAAGGTCTTCGAGTTACCTAGCTCGTGATTCTAAGTAGGTACCTACCTGCCTAATTTCCGACTAAATGCGACTTTCCTATCAAACACAAACCTGGCGCCTGTATCGCCAGTTCTGACGCCCCAATTCTGTCAAGTTTGGGTGAGAGGGCCCCCTAGAATCCTATCGCTCATGCCGTGGTCCATCTGCTTGGGAAGGGAACAGATAGACACCCTACAGGTAGGTATGGTTCAATCAGGCCGCAACTGCCTCCAAATCTGGGGCATACGCCCCGCGCCATCATACGTGTTAACTGAAAAACTGTCAATGAAAACAGCCCGCCTGATCAAACCATGTGGAAATTACTAAGCGTTATCCATTGAACGCCCATCTGACACTCCACAATGCCAGACTTTCTTTACCTAGCGACCTCCCGTGAGCCTTGCCTGGAGCCCGGAGACATAAGCATGTACTCCTGAAGAAACAAACTCTATGCTTCCAACCCTCTCTGACTCAAATTAAGCCCATTTCCTAGGATTTTACTTGGGAGTAATTTACTTTAATTGAAATGCTTTCTGTAAACAAACTAGACCTTTTAATTTCGGATCCAATTTACCAGTCAGAATTCCAAAATTAAAACGTTTAAAAGATCGCGAACCCAATAAACGCCCTATGGTGGCAAAGACTCACTGTACACTTGCTTGAAGACTACTTCTCGCTTGATTTAAAATGAAAACTTCTTCAAAAAGTGCTTCGTCTTCCATACGTGTTGCCTCGAAGTCTATGCCGGAGAAATAAGACCGGGCGTCGCGTCCTTTTTGCTTATATAGACCTACTCAAACCGCGCCAAAAAGTGGCGTCCCACATCCCTACTCTAACGTCATAGAGTCCTGTCATTTTCTTACATCCTAGAAATTCTCCCCACTCTCAGGGAAATTTTACCCCTATGTTTAATGGAAACTTTTCAGTATATCTCTAATCCGTCTCTTAAATGTCTCATGTCTAATTATTTAACTTTGAAATACTAATTTGACTAAGGTTTATTAGTTTTAATGTCTTAATTGTACATTCTAGAATAATTATTATTCATTTTTCCAAATTTTATTTCCTATAAATATTTCTTTTTCCGCTTTACAACAATTAAAGTATTTTACTTTTAATCTTGTGTGAATACCATACATCAATAATTACCCCCTCTCCCAAAAGATAAAACATTTAGTTTGTTTTATAAATAAGGTATTTATTTCTCTCAACATGGCAACCCAACTATTCCTGCCTACCCAATAGGAGACGTTTCATTGAAAATCCCTATTCACCCCCCACAAAACTGATAGGCCCTCTAGCGTCTAACGCCAAACCATTTCAAACATCCTGAACGCCTCGCTTGGCTTTCGTTCAGAAACCTTTGATAGTTACAAGACTATCTAATATTAAGTTATAGAATTTACTAAACTATTCAAAATATTACCTTCTCACATAATATAAACACATTATTTTGTATGATCCCTTTTTTTATTATTTACGAATGAAAACTATTATCAAAATAGTAATTGTTCGAACATAATTTCCGAACGTATCACCTCTAGCCAATATACATTCCTTATATTTGAAACTTTGAACCTTATCGAAGATAGAAACCAATATTCTGTACTTTTGATTATTTAACCCATATTTTTATTTAAGTTATACATAATGTTAATTTAACATTCTGTGAGTAAAAACTTCTCGCTATGTTTATGTGATGTCATTTGACTTGTCTTAGTTCTCAACTCTGCCGCTAGGAGCATTTCTGTTTACCTGTCATAACCTATTTCAGTATTTTGCTAACATTGTATAAAATAAATATTTAGCTCCAAACATAATAATTAGACTAATGTGATGTAATTAAACCAAAGTTCATATGTGTAACCAATAAATATGCCGAACACATATTGTGCCACTAACACGCAGCCTGTATTCAAAACACGCCTACAAACTCTGTTTTAGAACCTGTCAGTTTACAAATATGTCTAAATTAACATGCTCCAAGATTTATAATTTTACTAACTAATAACAGTTCGTGTCGATTATTTCGTGAAACAATATCAAAATACAAGTATTGTCCACACTCCCGTGAAGCAAATTCGATTGACAAAACCCTCAACAAAGTGCATCTTCTTATATGAAATAATTTGTCACAGACCAACTGTTGTGAAACATCGTTGTTTCAATCCCTGAATCTCAGGTATTTATTAACTATATTTTCTCGCTAATTCAAACAAATTTACTGTATCTAACTTCCTCAGATTAATCATAAAACTTTAAGTGTTAACTTCCAAATTAAATGCAAATGACCACAATTGCTCTGCTACTATTAACCCGTTTCTTTTTCAGTGTTTACCTCAAGTAATCTGAAACCACTAAACAAGCCCCAAGCCTTATAGACAGAATCTATCACCTATCTACACTGTGTTGACAAAGTATGAAGCAAATTCTCAGCGCAATAACATGGTAAATGGCTAATTTTGTTCAATACAACCCAGTTGACACAACCCAATTTGATTTTGTGATTTATTCCTACACCAGGATCTATTTATACTATTAAAAAGTTATTGAGGTAAGTAACATTAATATATTTCGACTTTAAATCTTTAAGAAATATTCGAGATAGTTCAGGTGCGATTCTGAACCGTTACAGCCGACCCCAAAATTCTTCAAAGGTGACAGTACCAAGTATTGGATCCGGAGTAGAATTTTTCTTTCTATCCAAATCTCTAATATTTCTTTTTACACATATATTTATATATATATAGACATGTTTTTTTTTATATCTATATATATATATATATATATATTATTTTTATATCAATATATATATATATATTTTTTTTATATATATATATATATTTTTTATATATATATATATATCCCTTTCTCTTATTATTTTCCCAAAATCAAAGAATTGAATCAATTTGGACCAAGAAAAACACAATGCTCTTTGTCCTACCAAAGGACATTGCGGCCTCCGACCCCTATCGAATCAATTTTTTGTGAGCCCTAGTGATTATGTAATTAAGAGTGTAGAGTGTATTTAGACCAAAATAATATCAAAAGTTATCAAGCGAGCTTGTAAGTGTTTTTTATTGCTTTATCCAAATTCATCGTATGTATATCCGACACCAGAGACGTACAAAGCATGGTGAAAGGTACGGGTTGTGAATCCGTAGTTTAGAATAAACTCGCCTTGGTGTATAAACTGTAATCCAACCTTACGATTACATGGCGTTCTAGCGCAGCATTTTATACCCCCAAAGTGCCCCTGCATATCCCTGTACGCCCCCTTCTAAATGAAGCATATACAAAGACCTTTTTGTCAAAAAGCTTACTCAAAACTCTGGAATAGCCTCCGATATCACTTTGGAGAATGTATAGTTGTCGAGTTAAACATGGCCCGACCTGACCCACGGGAAGTGTAAATTTTGTACAGGCGTTTACACCGGGACAAGATACAAACATAAACACTGTTTGTATATATATATATATTTTTATTTTTTTTTATTTATCCTAACACCAAAGTCCCACTGTACAAAATTCAAGTCTGTTAACACGTGCTCTACGCCTATCCCTATCACGTGCTGTTGTGTGCGGATCTTATCTTTTGGGTTAATAATAATGGTTGTAATCAGGCTTCCCAATTTGTTTACACTCATGGCCTCATATTTTGAATCTTTTTTTTTTCATATATAAAATAGATATATATATATATACACTTACATATATTTTTTTTCATATATACAGATTCCACTCTTCTTCACTTTTTAACAATTCCGTCCTTCCTCAAACTCACATCCGCGCCACCATGAACATAACCAACGTTTCACCTGATTACTTGTAGTATATTGCCCTAAAAGCTATTAACATTAATTTGTAAAATTAATACTACCGATCCTCATAATACTGTCACCTCTTCTATTTTCCTTTCCCCTCCCTATAAATAGAAGAACTCCTCTTTCGTTTAATTTATTAAAAAACTTTTCGCTCAGATTTGTTCGAATTTTTTTTTTTTAATTTTTTTTTTTTATTTTTTTTTTAGTTAATCGGTTCATAAAAAAAATGCATGAATTGACTCCAACACATGATTGGACTATCTACCATGACCGAATACTTTCCCTTTCCTTTGCTAATAATGACCCAAAGCCAACTGTACATGTTCGACCAACATTTCCTACCCGTTAGCAAATTTCAATTATCCACCTAAAACATGACAATATTACACCAATTGAATTAAAACTCTGTAACAAAATTTAACAACCCAATCCTAACATTTACCATAATTAAGAACGTAAAACCCCTATCGTAATAACAATTTCAACCTTGAAACACATCACTACCATCACTGTTGCATCAACCTATAAAACCGACCTAAGTAAATATATAAATACCCCCAATATATATTAATATAGCTATATACCGCAGTACCGACCAACCTATCAACGCTTACCCTTTTTTTCCATCTAACAATTTCCCTAACCTAGCCAAACTACTAAAAGTCTATTCCCACTACTCTCTATCCGAATACTATCAGCGAATTTTGCTAACCTATCAACACTTATCACCTTCTTGCTACCATCTATTAAGTCCATTACGTGTCAGAGCTCAATTCATGTTAGGTACATAAAAAATAAATTATTAATCAACTAACATCCCTATATAACTCTTTTAAATATTAATTGTAAAATTCACATTATTAACATAACTTTGACATTTTAATCCTGATAAGTAATATAAGATTTTTTTTTTTTTCAAAAGTTCTACTAAGTGTCTTCCTTAACTATGTCTATAAAAAAAACTATAAAAACCCTTATTCCCTCAAATGACATATTTGGTTTTGGCTTATCCTAATTTTGGTTTTAACTCCAATTCACGTTTGGTGTTAACGTCTAATTTAATTTAGGGTCAAAGTTTATTCATGGAATTCAACTTTAACCTTTCGACCCCCCACTTTTAAGTAGTACCTGACCTTATACCCTAATTTTTAAAGTATAGAGCATGAGAATTGACTTCTACTTCAAATTCGCAACCAACCTTTACACTTTAGTACAACCTATATTGGTTCCTTTAAGATTCCTATAACTATAACCTGCCTTTATCCCGTAAAACATATTCTTAACTTACTTAACTAATTAAAAAATACACCATATTTCAAAATTAGTAAATAAGTTTCCCCATTAGAAACCCCGTTATCCATCTCTAACTTTGGCTACTACTAATGATATTAACTAATAACGTTTATTTCACTTATCCCGCTCATATACTTCTATGTTACAAGACAAGTAGGTACCTATATCATAAATACCAAACATCGACGGGTATCATCACACTTCCAAGCCCCAAAGCAACACTGAACAGTTTGTCTACGACAATCACCTGGACAGGAATCGAACCCGAGACCTCTACATATAGTGACTTCCAAACCATTCGACCCCAGTGGTCGTTAACCTATCATATGGACGTCCCACTTAATATCATTTTCTATAGCTAATTTAATTCTAAGGTCTTAATACTAACCTAAATAGAATTCCTAGTAATTTTAATTACATTAATTCTAAACCCTACTAATTGTTTAACCTGTAACTGTAGTTACACTTTTCCACGACCCCCAATCCAACAAACTATAACTACGCTACTATATGTCCGCAGACACTAGACCGAGCCAACAAAACTCTCCTTGACCATTAAGTGACATAAGTTACCTCCCAAATCCCCCTGGAACAGGCCCCAACACGACACTAGCGAAACCCGTAAAAATCCTCTAGCTATAATCATTTTGTATTGAAAATTATACACTTATAAATTACAAAAAAGATTAACTAACTAATAACATTTAATTTGTTACATCAATTCAAATGTCTCATCGTTTGCCTAAACTGGAGCCATCATATATTTTTTTTTCCTTTCCCTATAATTGCAAGTACCAATCTCTACCCTATGGATGATAGTCGAGAATGATGTTCTCTCAATGCAACTAGTAAATTTTTAATTTAATAATTTTATGTATGACTAACATTCTAATAAAATATTCCCCAGTGTCCACACAATGGTACTCTTAGCATAGCGACAATTTCCTTACTTTTTCTACCAGCATCTATCAGTTGTCTCACTGCTTGTCCGAATAAATAAAAATAATAATAATAATAATCCCTAATAACACCCAAACCTCGACCATATGTTATTTCTTTTCAAACATAACGTACCTATAGTCCTATCACAAAGTAATTTATTAAGATTAACCAATGGTTCAACTAAGAATGTATATTTAATTACTAATATAGAACCAAGATTGATAAAAAGAACAACAAACCAATCACGTCGCCTGTATGAAAGTTCTTTTCCTTCTCCATTCACCACCCCCTATTCAACATCATCATGTCCAGTGAACGAGGACCACTGCTGGCATACTATGTTTCAATTAAATCCATCTGTTGTTTTTTTTTTCTATATAGAGAATATACAACTAGTCTATGAATATTCCCAGCATACCCGTAACACTAATGCTACCCATAACTAGTTATAAATAGTCAACAGTTGTTCACTACATCACGCCAGCGACCCCAAACTGTCAGACACACTTGGTTCTTACATTATTTACCTATTTAAGCTAATTTGTAATATTTACTACCTACTTTTAGACATAGCAACCTATAAAACTTAACTGGATACCTAAGAGAAGCAATATTAGTTAGGCAAGCAATCTCCTATAATTCTCATTGACATAAGAATAGTTACTTGATTTATTTTATAACATTGTTGTATTCCTTCTTAAACCGTCGTTGAATTTTCTAACTCAAATTTCAACGAAAGGTAAAGAATTATTTAACCCTATTTTATTCTTGTTAAGTACCTATTTATCTATAATGTTCCGGACTAACACACAACCCCACCCTTGTCAACCCTACTTATCCATCCATATCCTAACAGTCTGTATGAATACATTAGTTTAACCGCTGGATAACTATTACTATAACTTGTTGCACTTGTGTACATACCCTAACTTTGACGTCTTAAACTGAAATAAATCTACTGAAATTAACATGTATAAATAAGTTCCCTTTTCTGCATCTGTATAATTGCTCTGGTTTCTAGGATATTTTTTTTTTCATCCAAACAACAACTCCTACTGGAAATCAAAACCACTGTAATTAAAATAATAAAATTTCTGCAAGTCTTATAACCAACATCTAAGTTTCTTTTATGTTCCCGGATGAAAATTTTGATTACTTACCTAAACCAAGTAATTTTTCCCTTCTTGTTCATATATTAGATTGTTTAATAATTATGAAATTATCCTATTATGGTTTTTCCAAACTCACTGAACCATTTTAGATGAAATTCTCTCTACTTGCTGTTCAAATTAGAAACCATTGAATCTAATGTTTCTAATCTAGCCAATCCAAAATCTTCACTAACAAATTCCTTTTGGTTCATATTTCATGAATTCCAATACCTAACTATTAGTAAAAGAACCCATTATTTTACCCAAATAGCTATTTTTAAGTTTTAAGGAGTAAGAAGTAATGTTACCTCATTTTACTAACCTAATACAAAAACCACTAAACCTTACCTTTTAAATATATTCATAACTACATTTAACAACTAGCTAACATTATTTTAGTTTGTAGCAATATAATTTCCTTCCACTAAGTTAGGAATCTAATCATTACCCACTGACATATCTAATTATTTTTTCTTTAAAACTTTATCACCGACCCCAAAATACAAACCAATAGTTCTATCATTCATCGAGACAAGATTTCTCTTTAATTCTGAACTATTTTCAAATTTTAGGTTAACCGAGCGTTTGAAAAATCTAATCTTCACCTACTAAGTTATCCGTTGACTTATTTAGCATTGCAAATACCGTTCCCTTCAAACAAAATTACCCTCTTTGAGTCTAAGCTGTCCACAACAGTTCCTTTATACATATACATCATCATCATCATCATCATCATTTCAGCCGTACGACGCCCACTGCTGTATATTTCATATACAATTAGGTACTAATTGTGTCTAATTCTAAAAATTTTCAACAATTTAATTAAAACTAAATCTCTGATTAACTTACCAAAGTGGTTGTTATCCAATCTATAAGTCAAAAAGGGTCTCCCCTCTCTTATGTACACCATGAAAAGCCAGACCTCATAATACTTCTTCACAGTTTTCATTCATTACTTATTTCCATGAGAAATCACTCTCATAACAAGACACATTTTTCAACCAAGCCAAACTCTTTAATTATTTACCCCTTTGAAATACCTTGTACAAACTTTATATTAACTAAAATACTATTTTCTTACTTCAAATTCATAACTCTTACAATGATTTACACTAAAACCTATTTGCATAACTATTAAATGTCCTTTTTGTTAGGTTATATTTTCACAATAATGATAAACACAATCACAGATCTATCCTTCAGACAGTTTCAGCATCTTCAACACTCTCACAAACTTAGATGACACTCAACCTTTTATAATTCATAAATTTTCTTGATGAAAACAAAAACATTCCTAACAAAAATTTTTTTTTTTTTAATGTTTTTGGCTTGGATGCGAGTTCTTTAAGCCATGTCTGGATTTATATCCTAACAACAATAAAAATAGCGCACCACAGAACAACGTAATCGCCCCCCTCCCCAATGTCAACAACCCTGTCATCTGTCACTTTGACACCAATAACTAATATCTAATCTGCGCCAAACTATGGTCTCACACTGATGCACGGGTTTCACCTGCGTATAATGCCATTAATTAGCGCGCTGTTTGATATAATACGTAGATGCGTTCGGGTTTTAGCGCACTAATTTGATACCATAAACACGCCAGGACGCGCATGCCGTTATCAACGCCGTTAAGTATTACGCCCCGGTGTGTACTATTATTTACAAAGAAGACAGACCCGCTATTTCACCTAATGTATGTCATTATCTATCCTAACCTTTTTTTTTTATAACATTTTCAAACACGCCTTTAAACTACAATCTCGGACCGCACATCACATACACGATTCTGATACATAACATAACCCATTTTAATCAACATTAATAGACCAAAATTTTCCGTAACCTACCGGTAGCGACCTCTATAACACAGTAGCGTAATTACCCTGTTAGCTAAAAGAATTTGCCCCTTTTAAAACAAAACAAGTTTTTGCTAGAACTCATTAACATTCTTCCTTATTTATTATTATCATTAAAGTTACTAACCAAATTCCACTCGATCGAAAATACCCGTGGCGACCTCCGTTGAGTAAAAATGTAACTATCGCCCTACCATTCTTGTGATGCCGTTCTAATGGGCGATTTCCTGAAAGCTCGATCACTAGATGGCGCTGCCCCACCTATGCAGTTAGAAGGTACGGAATATGAAATTTTACTTTGACTTTTTTTTTTTTGTAAAACGGAACGTCAGACAGGTGTTATTTATTTACCTTAATCTTTAAATTTAACTATTTCGTTTCTGTTCCTCACAGTAGTACTTATTTAATTTATTATTAGTTTCCTTTGGGTTTTTAATTTAAATATGATTCATACCAAAATATACCATAGACATGTACATACTTCGTTCAACGCCATCTAGCGAAGCTTTTGGAAGCTAGTAAATCTATCCTGTCACTCATATGTTCTTAAATATCGACCTATCCAAGAAACAACCTCAAAATCTAATTTTGTGAACAGAGGCTACCGGCTAAGAAATCTGGATATGGGTATGGGCTTCAACTGTCATTTGAATTCTTTATTCTGATAGATTTTTGCTGCTTTGTTCTGTTGAACGTTGCTAGCTAGTTATCGTTATACCCGTCGTCACAAAACAAGGAACCGATAGCGACTATTTTCTTTATAAAATTGACTTAAAGTTCCCAAAAACGTATGAAGTTCATACCCATAAAGTTACGCGGTAGCTCCCAAAGTCTTTACTAAACATCAAAACCGAACTACATTGTCATATAACGTGTCTCTATAATTTATTTGTATACAAATATGCAAGCCCATACAAAGTATGTCAAAATTAACCAACGGATTAAACATTACGCTACTAGGAACTACACTCAATTATGTTTAATGTTACCCACAAGAAAACAATAATCCTATCTATCTCTCCAAACCTTAACAAGGTCCATACAGTTTCCCATAAATTTTCCGTTCGCCTACCCAGAGCTAACATCTAAGGAGAAAAACAAACTTGTCAATGACAAACTAGAGTGCTCGTCAGATAAGTCTGCGCGCGGTAAAAATCGAATACTAATCTTTTCTATAACAGTAGAACAAAAAAATGCACTGTAACTAGCGCCAAAAACGCGCCAGGCACGTGCAGAGTTATCTGACACACACTCTATATAATTTGTGATGACAAAATGTCATTCACCATACATGCTCTTTGATTAGCTGTCTATATAATTTGTGGATTAGCTCCATATAACCTCTACTCAAATTCAAATTGTTTTTATGTCTTTCAACTATACAAGTTTGTGAATTCACCTGCCCGGCTTTCGACAATTAAATTACCTAATTATTGACGAATTTCAACAGAGATAATATTGGTAATCTATGAAACCACAATATGATGTTACTCAAGAATTATAACTATTGTTCTTTTTAATAAGAAGCCAATTAATAGTAAGTACTTGTTTAATTATGCGATTAATTATATATGTTTATTCTCTAACAGAATGCAATCCAACTTAGCATTTCATCTAACTAAAATTCAACATTACTACCTATGAAATCTCTGAAAAAATAAACATTTTCTTATTTTTGATTCTGCTAGCATATTACAATAATGAATTATTTCTTCCATTTCAGAAAACAAGTTGCTATACTTAACTAAACCTAATCAAGACCTATGAACAGTTCTCAAAAGACCCTTATTAAGAAACATCCTGCCGGAGACGCTTAACACAAAAGTTTAATTAAATAATTCATATTACCCCGTCGCTTCAGTTTTCCTTCTGCACTAAACAACAAATTGTGGCTATTCCAACTCAATGTAAACTAGCCACTTACCTTCAGAAATACTCAGAGCTCCAATGTAATTTATATGCTAAACTAATTAAAAAGGTTTGTAAGTATAGTCTTATTTTCTTATTCCTATACAAGATTTGCTATAATATGTGTTAATTTTTAATCCTGGTAACGGCACTACTAAATTGTAACAACCCCCTTTCCATACTTTCTATCTGCTTAGCCTAACCTAATAGATGACCTAAAAATACTAACAAACCATTCTAGTATTTACTCTATGCTAATACTGAACCTCTGTCAAGGATTCCATTAGTTACAAAAATACCTAGCTAGTTTGAACGCTGTAATACCTAACTGTTGTCCGATGAATATATAGAAAACTACTATGGACGCTCTGAATCAAATCTGAAGTGGCCTGTGACGTCGTAACGGAGAACCCTGGTTGTAAAGCGTAGACCCATGATCTTTTAAATGAAGCGACAGAGACTAACCTTACTACTAACTAACTCATACTTTGAACTGCCTATATGCTTACATCAACTTAACAGCTGTTCATACTACTATGGTCGTTGCTTCTAGTTTTCTAGCCTCATTTATAGCGACCAAGACACTCAAAATAAGTTAATACTCTTGTATAAACCTAACATTAGTTTACCCCTACATTGCTTGGACATTTAACATTTAGGTCCTAACCGATTCCTAGGTCCAATATACTTTGAAAACCTGGTGAGTTATTTTGCCGAGTCCACCATGCTAATTCTCTGGTTTGGTTACTGACCCAAGGTTAACTGTCCATTAAAACTGGTGGAATTTAATAATTTAGGTTACAATGAAACTGAAACTAGTCACAGCATCCGGATTTGCTTGCAAGGCCTAAAGTGAAATTGGCATGTGTGGCTTGAAATGAAATTTGATATACCTATATGAAGATGGAGACACCATTGCTATAATAGTACCTATTAGCTTTAGCATATGGCTTTGCTTGCAAATTAGAAATGAACATTTGTTATATCTATTGGAAGATGGAAACTCTGTATCTATAATAGTACCTACTAGCTACCGCATTTGGCTTTGCTTGCAAAGTCAGAGATGGAAATTGGTATAATAATTAGGTGAAGAGAGTCACTATTGATTTTAATCACCATTTTTGCCTAATACAAATGCTCCAGCAATATTATTTAACCGGTAAAGCCACTTGATTAACTGAATATTAGGACCAAAACCATTGTAGAATGCTATTTCTTTGATGTACTACTTTAGAGATTATTTAGAATCCAACACTATGTGTGTTTCCTGTCTTTGCTCACCGCTTTTCCAATCATGACAGACTGTAATGACATTAAAGCTCAGTCCTGTGCATCAACTCTCCCGACAGCGGTCTAACATAATTATATTAAATGAAACCCCTGTTGTGCTCTATTTATATATGGGTGTTGTAAAGAATAGATCCCAGTCTAATCTAACATTATCAAAGATATAAGCCTAGGTTCAGAATTCCAGGCTAGACCAGCATGTTTTGAGGTTAGAAAATTGACATAAAGTTACTTTCATCTTGATAGATTCTTTCCAATTCATTTAAATTATTACTCTATGTCTGGCAAAGGAATACGCCCCATACCTCCGCGTATCCAGTGATTTCGTCCTAGCATTTTTATCTCCTCCAGACTTTCCTAATGCACTTAATAGGATATGATTCAATATTAGTTACACTCTTTCCTTTACTGTGAGCGAGCTAATTGCTAGCTTTAATTATGGTCAAATGATTTACAACTAAGTATTTCTGTTCAATAATAATTCATATGACTACTATAATGTAATTTAGTGCATATTAAGGTCAAGACGACCAATCTAAGTAATGATTGTATGTTGGAACAGCTGATTTTTAACATTCTGACCTCTTGGTTATACTGGCTTAACCACAGGATTCTGACTGAGCTTAGCGACTAATCTTATGTTTTATTTATTACCTAAGGGACCTTTCCTGTAAGTATCACTGAGATACAGCTGGTGCTTCTGAACGCTACAAGCAATGTGACACCTGCATATAGACAACTATAAGTAATTTTTAGCTAATTTCCATCACCAAAGCGTTACTTCTAAATTCCCCCATGTGATCAAACCATCCAGACATATTGCACTATCTACCATTCCCTTACAAGGAAAACCACTGCTCAGCTGATTTCACAGAAACATGTTTTAGACAGAGAATCAAAACCACTATGGCAACGAATTCCTCGCCAGAGCCAGCAGTTGAGTCAACCTTACACTCTGATTTCTATCCTTCAACTTATCTTTGTGCTCAGCTGATCAGCAAGTTCTAGTTCTAAATTATAAGAGTGCCTCTGTGAAAACTGAAGCGGGACAATCTGAACACTTTAAGACTATCCCCAGTTTATTTTGTAACAATAAAATAATGTTGATTATCACTGATAATGGTTAGGTAGTACCAAGCCCCAAGCTAGTTTCTAGACCAACTCTAGGCAATTCACAGCACTAAATTCACGCACACAAGTTATGCTTCTGTCTCAGCAAGGACACCATAATTTTGCTCCAAAGCTAATTTCATCCACAATTCATATTGATGGTAGTTAATTTCACGAGAGCGATTCATACAATCGCCCGGGTTTGTTCGTTTAGATATTTGTCTCGAATGACAAGTTTAGCTACTCAGCGTCATGTCAAGTCCAAGCGACTCGATCTAAGCGTCCCTCCGCCATCTTGTAACACTATTTTGTTAGATAAAAGACAGCCATTTTGCTGGAAACTGTCAATCGGACTTTTCCCCACTATCTATAATCATTCTGTCAAATTGCCCGGGTTTGTTCGTCTGTCACAAGAATCTATGGCTAGGGATGTCTACAATATTCCGCGCTAGTTTAATACAATACTGAATTGATCGTAGATGTATGTAATAACACATAATGCTACTTATAGACCTGCAGCGACCCTACTCATTCTACCTACTCTGTATACCAGACTCCCCTCGTAGCCTTGCCCCAGCAGACCTCCCCCTTTCTGCCAGAACAAAGGTCTTCGAGTTACCTAGCTCGTGATTCTAAGTAGGTACCTACCTGCCTAATTTCCGACTAAATGCGACTTTCCTATCAAACACAAACCTGGCGCCTGTATCGCCAGTTCTGACGCCCCAATTCTGTCAAGTTTGGGTGAGAGGGCCCCCTAGAATCCTATCGCTCATGCCGTGGTCCATCTGCTTGGGAAGGGAACAGATAGACACCCTACAGGTAGGTATGGTTCAATCAGGCCGCAACTGCCTCCAAATCTGGGGCATACGCCCCGCGCCATCAGACGTGTTAACTGAAAAACTGTCAATGAAAACAGCCCGCCTGATCAAACCATGTGGAAATTACTAAGCGTTATCCATTGAACGCCCATCTGACACTCCACAATGCCAGACTTTCTTTACCTAGCGACCTCCCGTGAGCCTTGCCTGGAGCCCGGAGACATAAGCATGTACTCCTGAAGAAACAAACTCTATGCTTCCAACCCTCTCTGACTCAAATTAAGCCCATTTCCTAGGATTTTACTTGGGAGTAATTTACTTTAATTGAAATGCTTTCTGTAAACAAACTAGACCTTTTAATTTCGGATCCAATTTACCAGTCAGAATTCCAAAATTAAAACGTTTAAAAGATCGCGAACCCAATAAACGCCCTATGGTGGCAAGGACTCACTGTACACTTGCTTGAAGACTACTTCTCGCTTGATTTAAAATGAAAACTTCTTCAAAAAGTGCTTCGTCTTCCATACGTGTTGCCTCGAAGTCTATGCCGGAGAAATAAGACCGGGCGTCGCGTCCTTTTTGCTTATATAGACCTACTCAAACCGCGCCAAAAAGTGGCGTCCCACATCCCTACTCTATCGTCATAGAGTCCTGTCATTTTCTTACATCCTAGAAATTCTCCCCACTCTCAGGGAAATTTTACCCCTATGTTTAATGGAAACTTTTCAGTATATCTCTAATCCGTCTCTTAAATGTCTCATGTCTAATTATTTAACTTTGAAATACTAATTTGACTAAGGTTTATTAGTTTTAATGTCTTAATTGTACATTCTAGAATAATTATTATTCATTTTTCCAAATTTTATTTCCTATAAATATTTCTTTTTCCGCTTTACAACAATTAAAGTATTTTACTTTTAATCTTGTGTGAATACCATACATCAATAATTACCCCCTCTCCCAAAAGATAAAACATTTAGTTTGTTTTATAAATAAGGTATTTATTTCTCTCAACATGGCAACCCAACTATTCCTGCCTACCCAATAGGAGACGTTTCATTGAAAATCCCTATTCACCCCCCACAAAACTGATAGGCCCTCTAGCGTCTAACGCCAAACCATTTCAAACATCCTGAACGCCTCGCTTGGCTTTCGTTCAGAAACCTTTGATAGTTACAAGACTATCTAATATTAAGTTATAGAATTTACTAAACTATTCAAAATATTACCTTCTCACATAATATAAACACATTATTTTGTATGATCCCTTTTTTTATTATTTACGAATGAAAACTATTATCAAAATAGTAATTGTTCGAACATAATTTCCGAACGTATCACCTCTAGCCAATATACATTCCTTATATTTGAAACTTTGAACCTTATCGAAGATAGAAACCAATATTCTGTACTTTTGATTATTTAACCCATATTTTTATTTAAGTTATACATAATGTTAATTTAACATTCTGTGAGTAAAAACTTCTCGCTATGTTTATGTGATGTCATTTGACTTGTCTTAGTTCTCAACTCTGCCGCTAGGAGCATTTCTGTTTACCTGTCATAACCTATTTCAGTATTTTGCTAACATTGTATAAAATAAATATTTAGCTCCAAACATAATAATTAGACTAATGTGATGTAATTAAACCAAAGTTCATATGTGTAACCAATAAATATGCCGAACACATATTGTGCCACTAACACGCAGCCTGTATTCAAAACACGCCTACAAACTCTGTTTTAGAACCTGTCAGTTTACAAATATGTCTAAATTAACATGCTCCAAGATTTATAATTTTACTAACTAATAACAGTTCGTGTCGATTATTTCGTGAAACAATATCGAAATACAAGTATTGTCCACACTCCCGTGAAGCAAATTCGATTGACAAAACCCTCAACAAAGTGCATCTTCTTATATGAAATAATTTGTCACAGACCAACTGTTGTGAAACATCGTTGTTTCAATCCCTGAATCTCAGGTATTTATTAACTATATTTTCTCGCTAATTCAAACAAATTTACTGTATCTAACTTCCTCAGATTAATCATAAAACTTTAAGTGTTAACTTCCAAATTAAATGCAAATGACCACAATTGCTCTGCTACTATTAACCCGTTTCTTTTTCAGTGTTTACCTCAAGTAATCTGAAACCACTAAACAAGCCCCAAGCCTTATAGACAGAATCTATCACCTATCTACACTGTGTTGACAAAGTATGAAGCAAATTCTCAGCGCAATAACATGGTAAATGGCTAATTTTGTTCAATACAACCCAGTTGACACAACCCAATTTGATTTTGTGATTTATTCCTACACCAGGATCTATTTATACTATTAAAAAGTTATTGAGGTAAGTAACATTAATATATTTCGACTTTAAATCTTTAAGAAATATTCGAGATAGTTCAGGTGCGATTCTGAACCGTTACACAGAGCTTCAGCACCATGGGAATCACGTTAATTTGCTGTTTTTCTTCGTTTTGATTGCTCACTGCATACTGTGAAGCTCTTAACTGATCTTCCACCAGTTACTTCCTTTGGGGCTGGATTTTGTTTATAATCACAAATTCCACTAAGCCATACTTTCTCACTTTCCATAAATTTATTTTTATTTCTTGCCGATTTATTCCACTTTACAAGAAATTGCTGTTTAAAATTCGTAAATAATATTTTAGTTCCCGCATGTTATCCTCGTCACTTATGTAGATTTTGTTACTTAAAAATGACAGCAAATCTTCGAATTTTTTGTTCATATTCTTGTATTGAGAGGAAAAGAGTATTTCACACATACCTTTTTTAGATATAGTGAATTTTCTGGGTAACAATTCTTCTGTAAAATAAAAACAAACGACTACTAACAATTCTCAGGTTATCATGTAAAAACGTTTCTCTATGGCTTATATATTTGCCTGAAGTTATTTAGTGACAGTTTCAGGTCGAACGACTTACAAATAAATGGACTTACTTAAATCTTGTAAAAAATGAAAAAATCCCGAGCATAAGAAAAATTTTTTTTTCCAAAAGTTGCAACATGCTTTTACTTCTGCACTCGTATTTTGATACCTTAGGGTTATTACTATTAATCTATGTTAATATTTTTAAAAGTGCAATGCAACTTTACAAAATAAGTTATGAAATAGGATTATTTACCTTTTACGACTAAATACGCTTTGTTGGTACTGTTTGACATTATTTTGTTTATATAAATCATGAAAATATATTCTACTAACCTTGATTATCAACAAACATTTTAAATTTTTTTAGATACACCACACAATTAACCAGAAAACTAAAATTAAATAAGTTGCAATAATACTGCTTATTTGAAATGTGTGAAATTTGCAAACTTCGACACTGTTTATCTACAAACTCAGAGTAAGCAATGGCTTATTACTGATGTACAGAATAAGAAATACCCTCAACTTCATATAAGTAGTATAAAAATGTTGATATACCCAGATTCCGAAATTTTGGTTTTGAGCACTACTTTATATGAAGGAATTCCAGTGTGCGACGCCCACTGCTGGGAATAGGCTACCTCCAAGGATCGGTCCTGCGTTGCCGGCATCCAGCGGCTTCCCGCGAACTTAACCAGATCGTCGGTCCACTTTGTAGGAGGGGGCCTGCCCACGGAACGTCATCCGGTACACGGTCGCCATTCGAGAACCTTTCCGCCGCAACACCGGGTTTTCGCGCTGTGCCCCGCCCACTGTTACTTTACCTAAGCAAATCTTCGAGCGATGTCAGTTGTTTTAGCTCTCTTATCATTTCTGATTCGATAGAGCAGGGAAATATCAAGCATCGCTCTCTCCATTGCTTGTTGGCTGAGATTGAGCTTTCTTATAAGGCCCACACTGACAACACACACTGGTCAAAGACCTTAGAGGAATTTTGGACGCTAATATATGCCGGAGCTTTCCAAACGCTGTCCATCCGAGCTGGATTCGACAAGAGATCTCTTTCCCGAATTTGAACTTACATAACTGGTATGTCTGTCATGTGGGTAGACATACCTAGTGGTCAACAACTTCCAGTGTAATATTCCCGACACTAACTGGGGTGGGCGCAACATAGGCATTAGACATGATTTTCAACTTATCATCTTAGGACCCACTTTTTGAGAAGCATTACTGAGATCTTCGAGGATTGTGTTCAGGTCTTCCAAGGTCTCAGTCATAAGAGCTATAACATCTGCAAACCGCAATGTGTTAGGTATTTACAATTTTATTGATGTTGATGCCGTATCCTTTTCATTCATTTAAATATATCCTTCAACGCAGCTGTGAACAGTTTCGGGGAAATAACGTCTCCCTGATAAAGAGGGTTCTCCCTCTCGATGAAGTCTGCCAGCATCTGGCCTCTATCGTTCTGTTGCCAAAATCCAAATTGCCCCACTCTCAACTCATCACCGCAACGTTGCCCCAACTTAGCATTGAAATCTCCCATCACAATCTCACACATTGTAGTAGTTGGATTATAATAGAGCTCTGGTTCTGTAATCGGACCGACAAGGTGGCGTTTTAGTATAATATAAGTACACTCGACAGCACATCAGGTTAAACAGTTGAACTGCGATAACAACTTTTATTACGTAGGGCATAAAGGCCGTCTCAAGGTCAACATGTATAGTCTGATGTGCCGCCGTGTGTACCTCGGCACCTTCATGTACCTGTAGTCTATTTGGCACGTCTGAAGAGACTGCAGCTCGGCTAAGGTTTCAATCGTATCAAAGGCTTTCTCATAGTCCACGAACGCCAAGTAAAGTGGCAAGATACACTCTTCTGTATAACTTGCCGCAGCGTATGAATATGGTCTATGGTACTATAGCCTTGTCGAAACCCAGGCTTGATCGGGAGGTTCTAAGTCGTCGAACCTGCGAGCTACACTATTCGTGATGACTCTCGAAAACAACATAAAGATATGACTCATAACCGAGATGGGTCTGTAGTTTTTCAAGAGAGCCTTATCACCCTTCTTTAAAAAAAGACAGCATCACAGCGGGACGACCGGAGACTGCGGGCAGATTAATTTGGTGTGGCTTCAAGACTACTTCTAACCTCTCTTATAAGAAACTTGTAGTATGCTACAAACCTGGATTTGGGCGCAGTTATAGGAGCTATTATTTCTGTAATTATCTTATAACCAGCTTAAAGAATGTCACTAAGCCCTATAGCATACTTGAGAAAGCGTTCGCGAAAAGCAATTGCTTCTATAATAATCTAAGACTTAACAATTACAAGCACAAACGCTCTTATTATTATATTACACAAGTATCTTACTAATGCAATCTAGTTTATAGTGTAATTAGCTAATGTATTTAGAAGTAAATTTTATAAGTTAATATTGTTCCTTGTTATTTTGTGATTAAAGTTAAATTGTATACGTAAACACACTTGCTTTTATTATAGAATTAACAATATATTGTAGTAAGTGTTTGTAATTAAGTACCTATGTGAATGGGAGAATGGGGAATTAATTTTTACTGTAAATATGTACAGTAATTTGGTTAGTTTCACCAATGCCACTCGAAAATAAGCACATAGTACAATGTTGTAAAAATTTTATTTAATCAAATTCTTATGTATATTCGCCATGTTTTAAAATTGCACTGCATTAAGTACTTTGTAGAACCATTATAGGTAAATTAGTGCTTGTAGTAGTTTTGGTCCAGATAACTCTTGTCCATTTTGAAACAAATTAGGGTTCCCGAAATCTATTTACACTAATGTTTTTATTCACTTTTTTAGGACTCATTTATTAGAGAATTCATTCATTCATTTGAAATGGTCTTCTTCTTTCCAATGTTGAACTTCTTCATCTTCTGAGTGGTGAGATGAGGAAGAAAAAATATTGCTAATAGAATAATATGCAGAACCCTCTGTCAGTTCACCTGAATTCGCACTGGAAGAGCTTTGTTTGCTTTCTGATCTTGTCGGATTTATTCTCCGAATGGTCACCTATTCACTAACTCATCATACGTTTTTGTCACTTTTCTTTTGTAACCACTGCTCCTTTTGAATCGTTTCCAATAACTTATATTTAAACTTATTTCCTCAAGAGGATGGAGAAATCTACAAAATGGCAGATGTTTACTAGTTAAGTGCTTGATCTAGTGGTTCATTAGCTTTTTTGATCTCATAACGTTCTTATTGAGTATAATAAGATTTAAAAAAGTCTCAAACAAAACTATAGCAGCTCAAACTTATAGTAATCTCAGAGAAGTGTGTTATAAATCTTGTTCTACTTACAACATGCTACTATTAGATCAAAATATTATTCAGGACTATATAGTCTTACCAAAAACAATTATTCGAGACTTATTCTTTAAAGTGTCCTATAAGATACTCTTGCAGCTAACTACAAGACTGAGATATAAAAGCAAAAGCTCTTAAGAATATCTATGCTTGTGAAATGCTATTATTAGTAAAAGTGTCCTATAAATGTTTTAAACTTTAGTCTTGTAGCAAGCTATAAGATAGATATATAAAAACTAATGCCCTTGAGTATATTACGACTTGTCAAATGATATTATAAGTAAAAGGGTCTACAACAAATCCTTTACAAGAACGTTATTAGTAGAGGCAGACTTATAATCAATCCTTATAGGATTACTTTGCTTGTTGGGATAATAGGGGGTAGGGAGAGTTTGCCATAATTGCCACGCTTAGCAGGCGGGTTGGCGATCGCAGTATGGCCTGCTGTTTCAGGGAGACGCTGCTGCCCATTCTTCTGATGGCGGTTTTCTCTCGGTCAACTCCTATGATGACACCCACGGAAAGAGAGGGGGTAGTTCTATTCTTTTTCTGAGCTGGCACTACACTTTTCCAGGGAGATCTAGTTAAAAATATTTTAAGACTTTAAGCAGCTTTTAATAGTATATTATGATACAAGTGAGCTATGGTTGCTCATTATACACGAGGCTGTGGGTTGCAGCCCGAGCGGGTTCCCTATTTGAGTGCGAAAGTTGGTAGTGCGATTTTCAGTATATCGAACACGGTATGTCGAAAACTCCGTAGTGCTATGTTTTATTATGTCGATGCTTTACAAGTGCGATGTAACGTTTGTGCGAAAAACGTTAGGTCGACAAACCTTACAGCGATGATTCATTAGTTCGTTATTTGTTTGTTCTATGACATGTTATTTCGAAATTTCTGTTATTATGTAGCTTTTTCAGATGTAATTAAATTAAATAAAAACTTCTCCTTTTAACCGACTTTAAAAAAGAAGGAGTTTATCAGTTTGACCTGTAGGTATCTATGTGATATTGTTGGAATTGGATAATATCTGAGTATAGCGTTACATTTAGGCTTCCAAGCACGGTGTATGTATGTATGTTTATAATGTTTGTCCACGAATATCTTAAAAACTAAAAGTCATATCGAGATGATTCTTTTGATTTTTATCAGGTGTATTCCATTTTAGAGAACAGCATGAGTTTCATCAAAACAAGTTCTGTATTTTTGAGATATATTTTTCTTATGGTCAAACACCACAAGCCTTGCAAGTAGCTTTCAGGCGGGATTCAAACCCGCGCCTCCGGGAATCCATTAAAAAATTAATCAAAAACTACAGAACCGATTTTGATGAAATGAAATACACCTGTTTAAAATGAAATAAACATGTTAAAATCAAAAGAATCATATCGATATGACTTTCAGTTTTTGAGATATTCGTGGACTAACTTATAAACATTATATACACTTACGAAATTTAGCACACGTGTTTGGAAGCCTAAGTGTAACGCTATACTCAAATATTATATAATTTATATTATATCACATACATACAGGTCAAACTAATAAACTCCTTCTTTTTTAAAGTCGGTTAAAAAGGAGGAGTTTTGATTCAATATAATTACATCTGAAAAAGCTACATAATAACAGGAATTTCGAAATAACATGTCATAGAACAAACAAATCAACGAACTAATGAATCATCGCTGTAAGCGAGGTTTGTCGACCTTACGTTTTTCGCACAAACGTTACATCGCACTTGTAAAGCATCGATATAATAAAACATAGCACTACGGAGTTTTCGACACACCGTGTTCGATATACTGAAAATCGCACTACCAACTTTCGCACTCAAATAGGGAACCCGCGAGCCGCAGGCGAGGGCGTAAATCAGCCGAGTGTCTAGTGAGTAAGTTGCTCACGAGTTTCATACGCACTTTTTCAACACACTTGCGAGGAAAAACAAACATTTATTACCGACTTCTAAATCAAAAAGGAGGAGGTTCTCTATTCGTCTGTATGTATGTTTTTTTCTTTGTGTATGTCCACCGATTACTCGAAGACGGCTGAACCGATTGAAATGGTTCAAACGTTATTACATCAGGTTGGTTTCCAAGTTGGTCCCATTTTTTGAAATTTTGAAATCGGTTCAGTAGTTTTCAGGAAATCTTGAAAATACTGTCGTTTTCGTTACCACTTTATGTGAATTTAATACGTATCTTTAGGCATAACTCCTTTGTTTATAAACCGATTTAGATGATTCTTGTTTTGTTAAAAAGGGGATACCTCAAGGTATCTTAACCGACTCGAAAAAGGAGGTTTTCAGTTTGATCACATACCTATTTACCAGAAAACACGTAAATTGCCTGCACGATGCACTAAAAAGAGTGAAATAAAAATTATTTTTATAAAAAAATAAAACCGCCTTCAAAAAAACCACATCAAAAAAGTAAGAAATAATTCCTCACCAAATAAATAACGTAAGTACTTTGAAGTCGGGCGGGTTTTAACAAAAACAACAAAAAATTGTACATGTTTCACGCCCGACTTCAAAGTACTTACGTTATTTATTTGGTGAGGAATTATTTCTTACTTTTTTGATGTGGTTTTTTTGAAGGCGGTTTTTGAATACATAACATAATTTTTATAATAACATAATATTAGCTAAGGGAAAATCGCGCAAGTTTTTTTTTGCACGCGCCAAATGTAAGGTGATTGATAACATACAGCCATACAGCCTACTTCAAAATAGTTCAAAATAATTATAATAATAGTGATAAAATGCAAATGTTATGTTTTATAACAAATTATTGTGAATTTTAAATAATTTGATAATAATATACTTAATTATGTTTTTTTGACATAATTAGGGACACATTTATTTATTCTAAAAACGTAAATGGATTTTCAGCCGTATAAAACCTCTTTGTTGTTACAAAAAAAGAACTACCTACCTATTACCCGGTGAAATTGAAAATGCTCTGTTGACTCGCTTAAAACTTGCAGTTAGGTACTAACTTAACTTTGTAGGGATACTGTATTACCCGGTTAAATTGAAAAGTCTCTGTTTCATCATCATCATCATCAGCCATTTTAATGTCCCCACTGCTGGGGCACTGGCCTTCCTTATGGATGAATAAGGAGAATGAGCCATGACCCACCACGCGGGCTCAGTGCGGATTGGTGGGTATTAACGACTGCAAGTGCAGCCGGGACCAACGGCTTAACGTGCCTTTCGAAGCACGGAGGAGCTCGAGATGAAAAGTTTTTGGTCACCCATCCCGTGACCGACCATTGCGAACGTTGCTTAACCTCAACGATCGCAGGCCAAGCGCGCTATCCACTGCGCCACGGGCTCCTTCAAAATTATTCTACTACGCAATTATTCTATTACGCAACTAGTTGCGTAATAGAATAATTGCGTACTGCGTATTGCGTACTGCGTTACTGTAATATTATGCACGCGTGGGTTATAGTTCGGTTTATGGCCCTAAGATCGATGTAATAAGGCTCACTTTATAAGCAAGTGTGTTAAAAAAATAATTATAAGTCTGATGCCATAACAACGATGTTTCAGCATTGTTGTGTTCCGGCAGTTAAAGATAAGATAGCCAGTTCCTCAGTGAATGTAGGATTCCGGGAGTAGTGCGCTTCCACCTTCAGCCTTATCACCACCTAACATCAGGTGTGATGGAGGCTAAGTGCTACCTTGTTGTGAATAAAAAAAGTATTAATGTTTTAATAAATAAACTGGACTACCTTGCAACTAAGCTACCTAGTAACGCACGACTTCAATGCCTTTTTAACCTAATAATTATTATTATTTTCTTCTATTTGACCATCACAAAACCTAGTATGTATATTGAACCATTTCAAAAACCTAGTACCTACCTAAGTGTCTCCACTTACTATGTTTTTGAAATGGTTTTTCGACATACTATGTTTTGAAATTTTATTTTTATTTTATTTTATCTTTATTGGGAAACAAACAGCGTTCTTTACACATTTCAATTAACAAATAATAGAATCTTACATTTGCCAATGAAGTTTCCACTTAAATATAATACAATAGGGTTGAGTAAACATTAAACTTGTGCACAATAGGTATACATTACAAAGTTATTAATTTTAGTAAGTATTTAAATTAAAAACACTTGACTGAAATTTTTATCTTAGACAATTTATAATTTGGATTTTACTTTTAATAACAATTTAAATTTTGATAGTTTAAGACTAAATATATCGATGTGACTATAATTAACGTTATATTCTCTCATGGCTCTACGGATAAAACTATTTTTCGCATAGTTTGTCCTGCTGGCAGGAACATGAAAAGTATCGCGAGGGCGCAAACTCAGTCTTGGGCATTTGAATAAAATTTTGCTTAGTAAATAAGGCGAATCAATAGTACCGTTAATCATTTTATAGAGTTGAATTACATCTCTGTGCCCCCTTCGTAGTTGTAAGGAAAACACACTTTGGTTGTTAAAATTTTTGAATTTGTATTTTAAGCGTTTTAAGAATTTATTCTGAATTCTTTCAATCGCGTCAATATAAACTGTATACTGCGGATTCCAAGCGGTAGAGGCGTATTCTAGTTGAGACCTTACAAAGCTGTTATACAATAGTATGAGTGTATGAACATTTGTGAATTCAGAACTTTGACGAAAAATGAAGCCCAATAATTTATATGCATTTGTAGTAATTTTGTTAATATGGGATGAAAATAAAAGTTCACTATCCAGTGTCACACCCAGGTCTCTCACCTCGGACACTTTAGTTATGTTTTCGCCAAATAGTTGATAGTTAAACGCAATTGGATTTTTCTTTCTAGAATATGAGATTGAATAACATTTATTGATATTAAGCGATAGTCTATTATTATGGCAATATTGACTCAACCGTTCTAAGTCTTTTTGCCACGTGACGCAGTCTTCTACGGATTTTATAACAGAAAAGATTTTAGTGTCGTCGGCAAATAAAAGAAATTTAGAATTTAGAAAACACTCAGAAACATCGTTTATAAAAATGTTAAATAGCAAAGGTCCGAGGTGGGAGCCCTGGGGAACTCCTGAAGGAACTGGTATATAACTAGACATAAAGCCCTTAACGGTAACCGCCTGGGTCCTATTATGAAGGTAAGATTGTAACCATCTCAGGAGGTCGCCGTGTATACCAATGTACTCTAATTTCTTAAGTAAAAGTGGATGCGATATTTTGTCAAAACACTTAGAGTAATCAGTATACACAGCGTCCACCTGGAAACCGCCCTCCATGCCATTTACCACCTGGTCCAAGAGTTCACACAGGTTTGTCTCTGTGGAGCGTCCATTAATAAAACCATGCTGCTGTAACATTAAGAAAGGCCTAATAACTGGAAATAAAGAATCGTATATTATTTGTTCAAAAAGTTTAGGAATTACCGAAAGTTTCGAGATTCCTCTGTAATTACGGATATTATGTTTATCCCCATTTTTAAAATAGGAACAACAATCGACTTTTTCCACAGCGTAGGCATCACTCCACAGGACATAGAAATTTTAAATAGAAAAGAAATGGGGACCGCTAGCTGCTCCCGGCACATTTTAAGAAAATATGGATGAATGCCGTCAGGTCCAGATCCCTTCCCTGTGTCCAATCGAGAAAGGTATTTCTCGACAACGCCTTCCGAAATCTCGATATTTTGAATGATACAGTTGTTCGATTCACGGCATGAACGATTATCTAAAACTGGGCTCGGGTCTTGAACAAAAACAGACTGGAAAAAAGAGTTGAACATTGTTGCAATACGGTATTTTACTGATTTTTTTTTATTTCTTTGAAATGTTTTTCGAAATATTAGCTACACAAAACAAGTTTTCATTTTGAATTATCTTGAATATTTTCAAAGATATATGACTTCAAACTTTATAATTAGACAAGGACAGGACGCTATCTTAGTGACGTCAGTGGGTTAGTAGCGTCATAGTCACGCCATAGAAGATTTCGTTTTAGAAAGAGACAGCTATAGTCAAAATCAAACAGACTGTAATTCTTTTATTATAAAACAGATTCAAATTATTTTTTCACATTTGGTAGTCTTAATTGCAATATTTTTTAACGTCATCATTAAATATCTACATTTCAACAACAGTAAAATACCCTATTGTTGATCCATCAGAACCAACCGATGTATCCAAAAAAAGCGTGTCCGGGATAGTGCTGAAATGGTTAGGTAAGCTTAGGATTTTGATATTTTTGGCGCTCTTACTAGGTTTAGGATACGTCATAACTTTTTATTGAAGCGAGCTATCGATACAGGTGTTTTTGCATTATATGGAGCCTTACTAGGAAATAGCATTAAGCCAAAAAACAAAAATCACCATTTTTGGCGACTTACTAGGTTTTGAAATGGGGCAGCCGTATAGTTGACTCTGGGAGTGCGTGGTACAGCTTAAGTAATATTCCCCTTATCCCCTACTTATCATATATTGTAAACTAGCTTTCCGCCCGCGGCTTTGCCCGCGTGGACTACATGACGTTATCCCGAGGGGATGTGATATTTCTCCGGGATAAAAAGTAGCCTATGTTACTCCTTATTACATTAGCTACCTGCCAGTGAAAGTCCCGTCAAAATCGGTCCAGCCGTTTCAGAGATTAGCCGGAACAAACAGACAGACAGACCGACAGACAGACAAAAATTGTAAAACATGTTATTTTGGTATATGTACCGTATATATAATCATATGCATGTAGTAAAAAGCGGTTATTTTAATGTTACAAACAGACACTCCAATTTTATTTATTTGTATGTATGTATGTATGTATATTTGTATGTATGTATGTATAGAAGATGATACAGCTTACACAATATATATAATATCTTACCTACTGCGTATTTTTTTGCAAATCTGCTCAACATGCAAGCTCCATACAAATTTACGATCGATTGTTAATTAAGGCCCGTGGTATCGCCAACGACCTTGGGCATAGAAAAGTGGCCTAATTTTCCCGCCCGCTACCCGCACCAAAACAGCTTAAACACACGTTTCGTCAAAACTTTGTATTATTTCAAAACGAAAAATGCTCAGTTTTAAGTTAAACAAGTTAGCAATCTTTTCCTGAAAGAAACGTGAAAATATCACTTGTAGTTTAGAAGCAGTAGCGTATTTCAAGTTGAAAACAGCTTCATTTCAATGTTTTTTTAATAGTATCTTAAAGACTATGTTTTTTTTAAATGCTCAGATTGAAGTTTATATATCAATATTTAATATAAATTAAATCTGGATTCATCAGTAGGCTAATTTATGAGTTTTAGGGCCTCCAAAATGGTAATTTCACGACTACATGCACCTTAAGCCTAAATATTTATAAGAATTAACCTGTTCTATATTTTGACATTTACAGCTCTTAAGATTAATTACAGCTGTTATCTAAATTACTATTGCTATGTAAACATTCATGTGTGACCTTTGATCCCAATATAAGTATATTTGCTTTTCGTGTTTGTACGGCGAAGATATTAACATGCATTTGGTTTTAGCTATATTTATCATTATACCATTTTATCATTAGTTAGGGTGGATGCCCCGAATAACAGCCTTTTAGTGCAAGTTTGATGTTTGCAAAAATATTCTGCACAAACTTATAGGTCAAAACTAGTATTTTTTTTTAAACGGTAAGTTATCTAATGGAGAAATGTATTTATTAGGGTAATTGAGCGTAAGTTTCATAGAACATTTTTAAAATAATGTCAAACAGAAAAATACCCCGTGTCTCTAATTCCAGCCAGGCTGTATCTATTGCCAGCCTTTTTTTTTTTTTTTTTTTTTATTATTGGCTCTACCCGGTTTGGGTATTAGCCACAACAAAAGGTAGGGAAACGTTATAAAACAAAAGGATTAGGTACAAAAACGGAATTTGGAAATTTGGATAGTGGAGAGGATACAAATAATATGTAAATATAATACATAAAAAAAAACAATAACTTAAATTCTTATGTTGTTGGAAGTTATAAAATCAGATATACATTTATACACATTAATATCATTGGTACATAAAAGACTTACAATACTGGTAGGAAGAGGAATTCTGAGGGATATAAGGGATTCATAAAAGGGAGTATGATCATAAAGAGGGCACGAGAAAAGAATATGGTTAACTTCTCCCACACCAGTGCCACACACGCAAATAGAATCCTGCACAATTCGTAATCTTGCCAGATGGGCAGGAGTGCACGTATGACCCAGTCTCATTCTTATGATGATTGTGGATGAAACTTTACCAAGCTTCATTCTGCTAAACCATGGCTTATTAGGGATATTTGGTTGAATGAGTTTATAAAAGCTACCTTTAACTTGGCTGCTAATCTGCCATTGGGATTCCCATGATTCTCTGAGTGAAACGCCTGCTTGGGCACATAGATCATGGCAATAATTTTTATAAGGAAACAGGTCTCCAGAATCTATTGCTTCTTTTGCAAGTTGGTCGGCCTTATCATTACCAGCAACATTGCTGTGACTAGGCACCCATACAAATGATATATCATAACCTTTCATTGAACATTTTTGAAGTAAACAACGGCAGTCTATAATGATTTGATGGCTTAGATTACTTTTAAAAGGGAATTTTTGTAAAGCTTCAAGAGCGCTCTTAGAGTCAGAGAAAATAATAACTTTTTTTAATTTATAAAGTAAAACGTACTCTAATGATTTAAAAAGACCGTAGCATTCACCAGTAAATACTGAAGTTTCGGGTGGAAGTTTTACTTTTTGAACAATTTGGTACTGTTTATGAAAAACGCCAACGCCAACATGGCTATTACAATCGAGCTTTGAAGCATCACAATAAATATGATGATAGTCATGCCATTCATCAGCTAAGAAATAATTAAAATTATACTTTAGATTGCAATCATTTTTATGAAAATCTAAATTGAAGATAATGTTAGGTATTAGAATTAACGATTCGTAGTTTTGTGAGAAAATTGGAAGATATGATGATCTATGCGTTGGAGCTTGAAAAGAGCGAAACTTACTAAAACTAACAATAAGACATGGTACTTGTTTATGAGACCAGTATGAAGAGGATTCCACGAGTTCTAAAAGTCTACTTAATTTGTTATAGAGTGGGTGATTGTATAACTGTAAAGCTCGAAATAAATATCGGTCACATAAGTATTGGCGTCGTAGTCTTAAAGGAGGATCAGATGTCTCAACTTGTAAAGCATTCGTGGGACTCGATTTCATGGCCCCAGTGACAATGCGGAGAGCTTTTGACTGTATAATATCCAGTTTGTGTATTCCAAGGGCGCTACAAGGTTCAAGAAAATATGTCCCATAATCTAAAATACTTCTGACTAAGGAATTATAGAGTTGTTTCAATGAGGAGGGATGAGAACCCCACCAAACCCCAGATAAACATCTTAAAATATTTAAGATTCTTTCACATTTGGCAACAACGTAGTAACAATGAGCTAGGGCAGTTAGTTTACTATCCAAGATGATACCTAAAAATTTGACTTCATTTTCAGTTGGTAACATTACATTATCGTAGTATACGGAAATAGGTGGAGGGCATCGCATTCTTGAGAAAAGAACTATATTACTTTTTGCTATTGAAAGATTTAGACCATTGTTTTCAAGCCAAGTTTTGAGACAATTTAAAGCGTGAGTAAGTGAGTTACACAAGTTTTCAATAGATTTGTTTGTACAATAAATTAGCAAATCATCAGCATACTGTAGTATGCTAATGTTATCGGGAAGGGAACATTCTAGGTCGTGGGTATAAATATTGTACAAGAGTGGGCTGAGCACGGAACCTTGTGGGAGCCCGTTCCACACTAACCGTGACTTCATATTTACAGTACCTGGATTTAAACTGATGGTTCGTTCAGACAAAATGTTAATAATGAAATTAATTATTATTGGAGGCACCTGTAATTTAATAAGTTTGTTCTGGAGAATACTTAAAATTACATGATCATAGGCGGACGTGATATCAAGGAAGGCTGCCAAGAGAGATTCATTTAAAGAAAAAGCTATTCGGATATCAGTAGTTATAATTCCGATGCTGTCCATCGTACTTTTATTTTTTCTAAATCCGAACTGGCCTGTCACTCAACAGTCCTCTACTTTCAACGAACCACTCTAATCTGATTTTAATCAGATGTTCTGCAATTTTTGCCAAAACTGAAGATAAAGCAATTGGCCGATATGAGGAAGCATTGTTAGCCGGTTTAGTTGGTTTAAGGATCGGTATGATCTCTTGTAGTTTCCATGTAGAGGGAATATCGCCGGTTATCATTACAGTATTGATAAGATTTAAAAGGTACATTAAACTATTATCAGTCAAGTGACTAAGGAAGGAATACGGAATACTATCACAACCTGGAGCCGAGTCCTTGACATAAGCCAAAACACCTTTAAGTTCAGCTAATGAAAAAGGAGCACTGAGTCCTGTCATTTCAGCATTAGAAGTAGAAGTGAAAGGAACCTGCAGTAGTGAACTATCATTAGCAACATATGGGGGAGCTAGTCTATCTAGAAATTGTTCTGTTAAATGTTCAGGAACATTTTTTGGAGTGGACTCTTTAAATGCTGAACGAAAGCGGCGAATATTTGACCAAACAACCGATGGAGAAGTATTAGGAGAAATTGAGGTGCAGAATTTCTTCCAGCCTTCCCATTTCTTTTGTTTGAAGAGTTTCCGTGTACTATTACTCAAATCAGACAATATGTTAAAGTTTTCGGATGTTGCGCAGAGATTATAATTTATTTCAGCCTCTTTCCTCTTTTTAATAACAGCAGTACATTCCTGATCCCACCACGGTGGAGAAGGGATATTACTGCGATGACCAGTTTTAGTTGGGAATACTTTATTTGCTGTATTAATTAGAAGAGAAGATAGGGCAGTTGCACAAGATGAGAGATTGTTTTTATCAATGAGTGGGAGAGAATCTATATCTTGTTCAACTTGTGTTTTAAAAGCACTCCATTTATCCTTGTCTAATTTATGTTTCAGACGGGGAGGATGATTTTGTGGCTGATTTATAGAGTTATTTATGAAGGTAATCACAATAGGATAATGGTCACTTCCATATGTGGAATTGTTTGTTGTCCATGTTAATGAAGTAGCAAGGCAAGGGGAGACAATAGATAAGTCAGGAACACTCCTACCCTCATCTGGCTTGGTCCTACGTGTGATCTTCCCTGTATTAAGTAAACATAAATTGTTATTATGCAACATTTCTAGAATTTTACTGCCATAATGATTTGATTTAGAGCTGCCCCAAGAATAATGTTGGGCATTGAAATCACCCATTACCAAAAGAGGTTTTGGTAGAGATTTTATAATGTTTTCAAATTCATCATAGATGATTGAAGAGGGGTAAGGTATATATACAGAAACAAAACAAATATTATTTACATTAGCAGCAATGATAGAGTAATCACTGCGGTGTTGAGAGATGGGAATATGTTGGAAAAATACAGATTGCTTAACTAATAAGTAGTGTCCGACCGAAGGTCTATTTTTGGCCGAAGCCGAAGCCGAAGCCGATTAATCGGCAATCCCACAACCTTCGGCCGAAGCCGAAGCCGAAGCCGAAGGTTTATAAGCTCTTAGTAATTTTGTTCAATATTGTCTAATGCAGCCGTTTGAATATACGTACGAACTTGTCTTGACGCGCATGCGCAATGCGCGGGGACTCCCCGCGGCCCCTGCAAACACGACCGGTCCGTCGGTCGCGCTGTCTCTCAGTCTTTCGTACAGTTCGTTCAATCCCGACGGTTGCTCGGACCTTCGGCGTAACCTTCGGCTTCGGCCGGGTTTTGGGCCGAAGCCGAAGGTTTCGCCGAAGATGGTTTTTTTGGCCGAAGGTGGCCGAAGCCGAAGCCGAAGCCGAAGCTTCGGTCGGACACTACTAATAAGGCTACACCACAGCCTACTGTGGGGTCAAGCCTGTCTTCTCGTATGCACGAGAAGCCGGAAAGTTTAAAGTTGAAACCTGGTTGGAGCTGTTGTATATTCTGTATGCTTTACATGACAGATGTCAGCTGTCACTTGTAGATATGTCATTTAATTATTAAAAAATGGAATCTTTTGTCACTCAAACGTTGTTTCCTTTATTGCTAAATTAAATACTTAGAAATCCTGACCAACTGAAGCATAAACATGGTGTCATCGTGTGAGAAATAACCCACGAACCACGACGAAATAGTTAAAAGCATTATTTTCAGCTTTTCAGGTAATATTTCACATATTTTTTTATGCGTACAAGTCGCACCGCACGGCACGAACAAGAAACAAAATGTCAAACCCAACCGAGAAGCCGAATGTGTTCGTTTCCAATAATTTAAAGCCGCTCATGTTGTCCAATGGTGAAAATGCTGCAGAAAAGTGGAAAATGTGGAAACAAAAATTTCAGATTCTCAGTGATGCGAATGAACTAGAGAAACAATCGGATACCAAACAGGTCGCCATTTTCCTTAACTGTATTGGAGATGAAGGTCTAGACATATTTAATTCATTCAATATTGACAGAAAAACCTCAAATTTGGAAACACTTATCAAAAAGTTCGATGAAAAATTCAATCCGTGTAGAAATACGACAGTAGAAAGATACAACTTCTTCACACGTCAGCAAAAAGACGAATCATTAGATGAATATGTAACTATCCTAAACAATTTGGCTCAATCATGCCAATTTGCTACACTGAAAGAGTCGTTAGTAAAAGATATGTTCATAATAGGAATAAATAATTTGGAAATAAAACAAAAATTATTACAACAGGAAGTTTCAAATGTTGAAGAAGCACTCAGGATTTCAAAAAGTATACAACTGTCTCATGAAAGGTCAACCAAAATTCAAAAAACAGAACAAGAAATGGTCCAATTTGTCAAGAAAAGTAACATAAATAAAGGCAGAACAAGTCGTAGTACAAGTAGAAAAAACTATAGACAGAACTCGATTTCAAGAAGTTTAAGTCGTACAAGATACAATAATAATTCTGCACTGAAGACTCCAAACGACACACAGGCTCCATGTGGAAGATGTGGCCAATCCTATCATCGTAACAAATGCCCAGCTCTAGGAAAAACTTGTGTGATTTGTAAAAAACCCAATCATTTTGCTAACCATTGCTATTTTAAAGATAAGTATAATAACAATAAACAAAAAACTGTAAGTACTATTTCAAAACAAAATTTATCATTTGACTGTCCTAATAGGACTGAGAATATTAATAACTCATATCATGATTTCATAATTGGTTCAACAGACAATAAAAATAATAATTTTAATGAAAATTGGATTATAAATGTTGATTGTAATGGTCATACTTTAAAGTGCCAAATTGATACCGGGGCAGACATAAATGTTATTGCAAAACATACATTAGATCAGATTCAGTTAAAAACTAAACAAGAAATCCCATTGTTCAAAACAAATAACAGGATTTTTTCATTTTCAGGAGAAAAAATAGATAATATTGGAAGTTGTGTGCTGAAATGTTTGTTTGACAACAACCTTGAAGTAAATATTTGTTTTGTGGTTGTGACCTGCCACTGTAAGACAATTTTAGGTTGGCGAACACTAGAAAAATATGGTATAGTTAAAAGAATATTCACTTTATCAAGCAATCATCATGAAAGTAAATCATCACACAGGTTTGTTCAAGCATTGTTACAACAATATTCAGATACTTTTGAAGGGTTGGGATGCCTACAGACAAAGGTCCACTTAGACGTTGACAAAACTGTGCAACCAAAGGTATGTCCAGTGCGTAGAATCCCATATGCATTACAAAATAAATTAAAACAAGAGTTAGATCGTATGGAAAACTTAAATGTCATTGAGAAAGTAACAAAACCTACGGAATGGGTAAATGCTATTGTTCCCGTAGAGAAACCTAATGGATCATTAAGGGTTTGCCTTGACCCTAGACCGCTGAATAACGCAATAAAAAGACCTCATTATCCATTTCCAACTTTTGATGATTTAAGATCACGAGTTCAAGGTTCAACAATTTTTTCGAAATTAGATGCTAACTCTGGCTACTGGATGTTGCAATTAGATGAGGAAAGCAGTGAGCTTTGTACCTTTAACACACCACAAGGTAGATATAAATTTCTTAGACTCCCTTATGGAATTAAGTCTAGTGGTGAAATTTTTCATAGGGTAATGACTGATTTATTCCATGATTTGCCCAATGTCATTATTTTCGTTGACGATATTTTAATTTTTAGTCCAAATGAAATTGAACATAAGCAACACCTAGAAAATGTTTTTAAACGTGCCAGAGAAGCTAACCTTAAATTTAATATGTCCAAATGCCAATTTGGTCTCACAGAAGTATCATATGTTGGTCATGTTTTCAATAAACAAGGTATTTCGCCTGACAAACAAAAAATAAAAGCTATACTTGATATGCCTGTACCTACAAATGTTAAAGAACTCCAACGTTTCCTAGGAATGATAAATTACCTTGGTTCTTACATTCCTAATCTTTCCTGTGAGACGAGTATACTTAGGGACCTACTTAAAAAAAATAATCAATGGCAGTGGACTAGTCAGCATGAAATACAAATCAATAAATTAAAGTCTCTTATTTGTAAGTCACCTACATTAATTCATTACAATGTTAAGAAGCCAATTAGAATGTCAGTGGACGCTTCTAAAGATGCTGTTGGTGCAGTAATTTTTCATGACAAAAACCCTATTGCCTTTGCCTCAAAGTCACTAACTCCAACACAAGAAAATTACGCCCAAATAGAAAAGGAAATGTTTGCTATTGTGTTTGGATGCAAAAAATATCATCAATACATTTATGGTAGAACCACTTATGTTGAGACTGACCATCAACCCCTTGTCACATTATTTAAAAAACCATTATCTGATGTTCCCACACGCTTACAGCGCATGATGATCGCTATTCAATGCTATGATTTAATTGTAACCTACACTAAAGGTACAGAAATGTATGTCTCTGATACTTTGTCACGAGCTCCAATTAATAATACAACAATAGAAAATTTTGATATTAATGAATTAGAAAACAATATTAATTTACAAGTTAATTTATTAACAAGTAACTTGGCTATAACTCAGGAAAAATTAGAGAAAATTGTGTCACATGGGTCAGGCCGTAGATTTTGCCACATTCGAGGGTACAAAAGTCTCCGCCTCATATAATTTTAAATATAGTACTCTTAGAAATTTCTCAATCTTATCATCGTGTTTCCTAAGAAATAGCAAACCAAGGCAGATATAGATATTTGGATAAGTTTATAGATTTGGAAAACTATTTGACATTTCCCTCCCAAAAGTGACGGATTTTTTATAAAAACCGCGAATCCGCATGGGTAGGTGTCCAGCTTAAACATCGATAAAATTATCATTTTTTAACTTATTGATGAGCTGTTTGATTTGACGTTATAAAATAATAATAAGGTTGCCATTCCTTTAATATTTTTGCGTATTTCCTAAGAAAAAAGATAAATTTTCGGCAATAAGATATTTTTTTTGAAAAACCAATTCTTTGCGCTACTTATATTGCGCAACCATTTTCACCCATATTATGGTTTTAAAACATTTATTAATATTTTGTTTGAGTGCTGGCATCGCCAAAGAATCGTATTCTATGGTCAATGCAGCGTTGACGACTTTATTTTTTGACATTTCGGTGTCAACTCCGATCAAAGTGAAAAGTGTCGCCTACTTTGCAGAGTGCATTTTTTGAGATTTCAAGGTAAGTTCTTGATTAAAACTTATAATTGTTTTTGCGCATGGTGTAATTAGATGTGTGTGATCTGTATATGTTAAATTAGCCTTGTAAAATAATATATTTTAAGAGTTATAATCGATTTCATTTGCGCCTCGGTTCCGCAAAACTGCCTTTATGCCACTTTGCGATACCGGTTGCGTAGAAATTGCGCCACTTATTTTACGCTATTGAATAATAGTGCATGCACACAAGGTTTTCAAGTGTTTTTATTATTTTGAAATTACTTTTAGCTGTAATTCCGCTAAAAAACATGACTAGCATTACTATTAATTGATTTGTTAGCTTTTATTAATATTCTATAAGTACAGGGTGTTCGGCAGAACGTTAAACATACGAAAATAGGGGTAGGTGCGGTGGTCTGCTACCTAACCAGCCCCAAAGATTTTACCTAGGTCCAAAGTTTTTTTTATTTTGTACCTATTTTATAAGTTTTGGAATTTCGTCACTTTCATACTAACTTTTAAACCCATCTAACTTTTTTCTTTATTGACAGATCTATTTTTTTTTTATTTTTGGCATCTAAATGGTTGGCAAGTCCTTTTAATACCTAGTGATACTTCAAGCAGGTTGTTGCTAGAGTCGAAGTAATGGACTCTCAAACATTGAAAAGAGTTGAAATAAATTTAAAGTTGTATTATATTTATACATATAATTAATAATGAATAATACCAAATACCTCCATCTAACAAATTAAATGTATTTTTTTTTGTAAATTGAACAAATCATACATACTTACTAGTTTTTGTCATCCTGTTTAACTTTTCATTATGCGCAATATATAAAAAAGAATTACTCATAGGTACATTATTGTTAATTATTAATTAAACATACTTACATACCAACATCGTGTTTCTTTTTCTAGTTTGATGCAATACCTCTTGTTAGTACAGGTTTGTTAAATAAAATCACATTAATGTACGTGCTCCTTAATAATTTTGCGCTACCATTTTGCGCCACTTTGTGCGACCGACTCGTAGAAAATTTTGCGTCACCATTGCGCTATTTGTGGCAAAATCTACGGCCTGACCCACATACTAATTCAGATTCTACTTTACAACAATTGAAAGAATACTACAAAAATGGATGGCCTAGTTGTAAAAAGCATTGTAATCCATTAGTATTACCATATTGGCATATTCGTGATGAAACACATATTTTAAAAGACCTTGTTTTCAAGAATAACTCTATAGTCATACCAAAATCTATGAGATCAGAAATTCTTTCAATTTTACATGAAGGACATTTGGGGATAGAAAAAACCAAAAGCTTAGCAAGAGGAATTGTTTATTGGCCAAACATAAACCATGACATAGAAATAAAAAT
This sequence comes from Crambus lathoniellus, assembly GCA_949710035.1. Classification (NCBI taxonomy): domain Eukaryota; kingdom Metazoa; phylum Arthropoda; class Insecta; order Lepidoptera; family Crambidae; genus Crambus; species Crambus lathoniellus. The sequence goes on along the minus strand of OX453316.1, from coordinate 23,744,031 downwards.
AAAACAATGTGAGACTTGTATCACTTATAGTTCAAATAAATCAAAAGAGCCACTTTTGTCCCACGAGCAACCTTTTTTGCCATGGCAAAAGGTAGCTACAGATTTGTTCGAATATAAAGGTCAAAAATATTTACTGGTTGTAGATTTCTATTCAAATTACATAGAAATAGCTTTACTTAAAAACGATTCTAGAAGTAACACTGTTATAACTTATTTAAGGTCAATCTTTGCCCGTCATGGGATTCCTTTACAATTATTAAGTGACGGGGGACCACCATATAATTCACAAGAATTCAAATCTTTTCTCAAAGATTGGGACATAGAACATATTGTCTCAAGTCCTCACTTGCCCAGGTCCAATGGATTGGCAGAAATATCTGTGAAAATAATAAAAAACATATTTAAAAAATGTGAGGAGTCAGGAACTGACCCTTACATAGGTCTATTACAATATAGAACAAGTCCAAGAGGAAATCTTAAATCACCCTCTGAACTGTTAATGTCAAGGAAATTAAGAACTAAACTACCAACAAAGACAGATAACCTAAAACCTAAAGTTGTTCAATTTTCAGAACACAATTCAAATAAAACAAGAAATTTGCAAAAATCTAAGTCATACTACAATAAAAATGCTAAAATTCAATCAGATTTCGAAATTAATGACCTAATCTTTTTCAAGAAAAAACCTAGTGATGTCAATTGGTCAAAGGGTATAATATTGTCTAAAACACAATTCCCAAGATCATATCTTGTCAAGGATCTAAGTGGAACAGTCTATAGAAGAAATTCCCAACATATAAAACTGTTTAAGTCAAACATAACTAAGTTAAACCAAAATGAGTCAAGCAGTCAGGCATGGTCATGGTCACGGTCACAAGATAATACACAGTCACAGTCAAAAGATAATGTGCAGTCAAAGTCACAAAGTAATCAAGCACAGAAGTATAAACAGTCAAATAATAAGTCATTTTCTCATAAAAGGTTGTCGAGCAAACAGTCAGAAAATTTAGTATTTAAGTCAAATTATCAAAAGAAATTGTCAAATAATAGTACAGAGGAAGAGGAAGAGAATGGTGTAATCATTACTTATTCAATTCCAAAAAATAATGTATCGAATAGTCAAGATAACGTAAGTCTCAATAATTCCTTTGTATCAATTCATTCAAGTCAATCTCCGTCTAGTTCTTCAAAAGACAGCATAATATTGTCTCCAGAATTTATAGAAATAGAGGATGATAGAGAAGAAATATTTATGTCGGAAAACGAAAATCAAATGTCACAGTCTTCAAGCATGTCAGAGTCGAATAAAATAAATAGTAATATAGTTAATGATAATATTGATGAAAATCTTGTATTAAATTCTCAGAATCTACCAGAAATCTTAGATATGTCTTTTAGTAGCAATACACCTCAAGCAAGGTACAGTCGAGCTGGTAGATTATTAAAGAAACCAAAAAGATTAAATTTATAGACTTTGTATGTAAGTAATATTTTTTTAAAATAAAATTAACTATCACTTTGTGTAATGAAAATGTAATTTAAATGTATGAATTATATACTTAATTTAATAATATTAAATGTACTTTATTAATGTTTTCATATTTAATTCAACACTCTTTTTAGAAAAAGGGCATGTTGTATATTCTGTATGCTTTACATGACAGATGTCAGCTGTCACTTGTAGATATGTCATTTAATTATTAAAAAATGGAATCTTTTGTCACTCAAACGTTGTTTCCTTTATTGCTAAATTAAATACTTAGAAATCCTGACCAACTGAAGCATAAACAGGAGCCAGGTTTCTTGAAGCGAGATGGCAAAAGGATTATACTTATTGATTAAATGGATTAGGTCAGACTTTTTTTAAATGTCTATACTTATATTATAAAATAACATTTATATTATTACATTTTATATTATAAAATAAAATATAAATATAATTATATCTATCTAATACTTCCTCAAAGTGAATGACTCAATTAAACTAATTTTATATTCTTTTGTTATAGCTACTTTTAGTTTTTAGTCTTATAGTTTAAGTTTCATCTACAAATTTTGCGTATACTATAAGTTTTACGACATGCGAGTGCGACTACTGCAGTCGATCCGAAATGTTTTTGTTCTCGTCATTGTGTCATTCGTTCTTATTGGCAATATTTTATTTTACTCAATTTACTTTAGCCACAGAATATTATAAAATAGTACCTACCTTTAGCATCAATCTTGGTTATTTAACTTAGATTTCATTATATTTCTTTCTATCACGATAAGTAATACAGTAATGCTATTTGCTACATTCAAAATTTTGTTAAGTGCTTTATCTTTTATAGTTTTGAAAATGTTTTTAAGTGCATTTAGTGTGAAGTGTAGTTTTGTTTGTGATGTAGTTGTAGAGGATGAGGATCATTACCTTGCTGTTACACAGTGTTACACTGCAACGGGAGGTAAAGGTTTTTTTGTTTTTTATGTACCTACATTTATAAAATAATAGTTGTTAAACTGTTAATTTTTGGCTATTTGTGTAAGTACTAAGTATGCTGTTTGTATGCACAATAAAGAAAATATTTATTTATTTATTTATTATTTTTACTGTTGATGCTTCTGCAATTCCATTGAATTACAGAGTTCATTAAAGTGATTAAGATTTATAAAATTAGTATCAGAAGTAGCAACGTTGGGCGGTGAAGCAATAAGATTGCTGTTGGATAAAGTTTTTATAAGTGCGATTATCAAATCTTTAATTGGTATGTTGGAGAGACTGTCACTATTATTAAGAGCAGTCCCATTAGAGGTTGATGGAATTCTGTACTCATTTATCAAGGAATTATGAGCAGTTTTGTCATAGCCTTTATTTGTAACATGGGCGGTTTTTGGCTTAATAAATATGGTTTTTTTATATGAAGTTGTTTTATTCGCTGTTTCATATGGAGAGTTTAAAAGATTATTATTTGAAGGGTGTGCTAGATATGAAGATGAACTAGGTGAAGTAGGTGAAGAGGCTAAAACATCTGCATATGGTCTATAAACTGGGGGGTGGAGTTTTAATGCCTCTGCATAGGATATACAGCTCTTGGCCATACTTTCTTTTATGCTTTTTTGCCTAGAAAATTCAGGGCATATTTTATTTATGGCAGTATGTGCACCACTACATAGACAGCATCTTATTTCTTCATCATCCACAGGACAGCTCTCACCAGAATGCCCTGATCCACATTTAAAACATCGTGTAACTGATCTGCATTGGGTTTTAATGTGACCGTAACGACAACATTTATAACACTGGATAGTTGGAAATATATACAAATTGACTGGAAGAGAATTGTAACATAAAAATATCCTTTTAGGAAGAACCTGCCCGTCAAATGTCAAAACTAAAGTTTCTATGGGAGTAAAATCAGTTTTTCCATTATTAGTAATTTTCTTTTTCAACCTTCTAATTTTAATAATATTACCACAACCTATGGGAACTGAAATGTTATTCATGATATCCTCTTCAGACCAGTCTGCAGGGACACCTCGTACCACACCCATTCGAGTAATGTTATGGGTTGGGATGAAAGCTCTATATTTATTTGTTTTTAAAATATCGCTGGTTATAAAGTTATTAGCATCTTGAAACTGAGAAAATGAAATAGATGCTTTATTTCTTCCAATTTTCTTTAGACTACCATTCACAATATTATTAAAAGTATATTTCTTTAAAAATCGTCCTAAAGCGACTGGGTGTAAAACGGTGTTTTCGTCGGGAGATACTTGCTCACGTTGAATGTGTACAACGTAAGGAGACGCGTCAGAAGTTTGGTAAAGAAGCCTACCCACGGGTGTACGAGGGTTGGTGTCCGGAGTTACCAAAGTACTTGGCATTGTGTTCTGTCTGTGTTGGCACTGGTTGGGGGGTTTGAATTTCAGGTGAATTTCTTAAACATTGTTCATTAGGAATTGAAACATCACAATGGCAATCGAATTCTGTAGGTGGGTTTTGTTCTGAAAACTTATGTTGGCTTTTTTTCTTCTTTTTATTGCAATGTTTGCATAATTTGCGTGCCGACGATCGTTTACGTTTCGGTGGATTTTTATTAGATTCCGAGCAATCGGTATCGAATAAAGATCCCTCAGTATCCATTCCTGAAGCATTGCCAATCGTAACAAAATGAGACGCCTGGGGGGCGAACCCCCCAGGGTCTTCGGGCTCGTTCATAGAAACAATATAAAAAACTTACCTAATCTCGTACTATTCACAAAAACTAATAGATATATATTAAAAATAGACTTAAATAACAAACTTAAATGTATTATTTACAAACCACTATCCAAATTAGTTAATTAAATTTTAAAGCCAAAAAGAAACACGTCCGCCTTTCTCGAAGTTTCCCGCGCTTTTTTTCATTGCCAGCCTTTTGTGTACCGAATATCAGCCTAGCATAGGGTCATGTCTTAAGTCTTTGTGCTGCATTCTAAATATGAATAAATACTCAAATGCGTAACATAAAGTCAGTCTTTCGTTTATTTACACTATGCGAAAATTTTGCGACAATATGAGACAGTTCTTTATTTGTATAACTGACTACATTTTAATTCATATATTACGTCTAGGGTTTGTATTCATAAAGTGCTGAAAACGGGCATTTTGAGACCTTTATTAATACAAAGCTAAAATATGAAGAACTGGTTTGTAAAAATATTGAACTGTTGCAAAGAACTGCTGCTGTTAAGAAGTTTGTGACATCCCTGATTATTAAGACATGGCAGTAATTAAGTACTAACTCCAACCAAATACCAGCCCCTGGGGCTGGTATCAGGGGGGCTACCGGCTAAGAAATCTGGATATGGGTATGGGCTTCAACTGTCATTTGAATTCCTTAATTAGATAGATTTTTGCTGCTTTGTTCTGTTGAACGTTGCTAGCTACCTATCGTTATACCCATGAAGTTTGACTAATACTCTGAGGTAACTGGAGCTCTCACCCTGAATAAAAAAGTGTCGGCAGCAAATTTGACATTTATGTATGTAGTGGCAGGTAGTGGCTGTCAGCTGTCTCATATGACCATACGTATTTTTTTAAAGTGTAGGTGAGACGGAAGACAGCCACTGTGTTATTTGTGGTATTCAAAAAATTGTTCGTACTGCACTCTCCAGTTACCTCAGTATTAAGTCGAGCTTCATGGTTATACCCGACGTCACAAAACAAAGAACCTGGGGGTCTACCGGCTAAAAATATGAGTTCAGATCCATATTACTGATTTCAAGCCCATACCCATAATATGGGCTTCAATTGGAGCTACCGGCTAACTGTTTTTCCGGATCTGGATTTCGCGAGTGAATGATAGTCGCGTCTTGTTGCATCACATCAAATAAATACCAATATTTAACAAAATATTATATTTCTCTGCAATTTTTACTGTTATTATTTATATTTTAAATGACAACGGACAAAGTCGATAAAAACAATTATTTTATTAGTTCTTCATAGTATTAAAAACAAGTATTCCTAAAATAAATAATGTACGTATCAATTAATAACCAAACGCAAATGACAAGCCTTTCGACGGTATTCCACTTATGAAAGATCTTAGTCCAATATGCATTTGATCAAAGAATTTATCAATGAAACCATTCGAAGTTGTCCTATTTGATAAGTGGAATACCACCCTTAACTTTACTTTTTGAAATATGTAAATAATACAAAATTAATAAAATATAACGAAAAAGGCATATCTTTGAGGGTCAACTATGGTTTCTCTTCGATTTGTGTGCGCTAATTACGTGAACAATTTGACAAATGACCCCGTCATGGCAAAATTTTGTAGAAGTTATTGTTTGGTTCATTTTGTGGTTAATGTTCTTCATTTCCTCGATACTACCCCTAAGGCTCATTATCAGAGCAAGGTTGCAGATATTTATCAAGATTTAAAGAAAAGCAGACCGAATGTTCCTTATAAGTTTAATATTGACATGATGGAATGGACGGCTACTCCAAGACAAGAACATTGTTTATAAGATGATAATTACAGAGAAAATCATTCAACAGAACCTTTAAAAGATAAACAGTACAAAGTATACCGTAATAATGTCTTAAATTATGTGTTGTGAACTTGTGACAATAACAACTTGGTTAATAAATGCATGATGATACCATTTTGATAGTTCTTTATTTCTGGTTGTTAATTTCTTGTACTTACCTACTTATACCTTTGTGTTTACATAAATTATTAGTATATTGTGACAAATTCAGACTAAACAAAGCTAATATTCTCAATTAAGAAGTGCCACAACACAACCCTTCCAGAATTGAAAATAAGCAATGTTTAGTTTCTTGAATTCATATTTTTAACACTTATTTATGTAGCATAGGTAGGTACTTATTTTTATCATTATCTTTATTTTATATAAATTTGCTATGAAAGAGAAATAAAATTACTATCATTTATGAGGATGATTAAATAGTTAGACCTGTAAATACATAAGTTATTTATTTTTTCAGCGGCCAAATGTTATTTTATTTTCTATGATTTTTCAGTTTAGCACTTTTTATGTTTTCAGTTGCTAACTTAAATATAAATAAGTGGGTTTTTGACATTACAATTTAAGAGCAATTAAGAAAATTAACAAATTGTCTATCAACTCATAATTTTATTTGGAAAATATGAGCTTTAAGCGCTGTCTCATAAGAGTTGCACACAATAGACAGGTATAGATGTGCAATGTGCATTGTAGCTATGCTAGATTGTACTTAGTAAGTACAACATATGTTCAACATAGCATAGCATATTATGTGGTTGTACTACTTACTACAAAATATTTTTACAAAATAGCACATAACGTGGATTAGGTACTTTGAATAGAAATTGCTAAATAAATAGGTTAATAATATGGTTTATTTATTCAGTAATTCTGAAATAATTGCATCGTCCCGAAATGAAAAACGACAAACTAGAGTTAGTCTGTTAAGTATAGAGTATCTAACAAATGATAACAGATGGGAGCTTTTATTGAAATTTATAACTTAAACTTCTATCGATTCGGTTAAAAATAAAAAGATATTTGTTCGACAGAAATGATTAAAAATAAGCAATGATTAAACTTTCAAATAAAATAAAATTCCTTTATTTCAGACCATTTCTTTGCTTACTGACTATTTTAGTACAAAATCACAATATTAAAATTAAAATTGAAAAAGTAAATTAAAATAGGCTACTTATAAATAAATAAATAAAATAAAAAAGCCTTTTATTTCTTACTTTTGGTAAATTTAACAAAATATGCATAATATTTACTTTATACTAAATTCTTAACTAATACATAATAATTGCAAATAAAATATGAAAATTCATTATCAATTTAGTAAGAACCCCTCGTTTTCGAAGGTGAAGGCCTCCTCTAGAGATTTCCAAGTCTCCCTGTTTTTCGCTATCTCCATCCACTGTTTGCCAGCCACTTGCATGATATCATCTGCCCAGCGGGCAGCTGGCCTACCTCTTCTTCTAGTGCCCGGTGGTCCGTTCCAGCATGTTATTCTGTGGGTCCATCTATCGTCTGTTTGTCTAGCTATATGGCCGGCCCACCACCACTTTAGTTTTTTACAGTGACGCAGAGCATCAGTAACTTTTGTCTTTTTCCTAATAGTTTTGTGTGATATTTTTTGTATTCTTTTTATTTTTAACAAGCTCCTTTCCATACCTCTCTGACATGTTCTAATTTTGGATTTTACTCTATAAGTGAGCTTCCAGGTTTGGCTAGCGTAGGTTAATGTTGGCAGTATACAGGAGTCCATAATCTTTTGTTTAATTGAGATTAGCATATCACTCTTCATAATTTATTTTAAGCTCCAAAATTTTTTCCATGCTTTTGAAACTCTCCTTTCTATTTCATGTTCATTTCTCTGCATATCAAAAGAGATTTGCTTACCTAGATATATGTAGGTGTCAACATACTCTAGTGCTTCATTTCCAAGGGGTGCTTCATTTACAATAGGCTACTTATGTTAACATAAAGTTTCACCTAGCAAAATATGGAGAGACTAACTTCTCTCCACTCTCCTCAGAATGCCTTTGAAATAAGAAGCCGGATGCACTGCAGAAACGTGGAAGCGCCAACAAGGATTTAAAGATGTTAGTGTATAACACACGCAGGGCATTATAGGAAAGCTGGATAAAGTTTGACCACAGACTACTGGTATAAAAATTTTGACAATAGGCTTTAAATAAAGTAAAATTTACTTCTACTGTACACCAAGCAAACCTGTGCCTCACCATGTTACCACTGACCAACAAAGCCCTGCGTCCCAATCCATTTATATCAGAATAAATTGTCATACAGAGTTTCAGTTACTGTATGCCCAAGGTATTTAAACTGACTTACACGGCCCAAAGGAACCCTGTTCAAAAGTAACAGGGGCACATTTACAAGTCTCTTAATGTTACCCCTGAAGATCATGAATTCACTCTATTTCTCGTTGTACCTTAGGCCGTGCTTCCATATATAGTCCTCGCAGGAGCTTTTTGGGGCCACCCAACGACAGGCTGAGCAGCACAGCACCATGTCATCAGCATAACTGATATTATTCACACAGACATTATCTATATAACAACCATGTGTGCTGCTCAGCCCAGCGATGAGCTTGTCCATATATACATATATAAGAGCGAAGTCAGCCCATCCTGTCTAACACCACGTAAACTCTTCAGAGCATGTATTTCCCCACTTTACCACATTTTTCTGATTACCATACCAATGTGCCAGTACATTTATAACCTCAGCCAACGAGAAACATCTTTAACTTTAAGTATTGTCCAAAGGTCCAAAGCTTATCATAACTTCATAACACACAAGATCAAATGCTTTGCTGAGGTCTTAAAACATGCATTTATAGGAAGGAGTTAGCTTTATAACATAATAAATAACAGAGAACTTTAACATAGCTCAATATCACTTAAAATCATATGTCAATCAAATAATCAAATCAATGGCACTTCCCGTAGACAATATCCACAAAAAAGTGGCTATTGATAATATCACAGAACACAATTACTCCAAGGAGGATAATAAGTATTATCTAGCACTTCAGCACACTTCAGCCAGAATGGTGGCTAGGCTAGGCTAGGTATTTGGTTTAATTTTTGTGTTTCGGATAAAAATCCTCAAAGCAGTAAAAACAAAATATATAACCGTACCTACATAAAATAAAACTTTCCTATTTTTGATTTACATAGTATCTTCATTACTTTAATTAAATGCCTAATTTTTATCAAAAGTAGGTCAACAATTTATCTTTAAAGTTATGTAAATTCCGATAACGAAACAAGAAACGAAAATTTGAATTTCGCGGGTAAAATTCCATTACATGACTTCGAGAGAAAGGAACAGCGAAATAGCAATTTGTGTTTGTCTCTTTCGCTCCATCTTTTCGCTCCGCTTTTAAACTCTCTTCTGCTAAAGTTCAACGTTTTACAAGTGCTAGGGGTATATTTACTATAAATGAAGTTGATTACACTCAAAAGTAGCAAGTTATTTCACACAAATTGAGAAATTAAACTTTTCCATGAATCTTCCGATACCAAAATACTCGCCTGCTTCATTTGACATAACGATATGAATCTGGGTTTCGAGTTTTTACTTTTTAATTTTTACAAAATACCGATTCTGGGCTTCAACTGTCAAAAATGTATAGAGAATTTTCTTCGTCATTCACTCTTTTTCTGACATATGGGTATGGGAAGAAATATGAAGTCCATGGAATTAGGCGGTACCGCCAAGTTCAGATTATGGGCTTCAAATGTCAAATAAAGCCCATATCCATATCCAGATTTTTTAGGCGGTAGACCCCCTGTGCAAGTTTCGATTTAAAACTGACACACAACTGATCATGCTGGTCCTGCCAAATTTGGTTTTAAATTTTCTACAGAATATATTTATTTTTTAAGCTAGAAACACATTACGCTGGCGCAGCGCAGCGCAGCGTCGACCCGGGTGTGCACACTTTACTAGCGTGGCGCAGCGTTTCCTGACGAAATTTTTGATCAGTGTCAATCGAGTCGTTGCCGAGCTAACATCTGCATTATGTTTTCTTCTAATTTTGAAAACAATTTCTGTTCTTACTTAAACATATTAAATCCAAAAAAAAATATGTTGATGATTACGATGATAATATGATGATGAATGAAGACGAGATGCAATTTATATCTATACTAATACTATAAATACACTTTGTTTGTTTGTAATAGATAAACCCAAAAAATACTGAACCGATTTTAGAAATATTTAGTGTAATTTATTTTCAAATCAAAATTATACATTATTTTTGTTATAAAATTAAAAAGTATAGTGTACTAAAAACACTTTAATACTGTTTTAACAGTATAATTAACAACCCTACATGATAATGAATTGGTGACTCTTCTAAAGAAAAAAAATATTTTTTAAATTGGCCCATTATTGACGGAGAAATCGGAGAACATAAGTAGTAAAAAGCAAAATTCAGAGCTCCGCTGCGCAGTCCGCTACCGAGCCATCTGACGATACAATGCTAGAAAGTGGTGGGGGGCCTGGCGCAATCGGAGCCGGGCGGAAACGCTGCGCTGCGCTGCGCTGCGCCAGGGAAATGTGTTTCTAGCCATACTAAATGTATGAAACCGATCGCGCTGCGCTGCGCTGCGCCGACCCGGGTGTGCACACTTTACTAGCGTGGCGCAGCGTTTCCTGACGAAATTTTTGATCAGTGTCAATCGAGTCGTTGCCGAGCTAACATCTGCATTATGTTTTCTTCTAATTTTGAAAACAATTTCTGTTCTTACTTAAACATATTAAATCCAAAAAAAAATATGTTGATGATTACGATGATAATATGATGATGAATGAAGACGAGATGCAATTTATATCTATACTAATACTATAAATACACTTTGTTTGTTTGTAATAGATAAACTCAAAAAATACTGAACCGATTTTAGAAATATTTAGTGTAATTTATTTTCAAATCAGAATTATACATTATTTTTGTTATAAAATTAAAAAGTATAGTGTACTAAAAACACTTTAATACTGTTTTAACAGTATAATTAACAACCCTACATGATAATGAATTGGTGACTCTTCTAAAGAAAAAAAATATTTTTTAAATTGGCCCATTATTGACGGAGAAATCGGAGAACATAAGTAGTAAAAAGCAAAATGCAGAGCTCCGCTGCGCAGTCCGCTACCGAGCCATCTGACGATACAATGCTAGAAAGTGGTGGGGGGCCTGGCGCAATCGGAGCCGGGCGGAAACGCTGCGCTACGTTGCGCTGCGCTGCGCCAGGGAAATGTGTTTCTGGCAGCCGGTGTCAACTTTGTATGGAAGCCTTGAGATACCTAAGTACAAGGGCTGAATTTTTGATGTTGCTATATAAAAAAAATACTCCAATTTATCAGTTATGGTAATACTGTTATACCACGTGACCGACTAGTACCTACCGTACCTACGTAGGTACCTACCCACCCACTTTGATCCTGAAAAAAGTTAAACCCAGCCCCTAATCCCTAATAATTTCATTTATTTGTAAGTAATTTACCACTAAAACGTTGAGTTTCAGTTCTATGTGTTACAAAAGTTTGTGATTCGCATCGTGAGACAGTGACTCTAACTAAACCTTTGTTTGCTGTACATCTTTTCGTGAGTTATTGACTCTTTGAGACTTTGACCCTATTTATTTGGTGCCTGTGATGTGACCTGCAATCCACGTTTCTACCATACCATGGCGGATGCAGAGCAAAGGAGGAAATGCTTCATCAAGTGCGGTTGCTCATTTGGCCAAGCAAGACTGCCAAGACAACGTCGAATTGTTTCGGTTTCTGAAACCATCAAAAAGAAACCTTGTTTGGTATGTATTAGAAGAGAGCCGGCCCGCTAATTCTGTTTAATAGATGTTATTTGGGTAAAAATTTAGTATAGGTACATACCTATCGGGTAATTCTTCCTGCAAAATTTCAGGTTTAGAACGCTTATAGTTTTCGAAAACATAATTCCTGAAGTTTCGACTTTTCCTATGTTCTTAGGTGATTTAATGAATTAACGACAATTTTAGTACTTTTTGTTGGATAGATCTACAATTCTACAACAATCTACTGAGAATAATAAAAGTTTTTTTTGTACCCCTACAGCTATTAGAGTCCCGCTATTTGCCTTTAATTTTACTACTTACAACAATACTGACAATACCCAGTCTACATCACCAGTAATCCCTCCCTACTACCTACTATTATAGTATAAGTTGTATAATTATATTTCTCAGATATCATTATGTTTTTCAGCTGTAAACATTGGGCGCACGCAACGCAAGACATATTCCCTGAAAGAGAGTACAGCTCTATTGCATTGCAAACAAAATTGCACAATGAACACAGAATGTTGTGCCAGAAACACTGCAAGGATGAGGATTTTACTGATCCATCTAAGAAAAATCTTCTCAGAACAGCTGTTCCCTCAGATGTAAGCTAAACAAATACCTATATTTATTAATTGCAAGTGAATAAAGTACATGTGAAAACATTTTAATTAAACCATCATTTTGTTTCAGACCAAAGCTGCATCGCTAATTTCAATGGAATCTCAACCTGGGCCTTCACATCTGGTTCCTTTATATGATCTAGCATGAGATATTGACTGTGAAGTCAGAGCATCTGGGTTCAATTTGTTAAAGGCATTTCATTTTCATATTTCAAATGCATAGTTAAATACAAACTGTATGGTTAAAAAGAGACATGTATAATTGAATTTGTTCATGTGTTTGTCACATTGCAACGCGTGAGTATATTTTTATAAATAATGTAGTAATATTTTGTATTAGAGGTACATAGTAAAACACTTGTTGTTAAACAGAAAACATTATGCATACAAAAATTAATAAAATTATGATGAAATATAGGCTAGAAACAAAAGTTTTATTTTTAATTCCCCGATAAATAGATTTCGTTTATGGCACATCCAGACTGGGTGAGTGGTCTCGACTCGAGAGGATGAACTCTCGCTCGAGGCTGCTCGCCTGGTTTGGATGTGCCTATCAAAAATCAAAACCAAAGTGAGTTGTATTGTAGGTGTTTCAAATTTCCCGCTTCAAAACAGTTTACCTTGGGCCGACTTAAGGTGGCAGCACTTCCAAACTAAAAATTGTTCCTATATTTTTTATATGAAGTTGACCTTCTTCTCCGCTAGGAGTAATTGTGTTCTGTGGTTTCTAGCCATACTAAATGTATGAAACCGATCGCGCTGCGCTGCGCCAGCGAAATGTGTTTCTAGCTTTAGATGACAACATTGGTTAGTGAAAACGGAAAGTAGACTGTGTGTCAGATAACTCTGCACGTGCCTGACGCGTTTTTGGCGCTAGTTAAAGTGATTTTTTTGTTCTAATGTTATAGAAAAGATTAGTATTCGATTTTTACCGCGCGCAGACTTATCTGACGAGCACTCTAATTCTAATATCAAAACAAATAAGTGAAAAGGCTGGTATTAGGTACGGCTCGGTACGGGGTACAGTTGCAGTCGGTAATAATTCCGAATCTTTCCCGTGGAATACTTACGAAATATTCCGAAGTATTACGAAACATTCGGAATATTTCGATCGTCGAAAAATACGGGAGTAGGTAACGATAAAAAGGCAGCAATCGGTAAAAAGCAGTAGAAAGCAGTTGACACTTATTTTGAAACACCTTCCTAGCTAGAAAAAAGTCAATCATAGTAAAAGTAAGTATGGATGGATAGATATCTTACTATCTAGGTTGGTACCTCTTAAATAAAATTTCTGTAGATGTTTTAAGTGTTGAAGAAAGTAGGTACCTCCCTACGTACGGTAGGTACGTATTATTTTAGCAAATTTTTAATGTTCTTGAATTGCTTGAAACGGATGAAAACATATTTTTAATCTATGATATTAAGGCAAGCCGATGAGAATCGGCTTGTACCTATGTACCCTTCGCTACGCCCCTGCTAGGTAGGTACAAACCTCGGCACCGAGAAGCCGTCTTCTATTAGAGTAGCAAGTGCCGAGGCTTATCATCACTTCACTATCACTAGGTAGGTAGGTACCTACATAGTATAAAATAAAGTCGCTCTATGCATCTGTCTGTCTGTTTCTAAGCTTTCTTCTTTTAAACCACGCAACGGATTTTGATGCAGCTTTCACTGTCATTTAGAGAATTTAATTCCAACGGTTTATAAATACATACAAAACATTCTAATTACTTACGTATTTATGTACTTTATAGAGAAAATTACATGTTTTTTGGTGAAGCCGTAAAAAATCGATTTTTCGAGCGCTTACCTACATTGCGAACGCTGAACCTTATGAGATGCATCAAAATAATTAACTAGGGAATTGTATATCATTAAAAGGCCAACAAAAAAGTCCGCAACAGCGTCATATGTCTATCTCCTAAGGTTGACTCACAGTAACCATTTTTATCTTTAAGTAATTTAAAAATATTTGTCGGAGCGTGGACGCAGTGCTGCCCTCATAGGCGGCGGGATCGATTACTTTAATTTAAATTATAACGACATCTATCGAGTTATTTTGGAACTGTCGACCTAAAATATTAGCGCTATCTATTTTGTTGCTTTGTAACTATTAGTTGAGTCAGTTTAAACGTTGCGGCAAGCACTTGGGTGAATTGGATACAGAGAGAGATGGCAGGACCTGACCAAATGAGTTGAATTTGTCGATACATTTTGGTGCAGGGGCAAGATAAAAACACTGCCGTCGATAAGCATAAAGGCCGCTAAATGACATTTGGCCATTTTTCACTTTTTAATGCCATAGTACTTATAAAAAAAACTCTATCGATCTGTCCAGGAACGGTTATTCTATCTTTCACCGTTTTCAAGATATCAAAAAAGAAAAAGCCGCTAAATACAAAAAAAATATACTTTGCATCGCATAAAGGTGGCTAAACACCACTACTAGATCAGAAGGCAGCTAAAGTACTTTAACGTTTGGATCGCTTGAACATTTTTACTATCAATGCTAAGCTAAAAAACAGTTATTAGTTTGCAAATAACTAAAAGGCAGCAAAGTTGGTTTAGTAGCTTTTTTAGCTTGGTTGCGTTGAAGTATAATACCTTACGTAGACTTAACTAAAAGTTATAGCTAGTTAGCTAAAAGTTAGCGGTTATAGGCTATTACTTAACTAAAAAGCAGTTAGAATCATTTAGCGGCCTTACAACGTTGTATTGTTACTACTTTTGCAATAAAAATACTATTAAAGAAAGCCATGTTAGTCCGTACGCAAATTAAAATAAATATTTTTTTATACGTCTTGCATAACAAAAAAGGCGTTAAATAGCAATGCATCGCTAAAAAGCGGCAAACTACACAAGCCCCTCTCACCCCTAAAAGGGATTATTCCAGCTTGTGGTGGGCGCGCCTGGGCACGGCAGGCGAGCGGGCGAGGTGGCAGTTTAGTACGAGCGAACCAAAATATCAACGAGGCAGGACGGCGCGCGGCGTCGTGGTTCGCACCAAAAACTCATCAAAGAAATATTGTTTAAAAAAAAAGTAATGACCTACGCTACGACTATGCATTAAAACCATAGACAGATTAAAACGCATACCTAAGTATATATATTTTAATTTTGTTTCAAACGCCTGAAAATGTCTTGCATTAAAACACATATATATTTTTAATTTTTGTTTTAAACGCCAGAAAATGTCTTGACAATATTGAGAACTTTATTTTGACACATGTATCCGTGTCAAGCCAAGTTCAAGCTAACAGAACTGGCGAGCAGCACCGTGTGTAACATAATTTTACACGAACCATTTGGTTGGAGCCTTTGCATAACTCTAAAACAATAGTTTTTGATAATATATAAACATGTCAAATTTGGCTCATATATTAAGACTTACGAGATACATATCTGCTCTAAATTCCATAGTCACATCTCAAACGGTTATTTAGATATAAACGTCCAAATATCATCATTTTTATTACTACACGCTACCGTGTTAAGATATATTAATGTATCAAAACAAAGTTCTCAATATTGCCAGGACATTTTCTGCCGTATGAAACAAAAAAAAAGATTTTTTTAATGTGTACCTTATACTTACTTACTTCGCTGTTTTTTTTATCCTATTTTGTGACAGGTTGGACCAGTTGGGCCCGTCAAGCTCTTTCAGATCTTTGGCGACTTCATCTTTCCAGCGATACTTCGGGTGACCCACCGGGCGAAGACGTCCAGTTGGTTGCCCGAGATATGCTCTTTTTAATAAAAAAAATAAATAAAAAAATAAAATTCATTTATTTCAGACCATTAGTCCATATTCATAACTCATACAACAATACAATTAATAAAATTCAAATTATTACATTATATTAAATTAAATAAACATTACATTTTAAAATCACAAAATAAATATAATAAAATTAGAATTAGATTATGTTAGTAACAATAGACTTAGCAACTATGTTAGTAGGTAATTAAAACTCTAAGCTAAAACAGAATGCACAATATCAACACCCCGGAGATTCACTGGCTCACATTTAGAACATGCAAGTCAGTGAACCTCCGAAAGGCAGCTGCATCCATTCTACAAGCTATCATCTTCAGCATCGTGTTGCTGCTTCCTCTAACCCTGCCCACTAGTGTCGATGCCTTCTTGCGCATAATGGCATAGAAGTCATCGACATGCGCATCCGCGAACATACCTGACGCGCTACAAAAACGAGGAAGCCGCAACAAGGTCCTGAAGGTATTGTTATATTGGACTCGTAGGGCAGTTTTTGCAGCGCGATCCTGACCCATCCTTTCAACGTGACCAAGCCAACAAAGTCGGGGAGCTTTTATTTCTTGATGGTGTTTGGTTCAGCCACCAGCTCTTCTATCTTCAGGTTGTGTCTTTGCCTCCACTCCCCGTCCTCTCCTCTTGTTGGTCCCAGAATCCTTCGTAGAATCTTTCGCTCTGCTACTAAGAGCTTATTCTCTTCCTTTAACGTAAGTGTCCATGTTTCACACCCGTGATGACGGTTTTGTAGACCTGTATTTTAGTGTTTCGGTATGTCAATTTGGACACCAATATCTTGTGGAGAGCTGCAGAGCATCTTAGTGCGTTGATTGTGCGGATATCAATTTCATTTTCCCTTTGATTAGTGTATGTAATAGTGCACCCAAGATATTTAAAATTTTCCACACCTTTGTAGGTGGTGCCATTCACATGAAGGTCTTCTCGCTTGGATTTGCGGTCTTTGTATCTCTTCATGTGAAGGTATTCAGACTTCTTTCGATTGATTCTGAGACCTACTTGCTAGTAACTTTTAATGCCTGTCATTGCTTTTATTTTTAGATAACAATATTTTTTGATGCGAACACAAACGGTCTTTTTAATAATCTAATGTCTAATGAATTTTAGTGGTGGTGGAGGTGGTTATTTTTTTAACGGTCTTCAGTGGTTAGTGCATACGCACGGACAGTGAAAGGTTGAGGGTTCGAGTCCCATCGGAGCTAGTTGTGAGACGGGTCGTTCTTTTTTAAAATACTTACTTAATTTTTCAATAATACATTTTCTTTCAAGTTTGACTTAGTTATAGAACTCGCAGTATGTATTGTTCTGTTACATACTAATTACAATGAACGTAGATGTTACAGCTGAAGATGGGTGTGAACATAAAATTAAGATTAGCCGGCTAAACTTAAGTTTATGTTTGACGAGTGGCTAATGTTCGATAAAATGTTTATTTGCGTCAAGTTATTTCATCATTAGCCGGCTAAACTGCACATTAGCTGAAGCGAAACGGTTAAAAATGTATTTGATAGATAAACGTTTATTCCATTTAAAGTTAGGTCTGTGAAATTTAAAAAAAAATACTTTGTTGTCGCTTCGCCGGCCGCTGCTGCCATGGCACGCTCGCTCGGCTTGAGCGGCGTTTTGGTCACTGTTCCAACCTAACCTATCGGAATTTCCTACCTAATAACTGAAATTTCAGTTTCAGGAATATTCTGTGACTTGCTATAAAAAGTGAGTTTTTGGTGAAATAATTGTTAATGTTAGTTTTTAAAAAGAATTATTTGGTACTTATTTAATTTGTTTGAAATAGGTTATCATTTTTATTTTTTAATGTCTCGTGCCTGATGTATGGGATAGTATTGTGGCAATAAATTGCTTGTCATTGCAAAAACTTTGTTTTATTTTTGAAGTAAACAAAATGATTTTGCAGGATTCATAAAAAACTAATGCGGATAATTCTAGTCTAAAACTCAGTTTTATGAAAAGGTTTGATAATTAACTGCTTTTAAGATATGCACAGTTGTATTAAAAGTTGTTAAAAAATAATGGAAGTGAAGTTAAGCGATACATACTTGGCTAAAAGGCGGCTTAGTGTAGTAAGCCGCTTTATTGTTATGGTTCAGCTGCTAAAAACTGCTTTGTAGCTATGTAAATGTTGACAACTTCCTGTCTCAAAAAATACTTTTGGCAGTTATCGATAAATCCATAACTATAAAGCAGTTATGAACCTTTAGCCGCCATTAAGTTCTGCACACTTGTAACGATCTTTAAAATTTTACAAGGTTAGGAAGGAAAATATGTATTTAGTTACATGAACATTAATATTTAACAAAATCAACCAATTTCATGGGAAAGTGGAAAAAAAATCCTTTTTTTTGGTATACTCAACATGACTAAATGTTTATAAAAAATGAGAAGCATCGGGTTAAAAATTTTGCAGCTTTATTCGGCTCTAGCTCAAAACTTGGTTTTGTCATTTAGCGACCTTTAAGATTATAGACGGCAGAACAGTGATATAGGGACCCACGAAGGGGTTGGACGTGTGGCGGAAGTGGGGCCCGCAAGGGCCACTTTTCTGTATCGAATTTGCCGCGTTTAACGATTCATCCATCTACATCACTTGAATCGTTGTGTTATTTGTGCCATATTGATTGTGATTGAAGAATAAGACGTTTGCTATCAGACTATTATTTTGAGGATCCCTCGTCACAACCATCCTGACAACGAGACCAGACCAAGCACCCCGACTCCAGTGACGTCATCAGAAGTGCGATGCAACCCGTGCCACAGATGAAAAGTGGACTGAAAACGAAATACCCGTATTTCTGTTATTCGACATTCTGTTACTGAACGGGTGATGAAAAAAAGGCGTCCTGCCCTGCCGTTTCACTAGCGGCATTTCATTTGCAAGAAGAGAATTGTGAAAATCATCTTTTCCTGGTGATGAGCGGTACCTACGCTGAAAGGAAGTTCATCGGCAAGACTGGACAAGTCTGGACCTGGACCAGATTTCATGTGCTGGCGTAACCTGGCTGGAGCATAAGGATTTGTTCATCGATAGGTTTGTCTGTATCTAGACAAACGGAGGTAGGTACTCTCATATTTTTCTTATTTTGTGAAGCCGAATGAAAGTAAATCTTATTTCTTTGTGAGTAATTCGTTGTAATAATAGTTCCTAACGGAACCAAAAATGTTTTATGATTTTACTGTCAACTACCTACATCAAAATTCAGCGGCAAACATTTTCTAATTTTACTAACGTACAGAGTGTTTAGTAAATTCGCATACTATTGCGTTTGAGAAAAATGTTGACAGATAGATTGTACTTTGTTGTAAAGAAATAAGATCTAGATAGTAACATTTGCACATTGACAATTTTATACTCGGGGTACAGATAACATCTTATAAATTCCTTGCATACGAGTTATCCGTTTGAACGGCCGGGCGCGCACCCCGGAGCCTCTTACGCGGCCATGTCATTTGACACCTTAAAGGCGCGCCGGGTTTTGTTTACATTGTTTACAGAAACGTTATTTAGGACTCGTCCTCGGCGGGCATGTAGTTTAAGTGGTGTTTTTTTATTCAAGCGGATGCTTTAAACTAAACATCTGTTATGTTAGAGTATTGTTTGGGTTTATAGTTTCGTGTAATAAATAATCACCACACACACACACACACAGTAGGACACAAAGTGTTTTTTTTTCGTCATTAAATTACCTATAATTCCAAATTTAAAGGTATGACCTATTTCAAATTACAGTGAAATGCAAGCGCTGCATGGTGGTGCTATGCGGGTGCTGCATATGGTGAGCCGTTCGTCGGCGCGACATCGGCGTCGATCCGCGCAGTGGTGCAATGGTGCGATTCTGCGGCGATGGCAGTGCGGCGCGGCGGCGCGGAGGCGTAGTGGCGCAACGCAACAGACAAGTAGCCGGCACTGGTGGCGATAGTGTAGAGAGAGATCTACTGGCATCGCATATCATATGACCGCAATTTGGTGAGCAGTTTTCATTATGTCATTATTTGTGCAAACAGCACCGAAATGCACTTTTCCGTTCAATGAACATTCTTTTGTAAAGCTTTTGGTACTTTACTAGTACAAACCTAGTATTACAATGATTGTTAATGTGGGATTTGATTTAAATTGGATTAGTAACGATAAGAGTTCGTATTAGATTGACAGATGGGAACATAATTGTGATTTGGTTCAGAGGACTAAATGTTTAGTTGGTGTTTTACCACATTATTAGTAAAGAAGTGCTGAAGATGTGTTGGTTTTATTGCGTGGCTGAATGAGTCAGCACGTAGTTGTGGTAGCATGATGGTAAAGAGGGTATAGCGGAAGCACTGTAGTATGTACAAAGAAAGATTATGTTTTGTTGTTGTTCCAAGCTGTCAGTCTATAACGCGTTGTGACTATGTTCAGTAATAAAGAAGTAGTTGAGAGATTTATTTTTCAAAAAGGCTTTAAGTAATAACATTATTTACAAGCAGCTATCAGCTCCTACGTGACAGATTTATTTGAGTATTGAGCTTTGTTGGACTGATACCAAAAGCACTGAGTTTTGTGATCGCTGGTTATGTTGTGGAGTGCTAGTAAAGCACAAAATTTTGCGATCACTGGATAAGTCATTGAAAGTTACTATAGACTGTAGAGTTCGGACAGATACGTTATGGTGAATTTAGTACAAACTCCGCCAAGATAAAGTGGAAATGGATTTTCATGAGTAAACTTATGAAGAGAATTAATTTGTGTAAAATGATATTTTTAACGTTTGCCCTAAAATAGTTTTGAAGTTGTTAAAACTAAGTTTTTAAAGATTAACGAATAGCTCAGAAAGGTGCCTCAAAGTGATGTATCCTCAGAATCTGGCGTCTCATGGGAGACTATGTCATTATGAGATGACCATGTATGTTGAGCATACCGATTCCAATGTGGGAATCCGTCTCATAGGAGACTATGTCATTACGATGACCACGTTCATTGAGTGTACCGATTCCAATGTGGGGATCCGTCTCATGGGAGACTATGTCATTATGATATGACCATGTATGTTGAGCATACCGATTCCAATGTGGGAATCCGTCTCATGGGAGACTATGTCATTACGATGACCATGTACATTGAGTGTACCGATTCCAATGTGGGGATCCGTCTCATGGGAGACTATGTCATTATGAGATGACCATGTATGTTGAGCATACCGATTCCAATGTGGGAATCCGTCTCATGGGAGACTATGTCATTACGATGACCATGTACATTGAGTGTACCGATTCCATGTGGGAATCCTTGCCACCTAATGTGTAGCTACTGTTAGTGATGTGTGTTGTTTATATGACTTTGATTATAATATTGTGATTACTGTAACTTACTATGAGGCATACTTTCTTCCTTATCTATAGTGTAGCTACTAACCTTTTAATCAGGTTTAGCCGAGCGAGAGATAGCTCCATTGAAGTAATTTTGTTCCAGATACATATGAGGACATGTGACACGTCAGAATGGCCGTGTCGGAGCGTAGACGCAGTGCTGCCCTCATAGGCGGCGGGATCGATTACTTTAATTTAAATTATAACGACATCTATCGAGTTATTTTGGAACTGTCGACCTAAATGCCGCTAGAGGGCGCTAACTAGTAAACACCAGCTCCGTATTTGTGCGTTTCGAAAAATAGTAAATCTTATAAAACTCGAGAAAAAACAATATAAATAAAGTGTATAGAACCTAAATAGTGTGTGGCAGTGCTTGCAAAACTATTCGTTCAAGAAAAGTGGCAAAAATTTCAAATGTAAATAGTGAACAAATTATAAACAATATCTTTATTATAAAAATTAAAAATACGTGCAAAATTGTGTTAAGCACAGTGTTTCGTACTTTTCCCTGTTTTAACTTAATTTGTGATAGTGAACAGTGTTTATCTTTTAAAAGAGTATAACGTCAAATAAATATGATATCTACATTTGAACTTTGAACCCGCTCGCTCCAGCTATTGTAAATCACCGCCGCCATCTAGTGAGGAGTAGGCAGCCAATTCGAAGCACAGAAAAATACTAGGCCTTAGAAACTAGTGACATCTTACAGAATATTCAAGTATTATCAATGATATAGTAGTGCCATCTTGTGAAATTCTTTCGAACCAGCCTATGACATCTTGCAAAGTGCTTAACCAGATCATTAATTTCGTCACCATAATTATTGCCACCGTGGTAGATCGGGTTACCGAGCAGCCTTGAGCCGAACTTGTCACTGGTCCCGAGTTCAAACCCCAAGCGCCACCAATACATTTTTGATATTTATAAACGTGTAGGTATATTATAACGAGATGTCGACCAAGTCAAGTAAAACATCGAGTAACACCGGCACCGGCTACAGATCACCGACTTTAGTATGCTGCAACAAATGTAAACTTAAAGTTGACCAACGTGGTACTATACAATGTTCACAATGCAAAAAAATGTACGAATTTGACTGCATAGGACTATCCGAAAAGCTTTATCGTTTAATGGAATCTGCGACTAAAAATAAATGGAAGTGTAAAAATTGTGATCACAAACGCAAAGACAGTCCCTTGTAACCCCCCCCATTATATCCTTACTATCTGCTTAACCTAAATAATAGATGACCTAAATATACTAACAAACCATTCTAGTATTTACTCTAAGCTAATACTGAACCTCTGTCAAGAATTCTATTAGTTACTAAAATACCTAGCTAGCTTGAACGCTGTAATACCTAACTGTTGTCCGATTAATATATAGATAACTACTATGGATGCTCCGAATCAACTCTGAAGTGGCCTGTGATGTCGTAATGGAGAACCCTGGTTGTAAAGCGTAGACCCATGATCTTTTAAATGAAGCGACAGAGACTAACCTTACTACTAACTAACTCATACTTTGAACTGCCTATATGCCTACATCAACTTAACAGCTGTTCATATTACATGGCCGTTGCTTCTAATTTTCTAACCTCATTTATAGCGACCAAGACACTCAAAATAAGTTAATACTCTTGTATAAATCTAACATTAGTTTACCCCTACATTGCTTGGACATTTAACAGTTAGGTCCTAACCGATTCCTAGGTCCAATATACCTACTTTGAAAACCTGGTGCGTTATTTTGCTGAGTCCACCATGCTAATTTTCTGGTTACTGACCCAAGGTTAACTGTCCATTAAAACTGGTGGAATTTAATAATTTAGGTTACAATGGAACTGAAACTAGTCACAGTATCCGGATTTGCTTGCAAGGACTAAGGTGAAATTGGCATGTGTGGTTGAAATGAAATTTGATATACCTATATGAAGATGGAGACACCATTGCTATAATAGTACCTATTAGCTTTAACATATGGCTTTGCTTGCAAATTAGAAATGAAAATTTGTTATATCTATTGGAAGATGGAAACACTATATCTATAATAGTACCTACTAGCTACAGCATTTGGCTTTGCTGGCAAAGTCAGAGATGGAAATTGGTATAATAATTAGGGTGAAGAGAGTCTATTGATCTTAATCACCATCTTGGCCTAATACAAATGCTCCAGCAATATTATTTAACCGGTAAAGTTATGGGCACCACCCCGCCCATAACGATGGAACTCGTCGCCTGACTGGGACATTCCTCTCCCGGCGCTGCTTTATTTAATTTTTATATAAGAAACAAACTTCAACATATAAAGTCAAGCTGTCATGTTCGTCAATTCTTTCTGTATATATAAATAAAAGAGGACCAAGCTAAATGCTTCAAAGCGACTTGTTAGTCTACATGAAGAGATCTTTCTCCTTCATGGCAGCAGCAGTTAAAGTTAACGTTAATTGATATACCCTTTTCCTTTTGTTGAATAATCCTTATTGGGATAAATCCAACAGGTTGAGTGCTTAAATTAGGAGCACTAACAAGTCTGACTCCTGAGAAGAGAGAACTCAAATCTAATTCATAGTAAGTACATATAAATATAGACTCTCCTAACCTTTTCTATGACCAAGTTTCCCCGTAGAACTAAATTCCCTATTTATGTCTATGTGTCTGACTCGGATCTTATTGAACTCTTGCAACTTGTTGGTTAAAATTTGTCTCTAAAGAATCTCACTCATGAAAATATATCCTTAATCTCACCATTGGACTGGTCTTGGAAATAACTTAAGAATCCAACCAAATTGGACAGAAGCTTTCGCCTCACCCCGATAGCTTTACATAATTTATGGCTAAAATAGAACCATGTTCCAACTCAATAGGTTAGTATCTGGAAAAACCTTGAATCCACATCAGCTTCCATAAGACACTGGTCAACATTACACCGAGTTCCTTCGAGTTTAAACATCTTCTCCCGCCACCGAACAAAATCCTTTTCATACATTAATATAGCAGTAGTCTGATCCAGAGAACTCTTCCGCAACCAGCTCAATTTATAGATTATTATAGGTGCCTTTTGCATCATAGGAATATATTACCTTTTGTCAAGCCAAATATATAGGTAAATTCAGATTCTCCACTTATGTTTGATAGATTATTTCAACCTTCATATCTTTGCAATGCGTGAACCTATAAAGATTACTCTAATCAAGCTCTTTG
Organism: Crambus lathoniellus; assembly: GCA_949710035.1. Classification (NCBI taxonomy): domain Eukaryota; kingdom Metazoa; phylum Arthropoda; class Insecta; order Lepidoptera; family Crambidae; genus Crambus; species Crambus lathoniellus. Next base: position 23,719,202 of record OX453316.1, on the reverse strand, counting down.
GACTGTTCCACTAGCACTGTTACTTCACAAATCATTTCCCAAATACTGAAAGCACTAGTTTACCTAATCTCTCTTCTTAAGATGTAACATTATTTTGTTTGATAAAAGACAGCCATTTTGCTGGAAACTGTCAATCGGACTTTTCCCCACTATCTATAATCATTCTGTCAAATTGCCCGGGTTTGTTCGTCTGTCACAAGAATCTATGGCTAGGGATGTCAACAAAATTCGGATTTGATCGTAGATATATTTGTGATAACACATAATGCTACTTATAGACCTACAGCGACCTTACTCTTTCTACCTACTCTGTATACCAGACTCCCCTCGTAGCCTTGCGCCAGCAGACCTCCCCCTTTCTGCCAGAACAAAGGTCTTCGAGTTACCTAGCTCGTGATTCTAAGTAGGTACCTACCTGCCTACTTTCCGACTAAATGCGACTTTCCTAACAAACACAAACCTGGCGCCTGTATCGCCAGTTCTGACGCCCCAATTCTGTCAAGTTTGGGTGAGTGGGCCCCCTAAAATCCTATCGCTCATGCCGTGGTCCATCTGCTTGGGAAGGGAACAGATAGACACCCTACAGGTAGGTATGGTTCAATCAGGCCGCAACTGCCTCCAAATCTGGGGCATACGCCCCGCGCCATCAGACGTGTTAACTGAAAAACTGTCAATGAAAACAGCCCGCCTGATCAAACCATGTGGAAATTACTAAGCGTTATCCATTGAACGCTCATCTGACACTCCACAATGCCAGACTTTCTTTACCTAGCGACCTCCCGTGAGCCTTGCCTGGAGCCCGGAGACATAAACATGTACTCCTGAAGAAACAAACTCTATGCTTCCAACCCTCTCTGACTCAAATTAAGCCCATTTTCTAGGATTTTACTTGGGAATAATTTACTTTAATTGAAATGCTTTCTGTAAACAAACTAGACCTTTTAATTTCGGATCCAATTTACCAGTCAGAATTCCAAAATTAAAACGTTTAAAAGATCGCGAACCCAAAAACGCCCTATAGTGGCAAGGACTCACTGTACACTTGCTTGAAGACTACTTCTCGCTTGATTTAAAATAACACTTCTTCAAAAAGGGCTTCCTCTTCCATACGTGTTGCCTCGAAGTCTATCCCGGAGAAATAAGAACGGGCGTCGCGTCGTTTTTGCTTATATAGACCTACCCAAAACGCGCCAAAAAGTGGCGTCCCACATCCCTACTCTATCGTCATAGCGCCCTCTAGCGTTTAACGCCAGCCCATTTCAAACATCCCGAACGCCCCGCCTGGCCTTCGTTCAGAAACCTTTGATAGTTACAAAACTTCTAATATTAAGTTATAAAATTTACTAAACTATTCAAAATACCACCTTCTCACATAATATAAACACATTATTTTGTATGATTCCTTTTTTTATTTACGAACGAAAACTATTATCAAAATGGTAATTGTTCGAACATAATTTCCGAACGAATCATCTCTAGCCAATATACATTTCCCATATTTGAAACTTTGAACCTTATCTAAGATAGAAACCAATATTCTGTACTTTTGATTATTTAACCCATATTTTTATTTAAGTTTTACATAATGTTAATTTAACATTCTGTGAGTAAAAACTTCTCGCTATATTTATGTGATGTCATTTGACTTGTCTTAGTTCTCAACTCTGCCGCTAGGAGCATCTTTGTTTACTTGTCATAACCTATTTCAGTATTTTGCTAACATTGTATAAAATAAATATTTAGCTCCAAACATTATAATTAGACTGATGTGATGTAATTAAACCAGAGTTCACATGTGTAACCAATAAATATGCCGAACACACATTGTGCCACCAACACGTAGCCCTTATTGAAAACATGCCTACAAACTCTGTTGCCTACAAACCTGTCAGTTTACAAATATGTCTAAAATAACATGATGATGATGATGATGAAGGTTTATACAATCTGCACAGCTATTGTTTCAAGGTGAGATCCACTATAATCTCTAAATTGCTACCTCCAAGGTCAGATATAAATAAACACTATTGTTTTTATTTACTTTTAAACCTCTTTTTTTTTTCAGAAATCAATCCGTGCACATTTGAGAACAATTATTTAAGACTCAAGACTTCAAGAATGAATGTATACCCACTGAAGATATAATGCATTTCGCAAATAAAGCTAATTTTTGTTTTCTAAACCAATTTGTATCGAGCTTTCACCTCCAAAACATCAACCAATACTTTCCAAGAACCCAAGGTTAGCATTATCATTCTATTTTATACAAAAGCCAATAAATATTTGAAATATAATAACAAGTGCAATTCTGTACCGTTACACCCTCTCATAACTATGTGACTAATATTATAACGCGGAAGAATTTAAAATCACAGAAACCTATGAATATTAACATTGAGGGGACACCACAAACAACCCCGCCGTCTACGTATATGGATAAAAACCCCCACCTTGACTCACACATACTAACCCCACAGAACTTGTCATTTGAATTGCCTAAAACGCCAGACCAGCTGTCCCGCAGTTTAGATTTTATAGTATCTGACTTAACGTCTGTTCAAGAGCTGCAAGATACTATAAATAATTTAACAACACAACTGGCCAGTCTACAAAACGAATTTGACAACACGGTATTGGAAAAGAATGAACTTTTTAAGAAAAATAATAAATTAGAAGAAGAGAACAACATTTTGAAAACACTTTTACAATCCCCATTATCTGAAAAACACCACATTCGAAGCTGTAGGAAAAAGGCTTCTTCTCAACCAAATCCTGGGTCACCGTCTATATTTGCTACACCTAAATCTTCTCTAAATAGCCTCTCTAAAGAGCATAGTAATTTGAATAAAAACTGTATGATATCAGATTTACAACAAAAAATCACAGAGTGGGAGATGAATTTAAGAAACTTAGAGTCCGAAATTGTACAATTGATAACTAAAATTTGTACTCTAAAACAAAAATCCGTAACTTCGTCCTGTATAGACCCTAAAATGTTGAATCGCAATCCCACTGACATTGAAGAAAATGATATAATCCTGACATGTGAAACAAATCAAAATGACATTCAACTTATTAAAAACGCTAAGAAGATATTAATCCTTGGGACTCAGCAATGCGTTGACTTATCTGCTACACTACTACGCTCAAGAACTAATAAATTTTAGTTATCAATTGTACAAATCCAAGATCCTTGAGAAGCTAATTAAAGCGAGACTGATCGCTCATATTAGTAAAAACGGAATTCTTCATAAAAATCAATTTGGTTACCGGAATACGGTTGGCACACAGGACGCAATAATCACTTTGCTAAATGACGTCACTGACAAAATTAATGCAAATTTGAGGGTAGCCACGGTTTTCCTCGACTTGAGCTCAGCATTTGATACAATTAATCATAAACTGCTCTTAGAGAAGCTGGAGTTCTATGGTGTTCGAGGGAAAGCACTGAAGCTTTTCCAATCATATTTACGAAATAGAAAATTTTTTGTAGAAATTAAAACTATAGATGAAAATATGTGTGAAATTGTAACCAGGTCCAAACTAACTGATTGTGAAGTAGGCGTCCCACAAGGCTCCATATTGGGACCTATACTATTTATAATATTTATAAATGACTTGATTGGTTATATATCAAATGCTCATAATTCAGTCAAATTAATCCTATTCGCAGATGACACCAATGCAGTAATTTCTGATAAAAGTATTATTGATTTAGAAACAACAGTAACTCAAACATTACTATCAATGAAAAATTGGTTCACTGTTAATGGTTTATCGATCAACAGCCTAAAAACTAATATCATGTTGTTCAAAACTCACTCCAGGGATAATAGTAACTTAAACATTAATCTTAACGGTGACTTGCTACATACAGTAAGCTCAACAAAATTTTTGGGCGTCAAGTTTGATGACCAACTGAAGTGGAAGGAAGAACTAGAAGACATTGAGAGTAAAATCAGTTCAGCCTGCTATGTCCTTCGAAGTCTTAGAGATGAAGCAGATATAAAGCATTTAAAACTTGTATACTACGCCCTTGTGGAATCAAGGCTACGTTATAGCATTTTTTGCTGGGGTAGAAGCTATGACTACAATATTAATAAGGCTTTCATTCTACAAAAAAGGGCAATCAGGACAATGGTACGCATACCCCAACAAGAGTCTTGTCGAGAGCACTTTCAGAAACTGGAAATATTGACTGTTCCTAGTCTATATATTCTTGTGATATTATCTCATTTTGCTAAAACTATAACAGAACACGAGACTACAACGGAAATGAATATAAGAGTTGCTACAAGAAGACAAGGTTTTACACAAAAAAATCTTCCTAGAATAGATATAGTCAAGCATTGTCCTAATTACCAGTCAGTACTTTTATTTAATAAACTGCCAAGTGAGCTAAAAAGTGCAGTGTACGATTCAAATTTCAACGATACATTGAAAACATACTTGTTGAAGAAATGCTTCTATTCCATTAATGATTTTTAAATAGCAATAATGCATTGACTGGTTTTACCTAAAATATTATTATGGAATTGAATTTTTAAATAATTTGTTAATTAATATTGTAAATTATGACATTATTGTTAAGAATTTATTAATTTTGATTATCACTAATTATTACTTTTTTGTATTTTTTTTAATGTAATTTAATTATAATTGGGAAAGTGTAATTAATCAAATGTATTTACCATAAGTGTTATAATTTTCGACACAATGAACATTGTTAAGAAATAAATAAATCTAATCTAATCTAATCTACAGCTTATGAAAAATATTCGATCGAAGCCGAAACCAAACCATACGCACCTAGCGCTGAAGTACTTAAAAATTATGACAAGCTTTCTTTAAGTGATAAGGATAAATTAGTTCTATGCATTGGTGAAAACGACTACGATCTCAATATACTGACCTCGCAATTAAGAGCACTATTTAAAACATTTATTAATAATGACATTATTGTATTAAAAGTTTTTAGAAATGCTTATATAAATGTTATTTATTTAAACAAGGCTATCAAAGACATATGTATGGAATTTAAAAATTGTTATTTTGTTGACTGTAATTATAATAATTTATTTGAATTATCTAAATCTATTAACCACACTATTGACAGTATTGACTATCGTAACAAATATTTAAATATTAAGGAGTTAAAAAAAATTATAAAGTTTAACAATCTCAAAACAAAGCAGGTTAAAAAGTGTGTTCATTATAAAAAAGGCACAATACCATTTTATTTTACACGGAAACAAAGTTTAGCTGTGGATGATGTAATGAGCAAAAAACCAAGGAACTCCTACAACATAAATAATTACCAAAACAGTTATAAAAAAGGTACAATTCCGTACTACTTTGCACCGAGTTGTACTAAAGATACGATTATTTCCACAAATACGCCTGAGGCACCAAAAAATCATTCAAAGGCAACTCGATTTTTTCGAGACTAAAATTAAAGATTTTAATGTACTCCACCAGAATATAGCTAGTATTCTTTCGAAACAAACTTTACTTGACATTACGTTACAGGAACTACGTTCGGTAGGAAAAGATACGGATGTAATATGTTTAACAGAAACCTTCCTACAATCTGGTTACAGTAGCTACTTAAAAGTAAATGGATTCAAACTGGCCGCTAGTTTTTGTAGAAACACAAAACGAGGTGGATCTTGCATATTAATAAAAAAGGAGCTAAACCACAAAGAACTAAACTTCATAAATAATTACGCTATTACTAAATCTTTCGAGGTATGCGGCATTGAAGTTGAAGTTACAGGTTCAAAACTTATTATAATTTGTGTTTATAGAACCCCTACATCTGACCCAATAATATTCTTAGATAAATTGAACTCGATGTTACATGAAATATCAAAAAAGTACAAATCGCAGACAAAAATTGTTATAGCTGGTGATATCAATATAAATACCTTGAAGGCAGGAAGAATAACGGAACATTTAAGCGATCTATGTAACAATTATAATCTGAAAATTCACATTAACGAGCCAACACGCAAACAGTCCTGCATTGACCATATCTTTAGCAATATTAAAGATGCTACAGGGACTGTGTTGCCTTTATTTCTGTCAGACCATGAGACTGCCCAATTGCTGACGTTCAAACTGAAGCGAAAATTGATTTACAATGGACCATTCTATATGTACCGCAAGGATTACTCTTTGGAGAACATAACAAGATTTAAACAATATCTGAATGCACTTTCTTGGTCAGAAGTCTACGAAGAAAATGACTTTGATATTGCTTTTGACAAATTTCATAATATGTTTTGTTTACTATATAATTTGTGCTTCCCAAATAATAAGATCTACATAAACAATACAAATAAAATCAATCGTATGTGGATAAGTAAGGGGTTAAGGAAAAGTGCTAAAACAAAAAGATTACTTCGATATCACTACTATAAAAATAAAACATTAGTGAATAAGCAAAAATACTTAACCTACTCAGAGTTATTTAAAAAATGTATTTATAAGGCAAAAAAATATTGCAATAAAAAGTATATAAATTCTAATTCTAACAAATGTAAAGAGACATGGACTGTTATTAATAATGAATTTCATAATAAAAAATTAAATGATAATATATCGACTATAAAAATTGATGACAAACAAATAACAAATGCGAATGACATAGCTGATGCTCTTAATAATAATTTTATAAATCTATCTGACACATGCATATTAAACAAATCGTGTAAAAGTTTTAGAAACAAAATTCCCAACTCTATGTTTATTAGTCCCTTTTCGGAAAATGAAGTGAGAATGGACGTTATGTCATTAAAAAACACAAATTCAGAAGGTTATGATGGTATCAACACTAAAGTCCTAAAAGCATGCATTGGTGATATTATCCACATATTGACACATTTAATTAATATGTCATTTTCATCTGGGGTTTTCCCGAGTGCGCTAAAAATATCTGTCGTAAGACCTCTTTACAAAAAAGGTGATAAAGAAATCATAGATAATTATCGACGTATCACTCTCATATCGATCTTCTCAAAAATCTTTGAAAAGTGTTTGTACAAGAGGCTAATCGAATTTAGTAACAAATATAGCTTAATATGCAATGAACAATTTGGATTTCAAAAAAATAAATCCACTGTACTAGCTCTCTATGATCTCCTCAAAATAATTTTGACAAATATAAATAAAACTAAGCTAACGACCGGGTTGTTCTTTGATTTGAGTAAAGCATTTGACTTTGTTTCCCACGATTTATTGTTACATAAACTGGAACAGATGGGCATTAGAGGCATTGCACTCCAGTGGCTTTCGTCATATTTAAAAAACCGGAAGCAATGTGTCTCTACAAATAGAATAGAAAATAAAGAAAAAAATACTTACTTATCATCTTATCAAGAACAAAAATGCGGTATCCCACAGGGCAGTATTTTAGGCCCCTTATTATTTATTTTTTATATTAATGACATAATTGACGCAACAGATCATAAATGCATACTATACGCTGATGACATTTCGATAATTGTAACCACTGATAAAAATAATGATAATTCAATAATAAATCATGAAATGGACATAAATAATACTGTTGACAAAATAATAAAATGGCTGGAAGAAAATAATCTGACAATTAATCTAAATAAATCTTTATACATTCAATTTAACCATTCAAAACATTATAAATATAACTTTAAATTAAATATACTTAAGTTAAAAGAAGAAACATGTACAAAGTTTCTTGGTGTTACCATTGACAGAGATTTGAATTGGAAATCTCATATTGACAACGTATGTGGAAAAATAAATAAATTCTCATATGCACTGCTGCAAGTTAAAAAAGTCACAGACAAGAATACAGCCGTTCTTTCGTATCACGCTTACGTCGAATCAATACTGCGCTATGGTCTGGTGATGTGGGGAAATGCTACAGACTGGAACAGGGCATTTATAGCCCAAAAAAAGTGCATCAGAGCGATATGTGGAATCCCATCAGACGAATCTTGCAGACCATTATTTCAAAGCCTTGGTTTGTTGCCACTACCTTCTTTATATATATATGAAATTGCAATGTTTGTACACCAGCACTTATGTCTATTCAAAAAAGTCAGTGATGTTTATGGCAATCGGCAGCACAGAAATCTCTATAAACTGATTTTAAGTGAAAACCCTAAGTCTGATAAATTTGTAAAGAGTGGTATGGTAATGTGCGTTCGTATTTATAACAAGATTCCGAATGAACTAAAATCACTTAATAAAGTACAATTTAAAAATAGTCTCTTCAAATGGCTGAAAACAATGAATTTTTATAACGTAAAAGAATTGTTTGACTTGAAATAATTTCATTAATATAAGTAATATATAAGCAGCGCAGGACCGATCGTTGTGGAGATCCTTGGGGGAGGCCTATGCCCAGCAGTGGGCGTCGTTCGGCTGACATGATGATGATGATGATGAAGTAATATGACAAGATTTTAGTATGTAGGTACCTTAAATTCTATTTTCATAATTTATATTTGTATGCTGTCTGGCACGGCAAAACATGAGCTCTGTATATATATTTTTTAAGACCTTTATGTAAATAATACCATGTTTTTGACAAATAAAGAATTGAATTGAATTGAATTAAAATATTAGCGCTATTTTGTTGCTTTGTAACTATTAGTTGAGTCAGTTTAAACGTTGCGGCAAGCACTTGGGTGAATTGGATACAGAGAGAGATGGCAGGACCTGACCAAATGAGTTGAATTTGTCGATACATTTTGGTGCAGGGGCAAGATAAAAATTAAGTTCAAAAACTAAAACCCGACTACTGAAAAATCACGCTCTAAAAAGTATGAAACAAGAAAATATTCTCATCTGAAATTGCCGTGGTCGTATGCCACTTTTCCCTAGAATGAAAATATTGTTTTGTTATAGTAAGGGGCATACGACCACGGCAATTTCAGATGAGAATATTTTCTTGTTTCATACTTTTTAGAGCGTGATTTTTCAGTAGTCGGGTTTTAGTTTTTGAACTTAATTTTTATTTATATTATTTTGGGGTCATAATTTTGCGCTGTGTATTGCCGGCACATAAAAAGAATGGCACTACCCTCTCTCTTGTCGTGGGTGTCTTAAGAGTCGAAAGAGGGAAAACTGCATTAGGAGATAGGCAGCAGCGTCTCCATGTTACAGCAAGCCATACTGCGATCGCCAACACTTTTTATCATGTCGACCAAGAAGCACATATTCAATGATGTCAGTGATCAACGCTGTTAAGACAGGAAGCGATCACCGCATGGTCAGAGGCACATTGAATATCAACGTTAAGCTTGTAAGATCGCGGCTGATAAATCCAAGCTCCGACCAATACCGGCTCAAATTCAAGGCAATGGCTCTTATGCAGCTTAAAAACAACAAGGCGGCGGGCGATGACGGAATCACAACAGAGCTTCTGAGAGCGGGAAGCCGATACTTAAAGTTCTTCAGAAGCTTTTCAATTCAGTCATCCTCGAGGGCAAAACGCCAAAGGCATGGGACATAAGCGTTTTTCAAGAAACCCTTTAGAGAGTCTTATCACCCGATAAGACTAAGAGTATAACTTGCCACTTTGCTTTGCGTTCGTGCACTATGAGAAAGCCTTTGATTTGATCGAGACCTGTGGGCGGTACTGCAGTCTCTACAGAGGTGCCAAGTAGACTACAGGTACATGAATCGATGTGCTCAGGTACTTATACCAAAATGCCATTATGTCAGTCCGATTACAGAACCAGAGCTCTAATCCTCTCCAACTACAGCGAGGTGTGAGACAGTGAGACGTCATCTCTCCAAAACTGTTCACAGCTGCGTTGGAGGATATTTTTTAAGCTTCTGGATTGGAAAGGATACGGCATCAACATCAATGGCGAGCACCTAACACACCTACGGTTTGCCGATGATGTAGTTCTTCTTCTTATGGCTGAGACCTTGGAAGACCTGAACACAATGCTCGAAGATCTCAGTAATGCTTCTCTAAGAGTGGGTCATAAGATGAACATGTATAAAACGAAAATTTTATGTGAAATGCCCATGTTGCACCTGCTCCAGTTAATGTTGGGGACATTACACTTTGTTTATCTAGGGCAAACGGTCCAGTTAGTTAAGTCCAACTCGAGAAAGGATCTCTCGATGAATCCAGCTCGGATGGGCAGTGTTCGGGAAGCTCCGGCATATATTCGTGTCCGAAATACCTCAATGTCTCAAGACGAAAGTCTTTGACCAGGTGTGTGTTGCCAGTAATGGACGTGAGACTGACCTATAGAAGTCAGACGTGGTCTTTTACTATGTAACTCATAAGAAGGCTCAAAGTCACCCAGCGAGCAATGGAGACAGCGATGCTTGGTATTTCCTGCTCGATCGAATCAGAAACGATGAGATCCGCAGAAGAACTAAAACAACCGAAGGATTGCATCGTTGAAGTGGCAGTGGGCGGGACACATAGCGCGGAGAACCGATGGTCGTTGGTGCGGTAAGTTTCTCGAATGGCGATCTCGTACCGGACGACTTTCCGTGGGCAGGCCCCCTACAGGGTGGACCAACGATCTGGTCAAAGTCGCGGGAAGCCGCTGGATGCAGGCAGCGCAGGATCCATTGTTGTGGAGTTCCTTGGGGGAGGCCTATGCCCAGCAGTGGGCGTCGTTCGGCTGATATGATGAACTAAATTATTACCTAATAATGTGAGTCTACCTACCTATTTTCGTCAAACAATGCTGGGGTGGTATGGAATGCCATAAACATACATTATATTATACAAGGGCCTAATCATGTAGGATAATATTTGCTAGGGGAAATAGTCTTAGTTCGCTGTCCCTGTAAAGATGTCAAAATTCGATTTATGTAAGCAAAGCCACAAGCAACAACCAATAAAATATATATTTTTGAAACGAGCTCACCAAGAGCTTTCATTTGATACCAAACACGATATTCTATTTTTAAAAAAGTTTTTTAGTTCACAACTTTATGTCTTCTAGAGGGCGCCATATTCAATTTCATGTGACGTGACATAGCCTATAACCAGCAGACAATCGAGACGCTTCCAACGATACCTCAATTGTGAATATATGATCAGCAGTTTAGAAGTTATGCGGGAACAGATGAACATACATACATACATACATACATACATACATACATACATACCGGTCAAACTCATAACCCTCCTTTTTTTGCTTTGCCGTAGTCGGGTAATAAAAACAGTGATATAGGGACCCACGAAGGGGTTGGACGTGTGGCGGAAGTGGGGCCCGCAAGGGCCACTTTTCTGTATCGAATTTGCCGCGTTTAACGATTCATCCATCTACATCACTTGAATCGTTGTGTTATTTGTGCCATATTGATTGTGATTGAAGAATAAGACGTTTGCTATCAGACTATTATTTTGAGGATCCCTCGTCACAACCATCCTGATAACGCGACCAGACCAAGCACCCCGACTCCAGTGACGTCATATTATTATTTGCAAAGCTAATTTCTCCTATAATCGGTATTAATCCTTATCCAAATAAGTTACCTTGGCCATTTAATGTAGGTAAATCAAAATTGTCCTTTACCCTATATCATTTAAATGAATACTTTAGAAGTTATCACATTTAAAATTACTGTAACTGTCGAAACACCAACAAATTGTTCAAACGAAGCCGGGCCGGGTCGCTAGTACCTAATAAAGTAATAACAAGAATAAAAATTAGTTTTAGTGCAATGCTAAAAGTACTTAAGGTAATGGAACCAGTCATGGACAGTATAAGATTGAATTTAGCATTATTATGCTATATTGTAAATAATGTAACTGTTTATGAATGCAATCAGGGTTAAATATATTAAAAAACTAACGGAGAATCAGATTCTATAGTAAAACTATTAATAAGCTAGTGTAATAAAAATATATTTCAGAAAAATCGGAACCCTATCGTAACACCAGTGATGGACAGGCATGACCCAGTGCATAACACCCAGTCATCGACGCCCCTAGACATGGACATCCAACCATGGACTTCATGGTTGGCAATATTCAATGAAACATATTCAATCGTAAATACTTCAATAGGTACAGTTAGTTTAACTTTAATTAAACAAATAGATAATTTGAATTAAACTTTTATTCACTTTAATAATTTTATTATTAGTAATCTAAAACTTAGTTAACCTACAAAAATTTGTCAATAGGTAAGTAAATCTAGTTAGTTTACAAACTGTTAGCTTATCACAGCTAACAGTCTTACATAACCCCAATGTACCTGCATTGGGGTTATTCCGAAAGTGGGGATATTCCGATAATTCAAAACATCTACCAAATGCTAGCGATATTGTCTTAATGGCCACATTAAACCAGTCGCCATCTTCATTGCACTAGTCGCATCAGTTGCCAGGAGCCTGTAATGTCAACAGTACGTGCACAGTGTCAATTTTCGCCGAACAAGTGTATTTTGCGACATTTTTGTTGTTTCGTAATAACCCCAACAAAGTTTTCTCAGGATTCTGGTAAGTTATCTTGGTTTATGTTGATTTTCATGATAGACTATTGTTTTTTTCAAGTGTTTAAGAGGACGAGAATGTAATAACTGTGTTTTTTTTTTGGAAATACCCCTAGGTGGTAATTCCGATAAACAAAACATTCGGAATAACCCCGTTACGTTTTGGAAGGAATCAAATCTGCGCCTATTAACGAATCTGGATATTGCTCGTTAGTTCGCTTTGTTTCGCTTAGCTTTCATGCACACGAATTTTCTTACCCTTTAAACTTAACTGTCATGTTGAGAACCACAAACTTTTGTTGAGATAAATCCGAAATAAAAGTGTAACAAGAAAAAGATTAGCGATACCTTTAACAAAGTTAATGTTTTTTTTTGTGTGAGGGGTATTAACGACTGAAAAAGAAATTTAAACCTTCGGTCAAAGTGCAAATATATCGATTTTTCAATTACTTCGGAATTACCCCAATGTAGTTCGAAATATCCCCTATGTCCAAAAGATATACCTACGTATTTCAGAATTTTAATTTTGGAAAGCCAGTAACATTTTAATGATTCTAATAAGTATTAAAAATAAATCGTTTTATTGACTTTACATAGGTTCTTTACATTGCTTCTTGGTCGACATGATAAAATCGATCTCGTTTTTTACTTTACCGTCCGGTCCGGACTGATCCAGGTCCATTTGCGGCTTACGGGCTTCCTGGAGAAGGAGTTCATCATAAAGAGGTTCTTCCTCTCCATGAAGTCTGCCAACATCTGGCCTCTATCGTTCCGATGCCCAAATCCAAATTGCCCCACTCGCAACTCATCACCGCAACGTTGCCCCAACTTAGCATTGAAATCTCCCATCACAACCGTGTAGTGGGTTTTATAGCTATGCATGGGTTTCGAAACCTCCTCATACAAAGCCTCCACTTCGTCATCGTCATGTGTCGAGGTCGGAACGTATACTTGTATGACATTTAGCGAATAGGTACCGTTTCGATATTCTGAGTATCAGGTACGATACCCTGCTCGAAACGCTTCCGATGGTGATCACGTTGTTGACTAGGGACTTGTGGACAATGAACCCGACACCGCCTAGGGACTGTTGTTCGCCGGCGGGGCATGGGTACGGGAAGACCCATACCTGCATTGCACAGGCTTTCGCTTACTCAGGGTGTCCCACCCTTCGACGGTACCCCTGAGTTTCGGGGATGACAGTCGGGTCTGCCACGGGCAGACAATCACCGGCGGGGCCACGGTAGTATCCGCAAGGTTTCCCGTGACCCAGCCCGGTGGCAGTCAGATGTCGATTATCGTCAGATGACGATGAATGGTTCGACGAGGCACTGTCATCAAGGTGATGGTAAGGGATGTCGTCAGGTTTTCAGTGGGTAGGCCCCTGGAGAGTCCCACATACCCCCGGTTGGTACCGCAACTGGGGCATGCATAACGCATTTTCCTGACGGAAAACAAAAAAAAAAGGGACTGTTGTTTGCCCTCCCCGTAAAGTAAGTTACGGATTGCAGGATAATTGAGTCGTTCCCCTCTCTTCGGACTTCAGATAATCCAATGATATCCTAGTGTAACTTACTAACAGCCTCTTCCAACTGTATGAGCTTCTGTCAAAGTGACAAGCACAAATACAAAACAGCGTCTTGACAGTCATATTGATAATCTAATCGCATTTAAAACCTGTAGTAAAACATTTCTACAATAAAGCGTATCAATAAATCGGACAATTCATATTCGTTTGATAGTTCCCAGTAATAGACATCCAATTACCAACACAGCACCAGTTATGAACACCCAGTTATAAACATGCCATTTTTTATGTTAAATATTCATTATCGTGTTGCATAAAAAGTCAATCGTTAGACTTTTTTATGAACATTCTCAAACATTACTAAAACATTTATCAATAATAAATTCAAAATTTACCAAAATGTTCATGACTGGGTTAGTAACAGATTTATGTATCCAGTGATGAACATCGCTATAAATGTGAATTAATTTATCCCTTTTGTAATATGTCAAGGTATAGGTTAACCTTAAATATACTGTTAAATCACAGAATAAATAGTCATGCAACATAACAACTACACCGGATTTTACATGAATTAATTGTTAAACTTACTCGCGCTACGATGCTTAGTATAATAGCCGATATTTTCTGGAATCGTCGGATGGAACCACGTATTTGCACACAGTGTATCGATTATGGCCGACAGCTGTCAAAAAATAATTGATGGGGCACCGGATTGGATAACCACAATCAGAAAGTGTTGCCATTAAAAAAAATATTGTCGTGTTTTGTAGATTTAGCCGATTTAAATGTAACATGTCCATGACTGGTGCACTGTCCATGACTGGTTCCATTACCTTACCGACTTTTGTTGTTAATTTTGCCTTACATAGGTAAGGAATAAAATAAACATTCATATTTTACTTACGCTAAATAACAACCAATTCAACATCAATCCATCACTGAGCAAATAAGTACTTCGTTTTTAAAGAAACAACGTTTACTTTATAAATTTTAATCGTAAATCGAAATATTGCGAATTATTCCGAAACATTATGAATCTTTCTCGGCGGGGACGGGGCGCGGGCGAAAACTTCTCCGGGGGGCCCGCCCGCCACTCCCCGCCCCGCTGCGCGCCCCGCCCGCCGCGCCGAGCGCCACTAGACTAGAATTTATTCTGGCTCACTCATCTGCCCGTGGCGCCCGCCGCGGCTTGTGGCCGCGGCGCGCACGAGTTGTTCGTTAGTTCGTCCGTTCGCCTCGGTCGGTCGGGTCGGACGGGCGGGACTCGGGCATACGATATTTTCTAGCAAGATTGACCTAAGATAAAAAGAATTGTCAATATTTTTAATCAAATCTATTTTGAAAAATTCTGATGGAAAGAAACTTTCTGAGAAGTATTCCGTAATTATTCCGAATCTTTCAGAAGTTTTGCAACTGTAGACTACGGGGCTGGTCAGTGCTGCCAATTGCGGGGAAAATCCCCGATTTTCGGGGAATTGAGGGTTGACGCGGGGAGAGCGCGGGGAATGACAAAAATCGGGGAATTTCGGGGAACCAGTTATTTAATACGATACTAACGATTTTTGTAGGTAGGTATTTGATAGTTCTGAACGCATCCTTTACGGTTGTCATTTAAAATACAAATTATAGTAAGTACATATCGACAATCTTAAGCCCCCAGTACAGGTTGGCCGACCATGGTCGGCGACCATGACCAATACATCGTACATTGACACTTTTGAACGAACCTTTTTAAACTTGTTCGTTCAAAAGTGTCAATGTACGGTGTATTGGTCATGGTCGCCGACCATGATCGGCCATCGTGTACTGGGGGCTTTATCTGTTCCGGTGACAACGCAGCCGGTGTCAACTTTGTATGGAAGCCTTGAGATACCTACAAGGGCTGAATTTTTGATGTTGCTATATAAAAAAATACTCCAATTTATCAGTTATGGTAATACTGTTATACCACGTGACCGACTAGTACCTACGTGGTACCTACGTAGGTACCTACCCACCCACTTTGATCCTGAAAAAAGTTAAACCCAGCCCCTAATCCCTAATAATTTCATTTATTTGTAAGTAATTTACCACTAAAACGTTGAGTTTCAGTTCTATGTGTTACAAAAGTTTGTGATTCGCATCGTGAGACAGTGACTCTAACTAAACCTTTGTTTGCTGTACATCTTTTCGTGAGTTATTGACTCTTTGAGACTTTGACCCTATTTATTTGGTGCCTGTGATGTGACCTGCAATCCACGGTTCTACCATACCATGGCGGATGCAGAGCAAAGGAGGAAATGCTTCAAGTGCGGTTGCTCATTTGGCCAAGCAAGACTGCCAAGACAACGTCGAATTGTTTCGGTTTCTGAAACCATCAAAAAGAAACCTTGTTCGGTATGTATTAGAAGAGAGCCGGCCCGCTAATTCTGTTTAATAGATGTTATTTGGGTAAAAATTTAGTATAGGTACATTCAACAATACCACCAGGTATACACCGTAAGCATAGAATAATATTACTCGCAAGGAGAAGAATGTCAACTCCATACAAAAAAATGGTAGATCATTTCGACTTACGCCATCTGTCGTAATCCCCAACGAAACTAGCATGGCGGGGAATTTAAAAAAAAAGTAGGCGGGAAATTTGAAACCCAACAACTTAAAACTAGAGATTCAAGCGTTTCTTCCATGTACTATTCTTCCGTTTGAGGTATAAGTTATATTACCTCAAACGGAAGAATAGTACATGGAAGAAACGCTTGAAACTCTAGTAAAAAAAACAACATAGTAACAGTTAAGGTTATGGAAAACAAGTGCATATAAATTTTATATGTTTTATTACATTCATTTTTTCCTAATATCGTGGATGTCGTTTCCTTGAACAGGCGATTTTTTAGAGTAGTGTCTTCTGTCATATGAAAATTACATTATTTACATTAAAATGAAAATCGAGTTTCTTCTTGTTTTAAAGTGTTCCGCAACTTCCATATTCTTTTGACATAAGAGTCTACACGTCTTAAACAATTCTTGCTAGTTTTTTGATTTCCCTTGATTACTGGAACTAATATACTGAAATAGAAATAAATAAATATTAACTTTGATGCACACTCGGGGACACAAACAACAAAATAAGATAAGGGATATCAAAACTATGGTGCACAAAGTTTCTAATACTTCATGGTTTGATGGTTATATTTTATAAGTAATTGTTAATTAGGATGAATAATTACTTTTACTTTTTGCATTCACAATGCAATTTTTATTATTGAAAATGAAGTAAGTATTAGAAAAAGTAGTTGTGAGACGGGTCATTTTTTTCTAATAATTTCATAATTTCAATATCATTTCATTTTCAATAGGTTGAATAATTCAAATTATTACACTCAAACAACAAATATATTTTGAAATGTAAACAGAAACTATAGAAAATAATGTGTTCCTTATAAAGTTAATTTTAAACTTGGATACATGCCTTTTCTACCAAAAAACATATTATGGACAAATCAATAAACAGCAATTGTCATGAATAGTAACTCTATTATTATTAAAATTTCAACAATAACACTTAGTTCTATAATTCAGTATAAAGGCAGTTACCTCCACTCATTGAACATCTGGAACAGCTTGTTCATTGCAAAATCAATAAATGAAAAATATTTTAAATGTATGTTGCGCATAACAGTTTTGATGAACATCCTCGAACTGCCTCTCGCTGCCATGATAACAAAACTTGGCCCATGCTACACAACTAAAACAAAACAAATTTAAACATAATATTATTTTAGAAAAATCCAACTACTTAACTACTATGTATTTATCTAACTATGTATTGTAATAAACTCTATGTGGAGTTAGTGCAGTCAAACCGCCAACAAAATGAACTATTTAATCTGTAATGGTGCTCCCACGGGGAGGCCTATGCCCAGCAGCGGGCGTCGTTCGGCTGACATGATGATGATGGTGCTCCCACATCGGTACCTACCTATTTGCAACTCTTGCAAAGTTTGCAAGAGTTGCAAATAGGTAGGTAAGGCAAACAGATTCCAACTTTTTTGTTTGCTATGAAAAGTTTATGTTCATGCCCCGGGTGGAGCTCGGATATTGTTAACAAATATAATATGTGGGAACTCCAAATGATAAACGGTTAAACTAAAAAAACAAAATTGTTTAAAAATCATATTGAAAATTATTGTATTCTCCTTACCGCAACTTGTTAGTTGGTCCAGTCCAGAGTTTGGAATTCTATACAACTGAATGTCCGAGTCTTTTTTCGGTGTTCAGCCACATTTTAAACATATTTGTCTAATGTTATCAGCCTTATTTACAATAATATAGATACTACAAACGCCCTCCATTTTATTTGCTTGAAAATTTCAATGTTGCCATTGTACTATGCAAATAACATACTACGAAAGGTAAATTAAGTAAATATTATTAAAATACATGTTTTTTAAACCTATTACTGTAATGGTCCGATACAGCCATTTAACTTCCAGTTAAAGTAGTTTAAATTGATAAAAATGAAATAACAAAAAAACCAAATTTAAACTACCAATTTCACTTGAATAAAATAATTCCTTTAGATTGCCACACAGAACAATCCCCAAAGGAATGTCGCCAAATTCCCATACCAAGTTGACCCCCCCTGACCGTAAGGCTCAACGCCAGTTTTAGTATACTGCACTAAAGACCTTTTGCAGCGGACTGCCATCTGGTAAATCCACCAATAGTGTCACAGATGGGCAGCTCAACCAAATGAAACACAAATAATATTTTTATAATGTTTTTAAGACAAAAGGTCATTTGGGTTGACCAGCAGCTACCTGGGATCTAAAACTTTCAAAAGTACGAAAGGAGCATTGTCATCTCTTAAGAATGGGCGTTAAATGGGATAAAACAACAACAGATGGGTAATGATAGTGAGTACCCAAAGCAATAAAATTTTAAACAAAAAACAATGCCACCTTTTGTAAAATCCCAGACAGCGCATTTTATTGAATATCCGTTGGTAGAAAAAACCAAATGAGGCGGGGCTAAGAATGGGCAGCCCTTCTTGTCCAAGCAAGCGAAAAAGTTTTAGAAGTGTATATCTGGTGGTTTTGTTCATTGTACCTATCGGGTAATTCTTCCTGCAAAATTTCAGGCTTAGAACGCTTATAGTTTTCGAAAACATAATTCCTGAAGTTTCGACTTTTCCTATGTTCTTAGGTGATTTAATGAATTAACGACAATTTTAGTACTTTTTGTTGGATAGATCTACAATTCTACAACAATCTACTGAGAATAATAAAAGTTTTTTTTGTACCCCTACAGCTATTAGAGTCCCGCTATTTGCCTTTAATTTTACTACTTACAACAATACTGACAATACCCAGTCTACATCACCAGTAATCCCTCCCTACTACCTACTATTATAGTATAAGTTGTATAATTATATTTCTCAGATATCATTATGTTTTTCAGCTGTAAACATTGGGCGCACGCAACGCAAGACATATTCCCTGAAAGAGAGTACAGCTCTATTGCATTGCAAACAAAATTGCACAATGAACACAGAATGTTGTGCCAGAAACACTGCAAGGATGAGGATTTTACTGATCCATCTAAGAAAAATCTTCTCAGAACAGCTGTTCCCTCAGATGTAAGCTAAACAAATACCTATATTTATTAATTGCAAGTGAATAAAGTACATGTGAAAACATTTTAATTAAACCATCATTTTGTTTCAGACCAAAGCTGCATCGCTAATTTCAATGGAATCTCAACCTGGGCCTTCACATCTGGTTCCTTTATATGATCTAGCATGAGATATTGACTGTGAAGTCAGAGCATCTGGGTTCAATTTGTTAAAGGCATTTCATTTTCATATTTCAAATGCATAGTTAAATACAAACTGTATGGTTAAAAAGAGACATGTATAATTGAATTTGTTTGTCACATTGCATGACGATGAACATGATGAAAATAAAAAAAAAACAACACTAATTCACAAATTCTATTTAGGTACTGTTTAGGTACAAAAAATGGATTTTTTTTTCTTCTTTAACAATTTAACTGGGTACTTATTATTTATCTGGTTGCGTTGCATATACTAGTTGTTTACGCTTGAGACACCGGTCGCCTTATCGCATCATTCGTATTGGTCGATGCTTTCATTAGGTGTATGAAATAACTTGACCCTTATGCCGAATTATAAAAGTTCATTTTTCTTAGGATGAGAATCTTACTTTGCCGTAACACAGCCTCGGCTACTACGGGAAGTAAAATACTTAGCTTAATTCACCAACAATCACCATTATTGTAACTTAATGATTCCGTTAACACTGTCATAGGAATAAAGTAACTTTCTAGGATCTATTGCCATTTTTGTACCAAAAATGTGGTTAATAATGAAGTGTACCTAAAGCATTAAAGCATTTGTTATGTTAGTAAGTAAGTATCAATTAATGAGGTAAATAAACGCAGGTAGTGGAAGAAAAAAAAAAGGCTTTGTAAAGTGATGGAATGTTCGATTTGTGATGGTATTGGAAATAAATAACACGCAACCTGATTTTTTTTTTCTTTTACTATCTTGTAGAATTTACTTATAAGGAAGTAGGTACTTATGTCATTTAAGCAGTATTGATTGGCCGCTTAACGTGTTTCGGTAGTTTTTGCATAGTATTATCACAGAATAATATGTGTATGTATCTTTAATAATATGGGAGAATTGTAACTTTGTTTATAAAAATAAATTCTTCTTTAATTCTGTAATTGCAACGCGTGAGTATATTTTTATAAATAATGTAGTAATATTTTGTATTAGAGGTACATAGAAAAAACACTTGTTGTTAAACAGAAAACATTATGCATACAAAAATTAATAAAATTATGATGAAATATTGGCTAGAAACAAAAGTTTTATTTTTAATTCCCCGATAAATAGATTTCGTTTATGGCACATCCAGACTGGGTGAGTGGTCTCGACTCGAGAGGATGAACTCTCGCTCGAGGCTGCTCGCCTGGTTTGGATGTGCCTATCAAAAATCAAAACCCAAGTGAGTTGTAGGTGTTTCAAATTTCCCGCTTCAAACAGTTTACCTTGGGCCGACTTAAGGTGGCAGCACTTCCAAACTAAAAATTGTTCCTATATTTTTTATATGAAGTTGACCTTCTTCTCCGCTAGGAGTAATTGTGTTCTGTGTGACAACGGCGCTATGGTTGGACAGCAACTTGACAGAAAAATTTCACGTTCAAACACGTTTCAAAAACACGTTAGTTCCAGTTTTGGGCACCGGAACAGAAAACGTTGTCGCACTGTAATATTGTTCTTTGATCTCTACTCTTCATTTAAAAGTATTGCTACATATTAGTAATCTGTGAAAAGTATTTAAATGTTTTCTTGACGCGTATGTACCGGTTGAAATTTTCAATAAAATTAAGTAAGGAAAACCTGTTAAAAAATGCAGTAACTGTTAAAAATCATGTAGGCAAGTTGCTTGTTTTGCGATAAAAACAATGTTTTTATTCCAAAAATATAATTTAAAGGAATTTGTGAGAAATTAATAAATAAAGCGGGGAATTTCGGGGAATTGGCAAAACTGATGCGGGGAATGGAGATTTTTTTATTGGCAGCACTGGGGCTGGTATTCGGGGCATCCCATCCACCCCAGGCGTTGGAATCACCCATAGAATAGGTCAAAACTTAGTGGCCGGTAGCCCCGATACCCATTCATTGGCTATAATTAAGACCGCCATTTTGTTGGGGTGCCCCCATTGGCTAAAATTAAGGCTGTCACTTTTTTCAAGAATTTCAAGATGACGTTTATTTAGTTTGTGTTTTTTTACTCATTTCGGTTTTATAGTATTCTTTAGATGTTTTTCCACTTTTTCTCAGATATTTCTTTACAGAAATATGGATACATTATTCGAAGATGCCTTCGGTACACGTAAGTAAATCTATTTACGTAGTTTTATGTATCAATTATTTATTACATTAACCTAAATTTGAGTTTTGTTGTTTTAGGTAATTCCAAGAGGCAACTTTGTATTTCTTAAAACTAACCAAAACAAAAGAAAATACAGTTCACAACTTAACCGGAGTAAAGAAGATTCGGTTTCTCAGAAAGTTATGAAGTTTATCAAAGGCTAAAGAGTCGCAATAGTTTTTACAAGTACGTCATGCCTGGCACCACGGAGGCCTCTTTAACCAAAGTTAAACTGTGGGAAAACTCTGCTACCCTTCCACACCCATATGTGCTCATCCAGGAAAAGCTCCCTCCTGGCCTTGGAACTTCCCAGATCATTATGGAGATCTTTAAATAGACTCCGTACCCAAGTTGGTCGAAGTAAAGACAACCTGTCCAGGTGGGGCTTCACCAGTAACACGAATCTCGCGTGCAGGTGTGGTTACACTCCACAGACCATGGCCCACCTCATTGATTGCTCTGCATGCATGCCCGGACACCTGCACGCGTGAGGACCTCATGTTGGCTGCAGATAATGCGGTGAGAGTGGCACAGTTTCGGGCCAACAACATATGATTTTGTACTTGTCATTGACATGTTGAAGAAGAAGTTATGAATGAAAGGTAGGTAATGTTTGTTTATTCTTTTTATATGAATGTAAGTAGGTATGTGTAATTAATTATTGATTAGTTTTGTAAAAAAATATACATTTTCAATATACATTTGAAGTGATATCATATGGTGATAATGATAAAGCACAGTAGATTACTTGGGATTAAATTTAAATAATCAGTTGTCACATTTAACAAGTTTCAATTTAGTGAAGTTGTTAATACCAAGTCAAGAGAAAATAACAGTGTAAGTAATTCAATAACTTTGTCAAAACATTTAAAATGCCTTATCATCAAATTCATATTTCTGATTCTGACAAACAGAACAGAATTATAACAAATGTACCGGTGGGATAATATATGATTGTTGTTGGTACGAATGATGGTTTATTGTGATTGTCTTATGACTAGGTATGTTATAACTGTTACTGCTACCTACTATCTTAGATCTTACTTAATTATATATACTACCTCTCATCAGTCTATGTACAAAGCTTATCTACTTAATAACAGTTATTAACTATAAACATTGATTATCTATAACTTGTGCATAGCGGCACAACAAACAAAATGTGCTTTATATGAAATATGAAATATACACACTACTCTTTCTTGATTTACAAACCTTTCAGTTCAACTATCACTTATTTGTTTATAAAATCTTATGGCAGATTATAGTAACAATATGTAGAATCTATACTAACCAAATCTAATCTTTTTAGATAACTTGAGTCTCAACGAGGTTCGTGGAGTGCTGCGAAGATGCCCGTGTCTGCCTATTCTTGCGGTTATAAGTTATCAAATCAGAATTATGGTGCAAATTACTGCTGTTAGTTGCTATATTGATTACTTACTGAATTAAATGTTTAACTATTAGAATTAGGTTATTGCGTCTTGCATTGAAACTAAAGTGATATTAACAGTGAATAATGAAATGGCAGATACTAAATAAAACTACTAGGAAAAATAGCATTAGCATTTGTGCATAATAAATAATTGCATGCAGTTTAATTTTTCTTGTAGCTGATAAAGTATTTATATTTCTTAGTTTATCTATAAAGTCAATTTAGTAAGTAATTTCATTACTCTCATTCTTTGTCTTGTAAAAATCTCAACTTATACTGATGTACTTTGTATTTGATAAAATTATAATGTCAAGTAATAAATGCCTTCTTTCATCAAATGTGTTTTTTATTTGAGCAGAATTTAAAATAGTATATTACTAGGGTTGTACCAAATGTCGATGATTTGCACAACTATCGATAACGAATCAAGGGTCGATAGTTCTGGCAGCACTATGTTGTCAAAATCTAATCGGGGTCCGTCATTCACTAACAAACGGCCGCTATAAGGCTTGATTCCTATCTGTACTCTACCTACTACAATTTCGAACACGCGTCAACGAATTTATTAATTCCGTAGTCGTAGGTAGGTAGATATTACCAAACGAAGCTTGTTTTAGTTTAGTTTAGTTTCGTTCCTGTGGTTAGTTTGAGCTAGGTACCTACCTAGTTGTTCTGTTCTGTTATTCAGTCTTTCTTTCTACTGACTGTCTTTTAATAAAGTGTATTACAGCAAATAATTCTTCATAATGTCGTCTCAGCTGCAAACATACCGCGGAAACGCCGTAGATTTTGACACCAACTGGCTCGAACAAAAGATTTTGGAATTGGGTAAGATTTAGCTGTATTTATTTACCAAATAACAAGCAAATAAGTCAAAGTCTACCTACTTACTCCTGTCCTGTGTGTAGCAGAGATCGGTTAATTAAGAAGGGGAACATGTCATGGCTCGCAAATTTATCAGGAGACAAAATAAATTTCTAAAAATTGTAAATGTTCCTTTTCTTACCGTCATGTTAAAATTTGGTGCACTATACTTTTTAAACTATTAAAAGTACCTATTACATATTCCGTTTCTTGACTGTCTGTCTGTCTGTCTGTCTGTCTTGCTTGCCATAAAAAATGGAAATCCATAAATGTTGCTAAATTAGAAACGGGCAATTTGTTTTTTCCTGGGTACCTACGGTTGTTGACCAGACTACGGAAAACATTTTTTCCTTGGTATGGTTTACCGGACTATGGAAAAATTACTTTTCTCTGGTATAGTTAACCGGGCTATTGTATTGTTATTATTCTTTGGCACCTACAGTCATATCTAATGGAAGACAGAAGTTTTTTATAAATATATTATTATTGTAGGTAGGTAGGTTCTACAAACTTATCTGTTAGATTATTAAAAAAAGATTTTTATTTTCAATGATAAAGCATTTTGAGGACAAGTAGATAACTTCTTACTTGTACAGTATAAATGGGTTGTTTAAATGGATCATAAATCACCAATCTAATTAACCAAACCCACAAAAATACTAAGCTAACACCTAAAGTACAAGGTGCGGCCATTTTTTTTTCCATTAACTGTGACGACTGTACCAGGGAAGAATAACGTTACGATAGCACAGAATATATAATAGTTGACAAATAGCCCGGTTAACTGTACAAGAAAAAAGTAATTATTCCTTAGTCCGTCAATAGTACCAAGAAAAAAAAGCTTTTTCCGTAGTCCGGTAACTGTACCAATTTTTATTATTGAAAAACTGAAAATGAAGTAGGTAGGGTATTTAGAAAACAAAATCTGGAAAGGTATTTCTTTCGTGTGTGAGGGTAGTAATGTAATATCTTCACATTAATGAAATTAACGCTGGCTATACATACAGCGCGTAAGGAAGAGTACCTACCTATTAGATAAATTCGACGCTTCTCCTAACAACCCCGTGTAGCTCAGTTTAGAGCAGTTGCAGTAGATAGCGAAGGGTCGTGGGTTCGTGTCCCATCGGAGCTCGTTGTGAGATGGGTCAATTTTTTTCTAAATACTTGATTTTTTATTTTTTATTAAGTAAGTTATAAAAATTGCTTAAAAAATAAAATAATTAAATAAGTAACTAAAGTTGTTTATGTTTAAGCTGATGCATGCAACATCCGCGTCCGGATGGTTTTGGAGTGCGACAAGGCGATAGCGACGGGCGCCCTAGCGCTCGCGGGCGGACTGCTGGGCGGCTTGGTGGGCGGCAGGATGGGCGCGGCGCTAGGCGCTAGCATCGGCGGATTCACCAACTTTGGGCTCTCCAGTGAGTATACTTACGACGACTCTGGCGCCCTAGCGCTCGCGGGCGGACTGCTGGGCGGCTTGGTGGGCGGCTTGGTGGGCGGCAGGATGGGCGCGGCGCTAAGCGCTAGCATAGGCGGACTCACCAACTTTGGGCTCTCCAGTGAGTATACTTACGACGACTCTGGCGCCCTAGCGCTCGCGGGCGGACTGCTGGGCGGCTTGGTGGGCGGCAGGATGGGCGCGGCGCTAAGCGCTAGCATAGGCGAACTCACCAACTTTGGGCTCTCCAGTGAGTATACTTACGACGACTCTGGCGCCGAGCGCTCGCGGGCGGACTGCCGGGCGGCTTAGTGGGCGGCAGGATGGGCGCGGCGCTAGGCGCTAGCATCGTCGGATTCACCAACTTTGGGCTCTCCAGTGAGTATACTTACGACGACTCTGGCGCCCGAGCGCTCGCGGGCAGACTGCTGGGCGGCTTAGTGGGCGGCAGGATGGGCGCGGCGCTAGGCGCTAGCATCGTCGGATTCACCAACTTTGGGCTCTCCAGTGAGTATACTTACGACGACTCTGGCGCCCTAGCGCTCGCGGGCGGACTGCTGGGAGGCTTAGTGGGCGGCAGGATGGGCGCGGCGCTAGGCGCTAGCATCGGCGGATTCACCAACTTTGGGCTCTCCAGTGAGTATACTTACGACAACTCTGGCGCCCTAGCGCTCGCGGGCGGACTGCTGGGCGGCTTGGTGGGCGGCAGGATGGGCGCGGCGCTAGGCGCTAGCATCGGCGGATTCACCAACTTGGGCCTCTCCAGTGAGTATACTGAAGCATAGTTTACATTGGACGAGTAGGCGGCCGAGTCGAGTAGCGAGGGACAAAAAGCAGGCTAACTCGACCAATGTAAACGATAGGGCGAGTAAACTGGGCCGAGTACTGAGCAAGTCGAGTGGTCTCGCGCGGAGCATAGTTGCTCGGCCGAGTTGTTCCCTGGGCCAGGGTTGCCAGGTGCACAAAATCGAGAATCGTACATTAAACATACAAAATATGTATAAGTATATAATATATGTATAATAATCGTACTTCATACAAAATCCAAAATTTTCTGAAAATTTGGGATCGAACAATGTTGTAAATAATCGTACAAATACGATTTAAATCGTACATCTGGCAGCCCTGCTGGGCCCAATTACTTGACCAATGTAAACGGTGGAAGCCGAGTGCCGAGTCGAGTAGTACCTCAGTTACTCGGCCCAGTTCACTAGGCCGAGCTGCTCGACCAATGTAAACTATGATTTACGACGACTCTGTCGCCACCTTTATACTGAAGACTAGTATTTATATCATCATCAGCCATAAGTCCCCACTGTAGGAGCACAGGCCTTGATGGATAAGGAGATCGGGCCGTGAACCCACCACCAGGGTTGAAAATAATCACATTTTTTTTATTTTAATTAAAAAAACAGATTTTTTTAAATAAATCGTGATTTTTTGATAAATTTGATTTTTTTTATTTTTATTAGATTATTCAATATTTACCTTAGTTTTTCTGATGGGCAACATTTTTATTTAAGTAGAATTGATGTACATACAGCAGCACATCAGACTATACATGTTGACCTTGAGACCGCCTTTATGCCCTACGTAATAAAAGCTGTTATCGCACTTCAACTGTTTAACTTTACGTGCTGTCGTGTGTACAAAACCGCTAAAAAAGTAAAATGTTACATCAATCCGAAAAAACAATTTGAGTTTCGAGTGTAAATTTTCGCACGTTGGTATCGTATTTTGTATTGACATTGTTTTCGAACATTGTAGTTGTTTAATGATAGATACCTCCCAGAGCCAGGGGGGTGTCACTCCGCAGTTTAGGCAAAGAATATATACACTTACGCGAAAAGAAACGACACTTAAGCATGTGTGCACGTAAAATCGCTTGCGGCTATGTGTGGGTGTCTGGATGTGAGCGGGGGCCGTGAGAGGCGCGCGGGGCGGGGAACGGGCAGTCGGTGAATGCCTTGGCCGAGGGCTGGCGCAATCTTTATACATTCAAATAGGAACTACTAGGAAGCCAAAAACTGCGAAAGTTGTTAAAATTCAGTCGATAATAAATAATTATTGAGAGGACTAATTTTTATTTGGGCGATTATTGATTCACTCACTCAGTATTTTTGTCGCTAACTTAGTATTTTCATTGGACGATTTAGTATTTTATTCGGACACATTAATTGTGTCCCACTGTTAGTAGCTTATTTTACGTAGGTACATATATTATTATTATTATTATTCCCTTTATTACATTTAAAATACTTACAAAATTATATTTCTAAACATATTTTTTTTACAATCGCGCAATTTTTTTATGTTTTATACATAAAAAAATATACTTAATATTTAAAAATACAAAAATGCAGTTCCCCAACGGTAGCAAGATCAAGGTCCCGGCTACCGATAGTTAAGGATTCAGAGACAGACACGGGCCGTGTACAGAAGTAGGTACTGCCTTCTGCATCTGACTCCCGATCCATCCACCTAACGCAAGCCTCTTAAGGTGTTTATCGAGGCTCTTGGCTATCAGACCATGGGCAGATATGACTATCGGAACAACAATTGCTGAATCAATGTCCCACATGTCAACAATCTCGTGAGCTAAATCAAGATATTTGTTTTTTTATCTTTTTCAGTTTTCCCAAGGTTGTCGTCAACTTGTCATGTCATGGGGAACAGCGTCATAAACAATTATTGCGAGGCGTTCATGTCGATCTATCAATACAATATCAGGCTCTAATAAGCCTGATATTGTTGTATTGTAGCTAATGCTACAATAGTCCTGCCTGTCTGTAATGATAGATCGATCCCAATACAATGTGGCATGGCTATTTTCAAGAACCTGGGGGCCAAGCCTGCTAACGTTAAGTCATATTCGTGTCTCAATCGTGTTTCAATTGTAGTTCAATTGTAGTGCTTTTCTTTTTTACACACTAGTTACAAAAATTATGACAATATGATGTGATGTAAATGTAGTGTGTGGTGTGACCATCAGTAGTATGGTGAAAAAAGTACACATTTCTTGTAACTAGTGTGTAAAAAAGTACTACAATTGAAACACGATTGAGACACGATTATGACTTAACGTTAGCAGGCTTGGCCCCCTGTTCTGGTGCATACTTGTAGTACGGCACCTCGGATGCCACAAGATTATGTTTCAGAGCAAGTTGTTGGTGTATTATCCTTGGTTATGTCTATGCAAATACTCGCCGTTTGCGAGACGAGAACAACCGGAGATTATATGTCTAAGGGATTCACCCGGACGATGGCACGCTAGGCAAAATATATCCACTGTGCCATCCCTTAGGATATACTTTCGGTAGTTATTCGTCATCACAACCTTATCCATAACTGCACAGACAAACCCTTCGGTTTCACCAAAATGATACTTGTTTACCGAGATATACCTACGTATTCCTGGACATATTCTAATAAAGTATTTTCGACTCGAAATTAGTCATTCGTAAATTGTCGCTAGCTTAGTTTTTTTTTCAAACAAAATATAACGCTGCTCGGTTTCTTATTTGAGTATTTTATTCAATGTCGTTCATATTTTATTTTGTCGGAATTTTTATTATTACCCATTTGTAAAGATATTTAATAAAAATATCTATAAAAGTTGATTGAAAATTGAACGTGTCTTTTATTACCTAAATATTCTTACACAAATTATATAACATCCTACACGTAACCTTCTTTGGCATAAGTCTATATTCCATTTCGGTATCAACCCTAGCGTCGGCTAAACGTCACCGGCGCTCGAACTCTCACGGACACGGAGTGTCACCGCTGTGGTTTAGGTACGTTCGGCCGGCGCGCCTGCCGGGCAGGCGTATGGCAGAAGGATGCCGCTTGGCTCGTACGCTCCACGTTCGCGCGTAAAACGATCGATAATTTATGTGATTTTTGTGCACCGAACAATGACTTCTAAACGTTCTTATAATCCGTATATAAGATACTGTTGTGTTTACGAGTGTCTAAATAAAAGAAAGAACAAAAGAAACAACAAAACCGAACTCGCAAGTCGCTCGCAACCCTAACCAGCGAGCGAGCTGTTTGAGACATTCATAGAAATAGAAACGCTCGCGCGTAGCTATTGGGTACAGTTTTGCTTGCATGCGCGAACTCTAGGTTATTATAACAGTAGGCAAGCGATGACAAAGCAACCGGAATTGGACTTTATTTCCACGCAGAAAGATTTATTTTTATTTGAATGAGCTTGCAGAGTGAGTCTTCTGTGCCTTAGCACTATTATTTATTCTGTGCCAGAGCGTTTAATAATATTTTTTTCGGATATTGATTTAAATCAATGATTTTTATTTAAAAAAATCATGCAATAAAAATTGTGATTTAAATCAACTTGATTTAAATCATGCAACCCTGCCCACCACGCAGGCCCAATGCGGATTGGTGGGTATTTACGGCTCCAAACGCAGCCGAGACCGACAGCTTAACGTGTCTTCCCAAACACGAAGGAGTTCGAGATGAAAAGATTTTGGTCACCCATCCTGTGACCAACCATTGCGAGAGTTGCTTAACTTCAACGGCTGTGATCGTTATCGATCGATCGAGCGCGCTAACCACTGCGCCACGGGCTCCATATCAAATAAGTTAAGGCGCTACTCGGAAAAAGTATAGACTTTTTGATTTAACACGTTCTTGGACGGTTACAGTTGTTACAAATATAGAAATAAGATATATATAAATAAAACTCTTTCACGGATTTTTTCACGCAATTTATTCAACAACTTAGTTAAATTTTAGTTGTTTTTTGAGATTTTTTGGTTTATCCGACGTTTCGGCACCTTTCCAGGGGCCGTGGTCACGGAAAACTACCCACTATTTTTTTGATTTTAATAAAAGAATATACCTACTCTAATTGTCTTTGTTTTTCGTTCGGAAACAGGATACGGTTAGGTATTGATTATTTTAACATTATATTTAATTATAACAAACTGATTTATTAATTTAATATTTTGATTTGTTTAAGTAATTTGGATAATAATTATTTATAGCAAAGCAAAAAGTTACTGACTCGACCACCAGTTCACAAAAGTTGGAGCCCTTCGGAGAAAGAACTGGCAAGAAAACTACACGAAGGGGGACGATCTCCGTTTATTAAAATTATTTGCAAAAAGAACTAACCGTATCTTTAGTTCTTGCAGTGTGTGGTTTAGGTTGTGACTTTACTTGATGGATTATAGGGTCCCAAGCTGGTGGTATCTTCCAACCATCTTCTCTATTGAAATTTGGGTATTTGCTAATTTCAATAGCCTCGCGCATCAATCTGGGAAAGTATCTTGGTTCTCTAGCGAGGATCTGCGGTTTGTCAAACCTTATATAATGGTTGGTTCCCTCAAATGAATGTTCACACACTGCAGACTTATTATCGCGCCTATGTTTGATGTCAGCTACATGTTCTTTAACGCGCGTCCCTATGCTTCTCTTTGTTTGCCCAATGTAGGAGAGCCCACAGTCACAATCTAGTTTGTAAACGCCTGCAACTTGAAAGGGGATATTACACTTGACTGGTGGTAAGAATTGGTTAATCTTCTTCGGCGGCTTGAAGTAAGTATGAATCGAAGCACGCTTCAGAATCCTCCCAATCTTGTCAGTGACACCTTTCACATATGGCAGAATGGCAGGTTGACGTTCTACTGTGGCTGCTTTGGTGCGTTTTCTGTGATGTTTGCGAGGTACTGGCAATTTGTTACTTCGCAGTACTTGCTCGACGTGCCGAAGCTCGCCACTCAGGTGTTCATCATCACAGATGCCGCGAGCTCTCTGAAACAAAGATTTCCCTACGGTAGCTAACTGTAAAGGGTGATGGTGAGAGTCACCATTTAGATATTTATCTGTATGTGTTGCTTTTCGATACACAGTGTGGCTCAAAGTTTGGTCAGGATTCCTGATAACAAGTACATCTAGGAAGGCTAGTTTCTTATTTGCCTCTAACTCCATAGTGAATTTAATGTTTGGGTGAATAGAGTTAAGGTGGTCAAGGAAAGCAGTGGCACTATCTTTAGGTAGTACTGTGAAAGTGTCATCTACGTACCGTTTGTAGAACCGGGGATACACTGGTGTTGAAGCCAGCGCCTTCTCCTCAAAATCCTCCATAAATAAGTCTGCGACTATTGGGGATACCGGAGAACCCATTGCTACTCCATCAACTTGTATGTAGAATTCATCATTCCACAGAAGATAGCCAGTTGTTAAACAATGTTCCAAAAGTTCTGCATATTCCAAAGGCAAATCGTTATCTTCTAGTTTCTTCCTAGCGATATTGATGCAGTCCTTTACTGGTAAGCATGTGAATAAGGATTGTACATCAAAGCTGACCATGATTTCATCATCTGCGAGATGTAGATGTTGTATCTCATTGATGAAATGGTAGGAATCCTTCACAAAGGCTGTTGTGTTACCTCTTAGTGGCGAGAGGGTTTGCGCTACGTGTCGGGCTAGTTTGTAAGTTGGTGAATCAATTTGGCTGACTATAGGACGCAGCGGAGCATCAGGTTTGTGTATCTTCGGCAATCCATACAGTTTTGGCGGTTTAGGGCAGGCAGGAATGAGTAAGTTGATGTCGAGATTCAACCATTCTGAATGTTCTTTGATGAGGTCACTAGTCTTTTTAAGGATCTTGGTGGTTTGATCGCTTTTGACATGTTTGTATGTATTCTCATCTGATAAAAGATGTAGTATTTTTTCGTTATAATCTGACGTATCCATTACTACCGTCGCGTTACCTTTGTCTGCACGGAGAATAGTAAGCTCTGGTCTGTTTCGCAAGTTTTTTAAGGCCGTAAATTCGTCTCGAGGGAGGTTGGGTTTCGGTAGTTTACTATGCCGTAAGACAGATGAAATGTCCTGACGTATAGCTTCACTGTCCTCCTTTTTGATGTTGTTTTTAAATAAGCAATCCTCCACGTTACAAATAATGTCCTCGAACGGTATTCTACCAGGTGTTACCGCAAAGTTTAGACCCTTGGATAAAACTTTTAAAGTGGGTTCGTCCAATGTTTGTTTTGATAGATTGACAACTGCACGGGTTTCGTTTACTCTATGGTCTGCAGTTGCGTTTCGATACGCATTTTGTTTAGAGTTTAGTTTATGGTATTTAGAAATTTGTCTGTGTTTGCATTTGTTGTACTCGGATATTTCACGTTTATTTATTGTTTGAATGCAATCACTAAAGTCCTCCGTGTTAAGTTGTATTTTTAACTCATTGGACAAACCATTTATTTCTTTACTAATATTTTGTAATTCGGAATAATATTCTCTGATCAAACTCAATAATAGCTTTTTGCTTGCCTGTTGTAAGATCTTAGCGCTCCCGCGTATGTCATGTTTTGGAGAAATACGGACACAAGACGGGATGAGATCATGATCACGACATCTCTTCAAGAAGATTATGGATGTTTTTCTTCTTGCGCGCTTGATTACCAGACCTTCCAAATGGCGCAAT
The DNA here is from genome assembly GCA_949710035.1 of Crambus lathoniellus. Classification (NCBI taxonomy): domain Eukaryota; kingdom Metazoa; phylum Arthropoda; class Insecta; order Lepidoptera; family Crambidae; genus Crambus; species Crambus lathoniellus. The sequence goes on along the minus strand of OX453316.1, from coordinate 23,686,056 downwards.
TTGTTGGCGACTTCCAGTCCGTACTGGTTCACATAAACACATCTTAGATTTCTGCGCGAACTGTCCATATAAATAAAACTCTTTCACGGATTTTTTCACGCAATTTATTCAACAACTTAGTTAAATTTTAGTTGTTTTTTGAGATTTTTTGGTTTATCCGACGTTTCGGCACCTTTCCAGGGGCCGTGGTCACGGAAAACTACCCACTATTTTTTTGATTTTAATAAAAGAATATACCCACTCTAATTGTCTTTGTTTTTCGTTCGGAAACAGGATACGGTTAGGTATTGATTATTTTAACATTATATTTAATTATAACAAACTGATTTATTAATTTAATATTTTGATTTGTTTAAGTAATTTGGATAATAATTATTTATAGCAAAGCAAAAAGTTACTGACTCGACCACCAGTTCACAAAAGTTGGAGCCCTTCGGAGAAAGAACTGGCAAGAAAACTACACGAAGGGGGACGATCTCCGTTTATTAAAATTATTTGCAAAAAGAACTAACCGTATCTTTAGTTCTTGCAGTGTGTGGTTTAGGTTGTGACTTTACTTGATGGATTATAGGGTCCCAAGCTGGTGGTATCTTCCAACCATCTTCTCTATTGAAATTTGGGTATTTGCTAATTTCAATAGCCTCGCGCATCAATCTGGGAAAGTATCTTGGTTCTCTAGCGAGGATCTGCGGTTTGTCAAACCTTATATAATGGTTGGTTCCCTCAAATGAATGTTCACACACTGCAGACTTATTATCGCGCCTATGTTTGATGTCAGCTACATGTTCTTTAACGCGCGTCCCTATGCTTCTCTTTGTTTGCCCAATGTAGGAGAGCCCACAGTCACAATCTAGTTTGTAAACGCCTGCAACTTGAAAGGGGATATTACACTTGACTGGTGGTAAGAATTGGTTAATCTTCTTCGGCGGCTTGAAGTAAGTATGAATCGAAGCACGCTTCAGAATCCTCCCAATCTTGTCAGTGACACCTTTCACATATGGCAGAATGGCAGGTTGACGTTCTACTGTGGCTGCTTTGGTGCGTTTTCTGTGATGTTTGCGAGGTACTGGCAATTTGTTACTTCGCAGTACTTGCTCGACGTGCCGAAGCTCGCCACTCAGGTGTTCATCATCACAGATGCCGCGAGCTCTCTGAAACAAAGATTTCCCTACGGTAGCTAACTGTAAAGGGTGATGGTGAGAGTCACCATTTAGATATTTATCTGTATGTGTTGCTTTTCGATACACAGTGTGGCTCAAAGTTTGGTCAGGATTCCTGATAACAAGTACATCTAGGAAGGCTAGTTTCTTATTTGCCTCTAACTCCATAGTGAATTTAATGTTTGGGTGAATAGAGTTAAGGTGGTCAAGGAAAGCAGTGGCACTATCTTTAGGTAGTACTGTGAAAGTGTCATCTACGTACCGTTTGTAGAACCGGGGATACACTGGTGTTGAAGCCAGCGCCTTCTCCTCAAAATCCTCCATAAATAAGTCTGCGACTATTGGGGATACCGGAGAACCCATTGCTACTCCATCAACTTGTATGTAGAATTCATCATTCCACAGAAGATAGCCAGTTGTTAAACAATGTTCCAAAAGTTCTGCATATTCCAAAGGCAAATCGTTATCTTCTAGTTTCTTCCTAGCGATATTGATGCAGTCCTTTACTGGTAAGCATGTGAATAAGGATTGTACATCAAAGCTGACCATGATTTCATCATCTGCGAGATGTAGATGTTGTATCTCATTGATGAAATGGTAGGAATCCTTCACAAAGGCTGTTGTGTTACCTCTTAGTGGCGAGAGGGTTTGCGCTACGTGTCGGGCTAGTTTGTAAGTTGGTGAATCAATTTGGCTGACTATAGGACGCAGCGGAGCATCAGGTTTGTGTATCTTCGGCAATCCATACAGTTTTGGCGGTTTAGGGCAGGCAGGAATGAGTAAGTTGATGTCGAGATTCAACCATTCTGAATGTTCTTTGATGAGGTCACTAGTCTTTTTAAGGATCTTGGTGGTTTGATCGCTTTTGACATGTTTGTATGTATTCTCATCTGATAAAAGATGTAGTATTTTTTCGTTATAATCTGACGTATCCATTACTACCGTCGCGTTACCTTTGTCTGCACGGAGAATAGTAAGCTCTGGTCTGTTTCGCAAGTTTTTTAAGGCCGTAAATTCGTCTCGAGGGAGGTTGGGTTTCGGTAGTTTACTATGCCGTAAGACAGATGAAATGTCCTGACGTATAGCTTCACTGTCCTCCTTTTTGATGTTGTTTTTAAATAAGCAATCCTCCACGTTACAAATAATGTCCTCGAACGGTATTCTACCAGGTGTTACCGCAAAGTTTAGACCCTTGGATAAAACTTTTAAAGTGGGTTCGTCCAATGTTTGTTTTGATAGATTGACAACTGCACGGGTTTCGTTTACTCTATGGTCTGCAGTTGCGTTTCGATACGCATTTTGTTTAGAGTTTAGTTTATGGTATTTAGAAATTTGTCTGTGTTTGCATTTGTTGTACTCGGATATTTCACGTTTATTTATTGTTTGAATGCAATCACTAAAGTCCTCCGTGTTAAGTTGTATTTTTAACTCATTGGACAAACCATTTATTTCTTTACTAATATTTTGTAATTCGGAATAATATTCTCTGATCAAACTCAATAATAGCTTTTTGCTTGCCTGTTGTAAGATCTTAGCGCTCCCGCGTATGTCATGTTTTGGAGAAATACGGACACAAGACGGGATGAGATCATGATCACGACATCTCTTCAAGAAGATTATGGATGTTTTTCTTCTTGCGCGCTTGATTACCAGACCTTCCAAATGGCGCAATTTGTTGGCGACTTCCAGTCCGTACTGGTTCACATAAACACATCTTAGATTTCTGCGCGAACTGTCCATATAAATAAAACTCTTTCACGGATTTTTTCACGCAATTTATTCAACAACTTAGTTAAATTTTAGTTGTTTTTTGAGATTTTTTGGTTTATCCGACGTTTCGGCACCTTTCCAGGGGCCGTGGTCACGGAAAACTACCCACTATTTTTTTGATTTTAATAAAAGAATATACCCACTCTAATTGTCTTTGTTTTTCGTTCGGAAACAGGATACGGTTAGGTATTGATTATTTTAACATTATATTTAATTATAACAAACTGATTTATTAATTTAATATTTTGATTTGTTTAAGTAATTTGGATAATAATTATTTATAGCAAAGCAAAAAGTTACTGACTCGACCACCAGTTCACAAAAGTTGGAGCCCTTCGGAGAAAGAACTGGCAAGAAAACTACACGAAGGGGGACGATCTCCGTTTATTAAAATTATTTGCAAAAAGAACTAACCGTATCTTTAGTTCTTGCAGTGTGTGGTTTAGGTTGTGACTTTACTTGATGGATTATAGGGTCCCAAGCTGGTGGTATCTTCCAACCATCTTCTCTATTGAAATTTGGGTATTTGCTAATTTCAATAGCCTCGCGCATCAATCTGGGAAAGTATCTTGGTTCTCTAGCGAGGATCTGCGGTTTGTCAAACCTTATATAATGGTTGGTTCCCTCAAATGAATGTTCACACACTGCAGACTTATTATCGCGCCTATGTTTGATGTCAGCTACATGTTCTTTAACGCGCGTCCCTATGCTTCTCTTTGTTTGCCCAATGTAGGAGAGCCCACAGTCACAATCTAGTTTGTAAACGCCTGCAACTTGAAAGGGGATATTACACTTGACTGGTGGTAAGAATTGGTTAATCTTCTTCGGCGGCTTGAAGTAAGTATGAATCGAAGCACGCTTCAGAATCCTCCCAATCTTGTCAGTGACACCTTTCACATATGGCAGAATGGCAGGTTGACGTTCTACTGTGGCTGCTTTGGTGCGTTTTCTGTGATGTTTGCGAGGTACTGGCAATTTGTTACTTCGCAGTACTTGCTCGACGTGCCGAAGCTCGCCACTCAGGTGTTCATCATCACAGATGCCGCGAGCTCTCTGAAACAAAGATTTCCCTACGGTAGCTAACTGTAAAGGGTGATGGTGAGAGTCACCATTTAGATATTTATCTGTATGTGTTGCTTTTCGATACACAGTGTGGCTCAAAGTTTGGTCAGGATTCCTGATAACAAGTACATCTAGGAAGGCTAGTTTCTTATTTGCCTCTAACTCCATAGTGAATTTAATGTTTGGGTGAATAGAGTTAAGGTGGTCAAGGAAAGCAGTGGCACTATCTTTAGGTAGTACTGTGAAAGTGTCATCTACGTACCGTTTGTAGAACCGGGGATACACTGGTGTTGAAGCCAGCGCCTTCTCCTCAAAATCCTCCATAAATAAGTCTGCGACTATTGGGGATACCGGAGAACCCATTGCTACTCCATCAACTTGTATGTAGAATTCATCATTCCACAGAAGATAGCCAGTTGTTAAACAATGTTCCAAAAGTTCTGCATATTCCAAAGGCAAATCGTTATCTTCTAGTTTCTTCCTAGCGATATTGATGCAGTCCTTTACTGGTAAGCATGTGAATAAGGATTGTACATCAAAGCTGACCATGATTTCATCATCTGCGAGATGTAGATGTTGTATCTCATTGATGAAATGGTAGGAATCCTTCACAAAGGCTGTTGTGTTACCTCTTAGTGGCGAGAGGGTTTGCGCTACGTGTCGGGCTAGTTTGTAAGTTGGTGAATCAATTTGGCTGACTATAGGACGCAGCGGAGCATCAGGTTTGTGTATCTTCGGCAATCCATACAGTTTTGGCGGTTTAGGGCAGGCAGGAATGAGTAAGTTGATGTCGAGATTCAACCATTCTGAATGTTCTTTGATGAGGTCACTAGTCTTTTTAAGGATCTTGGTGGTTTGATCGCTTTTGACATGTTTGTATGTATTCTCATCTGATAAAAGATGTAGTATTTTTTCGTTATAATCTGACGTATCCATTACTACCGTCGCGTTACCTTTGTCTGCACGGAGAATAGTAAGCTCTGGTCTGTTTCGCAAGTTTTTTAAGGCCGTAAATTCGTCTCGAGGGAGGTTGGGTTTCGGTAGTTTACTATGCCGTAAGACAGATGAAATGTCCTGACGTATAGCTTCACTGTCCTCCTTTTTGATGTTGTTTTTAAATAAGCAATCCTCCACGTTACAAATAATGTCCTCGAACGGTATTCTACCAGGTGTTACCGCAAAGTTTAGACCCTTGGATAAAACTTTTAAAGTGGGTTCGTCCAATGTTTGTTTTGATAGATTGACAACTGCACGGGTTTCGTTTACTCTATGGTCTGCAGTTGCGTTTCGATACGCATTTTGTTTAGAGTTTAGTTTATGGTATTTAGAAATTTGTCTGTGTTTGCATTTGTTGTACTCGGATATTTCACGTTTATTTATTGTTTGAATGCAATCACTAAAGTCCTCCGTGTTAAGTTGTATTTTTAACTCATTGGACAAACCATTTATTTCTTTACTAATATTTTGTAATTCGGAATAATATTCTCTGATCAAACTCAATAATAGCTTTTTGCTTGCCTGTTGTAAGATCTTAGCGCTCCCGCGTATGTCATGTTTTGGAGAAATACGGACACAAGACGGGATGAGATCATGATCACGACATCTCTTCAAGAAGATTATGGATGTTTTTCTTCTTGCGCGCTTGATTACCAGACCTTCCAAATGGCGCAATTTGTTGGCGACTTCCAGTCCGTACTGGTTCACATAAACACATCTTAGATTTCTGCGCGAACTGTCCATATAAATAAAACTCTTTCACGGATTTTTTCACGCAATTTATTCAACAACTTAGTTAAATTTTAGTTGTTTTTTGAGATTTTTTGGTTTATCCGACGTTTCGGCACCTTTCCAGGGGCCGTGGTCACGGAAAACTACCCACTATTTTTTTGATTTTAATAAAAGAATATACCCACTCTAATTGTCTTTGTTTTTCGTTCGGAAACAGGATACGGTTAGGTATTGATTATTTTAACATTATATTTAATTATAACAAACTGATTTATTAATTTAATATTTTGATTTGTTTAAGTAATTTGGATAATAATTATTTATAGCAAAGCAAAAAGTTACTGACTCGACCACCAGTTCACAAAAGTTGGAGCCCTTCGGAGAAAGAACTGGCAAGAAAACTACACGAAGGGGGACGATCTCCGTTTATTAAAATTATTTGCAAAAAGAACTAACCGTATCTTTAGTTCTTGCAGTGTGTGGTTTAGGTTGTGACTTTACTTGATGGATTATAGGGTCCCAAGCTGGTGGTATCTTCCAACCATCTTCTCTATTGAAATTTGGGTATTTGCTAATTTCAATAGCCTCGCGCATCAATCTGGGAAAGTATCTTGGTTCTCTAGCGAGGATCTGCGGTTTGTCAAACCTTATATAATGGTTGGTTCCCTCAAATGAATGTTCACACACTGCAGACTTATTATCGCGCCTATGTTTGATGTCAGCTACATGTTCTTTAACGCGCGTCCCTATGCTTCTCTTTGTTTGCCCAATGTAGGAGAGCCCACAGTCACAATCTAGTTTGTAAACGCCTGCAACTTGAAAGGGGATATTACACTTGACTGGTGGTAAGAATTGGTTAATCTTCTTCGGCGGCTTGAAGTAAGTATGAATCGAAGCACGCTTCAGAATCCTCCCAATCTTGTCAGTGACACCTTTCACATATGGCAGAATGGCAGGTTGACGTTCTACTGTGGCTGCTTTGGTGCGTTTTCTGTGATGTTTGCGAGGTACTGGCAATTTGTTACTTCGCAGTACTTGCTCGACGTGCCGAAGCTCGCCACTCAGGTGTTCATCATCACAGATGCCGCGAGCTCTCTGAAACAAAGATTTCCCTACGGTAGCTAACTGTAAAGGGTGATGGTGAGAGTCACCATTTAGATATTTATCTGTATGTGTTGCTTTTCGATACACAGTGTGGCTCAAAGTTTGGTCAGGATTCCTGATAACAAGTACATCTAGGAAGGCTAGTTTCTTATTTGCCTCTAACTCCATAGTGAATTTAATGTTTGGGTGAATAGAGTTAAGGTGGTCAAGGAAAGCAGTGGCACTATCTTTAGGTAGTACTGTGAAAGTGTCATCTACGTACCGTTTGTAGAACCGGGGATACACTGGTGTTGAAGCCAGCGCCTTCTCCTCAAAATCCTCCATAAATAAGTCTGCGACTATTGGGGATACCGGAGAACCCATTGCTACTCCATCAACTTGTATGTAGAATTCATCATTCCACAGAAGATAGCCAGTTGTTAAACAATGTTCCAAAAGTTCTGCATATTCCAAAGGCAAATCGTTATCTTCTAGTTTCTTCCTAGCGATATTGATGCAGTCCTTTACTGGTAAGCATGTGAATAAGGATTGTACATCAAAGCTGACCATGATTTCATCATCTGCGAGATGTAGATGTTGTATCTCATTGATGAAATGGTAGGAATCCTTCACAAAGGCTGTTGTGTTACCTCTTAGTGGCGAGAGGGTTTGCGCTACGTGTCGGGCTAGTTTGTAAGTTGGTGAATCAATTTGGCTGACTATAGGACGCAGCGGAGCATCAGGTTTGTGTATCTTCGGCAATCCATACAGTTTTGGCGGTTTAGGGCAGGCAGGAATGAGTAAGTTGATGTCGAGATTCAACCATTCTGAATGTTCTTTGATGAGGTCACTAGTCTTTTTAAGGATCTTGGTGGTTTGATCGCTTTTGACATGTTTGTATGTATTCTCATCTGATAAAAGATGTAGTATTTTTTCGTTATAATCTGACGTATCCATTACTACCGTCGCGTTACCTTTGTCTGCACGGAGAATAGTAAGCTCTGGTCTGTTTCGCAAGTTTTTTAAGGCCGTAAATTCGTCTCGAGGGAGGTTGGGTTTCGGTAGTTTACTATGCCGTAAGACAGATGAAATGTCCTGACGTATAGCTTCACTGTCCTCCTTTTTGATGTTGTTTTTAAATAAGCAATCCTCCACGTTACAAATAATGTCCTCGAACGGTATTCTACCAGGTGTTACCGCAAAGTTTAGACCCTTGGATAAAACTTTTAAAGTGGGTTCGTCCAATGTTTGTTTTGATAGATTGACAACTGCACGGGTTTCGTTTACTCTATGGTCTGCAGTTGCGTTTCGATACGCATTTTGTTTAGAGTTTAGTTTATGGTATTTAGAAATTTGTCTGTGTTTGCATTTGTTGTACTCGGATATTTCACGTTTATTTATTGTTTGAATGCAATCACTAAAGTCCTCCGTGTTAAGTTGTATTTTTAACTCATTGGACAAACCATTTATTTCTTTACTAATATTTTGTAATTCGGAATAATATTCTCTGATCAAACTCAATAATAGCTTTTTGCTTGCCTGTTGTAAGATCTTAGCGCTCCCGCGTATGTCATGTTTTGGAGAAATACGGACACAAGACGGGATGAGATCATGATCACGACATCTCTTCAAGAAGATTATGGATGTTTTTCTTCTTGCGCGCTTGATTACCAGACCTTCCAAATGGCGCAATTTGTTGGCGACTTCCAGTCCGTACTGGTTCACATAAACACATCTTAGATTTCTGCGCGAACTGTCCATATAAATAAAACTCTTTCACGGATTTTTTCACGCAATTTATTCAACAACTTAGTTAAATTTTAGTTGTTTTTTGAGATTTTTTGGTTTATCCGACGTTTCGGCACCTTTCCAGGGGCCGTGGTCACGGAAAACTACCCACTATTTTTTTGATTTTAATAAAAGAATATACCCACTCTAATTGTCTTTGTTTTTCGTTCGGAAACAGGATACGGTTAGGTATTGATTATTTTAACATTATATTTAATTATAACAAACTGATTTATTAATTTAATATTTTGATTTGTTTAAGTAATTTGGATAATAATTATTTATAGCAAAGCAAAAAGTTACTGACTCGACCACCAGTTCACAAAAGTTGGAGCCCTTCGGAGAAAGAACTGGCAAGAAAACTACACGAAGGGGGACGATCTCCGTTTATTAAAATTATTTGCAAAAAGAACTAACCGTATCTTTAGTTCTTGCAGTGTGTGGTTTAGGTTGTGACTTTACTTGATGGATTATAGGGTCCCAAGCTGGTGGTATCTTCCAACCATCTTCTCTATTGAAATTTGGGTATTTGCTAATTTCAATAGCCTCGCGCATCAATCTGGGAAAGTATCTTGGTTCTCTAGCGAGGATCTGCGGTTTGTCAAACCTTATATAATGGTTGGTTCCCTCAAATGAATGTTCACACACTGCAGACTTATTATCGCGCCTATGTTTGATGTCAGCTACATGTTCTTTAACGCGCGTCCCTATGCTTCTCTTTGTTTGCCCAATGTAGGAGAGCCCACAGTCACAATCTAGTTTGTAAACGCCTGCAACTTGAAAGGGGATATTACACTTGACTGGTGGTAAGAATTGGTTAATCTTCTTCGGCGGCTTGAAGTAAGTATGAATCGAAGCACGCTTCAGAATCCTCCCAATCTTGTCAGTGACACCTTTCACATATGGCAGAATGGCAGGTTGACGTTCTACTGTGGCTGCTTTGGTGCGTTTTCTGTGATGTTTGCGAGGTACTGGCAATTTGTTACTTCGCAGTACTTGCTCGACGTGCCGAAGCTCGCCACTCAGGTGTTCATCATCACAGATGCCGCGAGCTCTCTGAAACAAAGATTTCCCTACGGTAGCTAACTGTAAAGGGTGATGGTGAGAGTCACCATTTAGATATTTATCTGTATGTGTTGCTTTTCGATACACAGTGTGGCTCAAAGTTTGGTCAGGATTCCTGATAACAAGTACATCTAGGAAGGCTAGTTTCTTATTTGCCTCTAACTCCATAGTGAATTTAATGTTTGGGTGAATAGAGTTAAGGTGGTCAAGGAAAGCAGTGGCACTATCTTTAGGTAGTACTGTGAAAGTGTCATCTACGTACCGTTTGTAGAACCGGGGATACACTGGTGTTGAAGCCAGCGCCTTCTCCTCAAAATCCTCCATAAATAAGTCTGCGACTATTGGGGATACCGGAGAACCCATTGCTACTCCATCAACTTGTATGTAGAATTCATCATTCCACAGAAGATAGCCAGTTGTTAAACAATGTTCCAAAAGTTCTGCATATTCCAAAGGCAAATCGTTATCTTCTAGTTTCTTCCTAGCGATATTGATGCAGTCCTTTACTGGTAAGCATGTGAATAAGGATTGTACATCAAAGCTGACCATGATTTCATCATCTGCGAGATGTAGATGTTGTATCTCATTGATGAAATGGTAGGAATCCTTCACAAAGGCTGTTGTGTTACCTCTTAGTGGCGAGAGGGTTTGCGCTACGTGTCGGGCTAGTTTGTAAGTTGGTGAATCAATTTGGCTGACTATAGGACGCAGCGGAGCATCAGGTTTGTGTATCTTCGGCAATCCATACAGTTTTGGCGGTTTAGGGCAGGCAGGAATGAGTAAGTTGATGTCGAGATTCAACCATTCTGAATGTTCTTTGATGAGGTCACTAGTCTTTTTAAGGATCTTGGTGGTTTGATCGCTTTTGACATGTTTGTATGTATTCTCATCTGATAAAAGATGTAGTATTTTTTCGTTATAATCTGACGTATCCATTACTACCGTCGCGTTACCTTTGTCTGCACGGAGAATAGTAAGCTCTGGTCTGTTTCGCAAGTTTTTTAAGGCCGTAAATTCGTCTCGAGGGAGGTTGGGTTTCGGTAGTTTACTATGCCGTAAGACAGATGAAATGTCCTGACGTATAGCTTCACTGTCCTCCTTTTTGATGTTGTTTTTAAATAAGCAATCCTCCACGTTACAAATAATGTCCTCGAACGGTATTCTACCAGGTGTTACCGCAAAGTTTAGACCCTTGGATAAAACTTTTAAAGTGGGTTCGTCCAATGTTTGTTTTGATAGATTGACAACTGCACGGGTTTCGTTTACTCTATGGTCTGCAGTTGCGTTTCGATACGCATTTTGTTTAGAGTTTAGTTTATGGTATTTAGAAATTTGTCTGTGTTTGCATTTGTTGTACTCGGATATTTCACGTTTATTTATTGTTTGAATGCAATCACTAAAGTCCTCCGTGTTAAGTTGTATTTTTAACTCATTGGACAAACCATTTATTTCTTTACTAATATTTTGTAATTCGGAATAATATTCTCTGATCAAACTCAATAATAGCTTTTTGCTTGCCTGTTGTAAGATCTTAGCGCTCCCGCGTATGTCATGTTTTGGAGAAATACGGACACAAGACGGGATGAGATCATGATCACGACATCTCTTCAAGAAGATTATGGATGTTTTTCTTCTTGCGCGCTTGATTACCAGACCTTCCAAATGGCGCAATTTGTTGGCGACTTCCAGTCCGTACTGGTTCACATAAACACATCTTAGATTTCTGCGCGAACTGTCCATATAAATAAAACTCTTTCACGGATTTTTTCACGCAATTTATTCAACAACTTAGTTAAATTTTAGTTGTTTTTTGAGATTTTTTGGTTTATCCGACGTTTCGGCACCTTTCCAGGGGCCGTGGTCACGGAAAACTACCCACTATTTTTTTGATTTTAATAAAAGAATATACCCACTCTAATTGTCTTTGTTTTTCGTTCGGAAACAGGATACGGTTAGGTATTGATTATTTTAACATTATATTTAATTATAACAAACTGATTTATTAATTTAATATTTTGATTTGTTTAAGTAATTTGGATAATAATTATTTATAGCAAAGCAAAAAGTTACTGACTCGACCACCAGTTCACAAAAGTTGGAGCCCTTCGGAGAAAGAACTGGCAAGAAAACTACACGAAGGGGGACGATCTCCGTTTATTAAAATTATTTGCAAAAAGAACTAACCGTATCTTTAGTTCTTGCAGTGTGTGGTTTAGGTTGTGACTTTACTTGATGGATTATAGGGTCCCAAGCTGGTGGTATCTTCCAACCATCTTCTCTATTGAAATTTGGGTATTTGCTAATTTCAATAGCCTCGCGCATCAATCTGGGAAAGTATCTTGGTTCTCTAGCGAGGATCTGCGGTTTGTCAAACCTTATATAATGGTTGGTTCCCTCAAATGAATGTTCACACACTGCAGACTTATTATCGCGCCTATGTTTGATGTCAGCTACATGTTCTTTAACGCGCGTCCCTATGCTTCTCTTTGTTTGCCCAATGTAGGAGAGCCCACAGTCACAATCTAGTTTGTAAACGCCTGCAACTTGAAAGGGGATATTACACTTGACTGGTGGTAAGAATTGGTTAATCTTCTTCGGCGGCTTGAAGTAAGTATGAATCGAAGCACGCTTCAGAATCCTCCCAATCTTGTCAGTGACACCTTTCACATATGGCAGAATGGCAGGTTGACGTTCTACTGTGGCTGCTTTGGTGCGTTTTCTGTGATGTTTGCGAGGTACTGGCAATTTGTTACTTCGCAGTACTTGCTCGACGTGCCGAAGCTCGCCACTCAGGTGTTCATCATCACAGATGCCGCGAGCTCTCTGAAACAAAGATTTCCCTACGGTAGCTAACTGTAAAGGGTGATGGTGAGAGTCACCATTTAGATATTTATCTGTATGTGTTGCTTTTCGATACACAGTGTGGCTCAAAGTTTGGTCAGGATTCCTGATAACAAGTACATCTAGGAAGGCTAGTTTCTTATTTGCCTCTAACTCCATAGTGAATTTATCCTGACCAAACTTTGAGCCACACTGTGTATCGAAAAGCAACACATACAGATAAATATCTAAATGGTGACTCTCACCATCACCCTTTACAGTTAGCTACCGTAGGGAAATCTTTGTTTCAGAGAGCTCGCGGCATCTGTGATGATGAACACCTGAGTGGCGAGCTTCGGCACGTCGAGCAAGTACTGCGAAGTAACAAATTGCCAGTACCTCGCAAACATCACAGAAAACGCACCAAAGCAGCCACAGTAGAACGTCAACCTGCCATTCTGCCATATGTGAAAGGTGTCACTGACAAGATTGGGAGGATTCTGAAGCGTGCTTCGATTCATACTTACTTCAAGCCGCCGAAGAAGATTAACCAATTCTTACCACCAGTCAAGTGTAATATCCCCTTTCAAGTTGCAGGCGTTTACAAACTAGATTGTGACTGTGGGCTCTCCTACATTGGGCAAACAAAGAGAAGCATAGGGACGCGCGTTAAAGAACATGTAGCTGACATCAAACATAGGCGCGATAATAAGTCTGCAGTGTGTGAACATTCATTTGAGGGAACCAACCATTATATAAGGTTTGACAAACCGCAGATCCTCGCTAGAGAACCAAGATACTTTCCCAGATTGATGCGCGAGGCTATTGAAATTAGCAAATACCCAAATTTCAATAGAGAAGATGGTTGGAAGATACCACCAGCTTGGGACCCTATAATCCATCAAGTAAAGTCACAACCTAAACCACACACTGCAAGAACTAAAGATACGGTTAGTTCTTTTTGCAAATAATTTTAATAAACGGAGATCGTCCCCCTTCGTGTAGTTTTCTTGCCAGTTCTTTCTCCGAAGGGCTCCAACTTTTGTGAACTGGTGGTCGAGTCAGTAACTTTTTGCTTTGCTATAAATAATTATTATCCAAATTACTTAAACAAATCAAAATATTAAATTAATAAATCAGTTTGTTATAATTAAATATAATGTTAAAATAATCAATACCTAACCGTATCCTGTTTCCGAACGAAAAACAAAGACAATTAGAGTGGGTATATTCTTTTATTAAAATCAAAAAAATAGTGGGTAGTTTTCCGTGACCACGGCCCCTGGAAAGGTGCCGAAACGTCGGATAAACCAAAAAATCTCAAAAAACAACTAAAATTTAACTAAGTTGTTGAATAAATTGCGTGAAAAAATCCGTGAAAGAGTTTTATTTATATGGACAGTTCGCGCAGAAATCTAAGATGTGTTTATGTGAACCAGTACGGACTGGAAGTCGCCAACAAATTGCGCCATTTGGAAGGTCTGGTAATCAAGCGCGCAAGAAGAAAAACATCCATAATCTTCTTGAAGAGATGTCGTGATCATGATCTCATCCCGTCTTGTGTCCGTATTTCTCCAAAACATGACATACGCGGGAGCGCTAAGATCTTACAACAGGCAAGCAAAAAGCTATTATTGAGTTTGATCAGAGAATATTATTCCGAATTACAAAATATTAGTAAAGAAATAAATGGTTTGTCCAATGAGTTAAAAATACAACTTAACACGGAGGACTTTAGTGATTGCATTCAAACAATAAATAAACGTGAAATATCCGAGTACAACAAATGCAAACACAGACAAATTTCTAAATACCATAAACTAAACTCTAAACAAAATGCGTATCGAAACGCAACTGCAGACCATAGAGTAAACGAAACCCGTGCAGTTGTCAATCTATCAAAACAAACATTGGACGAACCCACTTTAAAAGTTTTATCCAAGGGTCTAAACTTTGCGGTAACACCTGGTAGAATACCGTTCGAGGACATTATTTGTAACGTGGAGGATTGCTTATTTAAAAACAACATCAAAAAGGAGGACAGTGAAGCTATACGTCAGGACATTTCATCTGTCTTACGGCATAGTAAACTACCGAAACCCAACCTCCCTCGAGACGAATTTACGGCCTTAAAAAACTTGCGAAACAGACCAGAGCTTACTATTCTCCGTGCAGACAAAGGTAACGCGACGGTAGTAATGGATACGTCAGATTATAACGAAAAAATACTACATCTTTTATCAGATGAGAATACATACAAACATGTCAAAAGCGATCAAACCACCAAGATCCTTAAAAAGACTAGTGACCTCATCAAAGAACATTCAGAATGGTTGAATCTCGACATCAACTTACTCATTCCTGCCTGCCCTAAACCGCCAAAACTGTATGGATTGCCGAAGATACACAAACCTGATGCTCCGCTGCGTCCTATAGTCAGCCAAATTGATTCACCAACTTACAAACTAGCCCGACACGTAGCGCAAACCCTCTCGCCACTAAGAGGTAACACCTTTGTGAAGGATTCCTACCATTTCATCAATGAGATACAACATCTACATCTCGCAGATGATGAAATCATGGTCAGCTTTGATGTACAATCCTTATTCACATGCTTACCAGTAAAGGACTGCATCAATATCGCTAGGAAGAAACTAGAAGATAACGATTTGCCTTTGGAATATGCAGAACTTTTGGAACATTGTTTAACAACTGGCTATCTTCTGTGGAATGATGAATTCTACATACAAGTTGATGGAGTAGCAATGGGTTCTCCGGTATCCCCAATAGTCGCAGACTTATTTATGGAGGATTTTGAGGAGAAGGCGCTGGCTTCAACACCAGTGTATCCCCGGTTCTACAAACGGTACGTAGATGACACTTTCACAGTACTACCTAAAGATAGTGCCACTGCTTTCCTTGACCACCTTAACTCTATTCACCCAAACATTAAATTCACTATGGAGTTAGAGGCAAATAAGAAACTAGCCTTCCTAGATGTACTTGTTATCAGGAATCCTGACCAAACTTTGAGCCACACTGTGTATCGAAAAGCAACACATACAGATAAATATCTAAATGGTGACTCTCACCATCACCCTTTACAGTTAGCTACCGTAGGGAAATCTTTGTTTCAGAGAGCTCGCGGCATCTGTGATGATGAACACCTGAGTGGCGAGCTTCGGCACGTCGAGCAAGTACTGCGAAGTAACAAATTGCCAGTACCTCGCAAACATCACAGAAAACGCACCAAAGCAGCCACAGTAGAACGTCAACCTGCCATTCTGCCATATGTGAAAGGTGTCACTGACAAGATTGGGAGGATTCTGAAGCGTGCTTCGATTCATACTTACTTCAAGCCGCCGAAGAAGATTAACCAATTCTTACCACCAGTCAAGTGTAATATCCCCTTTCAAGTTGCAGGCGTTTACAAACTAGATTGTGACTGTGGGCTCTCCTACATTGGGCAAACAAAGAGAAGCATAGGGACGCGCGTTAAAGAACATGTAGCTGACATCAAACATAGGCGCGATAATAAGTCTGCAGTGTGTGAACATTCATTTGAGGGAACCAACCATTATATAAGGTTTGACAAACCGCAGATCCTCGCTAGAGAACCAAGATACTTTCCCAGATTGATGCGCGAGGCTATTGAAATTAGCAAATACCCAAATTTCAATAGAGAAGATGGTTGGAAGATACCACCAGCTTGGGACCCTATAATCCATCAAGTAAAGTCACAACCTAAACCACACACTGCAAGAACTAAAGATACGGTTAGTTCTTTTTGCAAATAATTTTAATAAACGGAGATCGTCCCCCTTCGTGTAGTTTTCTTGCCAGTTCTTTCTCCGAAGGGCTCCAACTTTTGTGAACTGGTGGTCGAGTCAGTAACTTTTTGCTTTGCTATAAATAATTATTATCCAAATTACTTAAACAAATCAAAATATTAAATTAATAAATCAGTTTGTTATAATTAAATATAATGTTAAAATAATCAATACCTAACCGTATCCTGTTTCCGAACGAAAAACAAAGACAATTAGAGTGGGTATATTCTTTTATTAAAATCAAAAAAATAGTGGGTAGTTTTCCGTGACCACGGCCCCTGGAAAGGTGCCGAAACGTCGGATAAACCAAAAAATCTCAAAAAACAACTAAAATTTAACTAAGTTGTTGAATAAATTGCGTGAAAAAATCCGTGAAAGAGTTTTATTTATATGGACAGTTCGCGCAGAAATCTAAGATGTGTTTAATAAGATATATATTTCTTCATACCTTTATCTAGATTCGTATAGTTTCAAAAACACGATTTTATGATTTTGTCTCGGCACTTTTTCTTTTCAAAAAGACTTCTAAAAAAATACGAAAATTCAAGATTATTCAATGGGGTTACTTACACTATTGGAAATTGGTTTAATTAGTGGACACCAATAATATTAAGGATCGTATGGAAGCATTTTTTTTTTAAATCGCTGTAGTTTTTTAATATAAAGTGATTTTGTGTTTTTTTCGCCTATTCTGCAAAATCGGTCTCGCTCCCGCGCGCGTCGTTTTCTCATTGCTATCTCGCTTCAGCATATTTTTTCCGAGTATCGCCTTAAATTGTTATCTAGAATACAGTCCAAATAATGTTCTATTTGAAACTTACCCTGCACGCGTAGCATGACAAACCCGAGAAGAGTTTTGTCTACCTTGAAAGTCTATAATTTGACAGCTGAACAATAGGTTTGTCTACGTTGAAATGTGATTTTGGACGTTTCGATGTAGACAAAACAATTGTGTTGCGAACTCTTAGCTTCTACGGTTTTACGTTATTTGGATTTTTTATCCCTTCTGCACTAAGTACTGATGAATATTATCTATCTATATCTTCTTCTATACTTACTTATAATAAATCTGTAGAGAGGTCAATTCTGTACATGAAATATATTTCCAAAATAACTATCAGGATGTGATTAGGGATCGATATTGATGCCAAAAATGCAATCAGTAAAATTTTTGTCTGTCTGTCTGTCTCTCTGTCTGTCTGTCTGTCTGTCTGTCTGTCTGTGTGTATAACCGTTATAGAAACAAAAACTACTCGACGGATTTTAACGAAACTTGGTACAGTTATTTTTCACACTCCTGAGCTGGTTATAGTGTACTTTTCATCACGCTACAATCAATAGGAGCAGAGCAGTGAAGGGAAATGTTGAGAAAGCGGGAGCGGGTTACTCCATTTTTTAAGCTTCCGTCGCGTGTGCAACCTTCATGGTTAAAGCTACACAGAAATCATGTATGACGGAAATGTTCTCCTTAAAATTATATAAAAAATATCCCACGACAGCATATGTCTATCTTTTATGGTATACTCACAACAACACGTGTAACTCCCGATAGCTTAGCAGTTCGCTCGACACGTCTCGCGGCCGAAGGTATAAAAAGGCGGGGCGTCCGAGCGCGAGCTTCATACAATTATACCTAACTAGTTTTCCGCCCGCGGCTTCGCCCGCGTGGACTACACGACGTTATCCCGCAGGAATGTGACATTTTTCCGGGATAAAAAGTAGCCTATGTTCCTCTCCAGGCTACAAAGTATCTGTGTTCCAAATTTCAGCCAAATCCGTTCAGCCGTTTTGGCGTGATTGAGTAACAAACATCCAAACATCCAAACATCCAAACATCCAAACATCCAAACATCTAAACTTTCACATTTATAATATTAGTAGGATTACGGAAAAAATTAAACGATGTCTCTAAATAGTAAACTTTTTCAGAAATCATCAACAAAAATTACATTAGTTCCATTATCGGTCAAGAGATGGCGCTGACCAAAAACTGCAAAATTCTACATCGCAAATTCTTGGAAGAATATATGCCTCGCCGATGAAAACATTTTTACGTTTTATTTTCAACCAAAATATCCTCCTTCCTACCTACTCGCAGGTTGCTTTGTTTGGGTGAAGCACAGTTGTAGTTTTTTCTATTTATTTATGATGGTACGGTACTGAACCCTCGGTGCGCGAGTCCGATTTGCTCTTGACTGGTTTTTTTACTGTCCTACGTTTGAGATATAGTACAAAAATTTCTAAATTGGCCGTAGTGAATTTGGATGCAGTATGAAAAATTCGTTTTGGCTACATAAACAATTGACTTTTGTTACTTTTTTACGTAATACTTATGATAATCCTTTGTATGACTGAAAGGAATCCTACTAATATTATAAATGTGAAAGCTTAGATGTTTGCTACTCAATCACGCCAAAACGGCTGAACGGATTTGGCTGTTTGGGATACAGATACTTTTGTAGCTTGGAGAGGAACATAGGCTTTTTAACCCTGAAAAATATCACATTCCCGCGGAATAACGTCGTGTAGTCCACGCAGGCGAAGCCGCGGGCGGAAAGCTAGTTATAAATATAAAAACAAATTATATTCTCAAAACACATTGATTCATTTATTTGTTTTTGATATTAACAAGTTACATAATGTATTAATAACTTGTACTGTTACATGTATTAATATTATTACATTATTCGACTCTCCGCCCAAAGCATCCTGCACATTATTCGACATAGAACAACGAGGAATAATAATCGTCAACAAATTGGAATGATAGTTTTTAAAGTAAAATAAATTAATAAACAATATTAATACCTTTCTCGAGTTCATCATGCTACCCGTGCTGGTGTAATGTAAAAAGTTAAAAGACTAACAAAAGTACTGAAAAATGGAAAATAAAGTATTTAGAAAAAATCGACCCGTCTCACAACCAGTCCGGGACTGGTTGTGAGACGGGTCGATTTTTTCTAAATACTTTATTTTCCATTTTTCAGTAATAAAAATTGCATTGTGAATGCAAAAAACTAAAAATTAAAATAACTAACAAAAATTATATAGTTCCAGTTGAATTCTCTCTACGCGACATATGGGGCCTATACAAAGAGAAACTCAAGGAGTTGTTCTACATAGTATTCGAATACCTGCGGAGTTTGGACGTGGACTACAAACGCGCGTTCTTCATCCTCATGGAGTGTTCCGGAAGCAAGCGAGAGCTGGTCTCAGCTATTCTCGACTTCATCGCTGTTGAAATTGGGAAGAGGGTCATTGTCAAAATCACTGCTACCATCGAAAATGAGAGTATCTGTAGCCATAGTAATGAGCTTAGCCAATTGTGATCAAAGTTATAAATACTAGTTCTAAATACCTATCTATATAAGAGTAGGTATTGCAAAAATATGTAAGTAACTTAAGTTAGTCGTGACCGTAAATGTAGATTACCTACTTATACTTTTAAAATTAAAAGGGACTCAAGCTGTGACGGAATGAAAAATAATGTATGATAAAATGAATGAGCACGCACGACACATATCTAACTGTTTTTGTAACATTTGGAGTCTCATATTTGGCTTTTGACGTGTTCCTAAAGCGTAAGTCTCACTGCAAGCGAAGCTAACTGAAAAGAGATTCGTTTTACTCTGCATTACATATGACGAACTATTTAATTCTAAATAGTAGTAATGGATTGTGGTAATTACCTCTTTTAACCGACTTCATTGCTTAATAGACTACCTACCTGAAGAAATCATTTTTCTAAACCGAAGCTGTTTTCTGTATGTTTGAGTATTATTATTTTATTTCAACTTTGACTATTATTAGTTATTTTATTTGTATCCAATACGTAAGTGCCTCACTGTGTGTGCCTTCTTACTATGCGGTCAGTTTAAGCCGATTCTTTGGTTTCTAACTCGGAATATGACGCAAAAACGTAAAAAAAATGATTATTTTATTACTTGATTATTTTACTATCACATGTGTATTGAACTTGTTTTTTTTTATAAATTCCCATTTGTAAACTGGGAAGGCTAATCACAGGATATGTTTGGGTGCCCTTTTACCTACTATGTAATTTTAGTACCTACTGTGATTATTAGTTCATAATTAACTACTAATAGTGTTGAAGTTGTTAATTAATAGTACCTAAGGTGTATACGTACACATAAAGGTTTTTGACTTGATAATCTTCACGACATCTACAGTATTCTGATATGATAATATAGAATCTTTCTGATATATTTTTAATTAGGTAATTGGTACATTACCTTTAACTCAATTATTGGTACTAAATAAAAAAATACCGTTTTCGGTTGTTTAAAATTAATAAATTGACATAGGTATAAATATAAAGTTATATAAATATGTGTACAGTCACGACCAATATTTTATGTAAGCAAAGGACTTTGTCATATTACAATATGGAATGACTTTTGTGGCACAGATAGTTTTATCTCGGAAGGCTTCAAAGTGACAAAGTTCTACGTTGTTGACTGTACACATATTTGCATAATTTTATATTTATATTGTCAATTTATTAATTTTAAGCAACCGAAAACGTTATTTTTTTATTTAGTACCTGGACTGTACATTTCTGATTTTATAATAATAAAGAAAACTTTAAAATTATCATTTATGCATACTTTTATGCTCAAATAGGATATAGGTATGTAGTGTAGGTATTTGAATCGACAATTACTTGTATTTTATTTTAAAATAATTAAAACGTGATTTGTTTTCTATATGGTATTTCTTTTTAGTTTTAGTGCTTGTTTCTATTATTTTTGCTCAATTAGATATAAAACAAGGTGTTGAAATAAACATTATTTTTAAAAAGTACCCACTCTTTTATTGAAAACATAAAAAAAGAAACTGTATGACAGAAACGATATAATTAAGTCTTCCACACTAGAGGATCTGCCGGCCTAGCATGAGCGGCTTATAGCGCGCGATATGATATGGTACGGCAAGATGTCTTGCTTACACCTTAGTGGAGTTTTAATGAGAAAGATAAATGGAGGTTTAATTAATTTAACAATGATTTATGTCAGTTCTTGTTCTTCTCAGTTGCTACTTTAAAATCGGCTGTTAGTCCGGTTGACCGAACAATGCAATTACTGAATAGTAGTTATCCAGTTGATTCAAATCACTATACTGTTAAGGGATGACATACGTACGACTGCCTCTAGGCGGAAACGTACGACGGTTAGAAAGAGAGAGAAGATCGCAGTATCCTATTTGTCTCTCTTTCTAACGTTTAACTGTCCAATCATCTGATCTGCGCGGAGCGGAAGTATAGCAGTGCGATAACACAACTAGACTATTATGCGTCAGTAGAAAAGTATAGTGATTTGAATCAACGGGATTACTACTATTCAGAAATTGCATTATTTCGGTCAACCGGACTAACAACCGATTCAATAGTATATACTATATAGCAACAGTTCGGTGATTTAATTCACCGGACCACAGAATATATATTAGTACCTTACGGTACAGAAATTTCACTCCCGAGTTTAGGTATGATAAACGCAAGCGTCCGGTCACCGGACTAGTCTCAATAGGCTGGCACTCGCTCGACTTGTCGCACACGCAGTGCACGCATCCGCCATGTGTCGCCATCTGTCTCGCTTCGCGTGTATTACTTTCACAAATAAAGTATACCTCTGACAGCCCTAGCAAATTGAAGCAAGACGGCAGACAGTTATTATACTATGAACGCTACGCTATACGCAATGCAAAAGGTTGAAAGTAGGTTGTTTTCCAGAATAGTAGGTAAATATCTTTGGGATTTTGCGCCGCTTGTACGGAAGTGAGACAGGCCTGACCGGACCTCTACCAGGGGGGTGTCACTCCGCAGTTTAGATACGTTCGGACGGCGCGCCTGCCGGGCAGGCGTATGGCATAGAAATTAGGTCGGCAAAAGAGCTAGAATATATGCGATAGAAAGAGATGCAACGACAACGAGTGGCCGTTCGTAATTTGCTGCTGAATTCTACTTTATTGCGTTAAAGTTAGAGTTGCTATTTATTTAAATGACTTAGCGAAGTGAACTATCTTTTACATAGTAACTATTTAGTAATCTGTGCCTCTACTAGGTACTAAAAAGTTGCATTAGTCCGGTCAACCGGACTATCAACCGAACTACTGCTACTAAAGGGTCTCGTGTGGCTAAGGCTTCCATCACACTGCCTCCGGTTTCCGCACTACCGGACGGAGATGCGGCGTGATTTGTCATACACTGCGGGTTTTGTATGCACATCAAGACTACAGCCATAGTTAAGAAGCGCACTACCACAAACCGGAGCGGTGTGCGATGCAGTATGGGAACCGCTTATAATAGGTCATAGCCCACTTATACCGCACCGCTCCCACCCAACCAAAGTATGAGTAGCCAAATATGGACTTAAGGCGCTACTCGGAAAAAGTATGGACTTTTTGATTTAAAACTATATTATTATGACGGTTACAGATGTTACAAATCTGGTAAGTAATAAGATATATTTCTTCGTATACCTTTTTCTAGATTAGTATAGTTTCAAAAACACGATTTTATGATTTTGCCTCGACACTTTTTCTTTTCGAAAAGACATCTAAAAAGTAGCTAAGAAAATTCAAGATTATTCTTAAATGGGGTTACTTACACTGTTGGAAATTGGTTTAATTAGTGGACACCAATAATATTTAGGATCGTATAGAAAGAAGCATTTAAAAAAAATCGCTGTAGTTTTTTACGAATACGAAGTGATTTTGTTTTTTTTGCCTAATCTGCTAAATCGGTCTCCCTCCCGCGCGCGTCGTTTTCTCATTACTATCTCGCTTCAGCATAATTTTTTCGAGTATCGCTTAATATCGTTCACTGTAGATGCATTTTGCGTCAACTACCGAGCAGTCTGACGGCGGTAAGCTCGCCGCTGTCCTCTATTTTATCAAATTAAATACCAAATTTTTATTTGCCAGAACATTTACAAATGTAAAATGAATCTACAGTGAACGATATTAAGACCATATTTGGCTGCTCATACTTTGGTGGAAGCGGTGCGGTATAAGTGGGCTATGACCTTAAGGCTGTCCATTAATCATGTGAGGACCAAACGGGGGGGGGGGGATCACCAAATATCACAAGGGGGGGGGGGGGGGGGGATGCAGATATTTCGATTCCGAAACATATCGTACAATATACCTAATGTTGCGAAATTGCGTAAAACTGATAACAGTGATAACGCTAAACTCCTTAATTTATTTACAATCAAGTAATTTTAGTCTATGAATACGTACGAGGATTCTTATCGGTTGTAGATTTGCAGTGTCGTTTTAATTTTCCCGCCATCGCGCCACCTAAAGTATGTATGTACCTACCTACAAAAAATACACGTGAACTTAGGCGAGGGGAGGGTAGTACAAAACCTCACCATCACCACGTATCACAAGGGGGAGGGGGGTCTAAAAAGTTGCTAAAAACATCACGTGATTTATGGACACCCCTTGTATGAAAATACACATACAATGCAAAAACTAGCGCAGTTCTCTGTGATCGCATTTGCAAGAACTACTTTGATGCTGAACAAATAAAGACAGTACCTTCATTAGAGTAGTAAAAAAACAAAATTTAAAAGACAAACTTTTATTAAGTGCATCATTAATTCATCACAAATAAGGAACAACAAACATTGCACTTTATTCAACATTATTATAACCATGTTAGGGTCCACTTCACATTGATGCAGTAAATTATCAAACACAGAAAAACGGTCTTTATAAATTTGTTCAATGTAGGTACTTAGCATAGGTCCTATGCAGAGGCGGATTAAACGTGGAGAGCGCCCTAGGCAAGAACCTCCTAGGCGCCCCTCTACACATTTTTTTCTAAAATAGACAAAAATTATAAAAACCATAGAATATAAACATATAACTCAAAAACGGCTCGACCGATCTTGACGAAAATTGGTGTGTATTACTATAGTAAGAAAATTTAATTGCGCAACTAAAGAAAGAAAGAAACGCCGAGCGAAGCGGACGGGTGACAGCTCGTAGACCATGTCATGTCATTGAAATATCGCAAAAGACATAGACAAAAGACATACTTATCATATTATTATTATCATTGTTGAAGATATTCATATTTTTTATTTCGTAACCGTTGGTACAGTCTTTTCGATTTGTAGCTCTAGTTCAGACTTATCAATGAATTACCGTTGCGCTCTTAATCGACTCATAAATGAAAAAATAAATATCAAATTTAGAAAACATAAAATTACCTTCATAGGGCACACTGAAAGTTTTGCGCTTCGGCAGCTCATGTTATATTTTTTTTAACTTAGGAAACTCAATGAATGATTTAAAAAAAATGCGAAAAAACGCGTGTCAATTGTTTTTTTATCACAAGTTGCGAAAAGATTTTAGGGCGATGATTTTTATGGCCTTAAAAGTTCACTGTCTCCGCAAGTCTGCACTGCTCGTCTTCAAAACGCTTTTGGGAGAGAAGCACCTCATTTGAGTACTGTAAGGCGTTGGTACGAAGAATTTGATCGTGGCTGTATTTCTCTCCATGATAAAATTCGTGAAGGTCGGTCGGTTCGGCCGGAAGAGGCCGTGATAGCTTTCAACCAGCGCGTGAAAAACATGCACTCAGTCAGACCTATGGTCCTCATATTTTCAAAAATGGTTTGACCGAATGAATAAGTGTACCTACCTATAAAATGTTATGGAGAATACTTCGAAAAGCAGTAAATATATGACTTTACATGTGAATTGTTTCAATAATGAGTTATGAGTTATGCTGATTTTGTTGAGTTTTATTCCAATAGCTTAAAAACCTTTTTGCTTGCACGAATGAGCTGTCATAGGACCCATGCTACATTGAACAAAGTAGGTATATAAGATTACAAAGACATGACACACAATACAATACAATAGGGTCGATTTATAAACACAGGTAGGTCATACCTATATGTATATAAGGTCCTTCTTAAATAGTGCACATAATTTTAAGGGGTCAATGTACTCATGCATACAAACAACTTTTACTATGGTACCTGGTACCATAGTAGAACATTGACCCCTTAAAAATATGTGCACTATTTAAGAAGGACCTTATATATCCCGACATTTTATAAAACACCCTCGTATCTATAGACGAGTCAAAGTAATTATACATGAGTTTAAGACATTACTTATGCAGCCGTTTTTATACAATAAACAAAAATTTTAACGAAGTAAGAGCCGTTAAAAGTAAGAATACTTGGGCAAGTAATGAGCAGCCAAATATGGACTTAATATCGTTCACTGTAGATGCAATTTAATATAACAATATAGGTACAATAGCAGACAGCGCGCGGTAAGCGAGCCTGCCGAAAGCTTAAGTGTATCTACAGAGCACCACATTAAGTCCATATTTGCCTGCTCATACATTGGTTGGCGACCGATTTGTCGCAGGGGTAGGCTACCCACCTTCTGCGCCAGAGGTCTCGGGTTCGATTCCCGAACAAGACAAATATTTGTGTGCATGAAAATGTCTATTTGTCTTGGTCTGGGTGTTTACTATGTATATTAAGTATGTATTTACAAACAAAAAGTATTTAAGTATATATAAGGTCCTTCTTAAATAGTGCACATAATTTTAAGGGGTCAATGTACTCACGCATACAAACAACTTTCACTATGGTACCAACATTGAAAACGCGAAAAAAGAATCAGCTGTTCCATAGAAAATTTTAAATCGCATAGATCAAAATGTATGGAACAGCTGTTTTTTTTTCGCGATTTCAATGTTGGTACCATAGTAAAAGTTGATAGTATGCATGAGTACCTTGACCCCTTAAAATTATGTGCACTATTTAAGAAGGAACTTATATTTATAAGTTTTCCATGATACAGTTTCTTAATGAAATTAAAATGGACTTAGATTTGGTGTGAATGTAAGAAGTTATTTATTATTATTTATTTATTGGTTGGGTGGGAGCGGTGCGGTATAAGTGGGCTAAGTCCTTTATACTCAAGTAATTACTTTGACTTGTCTATAGATACGACTGTTACATACAGTTCTCATATCTTCCTTGACAAGTTGACAACAGTCTCAACGCTCTTAACGCCTTACAATAAAGTTGAAAGTCGTTAAAAACAGTGTTTTCGTGGGATAAAAGGACTATGGCTTCATGCCAAATCCATAGTCCGTGGATGTAAATAAATTTACTTATACAGGGTGTTTTTGAAGTCGACTCGGCCCATTAATGTACTCATATGAAGCTATGTTTTTACGGGAAAAGGGGTGGTGCCCGGCGTCAGCGCGGGCGCAGGGACGCAGGCAAAGCGGGCATGAAGCATGGGTGACATTGTTTGTTTCGGTGAATTCCGTGCGCAAACTTGAATAAATTCACGTTATACTAGAGCCCGCGTTTTGTCGAGAGGCCATTGAAGTAGTTTAAGGCTTGTATATTATTTGAATATTAATTAATCAATGTTTTTTTATCAAATTGTTATTTTTAGTTATTTTAATTTTTATTTGCTATAGTGATCAATTACTGAGTATTTTACGCTATTTTTTAGGCTTTTAAAAAAATAATTTTAGATCTTGGATTTGCCTCATATTTGGGGAAAAGACTCTATATCATGAGTATGTTCTTATTTTAAAAGGATGCTAACGACTTCGATGTCACCCTGTATATATGTCACCGGAAAAAACAAGAACCGCAAATTTATAAATTTACAGAAGTCCTGTAGAACACGTGATAGGTTAGAAATTTAAATTTCGGAGTTAGGTATTTTTTTTTGAAATTTATAAATTTACGGTTTTATTATTTTTCGGTGACATATACAACGTGTTAATGAATTAACCCAAAACCTCTTAGGTGGTGATTGTGCTCATGAATATGAACAACTTTTACTATGGTGCTAACTCTGCAACTCAACAAAAAAAATCAGCTGTTTCATACAAATTGTCAATACCTACTCGACCAAAATGTATGAAACAGCTGATTTTTTGTATACTGATTAGATACAATCAGTAAATACTGGATCTAGAACTTCGGCAATAGATTTCACTATAAACTCTTCTATAAAAATTATCGAAGTGTCAGATCACAAATCAGTTTATATATTTTCAGTATGTGTCGTCCAAACCTAATAGAGCTTGGAACTGTAATAATAAAAATGCTTGACAATTTTTCTGATCAATGTAATCTGATCTAATAATAAGTCACAATAGTTGAACGCAGCGCAACAAATTGCTATAAAGCATAGTTTACATTGGTCGAGTAGACGGCCGAGTCGAGTAGCGAGGGACAAAAAGCAGGCTAACTCGACCAATGTAAACGATAGGGCGAGTAAACTGGGCCGAGTACTGAGCGAGTCGAGTGGTCTCGCGCGGAGCATAGTTGCTCGGCCGAGTTGTTTCCTGGGCCAGGGTTGCCAGGTGCGCAAAATCGAGAATCGTACATTAAACATAAAAAAATATGTATAAGTATATAATATATGTATAATAATCGTACTTCATACAAAATCCAAAATTTTCTGAAAATTTGGGATCAAACAATGTTGTAAATAATCGTACAAATACGATTTAAATCGTACATCTGGCAACCCTGCTGGGCCCAATTACTTGACCAATGTAAACGGTGGAAGCCGAGTCGAGTAGTACCTCAGTTACTCGGGTCAGTTCACTGGGCCGAGCTGCTCGACTAATGTAAACTATGCTTAACAACGCCGGTCACACCACAACTCTTAACTTCTTACACTACCGGAGATCTATGTTACTACCAGTTATTCTAACAAGCTAGAATGCGTGCCAGATAAGTCTACGCGCGATTAAAATCGAATACTATTTTTTCCATAACCTTAGAACAAAAAAATGTACTGTAACTAGCGCCAAAAACGCCCCAGCCGCGCGCAGTGTTATCTGAGACGCACTGTATTTTCAAAGTGTTCGGTACAAATGTGGTGCCGTATACTGGTGGGTTAGAACTTAAAAATCTAATAAACAGCCGTTATGTGGGATGGTAATACTTGAAAGTTTTATGACAAGAAGATAATATAAATACTTGGAACTTTCTGTAAAGTCTACAAACATACCGTTCCTAAGGTTCTATTTGTACCAAACGAAAAATACTTCCTAACGTCCGAAGCACTAAGGCCTGTAACCATTGGTTAGTTGGTTGGTTAACGCACGTGATTAGTGTTCGTTTGGGCTAACCAACGGTTAAAGTAACCGGTAATGAAACACATTTTTTCAGCCACCCCATGCGAGTCCTACAGTCTGCAAAAGAACAATGGTCAAATCGTACCTGACTACGGGCAAAAATCGGCTATAGATTATAAATTCAGTCATTATTAGTTAATTTTGGAACTACAATACGGTATTTTACTGATTTTTTTTTATTTTTTTTAAATTTTTTTCGAAATATTAGCTACACAAAACAAGTTTTCATTTTGAATTATCTTGAATATTTTTAAAGATATAGGACTTCAAACTTTATAATTAGACAAGGACAGGACGCTATCTTAGTGACGTCAGTAGGTTAGTAGCGTCATAGTCACGCCATAGAAGATTTCGTTTTAGAAAGAGACAGCTATAGTCAAAATCAAACAGACTATAATTCTTTTATTATAAAACAGATTCAAATTATTTTTTCACATTTGGTATTCTTAATTGCAATTTTTTTTAACGTCATCATTAAATATCTACATTTCAACAACAGTAAAATACCCTATTGTTAAGCCCCAAGAACTTCTAGTTCCAGAGAAATTATGGGATGTGTAATAATAAATAACATGAGTGGGAAATCATAATTATAGCTTTTGAACAGTCCTCACTATAGACAACAGACTTTGAAGACCATTGCAAATTCCATTTCACGTTCTTCCATGGACATTCCCACGTCGCATTTATTGAAAAATATAACTTTTCATAAAAAAAAGTCTTAATAGTGATTTTATGTTTACCCTTTACAAAAAGAATTTTTACTTTACTGAAACGGAAAATAAGAAGCAATCAAAGTATGTTTCAAGCGAATTTTTTTTTTATTTGCGTGTAAAGGAATGTCACTGACGTAATCAAATGACAGATGTCAATCATTGAGTAGTAAAAAAATCAAAAAGCTTAGACTAAATACTGAGGTAACTGGAGAGTGCAGTACTAACAATTTTTTGAATACCAGTGGCTGTCTTCCGTCTCACCTACACTTTAAAAAAATACGTATGGTCATATGAGACAGCTGACAGCCACTACATACATAAATGTCAAATTTGCTGGCGACACTTTTTTATTCAGGGTGAGAGCTCCAGTTACCTCAGAGTATTAAGTCAAACTTCATGAAAAAAATTCGTTCTTTTGTAGGCAGGCGAAGACATTGAGCCATACTGCCAATTCTTGACTCTTGAGTATTATTATTGTAGTTTGCTGTGCCCATGTTATGACTGTTGTACACCTTGGGCAGTAGTAAAGTAGAAATGATAATTTAATGCCAATTAAAATTAATTGACGTCTCTGAGTGCGGTAGTGTTCATTAAAATTCATTTAGGAAGATTTGAAATGTAAAATCATTTGTTCCTAACCTCAAAATATAAAATATCTCTCTTTCCTGAAGTTTTAAATTATATCTTGAGCTACAAAAGTGATTCAGATATTATTAGGTCTATGATTAATACAAAATTTATGATGCCCATGGACATTTAAAATCAGGTCCAAGTACTATGGAAATTGCCCAATGTCCTTTAGCATGGTTAAAATGACAGCTCATTCGTGCAAAGCAAAAAGTTCTTTATGCTATTGGAATAAAGCTCAA
This sequence comes from Crambus lathoniellus, assembly GCA_949710035.1. NCBI lineage: Eukaryota > Metazoa > Arthropoda > Insecta > Lepidoptera > Crambidae > Crambus > Crambus lathoniellus. The sequence goes on along the minus strand of OX453316.1, from coordinate 23,655,987 downwards.
GAAAAACATCAGACATTTTTTTAATGTGGCGCTTATGCTAGAAAATTAGACCCTATTCCTTGTGTAGAAGTAACGTTTTGCTTTGCACGAATGAGCTGTCATTTTAACCATGCTAAATTTTACAGACTGTAGGAATCACATGGGATGGCTGAAAATTTTACAGACTGTAGGACTCACATGGGATGGCTGAAAATCTTACAGACTGTAGGCGAAACTTGTCGCGTATTCAAAATCGATTCAAATTTTTTTTGCACAGAATTATAAAACGTACTTTAGGTGTTTAGGATATATTTATGGTAAAAATAAGATGAGTGAAAGAAGAATTTTTCGTTTAGTATGTATTATGTATGGCTATACTATACACGTATCGGACGCAAAAGCTCTAAGCAGTTTTTGGTTAAGGCACATTGACATTTCTATTTTGTTCATTATTTGTTTCTTTTTATTTCTCATAATAATAAAACAATTTTCATTAATAACATACTGCCTATTGTCGCTTGAAGTGAGATTGCAGTAACGAAAAGGAACTAATAATTTAAACTATACAACTAAAGTATATCTAATCACAATAAATTAAAACAATAATAAATAAAAGCACAACAATAAGGAATGTCTACATTAATGTGCCCTATATATTAAATCTAAGTGCTTAATGTTTTTAGACAATTTTGAATAATTTGAAGTTTCCATTTTATGAAATAAAGATAAAAATACTGTTTATTTATTGAAATAACAAAACAGGGAATAAACGTTTCGTTTATTATCATTATAACATATTTAGATTTTATCAATGTGGTATTTTGTGCTATCAAAACACGTCGTTATCAGAAAAAAATGTAATAAGTTTGGTATTAAATACCTAAATTAAAATAAATTACTTACTTAAGTAATAAAATTAAAAAAATCAGGTGAACGTAGCTTAATTAAGTACTTACTTGTAGTTAATCTTAACTAATTCCTATCTAACACTTATAATAACCAGGTGATACTCTTGAACGAAATTGCAATAGGCAACTCTTGGATTAATGTCAAACATATGTGAACCTTATCGCGTTGCAATAGAGGCCTTCTTATTTATGCCAATGTAATTTCGTTCTAGAACAAGGCCTCCGGTCTTTTAGATAAAATTACAGCAATAAATAAATAAAACTAAGTGATTCAAATGCTAAGTCCGGTGTAGGCTCAACTATGTCATGATTTAAATTGAGATTACGCCTTGCAAATGTGTCATTATTTTTATACATTCATCCAAAGATATATTCGATTTATGCATAATTTGAACAGGTACTTTATTTTAAAATTTCACTAGAACATCGTTAAGTACTTAATACTTATGTTTAATTTGTACATTTTTTAAGTTCTCTATTATATCTAAGTTATAATAATTATTATTATACTTCTGCCAAGCGTAAATGTTGATACAGAAATGTTTAGTATGATAGTGCAGGAATGTTGGCAGTGCCAACTATATTTATTATCTTTATATGAATAGGCTTGATACTGGAATAACACTGGGCTTAAATTGCGGCTTACTTTAAAAGCAATAAAGTTTTAATTCGCGTAAAACGAATAGTATAATAAAAACACAGGTAAAGGAACTAGTAAAATAAATAACTAAAAACTATTGTCAGCATCTGAATAAGTTAAACAGTAATAAATTATAGTATTCTACCAAAAAAGTAGTAAAACTGGCAACGTTACACGTTAATTCTTAAAAATAATCATGTTTAAAACACTTCCATAAAGCGTAAAGCCGTTTTGATCCTTAACCCGTCGTAATAAGGCTTATTTTCTCGTGGCTATGTGTCACGTGGCTCACTGTTTGTCTTCCAATGCGTTTTTGAGTTCCATGGCGAGTTTATACCCAAGCTCGGGTCGCCGGTCGCGCCCGTCGACCATTGCTGCCACCTGGTGGTGGAAAATGAGCTTGAGAACATACGAATGCTTTAACACAACCATACTATGTTAAGGTCATTTTGCAATTTGAATTGTCAGAATTTCACAATCGAAAAAGTTCGAACGAAAACCAGTCGAACAACGCTACGAGTGGTACAGACCAATAGATGTTCGTATACGAACTTAGCTGGCAAAATGAATTTGTTGACATGTGGGACAGCTTAGTTTGTTTGAAACGTTCTAACTTTTCAATAGAAACCACAAATAAAATGTTCGACATACGAATTACAATTACCACACTGAAAAAATTCGAATGCCTGAGAATCGGGCCCCTGGTGGGGATTTTTGGATTTTATTTTTATTTTATTTTATTTATTAGCAATACTAACATTATGTTTATAATAAATCTTAGATAATTTTATAAATATTTTTAAACCTATAAACACAACAATTAAAAGTATTGACAACATTCACAGTAGGTATTATACCTTAACCTAACCTTAACTTAAAATTAACAAAAAATGGGTACATGTAATAAGAAAAGTAAAAGAACTAAAAACTAAAGCGAAATTAAAATACACATCCTTAAAAACTAACAACGTTGAAAAAACTAAGAAAAAAATGTTATAAAGGAATAATACGCACTAAAGCACCATATTACCCAATTTGCGTTTAAACGATGTTAAACTATCCCAAAACAAGTCAAGGTCCGTAAGTTTTCCAGGCACAACATTGAACTGTTTACACATTCTTACAAGAGGCGAGTGAAGTCTAATATTAGTTCGACAGAATGGTACACCTAGAATTGCTGATATTGGCTTACGTGGGTAATTATAAGGTATTGATATACTGATTTGTTCTAAGATGTGGCTAGAGTCGATTTTGTTATTCATCATGCAGTGCAGAAGTACCATGTCCGCTCTTGTGCGCCTATCACGAAGGGTTTGCATTTTGAAGAAAGCCAATCTGTCGTCATACGGGCATCTATGAGAAATTCCAGACCCCGAGAAGGCCAGATATCTTGTAAACGCCCGCTGCACTGATTCAATACGTTGTGATGACACAGCATATTGTGGACTCCAAGCTGGACTCGCAAACTCCAAGTGACTGCGGACGAATGCATTATATAATACTATTTTAGTACTAGGTGCACTAAACATCGACATGTTGCGTCTTAAAAAGCCTAACATTCGATATGATTTCTTAACAACGCTATCTACATGAGAGTTGAAATTCAATTTGCTGTCGAGCAATACACCGAGATCTCGAATTTCATCGACAGTTTCCAGAGTTGTCGAGTCCAGCCTGTAGTTGAAGGTTATAGGATGTTTTTTTCTGCTGAAGTTAATATTATTACACTTTTTAACGTTAAGAATCATTCGGTTATCATCACACCATAGCCTTAACCTATCCAAGTCATCCTGAATTAGTTTGCAGTCTTCGACGGTTCGAACTCTTCTATACATTTTGAGATCATCAGCGAATAGTAAATATTTACAATTTTTTATTACCAAATCAACGTCATTGATGTAAATGGAGAACAGAATGGGTCCAAGAATGGAGCCTTGTGGTACACCGGAAGTAGCAAAAAAATTATTGGAGGAAAAGCCGTTAACACACACAAACTGCGATCTTTTGTGCAGGTATGACTTGAACCAGCTAAGCAGAGATCCGTGTATGCCCATTAGTTCCAACTTGCGTAACAGGACAGAATGGTTAACTTTATCGAATGCACTCTTAAAATCAGTATAGATTGCGTGTACTTCGCCGCCAACGTCCATTTCTCTTGAAATGTCAGAAATAAATTAAATCAGGTTTGTAGTTACAGATCGTCCAGTGTGAAAACCATGCTGAAAATCTGATATCTTATGTTTTAAGTGTTTTGAGAGCAATGGAGATACCAAAGATTCAAATATTTTTGAAAAACAACACATGATTGAAATGGGTCGGTAGTTTTCAACATTACATATTTCACCCTTTTTAAATATCGGAACCACTCTTGCTCTCTTCCACTCGTTGGGAAAAACACCTGTTTGCAAAGAATAATTAAAAATTATAGATAACGGCAATGCAAGCATCGAGCAACATCTTTTAATAACTACAGGGTGTATGTTATCAGGGCCACTGCCCTTATGGACATCAATTTTATTTAATGCTTTATAGACTTGTCGCTCAGTTATGTATATCTTTCCCAAATAATCAGAGCATTCGACAGGACGAATATCGTTAACGTTTTCTTCGCTGGAATATACAGAACAGAATTGGGCAGCAAATAAATTCACGATACTCGATCCAGTATCAGCGATTGAATCATTCATATGCATCGTAGCCGGTATGGTGGATTTCTCTTGTCGCTTTTCCCTATAAAATGACCAGAATGACTTAGGATTCTCAACAATATTTTTTTCAATGTTGCGTTTGTAATCGCTAAGATACTTATCATGTAGCTTGTGACAGCGTTCACGAATTATATCAAACTCCACCTTATCTCTTGGGTTTTTATATTTTCGATACCTCTGGTGTAGCTTATGTTTCTCAGACAGCAAGCGTATAAGCGGAAACCTATACCAAACAGGATACTTGGACGGTTTCTTGACTCGCTTTGGTACGTATTTTTCGAAACTGTCATACAATGTTTTGTACAAAGTTAGGACCATTTCATTTACATTCTTAGTTTTATTAAAAACATGAAGCCATTCAACTCGAGCCAACTCTAAGTTTATATTTTCGAAATCAGCCTTAAAAAAATTGTAATCTGTTCGAGGCACTGGCTCCAATGTATCTATAGTTACAGGATATTCAATTAACAGTAGTAAGTTTGGATGAAGAGGATCAAGCTTTGATAAAAGATCTAGAGGTGTTTCTACCGACACTCGAGGTATGTTAGTCAGTATGAGATCTAAAATAGTATCTTTTGAATTGTATATATTATTAACTTGTTGAAGACTTTGACACGATAAGAAATCCATCAAACAAAGGCCCAACGGGTTACTGTAGTTAGAAGGTTGCATAGTGATACCATTGTCACAAGGAGTCCACAAGATGGAACTTTGGTTGAAATCACCAAGTATAATGACTTCATCAAGATAATTCATGACCCTATCAACATTATCAATGTATTTATTTAACGAAACTAATTGGACTGGGGGCGGTAAGTAAACTCCACAAATAGCAATTTTTCTAATAGAATTGTTCACTTTTACTTGTATAACAACCCAAACATCTTCACAATCACTTTCCCATTGCGACATACGAACCGATTGGATACATTGAGAAACCGCAATCATTACTCCTCCTCCATCTTTCTTTGTCAGATTGGAACAAATACGATCCCTTCTATAGACTTGATACCGATTATCAATAAATTCACTGTTTTTGATTGATGAATTTAACCACGTTTCAGTAAATACTATAATGTCAAAATTACTTAAGCTAATGTTTTTATAAATATCATTGGTTTTGGTGCGCATACCACGAACATTCTGATAATAAATATTAATACAATTGAACGTTTACAAATTAAATCAGGGATACATTAAATACGGTATTTTAAAACGAACTAGGTAATACAATTCAGACGCTTACTATTATTTATTAGTTTTGCTGGACTTTGCTCGTCTTTCCTAACATAAATTCTGCCATCTCTTACCCAGATAAACTTGTAACTCATCTCTTTAGCTTTCTTCCTTGCAGCAGCATGAAGTTGTTTATTGGCAGGAGTAAGATGTTCTGCAAGATACACCGGATTTGTAGCGCCACCTAGGCCTAAATGTTTAGAGTTGAGTTTTTCCTCGTGTTTCTTATTTTTATTAAATTTGTGGACAGCAGCTAGAAGTTCATCACGTTGACGACGATTTCGCAATTTGACGACTATAGCTCTTGGTCTGTTGTTATCTTTATTGAGCTTTGCAACCCGCGTAACATGCTGTATGTCGCCATCACTGATAGGATGGTCAATAACACGCGAAATCTGGACGACCATATTAACCAAATTCTCAGCTTTATGTTCTGTTACATTATTTATCTCTATGTTTGTCTCTCTCAGGTGTTGTTCAGTTTGACTCAGTCTGGTCGACAAGTCATCCAGAGTCAATTGCAGATTAATATTTTCAGATTGTAGACTTTTAATAATTTCACTTTTTTCAATCACTAAACTGTTAATATCATCGTATTGTTTACTTATAAATGAAATAGACTCTTGAAAGCCATCAATCGTATCGGTAATACATTGAAATTGCTCTGTCACCAATTCCTTCAGTGCAGATTTCATAGATAGTGACATTTCTTCCCTTATAATTCGACGTATACTCTCTTCGGTTAATCCAGTATTCTTCATGTGGTTCTTATTTAAATTTTCATCACTATCAGACGGTACAGTATTTCCTTTGTTTTTGCTCCTGAGCGTTATGTTATCAGTGTTATTTACGTTTTTATTAAGATGTTCTGGGGACTTGTCATCAATTTCTGATTGAAAAGCAGGTCGCACAGGAGTATTAGTATTTCCTAATTTCCGTATTTGGCTGCAACATCCGGGACATTTCCAACTCTTTTTCCGCGTCTGGTCCAATGCGTAGAAACTTTCAAACCTTTTAGATGATATCATATGGATGATTCCAACTTGGAATGTGGGTGCGGTGCTTCTCCCCAAACGATGGTACATTTGATGTCGTGCCCTGCGTGTCCTTGCAGCTGCACGCTGGAGGACTTTATGAAGGCTACAAGTTCTGCGATTCGCGTAGCTGAGTTTTGGTCGGACATAGTTTAGTCACAGTATATATAATAGTACTAAGGTACAGAAGGCGCACTCTGCAAACTCATTCAAATAAAAATAAATCTTTCTGCATGAAAATAAAGTCCCATTCCGGTCGCTTTGTCATCGCTTGCCTAATGTTATAATAACCTATAGTTCGCGCATGCAAGCAAAACTGTATCCAACAGCTCCGCGCAAGAGTTCTTATTTCTATGAAAATCTCAAACAGCTCGCTCGCTGGTTAGGGTTGCGAGCGACTTGCGAGTTCGGTTTTGTTGTTTCTTTTATTTAGATACCCGTAAACACAACAGTATCTTTTATATAATATTTTAATAAAATTACTTTTCATCCCATCCATTCGAAAAGCGATGATTGTTTATCTAATAACAGGGTCCAAAACGATTCATTGTTTACCTGTTATGACAAGAGGGTATAAATGAGATTTGAATTTTTAACAGCTTCATAACAGGGTCAAAAACGATGAGATTTGAATTTAGAACATAATTAAAGAAGCATTGGTTGGAATAGGAAAATGTGATAGTAAAAAACCACGAGCCCTATAAGTAGCTTTCAGGCGGGAAGCTACTTATAGGGCTCGTGGTTTTTTACTATCACATTTTCCTATACTTACAAAATTGCATTGTAAATGTATAAAAAATAATATAAAATCTAAGCATTGGTTGGAGTGTAGCAAAGGGTGTGCAGTACTTTAAAAAAAATTCTACTGATTTTGTATGGGGCCGGGACTTTTTTGGGACCGAGAAATTTTCAAAAACGGAATTATATAAAATTGAGAATATCTCGTAAACGGTGAGTCGTAGCTAAAATCTAACAAAATTTTCAATCCCCCTAGGGCATCCCCGGAGATACTTATAAGGAATCTGATTGGGCATATATTTTTTTTATTTAAATTTTTTTTTATTCCAAAACTCAAATTCTTTTTCTTGCCCGACTAGCGCTATGATGTATCCGAACGACAAAGAAAGGTAGGTAGTTTGAGTTGTCTTCACTGCTTTTCTTATAGAGGGGGATGAAAAGCAGAGTGTATTACTCGGCCGCAAAATTATTTTCACCTCGGGCGGCGTATATTGAATCCCTCGCTGCGTTCAGGATTCTACTTTAGAATCCCTCGCTGCGCTCGAGATTCTACTCTAGAATCGTTCACTGCGCTCTGGATTCAAAATAGCGCCCTCGCCGTAAATATATTATTTTGCTCCCTTGTAATACAATCTACTATTTCTTTCTTCTTTCTTTCTTATACGGATTATAAGAACGTTTAGTAGTCATAATGTTCGGTGCACAAAAACCACAGAAATGATCGATCGTTTTACGCGCAACGTGGAGTGTACGAGCCGAGCGGCATCCTTCTGCCATACGCCTGCCCGGCAGGCGCGCCGGCCGAACGTAAAGTCCGTTCGGTTAGATAGTGTCGGTACGCCCGCACGGCATTGTGGCTCTTGCTATAAAATGCAGATAGAAAATAATACACTCAAGTTGGGTACCAAAGTCAATTTTAATGAAAATTTTGTTATTTTTATATAAAAGGAAGTTAAATAAGTGATTTACAAATAATAATAATAATTATTAATTTTTTTATATGATTATTACGATTACTCATCATCGCTCGAATTGTCACAAGTCACAACCGTCGTTACCACCTGTATTTATAATAAACATAGATTATTTAAGAAAATATCATTGAATAAATGCCAAATCCCAAAATCCAATTCCATTTGCGGGTGTACGCCGCACGCGGCTTCTTTTGTTTCTGCGGCGACATCCTTTGACAAGAAGCGGCGCGTGCCAAGGCAGCGCGATAAAAGGGCGACACTATCTAAGCGAATGGACTTTACCTAAACTGCGGAGTGACACCCCCCTGGTTTACTTTGACAGCGACACGAAAGAAGAAGAAGGTGGTCTGCGAGCTCCACCCGCGGCTATTGACATTGTTTATGTGATGTACCATCGGTAGTACCGACCTGCGGGGAGTCCACGATGACGCCGTTATTGTTGAGGATGGTGCTCTTGGTGGTCTCGATGTCTGCGAGCTCCACCCGCGGCTATTGACATTGTTTATGTGATGTACCATCGGTAGTACCGACCTGCGGGGAGTCCACGATGACGCCGTTATTGTTGAGGATGGTGCTCTTGGTGGTCTCGATGTCTGCGAGCTCCACCCGCGGCTATTGACATTGTTTATGTGATGTACCATCGGTAGTACCGACCTGCGGGGAGTCCACGATGACGCCGTTATTGTTGAGGATGGTGCTCTTGGTGGTCTCGATGTCTGCGAGCTCCACCCGCGGCTATTGACATTGTTTATGTGATGTACCATCGGTAGTACCGACCTGCGGGGAGTCCACGATGACGCCGTTATTGTTGAGGATGGTGCTCTTGGTGGTCTCGATGTCTGCGAGCTCCACCCGCGGCTATTGACATTGTTTATGTGATGTACCATCGGTAGTACCGACCTGCGGGGAGTCCACGATGACGCCGTTATTGTTGAGGATGGTGCTCTTGGTGGTCTCGATGTCTGCGAGCTCCACCCGCGGCTATTGACATTGTTTATGTGATGTACCATCGGTAGTACCGACCTGCGGGGAGTCCACGATGACGCCGTTATTGTTGAGGATGGTGCTCTTGGTGGTCTCGATGTCTGCGAGCTCCACCCGCGGCTATTGACATTGTTTATGTGATGTACCATCGGTAGTACCGACCTGCGGGGAGTCCACGATGACGCCGTTATTGTTGAGGATGGTGCTCTTGGTGGTCTCGATGTCTGCGAGCTCCACCCCGCGGCTGGCGTCGTCTATGAGAATGGCACGGTAACCAATAGCGAGAGCGTCTGCGATTGTTGCTCCTGCAAATGATAATGGGAGCATTTTCATGAAGGTTAGAAGGACACACTGTGTCGAGGACAGAAAGGAAACGGCGGTTGAAAGGGGAAAAGGAAGATTTAATAGCAATAAATTGGAAACACGTTTACAATAGGCAGAAGGAAGCAATATGACAAGAATAGAGTGAAGAGGCAAAACCATAGTATCTATACTATCTATAAAGTAAATATAAATATTTACATAACTAATTACATAGTATAAAGTAATAAGTCTATACCTAGGTGGGCCTGTCCTTGACACACTGGGTGCGTTTATATTAAAATTGCTACCGAATCTGGGCAACGGCTTTTGGCTCAACCGGATCGGTTCACCGAATGGGGAGAAACGGACAAAGCTTTTTGTAGATGGCGTTTTTGTGATTGGAGTCCACTTTCTACCTAATCTGTCGGATAATAATGTACTCTTTGGTCGATGATTGGTTAAAAGATTTCATCGATTTTGACAGCTGTTATGATTGGTTCTGTTTGGCTTGTTTTGTTGATTGATGTCACAATAACAACCAATCAACAAAAGAGCCCTCCAATATCACCTACGCCCTCTGTTGTGATAAAAAGTTAGTTTTTCTCCCCATTGGTTCGTTTACATGATTGGTAGACCGAATTTGGCGACTGTTTTCCTTTTTGAGGCTCCGCTCACGTTTGCGAATACTGTATCGAACAAATTGGCATAGGTACGTACGACTAACTCGCACCCAGTCTGCGCGCACCCATAGCACTTGTAAGGTTTGGATCACTCGCCCGTGGTAAATTGGTACGAATACGCGTTCAAATTGAGCGTAGCCAGAGTCTCTTACGCTTTCGTCAACGCTTTTTTTATATACCGAATACCTCTTTACACAAGTCGGTGACCGAATAGTCTTCTATTTAAAAAAATAATAATTTGTCACTGGCATGCGACACCAATGGGGAGGAAAACTAACTTTTTATCCCGACAGAGGGCGTAGGTGATATTGGAGGGCTGTTTGTTGATTGGTTGTTATTGTCACATAACGTCACAACAACAACCAATCATAACAGCTGTCAAAATCGTTGAAATCTTTTAACCAATCATCGACCAAAGTGTACATTATTATCCCACAGATTAGGTAGAAAGTGGACACCAATCACAAAAACGCCATGTACAAAAAGGTTGTCCGTTTCTCCCCATTGATTTCAGGCTGGCTACCATGTTCGTTGAATGCAAGCAGTGAGAAGGTTTGGGCAAGAAGAACTTTAGATCTCCAGACGTTGAAACAGTGTTGTTAACTAACTCACCGACGCACACGTCGTAGGCGAGTCCGCAGATGTAGATGTCTGTGGCGTTGCGCAGGCGCAGCTGCGAGATGAGGCTGGTGTCCGTGAGCTTCTTGTTGTCCCAGAACACCGAGTATGAGTCCACCTCGGGGTTGGTGCCCTTGTACACCTTCACCGCCCCCTCCACCACCTGAAGCGATTGAAGGTGAACACATCTTAGATTTCTGCGCGAACTGTTAATATAAATAAAACACTTTCACGGACGGTCACGGCCCCTGGAAAGGTGCCGAAACGTCGGATAAACCAAAAAACCTCTAAAACAAACTATTTAACCAAATTGTTAAATAAATTGCGTGAAAAATCCGTGAAAGTGTTTTATTCGATTGGAGGTGTTTTGCAGATATTGAAAACTAGCAGAACCTCGCAGTTTTACCCGCGTGGTACTCGTTCCTGAGGATTTAGGGGATAAAATATAGCCTATGTCACTCGGGAAGAAGTTTATCTTGCTCGGGAAGAAGCTGATGTCCGTGAGCTTCTTGTCCCAGAACACCGAGTACGAGTCCACCTCGGGGTTGGTGCCCTTGTACACCTTCACCGCCCCCTCCACCACCTGAAGCGATTGAAGGTGAACACATCTTAGATTTCTGCGCGAACTGTTAATACAAATAAAACACTTTCACGGACGGTCACGGCCCCTGGAAAGGTGCCGAAACGTCGGATAAACCAAAAAACCTCTAAAACAACTATTTAACCAAGTTGTTAAATAAATTGCGTGAAAAATCCGTGAGTGTTTTATTCGATTGGAGGTGTTTTGCAGATATTGAAAACTAGCAGAACCTCGCAGTTTTACCCGCGTGGTACCCGTTCCCGAGGATTTAGGGGATAAAATATAGCCTATGTCACTCGGGAAGAAGTTTATCTTGCTCAGGAAGAAGCTGATGTCCGTGAGCTTCTTCTTGTCCCAGAACACCGAGAGCGAGTCCACCTCGGGGTTGGTGCCCTTGTACACCTTCACCGCCCCCTCCACCACCTGAAGCGATTGAAGGTGTTTTGCAGATATTGATTGACGAAATATTGAAAACTAGCGGATCCTCGTGGTTATACTAAGGTTGCCAGATGGCTGGAAATTCCGGGAAAGTCCCGGAATTTTGCGTGTGGTTCCGTGTCCAGTAATTACACCATATACTCCCGAAATTCATAAATGTTAGTTTTTTCCACAAAATTACGAAACCACGAGGCGTGGGCGACGCAGAAGTCTTAAAGAGTTGCTAAATTTTTTATTTAGTTTAATTTAATTAAGTAGCTAAATTATTTAGCAAAAAATAAAAATATGTTTTAAAATCATTTGCATTTTTTTCTTTTATAACCTAACTACAATTTTGTAATATTTTTGTAATTGGTCCAGCAGCATTTGGGCTCTTTGTACCGTTGCTTGGTGAACTTTTCTTTTTAATTGTCCCGTAAATTGTAAGTCTGTATCTGGCAACCCTGGGTTATACCCGTATGGTACCCGTTTCCGAGAGAATAACGGGATAATATATAGCCTATGTCACTCGGGAAGAATGTAGCTTTCTAATGGTCAAAGAATTTTCTAAATACGTCGAGTAATTTCGGAGCCTATTCGATGCAAACAAACAAACAATCAAATCTTTCCTCTTTATAATATTAGTATAGATAGACTAATGGATCCTCGCGGTTATTTATCCGCGTGGTACCGAGATGAGGCTGGTGTCCGTGAGCTTCTTGTTGTCCCAGAACACCGAGTACGAGTCGGGTACGGAACCCTTCATGAGAGAGTCCAACTCGCACTTGGCCAATTTTTTAATCTATCGTTGCGTAATATAATAACACAGTGAGATTGTACGTTTCGTTTTAGTTTATTCAGTTGCGGTACATAGTTATAGTAATTTGATAAGTTTACCAATTCAATAATACGAAAAATGGCTAAGAACTTGGAAAAAGAAAATTGTGACTTAAGGAGAATACCTATGACAATTTCATTTAGGTTACGTCGTACTTTGAACCTAGGGCACACTTTATTAATACTAGACACACAGGTGTTTTGTAATATGAGCATGACATATCTTCTGCTGCGGTGCGGACTTTTTAACATAATGATAAAAACGACACGGAACAAGTCTGATTATAGTTCGAAACTAATTTGCAGATTATAATACATGTTTGGATCTCAGGAGGGAAATCTGTTATTGTGACTACTACCTACTCTACTTTTTTTGTAAACTTATCATTAAATACTCTAAAATATCGCGCTGTTGATTTTTTCAATAAATAAATAAATCATCATCATGTCAGCCGTATGTCACCTACTGCTGGGCATAGTGTTGTAAGTTGCCAGGTCGAGCCGTCCTTGTTGGTCGCCGGATCTTATCCAGGGATTCTTAGCACCCCCTGTCCCGCTGTTACCATAGCCGCTACCGTAGCTAGGAATAGCGGGGCCGCCGGGGACTGGAGGCCGATTTATTTGTTTTGTAGCCATTTTTGGGGGTTTTCCATAATCGCCACGCTTGGCAGGCGGGTTGGCAATCGCAGTCTGCCTTGCTGTTTCAGGGAGACGCTGCTGCCCATCTCCTGATGGCGGTTTTCCTTCTGTCGTCTCTTACGACACCAACGGGAAGAGCTATTCTTTTTCTGAGCCGGCATTACTACACGGCTCAATTTGCAGATAAGTACAAAAAAATCAATCGATTCCTAGACTCAAGGTCTGCCAATGCTCCATTAAGCTCAGACATCGGTTTGTTACATAAAAATGTCTCCAAATTATAAGTTACGAATATGGAATGGGCATTCGTGACGGTGATAAATTACGTCAATAAGCAGCAACACATCCATTATCTAGATTACTAAACAAATTGTCTCAACATTATGTTGACTAACTTATTGTACTACATAGACTTTTATAATAGGTCTGTAAAAGCATTTCACTTTGTTAATTTTATTACAAAGCTGCGAAGCGATTGACTAAACCTTGCAACATTTTCGTAAAAACTTCAGGGGGCCAAGTCTGCTAACGTTAAGTCACAATCGTGTCTCAACATTCGAGAGTATCGTGTTTCGATTGTAGTTCAACTGAACTACAACTGTAGTGCTTTTTTCCACACTAGTTACAAGAAATATGTACTTTTTTCACAATACTATTGATGGTCACACCACACACTACATTCACATCACATCACACTGTCATAATTCTTGTAACTAGTGTTTAAAAAAGCACTACAACTGAACTACGATTGAGACACGATTATGACTTAACGTTAGCAGACTTGGCCCCCAGGTGATCTGTGGCCTATCTTTTCATGCACGTGCATATCGCAACGAAATTTACAAGCGCGGTTAGGCTGCCTGTCCATTGACGCAGAGCTAGGCGGGGCGGAGCGGAGCGAGCGAGTTATGCGGAGAGGAGTTGCGGACTGTGTCTGTCAACCCGACGGCACGATGTCTCGCTGCCCGGAGGAGACAAATGCTATCCTAATACCGACCCATTTTCCAGATTGTCAACTAGTACAACAGGTAAGCTGGCAAGACGAACCTGTGCAACCCACCGAAAACTGTTGGCGCCATGCCGAACAGGTATTAAGAGCTGAAAAGGTAAGAAGTGCTATTAAGAGCTTCTCCCCTTTCAAGGCAGCCGGAACGGACAACATCTTTCCGGCATTACTACAATGGGGAGAGAAGCAGGTAATGCCAGCCGGCCGACACCTGATGGTACGCAACAAGATGGCTGATGCTGACATACCTTGAGCTCCTTGTGTAGCTCGGCGCCCCAGGTGTCCTGCACGCAGTGGCGCGGCCACAGGCGCTGCTTCATGGGCGGCCGACACCTGATGGTACGCAACAAGATGGCTGATGCTGACATACCTTGAGCTCCTTGTGTAGCTCGGCGCCCCAGGTGTCCTGCACGCAGTGGCGCGGCCACAGGCGCTGCTTCATGGGCGGCCGACACCTGATGGTACGCAACAAGATGGCTGATGCTGACATACCTTGAGCTCCTTGTGTAGCTCGGCGCCCCAGGTGTCCTGCACGCAGTGGCGCGGCCACAGGCGCTGCTTCATGGGCGGCCGACACCTGATGGTACGCAACAAGATGGCTGATGCTGACATACCTTGAGCTCCTTGTGTAGCTCGGCGCCCCAGGTGTCCTGCACGCAGTGGCGCGGCCACAGGCGCTGCTTCATGGGCGGCCGACACCTGATGGTACGCAACAAGATGGCTGATGCTGACATACCTTGAGCTCCTTGTGTAGCTCGGCGCCCCAGGTGTCCTGCACGCAGTGGCGCGGCCACAGGCGCTGCTTCATGGGCGGCCGACACCTGATGGTACGCAACAAGATGGCTGATGCTGACATACCTTGAGCTCTTTGTGTAGCTCGGCGCCCCAGGTGTCCTGCACCCAGTGGCGCGGCCACAGGCGCTGCTTCATGGGCGACCGACACCTGATGGTACGCAACAAGATGGCTGATGCTGACATACCTTGAGCTCTTTGTGTAGCTCGGCGCCCCAGGTGTCCTGCACCCAGTGGCGCGGCCACAGGCGCTGCTTCATGGGCGGCCGACACCTGATGGTACGCAACAAGATGGCTGATGCTGACATACCTTGAGCTCTTTGTGTAGCTCGGCGCCCCAGGTGTCCTGCACGCAGTGGCGCGGCCACAGGCGCTGCTTCATGGGCGGCCGACACCTGTTGGTACGCAACAAGATGGCTGATGCTGACATACCTTGAGCTCCTTGTGTAGCTCGGCGCCCCAGGTGTCCTGCACGCAGTGGCGCGGCCACAGGCGCTGCTTCATGGGCGGCGGGCCAGCGAACACCACCGTGTCGTATGCTTGAGCTTTATCCGCCGATACCTGGGAAAGATAACTGCCTGTTAATCACATGGAACGGGCGGCAAAGTGGAAGGCAAGTGCTGTTTCGATAGCCTAGAATTCAGCTCGATTGAAAGTTGGCGAGACAACGCAATCAGGCGTTGCCAGACGCAACGATTTTGGCGGGAGGTCCCGATTTTTAGCCCAAAATTGAATGTCCCGTTCGGGTCAGGCTTTGTCCCGCTTTTCGGGGATTACTCAACAGATTTCTTCAACTATATTAAAGAAGAACAAAGAAACTTTAAAAGAAGTTAAATCGTTAGAAAAATATAATTAAAATACGTTTTCTATGGCTACTTCTATCTATCATCAACATCATTGTAAACTTAGTTTGAAACTCAGATAAAAGCATAGTAGTAAAAATGATTATTTACGTTATTTTTATCATGTCCCGCTTGCGACGAAACAATCCCGCTTTTTTTACTCAAAAAGTTTCTGAATCCCGCTTTGCACAAAAAAAAAACTGGCAATCTAAGAGTACCCGGCAAGTATACTGAGTATAGAGCTAACTTCACGACCGCCAATAAGATTGAATCGCACTGTAGGTATATTATAAATGAGAAAGAGTGGTTGTTTGTTTGTCCGCCTTTCACATCAAAACGGAGCAACGGGTCGACGTG
This sequence comes from Crambus lathoniellus, assembly GCA_949710035.1. Taxonomy (NCBI): domain Eukaryota; kingdom Metazoa; phylum Arthropoda; class Insecta; order Lepidoptera; family Crambidae; genus Crambus; species Crambus lathoniellus. The sequence continues at coordinate 23,639,715 of OX453316.1, read as the reverse complement.
ATTTTTGGAATGGGGACAGTTTGGGGGCTAAAGAATAACATAGGTTACTTTTTATTCAGTTAAAATTTCTAATTCTAACAACGGAAAACTAGTATTTTACAATATTTACTCTAAATTCAAGTGTTGAAAACACTCTTTGCATGCCTCGTTGACTGATATCTGCCAAAAAAATACCTATATCCTGGCAATAGGTACTTTGGATATGGATTTAGGTTAAGGGTATCGGTTCGAACCGGGCGTCGGACGACAACTGCAAGCGTCGACGCTCGATTTCATACAAAACAAAGAAACATCAACTAGAAACTAGTATGGCGCGGCGTCATGTCGCTTGCAGTTGCGGTTCCATGCCCAGTTCCAACTCGTACCTTAAGGTTAAAAGATGGGCTGCTGCTGTAGAATACGGCCCATGTCTTACTAAAGGAAGCGATGTATTTAAGTCAAAATTGAAATATGTAACAGTACAATAACTCTTTTAACCGCATCTGTGGTCTAGTGGTTCATACCACCGATTTCAGACCCAGAGGTCCCGGGTTTGATTCCCAGTGGGGGTACATATTGTATTCGGTTTGGTTGGTGGTAGGACTTGTTCTTAGTACGCCTGGCTAGCTACCACCATCTTATCTAAGTCTGACGCCATAACAATGATGTTTTCAGCATTATTGTCTTTCGGCAGTTCGCCTCTGGAACGCTTTGCCCCTGAAAATTCGCAGTGCCCTCGCACCAACCGCTTAATTACGAACTTGCTGGAAGTTCGTAATTAAGCGGTTGGTGCGAGAGCATTATTTAAATTCTCTACATTAGTCTCGTCATCTCTGACACATGTCATGGTATGTTAAGTATTGTATTGTATGTATGTATAAGTATATGTATGTATATTATCGTATAAGTATATATGTATTATTTATTTATAAGATTGTATGTATAATTTAGCTTTATTATGTGTTTATTTAACTAATACGGTTTCTTTAAAAAAAACTGTTATTCTTATTTTTATTGCCGCCACAGCCTTTTGTCACATTCTTTCCGGTTGACTGGTAGAGAATGCCTAAGGGCATTAAGTCCGCCTTTTGTATGTTTTTTTATTTTTATGCAATAAAGAATAAATATATATAAATATATATTGTGTTCCGGCAGTTAGAGATAAGGTAGCCAGTTCCTCAGTTATTGAGGATTCCGGGAGTAGTGCGCTTCCACCTTCAGCCTTATCACTACTTATCATCAGGTGTGATGAAGGCTAAGTGCTACCCCGTTGTGAATAAATAAATAAATAAATAAACTCTGTATCGCTCGCAGGACAAAATAAAAATAACTATAGGCCGACTTTACACAGAAATGCATCAACATAATGCAACCATGCGTTGCTGATTTCAAAGCTTTACCGTAGTCAACATGTTTTGTTTAGGCGTTGAATCAACCAGGGAGATCTGGCTCAACATAACATAGGAACAGGGACTATGTGATAGTCATAGGATAGTCAGTCATGGGATGGATAGACAGGATACTTAGAAACGCCAAATCCTTAACTTCGATAGGCCCGTCCCGCCGGTATAACGAAGTATAAAGGAGGAAGGATTTTGCGTTTCAGAGTAGAGCATACTAAATAGCTGCGGTCGATTCGGTTCGTCGGTTACGGAGTAGAGGATACTAAATAGCTGCGGTCGGTACGGTTCGTCGGTTTCGGAGTAGAGGATACTAAATACTTTTTCTCACTCATGCTCTGAAATGTTAACATTAATTGTATTTCCTCGCATTTCGTGAGAAAAGTTTTATACAAGCCTTGTACTGGAAGCTATTTGCATTGACTCGAATGATTAAAGCCCGAGCCGCAATCCTCGACAATGCAAATTACTAGCTTCCCGTTCTCGGCTGTAATGTACTATAACTTTCTTCCGAAAAATAAAGATTCCGACGACACCGAAGCCGAAGCCATAAGGAATTTCTATTGTTATTCGTTGTGTATGACATTTTCCGCAACACTAACGGGGGTAGCTCAACAGAACCCGTTCCTACTCCAGTGAACTTGGCCTCGGCTGGAGTGCGGCGTTACGTGTCGCGCGCACGCGACCTTCGATCCTCCTGCCTGACAGTACGGTCGAGTATTGCGGAGTAGGACGCGCATCTTACATTCGGAACTTGGGATAAAATATGTAAGATTCGAAATGAGACGATCCTTTAGTCTTTTTTTACTTTTAATGGGTTTGCTCTTGATCCCAATCATGCCCATGGGCTAAAACCGGATCTACGATGGAGCGATCTAACCCAGAAGGTGCATATTCACTCTTGCTTTGAAGGTGGTCGGGTTATAAGTACTCGGAAATACAGACGCAGGGAGGGAGTTCCACTCCTTTGCTGTGCGCAATATAAAATATGTTGAGTAGCGCTTGGTGCGACATTTCGGAATATCAACCAAGAAAGGGTGAGAGCCCGCTGTGCGTCTGGATGTCCGATGGAAGAAGGGGGGTGACGGTATGAGTTCATGCAGCTACTGAGCACACTCTCCGAAGTATAATCTGTAAAAGACCGACAGACAGGCGACTTTGCGGCGGTGAGCTAGGGTGTGAAACTTGCTCTCCACAAGTTTTTTGTATTTTTTTGTTTTTTGTAGTCTCGTAACGTTCAAGTTGCAAAATAACATATGGTTGCAAAAAGTTCAAATATCCTAAGACCCAAGTCTCGAAACCTACAAGTTGCAAAATATGTAATACTTATCTCAAAACGTTCAAGGTGCAAAATAGTCAAGTATCAAAACACCCATGTCTCATAATATTCATATGTGGTTTAGAAGATTCATATGTGACTCAACAGTTTCCCACTTAGGCATATCAACAGTCAACCAATAACGAAGAAGAACTGGATGAGCGAAAAACAACCTCGAAACTTAATTAGAAATGTGTAAAAACTTGAATCATGGTAGAATACTTTCTTAGTTTTTTTTAGTTTTCAGATATTTTCAAACATCTTTCACTATTAATAACATTGTATTATGTGTAGTAGAATGTATTTTATTTAATTACTAGTGGTTATAGATAGCGGTCTCCAATATACCTATATTGGAATCCTACTATACTATTCCGTTCCGACTATATTGGTACTAAGTACCTGCTTAGTATTTGTTACGCTATCAATGTAAATAGGTAAGTGGGATATTACAATCTAGAACTCACTTAAATTGCCGGAATACAGAAAAAGTTTACGTGACTAACATCTTTGTAATATTATGCTAAAGCAGTAAAGATAGTGTATTAAGTTGCCACACAGTATTTTTTATGTCCCATGTTTGACAATTTCATGGTGCCCCTACAATATTTGCGTGATAGAGAGTCCTCTATTGAGCATCGATATGTTTTCTATTTTAAAATATACGCAAGATTCGGGACCGAGGAAAAACGACTATTAAGCAATGCGCCCGGGTGAAGCCGGGGCCATAAATATAGGCCAGACACGCTATCACCCTTAGAAAAAAATGGTTTATGGTGCATAAACATTATTGAAATTTTAAATAATAGGTCTTTACGTATAAAATTTCCGTTTTCTATGCGGATATTGTCGGAAGTTGGAATTATCATACAAAGATATTTGAGGATTTCTTGGACATGTGAACTCCGAATTCAAGGAAACTTTATGCTGGGGCTTCACATGCGTGACGCCTAAGGGCGTTATTAAAATACAAGCATCCGTTTTTTTCCGGATCGGTAAAATTCAGTGTAGTGCACAAACGCCTTAACGGCGTTAATAACGGCATGCGCGTCTTAGCGCGCTAATTGAAGTGATTTAGTGCGCTAAGGCCCGGTTACACATGCGTATTATATCAAATAGCGCGCTAATTAATAGCATTAGACGCAGGTGAAGCTCGGGCATGAGAGATATGATCAGACGACATCAATCTAACTATTGCCTATAATCTCATTTAAAAAACTGCCTTAGATAAAAAATAATCTGTTCGAAGCAGTCAAATTGACGACTACAAAAGAAAAGTACTTAATAAAATATATTTTTTTAGATGTTTAACATTACGACATAAGTACTCCATTTCCGAAACTGAGTTTTAATTTTGATAAATTGATATAATAATTAAAAAAAGTAAGTTGGCCCGTAGGGTCTCTCTCCACTGTCGCTGTGATACTGACCGGGCTGGACGGGTGCAACTCTCGCATGTGCACGTTGTCGATGAAGGACACGTGGTCGGGAGGGTGCCAGTCCAGCGAGTAGAACACAGCAACGAAGGGGACTGTATCAAACAGCCGGTTGATGGGTAACAAAGTTGGCCAGTACGGGTCTCTCGCGACTGTCGCTGTGATACTGACCGGGCTGGACGGGTGCAACTCCCGCATGTGCACGTTGTCGATGAAGGACACGTGGTCGGGAGGGTGCCAGTCCAGCGAGTAGAACACAGCAACGAAGGAAACTGTATCAAACAGCCGGTTGATGGGTAACAAAGTTGGCCCGTACGGGTCTCTCGCCACTGTCGCTGTGATACTGACCGGGCTGGACGGGTGCAACTCTCGCATGTGCACGTTGTCGATGAAGGACACGTGGTCGGGAGGGTGCCAGTCCAGCGAGTAGAACACAGCAACGAAGGAAACTGTATCAAACAGCCGGTTGATGGGTAACAAAGTTGGCCCGTACGGGTCTCTCGCCACTGTCGCTGTGATACTGACCGGGCTGGACGGGTGCAACTCTCGCATGTGCACGTTGTCGATGAAGGACACGTGGTCGGGAGGGTGCCAGTCCAGCGAGTAGAACACAGCAACGAAGGGGACTGTATCAAACAGCCGGTTGATGGGTAACAAAGTTGGCCAGTACGGGTCTCTCGCGACTGTCGCTGTGATACTGACCGGGCTGGACGGGTGCAACTCCCGCATGTGCACGTTGTCGATGAAGGACACGTGGTCGGGAGGGTGCCAGTCCAGCGAGTAGAACACAGCAACGAAGGAAACTGTATCAAACAGCCGGTTGATGGGTAACAAAGTTGGCCCGTACGGGTCTCTCGCCACTGTCGCTGTGATACTGACCGGGCTGGACGGGTGCAACTCTCGCATGTGCACGTTGTCGATGAAGGACACGTGGTCGGGAGGGTGCCAGTCCAGCGAGTAGAACACAGCAACGAAGGAAACTGTATCAAACAGCCGGTTGATGGGTAACAAAGTTGGCCCGTACGGGTCTCTCGCCACTGTCGCTGTGATACTGACCGGGCTGGACGGGTGCAACTCTCGCATGTGCACGTTGTCGATGAAGGACACGTGGTCGGGAGGGTGCCAGTCCAGCGAGTAGAACACAGCAACGAAGGGGACTGTATCAAACAGCCGGTTGATGGGTAACAAAGTTGGCCAGTACGGGTCTCTCGCGACTGTCGCTGTGATACTGACCGGGCTGGACGGGTGCAACTCCCGCATGTGCACGTTGTCGATGAAGGACACGTGGTCGGGAGGGTGCCAGTCCAGCGAGTAGAACACAGCAACGAAGGGGATTGTATCAAACAGCCGGTTGATGGGTAACAAAGTTGGCCCGTACGGGTCTCTCGCCACTGTCGCTGTGATACTGACCGGGCTGGACGGGTGCAACTCTCGCATGTGCACGTTGTCGATGAAGGACACGTGGTCGGGAGGGTGCCAGTCCAGCGAGTAGAACACAGCAACGAAGGAAACTGTATCAAACAGCCGGTTGATGGGTAACAAAGTTGGCCCGTACGGGTCTCTCGCCACTGTCGCTGTGATACTGACCGGGCTGGACGGGTGCAACTCTCGCATGTGCACGTTGTCGATGAAGGACACGTGGTCGGGAGGGTGCCAGTCCAGCGAGTAGAACACAGCAACGAAGGGGACTGTATCAAACAGCCGGTTGATGGGTAACAAAGTTGGCCCGTACGGGTCTCTCGCCACTGTCGCTGTGATACTGACCGGGCTGGACGGGTGCAACTCGAGCAAGTGCACGATGTCGATGAAGGACACGTGTGCCAGTCCAGCGAGTAGAATACAGTATCAAAGGGGACTGTATTCAGCAGCCGGTTGACGGGTAACAAAGTTGGCCCGTACGGGTCTCTCCACTGTCGCTGGAACACTGACCGGGCTGGACGGGTGCAACTCGCGCAAGTGCACGATGACGATGAAGGACACGAGTGCCAGTCCAGCGAGTAGAAAACAGCATCAAAGGGGACTGTCTCCAGCAGCCGGTTGATGGGTAACAAAGTTGGCCCGTACGGGTCTCTCGCCACTGTCGCTGTGATACTGACCGGCCTGGACGGGTGCAACTCGTGCAAGTGCACGATGTCGATGAAGGACAGGTGTGCCAGTCCAGCGAGTAGAACACAGCATCGAAGGGGACTGTCTCCAGCAGCCGGTTGATGGGTAACAAAGTTGGCCCGTACGGGTCTCTCGCCACTGTCGCTGTGATACTGACCGGGCTGGACGGGTGCAACTCGCGCATGTGCACGTTATCGATAAAGGACACGTGGTCGAGTGGGTGCCGGGCCAGCAAGTAGAACACAGCATCAAAGTGGACTGTATCCAGCAGCCGGTTGATGGGTAACAAAGTTGGCCCGTACGGGTCTCACGCCACTGTCACAATACTGACCGTGTCAGTCTAGCGAGTAGAACACAGCATCGAAGAGGACTGTATCTAGCAGCCGGTTGATGGGTAACAAAGTTGGCCCGTACGGGTCTCTCTCCACTGTCGCTGTGATACTGACCGGGCTGGACGGGTGCAACTCGCGCATGTGCACATTGTCGATGAAGTACACGTGTGCCAGTCCAGGGAGTAGAACACAGCATCGATGGGAACTGTATTCAGCAGCCGGTTGATGGGTAACAAAGTTGGCCCGTACGGGTCTCTCGCCACTGTCGCTGTGATACTGACCGGACTGGACGGGTGCAACTCCCGCATGTACACGTTTTCGATAAAGGACACGTGGTCGAGTGGGTGCCAGGCCAGCAAGTAGAACACAGCATCGAAGGGGACTGTATTCAGCAGCCGGTTGATGGGTAACAAAGTTGGCCCGTACGGGTCTCTCGCCACTGTCGCTGTAATACTGACCGGGCTGGACGGGTGCAACTCGCGCATGTGCACGTTGTCGATGAAGGACACGTGGTCGGGAGGGTGCCAGTCCAGCGAGTAGAACACAGCATCGAAGGGGATTGTATCCAGCAGCCGGTTGATCGGTTCCACCACCTGCGAAAGACGACATTTATTCATGTAATTGTACCTATATGGGGCCGATGGCCGTTGGGGCAGAAAGGTTCTCGAATGGCGACCGCGTACCGGATGACGTTCTGTGGGCAGGCCCCCAACAAGGTCGACCGACAATCTGGTCAAGTTCGCGGGAAACCGCTGAATGCGGGCATCGCATGACCGAACGTTGTGGAGATCCTTGGGGAGGCCTATACCCAGCAGTGGGCGTCGTATGGTTTGGTAATGATGATGACTTATAATCTTTTGGCAACATGCTCAATAGTATTATCCATAGAACACAATAAAGACGCTGGAAGTATATGTAGAATGTGGGCGGGGCAAGCGTAGAAAAACCATCTGTACAAATATAAATATAATTTAAGTAAATATGAGTATTGGACACCACCGCATATATTTTACAATACTAAACTATAGTAAGTAGTTATAGTAGCTTGAGCTATAGTACATATTATGGAAACAACGACGGGTATACCACATACACCCAGGCCCCTGTCAGGCCCAAGGAACTATTGAAAAGTTCTATTTCAAAAATGCAATGCCTAAAATTGGCGTCGTTTTTTTTCTTGTCTCGCGGCCATCAACAAAATGTTTGAACATCAGTTCTTGATAGTATAACAAACAATATTTGCCAAGACAGTATAGCTGTAAACTTAGTCAGAACCAAGTTAGAACCATTCGTACGTATATAACATTTTAAAAAACCGCAAATGTGACTTTGTAATTTATACAAACACTATGAAAAACAAAGTTAAGTTCTAGAGTTTACAGGAATACTCCCTTTGCAAATATTGTCTGTAGTGCTGCCAACAATAGTAGATTGTACAACAAGTGCATAAAACATACCATTTTACCCGAGACGTATATATCCACCCGAGCCGTAGGCGAGGATGGATAGTCAATTCGAGGGTAAAATGGGTTTTATGTACGAGTTATACACTCTGCTTTTCACTTCGAGTGTGAGGAAAATAAATTACAATATTGCAAAAAAGAAAAAATAAAGACCGCCATATTGGCGGGAAAACTTTCTTTTTCTTTTTTTTATACTTGGAAGTGGCAGCACAGTTACTTAGCATAGATCGTAGTCCATAATGCTCTTGAAGTACTTATTTCTTACAAAACTCATTAATTTTGCCTAGTTTTATTAATTTAATAAGTAATTTAAAATGGATTGTGTACAAAATTAAAGAAACAGAATGAAATACCAAGTTTATTTAACGAAGTTTAATTGCGTGTGTGACTGTTTACATGACGACCTTTATCTTAAGAGTCTGTGACATAGACGAAGATTTTACTTTATGCACTAGAGCATAAAAAGCGATTTTATGCAGCCTATACCCAACATAAACACGAACTTTACGAGCATGAGAAGTGAAATAGTAGATTGTACAACAAGTGCATAAAACGTACCATTTTACCCGAGACGTATATATCCATCCGAGCCGTAGGCGAGGGTGGATAGTCAATTCGAGGGTAAAATGGGTTTTATCTACGAGTTATACACTCTGCTTTTCACTTCGAGTGTGAGGAAAATAAATAACAATATTGCAAAAAAGAAAAATAAAGACTTCGCCATATTGGCGGGAAGACTTTCTATTTTTTTATACGTGGCAGTGGCAGCATAGTGACTTTAGCATAGATCGTAGTCCATAATGCTCTTGAAATACTTATTTCTTACAAAACTCATTAATTTTGCCTAATTTTATTAATTTAATAAGTAATTTAAAATGGATTGTGTACAAAATTAAAGAAACAGAATGAAATACCAAGTTTATTTAACGAAGTTTAATTGCATGTGTGACTGTTTACCCGACGACCTTTGTCTTAAGAGTCTGAGACTTTAGACGAAGATTTTACTTTATGCACTAGAGCATAAAAAGCGATTTTATGCAGCCTATACCCGACATAAACACGAACTTTACGAGCATGAGAAGTGAAAATTATATTTCAATGTTTGGTTGATGGCCGCAAGAAAAAAAAGACGCCAGCTGCCATACAAAAATAGTTATTGTCCTTTAGCCGACCGGGAATCGCACCCGGGACCTCTATAGATAGCGGCACCTTGAAAACCGGCATGTACACCACTCGGCCACGGAAGTTGGAGGTCGTACAAGACAGTAAACCCTTCGTACATTTTATCTGTATACGATTTAAATTGTCTTCGCAATTTGCTTGTTCTCGATTCACGTATTCAATACAAAATACGTGAAATGAACCTCTATCTTGTGTTCCTTAAGTGGTGGCCCCTATGATAGAAAGGTTGAAAGGGGAGGAAATCATCTAGGTTGGAAATTCAACAATTTGTAATCTGGTCAAAAATGGTTGGCGCGGTGGGTCCATTCGTTAGGGTGGTATTCCACTTATCAAATAGCTATCTTTATCCAATGTACATTTAATCATGGAAATGAAACCATTCATGAAGTCATCCAATTTCTTTTATCAAATGTATATTGGACAAAGATATTTGATAAGTGGATTACCAACCTTACGGCCGGTTTCCGAAACGCCAATTAAAATTAAATTACCTAATTCCCAATTAATCTCCAATTAATTGTAGTTTGGGTTTCTGAAAGAAAAATGTGACAGACTGTCAACAGTCTGTTAACAGTCTGTCAGTGCCGGGGCGTTCTTGGCGCTAGTTACAGTTCATTTTGCTTATGGAAAAGATTAGTATTCGATTTTGACCGCGCGCAGACTTATCGAGATAATTTTCGTTTCAGAAACCCAAGGTGCTTTTAATTGGGAATTAATTGTGACAGTCTGTTAGCTAATTTTAATTTTGATTGGCGTTTCAGAAACCGGCGGTTAGCCTATGGTTGCAGCCAAGTATCAAACAGAAAGTGAGCTCGACACAATCAAGGAATCCCTACAGTAGTAAACTAAGTCCTTGAAGTTGATAAGCACATGAAAAAAAGCAGTTAAATCTTATAAATAGATAAATCCTATGTCCCCCGTGTACCGACCGATAGGAGACGTCACAAACCCCGTCGACCTCGAATGACGACCTATTTGTTATGACAATAGGGTAATAAATTAACCGACTTCATGTAAAGACTCACTAAATCGGTTTAGCGAAGTATAATTCACTTTTTGTGACGCTGGCGGTGCAACTTCCGTTCCTTTTGTTGCTGAAATTGACGGTAGTAGGGCCAGCATTATTTACAAAGTAAGTATGATTTGTTGATTCTAGTACCATCGCCTATAGAAGGATTTAGGGACAAAAGCATGTGCGGTTTAAACTTATATTCTTTCAGTTTCAATTTCAATAGTACCTTTATTTATAAATAGCATATTTTGGATATTGAGCTCACGAAATTTCTGGTCTGATAAACATCTGTTTAATTCTCCACTCTTACGTGAGAACTTTAATAAATAAGACAATAATAAAGAACCTCAAATTAATTATACCTAACCTATCACATGGTCAAGTGAAATTTGTAAACTTTTTTGTTCTACTTGAGGAAAGCCTTCGCTCACTACATCATAGGTCATAGTCCATCTATACTAATATTAAGTATATAGAGGAAAGATTAGATTTTTTGTTTGTTTGTAACGGATAAACTGAAAAATTACTGAACCAATTTTAACAATTCTTTCACTAATAGAAATTCACATTATTCCCGAGTAAAATAGGCTATACTTTATCCCGTTATTCCCACGGGAACGGGGACCACGTGAAAAACCACTAATTCATATTATTTTAATAAACTTCTAACTATAAGACAAAAATACAACGTAATTTGTAAAAACTTATATTTGAAATTTTTATGGCCGTTTTCACCAAAAATTATGAATCGTCTAAGTCTTTGCTTAACTACTACTTAAACAAGTAAACTCAGCACATGAGTGTAACTAACTAACTAAGCTACCGAAAGGCTTACACGACTCGTCGAATTTTGCTATCACTTGTTACGCTGTAGGCCAGCGTTGCTTCATCAATATGAGGAAGGAATCCCTCGCATCCGAAAGAAACATTTCTACAAATGTTTAACAATCGATTAAGATGAAACAGCCATTAAATTGAGATTTTTAAAATATTTTTATGCATTCACAATCACAATGCAATTCAGTAAGTATAGGAAAAATGTGATAGTAAAAAACCACGAACCCTATTAAGTAGCTTTCAGGCGGAATTCGAACCCGCGCCTCCGGGAATCCGGCCCGATGCTCTGACCAACTAAGCTACCGGAAGGCTTACACGACTCGTCGAATTTTGCTATCACTTGTTACGCTGTAGGCCAGCGTTGCTTCATCAATATGAGGAAGGAATCCCTCGCATCCGAAAGAAACATTTCTACAAATGTTTAACAATCGATTAATATGAAACAGCCATTAAATTGAGATTTTTAAAATATTTTTATGCATTCACAATCACAATGCAATTCAGTAAGTATAGGAAAAATGTGATAGTAAAAAACCACGAACCCTATTAAGTAGCTTTCAGGCGGAATTCGAACCCGCGCCTCCGGGAATCCGGCCCGATGCTCTGACCAACTAAGCTACCGAAAGGCTTACACGACTCGTCGAATTTTGCTATCACTTGTTACGCTGTAGGCCAGCGTTGCTTCATCAATGTGAGGAAACCCTCGCATCCGAAAGAAGCTACGAATATATACAGGATAATTTTTTTATCAGTGCACAAAACTTTTAGGATCGACTCAGAATCGGTAAGTGAACAACTTTCTCCTAGAAACATAGGTCGAAATATGCCAATTTTTTTTTGACTTTTCATACAAATCGGACTGATCACGTGATCGATTTAGTATGGGAAGTCCAAAAATTTTTGTCGTATTTCAACCCATGTTTCTAGGAGAAAGTCGTTCAATTACCGATTCTGAGTCGATCCTAAAAATTTGTGCACTGATAAAAAAAATATCCTGTATACATAGATACGAATAAAGAAGCTACTTTTTATTTCGGAAAAATATCAGGTTCCCGGGGGATAACTCTCGTGTAGTTCACGCGGGTGGAAGGCAAGTCTTAGATTAGCTTAACTGGTGAAAGGTTGCATCAACATGCTGAATCAATTTAATCTACAGAATAAAAGTACATATTGCAAGGGCTGGTGATGGAATGCAGTATTGTCGGTTAAAATCAGAGCTTTCTAGCGGTATTCCAAAACACGCTATGTCACTTCACTAAGCCCTCAAAATTCATAAATATCCCAAAATACCACGTACAGTTTGAGCTACTCGTAAATCTTCCATAATTTGTAATGTGTCGTTATTTACAGTGATATCATGAAACCCATCAAATGAAGCAGGTAAGGTTTCCATCAGACCATGTATATCAAAGGACTGACGCAAACCTATAAAAAACTCCACCGCGAGTGATAAAAACATAAGTATGGTGATATCGGCTATATTTACTGTATCGTGAATAGGAAACGGCTGCAATCGAATCGGTAGTAACCGGAAAGTAAGTTTCTGCTAAACAGAATAATGCTGAAGATTTAACATAGTAGGGTCACAGAATAAATCATAGTACACTGGTACCGAAACTTCACTCCACTAAACCATTTGAATAAATAGCAACTTTAATTACAATTACAACGCAATAAAGTGGAATTCAGCTTGTACGGCGCTAATTACAAACGGCCCGACGTTGCATCTCTTTCTATCGCATATATTCTAGCTCTTTTACGGACCTAATTTCTATGGATTTGCACCGCCGCCGGCCGGTGCGGGCGAGAGAAGGGCGCAAGTGCATCGAGTGACAGACGCCTGGTAGGGTATGATTTTTGAGAATTGAATTGACACAGACAGATATAGTTTAACTGTCCCATTGGTGCATTTAGTAGTGAAAACGGACCCTCTTCTTCTAGTTGTTGTGTCTCTCCACTACTGCAGGTAAGCCACTAGCTCGGCGAATGCTATCCTACCTTGAGCCAAGCGAAAAAGTTGTTCAACGTTAGCAATCTTGGTTCAATCGCAGATGTTCCTCAACCAAGACTTTTCTTCTGGCAACGCGTCGCTTCCCCATTACTTTTCCCATAATTACTAGCTGGAGCAGTCGGTACCTCTCGCACCATAAAGCTCCTTCTGTATATGAATAATGAACTCTGACTATAGGAAACAGGCAATTTTGCCTGAATCGCGTGAAATCTAGCTGTCACTTACAACTTCAAGGAAGTTGGAAGTTTTTATGTCTGTTTTCCCGGTTTCTTTTTAAATCGACTGTGCGTTGTGGTGCAATTTAGAGGCATATTATTAAATTGATATCGCATGTTTTGATAAAAATAATATTTCCCATTGAAACGATTTGTTTAATTTATTTTATCCACAACGGGGTAGCACTTAGCCTTCATCACACCTGTGAGCGTCTTATAACGCGCGATATGATATGGTACGGCATGCCGTCTTGCTTACACCTTAGTGGGGTAAGCAAGACAACTTGTCGTACCATATCATATCGCGCGTTATAAGCCGCTCATGCTAGGCCGGCTGATGTTAAGTGTTGATAAGGCTGAAAGTGGAAGCGCACTACTCTCGGAATCCTCAATCAGGACACAACTGAGGAACTGGCTATCTTATCTCTAAATGCCGGAACACAATAATGCTGAAAACATCATTGCGTCATGCATCATTGTTATGGCGTCAGACTTAGATAGGATGGTAGTAGCTAGCCAGGCGGACCAAGAACAAGTCCTACCACCAATCAAACCGAATACAATATGTACCCCCACTGGGAATCGAATCCGGGACCTCTGGGTCTGAAGCCGGTGGTGTGAACCACTAAATCAGAGGCGGTTAATTAGTTGTAGTAGTAGTAGGGTCAAATTTGGTTATTATATAATTATGTTACATATTACAAATAAATAAAAGTAGAAAAAACTTTTTTTTTATTATCCAGTGTTGACCCTAGATTTTATCCTTCATCCTTTTGCTTTTTACTATTATTTTGTACTATTTTGACTTGCAACGACATGCTTTGTAAATGCGTTGCTTCTGTTAAAGCTGGTGAGTTTATTTCGTCCATTTTTCTTGTAAGTTAAGAGATGTCCTAAACTCCTTAACGGGTGGTAGGTAAACAATGTTGGACGATTCATAAGCATTAATTTCATTTATTAAATATGAAGAAAAAAAAAAAACTTGACTATAATCTATCATTATTTTGTTATTCAAGTACTGGTTAATAATACTCTTTAATAATATGGTCCTTCGAGACGGATTTTCAATATCCATAAAACAACGCTAGAAAGAAAGACCTACGGAACTCTCAGCGTGTCAAAACTAACTTGTCCGTTTTTCGCGTGGGTCTCACCGAGTAATACTGGGTGTCCCAAAAGTAGGTATAGGATGATTTGTCTCAATAAAACGCGAATGGATAGGAATTTCTTCGTAGTTTTATTTTATTTTAAAGAAGAGACTTGTACAATTTTATCTGAATAGAATATCTGCTAAATGGCCGCCACGAGCATTTTTGCTGTGTGCAAGTTTTTCATGACACTTTCACACATTTCGCTGCTAATTTCACACATTTCTCTACTTATTTCACCAATAACTCGGCGAATATTTTGTCTATATTGTCTATGTTTTGTGGATCGTTGGCGTACACTTTATCTTTGACGTAGCCCCAAAGAAAGAAATCCAGTGGCATCAGATGGCAAGATCTCGGTGGCCACCTCTTCTTGAAATTACGAGATTTTTCGACCTTTCGACGAGTGTTTGTAATTGGGTACTTGACTGATTTTTTTTTGTTGACTTAAAATGTTTATTGAATTATTAGGAACACAACTGAGGTATTTATTTTCAAATATCTTGCATATTTTCAGCGATATAGAGCATCAAACTTTCTAATTAGACAAGGAGGGCGCTATAGAAATGTGACGTCACATTTCTATAGCGCCATACTCTCGCCTTAGAAAATTTCGTTTTAGAAAGAGATAGCTAGAGTCACAAATTAAGTAACTCATAATTCGCTTGTTATATACAAATTGAATTTCTTTTTTCACGTTTATTATTTAATAATGTTATATTTCTGAATGTCACAATTAAATATCTACATTTCAACAACAGTCAAATACCCAATTGATCGTGAATTTTCGTTAAATATTTGTATAACTTCTATGCGCTGTTTTATTGTGAAACGCTCCACGATTAATTTTACATGTGTCAAGATGACGTATGTCAAATTTCATCCCGCCATCTTAAATATTTCGGAAATAGCGCGAAATTCAAATCCTATACGTACTTTTGAGACACCCTTTATAACAAATTAAACCAGCGCCAATAGTAATTGCAAACACATAAGGCGTCAGCTCAGCCCGTTATCACCCCATCGCCGATGCGGTGGGTGCCTGGTACCGACCCTGCCTCAAACCATTCAAATTAACTTCAAATTTATTTTTAGGCGCGAACCGCGACAGCAATTCTGCTGCAGTGGCGTTTGTTTGATAGTTCTGAAAGCTTTTTAATCGCCCCCCCTTTATCACTTCACGGCTTGGAGTTCGAGTAATTTTGCAATTTTGGTTTTGAAGGTGTTACGTGTTGCCACTTTTGTAATTTTGCAAGTTTCAATCGTAATTCATACAAGAACCTGTAAAACAATGCCTTAACTTTGTTATGCTGTACAATCTTTGGTCTAGCTGGGTATCCATAATCAAGGAGAAAGCGCTGAAAAACTTCCTTTGACGACCAATTTGGCGCAGGGATACGGATAAAGGTCTCGGAATCGATTTCCGATCGAGACAAATATTTGTGTGCATGAATGAACATGTCTATTTGTTTTGATCTGGGTGTTTTCTACGTATATTAAGTACTAGCTGACCCGGCAAACGTTGTTTTGCCATTTAATAGTGGACCCAGTCACCAACATCTTGTGTATGTGTTTATACACCAAAAGTTGCCTACACCAGTAAACAGATAGCGCTAGTTACAAACTACCAATAAAGGGGCCCAAGCTTGGTCTCTATTTCCTACATATAAAAAATTACTCTGTGAAGTAGAGTGAGTGTCAGATAACTCTGCGCGCATGCGCGACTGGGGCATTTTTGGCGCTAGTTACAGTACATTTTTTTATTCTAAGCTTATGGAAAAGTTTAGTATTCGATTTTGACCGCGCAGACGTCAGTGATTACATACTCTTTGGAAACGGCAATGGAAGAAATGACAGTTTTGTATCGAAGTTACGACAGTTAAACGATTTTTCATGGAAAATTACAATTATTACTCAATTTTCCGGAATAATAAGTAGCCTATGTTATTCTCCAGCTCCCAAACTATCCCCATACCAAATATCACGTCGATCCGTTGCTCCGTTTTGACGTGAAAGAAGGACAAACAAACAAACAAATAAACAAACAAACAAACAAACACACTTTCACATTTATAATATTAGTATGGATGTAGGGCAGAGGTACCCTTTGTGGCCACTTTAAGGATTTGACTTTTAAACACTAAGTACTAAATGGTCTTAGGTATTTAAGAGACAAATTACATCTTAAATTATAGATAATTTATATACTTTTAAAGGTACATTTTTCAAATTTTAAAAATTAAAATAGTTTTTTTCTATGGAACCCAAAATTAAATTAAATTAAGCTGTCATGAACTACGGGAACACGTATAAGCGAAGGTTTTCATGAGAGGTATCATCATCATCAGCCATTAAATGTGCCCACTGCTTGGGCACTGGACTTCCTTATGGATGGATGGATAGCCCATTGGCCATGACCCACCACTCAGGCCCTGTGCAGATTGGTGGGTATTAACGACTGCAAATTTAGCCGGGACCAAAACGGCTTAACGTGCCTTCCAAAGCACGGAGGAGCTTGAGATGAAAAGTTTTTGGTCACCCATCCCGTGAAGAGCCACGTTAAATAGAAGTGATAGGCTTTTGTCAGAATAGTTTCTGAATTGACGTAACTTCACTTATCTATTGTAGGTATTCTGTATTCTGACTAAGTTACTTAACTTCAACGATAGCAAGCTGATTGCGCTAACCACTGCGCCAAGGGTTCCTCATGTGAGGTATGGCATCACCTTAAGGCGCTACTCGGAAAAATATGGACTTTTTGATTTAAAACTATAGGACGGTTACAGTTGTTAAAAATCTGGTAATAAGATATATATTTCTTCAGACCTTTATCTAGAATCGTATAGTTTCAAAAACACGATTTTATGATTTTGCCTCGACACTTTTTCTTTTCGAAAAGACCTCAAAAAAATACGAAAAGTGAAGATTATTCTTAAATGGGGTTACTTACACTATTGGAAATTGGTTTAATTAGTGGACACCAATAATATTGAGGATCGTATAGAAGCATTTTTTAAAAAATCGCTGTAGTTTTTTAATATGAAGTGATTTTGTGTTTTTTTGCCTAATCTGCAAAATCGGTCTCGCTCCCGCGCGCGTCGTTTTCTCATTGCTATCTCGCTTCAGCACATTTTTTCCAAGTATCGCCTTAATCAAAGGGGAGAAACAGGCAAAGCCCTTTGTAGATGGCAGGTTTGTGATTAGGGGTCCACTTTCTACCTAGGTAATCTGTGGGATAATAATGTATTCATTCGTTCATCGATTTTGACAGCTGTTATGATTGGTTCTTATTGTGACGTTATGTCACAATAACAGCCAATCCAACCAATCAACAAAACACACCCCCGTAACTTTGGCTGTGTATATCCGTTTGTGTCCAAAGCACCCACGGCACAACCAGGGGGTTCGAGTTTTCGTCAGTTGGGCCAAAGGTACTTTTTTCTTCCCCACGGACCAATCAGTTAAGTAGAAGGGAATCAAAAGTACCCACGGCACAACCAGTTGAGCATAGTAGTTGTGCCGTGGGTCCGGAAGGCCCCAATATCACCTACGTCCTCTGTCGTGATAAAAAGATAGTTTTCCTCCCCATTGTTAAAAAGTTTCTTTTTATTCTGCCACAGTGGGCATGATCACAGTAAAATGCGTCATAAAGTTAGTCTAAATATAAAGTAAGTACTAAATTACTATTTCTGTTAAAGTATTTGTTACAAATGTATCTATCATGTCAGGTACAGACAGTACTATCCGCAGCGAGTTTGAAGGTAATTTTTCTATTAGGTTCGCGTGATCTCGCCGATAGCTTGGATCAGGCCCAAAGGCCATCGGTTCGTGCAGCCACCGGCTTCTACCTAACCTGTTCTAGGGTTGAGAAGTTCTTATTTTATTCATTTATTTATTTATATGACCTACAAAACAGATAACAATCAATATAATAAATATAATAATATCAACTTAAAGTATAGATCTGTACTAGATTGTAATCATAGTAATAAACACTGACATAATTGCTGAAAACTAGATCAGTTTTGGTACAGTCGTGGGACTATCTTTCTTTTTTTATAATTATACTAGCTGACCCAGCGCGACTTCGTTCCCGTGGCCCTACCCCCTACTCCACCCTACCCTACCCGTACTCTACCCCTACCCTACCCTACCTTTACCCTACCCTACTTCTACTCTACCCCTACTTACCCCTCCTACCCCTACTTACCCCTCCTTCCCCTATTTTCCTTCCTTGGACTTCCACGAACATTTCAAGACCAAAATTAGCCAAATCGGTCCAGCCGTTCACGCGTGATGGCGGCGTGACCAAGGGAAATAGGGATTCATTTTCTTTATATTGTTTATCGTTTTTCTGTGTCTGAGATATTTTTAGTAAAAGGTCGTAACTTGAACCTAAAAGTAGCGAGCAGGAATGAGTAATGTAATAAGGGAAGAGGAAACAAGATAAATATAACATATATGAAAAGATTGAAACAAATGGTGGAAGATAGGAACGCCCGGGGCAACCTGGACACTCCATTCTTATACATCCTCTTAGAAAGGGTATTGGAGTAAGGTGACTAATTCATACGATACAGTGATCCAGTCAATAGATCTGAACACTAACACGAAAATAAGACGAAGAACAAGTGGAAATAAGCGATATGTCCACCCCTTAGAAGAAAAACGAGATTATATGTGTTTGTATTTTTTGGGAATACATACTAAGTAAGGTAACCTATTTCAATTTGAAACAGATATTTTTTTTTGATAAATATTATCTTCTGAAAGCTTTACAGATGCCTAAGATTTATTCAGGTGTTTCCTAATGATATATGTCGCCAGTTTAAAGACATAAGTCGGCAACCCTAAGCTGTGTTTGCATAGGTCTCTATTTAGGCGGTATTCACTTGCAACCACAAAGCTGCAGTGAAGATAATTTGTTAAAACGCAATGCTATTCGTGATAGTTCACGTTGGCATTGCATAAGCTTTTGATCGCGAGCTTCCTGGAAAGATTATGTGTTTTAAAGAACTTATCTATACTATACATAGAAGGCAATGATATAAATTTTTTTGACGACCGATTTGAGCAGGGGTAGGCTACCCACCTTCTGCGCCAGTGGTCTCGGGTTCGATTCCCGAACAAGACAAATATTTGTGTGCATGAACATGTCTATTTGTCTTGGTCTGGGTGTTTACTATGTATATTAAGTATTAGCGGCCGCCCGCGGTTTCACCCGCGTGGTTCTCGTTCCCGTGGGAATATCGGGATAAAAAGTAGCCTAAGTTACTCCTCATTACATCAGCTACCTGCCAGTGAAAGTCCCGTCAAAATCGGTCTAGCCGTTTCAGAGATTAGCCGGAACAAACAGACAGACAGACAGACAGATAGACAGACAGACAGACAAAAATTGTAAAAAATGTTATTATGGCATATGTACCTAATATATAATGATATGCATGTAGTAAAAAGCGGTTATTTTAATATTACAAACAGACACTCCAATTTTATTTATTTGTATAGATGTATTTACAAACAAAAAGTATTTAAATATATATTTATCCGTTATCAAGTTTTCCATGATACAGTTTCTTAATGAAATTAAAATGGGCTTAGATAATTGGTGTGAATGTAAGAAGTTATTTATTATTTATTATTATTACAAGCTGACCCGGCAAACGTTGTTTTGCCATATAATAGTGGACCCGGTCACCAACATCTTGTGTGTGTGTTTATACACCAAAAGTTGCCTACACCAGAAAACAGATAGCGCTAGTTACACACTACCAATAAAGGGGCCCAAGCTTGGTCTCTATTTCCTACATATAAAAAATTACTCTGTGAAGTAGAGTGAGTGTCAGATAACTCTGCGCGACTGGGGCATTTTTGGCGCTAGTTACAGTACATTTTTTTATTCTAAGCTTATAGAAAAGATTAGTATTCGACTTTGACCGCGCAGACGTCAGTGATTACATACTCTTTGGAAACGGCAATGGAAGAAATGACAGTTTTGTATCGGAGGTACGACAGTTAAACGATTTTTCATAGAAAATTACAATTTTTACTCAATTTTCCGGAATAATAAGTAGCCTATGTTACTCTCCAGCTCCCAAACTATCCCCATACCAAATATCACGTCGATCCGTTGCTCCGTTTTGGCGTGAAAGAAGGACAAACAAACAAACAAACAAACAAATAAACAAACAAACAAACACACTTTCACAATTATAATATTAGTATGATTATAAAGATATCTTTATTCAGAACTAGCGGATCTTCGCGGTTTTACCCGCGTGGTACCCGTTCCCGTGGTAATATTAGGATAAAATATAGCCTAATAGCGCTCCGCACGCGACTTCGTCAGCGTGGACCCCTATTTAACCCCCTTAGAGGGGAAATATTTAAAAATCCTCTCTTAGTGCTGCCCTACAAGGAAAATTACTTGTCAAAAGGCAATGCCTAAAATTGGCGTCTTTGTTTTTGTCTCGCGGCCATCAACGAAATGTTTGAACATAAATTCTTGATAGTATAACAAACAATATTTGCCAAGACAGTATAGCTGTAAATTCAGTCAGAACCAAGTTAGAACCATTCGTCCGTATATAACATTTTTTAAAACCGCAAATGTAACTTTGTAATTCATACAAACACTATGAAAAACAAAGTAAAGTTCTAGCTAGTCTCACTCGGTTCGGACTGAGTTTACAGGTTCCTTTGCAAATATTGTCTGTAGTGCTGCCAACAAATTATATTTCAATGTTTGGTTGATGACCGCAAGAAAAAAAAAGACGCCAGCTGCTACAAAAATGGTCATTGTCCTTTCAGCTTCTTTTGCATCCAGTAATTTTGGCTGTGCGTTGTCTGTCAGTCAGTCAGTGAGTTTTATGTATATAGATATATATAGAATACTAGCTGACCCAGCGCGACTTCGTTCCCGTGGCCCTACCCCCTACTCCACCCTACCTTACCCGTATTCTACCCCTACCCCTACTCTACCCCTACCCCCTACCCCTACCCCCTACTCCACCCTACCCTACCCGTACTCTACCCCTACCCTGCCCCTACCCTACCCCTACCCTACCCCTACCCTACCCTACCCTACCCCTACCCTACCCTACCCCTACGCTACCCCTACTCTACCCCCTACCCAACCCTACCCTACCCCTACCCCTACCTTACCCTACCCCTACCCTACCCCTACCCTACCCCTACTCTACCCCTATATCCTTCCTTGGACTTCCACGAACATTTCAAGACCAAAATTAGCCAAATCGGTCCAGCCGTTCACGCGTGATGTCGTGACCAAGGGAAATAGGGATTCATTTTTATATATACAGGGTGTTTTTGAAGTCATTGGCATCCATTCGGCCCATTAATGTACTCATATGAAGCTATGTTTTTACGTGAAAAGGGGTGGTGACCGACCTCAGCGCGGGCGCAGGGACGCGGGCAAAGCGGGCATGAAGCATGGGCGACATTGTTTGTTTCAGTGAATTCCGTGCGCGAACTTGAATAAATTCACGTTAAAGTAGAGCTCGCGTTTTGTCGAGAGGCCAATGAAAGTAGTTAAAGGCTTGTATGTTATTTGAATATTAATTAATCAATGTTTTTTTTTTTATCAAATTGTTATTTTTAGTTATTTTAATTTTTGTTTGCCATAGTGATCAATTACTGAGTATTTTATGCGATTTTTCAGGGTTTTAAAAATAATTATTTTACGTCTTGGATTTGCATCATATTTGGGGAAAAGACTCTATATCATGAGTATGTTCTTATTTTAAAAGGATGCTAACGACTTCGATTCCACCCTGTATATAGATATATAGAATACTAGCTGACCCAGCGCGACTTCGTTCCCGTGGCCCTACCCCCTACTCCACCCTACCCTACCCGTATTCTACCCCTACCCCTACTCTACACCTACCCCTACCCTACCCTACCCCTACCCTACCCCCTACTCCACCCTACCCTACCCATACTCTACCCCTACCCTACCCCTACGCTACCCCTACTCTACCCCTACCCAACCCTACCCTACCCCTACCCCTACCCTACCCCTATATCCTTCCTTGGACTTCCACGAACATTTCAAGACCAAAATTAGCCAAATCGGTCCAGCCGTTCACGCGTGATGTCGTGACCAAGGGAAATAGGGATTCATTTTTATATATAAGTATAGATATGTAGATAGATGTCACTCGGGAAGTACGTATCCTTCAAACAAACACAGAAAGAAATCTTTCCTCTTTATGACATTAGTATCCTAGATGGACTCTGACCCACGACGCAAGCCCAAGGCAGATTGGTGGGTATTAACGTGCCTTCCGAAGCACGGAGGAGCTCGAGATAATTTTTTTTTGGTCATCCATCCCATGACCGACCATTGCGAAAGTAAATAAATAAATATATTTTCTTACAATCACACCAATTATCTAAGCCCGTAGTTAATTTCTTAAGAAACTGTGTCTACGTGAACTTGATAACGGATAAATGTATACTTAAATACTTTTTATTTGTAAATACAAACTCAATATACATAGAAAACACCCAGACCAAGACAAATAGACATGTGCATGCACACAAATATTTGTCTTGTTCGGGAATCGAACCCGAGACCTCTGGCGCAGAAGGCGGGTAGTATACCCCTGCGCCAAATCGGTCGTCATAAGTCAAAGTTGTTTAACTTCAACGATCGCAGGCCAAACGCGCTAACCACTGCTCCACGAGCTCCTCCTAGCCTATTTATCTATTGGGGTTAATCGGTTGATTCAGGTACGGCGCTTCGGAAATCAATTTATTCAGCCGATTGATGCCATTGAGTACCTAAGCAATACCGTATTGTGAAAAACGTTTTAAAAAAAAATTCAACCGCCTTCAAAAATAATCTTCAAACAATAATTAACAAACACTAAAAAACTAAAAAATTATTAGAATTTTTAATTCAAAGGGCGAAAATGCGTGACTTTTCTAACTTATCTTGGTACTTACTGAACTGTTTGAAATCGGCGCCAATTAAGTCTAATAGGTATTTGAGGAAAATACGTCCTACACCTCACGGTTGGGACCGGGTTTTTTTATATGTTTTTTACTTCACTCAGTATTTAATAAAGAACTAATAAAAAAAGAACGAATTAACTGTTTAAAATTAACAGTAAATTCGTTCTTTTTCGTTTTGGTTTGGCACCGTAAGTACTTGTACTACTTATTTAGTATTCTGTGCCGCAAGTAACAGATCCAATTGAATGAAAGGATTTTGAAAAATTCCACCTCTTAGGGGATGAAACGGGTTACGGGGGTATACGTTCCCTGAATTACACACGAGCGAATCACAATTTCATACAGATTCATAAAAAAATAGTTCCATAAACGACCAATAAGGGGCGCTGGTATTCTTTTCATCTATACTATTAATATACCTAAAGAGGAAAGATTTGATTGTTTGTTTGTTTGCATCGAATAGGCTCCGAAACTACTGGACCGATTTAGAAAATTTTTTCACCATTAGAAAGCTACATTCTTCCCGAGTGACATAGGCTACATTTTATTCCGATATTCCCACGGGAACGAGTACCACGCGGGTGAAACCGCGAGGATCCGCTAGTACATATTAATATGATCACGATAATCATAACTAGAACCTTTGCTGGTTCAGCCCCCCGATTCACGAACCGTCTGAAACGGAATCGGATGCGAATTCTGTGCTTTGTCTTTGTCTATTCTATAGTGATTGACAGAGACAGACAGTGCATACATTCCTATGTCAGGCGTTTCCGAAGATTTGTGTATCAGGGGGCTGATATCGGAAACATAAATGTTTCAACTAAATCGGAAACATAAATGTTTCAACTAAATCGGAAACATAAATGTTTCAACAAATGTTACGGAATCGGATTAGTCTGTGTAATGTTTTAAATATATAAATTCTGAAGACTCCCTTGAAACAGTTTTAAATATTTACAAGTATAGTACGAACGTAATTTAAGCACCAAAATTTAATGCGAAGACGTTCATCATAATGTCAAAACAACCCAAAGGTCAAAGAAACTCATTGTTGTACGTCTAAAGGTTGATTTATACGACTCTTTAGTGTCAATCAGGTAAAATTATTAGGTAGTATTATAGATATACCTACATGATTTTATTTTCACAGTACAATATCCAATCCTACTATATTAATATTATAAATGTGAAAGTTTAGATGTTTGTTGCTCAATCACGCCAAAACGGCTGAACGGATTTGGCTGAAATTTGGGACACAGATACTTTGTAGCCTGGAGAGAAACATAGGCTACTTTTAGTAGTGGGCGGCAAGCTAATAATATTTCATTTAAAGCAGATCTACTTCGTAGTAGATCAGTACCTATATTCATTAATGAGAACATCTAAGATTGCTTATAATTTTCGTACTTTTGACATTTGGGACACAGATACTTTGTAGCCTGGAGAGGAACATAGGCTACTTTTAGTAGTGGGCGGCAAGCTAATAATATTTCATTTAAAGCAGATCTACTTCGTTGTAGATCAGTACTACCTATATTCATTAATGAGAAAATCTAAGATTGTTTATAATTTTCGCAATTTTGAATAGAACCACAGAAAACGTGAATGATGCAGAGCGCTCGCAGAAAAGGCCTATGGTCAAAACCACAAACCCCCACATACTTTACAATTGTACGCTTTTGAATGTCAAATCGTTGTGGCACCTATTTAACCGACTTCTAAATCAAAAAGGAGGAAGGAATCTATTCGTCTGTATGTATGTTTTTTTTTTGTGTATGTCCACCGATTACTCGAAGACGGCTGAACCGATTGAAATGGTTCAAACGTTATTACATCAGGTTGGTTTCCAAGTTGGTCCTATTTTTTGAAATTTTGAAATCGGTTCAGTAGTTTTCAGGAAATCTTGAAAATACTGTCGTTTTCGTTGCCACTTTATGTGAATTTAATACGTATCTTTAGGCATAACTCCTTTGTTTATAAACCGATTTAGATGATTCTTGTTTTGTTAAAAAGGGGATACCTCAAGGTATTTTAACCGACTTCGAAAAAGGAGGTTTTTTTCTAGCTTCATTCAGTACAAAATGCGTGACAATATGATGCGTGTTTCAGAGTATATAACTACTTGATAACATGCAACCAATGGTGGCGCACCTTTATCCCACGCTCACAGTACTGGACTATTTCTGAGTATACACCGTGAAATTTTACTTGTTGACTTCCCGAAAATCAATTGAAGTACTCATCAAAACATACAACTTTTACTATGGGAACAACTCTGAAATCGTGAAAACAAATCAGCTGTTCCATACATTTCAATCGAGTTGATTAGAAAATTAGTATGGAACACCTGATTTTTTATTTCGCGATTTCCGAGTTGTTCCCCTAGTAAAAGTTGATGAGTGCTTTAAGTAATCTTCGGGAAGTCAACAAGTAAAGTTTCACGGTGTATAACTACTTGATAACATGCTACCAATGATACCGCACCTAGATCCCACGGTCACAATACTGAACTAATACCCATGGAGCATTCACGGTCTGCCGCATCCAATCTTGCTGTCATTTCCTGCTACACGTGACTAATGATTATTGCAATGATCTGTTGACATACATCAGAATTTATATACTCCTAAGTAATTCAACGACAACTACCTAGATTGATATTATAAAATATGAGGACGAGGCGTTGCAGTTGTAGGCTTCTGCCTCTCTAATCGCAGGCGGAAGGCTAGTAGGTATTTATTATGTTTGAGTATTTATCGCCTTCTGGATTACGAAAGCGAAGGATAGAAATTGTGGATAGAGATAAAGGAGGCCTTTGTCCTTATTTAATAAAGTTTAGTTTTATTTTATATTATTTAACTTGATTTTATATCATTTAAATTGATTTAATATTATTTTCTTGTATTAATTGTTTTATTTTTCTAATCAATTCAAAATCAATTTATAAACTTTTGAAGTGAAAACGTCATTAGCGGCGTTGTGCACTTTTTGTGATAAAGTTGTAATACCAGTAGGGCTAGCACAACTTGAGCGCGACTCGAGTGAGAAAGAGTCGCGGGCACTTTCAAAGTTTCAACCAATGAGATCGCTCGTAGATAGCGGGCGTGACTTAAGGCGACGTGCTGATTGGTTGAAAGGAGCGCGACAAAGAGTCGCGCTAAGTTGTGCTAGACCTACAGGTTAGAAAACAGGCGACATTGAATCCAGAAGACCTCGGTTCAAATCCAGTCCAGTTTTTTTTTTGGCAAACTCCTTTTGTTTTTTGTGAAAAAGTCTAGGGAGCCCTTTTCACTTCTGCAACCCGTTGTTTTTTAATCATTCGAAATGTAATTTATTATTGAGAAAAGAGGCTATAATAATAATAATAATTTATCGCCCTCTGTACCTAGAGTAGATGTAGTATAAAGAGTTAACAAAGACGACTTCTGTGCCACAGTACATGCCTACGTGAATAACCAGAGCAGTAACTCAGGTGCATACAAAATGTTAGAAAAGGTATCTACTATCAAAGACACGCCTCCCTAAATATCTATAAGGGCGTCCGCTGCGTCTGCGTATTTTGCTAAAATTACTACGCGCCACACGACTACGCGTTATGATCACGCCTTACGCAGCGAACGCCCTAAGAGAGCTTTGCAGTGAGTTATCATAAGTGCCGCATTGAGATTATATGGTAAACAAAATGTCAGTGGATAGTCGTGACATAGTCACTAATCTTAAGCCACAGATAATATAATACTACACTAGTCTTAAGCTCACGAAATCAAGAAACGAGCAGGAATATAATGCATTTTATCGATTTGGCATTGACTTTTATGCATTGGTTTACGTTCCACTGCACTGGGGTGTTGCTTAATTATATCACAGTTTGTACACTGAAGCTTTTATGCTTATTAAAAGATGCCCATTCAGCCCATCAAATAGTACCAGCCCATCAAATAGTAGTACTATTTGATGGGCTGAATGGGCATCTTATATATAGTACCTACGTTTGTCAGTATTGAAAATAACAATAAAATGGCTTTCAGTTGAGATACTGCTTTATGTGTAGTATGCACAAACCTCCGCAATAGACGGTATCGACGTGCGGACACACATGTTTGATCGATACCTCGCACAGATACCGAATACCTGACCTTTGCATACGAACCATGCTCGGTACGCAGCACTAAACATTTTAAGTGCCTACTTAGGTATTCAATTAATTGAAAGATATACAGGGTAAATTTTTAATCAGTGCACAAATTTTTAAGATCGACTCAGAATCGGTAAGTGAACAACTTTCTCCTAGAAACATAGGTCGAAATATGACAAAAATTTTTTGACTCTTCATACAAATCAGACTGATCACGTGATCGATTTAGTATGGGGAGTCCAACAATTTTTGTCGTATTTCGACCCATGTTTCTAGGAGAAAGTTGTTCACTTACCGATTCTGAGTTGATCCTAAAAATTCGTGCACTGGTCAAAAATTTATCCTGTACTAGCTGACCCAGCGCGACTTCGTTCCCGTGGCCCTAGCCCCTACTCCACCCTACCCTGCCCCACCCCTACCCTACCCTACCCTTACCCTACCCCTACCTACCTCTACCCTACCCCTACCCGTACCCTACCCTACCCCTACCCTACCCTTACCCTACCTACCCCTACCCTACTCCTACCCTACCCTACCCCTACCCTACCCTACCCCTACCCTACCCTACCCCTACCCTACCCTACCCTACCCCTACCCTACCCCTACTCTACCCTACCCCTACCCCTACCCTACCCTACCCCTATTCTACCCTACCCCTACTCTACCCCTACCCTACTTCTACTCTACCCCAACTTACCCCTCCTTCCCCTATTTTCTCACCTCTAAAACCTTCCTTGGACTTCCACGAACATTTCAAGACCAAAATTAGCCAAATCGGTCCAGCCGTTCACGCGTGATGCCGTGACCAAGGGAAATAGGGATTCATTTTTATATATATAGATTTAGACTTCTTTTGGCATACGACGAAAGTCAGTCAGAAATGGCTTTAAGAGGTGGCTGAAAAGTAGAATAAACAAAATTGAACTCTAAAGCGTTTTTATTATTATTCAACCATTTATAATGAACTAGCGGCCGCCCGCGGTTTAACCCGCGTGGTTCCCGTTCCCGTGGAAATATCGCGATAAAAAGTATCCTATGTGTTATTCCAGCCTATAATCTATCTGTGTTCCAAATTTCATCTAGAACATACGTTCAGTAGTTTTCTCTGACAAACTTTCGGATTTATAATATTACTAGCTGACCCGGCAAACGTTGTTTTGTCATATAAATTTTATTGGACACCAACTTCGTATCACCTGCCTGACACAATGTCACTTATTAAAAAAAAAAAACCTGAACGGCAAAAAAGTCAGTGATTACATACTCTTTGACATACCTTCTCTTTGGAAGCGGCTAAGAAATGACAGTTGTGTGAAGTATGACAGTTTAACGGTTTTCTATACAAAATTACCATTTTTATTGTGTTATGAGCACAGTGCCTAAAATGCAGGATGCCACTGTTGCAAAAATGCCTAATATGGCAATTGACTAAGAAGCAGATTGCCTAACCGTGAATGCCTAGACATTGTAATTGCCTAAACTTTACTTCGTCTACAAATCAAAATGCCTAAACTGCGCTATGTCTCTTCAATGCCTAATTTAAATAACCAATCTTTTTTGGAAACTCTTTTGTTGTTAAGGGCTGTAATTCGATACTGGCACTTGAAAATGTAGTTTACTAAAATAAAGTTATTGTTTGTTCGTTTAAATTAGTAAGCTCCTTCTTATATTTTGCGTTAAATAATACGTAGGTGTTATTTAACGCTCAAGTTTGTTTTTTATTTTATGTAAGGAGTGTTTAGCTCTCACGATCAGAAAGTCTGATCGTGATTTGTGTTTTAATTTAGGGTTTTTTATTTTCTAAGAAATTTAAGTTTTTTTTAGTTCATAAAATAACTGAGTAGGTATTTTGATAATACGGTTTTTTTATTATTTACTAGCTGCCCCGCCCCGACTTAGCACGGATGGCGCCATCTTTAAATTTTCTGTATACAAACCTTGTCCTGATAATACCAAACACAACAGAAAAAGAATTATCTAATTTGGTGCAGTCATTCTAAAGTAATGCGCTTAAATATATTTTGGCGATTTATTTTTATTGATAGAGGTAATTAATATTTAAATATTTCAAATTGATGGTTGGCAATAAACATTATAGTCACAGTACATTGTAGGCAATCTGCTTCTTAGTCAATTAGCGTTTTAGGCATTATAGCAGTAGTGGCATCTTTCATTTTAGGCAATCTGCTTCTTAGTCTTATTGTTATGTTAGGCATTTTTGCAGCAGTGGCATCTTGCATTATAGGCACTGTGCTCAAAATTGTTTTTATTTTATAATTTCCATAGTGTGGGATGTCGTTGGATAGCAATTTCAAGCTAAGTAGACTTTACAAGTTTTTGAGATAAATCACATTTTCGAAAACCGCAAATATAACTTTGTCATTCATACGAATACTATGAAAAACAGAGTTTTTTTTTTCTGACAAAAAATGACAGTGGTATTTTTGCTAGGTGTACGTAATCGGTACGTTAAGTGGGTACGGAACCATTCATGAGCGAGTCCGACTCGCACTTGGCGCCGATTTTTTTGCTTTGCCGTAGTTGGGTAAAAAGAAGGATGACTGACCTCGCTGCCGTCCTGCTGCGCATTGCAGTTGCTGATGTTGAGAGTGCCAGAGATGAAGTCATTCTGCACGTCCACGATCAGGAACGCGCTCACCGGACGCACTATCTGGGAACAAAGCCTTGGTATGAGACTATCATGTATGTCTCATCATCATTTGATCACACGCCCACTGCTAGGCAAAGGCTTCCGCCAAGGATCTCCACAATGTCTGTGTCTGGAAGGAAGGCTTTATTTTCATTTTTATTTATTTCTTTCACCCAAGGTTGCCTGGAAGAAATTGCTATGTAGCAATAAGGCCGCCTATTGTGTATTTTTCTTGTGTTTTTTTGTACTTGTTCTTGTATTTATTGGTGAAGTAATTTAAAATGGATTGTGTACAAAACTAAAGAAACAGAATGAAATAACAAGTTTATTTAACGAAGTTTAATTGCGTGTGTGACTGTTTACCTGACGACCTTTGTCTTAAGAGTCTGAGACTTAGACGAAGATTTTACTTTATGCACTAGAGCATAAAAAGCGATTTTATGCAGCCTATACCCAACATAAACACGAACTTTACGAGCATGAGAAGTGAAAAGTTTATTTGTTTGTTTATTTGAAGGCTGTATTGATCAAATACAGGGATATTTTGAAGTTTTTAAGTTCGACTCAGAATAAGTGCACAACTGTCTCCTAGAAACATGGGTCGAAATACGACAAAAATTTTTGGACTTCCCATACTAAATCGATCACGTGATCAGTATGATTTGAATGAAAAGTCGAAAAAAAAATCCTATTTTGACCCATGTTTCTAGGAGAAAGTTGTTCACTTAGGTACCGATTCTGAGTCGAACTTAAAAATTTGGCCAGTGGTTTCAAAATGGGTTATTTTGAACAACAACACACGGATACACTTAAAGGAACATCCATAAACTTATTTATACTATGGGAACATCCTATGAATTTCATACAAACGAGGTAAATTCAGTAAGGCATATTACCAGTTAAATATGACTTTATAACAGTGAACTGGGTAGCATTTGAAGGCAACTAAAGCACAATGACGTTTTAAACTAACATGGACATTATCACTATAACTATTATGAAAATAAAAACGGGATTTTGACCATGTTTAAATTACAGTATATTCAGTTACTCCGTGATCATGGCGTGTGCGCCGAAAACGAGTGCGGGAACTCGAAAACAAATTTAAACGTGGTAAAAATTTCCCGATTTTCATAATACAGTTAAAGTCAGAAACCTTCCATCATAATCCGAAACACAAAAAGTTTGAAAATTACATAGTGCTCTCAAGCTGATCAAACATCTTACTTAATAACAATCGTTTGTATAATGGCGCTCACATTAACACGTATTTGTAAGAACAATGAAACATTTTTTTATTGTTTAAGGTGGTTCGATGAGCTCGCTCAGTAGCGAAACCAATGGAAATAAATCAATTTTATTAAAGGCTAAGATTAAAAGTTTCGGTTATTTTGCGCAAATAAAAGAGTAAACTGCATTTTATAAATATACTTTTAAGAACTCAAACTTCACTACATAGTATAAAACAAAGTCGCTTTCTCTGTCCCTATGTCCCTTTGTATGCTTAAATCTTTGAAACTACGCAACGGATTTTGATGCGTTTTTTTAAATAGATAGAGTGATTCAAGAGGAAGGTTTATATGTACGTTTTATCCAGATATTCCCACGGGAACGGGAACCACGCGGGTGAAACCGCGGGCGGCCGCTAGTAAACAATAAGTCGTGAATCTCAATAGTGCCAAAAGTAGCCACATTTAGCAATATCGAGATACATTACTTAACGCTCATATTTGAGGCCATGAAAAATAAATTAAAAATTGCACTTTATTGTTCTATTTGCGCAAAATAACCGAAACTTTTATTCTAAGCCCTTGATAAATCGTAAATAATTTATTTCCATTGGTGGCGCTACTGAGCTCATCGAACAACCTTAAGTACCTATAATAATTTACGCAATTACATTTACGGATTACTTACGCATTTACGGTCGGAGTGTTTGCGTTTCAACACAAGTGTAAGTTTGTGTATGTTCAAACATTACCATTTCTTTACAATGTTGGTACCTACAATTTATATTAAAATTATAATTAAACCTCTATAGTATGCGTATTTACTAACGTACACCCAGCCCTCTATTGTTCTGTTCTGGTAGAAACTAATGGCAAAGAGCTGTTAAGGAACACTTTTTCTGGACTTTTTTCCTTTTAAACTTAGTTAGTTCCTTTTTAACCTACTTTAATGGGATTTTCACCATATTTAAATTTGTTTTCGAGTTCCCGATATTTCAACTGTTAACAGTTACTTTGTGATCATGGCGTGTGTCAAAAAAACATGTAAAAATCCCGTTTTTTCATAATAATTTTAGTTAATTTCAATTTGATTTGATTTATACTTGTACTACTATTTTAATGCAAAAGGGTCTCAGTGAATAGAACTCCCCGCCTCATCCCTTGAGTAGGTATCTTATGTTTCGACTAAGGCTCTGCACACATGAGTTACCGTGATGGAACTGTGAGCTGCGATCATTTGTTGACTAGTCACAAAGTCTAGAATGGAGATACAGAAGGTGGCAACAGTTGAAGCAACATGTTGTGACCAGCACGCGTAGCATGACGAACCCGAGAAGAGTTTCGTCTACCTCGTAAGTCTATAATTGACAGCTGAACAATAGATTTGTCTACGACGTGAAATACCTGTGCTAAGATTGCGGAGGACACCAGGAAGATGTGTCCTCCAACAGAAGGTATATGAGACTACAGTTGTTCTAGAACGATGTGACTCACCACTTTGATCCAGTGGTTCCAGCAAAAGGTAAACTTCTCCTTGTCGACGAAACCGTCGCCGTTCTTGTCGAACACCAGGAAGATGTGTCCTCCAACAGAAGGTATATGAGACTACAGTTGTTCTAGAACGATGTGACTCACCACTTTGATCCAGTGGTTCCAGCAAAAGGTAAACTCCTCCTTGTCGACGAAACCGTCGCCGTTCTTGTCGTACACCTGGAAGATGCGTCCTCCGACAGAAGGTATATGAGACTCCAGTGGTTCTAGAACAATGTGACTCACCACTTTGATCCAGTGGTTCTAGCAGGAGGTAAACTCCTCCTTGTCGACGAAGCCGTCGCCGTTCTTGTCGAACACCTGGAAGATGTGTCCTCCAACAGAAGGTATATGAGACTCAAGTGGTTCTAGAACAACGTGTCTCACCACTTTGATCCAGTGGTTTCAGTAGAAGATGACCTACTCCCGTCACTGTTCTTGCTGAACACCTGGAAGATGTGTACTCCGACAGCTTTTCATTCTTGCTTGTGGTTCTACAACAGTAGGTACCACGTGACTCTTATCCAGAACAATCTGACTCACCACTTTGATCCAGTGGTTCCAGCATAAGCTGACCTCTTCCCGTCGCCGTTCTTGTCGAACACCTGGAAGATGTGACCTCCAACAGAAGGTATATGAGACTACAGTTGTTCTAGAACGATTTGACTCACCACTTTAATCCAGTGGTTCCAACAGAAGGTAAACTCCTCCTTGTCGACGTAGCCGTCGCCGTTCTTGTCGAACACCTGGAAGATGTGTCGCGCGCGCTCCTCCGACAGCGGGTAGATGTGGCCCTTGTCGTTCCGGAACAACGCCTTGCAGATTAGCCGGAACTCCTCGAAGTTCAGCTTACCATCCCTGTCAAACAATAGTCAATACTAATATCAGGCGTCCGTCACTCGCTCAAGAACCCGAGATAAGTGCCTACCGCTTCGGGTATCTCTCGGGATACCAATTCAATACAATTTACAGCGGGCCGCCCGCCCGAGCGCGATGGAATATATGCGATAGAAAAAGATGCAACGTCTAGCCGTTCGTAATTAGAGCCGTACAAGCTGAATTCTACTTTATTGTGTTGAAGTTAGAGTTACTATTTGTTTAAATGGTCTCGCAGAGTGCTGGTTCTGTTACTCAAACAAAAGTCGCAAAGTTTGTCAGATTTATGCCATAACTTATACAGAATGCCAGAAGTATTTCCTCTCATTTAATAATGACCATAAATATTGCCTTTTCTCTTTTGATAACTAGTTCATTAATCTGTATCTAATGATAGACATTTTGTATAGATAAGTTATACCAAGACATGTAAATTTCTCTTACATTTGACATAGACAGTAAAAAAGATATATTCTAATCAATAACTAAGTGTTAAAATAATGCAAGTCATCATTGCATGATATGGCATAACTATTTAAAAGTATTACATAAGTATGTACATATTTTATTATTTTAGCAATTCTTAAAAAAATATATTTAGAAAATAATAATATTGGGAGCTTTGAATAACTAACTTTACATAAAAAAATGTATAAGTAATTAATAAATCATATCAATAAAACCCAACAACTGCAGAACTTCATAAATTACATAAAAAAAATTGTGTTCATTCATTACTCAAAATCTAAATCTGACAATAACTCGAAAATATTTTTAAACTCAGTGGTATGGGATATGATTAGTCACACTCTCTTTAATCATGTTTATGTTTAGACTGTTTTAAGAAAGTCTTACAAACTTTTGATGCATGTATTCTAAGTTTTATAAAATTATAAACTTGAAAGAAGTATTGTGTACTATTAAAATCAATAATAATATTTGATGTATCTTACTGGCCAAAAAGTTCTTTCAAGTTTTCCTTTAGACCTGGGTTTTATTCTAAGATCTATAAAAGTATCTCAAAAGTTTTTGCTTACTTTGAGAAAGAACTAGACAA
Organism: Crambus lathoniellus; assembly: GCA_949710035.1. NCBI lineage: Eukaryota > Metazoa > Arthropoda > Insecta > Lepidoptera > Crambidae > Crambus > Crambus lathoniellus. Next base: position 23,604,814 of record OX453316.1, on the reverse strand, counting down.
TATTCCCCTTTATTCCAAAACATGGACTAAAATAGTCCTGGTTTAAAACTGGTACTAATCTGGTGCCGTCACTTTCATTTTCTAAATGAAAGGCAGAATTAGTATCAGTTTTAGACCTGGTCTAACTTTAGTCCACGTTAAGGAATATTAAGAAAACAAATGTCTTGATTTAGCTCACGAGATTGTCGACATGTGGGACATTGATTCAGCTATTGTTGTTCCGATAGTCATATCTGCCCATGGTCTGATAGCCAAGAGCCTCAATAAACACCTTAAGAGGCTTGCATTAGGTGGATGGATTGGGAGTCAGATGCAAAAGGCAGTACTTCTGGACACGACCCGTATAGTGAGAAAGTTCCTGTCTCTGGATCCTTAACCATCGGTAGCCAGGACCCTGATCTTGCTACTGTTATATTTTTTTGTGTTATACATTGTAAAAATGTAATGTTTAAAAATATAATTTTGTATGTATTTTAAATGTAATAAAGGAGATAATAATAATAATATAATAGAATAAGAGGGATAGTCTATTAAAAAGAATATAAATTAAATAGTTAAGTTTTATCTAGTGGCATAACTAGAGGTTGGCAAGCCGGTAAAATGCCACAGGCCCCCAGCTTGCAGGGACCGACCCCCTAATTCAGCCAACAAATTTAGAAAAAGGGAGAGTATGAATCCTTGTGTAATACATAGTGAATTTGGCCCAAACAGTATAGTTAGGTACGCCACTGGTTTAAAATCCTTTAGTAATATATTTATCTCACAACATAGAATGCTGGCAGTAAATTGTTTTTTTGCATTGTGTACTTACTGTTGAAGGATTAAAGAATTAAAGAAAATAAAAATAACAATTTCTTTTGCAAACTTTTGTAAGGCCATGTATTGATTTGACTTTATGTAAAGGATGAGAATATTACAGTAAAATAAATACCTAACATGTTCATAAAACTGTAAGGACAACTTTCAAAAACGAATCTAGTAACTTTCGACTTCCGTGAACTAACTTACCCATCCTTGTCAAAGGTTTCATAGCACGCGTCCATATCGAACAAACAATTTTCGTCTAGTGGCTCACTGGCAACAACCTCCGTCATCGTTAGTTGGATCGGAATGAGCCGCCGGCTTTTGCGGCACCCGTTTATAAGGCGATCCAACTTCATGTTGCTCCAACTTAGGTAACCTCTCTTTTGAAATGTTTACAAACAAAAATATTGCTCTAACGAGCCAGGTATCAACATAATCCCGAGACGAATTATTATACCACCTATAAGTTATTTTCTATTAATAAAAAGCTAGATAAAGAAATGAGAAATATTATGAGCAATGAGCAATTTCAACCAAAAATTCAATTCAAATCACAATTCAAATTGATTGACATTGACATTGACTTGTTTTTTTTTATATATTTTCGTTCCTAAAGGAACAGGCTAAGGTCTGAGACCATACTGCCTCGTCATTAGTAGGTTTTCTTTCTTCAATCTTGAAAATATGTCTTTAGTGATACTTGGTATTACGTTTTTTTCTTATTAATTATGTCTTCAGTAATTGCTGACCTTGCTGACCTAACCTAACCTAACTCATTAAAACACTCGGGTGGTTCGTACACATTTCCATGCTCATGGGAGTTTAACGCGGGAATAGCAATCAGGGGGGCTACCGGCTAAGAAATATGGATATGGGTATGGGCTTCAACTGTCATTTGAATTCCTTATTTTGATAGATTTTTGCTGATTGTTCTATTGAACGTTGCTAGCTAGTTATCGTCATACTCGACGTCACAAAACTAGGAACTGATAGCGGCTATTTTCTTTATAAAATTTACCTAAAGTTCCCAAAAACGTATGAAGTTCATACCCATGAAGTTACGCGGTAGCCCCCCGGGGGGGCTACCGGCTAAGAAATCTGGATATGGGTATGGGCTTCAACTGTCATTTGAATTCCTTATTCTGATAGATTTTTGCTGCTTTGTTCTGTAGAACGCTGCTAGCTAGTTATCGTTTTACCCGACGTCACAAAAGAAGGAACTGATAGCGGCTATTTTCTTTATAAAATTTACCTAAAGTTCCCAAAAACGTATGAAGTTCATACCCATGAAGTTACGCGGAAGCCCCCCTGGGGGGCTACCGGCTATGAAGTCTGGATATGGGTATGGGCTTCAACTGTCATTTGAATTCCTTATTCTGATAGATTTTTGCTGCTTTGTTCTGTTGAACGTTGCTTGCTAGTTATCGTTATACCCGACGTCTAAACAAGGTAACTTTAGCTAGCAGCAAAAATCTATCAAGATAAGGAATTCAAATGACAGTTGAAGCCCATACCCATATCCATATTTCTTAGCCGGTAGCCCCCCAGGGGGGCTACCGCGTAACTTTATGGACATGAACTGCATACGTCTTTAGAAATTTTAAGTCAATTTTATAAAGAAAATAGAAGCTATCAGTTCCTTGTTTTGTGACGTCGGGTATAAAGATAACTAGCTAGCAACGTTCAACAGAACAAAGCAGCAAAAATCTATCAGAATAAGGAATTCTAATGACAGTTGAAGTCCATACCCATATCCAGATTTCTTAGCTGGTAGCCCCCCAGGGGGGCTACCGCGTAACTTTATGGGTATGAACTTCATACGTTTTTTGGAACTTTGAATAAATTTTATAAAGAAAATAGCCGCTATCAGTTCCTTGTTTTGTGACGTCGGGTATAACTATAGCTAGCTAACAACGTTTAACAAAACAAAGCATAAGAAATCTATCAAAATAAGGAATTCAAATGACAGTTGAAGCCCATACCCATATCCAGATTTCTTAGCCGATAGCCCCCCTGATTGCGTCTATTCTTTTTATTCCGAAAAACGTATGAAGTTCATATCCATAAAGTTACGCGGTAGCCCCCCAGTCCACAGACCAGACCACAGACCAATGCCCTCCTAACAGGCAGACAGAGTCACAGAGAAACAGATTACTTTTCTTTCGAATTTTCGATGACTTTTCGTACTAGTCTATATAATTTGTGACTTTTCGCGGCGCCGCTTTCTTTCTTGGCATTTGCTTGCAAAAAATTTTGTGTCAGCGAAAAATTAAATAATATCGAATTACGTTGTCGTTATTCTAGTATATCGTGCGGTGTTTGCTGCATAAAGTATCCATCCACAGTCCAACAGTTACTCAGAAAATCAACAGTGTTAGCTTGATATTCCAGCATCCGCGATCCGCGTGTTGTTTTGGCAGTATGGTGATTGAAAAAGTGCACGGTCTCCAGGCTACCGGCATGAGCCTGAACGAGCGCTTTACGATGTTAGCGGCTGCTGCTCCGGCCCCGGCGCCCATGAGGCCGCGGCGGCGCCCCAGCGTGGGCTCTTCATATAACCAGAATCTGAGTTACAAGAATCGGTTTATCATAGAGCAGATTGCCCGGCGTTTGGAAATGCAGGCTAAAAGAGTAAATATAACGTTTAAATCTTGTAATGGTTTATACCGCTTTTAGTACGAAATTCGGTTTCTCTTAGCCGTGAATAACGGTAATTTTTAGTTGGTGATTAGTGTACTAGTGTTGAGTTTTTGTGCTTTTTGCTCAAGTAAATGCACAAATAATTTTCTATCATTTCATTACGTATTATTTTGCTTACTTAAGATTATCCATTGTGAATTCATTGTTTCTTGTTTGTTATTGAAGCAAGACTTATTTGCACAAGTGTCCATACAACCATTGAACAGCAATTTTACACAGAAGCTAACCTTTCAGAACAAGGCATTTTGTCCTTTTCAGTTGACGGGTATTGTTTGAAGTCGTGGGCATTGTTTGAAGTTGGTTTAATTTCTGAATTTCCTTTTTTATTTCTTAATAATTTAGTACCATATAATAAGCCATAGCAACCATTTAGAGACATTAAGTATAATGTATCCATATCACTAAAACCACTGATCCGATTTTGATGTCTTGCGACTGTTCCCTAAGTTCGAATGCACCTAATTTAAGTCAAAAAGAAACATATCGATATGACTTTGATTTTAGAGGAATTCGTAGATAGAATCATAGAGCATACACTTGGAAGCCCAAATTGAATAGCACTCAAATATTATCCAATTCTAGCTATATCTCATATGTACAAGTCAAACTGATAACCTCCTTTTTTTGAAGTCGGTTAATAAGCCAAACATAAGGTAACCAGACTGTTATTGAAGGCCGGGCCAGACTGTTGTAAACAAGCATCCAACAGGGGTTACCTTGGTGAGAGGCTTGTTTAGCCCACAGTTGGTGTTTGCGGCCACACTGTTTACAACAAGGCTCCCACCTCAGTGTGTTGTCGACTCTTTGTATGGAAGCATGCATTGCGATATGGCTCCTTACCTATCTAAACTGCATGAATGCAATTGTTTGCGCAAGTGAGGAGAAAAATGAAAAAAATCGTTGGCCTATGGAATGGAGAGAATAAATCTTAGTCATCTTTTAATGAATTTGATTGGAATAGAAAACATTCTATGAATTTATTAAAATGGTAAGGCCATAACTAAAATGGCATTTGCAGCATTGTCAATTTCCTTCATTTTTCAGTTAAAATATCCCACCCAACTTTTTTTGTGGCCCATGTCTTTATAATATAGTTTGGAAGATAGTTCCCAATGACATGGCAAGTCTCTCTACTATAGAGTTCAAAGAATTCGCAGACAACTTCTTTTTCCTGCGTAAACGCCATTTTCGTGAGCATGCAACGGTTGCTGCTTTGCAACTGCCCTTGCGTGGTTTACAACAATCGATTACACTGTGGATTACGTGTTTACAACGGCGGCATCCACACGCGGTTTACTAGCGGCATCCGTCCACAGAGGTTGTGGAAAGGTCAAACAAATTTTTGTTGCAAACAAGTGTTTACACTGTTGTAAACCACCAGTGGAGACCTATGTGAAGGGCTTGTTTACAACAGTCTGGCCGGGGTTTGATACGTAAATATTTTTAACATTCAAAAATATATCAATGAAGAATTCAAAAGTGAAAAAAAATTAAACTGTTGATTAAAGTTATGAGCTGCTGAATTGTGAGAAACTGTTCTTAAATGAAATTTTATATAGGCATATGTAATGGCTGGATATAGGCATATGTAATGAAATTTTATATAGGCATATGTAATGGCATTCTCCCCTCCGCCCTTGGTCGAGTTAACATCGTTTACGCGCGCTCCTGTGTAAATTGCTTATTGACTGTTATAAAATAACTTCACCCACTTAAATTTTATATCTACGTGTAGCTGTGACACTCAGCTAAGTGTTTGTGTACCTAGTGTGTGATCAAATCTAAAGCAGTGAGAATATTAAGAAGAAATTGTGTTTGAATAATCAACGCGCCGTTGTCAACATACATCAGTTGATAAGCGTAACGGCTGAGCTCAAGGACAACTTGCTCGGTCATTGACCCCACCTCGCTGCCGTGAGTCTTGCTATCACGCTCGCTCCCTGCGCCTGCGTGATCTACGCGTCATTGTCACTCGCTGTATTGTTGCTTACTTGCTTATCGTGCGCTCGTCACCTAATAGTTAATACTGCGCTTTAGCCGCTTGCGTTTATTAATTTTGCTAAAACGCTAGCTGCTGTAGTCTGATTAAACTTCGATTATTAAACTATTTATTGTAAATAATGAACTGTTTGGGATGTAATAAGGCTATCAGCCAACACGAGATGCTGAGATGTGTTGCATGCAAGGGATGCTATCACTATCTTTGTTTGAATCTTACGCAGTCATATTATAAGTCCAACATCATAGAACTGAATCGGTCGTGGCGTTGCGACTCCTGCGCGAATATTACTCGCCGTACAAGAAACGACGATACCCCCGTAGGCTCGCCGTATAGAATGAACAATACAATACTTACTGCACAACCCGCCGCCCATCAGGCAGATATGTCATGTGACGAGTCCATAATTAATACCTCTGTATCATCACCTGAATCTAAGTGTGGACAGGAACAAGCGTCGAATGAGTCTACTATTACTATGAGACAGTTTAGCCATTTAATTGATATGAAACTAGACAGTATAAGAGCTACGTTGTCCCTGGAGATTCAGGAGAGGGTCAAATCTGAAGTTAAAGCGGTTACTGAAACGATGAAACAAGATTTTTCCGACACAACAGATTTCTTAAGTAACATGCAAACTGACATGAAGAAGGATCTCGTCCAGGCTAACTGTAGAATTACAGAGCTCGAAACGCAGACGGCAAAGCTAGAATCTCAAATCACACTGCTCAATGCTCGTATTAATCAAACTGAAAAGATATCCCGAAGTTGTAATCTTGAGGTTCAATGCATCCCTGAACGGCGTAATGAAAACTTGGCCGGATTATTTAAAAAACTATGCGATCATATTAAGATGCCGATTGCCGATAGCGATATACGTTCGTGTCGTCGACTCGCTAAACTTAACCCCTCATCAAACAGGCCTCGCACGGTTTTGGTTACTCTCCCATCTGAACGTCACCGCGATGCAATAATATCCGGCGTGAGGAGATATAACAAAGGCAACCCTCAGGATCAACTTTGCTCGACACATATAGGGGTTCCTGGAGACCGGCAACAAATCTATGTTGGTGAGCACCTATCAAAACAGGGAAAAGAACTACATGCCGCTGCCCGCAAAATGGTCAAGGAAAAACGCGTCAAACATGCATGGGTCAAGTATGGCTGTGTTTATATTAGGAAAGACGACACTTCGTCGCAGATTTATATTAAGGATATTGCTAGCCTCGAAAAGCTAGTGTCTTAAATTGTATCGATTTAATTAATTCATCTTTATTTATAAAATTGCTATTTTTGCTATTTGGAATTTATTTAATCTTATTATAATGAAAATATTTTATCAGAATGTAAATCGTATTAGAAGTAAATTGAATCAATTATATAGAAACATATTAAGTGAAAATTATGATATTATTTGTTTATCAGAAACTAACTTGGATAGCTCCTTCTCTGACAGTGAATTCGTGGATGACAGGTACAACGTTTACCGCAGGGACCGCGAAACTACTTGCTCTTCTAAACGTTCTGGTGGTGGTGTATTGTTGGCACTTAAAAAGACTTTTTGCGCGATCAGACATCCTGAATTTGAGAGCTCTCTCGAAGATATTTGGATTACAATACACGATAATAAAAAACAACTTGGATTTAATCTAAATATATGCCTCGTATACTTACCGCCGAATCTTAGTGCTGCTAATTGCGATTCTTTTTACGATAAATGTTACGACACCCTCCTTAACCTTAATCACTCGGATTCGAAGACAATTATTCTTGGTGATTTCAATTTACCTGGTTTAAACTGGTCTCCAGACGTCGCTTGTCCCTCTCGCCTTTGTCCTAGCAAGCCTTATGATACGAAGTCATCATTACTTATTAAACTATTAGATTTGGGAGATCTTTTTCAATATAATAACGTTCCTAATTTTAATAACAGAATTCTGGACCTCTTTATGACTAACTTGCAGGACTTGACTCTATCGGAATGCTCTCCCTTGAGTACACAAGACCGTCACCATCCAGCTATTGAGATAAACTTACCCGTAATGCAAAAAGCTAAAGATATTTCACAGAAACCACAATATGTCCCAAACTTCCGCAAATGTGACATGCAGAATTGTATTTTGCAATTGAATAACATTCCTTGGGAGAATACTTTAAGCTATGATGACGTGAATTTGTGTGTTACGCGTTTCTATGAAGTTATTAATGACATTATTCGAAAAAATACTAAATATAAACGAATAGGAAATTCAAATTATCCAGTTTGGTTTTCGGAACCTGTAAAAGCCTGTATCGAAGAAAAAAATTCCGTTCACAAGAGGTATAAGAGATTCAATAACCCCCGGGACTATGACGAGTATCAGTTGCTACGTACTAGATCTAAAAACCTCATTAAAGCTTGTTATGACTCTTTCTTAACCAATATCGAACAGTCTTTGGCAGATTCTACGAAACTCTTTTTCTCATTTATCAAAAGCAAGAGATCTGGTCCCACAATACCTGAAAACGTTAAATTTAAAAACAAAACCTCTACATGTGGCGAAGAGGCGGCTGAATTATTCTCCGAGTATTTTTCATCTGTTTTTGTACCGGATAATCAAACTCCTACTCCATCTTCAGTTGATAATTGCACAAATTGTCCACTGTTTTCAATATATATATCTGAAGATGATATATTAAAGAAACTTACATCTCTTGATCCTAACAAAGGAGCTGGTCCCGACAGCATCCCTCCGTGCTTTATTAAGCAATGTGCGGAAGCCCTTGTCAAGCCACTCCACATCATTTTTAATAAGTCCTTGCAAGCTGGCGTGTTTCCTGACGTTTGGAAGAGAGCACACATAGTTCCAATTCATAAAGCCGGGGACAAGAGCGATTGTACTAATTACAGGCCTATAAGTATTTTGTCTTGCTTTGCCAAAATCCTTGAATCTCTGATTTATGATCACCTCTATCATCACTTTATACCGCACATATGCCAACAGCAACACGGTTTCGTAAAGGGTAAGTCTACAGTTAGTAACCTATTAGAATATACTAATTTTATTTGTAGAGTTTTTAATGAACACGGTCAAGTCGACTCTATCTATACGGACTTCCGTAAGGCTTTTGATAGAGTCAATCATAGAGTTTTGGCATACAAGTTGGAATCGATGGGCGTGCACGGTTCTCTTCTTAGGTGGCTAAAATCCTACGTTTCCAATCGTAGTCAGCTGGTCGCCTTAAAGGGACACTGCTCCCAACCAGTCTCTATAATTTCCGGTGTACCACAGGGGTCACATCTTGGGCCATTGATGTTTATATTATACATAAACGACCTCATCCCGAAGTTAAGAAATACCTCCTTACTCTATGCAGACGACCTCAAGATTTTTTGTAAGATTGATAATGTCCGTGACTGTGTCAAACTGCAAATGGACCTTGATTGCCTCTCAGAGTGGTGCAAAACTAATGGCATGAGTCTTAACATCCAAAAGTGCTCTACCATATCTTTCACGCGGAAAAGAAACCCGATATTGTTCGACTATGCCATCGACAATACATCACTTGAACGAAAGTTTGTGATTCGAGATCTGGGGGTGTTATTTGACACTGAGCTTAGGTTCAATCACCATTTTGAGGCAGTATCTAGGAAGTGCAATAAACTTCTTGGCTTTTTATGCAGGACCACAAGGGAGTTCAAGTCTCCTAAAGCCTTATTACTGCTTTACAAGTCTCTAGTTCTTTGTCAACTTGAGTATGCTTCACCAGTCTGGTCACCACAGTACAATATACACATTGACAGGCTAGAGTCTACGCAAAGGCGTCTTCTTAAAATATTGACACTCAGATGCGGTCTCAAGCGTGAACTTACTTCGTATGTCGATCGACTACATTACTTTAGGTTGCAGAGTCTCGAGAACCGTCGTAAGCTGCAGGAACTTATTTATTTATATAAAATTATAAACGGATCGGTTTCCACTACCCTTCTGTCAGAAATTCATGTAAGCATTCCTTATAAATCGTCGAGACGTGAGCGTCCTTTCAGTGTGCCGTTCTCTAATAATAATGTATCATTTCACAATCCTGTCCATAGAATGTGTCGGGAATACAACACCATAGTTGGTAAACACCCTGTTGTGCCTGACATCTACAATTCCACCCTTAATAAATGGAAGTCCGAGCTTATAAGAATATTGGAACCATAATCTTAGTTGAATTTGTGTAAACTGAGTTATTTAATTTTTAATTTTTGTAATGAATTTATTTGTGAATTTAAAACTTATTAAAATTGAATTGAATTACTTACGTAAGAATTGTATAATGAATTTTTCTAATTGTTTCTAATTTTTCATAATATTTCGCTGTCTGTTTTTATTTTTTATTTTTTATTTTTTTTTTACTATTAATGTTATTCTTTTATTTAATTATATTTAATTATCAATTTTATATTGTAGCGTGCGAATTTTGATGTTAAATGCTTGTCATATGCTGTGTACACATACTTGTGGGGTTGCAGCCTATCATAATTCTATTTATTTGTATTTGTTTAAACATGTATTTGCTGTCGTTCTGTTTTGTGTACCTAAATAAAATAAATAAATAAAATAAATAAATGGCACTACTCACTTTTGACGTCACTTGTGTCTAGAAGAAAGTTTGATGCTCTAATGTAAAATATTTGAAACTAAATACCTGTGTTGTGTTTCTGATATTACTAAAAACATTTTAAACAAAAAAAAACAGTCTGGTCCCCTATTATTATCTAACATTATTATTAATATTATATAAAAAAAATCACCAATCTAGATCATGCTTAGCGAAATTAAATGTAATCCAATTTATTGCCAAGGGGAATTTTTCTACCACATGCTACTGCTGTCCAACTCGTTTCTTCTTCTTCCTTATAAATGGCTTGCTATGTGTATATTCGCAATTCTGCCAATGTCACTTAGTTAGCTTTTACATGGTTGGGATGCAATTGCGAAGTTCGTCATTCATTACATTCTAAGCGAATCAAAATTTCAAACCAAATAAACATCACAGACATTTAACCTTAAGGGGGTTTATATATTTAGAGTAATTATTATATATTACTAGCTGACCCAGCGCGACTTCGTTCCCGTGGCCCTACCCCCTACTCCACCCTACCCTACCCGTACTCTACCCCTACCCTACCCTACCCCTACCCTACCCCTACCTTACCCCTACGCTACCCCTACCCTACCCTTACCCTACCCTACCCTACCCCTACCCTACCCCTACTGTACCCCTACCCAACCCTACCATACCCCTACCCTTCCCCTACCCTACCCCTACCCTACCCCTACCCTACCCCTACCCTTACCCCTACCCCTACCCTACCTCTACCCTACCCCTATATCCTTCCTTGGACTTCCACGAACATTTCAAGACCAAAATTAGCCAAATCGGTCCAGCCGTTCGCTCGTGATGTCGTGACCAAGGGAAATAGGGATTCATTTTTATATATATATATAGATAATAAAATTTAGACAGTATTTTCAAAAGGGGGTGTTAACAAGACACAACAGTCTTAACTCTTTATCTTCATCTTTTATCAGTGCGTCTCTGTTTCTGGAGACAGGAATTGCTCCCGGTTGTTAAATTTCGGTTTTGTTTTACGGTTAATACCTATAGCCGTACCAAATTATTCTACCCTTACTTAAGATAACGATAAATTAAATTCCGGTATAAAACCACTGAAATATAGCGGTACCGAAATATGACAACTCTTACTTACTGTTATTTATCCATAATTTTATTTCGGTACCGAAATGCACTGTTTTTGTCAATCGACATCTTTTCGAGTGACCAATCACGACGAAAAAAAAAGTCCAAAAGTCAAAGAAAACCTTTATGGTTACAGCTCATTAGACCCTCCCGGCACCCGACCAGCACCACCTCGTCGCTCGGCGTCCAATCTTTGTCGACAGGTGGTCTACCGGTGGATGCCGCGTTGTCACCAGTGATTGTCGCGTGGTCAACGAGTGGCCCTCACGTGGTCCACGATTTTCCAAGTAGTCTGCCAGCAGGGTTCGAAAAATTATCAAGATAATTACGCGTCTTGATAATTATCACCAGAGTAAGAAATTTATTTGTTATATTTATTCAATAACAAATGTCAATTTTAACAAAACAATATAATTTTTATTTAATGTCCAACACAAAAAGGTAGATTAAGTAAAAATCAGTGCCAAAAGAAGCCGAAGGAATATTTTCATCCGATGATGATTCTATTTCCATTGGCTTTGTTGCTGTTGTGGCTGCAGTAGAGTTTCTTTGTTCTCCTAAAAGCTAATTAGGCCACCGAGTCCATAGCCTAGTATTTTACAAGCTTTTATTTAACTTGCAGTGTATGTATGTATGTATGCATGTATGTCCGTTTGGGTCAAATCTTGCAAGCTTAATTTGACCCACTCTTCCCAGTGTCCGATGGAGCTGAAATTTAGTATGCAAGTTTGCTTAAGATGACAATACAATATTAAAGTACAGTCAGCAAAAAAGCTTGTCATAAAAATGAAATTTTTACTAAAAACTTTTATTTTGTCTCAATGCAACTCAATTTTGCATAATCCGAACTGAATTTTATTGTAAGGGGACATTTCGATCGTTTGGATACGCGCAAGTGCAGAAATACACGTTCAAATTTCACTTTTACAAGCGCAATTATCTTGATAATTATCCTTTCGAACCCTGTCTGCCAGTGTTTGTTCCGAGTTTCTTTTTATTTATTTTTTTATCCACTACGGGGTAGCACTTAGCCTTTATCACACCTGATGTTAAGTGGTGATAAGGCTGAAGGTGGAAGCGCACTACTCCCGGAATCCTCAATCACTGAGGAACTGGCTATCTTATCTCTAACTGCCGGAACACAATAATGCTGAAAACATCATTGTTATGGCGTCAGACTTAGATAAGATAAGATGGTGGTAGCTAGCCAGTCGGACTAAGAACAAGTCCTACCACCAACCAAACCAAATACAATATGTACCCCCACTGGGAATCGAACCCGGGACCTCTTGGTTTGAAATCGGTGGTGTAAACCACTTGACCACAGAGGCGGTTAGACCGTACACACGTACGTGCGAATGTATGTACACGGGAAGCGCCGCATCGCCCTTGCATGAACTGCGCGCGCTGGCAACGTGCGGTTGAAGCGAGGCAAATATGTGAGCAGCGAGTATTACCGAGTCGTCCACTCGCCGTCCGCGCGTGGATATCTCGCGAGCGAGGCGATCCGGTGACGATAGCGTAGCTTCATTGACGTTCACAATACAGCTATCAGCTTAAGGCGCTACTCGGAAAAATATGGACTTTTTGATTTAAAACTATAGGACGGTTACAGTTGTTAAAAATCTGGTAATAAGATATATATTTCTTCATACCTTTATCTAGAATCGTATAGTTTCATAACACGATTTTATGATTTTGCCTCGACACTTTTAATTTTCGAAAAGACCTCTAAAAAATACGAAAAGTGAAGATTATTCTTAAATGGGGTTACTTACACTATTGGAAATTGGTTTAATTAGTGGACACCAATAATATTGAGGATCGTATAGAAGCATTTTTTTTAAATCGCTGTAGTTTTTTAATACGAAGTGATTTTGTGTTTTTTTTGCCTAATCTGCAAAATCGGTCTCGCTTCCGCGCGCGTCGTTTTCTCATTGCTATCGCTTCAGCACGTTTTTTCCGAGTATCGCCTTAAAATAAATAAATGATTTTGATTTTTGATTTTGATGGTTCGGAGTTGATGTAGTGAGCGCTTACCCATATAAAGAATACTAACCACTCGAGGCAAGGCGGTGCGGGTCGAGTACCGGGTGGCTCTGGTGATCTATGACCTTTATAATAGAAGTTAAGCTAACCCAAATATAACGGTACAGTTATATTTGGGTTTGGTAATGAAAAATTGCGGTAGCACTTTGATGACGCACAAAAAATAACGGTACTGAAATGTTGAAGTACCGAAAAATTAAGGCACCAAAATAAGAAGGAATAGTTTTTAACCGGTATGACGTAATACCGCAAAATAAAAGTACCGCAATTTTCCGGTAAATCAGCCCCTGACTGGAGGTTGGACAATGCTGTCTAAGGTCTCATTTCCACCTGCAAGTAAGTCTTCTGCGATAAATGTCCGACAGTCTGTCAGATAGCAACTTGCAAGTGTAAACACACTTGCAAGTTGTAGTTTACACTTGCAAGTTGCTATCTGACAGACTGTCGGACATTCATCGCAGAAGACTTACTTGCAGGTGAAAATGAGGCCTAACACTATTAGTAGTATTAGTTATTTTGTAATGTGCAAGCTGAAAATAACTAACTAAATAACCTAATTAAGCATTATTGAAGTGAAAACTTTTTAATCTTTCAGCAAACAGTAAAGCAGCGACTCGGAGGCCTCAGACGCTTTGGTAGTGAGAGCAGTCTACCAGGCCTATGGCGATCAAACAGCTTTGGGAACCTTAGCCAGGCAAGCTTCAAGAACCGAGGCAATTGGAGACAGTCTAATGGCAACTTGAGGTTTGTTCTTGTATTTAAAATATTTATGAAGATATAGGACTAACAGACTGATGGTCTAGACTGATGAAAATTAGATATTTTAAATAGTATTCGTCAGTCCGTTTCGAATGACAGTAAACTGACAGGAGACTGAACTGTGACGCCAGAATTGGGTATTTGACTGATTTTTTTTATTGACTTAAAATGTTCATTTAAGTAGAAAGTTGCAACTTGCAACACAACATAGGTATTTATTTTCAAATATTTTGCATATTTTCGGCGATATAGAGCATCAAACTTTCTAATTAGATGAGGAGAGCCCTATAGAAACGTGACGGCACATATCTATAGCGCCATACTCTCGCCATAGTAAATTTCGTTTTAGAAACAGATAGCTAAGGTCACAATTAAGTAGCTCATAATTAACTTGTTATAATACAGATTGAATTTCTTTTTTCACATTTGTTATTCACTAATGTTATATTTCTGAATATCATAATTAAATATCTACATTTCAACACCAGTCAAATACCCAATTAGCGTGTAACCGATGTCTTAGAAGTGGTTAAGCGACGCTGTTGCCCATGCTACCATGGCCATGGTACCAACAGATTTATAGCATATTCGTAAAAAAGGGGCTTTATTATAGTTATTAATAAATAAATAGGTGTCTTGACGTTGTTTCTTTCACAGCCGAGCAGGCTCGTTCACCAATGTGGCCGCTGGAGTGTGGCGCGGTATGAGGCGCCGCGGGACCGTGCCGCGCACGCTGCGGGGGCGGCTCAGGTATCGTACACCTTCATCGCCACTGTAGTTTGTTTACAAGACAATAGGCATGAGTCATGCGTCATGCCGCATGACGACTGATTTTGAAAAGTACTCCAAAATGTTTGTACACGTCTATTTTATACGAAATAACTCGTATTTTTGTTTAAATTATAGGTTTTGAAGTAAAAATTGACAATAAATAAAGTACAATTTAAATTTCCCACCAAAACGTTAAAAGTGTCATAGCGTCTGCCTGTGACGTCACCCTTTCGTAAATAAATAGGTAGGTAAATATTTATAGTTACTTTTGTGCTAGATAGATTATTGTTTGCTTTGTTAATCCGTTTACAATATTTTGTGCATTGGCAGCACTGGGAATATTTACGAAAGCGTGACGTCACGCTCTTCTGATTGGTGTTCTATCTTAAATGGCGGATTGTTGGAATTTGCATTTTTATTTTTACAAAAATAACAATGAACTCGCATGTAATCTAAAAACGAGTGCTTATATTATAATAATCAGTATATCCTGTAAAATTACATCAAATCGTTATTTCGGTGATCCGTAATGTATGTCATCATGCCTATTTGTTAGTATTTTATTTAATAGAACTTTTAAAGGATAGGGGTTTTCAAACCGAAAATAACTTAGCTATGTCACATAGTACTAAGGTAGGTACAGAAGACGCACTCTGCAAACTCATTCAAATTAAAATATTTTTTTCTGCAGGAGAATAAAGTCCAATACCGGTCGAATTGTCATCGCTTACCTATTGTTATAATAACCTAAAGTTCGCATACAAGCAAAAATTTACCCAAAAGTTACGCGCGAGAGTTTCAATTTCTATGAAAGTCTCAAACAGCTCGCTCGCCCTCACCACGATTTAGGCTTACGAGTGTTACGACTTGCGACTCGCAAGTCGTAACACTCGTAAGCCTAAATCGCAATTTGCGAGCTCTGTGAAGTTGTGATGGGATCGCAGTAGCTGAAATAGGTATTATACATACCTGTGACATAGATACATAACGCTTTTATCCCTTACGGGGTAGGCATCATAACTCATTTTTGCGAAAAAAGGAAGCGTTGCGCGGGAGCAGTGAAACACCTGCAACCTGCTGAATATTGCCAGTTTTGGATATTATTCTATGTGTTTGGTACGCGACCTCGGCGCGGCAGTGAGGGCAAATACGGTCTTTTCGTATACCACTAACGGCATGTTGGACTCAGTCAGACAAGGCCTGTCTCTCGCCGCGCCCAGCCCTCCCGCAAAGCCTAATAGGTTTCGCGTCAGGGCTGGGTGGTTCTAACCCCTCCCCGCCCCCTGACGAGCTCGAAAGCTCGGCAGGAGGCGGGGCAGGAGGAGAGAGCCTCCTCTCAATCTCCCCATAAGGTTACCCACTCCGGGTGGGCTGACCAGATGGGGTGGTCGAGAGCAGGCACCACTACCAACTAAACCCCTCACTACTTGCTCTCCGCCGTCAGTTTTAAGCACACCGGCTGTGGGGGGGGCGTGGTGGTATGCACCCCCTGCGGCCTGACGGTTGGCCCGTTTCCGGGCCCCTGGGCGCGGCAAGTACCTGCAGCGTTGTACCTAAAATTCTGTGCTTAAAGTACGGAATGCGCCAGGCCTGGCTATGTCCACATTAAAACTATATTCAATTGTGTTTTTCTGTATTCAGCTTAGACATAAGCTGAAATTAATTTACAAATAGTTATATAAGGGGTTAAAGTATCAAATTGCCGTTTTGTATGGACATTTTTGAAATTATTATTTTTCAATACTAACGTTTTGTAACTTATTCAACGAATAATATTATGTAACTTTACAAAGTTTTACACACGTATTTATGGACATTTTAACTACTAAATGACACATTTCTTAAGAGAAAAAAATTTTTTTTTACTAAGTTACAACAAATAAAGTACGAAATTCTGGAAACAAAAATAGTCGTAACTTTCGGGATAAGTTTTTTCTATGTAAATAATCAAATATCGTGGGTATTAAATTATAACGGATACGGTCTTAATGTAACGCAATATTAAAGAAATTATATATTTCTAATATCATAAAAGTTGTTAAGTTATATGTAAATAAATAAATAAATAAATAAATATGTACAAAAGAAAAAAACGGCAATTTGATACTTTAACCCCTATTATTACAACTTCTAGTCACCTCACCATACCTTTTACAGGGGTATGGGCAACCGTCAGTTTGTAGGTCGAATCAACCGCACGGCTGTGCGCGGGAGGCGCGGGCGGTGGGTGCCGGCCGGGACTAGGGGGGTGCGGGTCGGTGGGAGGGGGCAGCTGAGGGGGAGGGGGCAGCTGAGGGGGAGGGGGCAGGCGAGGGGAACGGGGCAGATGAGGGGAACGGGGCAGATGAGAGGGAGGGGCCAAGCTAGGGGCAGGGGACGAGGTTGGTATATTCGTCATTGTTTCTTGTAAAGCCTGGAATACACATGCTACTAACGGCCAGAATTAATAACCTATTCACAGATAGGGATATGTGCGATCCAGATTAGTTGCTTTGCTAGGTAACACCTAGCAACACCCTGACAACTGTCGTTAATTCTATGTTAATATCAAGCGTTCCTTAGCAACTAATCTGGATCGCACCTATCCCTATCTGTAGATAGGTTATTAATTCTGACCGTAAAAGAGCATGCTTGTTTGCAACTAGTGGCCGGTTTCAATAACCTACTCCCCGGTAAAGATAGGCTTATCCGAGCTTTGTTGCCTAGCGGCCAGAATTAATAACCTATCCACAGATAGGGATAGGTGCGATCCAGATTTACTTTGAAGTCGGGCGGGTTTTAACAAAAACAACAAAAAATTTAACATGTTTCACGCCCGACTTCAAAGTACTTACGTTATTTGGTGAGTGATTATTTCTTACTTTTTTGACGTCATTTTTTTGAAGGCGGTTTTATTTTTTTGTAACAATGCTCTCCGAGTGTTTAACAAGCATGCTCTTTTCATATACACGTGCTAATTGTCTGTTACTAAGTAGCATCTGCTCGAAACTAGCGTGCTTGTGTGCTAGTACGTAGCAAGTGTATTCCAGGGTTAATGCCTGCTCTACACGTTGGCCAACATTGTGGCCAATGCAACATACATTACCTCCTTGGTAAGAACTTATAAAACATTTGCTACAAAATCAGTACAGTACGATGAATTGGCGAGTTTGGCCAACGTGTAGAGCCGGCATTACAAGGCAATCTAATTTGCGGTGAACAATTCCATCAAATGTTTATTTCCCCAGGTTTATTTCACTTTTTTATACCGTCTCTAGAGAGTGCTATCTCCATGCCATTTTGGGCTCCACCTAGGGTTACCATTTAGTAATTTGAAAGGTCCTGACAAAAAGCCGAACAGTTAAAAAAAAGTCCGGACATTTTAGTCTTAGTAACAGTGATAAAGTACAGTGATATACTCGCTCGGGGCTATTTTAAGATGAGCGTTTTGCTACATGAGCGAGGATTTAATAAAGATGAAATACTGATTTGTTTCGATATGATTTTACTCGTATTCCATCTAAAGCAAAAAAAATCCGGACAAATTAAAAAGCCGGACAAATTCCGGGCAAACGTCTATAAATCCGGACATGTCCGGACTAATCCGGACGTATGGTAACCCTAGCTCCACCTGAAAATCAGCGTCACTCTTGCTTTGGCAAGAGTTGATGTTGGAGCCATTTCGACTAGAATGTATGTTTTTTATTTCGTGTTTTGTGTGTTTTTAGTGGGACCAAGTGCCACATTGCGAAAACAAAAATCATCTGTTCAATACATTCGGTATTGCACTTTTGTATGAATTAGCCGATTTTTTTTCGCGATATCGCACTTGGTCCCATAGTAAAAGTTGTTTGTATTGATCGGTACTTTTATCCCCAGAAGTATGTCCCATCTAAAAGATGGGCAAACATCTGTATAATTTATTCAACTAAAAAACACACAAAACACGAAATCACGGTAAAAAACAATCATTTTAGCCGAAATGGCTCCAACCTCAGCTTTTGTGCTTTCACCCCCGGAAGTATGTATAAGTATGTATCTTTAAACAAACACCTGTATAATTTATTCAACTAAAAAAACACACACAAAACACGAAATACACGGTAAAAAAAAACAATCATATTAGCCGAAATGGCTTATTTACTTTCACCCCCTGCTGTATGTCCCATCTTTAAACAAAAACCTGTATAATTTATTCAACTAAAAAAAACACACAAAACACGAAATACACGGTAAAAAAAACAATCATATTAGCCGAAAAGGCTTATGTACTTTCACCCCCTGCTGTATGTCCCATCTTATAACAAAAACCTGTATAATTTATTCAACTAAAAAAAACACACACAAAACACGAAATACACGGTAAAAAAAACAATCATATTAGCCGAAATGGCTTATGTACTTTCACCCCCTGCTGCTGTATGTCCCATCTTTAAACAAAAACCTGTATAATTTATTCAACTAAAAAAAACACACAAAACACGAAATACACGGTAAAAAAAAACAATAATTTTAGCCGAAATGGCTTATGTACTTTCACTCCCTGCAGATTTTTTTTTATTTTTTTTCATTTATTTAAGACAACAAACAGTCATGTACAGTAACAAAACAGTAACATGTAAAGATATTAGTATAACCTAAAGACCTTACAGTGCCTATAATTAAACTTAACAGTATGTCCCATCTTTAAACAAGCAACCTGTATTTCTTTCTTCCAGGTGGTCGCGTGCAAGCCCAGAAGCCGGTCCCCAGCCGCGAGGAGCTGGACCTCCAGCTGGACCAGTACATGGCCAACACCAAGGCAGCGCTGGACAGGGATATAGACAATTACATGAACAACCCTATGGAACAGGAGTGAAGTGACAGTGTGGTGTATAGTGTGCGCGGCACTAGTGTTCTTGACAACGACTTAAACTAATAACTATAATAATACTAGCTGACCCGGCAAACATTGTTTTGCCATATTAATTGTAGTGGATCCGGTAAACTTCGTATCACCAACATCTATTATAGATAGACAGATGAAAATAAATAATCGCGAAGAAGTTTTATACACTGTTTTTTATACAGTAGGTAATCCAAAGCGGCTAAAACGAAACGTCAGTGATTACAATACTCTTTGACATACCTCTTTGGAAGCGGCTATGGAAAAATGACAGTTTTGTATAGTACAACAGTTTATCGATTTTCTATACAAAATAATCATTTTTATTTTATAATTTTCCAGAGTAAAAAGTAGCCTATGTTACTCTCCAGCTCCCAAACTATCCCCATACCAAAAATCAAGTCGATCCGTTGCTCCGTTTTGACGTGAAAGACGAACAAACAAACAAACAAACACACTTTCACATTTATAATATTAGTATGGATAGCCTTTATTTTCAGAAGCGTTACACAACTGATTGTTTTGTTAAAAAAAAACGATTTATAATATGTCTCTGACTTCTGTGTGCCTTTTGGCAAGGGCTTCCTCTATTTGTTCCCACTGTGCTCTATCCAAAGCAACCCTGCCGGCCTAGCATGAGCGGCTTATAACACGCGATATGATATAGCACGACATGCTGTCTTGGTTACCCCACTAAGGTGTAAGGTTTCTCGCTCAAGGACCCGAGATAAGGCCTCCCGCTTCGGGTATATCTCGGGATACAATTCAATACAATTTACAGCGGGCCGCTCACCCGAGCGCGATAGAATATATGCGATAGAAAGAGATGCAACGTCTAGCCGTTCGTAATTAGAGCCGTACAAGCTGAATTCTACTATATCGTGTTGAAGTTAGAGTTGCTATTTGTTTAAATGGTCTCGCAGAGTGCAGCTTCTGTTAGTATTATTTATTCTGTGCCCTGGTCCAGAATGGTCCTAGGGTTTGGCGAATTTCATCTTCCCATCTTCTGATCTGCCGCCCTCTCTTCCTGCTACCATGTCTGGGATACCAGCATGTCTCCAGTTTGCTCCACTTGTCCAGTTTTGTTCTTAACAGATGCCCTGTCCATCTCTACTTTAATTGGTAGGTCTGTTAATTTGGTTTTCGATCTTATTTTTTTTTTATGTTAAACTGGGCAGGCATTCATCAATATTGCATTTGATCAAAGGAATACCACCCTTATTACCATAGTCCTAAGGGTGGTATTCCACTTATCAAATATTTTATCCAATCTTTTATCTAATATTGGATCAAAGAAATTGGATTTACCCTTAGTACTATGGTAATAAAGGTGGTATTCCTTTGATCAAATGTAATATTGGACAAAGATCTTTGATAAATGGAATACCTCCCTTAGACACTTCCAAAGTGGTAAAATGTGTGTCCCCCCCCCTCCCCCCTCTAACATTTAAAGTAATAGTGAAAAATCTAAAATAATTAATGTTTGCTGTAGACCTCAAAAAACACTCTAATGAAAATTAGTTTGAACGAGATATAGTCAGTAGTTTTTGAGATGTAGCACATCTTCAAAAACAGCGAATATTACAATTATACAGACAGTGGCGTAGCGTGGACTATTATTGACGTGGGCGAAGTGACATCAGCGAGGCCCCTTTTTTTTGTACCCAAGAGACCTATACCCACTGATATTAAAAAAAACGGCATAATGTGATTCAGACTCGTCCATGAAGGGGTCCATACCAACCTAACGTACCGATTACATACACCGAGCCTAAAATACCGCTCTCATTTTTCGCAAGCAAAAAATAACTTTGTTTTTCAGTGTTTGTATAAATGACAAATTTACATTTGCGGTTTTTGAAAATGTGTTACCTCGTTCAAACCAATTTGGTTTAAAGTGTTTATTGAGATCTACAGCATCAAGTATACTTGTTTTAGATTTTTCACTCTCTTATTTTAAAAGTAGCCTAGTTACTTCAAGGGGCCTCGCGCGCGAGGCCCTTTGGAGTGCGAGGCCGTGGACGCGGGGCCGCTTCGCCCTCGCCTAGCTACGCCACTGTATACAGATGTAGGTTCAATTACGGTGGCGACGCCATTTGATCGCCGAGTTATACTTGAAAGCCTGTAAATAAAAAATATTTTAAGTGTCAAGTTGTATCCGGTGTTCCATACTGATTACTGGGATGTATCCTACTAATATTATAAATGTCAAAATTTAGATGTTTGTTGGTCAATCACGCCAAAACGGCTGAACAGATTTGGCCAATATTTGGGACACAGATACTTTGTAGCCTGGAGAGGAACATAGGCTACTTTTTTCATTCCCGCGGGATAACGTCGTGTAGTCCACGCGGGCGAAGCCGCGGGCGGAAAGCTAGTGTTTAATATGCATCGTATACGCATAAATTCAGCACTTATATCAAATTAAATAAACAAACTTACATTGTAAGTGAGGTCAGGAGTCTGTAAAAATATATTGCATTAGGACTTGTCATAACTAACATTAGTGCCAGTGTACACCAAACGAAAGTGCCGTGATAACTGGACATAAAGTATTGAAATAAGTTTATTTTCATACAAGTGGTAATTAAGTTAAAGACTATTGAAGAATAATTTAAGTGACATCAAACTAATGTGAGAGTAAGTTTTGTTCAGCTAGTCTTATGTTGTAACACTAAAATAAGCAATTTAGCTGTCGAAAAATGGCAAATGAGGTAGTGAGACGGGTAGATTTTTTCAAAATACTTCATTTGCCATTTTTCAATAATAAAAATTGCATTGTGAATGCAAAAAAGTAAAAATTTAAATAATCAAGCTGTTGTTTAAGATAATGTTAAGTTTATGTCAAACTAGCTAGGACTTGCAAAATGGTCGTTCTGATCTGAAGTTGATAACCACAATCTATACACAGGTACAGGTCGCATAGCGAGAGTTAAGGCTATAAGCACAAGCTAAGATTTATTTATATGCTCGCCGCGCTGACGTCATGCGTAGTCTGACTGAAAAGCTCTTTTTGTCTCGCTTGCATAGATAAGTTAAAGTTAGCAAGAGCGAGGTAGCTAGTGTATTCGATATTTGAACTTCAATGTGTATAGTCCATTCGCTTAGATAGTGTCGCTCTGCCACAATGCCGTGCGGGTGTACCGACACTATCTAACCGAACGGACTATACAGAGTGTCGTCAAATTCAATTGTTTTAGTTTGGTAAGCTTTTATTGACGTCGGTTATGTAAGGCGATTTTCACACTGCACCGCACATCGCTCCGGTTTGTGGTAGTGCGCTTCTTAACTTTGGCTGTAGAATCTTGATTTGCATATGTCGCAGGGATTTTGTCAAAGTCGTGATATTATAATTCCACTAGTGAAATTATAATTTCACATGATATTATAATTTCACGTGATATTATAATTCCACTAGTGAAATTATAATTTCACGTGATATTATGAATAGAGACAGTATGCACACGGCTGCGAGCCTCGGAAGTCCTGTAGAACATGTGATAGGTTAGAAATTTAAGGCGATCGCGAAGCGCAGCGAAGTGATTGCCTTAAATTTCGTGTTTTTTTTATTGATACATAAATACTGTCTTTTCATAGTTTAACTAGTGGAATTATAATATCACGTGGAATTATAATATCACGTGAAATTATAATATCATGTGAAATTATAATTTCACTAGTGGAATTATAATATCACGACTTTGACAAAATCCCTGCGACACATACAAAACCCGCAGTGTATAACACACTCACGCCGCAGGTATATTACGTCAGTCAGTGCGAGTGTGAATACCGTGTTCGCCTCAACTCTCGCTGCGCGACCTGTAACAGTTAAAAATTAGCTTTATTTTATACAGTTTTACTTGCAAGGTACCTGTTCCTGTAGGAGGAAATCCCATAGGAAATACAATCAACTAGTAATAGAATTTTTAAAATCAGCTCAGTAGCTTTTTAGTTTGTCCATTGCAAGCAAGAAGTCAATTCTTTCTTCTTTATAATACAGTAACTCGTAGATAAATACTTATAGCTTATGACATACATTCTTGATTATAAACTCTTACGAAAATGTTTATCAATCACTTGTGACGTGGTCATTGATCTAAACAATTTTAAATTGTAACATTTTGATTCGCCACATATTTCTAATTAGTACAAACATTTTAGGGTATGAATGTGTCCATCAATACGAACAACCTGATGTTATGGGTCCAGCCACGAAATCGGCTGTTCCATAGAATAGTACAAAACCAACCAAAATGTATGGAACAATGGTTTTTTTTCCCGATTTCGTGGCTTATTAGTAATAAGTTAAGTATTTGGTTTCATTTATTTCAGGCAACTTTACAATATCATTATTACGATAATATTAGGCCCATATAATTTACTTACAGACTAGCACACATCATATAATATTACACTACTTAAACAAACTATTTATTAACACATATTGTAGGCGTAATGATGAACGAATTCATCCCCTAAAATGTATGTAAGTACTTACTTATTAAAATTTTGTGGCTGACTACAAAATACATGTCCTGAAAGAATAAAATTCTTTTTGTTTAGGTAACAAAGAGATGAATATAGCCTTTTATTAGCAATAAAGTACGAAGCATCGTAAAAACAAATTTTTATCTTATCTTTAAACATAAAAAGTAATATTTTCGTATCATATCAATATTTTTGTATGCAAATTATAGATCTTCATAGATTTTTTTTAGTTTACGTTTGTAAGTTTAAAAAGTTAGCAGCCATTATTTGAACTTCCTAGGACTGGTTTATGCAAACTGTACCTGTTATTTACAATTATCTTTTACTAGACTTGCAATGATTGTTTCATCAATATAAATTCAGGTTATTTTATCAGTTAACAGTTTAACACTACTTATAGTAAATTTGTAAGCAGGGCTTGAATAACCGAACCGAAATATTGTTAGAAACGGTTAGCGGTATGACGTCATACCTTTATGATTGTGGTACCGAAAAATAGCGATAGGTATTACCGCTATTTTTCGATGGAAAAAATTACGGTACCGAAATATTTCGGTAGCGCAATATAACGGCACCGGTATTTATTGTGTTAACTGAATAAATAAATATTGGTTATTTCGGTAGCCTACTGTCTGTTAAGGTATGTCTCCAGACAGGAGCACTGGCCAATTTTTCGGTACCAAAATAATTTCGGTTTTGGTACCAATAAAAATTAAATAAGGGTACCGTTATTTTATACCGGTATAAATACTAGTCTCGTAATTTTTATATCGGTACAATAACATTTATTCATCGTTTTGATTCTTCCTTTTAAATCAAAGAGGTACCGAAATTTATACCGGTAGCGTAACTACTGCTGGTTGTAATGTGTTGATTACATAAAGTTATCAGTGTAAAGTTCCTTCTTATCAACAGTAGAGGGTTGATGAAATCAAATTTTATCTTTAGAATCTTTTTTTCTATGAATTCAAGTGGAAGAGTTTAGTTTATAAATTATATTTGAACTATAGCTACGAGCTGACCAATTTCAATCATAAATTGAACAGCATAAGTGGAATTTAGATAGAAAGCTATTTTAAAGTTTCGTCGTCATTCATTTTTCCTTGGGCTTAATCTTAAGGCGATACTCGGAAGAATTATGCTAAAGCGAGATAGCAATGAGAAAACGACGCGCGCGAGAGCGAGACCGATTTTGCCGATTACGCAAAAAAAAACAAAATCACTTCGTATTCAAAAACTATAGCAAGTTTTAAAAAAATGCTTCTATACGATCCTAAATATTATTGGTGTCAACCAATTTTCAGTAGTATAGGTATCCCCATTTAAGAATAATCTTGATATTTCTTATTTTTTAGAGGTATTTTCGAAAATAAAAAGTGTCGAGCCAAAGTCATAAAATCGTGTTTTTGAAACTATACGATTCTAGATAAAGGTATGAAGAAATATATATCTTACTAGCGGCCGCCCGCGGTTTCACGCGCGTGGTTCCCGTTCCCGTGGGAATATCGGGATAAAAAGTACATATAAACCTTCCTCTTGAATCACTCTATCTATTTAAAAAAAACGCATCAAAATCCGTTGCGTAGTTTCAAAGATTAAAGCATACAAAGGGACATAGGGACAGAGAAAGCTACTTTGTTTTATACTATGTAGTGAAGTGATTACCAGATTTGTAACAACTGTAACCGTCCTATAGTTTTAAATCAAAAAGTCCATACTTTTTCCGAGTAGCGCCTTAAAAGCCACTGGAGATTTAAGATACAGGAAAACCCTGATTATTTTAGTACCTTCTCAGATGTTCGTACTAGGTATCAGCCCAGTACAAATATTTTTTTAAATTGTTGATACTTTAGATTTACTTAGATTAACCAATGTTTAATCTTTTTTTATCCAATCAAAAGGATGTAAGTACTATCACTATGCGTATGCTTACAAATCTGTAGCAGTATAGTACAATTTGCTAGTTGTTCAATTAATTTTGAGCTTTAATATGTTTTGCGGTAGGTTCGGTACCGATTGAGACATATTTGTATAAGTTCATATGCTTGTTGACAACAATTTTAGTTCTATAAGCTCAGTTAAACCTGTGTTCATCATTAGTTTTTGTACCACTGTACCAGTTCGCGTTTCATTGTAGCTTTTTGTTAAATAGCTAATTAAAAAACAGTGTGAAATTAGTTCTTACTTTATCAATTATTGTTATGATAAGTGTTGGAAAACTCAGACTTTTAAGTTTTGACGTGTAAATATAAGAAAGGAAGAGTAGTGTTTAAGGATTACAGTTGGCTGTTTAAATAAACAAGGTGATTTCCACGTCGTATTATTATTATTTAACTCTTACTACGTTTCCCCAACAAAATATTTTATAAAAAAAAACCTAAAATACAAAATTGTATGAATATCAACAGAGAAGTCAGCGTCTCGCCTCGCACGCATAATATTATTATTCAAACAATTTTGTATTTTAGACTATGGTGATATAGTTCATTTTTCAATGACCTCGGAAATTTCCGCGAGAATTTTTCCGACCCTTGCACACTCATCGAATAGGAACGATAGCTGCTTAGAAGCTGTTTTATTATATTCTTTGTTGTTAGTTTATTTTTTTCTCTTGTTAGGATACTTTTTATGCATGCATTGCGGTGTATGAAAGAAATTATTTCTATTCTATTCTAAAGTCTCGATCGCTGTTGTAAGGGGCTTGGAACGGTTCGCAAAATATCGTTAAATTAAGTTCTTAACCGGGTTATTAAAAACGGCTCGCCTGCAATTAACCTGGTCAATCGAAATGGGTGGGGTTTCGGCACGTTTCGGGGCGCCGTGAAATCTACCATCTCTGTCAGACTGTCATACGGTTATAACCGAAATCAGCGAGCGAAATTAACCGGTATTTCGAGCAGGAACCGTTTTGTTTTTATCTTCGATTAGAACCGAAATAATATCGATTCAGAAAGAGCGAAACCGAAATGATAATGCTCTTTATAGCGGATCCTCACGGTTTTACGCGCTTGGTACCCGTTCCCGTGGGAATCGGGATAAAATATAGCCTATGTCACTCGGAAGGATGTAGCTTTCTAATGGTCAAAGATTTTTCTAAATCGGTCCAGTAGTTTCGGAGCCTATTCGATGCAAACAAACAATCAAATCTTTCCTCTTCATAATATTAGTATAGATGGCAGTGTTTTGCGAACTGTTCGCGAGCTTTAACCAGGTTTCCGAGCCCTGTATGCTATTCTCGACCATAATCTATCCTGCGCCAAATTTTATTCAGATCTATTCAGCCGTACTGCCGGCCGTGATTGAGGAACAAACGTACAGTCACGAGCAATAATATGTATATGACGCAGGTATTTTGTCAAAGTCGTGATATTATAATTCCACTAGTGAAATTGTTATTTCGCGTGATATTATAATTCCACTAGTTAAATTATGAATAGTCAATGAAACAATCCATAAGTTGTATTGATACAAAAAAAAATAACCACGAAATTAAATTTCTAACCTATCACGTGTTCTATATGACTTCCGAGGCTCGCAGCCGTGTGCATACTGTCTTGTAATGTCTATTCATAATATCACGCGAAATAATAATTACACTAGTGGAATTATAATTTCACGACTTTGACAAAATCCCTGCTACATATACAACATGCCAACTGGAACTATGTCATATGACAGAATTGAATGACTTTTGAGGCACTGGTAGCTTTGTTTCGGAACGCTTCAATGACACAAAGTTCTATGTTGTTTACATATTATTGCTCGTGACTGTACCTACAATGTTCCGATACCATGAGCACTAGTGTTATGGAAATTGGAAACAACGACGGGTATTACCACATACACCCAGACCCGAGGAAATAGGTATTGAAAAGTTCGTTTTCAATATTTACCCGACCGGGAATCGAACCCGGGACCTCTAGAGATAGCGGCACATTGAAAACCGGTGCGTACACCACTCTGCCACGGCGGTCGGCAATTAGTAAGATTGATGCGTTATGGTGTGTGATGTGAAATAAGACATTTCTATGGTCGTTACGTTAGTCCATCTATACTCTATACAAATAATTAAAATTGGAGTGTCTGTTTGCTTAATAACCGCTTTTTACTACAAGCATGTGATTGTATATACGGTACATATACCGTCTGTCCGTCTGTCTGTCTGTCTGTTTGTTCCGGCTAATCTCTGAAACGGCTGGACCGATTTTGACGGGACTTTCACTGGCAGGTAGCTGATGTAATAAGGAGTAACTTAGGCTACTTTTTATCCCGGAAAAATATCACATTCCCGCGGGATAACGTCGTGTCGTCCACGCGGGCGAAGCCGTGGGCGGAAAGCTAGTACTAATATAAATCCATAAAAAGAAAAAAATTATTTTTGTTTTGTTTGTAACGAAAAAATTTAAAAAACTACTGGACCGATTTTGAAAATTCTCTCACTATTAGAAAAGTACATTCTTCCTGAGTAAAAAACTAAATTTGAACCCGATATTCCCACGGGAACAAATACCACGCGGGTGAATCCGCGAAGAGCCATCTATTATTAAATTTCTTATCAATCAAATAAAGTACATGTAATACCACACCGCCTCTGTGGTCTAGTGGTTCACACCACCGATTTCAGACCCAGAGGTCCCGGGTTCGATTCCCAGTGAGGGTACATATTGTATTCGGTTTGGTTGGTGGTAGGACTTGTTCTTAGTCCGCCTGGCTAGCTACCACCATCTTATCTAAGTCTGTCGCCATAAAAATGATTTTTTCAGTATTATTGTGTTCCGGTTCCGGCAGCTACAGATAAGATAGCCAGTTCGTCAGTGATTGAGGATTCCGGGACTAGTGCGCTTCCACTTTCAGCCTTATCACCACTTAAGGCGCATGGAGTCGTGAAACGATCATTTTTGAGGCCACAAAACTCATAAATTAGCCTACTGATGAATCCAGAATTAATATATATTAAATCACTACATAGTATAAAACAAAGTCGCTTTCTCTGTCCCTATGTCCCTTTTGAATGCTTAAATCTTTGAAACTACGCAACGGATTTTGATGCGTTTTTTTTAATAGATAGAGTGATTCAAGAGGAAGGTTTATATGTACTTTTTATCCCGATATTCCCACGGGAACGGGAACCACGCGGGTGAAACCGCGGGCGGCCGCTAGTATTGATATATAAACTTCAATCAGAGCATTTAAAAAAAACATAGTTTTTAAGATACTATTAAAAAAAACAATGAAATGAAGCTGTTTTCAACTTGAAATACGCTACTGCTTCTAAACTACAAGTGATATTTTCACGTTTCTTTCAGGAAAAGATTGCTAACTTGTTTAACTTAAAACTGAGCATTTTTCGTTCTAAAATAATACATAGTTTTGACGAAACGTGTGTTTAAGCTGTTTTGGTGCGGGTAGCGGGCGGGAAAATTAGGCCGCGCTTCTATGCCCAAGGTCGTTGGCGATACCACGAGCCTTAATATCAGGTGTTATGAAGGCTATGAGATCTACCCCGGTGTGAATAAATAAAATATTAATAATAAAAAATTAAGTCTTCCCCATAAAGTACCTATAATAGTGTCTACACACGTTCCGATCCGACAGCCGCGGTTTGCCCCCTGATTCACACACAAACTTCGAATTCTGTGCTTTGTCTTTGTCTATGCTATAGTGAGTGACAGAGACAGTACATACATTCCGCTGTCGGGAGCGTTTCCGACGGTTCGTGAATCAGGGGGCAAATCGGAGGTCGGATAGGAACGTGTGTAGAGATTATTAAACATCGGCTAGTATTTAACTGATCACCAATCTAACCTAACCTAACCTACAAAAATACTGAAATGCACACCTAAAATACTGGAACACGCACCAATACGATTACTACGAAACTACGATTTGTGGCGCATTTCAATATTTTAGGTGAGCAACTTAGTATTTTTTTGTGGTGCAAGGTGCAATTAATTATTTAAGTAGGTATTCCTTAAACATCTACAAGACAACGGCGCAGTCGTAATCCGCAACCTACTCGTCCAAACAGTTATATGCAAATAGTAGTTGGCCAAGCGCGCGGCGTTTTTAGGGTTCCGTAGTCAACAAGGAACCCTTAGGGCGTTTGTGCACTACCACTGAATTTTACCGATCCGGAAAAAAACGGATGCTTGTATTTAATTAATTACTAATATAAATGATTAATTATTAAAATACAAGCATCCGTTTTTTTCCGGATCGGTAAAGTTCAGTGTAGTGCACAAATGCCCTTAGTCGTGGGCCACACTGGAGCGACCGCGGGGAGCGGAGGCGACCTGCGGATCCGCAGGACGCGCGAACACGTACTATTCCCTCCGCCGGTCGCGGCGACCGCCGGACGCGCCAGTGTGGCCCCTCCCGTCCGTCTCAATATATTTGTTTTTCCCGCTCAACGCGGACGCAAGAAGCGCCGCTCCAGTGTGGCCCACGACTATAGTTTCGCCATGACCGTCTGTCCGTCCGTCCGTCTGACCCCAGTCTAGCTCATAGACTCTTAGTATTAGAAAGCTGTAATTTGGCATGAATATACATATTTATCACGCCAACAAAGTGGTAAAGTAAAATTTTGAAAAAAATTTTTTTGGTTTGTCCCCTACACGAAGTGGGTATGTAATTTTTTTTTCTTGTCTACCCCGTAGTGTGCGTTGTCGTTGGATAGCAAATTCAAAAACGTTGTGGGTTCGTACAGACAGTTTTTTGATTGAGGCATCTGTTTGTGAATTATTAAAGCCAAATGGTTGTTTCTGGATACGTGAAAAAATTCACGATAGTAGTCCATATGACGAAGTTAAAAGGAAAACAATCACAGCTAAGTAGGCTTTACCTACAAGTTTTTGAGATATAACAAATTTTCAAAAACCGCAAATATAACTTTGTCATTCATACGAATACTATGAAAATCAAAGTAATTTTTTTCTGTCAAAAAATGACAGTGGTATTTTTGCTAGGTGTACGTAATCGGTACGTTAAGTGGGTACGGAACCCTTCATGAGCGAGTCCGACTCGCACTTGGCCGATTTTTCTAATTTCATTCACCTGTCGCGCCTATCGACGACTGCGGTGGCGATCGCCGCTTCTCTCCACCAGTCATACCAGTTTCGTTACTGTAAACCGATCATTCATGTGTGCACAGTGAAATGATAGACAGAGTTGTGTAATATAAACTCTCCGTTCTAAGTTAAGGCGATACTCGGAAAAAATGTGCTGAAGCGAGATAGCAATGAGAAAACGACGCGCGCGGGAGCGAGACCGATTTTGCAGATTAGGCAAAAAAAAAACACAAAATCACTTCGTATTAAAAAACTACAGCGATTTAAAAAAAAAGCTTCTTTACGATCCTTAATATTATTGGTGTCCACTAATTAAACCAATTTCCAATAGTGTAAGTAACCCCATTTAAGAATAATCTTCACTTTTCGTATTTTTTAGAGGTCTTTTCGAAAATAAAAAGTGTCGAGGCAAAATCATAAAATCGTGTTTTTGAAACTATACGATTCTAGATAAAGGTATGAAGAAATATATATCTTATTACCAGATTTGTAACAACTGTAACCGTCCTATAGTTTTAAATCAAAAAGTCCATATTTTTCCGAGTAGCGCCTAAAGTTTATAAATAACCGAACTCTCCATTCTAACTTAAATCAGGCCTATTTCACTCCCCGTGTCGGCTCGAAAACGCGGCGGCAACGCCGGCGTTGTAAATCTATAGAAATTCGGTCCGCAAAAGAGCTAGAATATATGCGATAGAAAGAGATGCAACGACTGGCCATTCGTAATTTGCGCCGTACAATCTGAATTCTACTTTATTGCGTTATAGTTAGAGTTGCTATTTATTTAAATGACTTAGCGGAGTGAACTACCTATCTATGTATATGTTAACTTTAGGTTATGATAATCTCCTTTATTTACTCTGTGTGAGAGAACAATAAATGTCTTTTTTATTTATTTTATTTTATTTATTTATTTATTTTATCTGTTAAATAGTAACTATTTAGTAATCTGTGCTTAAGTTTATAGCCGACTTCAAAAAACGGAGGAGGTTCTCAAGTCGTCTGATTTTTTTATGTAGGTAGGTATGTTCCACGATATCAACCGATTTTGATAATTCTTATGTTATCTGATAGACCAAAGTTTCAATTTGGTTCCATGAAAAATTTACAGTTGACAGTTCAGAAGTTTTTTAGAATCCTGAAAAAAGTTGTCGACTGGTAAATCCTACTTTACGCGTCAATATCTTCGCGAACTATTGACCAATTTCAATGATTCTTTATTTATTCGAAAGAGTAGGTATAACTAGATACTCCTGAGGTGGTCATATTGTTACAAAGTCAGGATCTGATGGTGAAATTCAGGTGAAATCGAGGAAAACCCGAAAATTGTATAGGTATTTCGTGTTTTTATAAAGTTGCCTTTGAGCTCCACATACATAGATATATACCAAGATACTTATACCTATATACGCTTTAAAGCACATACAAAGATACAAAACAAAACATCATCAAAGATACACACAACACTTATGTGAGCATAGACGGTCTTTTCGATTTCTTAGCGATTTTATAGCTTCTAATGAAAATTAAAAGAAAACTTAACCTACTGATCCTCTAGCTTACAGGGCGAGGACGCCGTAACGGACACCTCGGGCCTCGGTTATACCTGTATGAATATATTTTATTAGGTACGTCTGTACTAGCCTGCGGAGAGAGAAAGTTATCCGGCGATAATAGCGCTCGTTTCAGCGGTTACGGGTTTAGAAATACGTAGGTATACTATATCTCTTACAATGATTAATTTTACTACGAACGAGGTACTTACTAGCGGCAGTTTTCGTTAACTTTTCTGATGGTCATTGCGTGTTTTGGTGTTAAAGCGTCAGTATGTTTTGCATTTTTCTTTTAGAATTAAGTATATTCACCGTAATAAAAATTGCTACACTACAGTTACACCGAAATACACAAAGTTAGTTTCATGCTGCCTGGCTTCATGTTTAGAGATACTTACCTACCTAAACTCTACATATTTTTAGTAGAGTTTAGGTAGGTATGTCTTACACGAAAACTGAACAGGCAGACATGCAATAGTTTCATGAAATGGTCGTTGCACAACCAGCAAGCTTAAATAATAATAATATATGTCGTACACACACCACAGGTATTTATTTTCAAATATTTTACATATTCTCAGAGATATATTAAATGAAACATGACAGTGCTACCACTGCTACCTACGTGTGACGACGTCAGACGTGCTTAGCGCCATACTCCGTATGGCATAATGTGCAACACCATATTGCCCAGATATTTGAGAACTTTGTTTGCTTAGATGATTTTGAACACTCTGACTGCTCATATAAATATGAAACAATGAGTGCCTAGATATTTTGAACACCTTGCGCGCTTACAACAATATGATGATTCGAACTGCCTAGATCAAATTGGTTTTATGTTTTTCAGATCTTTTTGACTACTCTAGACGCTTATATCAATTTGACGCTGACTGTACCTACCTTTTTCGCAAAAATAATATCGTGAACTAGAAATGTTTGCACATTGATGCACATAAAGAGTCAAATGTCTGTGATATTTTTATGAATGTCATTAACATTTATGAAGCTTGCATGAACTTTGAAAGTTTCTATTCTACGAAATATTGTATCCGGGAAATGAGTCATGATTTAAAATCTTTTCTTGATGAGTAAGGGTAAAAGTTTACAGGAAAAGAGTCGAGTTTCAAATTAGTAAAAGTAAAAAAAGAAGAATTTTTTTCTTTCAATTTAATGGAGTCAATTGTTTTGTTAAAATGTTACGTTAGAACTTTAACGGAACGTAAAAATACTCGTCGAGTAGTTTACTCAGTCAAATTGGGTTAAACAGATATTTTTCCTTGTAGAATAGTGTTCTATTTAGGCAACAATAAGCATAAAGATCTTATCTGATGTAGTTCACTGATTCGATTGAGTTCAAAATAATAAAAAAATTAATCAGATCAAACTTATTGTTTGTTAGAGTCCAACTGAACCGTGAGATACTTTTAATGATAATTCGTAAAGTAAAAGGTCAAAGTATATAAAATAAAACGACCCACATTAAAACAGTTAAAATAGACATCCGTATATCCTAGTACCCAATAGGCAGCACATCACAATTAGGATTAGGTTATACCTACTGCAGCTTAAGTTTTTTGCCAGTCGCAAAACTAATCAAATCAGTTTTATTCTGATTATTTTGTATCACTATAAATTGTGAATTAACATAACATAACACCCTATAATTCTTTTGCGCTAAGTATGTACATACATAGTGTTATACGTAATAATAAACTGGTCAAGAAACTCCGCAGTATTATAAGACAAAATTCTCAGTAGAGTCTTCCAACAACCTCATTTTTATTACATTAGCTATGTTAGCACCTATACCTAGTTCCAATATAAAATTCCCTGTTATAGTCGATATCAGTAATCTGTCGTGTAGGTGTCTGTTAGCATAACATACGTTCTCTACGAGCTGATTCTCCGTTAAATGGTGATAATTTGTCCAAAGATCAACAAGAAATAGAAGCATCAAATTTTAATTACAGCTTTAAAAAAAGGAAATCTATTAGTTCAATTCTTGATTTTTGTGTTACAGGATTACAGGATGATAGGGTTACAGGATTTTAATCTTTATTTGGTAAAAATACACGAAATGTTGCGTGTACCTAGGTATTTTAATTAGGAACATGCCTACTTTGAAATAAATGTTCTTTAATGACCCCTCTAAAAGTAGAGCTATTTTTCTATGTATTAATGCACCTAATCTTAATTATAAGTAGGTATTTAGTTACAGCCGTTAAAGGAGAGACGTTCTTTAAGAAATGAATGCACAATAACAACGATCTAACATTACCGATAGAGGTAGTACGCAATCAAGCCCCTTTAAAATCACTGCAACTCTTGTAAGTTTTCGATCTATACTCCTCATTGTAAACTGTGATTTTTGAGCTTATTGTGTGTTTATACATTCATGAAGTAAGAAAATCTCAGTATCTCAGAAGCGATACGAAGAACTGCCCCTGTATTCTACTGGCGATATCGATACTAGAAAGCCACTTGTCTAGGCCCTCTGATCCTTTTCCCATCTGCATGCCCCCTCTTTGCCGGCGGAATTGGGTATATCGAACCCTTTCTTCGGAGAAAGAACATCTCAGAAGCAATACAAATGTAGGCAGAACCGATCCTTTTCCCATCTGCGTGGCCACTCTTTGCCGCCGCAAGCTGGGCATCGTACCCCTTTCTTCGCGGCATCAGTTGATTGCCCCGTGAGCGAGCGACCTGACGCGCCATGCGCCCCGCCCGCGCTTCGCAGTGACAGTTTGACGTGAGTTTGACAGTGACAGTTTAACAGTGTAGCCATGACAGTGCGCGCGCTCGCCGTGCTGTGTTTTCTGGTGGTGGGCCGAGCTGGTGGGCAGGATGAATCGTTTGCGAGTTCGCTGTTGTCCGGTAAGAACTTTCACCTGTAGATGGGTCACTTTTTCAGTGACGCTTAGAGAGGATCCTTCCAGACATCACCATACCTACAGCTTATTTCAGCTTTTAGTTCCTTGAGTATGTAAAGTTTCATGAACTTCAATTCAGGTATCGTAGCGTATCGGTTTCGATTACCCGTACAGTAAAGTTGCATGTTTATGAAATTTTGACGTTTAAAACCCTGCATTAAAATTAGGTATTTGAGAAAAACCCTAACAATAATTTTCTTTTACAGTCATACTTACTTACTTGCTTACTTGCATGGTACGTGTCGTTAGCAAAAAATCGGTAAAGAGAACTTCAAATTACAATTGCCTAGGTATTAGTTAATTTCCAACCTAGGTCATTTTAATAACTGAATATAAGTTATTTTAATTTTTAGTTTTTTGCATTCACAATGCAATTTTTATTACTTACTGAAAAATGGAAAATGAAGTACCTATTTAGAAAATGAAAAATGAAACATGAAAGTTCGTGGGTTCGAGTCCCATCGGAGCTGATTGTGAGACGGCTCGATTTTTTCTAAATACTTCATTTTCCATTTTTCAACTGAAAATAAGACAGTCTTTTGACATTACGTTAAGTTATGAAACTAAATACTCGGGAGAGAAAAGAAAGGATGATTGACGCACGTCGAAGAAGTTAGATCTAAGAAACTGGGCATAACTATGAAATATTAAAAATACATTGGCTCGTAGGTACATACAATGCACCACTTGTATGAAGATGTCAATATATTGCAACGGCGCAGTTAGAAAACCGTGCGTGTGTCGTGTGCAAGTCGTGAAAGTGTGCACGCTTTCAAAATCGTCCTCACTGAAACTGTATGCCGCCCGCCCGGTACGAAATGAAATTGTTGTAACATTATTGTTGTAACAATGGTTCCGACGGAAGACCAGCGCTTGATGCTAACCTAGCACTTTAGTAGTGCAATGGGTACTAAAAATACCTATTACACTACCGGTGTGATGCAAGCTGGTGGTGCTATGGGCCAAAAAGGGCAATATGCTGAGACGGGACCGTTTTGGGACATTTTATAATGTAAAATGTATCTATGTTCTTCTATAGTTTTTCTGTTTTTTTTAATAATGTTCTAAATAAGTAAGTACTTTTTTCTTTTTTTCAATGACATTTTGTAAGACATCTAGGAACTGAATTAACGATACGTAAACATACCTACTCGTATGTACTAATACAATAAATCTCTCACCCTTGTCCTTTTACTAATAACTAACGCTCCGATCGCGACTTCTGCGTGGATTCCATTTTTTACTCCTTTATAAGGGGAATTTCCAAAAGTTCTCTCTTTGTGCTCCCCTACATTCCCCAAGGAACATACATGCCACAGCTTCTTGCGCCCAGTAGTTTCGTTGTCTGTCAGTCAGTCAGTAACGCAAGTGTTTTATATGAGTCCAGTCAAATTAGAGTTTCACCTCGGAACACCTACATTCTGGTGTTCTAAAAGTTGTCTCAAAAGTCATATAAATCTTGTGAATCCGTCGTAAGTTATACAAGGTCACAAAAATCAGTTTTTCGCTATTATCTCGATTTTTATAGCTCCAATGATTTATTTATTTTATTTATTTGGGAAACAAACAATATTTTAATACTAATACATTGAATAATATAAATAAACAGAAATCAGTTAAGTTTCCACCAAGAGTTAATACATGCTGAGCAGTGCAATGATGTTGACATTTATCATAAGAATGGTATTGGTATTGGTATTGGTGTTTACAGTTTTCCGCATTTAGACTCATATTTGGTCCGTTATGCGTGAACATGGCTAGTCGAGCCATCCTAGCTCCTTCCAGAAGCGCAGAAGCCTCCTGGGGCGTTCACAGGCTTCTAGGAGCGACCTCACCTCTGTGAGGATTTCTGTTCGTTGTGCGGCCAAACCTACGCACTCCAGGATCACGTGGGCGGCAGTTTCCTCTGCGTTCAGGCAACCTCTACATAGAGGACTGTCTGTCGCATTCATAATAAATAGTTGTCGGTTTAAGGTAAGGTGACCTGTAAGTGTACCAACAACTATCCGGAGGTCTGGACGATTGAGACTGAGCAGCCTGCAGGTCAAACGCGGCGAGACTGCAGTCATCGCCATCTTAGACTGTCTACAGCTTGTTAGAGCTACCCAACGAGTATTATGTGCAGCACGAGTTCGTTGCCTTACCCATGAGCGCAGTTGGCTGAATGGGAGTGGCAGAATGGGTGTAGGTCCTGCCACTATTGTGGAGGATCCCATTCTAGCCAGCTCATCGGCGGCGTCATTCCCGTGTGATCCACTATGCCCTTTAATCCATTGTAGGATTACTCCGTTGTTGGATGCTAAACGATCCAAAACTTTGTGGCATTCGTAGACGATACTGGAGTTGATGGTGTTGGCCTCCAGTGCTGTTAGGACGGCCATGCTGTCGGTCAGTATGCGGATGTTTAGTTCCTTCATACCTCTAGACAGGGCCGTGGTAGCGGCGTTTATTATTGCAACACATTCGCATTGAAATATCGAACTGTGTTGGCCCAGCGCTAGTGATATTTTGATATTCAGATCTTGTGAGAATACTCCAGCTCCAGTTCCAGTCCCCATCTTGGAGCCGTCCGTATAGATTCGGACTTCATGTATGCCAGAGTGATCTCGGTCATTTTCAAATAACTGTATTTGGTATCTCTTTTCGAAAATGTATTGCTTGGGTATCCTATCGCATGGGGCAGCGATTAGTGACTCATGTTTCACTAAATCATTCCACAATGTGGAGTGAGGACCCTCTCGATTGTACCACAGACCCAGGTGTTTTAGCCTTATAGCAGCCATGGAGGCTTCCTGTTGTATAAACAGATCCAAGGGTGTTAAATCCAGGGCTACTTCTAGAGCGGCTGTGGGGGTGGTTCGCATGCAGCCGGTTGTCGCAGAGCATGCCAATCTTTGGAACTTCTGCAGTTTGTTGATGACGGTGCTTTGCTCCGTTTTGGACCACCAGGCAACGGCTCCGTATGTGATTATGGGACGTATAACAGTTTTATACAGCCACATCGTTATTTTCGGTGATAGTCCCCAACTCCTGCCGAGCAGTCTTTTGCATTGGCAGAAGATGATTGTGGCTTTGTTTAGTTTGCTTTCGAGGTGTCTATTCCAGAGGAGTTTGTTGTCTAGTATCACTCCTAGATACTTGACTTCCTTGCTTAGGGAAAGACTGGTATTAAAAAGTTTTGGGAGCTTAAGATTTCCTAGACTCCGTTTGTTTGTGAACATGATCATTTCTGTCTTTGTTGGGTTCACTGTTAGATTGTGTTTAGTGCACCACTGTTCGACGACCTTTAGCGCGGACCTCATTCGGTCACATATCACGCTCTCAACTCGCCCGCTGATGAGTATGGTCAAGTCGTCTGCATAGCCTACTGTGAGAAAGTTGTGGTCGTTGAGCCTACTAATCAGCTCATTTACCACGATGTTCCATAAGAGAGGTGAGAGGACACCCCCTTGGGGACATCCTTTGGCTACTACTCCTCTGGTAGTATCATTCACAGTAATTTGTATGGCTCTGTCTCTTAACATGCTGTCAATCCACCCGGCAATAGTAGGATCGACACCATGTCTGGAGAGGGCCTGGCTTATGCTGGTAAAGTTGGTTTTGTCAAAAGCTCCTTCTATGTCGATGAAGGTGCCTAGTGTTGATATTTTGTGTTTGAGATTGTCTTCTATATAAGAAACCACCTTATGTAGGGCGGACTCTGTTGATTTGCCTGCAGAGTAGGCGTGTTGGTTTGGATTTAAGGGGTTCCTGACCAATACAGTGCTCCTTATCTCCCTGTCTATTAGTCTCTCCAACACCTTTAAAAGGAATGATGTGAGGCTAATTGGTCTGAATGATTTAGGTTGAGTGTAGTCTCCTTTGCCGGGTTTAGGGATAAAGACTACTTTGACTTCCCTCCATTTCATAGGAATATGGCGGTGTGCTAGGCAGCTTCTGTAAATGGCTACGAGGTGGTCAACGAGACCTCCGTCGCTCCACCTCATCAGCCCTGGGAAGATTCCGTCTAGTCCCGCTGATTTGAATGGAAGGAAGCTGTTGATTGCCCATCTTACTTTCTCTGGGTTTACAACTTTGTGGGCGGTGATCCAGTCGGTTTCAACAGGTGTAATCTCCTCTTTTCCTTCCCATGTGCGACTTTCCGTTATGCGGCATCCTGGGAAGTGAGTGGTCATTAACAGTTCTGAGGTCTCTTGATCTGTTTTGGTGTATGTTCCGTCAGGCTTTTTCAGGAAACCAAGATTATGAACTGGTTCGCTGCACAGAATGTTTTTCACTCTGTTAGCCTCGTTGTTGCTTTCAATATTGGTGCAGTAGCGTCTCCAGCATTCTCTTTTACTGAGGCGAATACGCTTCCTGTAGTCATATTGGGCTTGTTTATAGGCGTCCCAGTCATGCGCTTCTCTAGAGTTCTTTGCTTTGTTAAACAACTTTCTTACCTTCCGGCGTAATTTCTCCAGGTCAGGTACCCACCAGTGATGTTTGTTGTCTGGCCGGGAGCTGGGAGTAGAAAGTGGGCATGTTTCTTCAAAGCTGGTGATTAATGTTGTTGTTAAGCGATCAACGTGGTTGTCAATATCCGCTTTAACCGCGTGAGTTGTAGGTGTGTCTAGACACCTTAGCTTCTCAGCGGTCATAAGCTCATACTTACGTCGGTCCATCTTGCGTGGATTACGTCGGGGCTTAGGCGGTGTGAGAGTCGTATTTAGGTTGTATTTGATCCAGCGGTGATCGGAGCACGACGCCTCATCAGAGACATGCCAATCAGAAATGTGATGCGACGCGTGTTCACTTGCTAAAGTAATGTCAACGATTGTCTGGGCTCGTGATGTTACGAAAGTCGGTTCCGAGCCCCTGTTGATTATATTCATATTGGTCGCGAGTAAAAAAGAAACGAATTCCTCACCTCGCGTGTTGTTTTCTTTGCTGCCCCATAGCACATGGTGTGCGTTGGAGTCAGCCGATATGATCAGTTCTAGTCCCTCGCGCTCGCAGTGTTGAACAAGCGCGGCCAGTTCAGGTGTGGGGATATCCGCGTCGCCCGGCAGGTAGGCGGACGCTATCACCACGTCAGGCAGGCCTGGGGAGGGGTCATTACGGAGCCTGATGGTGGTCAGGTCTCTGGAACAGAACTCGGTCATTAAGGTTGTGTTTGCGTGTTTAGGTGTGTAGATACATGTACGCGGGTTGTCTGTGGTGGTGTCTAGGAGTAGCTTACCTCCGATGTTGTTTAGACCGCATATTCTGCCCTTCCTAATCCACGGTTCTTGGATTAGGGCCACGGTCTTGGGATTGACCTCCAGCATTCTGCGTATGGTGGCTGTTGCAGTCTGGCTGTGCTGGAGGTTGGCTTGGAGGACGGGGAGGTTATTGCTGAGGGGTGCTGGCAACGCCATCGTCGCTCTCAAGCATAACCTCCTCGTCTACGTCGCTCTCACCGCTTTCATCTTCGTCAACCCCCATCCCCTCCTCCTCCTGGGGGACTTCCCTGGGGTTGACTGTAGGCGGCTTAGCG
Source organism: Crambus lathoniellus (assembly GCA_949710035.1). Classification (NCBI taxonomy): domain Eukaryota; kingdom Metazoa; phylum Arthropoda; class Insecta; order Lepidoptera; family Crambidae; genus Crambus; species Crambus lathoniellus. Next base: position 23,563,579 of record OX453316.1, on the reverse strand, counting down.
TCGTCGGTTGTGTGTGTTGGTTGTGGAGGGCTTTGTAGTGTGCTGTGGTGGAGTGTGCCGCTGCCTGGGTCACTAGTGACTCCCCAGGTGCATTGGGGTTCGGCGGGGGCGTGAATGTGTTGTCAAGGAAGCGGGCGTAGATGTTACCCAGCTTGTAGTAAACTCTACGCTCGCTTGCCTTGAGCTTCTCAACGTCTTCTTCCGGGATTCCAAGCACGAGGAACAGGCATTGTTTCTCCTCCTGCTCCTCGGCGTGGTAAACAGCCCAGTTGGAGACGTTAAGATGGGTGTTTTGGCACGTGAGGCGTCTGCGTACCCGGTCTGGGGTGTCGTCCGGTCCATATTGTGGCACCAAGAGCCCCGTCTTGACGCGTTTGGGGATCTCCAGCTGTCGCTTGACAACCAGTTTGGTGCCAGGACGCGGCGAACCGATTTTCGCAGTTGTGCGATGGAGCCACTGGAGCGAGAAGTCGTCCCTGCACCAGAATTTAAGGACGCCCTCACTATAGAAGGCGTTCGCCTTAAAAGCCGGTCCGACATATGGATGGCTTGATGAACTTGGAGCAAAAATCTCCTCGTCCAGCAAACCATCCACCTGCCTCTTGACGACTTCAGCCTGCTCCTTGGTAAGGTCATGGTAGGGCTCCACCATGATCGCGACGCTTAGGTCCGATTTCAAGGCATCGGCGTATGCAATGGAGCTGGTGGTGGTGGGATGGGGCTTACTACGCTTGCCCTCGCCTCGCGGAGTAAAAGAATCGTCGGGGCGATTTCTCTTTACGGGCTTGGCGGGCGTAGCGGTATTCCCTTTCCCACGGTTACCCCGCCTGGCGGGTTTGCGTGACTCAGATGCGTTGTCGGCAGCTGGCTTCGAGGCGTCAGATGGTGCCCCTTTAGGTGCATCTTTCTCCTCGACAGGACTGTTGTCCACGTGAGGAGTCAGCGCATCACTAGTGGGAGCATCGCGGGGCTTTGCAGTCCCTTCGGCAGCTTCACGCGGCCTACTACCATCCGTAGCCTGTCGCCGCGCCTTCCTCGCTTCCAATCGGGACTCCGCTCGTTTGGCCTTGCGTGATTGGCCAGGCGGGTTGGGTGTCTGTTTGGGCTTCTGCTTCTTAACGACTACTGTGCTCCAACCGGATTCCTCCTGTTGGGGCACAGACGTCGTCGGCATTGCTGCCTTCAGAGAGGAGAGGTCCAAACTGTGTTGTGTTGGCGGCGCTACACTTGGGTTGTGCACCCGAGGAACTGCCGGTGTGTTTTGTGGCGCTACACTCGGGTTTTGCACCCGAGGAGCTGCCGGTGTGTTATTGTGTGGCGCTACACTCGGGTTGTGCACCTGAGGAGCTGCCGGTACGTTGTTTGGCGCAACACTCGGGTTATTCACCAGAGGTGCAGCCTTGGTATGCGTGGGTTTTGGTTGTTTGGTTTTGGTATCCATGAGTTGGTGATAGTGATGTTCGTCTTTGCTGTTTTCCACCCTCCTTGGAGCCCTCAAATGGGGACGCTGCGGCAAAAGGCACACAAACGTCAGAACTACAGCAAAGATATAGAGCCCCAATATAGCAGGAAGTGAGCCGAACAGAGCCGGAAGACAAGTCGTCCCGCCCGTCGTTCACTCCCACCATATCAGGACTCTTGCCTGACAGCCCTCTGACGGGAAGTCCCAGCCGATTGACCTTGGATGGCTAGTCCTAGGCCTCCCGTGTGAGAGGAAATCCGGGCCAAAGTGATGTGTTGTCTCAGGAATGTTTAAACAACCTACACTCCATCGACTCAATCACCAGGACACCTTCATCCCCCCGTACGGGTCCCCGCGCACGGCACAAACACGCGGGTGGTTGCCCCCCCCCCCCCCCCCCTCACCATCAGTCATGTTTGATGATGAGGCCGCAAGTACCAACCACATATTACCCGCAGTAAGGTGTTAGGGTAGGATGGAAGGATGGGAAAGGTCGGGAGGGAACGTCTAAGCCGTTTCAGTTACGTCTGTTTCAGAGGAACCAGACCAATAACAGGCAGCAACCGCGGGAAGGATAATCAGCTAGACTTGCCATGGGGATCAGCGACTGTTGCACTCCTCCCATGGCCATTCGCCATGTCAGCTCTCCGGACAGGAGGGCAGACTAGGGTTGGATCTGCTCTCGGCGATCAAAGGCCATGGGGCAAACCCCATGAGACCACATCCAGCCCCGCCCTTATCATAAGAATTGTAGAACATAAAATTTGCAACAAATTTTGTTTCAAAATTGAATGTGAGATAGAGGGCGAAGTACCTATCTAGGTATACATATAATAAAATCGTAACGAGGCCAATTCTGTTTAATCATTTCTTTTTAAAGGATAAAAAAATTTACAGATAGAGAAACTATTTGCTGCTATTTGCAAATGCTACAATGCAACAATTTTAACTTTATTTTAATTTTTGAATTATTAGTTAACTTAAATCATTGAACCGCCTCTGTGGTCTAGTGGTTCACACCACCGATTTCAGACCCAGAGGTCCCGGGTTCGATTCCCAGTGGGGGTACATATTGTATTTGGTTTGGTTGGTGGTAGGACTTGTTCTTAGTCCGCCTGGCTAGCTACCACCGTCTTATCTAAGTCTGACGCCATAACAATGATGTTTTCAGCATTATTGTGTTCCGGCAGTTAGAGATAAGATAGCTAGTTCCTCAGTGATTGAGGATTCCGGGAGTAGTGCTTTTCCACCTTCAGCCTTATCACCACTTAACATCAGGTGTGATGAAGGCTAAGTGCTACCCCGTTGTGAATAAAAAAAAAGAATGAAATACAGTTGACAATACGTTATTTATTATGTTGATCTAGATCGCACTTATTTCGTAGTCCAAGTGTTTAGCTTGATGCACATCGCTTCAAGTTCAACATTTGCTCTACGAAAATAGCACCCACTTTACGTAAAAAATCGATATATGGGCGTCGATCAACAATAACACCTAGTTCTAGATACATACTTGGAGTGACAGATATGTCCAAGCCTCATAAGCCCACTTGAGAGTATAAATTATAAGTAGACTAGCTGACCCAGCGCGACTTCGTTCCCGTGGCCCTACCCCCTACTCCACCCTACCCTACCCCACACCTACCCTACCCTACCCCACCCCTACCCCTACCCTACCCCTACCCTACCCCTACCCTACCCTTACCCTACCCTACCCCTACCCTACCCCTACCCCTACCCTACCCCTACTCTACCCCTACCCTACTTCTACTCTACCCCTACTTACCCCTCCTTCCCCTATTTTCTCACCGCTAAAACCTTCCTTGGACTTCCACGAACAATTCAAGACCAAAATTAGCCAAATCGGTCCAGCCGTTCACGCGTGATGCCGTGACCAAGGGAAATAGGGATTCATTTTTATATATACAGGAAAAATTTTTAATCAGTGCACAAATTTTTAAGATCGACTCAGTATCGGTAAGTGAACAACTTTCTCCTAGAAACATGGGTCGAAATACGACAAAAATTTTTGGACTTCCCATATTAAATCAATCACGTGATCAGTCCGATTTGTATGAAGAGTCGATTTTTTTTTGTCATATTTCGACCTATGTTTCTAGGAGAAAGTTGTTCACCTACAGATTCTGAGTCGATCTTGAAAATTTGTGCACTGATAAAAAAATTACCCTGTATAGATTATTTTGACAGTGTCAATAATACTAAGGTATTTCAAACTTGGAACGCTTCTTGTCATTTATAATGTAAGATTAATAATCTAATGTAAGATAAGATTTCGTAACCTTTTTTCTCCGTTTAAAAAAAAGTCAGTCTGGCCATATAAAGTTTTCATTTAGTTCGTGAGCCTTCATCTTGTACTATTGTTGATCGAAGTATATGGGCTTTAAGATTAATGCTGGAAACAAATGAAGCTGTTGCTCAAGCTAGGACAGTAGCTAGCAAGCTCTCTCAACTCTCTTGACGACCTCCATGGCTGAGTGGTGTACGCACCGGTTTTCAAGGTGCCGTTATCTCTAGAGGTCCCGGGTTCGATTCCCGGTCGGGTAAATATTCAAAAAGAACTTTTCAATATTTCCTCGGGTCTTGCTGTATGTGGTAATACCAGTCGTTGTTTTCAAGTTCAATAATACTAGTGCGTATGCTACTACTATACTATGGTATTGAAACAATGTATTTGACCAACTTCCCAATGGAGCTGAAATTTTGTATAGGTACAGTTTTGGTTTTGATGAAAATACAATATTTAAGTAGGTACAGTCAGCAAAAAAATCTTGTCATTGGAAACGAAATTTTTACTAAAAACTTATTGTGAATAACATCTAATCAAAATTATTAATGTGTTAATTAAAGTGCAATTCCTATTTGTTGTAAATATTAATAAAACCTGTATCCACATACAGTAAGATATATCTCAAAGTCAATCAGTGTAAACATTTTGGTACGGGAGTTTTTATATTGATGTAACCTACTGTTTTTTGTTCTTTTTAGGTTTTTTAACATTTATTTTGACGACCGATTTGGCGCAGGGGTAGACTACCCACCTTCTGCGCCAGAGGTTTCGGGTTCGATTCCCGAACAAGACAAATATTTGTGTGCGTGAACATGTCTATTTGTCTTGGTCTCGGTGTTTACTATGTATATTAAGTATTTATTTATTTATTTAACACCACAGTACATAAAAAAAAAGAAAAAGAAAACAATTTTAATTAACTTTAACAGCATTAAAAGGGCGGTCTTATCGCTCAAAGCGATCTCTTCCAGACAACCCGATGGTATGGAGATATTGACAGGACAAGAAGCGGGGTGTATTTACAAATGTATGTATTTACAAACAAAATAGTATTTAAGTACCTATATATTTATCCGTTATCAAGTTTTCCATGACACAGTTTCTTAACGAAATTAACATGGGCTTAGATAATTGGTGTGATTGTTAGAAGTTATTTATTTATTTTTACTCCATTCGATTTGATTATACGATGGCTGTGGAACTTTTGCTTCAGTCAGTAGGTACTTTACCAAATTTAAACCTAGCCTAGATGTTTAGAACTAGTTTTCCCTTCGTTTCATATTTTCTTTTCAAAGAAGGTTAATTGCTCATTTGTGCCCAAAAAAGCTCTTTAAACATGTAAATGCTCCGGTCTAATGTTCATTTAGAGCGTTAATTAGAATTATGTGGTTACACTTAGAAGAAAGTATTTAAATAAAAGATTTCATCGCGATAAAAAAGTTTCCTAAATTTTGGCTACAAAAAAAAGATAACCACCTATTTCTTTATTAAATTTTTAAATGAAACTAAGAGCTTAACATCACAACATGACAAGATACACAATAATAATTAAGTACCTTTATGATAAAATCAAACGCCAGTAAAGTAGTATTTATCATCCATAAATCGCTGATGATATATTATGAGGAACGCAATGAGAGTAGAAGAAGCAAGAGAAATATATACTTGTCTCATTACCAAAATATTCCCATGAAAACGGGAACGACTAGGGATGCGCGGTTGTCCAGGAAGGGTGAAATCGCCGCGATTTCAACAGCGATTTTGTGATTGATTATATCACTGTCATTGTGGTAGGTTAGACGCGGACCGCCTATATCAATCGGACGGTGTATGTCAAACCGCGTCTAACTCGCGCATAGTTCTGGACAGATATTCTCTGGATAAATGTTATCTGTCAATAAATATATCTTTCTCCATTTTCCGCCATATTCCCCTCGATCCACTTAAATCCATTGCAAATATCCATTGATGGATCTTTTGGCACTCATATTCTGTCAATCATACTCTTTTTTTAGTTGGTGGCAGGACCTTTTCCAAGTCCGCCTGGCTATCTACCACCACCAATATTATCTAAGTCTGACGCCATAATAATGATGTTTTCAGCATTTAGAGATAAGATAGCTAGTTCCTCAGTGATTGAGGATTTCGGGAATAGTGCGTTTTCACCTTCAGCTTCACCTTCACCACTTAATATCAGGTGTGATGAAGGCTAAGTGCTAACCCGTTGTGGATTTAAGTGACCGCGTACAGCCACTAGTGCCTTATATACTCGAAAGTTTGTGAACCTCGGCCTCGGCAGATACTTGAGTATCAGAAAAACCCAGCACTACTTTAGTTTCTAAACCACAAATACAGTCGCTAATTCGATATTAAATTAATAAGTGGCTGTATGCTAGCGAATGTTAATGAGTATCGTACTGCGTAGCGCGTATATCGAGCGCGCATAACGGTGCGCGCCCCGTTAGTGCGCGTGCGGGCCGCGTGAACTATTGCGCGCGGTGGTACACTGACACACTTACGGCCGGTTTCGATAACCTATCCTCAGTTAATTATAAGCCTAATAAAGCTCAGGGTGCCTACCATCAACTTTAAGACAGCGATTCAAAAATAGCGCGATGCAGAATAGGTTCCTAAAATGAATTGCTTTCTTTCGTACTATGACCTTCTAAAAACTGGATCGCAAATGAATTGCTAAATGTGAATGATCAATGTATAGCCTGCAGGTGACATGTTAAATCGACCGGGTTATAAGTCAAATAAGAGTTCATGACAGCTTAGCGGCTGTGAAATGTCATTGAAAGATCACTGAATCGCTGTCATCGATATTAAGCTGTCGTGGTACGAATAAGCGAAGCAGATCAGGGGGCCGATTCTCACGCAATCGAAAAAAGTTCACATTTATAGGCTCGAAATTCAAATATAACACAGTTTTTGTATTGTCAGAATTTTACAATCGAAAAAGTTCGATCGAAAACCAGTCGAACGCTACGAGTGGTACAGACCAATAGATGTTCGAGAATCGGGCCCCTGGGGCCCGATTCTCAGGCATTCGAACTTTTTCAGTGTGGTAATTCGTATGTCGAACATTTTGTTTGTGGTTCCTATTGAAAAGTTAGAACGTTTCAAACAAACTAAGCTGTCTCACATGTCAACAAATTCATTTTGACAGTTAAGTTCGTATACGAACATCTATTGGTTTTTACCATTCGTAGCGTTCGACTGGTTTTCGATCGAACTTTTTCGATTATGAATTTCTGACAATACAAAAACTGTGTTATATTTGAATTTCGAGCTATAAATGTGAACTTTTCTCGATTGCTTGAGAATCGGCCCCCAGTTTAGGTCCTAAACAAAAGCGCAATAAGAGTTGATGGTAGGCACCCAGCTCACTAACGGCGAGAATTAATAATCAATCCACAGATAGAGATAGGCATGATCGAGATTAGTTGCTATGCAACGTTTGATATTAACATAGAATTAACGACAGTTGCCTGGGTGTTGCTAAGTGATGCCTAGCTACTAATCTGGATCATGCCTAGCCCTATCTGTGGATAGATTATTAATTCTGGCCGTAAGTATTTTCGTTAATTAGACCAAAATTATGTGTTTTAATCGTGGCTTCACTCGCGTTAAATAGAGTTCGAGCAGAAGGAACTTTGATTGAATCAGCTCGCTGTGATTTATATAACAACTAGCTTTCCGCCCGCGGCTTCGCCCGCATGGCATACACGACGTTATAAAATATCTAGTTTTCCGCCCGCGGCTTCGCCTGCGTGGACTACACGACGTTATCCCGCGGGATTGTGATAAATAAGTGAAAAGTAGCCTATGTTCCTCTCCAGGCTACAAAATATCTGTGTCCCAAATTTCAGCCAAATCCGTTCAGCCGTTTTGGCGTGATTGAGTAACAAACATACAAACATCCAAACATCTAAACTTTCACATTTATAATATTATAGTAGGATATTTTGTTATATGATATTTTCCCGCGGAAATAATTATGATACTTCCCAAGATAAAAAGCAAAAAGTAGCCTATGTTTCTCTACAGGCTACGAAGCAGAAGCAAAGAAGTACGTTCAGCCGTTTTGGCGTGATTGAGCAACAAACATCCAAACATCTAAACTTTTAAATTTATTTTATAATATATAGTTGGAAGTAGGATATCTGATCCAAATTTTGAGGCTTATGCTCATAACTACAATGTATAGGTACACAGCCGCAGTTCAGTACCCCTAGTGTAAGTTTTTATGTCAAGCAAACGCAAACTATTTCGAATGCGTATTAATGTCAATTTGTATGAAAACTATATAAGCGCGCTACTCGCCGTTAGAGGCGCTAATACAGTTTTCATACAAATTGTCATAAATACGGAATCGAAATAGTTTGCGTTTTTTGACATAAAAACTTACACTACGGGCACAGAACATCATAAGCTCATGAGATATCGTGAGTCATAATCATATTCTATAACTCACTAACTCTTCAACACTAAATAGTGGACAAATGGTTAAAACTTTAACAATACATTTTCTGCAGATTTTATTCATTAATTTTGTTGCCATCAGCATCGTATAAGTATTGGAGATCATTGCTCGTGCATACTCGTACATTTTATCGTAACTAATGCAAGCTCTCGCGTACAAAAGACATCAACGCGTGCACGACTCGAAATTCAGTATTTTATACACTTGTTTCACTGTTTTGAACAAAGAGTGCTTAAAACAATTTTAAAATCCATACTAATATTATAAATAAGAAAGTGTCTTTGTTTGTTTGTTTGTCCATCTTTCACGTCAAACAGGAGCAACTGATCGACGTGACTTTTGGTATGGGGATAGTTTGGAAGCTGGAGTATATGCTACTTTTTATTTCGGAAAATTATAAAATAAAAATGGTAATTTTATATTGAAATAGCTTTGACTGTCGTACGAGTACGATTGACAACTGTCATTTCTTCCATGGCCGCTTCCGCGTCTGTGCGCGGTCAAAATCGAATACTAATCTTTTCCATAAGATTAGAACAAAAAAAATTGTACTGTAACTAGCGCCAAAAACTTATCTGTCACGGACCTACCTATAAAACTTCTTCGTGATTATTTTATTTTCATCTGCCTAATATTGGTGATACGAAGTGCAGTCTTCGATCAACAATAACACCTACACCTAGTTCTATACATACTTGGAGTGACAGATATGTCCAAACCTCATAAGCCCTCTTGAGAGTATAATTATAAGTAGATTATTTTGACAGTGTCAATAATACTAAGGTATTTCAAACTTGGAACGCTTCTTGTCATTTATAATGTAAGATCGTAAAATTCGTAACCTTTTTTCTCTGTTATTCTAATTTTTTAGTTTTTTGCATTCACAATGCAATTTTTATAATAGAAAAATGGAAAATGAAGTATTTAGAAAAAACTAATTAAAGAAGTGAAACATGTACGATGTTTTGTTGTTTTTGTTAAAACCCGCCCGACTTAAAGTACTTACGTTATTTATTTGGTGAGGAATTATTTCTTACTTTTTTGATGTGATTTTTTTGAAGGCGGTTTTATTTTTTTATAAAAATAATTTTTATTTCACTCTTTTAGTGCATCGTGCAGGCAATTTACTTGTATTCTGGTAAATAGGTATGTGACCAAATTGAAAACCTCCTTTTTTGAAGTCGGCTAAAATACCTTGAGGTATCCCTTTTTTAACAAAACAAGAATCATCTGAATCGTTTTATAAAGAAAGGAGTTATGCCTAAAGATACGTATTAAATTCACATAAAGTGGTAACGAAAACGACAGTATTTTCAAGATTTCCTGAAAACTACTCAACCGATTTCAAAATTTCAAAAAATGGGACCAACTTGGAAACCAACCTGATGTAATAACGTTTTAATCATTTCAATCGGTCCATCCGTTTTCGAGTAATCGGTGGACATACACAAAAAAAAAAAACATACAGACGAATAGAGAACCTCCTCCTTTTTGATTTAGAAGTCGGTTAAAAAAACATAATACACATATACTTTTGAATCGTCAACCTTTTCCTACTGCCCATTCAAGACTTTTTTAACTGACAAAAAGAATAGGCGCAATATACTTGCCAGCGTTTCTTGGGTGACGGCAGTTACAATAAATACATATAGTTACTTATTGCAACAATTCCATATTATAGCATAAGCACAGATTAAACAATGTTATTAAATAACATTTCACTGAAAAAAAATCTCATACCTAAGTATTAGAATATTATTGGACCAAAACAACTACTCGTACATATTGGAGTAATGTCATTTTTAATAGCTGTGGTAATGAGAGAATGACACATCAAATGGCTCACCGCGTCACCGTGACGTGCCGTCGACGCGGCGTCGGCGAGTCTCAGGACTTTCTCCACCCCCCTTCAGCCCCCCTGCGCCCGCGCCGCTGACCAAACGAGATATATCGTAACTCTATCGCGGTTATTAAACGGCTTTCAATTGAACTAAGAATTACTGAGTTACCATCAGGACGGATACAACAAAACATAAGAAACAGGTTCGAACGACCATGGCCTTTTGTACTAAATTGAGCTTTAACAACTAGCAATTAAATTACTGAAATTGAAGATCGTATGACTGTAAAATGTATGGACGGTTGTTGCTTTGAATGATTCGATTTTAACCGCCTCTGTGGTCTAGTGGTTCACACCACCGATTTCAGACCAAGAGGTCCTGGGTTCAATTCCCAGTGGGGGTAGGTACATATTGTATTTGGTTTGGTTCGTGGTAGGATTTGTTCTTAGTCCGCCTGGCTTTGGTCCGTTCTTAGTTACCATCATCTTATTTAAGTCTGACGCCATAACAATGATGTTTTCAGCTTTATTGTGTTCCGGCAGTTAGAGATAAGATAGCCAGTTCCTCAGTGATTGAGGATTCTGGGAGTAGTGCGCTTCTACCTTCAGCCTTATCACAACTTAACATCAGGTGTGATGAAGGCTAAGTGCTACACCGTTGTGGATGTTTTTTTTAAAAAAAAAGCGTTTTTCTGAGTTTTGACTCATCGGTAACAATAGAATAGATGTATAGTTGCGTTTCCCTATAACATTAACGTGTAAAATTAAATAAAAGTTATTTTAATTTTTACTTTTTTGCATTGACAATGCAATTTTTATTATTGAAAAATGGAAAATGAAATATTTAGAAAAAAGCTGGTTTTGAGACAGGTCGATTTTTTCTAAATACCTACTTATTTTTTTTTTAAATACTTCATTTTCCATTATTCAAGTTAAATATAGTTAAATTGGATGTGATGAAGTCTCAACCTATACCCAATAATGTAAATGCAGTGTTAACTTAAAACATCAACGCGCTTTTCAAAACAAATCCATTGTGTATTGCGTTCGATAACATTAAGTTAAGTTAAGTAGTAAAAAAGTTCGTCCTTTTGAACAGGCGAAGACATTAAGCCATACTGCCAATTCTTGAGTATTATGTATATTATTATAGTTTCTTATGTTTTCATTAGAATGTAGGTGTGTTCCATTCCAATGCTTCTTGGAGTATTTGGCGTCAAGTGTGTCGAGTCGGTCTTCTCGGTAATTCTTGCTGAGGTAGTCACCACTACAATAAAACACTCGGCATCACGTTACCGAGATAGCGCATATTTTAAACATTCCACACATCGTCCAGTTGCGTAGACACTTGGGGCACAAAACCACACCTATCTTGAGTCACAAAGTCCACTATAAAACAAATTGCGATTAATTAAAATATCCACTTAATTTAACCCGCCAAATGGCGCCAAAAACTCCCTTAAGTTAAGTTAAATTTTATTATTTACTCTCCGAAAATAATAAAATTTTGTACAATCACTCCAATAGTCTTAGCCCAAAATATAATCTAAGATGTGATAGTTTGTTTATTTATTTGCAATTAATAAACCCAAAAACTACTGAACAGATTTAAAAAAATCTTTCAGCAGTATAAAGCCAATTTTTTCTAAAGTGACATAGGCTATATTTAATCCCGATATTCCTACGGGAACGAGAACCACAACCCCAAGAGTTAAACTGCGGGGAGCCACTGGTACTTAATATACATAGAGAAAACGTAGATCAAGAAAAATAAAAGTTAGTTATTCGATAATGGTCCTGCTTGCTACTTAATAATGATTTGATAGAAAGGTTTACTGCGCTGAAATGACTACTTCAACAAACTTAACCATACCTACGAAAATGTCTAGGAATTATGATTTTTAAGTTTCTGTTGCTATACTTGGCTACAAAATTTTGTTTCGTTCGTTCATCAAATATTAGCAGATTTTTTAGCACTCCAGTTATTTCTTTAAAATATTTGTTGCAAAATTAGTGACTTAAATGATCATTGATCACTTTTTAAACAATATTCATCAAAATGTATCTAAGAGCCACCTCTCTCCCAAGTTTTATATCAAACGTCATCAAAACAAACTGCAATGAACACGAAAGCCATTACGTCAACACTGTGTCTCAGCGTGAACCAAGAGCCGTCAATTTCGATGCAATAAAATAAATCGACGCTCTGATGCAATCATGACACTCGTCGTTTTGCTTTTGCCGGCACGGCGGCGTATTTTTTAATGAAGTGGCGAGAACGCGATGAAAGTCAACATTGCTAGTGTAATGTTCCCGACGCGACACTCAGGTTGTCAAATCTACTAGCCGGACAGACCAGCCAGTTTGGCCGGACGTTTGAGGAAATAGGCCGGTCACCCTAAATAATTAAGGATTTCGTGTCTCATTATTAATACGAAACAATTTATATCGCTCGCCCGCGATCGTGTGTCGTGCTTCCGATATGCGACTTGACAGGGATTGGTCAAAAGCCTACCAAAAATGGTCAAGCTGGACACTGTCTCATTTGGCCGGACATGCATTAAAAAAGCCTGACACTGTCCGACTTTACCCGGACGCCTGGCAACCCTATAGCCGCGACTGTGAGTCATTCCAGTAGGGCATAATATGGACATTGGGGTCTCCTATGACTAACTACTTAATTAAACATTACAGTTTGTAGAGCTCGATCGAGGGCAAGAGGACAGTTCCAATTTCGTTGGTTGATGTAGGACTTATTCTATGTCCGCCTTGCTAGCTACCACTATTCTATCTACGATGATGGAAAATTTTAGCCTATCCACCTACGATAAAACTTTTGCGTTACTGAGTGACTGACAAACAACGCACCGAAACTACTGGGCGCAAGAAGCTGAAATTGGATCTGATCAAAATCTCTTTTATTTGCTGGCCGACACTGAATGATAGCTATACGCGTGACTGACCGCAGAACAATAACTAAAGCTAATACTGACCACTATAGATTGCCAGTAAATTAAACTATGAAGTTCCAGCCATCATGAAGGTTCTAACCATCCATGAGACCGGAACCAAACGGCATCGTTACAGTGTAGGTAATACAAAAACTACCTCAAAAGGAACAACATTTAGATACAAATGGTTATTTCTCTTACTAAAAAGTAATCAAGAATCATAAAAAGCCCTGTAATAAACAATGTCGAGCTCAAAGTAAAGATCGGTAATGCTGTGACAAATGATGAGCGCGAGAATCGCAATTCGCAGCTAATTGTAAACTGAATAATACCGGAATGTAACGAGCGTCGGCCATTGCCGGCGTGCAAGACGCATTGCACGCTGCGTGCGAGTATTCCTGCACCGGCGCCCGCGCAGCCTGGTGAAACGCTGAAAGTGAATTAGGCTAGGCTCACACTGCCGTACAGTCACTTTGTTTTAATACTAATGATGTCCACTAGAGGTGACCTTACCCACTTTACTTACGTGGGGATATTTGGGCTATTCTAGCGACTTTAATTAATTTTGAATGAATGGATCTTAAAAAATTTAGGTAAATGTATTAAACTTTGTGATGTAAAAGTTTTTAAAAATAACAAATATGTTTTTGGTAGTGGTAAGATTTTTTTTAAATTCGCTTAGTTGCTACTAACATCATGTCAGAGTATATCGCCGTAACAATAATGTTTTCAGTATTGATAATGTTTCCGCAGTTACATACAAATAGGGTACCATACGTCCGGATAAGTCCGGACATGTCCGGATTTATAGACGTTTGTCCGGACTTTGTCCGGCTTTTAAATTTTTCCGGATTTTTTTCCTTTAGATGAAATATGAGTAAAATCAAATCGAATCAAATCAGTCTTTCATTTTTATTAACTTTCCGCTCATCTTAAAACATCTCCGAGCGAGCATTCAGTGTACTTTATCACTGTTACTAAGTGGTTACCTAATGTTTGCATTTTGTGACTAAAATGTCCGGACTTTTTTTGAACTGTCAGTGTTTTTGTCAGGACTTTTCAAGTTTCTAAATGGTAACCATATATAAGTTGGTCAGGTTGTCACCCCTTTCTTGCGCATCCGCATCCTTCACGCAATTCATCCACATTTTACTTCAACCGCCTCTGTGGTCTAGTGGTTCACAGCACCGATTTCAGACCAAGAGGTCCCGGGTTCGATTCCCAGTGGGGGTACATATTGTATTCGGTTTGGTTGGTGGTAGGACTTGTTCTTAGTCCGCCTGGCTAGCTACCACCATCTTATCTAAGTCTGACGCCATAACAATGATGTTTTCAGCATTATTGTGTTCCGGCAGTTAGAGATAAGATAGCCAGTTCCTCAGTGATTGAGGATTTCGGGAGTAGTGCGCTTCCATCTTCAGCCTTATCACCACTTAACATCAGGTGTGATGAAGGCTAAGTGCTACCCCGTTGTGGATAAAATAAAAACTTGGTCGTTGATCGTTGTCCCCCCACATCACATCGAACTTTTTCAGTGTGGTAATTCGTATGTCGAACATTATTTTTGTTCGTGGTTTCTTAAAAGTTAGAACGTTTCATTTTAAACTGTCCCACATGTCAACAAATTCATTTTGACAGCTAAGTTCGTATACGAACATCGATTGGTCCGTACCACTCGTTGCGTTCGACTGGTTTTCGATCGAACTTTTGCGATTGTGTAATTTTGACAATACACAAACTGTGTTACATTTGAGTTTCGAGCTTATAAAAGTGAACTTTCTCGTTTGCCTGAGAATCGGCCCCCTGTGCTTGTTCCACCACATAAATCACATGATTCATACTTGATTCTGTCTAGCGAGGGCTAAGTATCTATACATTAATTTCTGTCTAACCAACTCCACATAAATAAAAATAATATAAAATAAAAATAAAATAAAGTTTATTTTCTTCCACAAAAACTTGCCTTAGAATCTAAGCTTACAAAAAAGTGCTAACTTACTTAAGTTTTGTGGGAGACTGGAGCCTGAAACTAAACCTTAAGCTAGGCTTGAGATGTTTTCTGGTCTCCAGGCAACCCCCTAGATTTCACATGGTTTCTTTTAAGCACTTATATCTATATCTTAAACATTAACTTAATCTGTGTCTGGTGTGTAAGGTAAAATTAAATTTGTATACCAGCGTCACACTTTGCTGTGACAATAAGCTGAGGTTTGGGTCATTTCGACTGAATTTACTGGTATTTAAGTGTTTTTTTAATGGGTTTGCTCTTGAATCAAGCCCATGGGCTAAGACAGGATCCACGATGGAGCGAGCTAACCCAGAAGGTGACTATTCAACCTTGCTTTGAAGGTGGTCGGGTTATAACTTCTCGGGAATACATACGCAGGGAGGGAGTTCCACTCCTTTGCTGTGCGCAATATAAAAGATGTTAAGTAGCGCTTGGTGCGACATTTAGGAATATCAACCAATAAAGGGTGGTAGCCCGCTGTGCGTCTAGATGTCTGATAGAAGAAGGGGATGGCGGTATGAGCTCATGCAGCTCCTGAGCACATATTCCGAAGTATAGTCTGTAAAAGACCGACAGACAGGCGACTTTACGGCGGTGAGCTAGGGTGTGAAACTTGCTCTTCACCAGTTTTTTGTCGCCAATTAGGCTCTCAGCTCTGCGTTGGAACGTGTCCAGTGCAGCTATTTTGTATTTTTTGTAACGTTATTTATTTTAGTCGCTTAACGAATTATTTCTTCTATCAATTATTTTCTTGTGAATGAATGAATAGCGGTGGTCAGCGGCGGCGGCGGCCACGTGGTTGTTGTATCATATCACAGTGGTGACTTTCGCGCGGTCGTCGACCCCGTGAAAGCATCTCCGCCGTTCTGTCATCTGACCGGCCGACAATGGCGTCTGGCTCTGGTGTATGCCAAATAAGGATAATTGTGTCTAGTATTAGTAAAATAGATAAAACATAATAAAAATTGCGTACAAATCATAAAAATAAAAAAAACTACTGATATTTTAGTAAGTATAAATAATAAGGACTAATGTGAGTTAAAATTTTCAACGACCCGTCGCTCGTCACCCGTTTCCTTGCTTCCGGTAAAAAAAAAAGCTTTATGAACTACCATTCTCAAGCAAAACTGATCGAATATATAAAGCGAAAATCTCCCTAAACAATATTATAATTTCATCTTAATTTTCTTGCTGATCTTATTCGTAAGTTATTCACTATTGCATTGTTACTGTGCATCCATACAATACTCCGAATTCGCTAGATGTGGACGCACCATTAGAATTCTTGATTTTAATGAAACACGCGTTGATGTCTTTTGTACCAAAGTATGTCGTTCACTTGAAATATTGATATCGCTAATTAATATTCGTAATTATTGGCTAGAAGTTAAACATTGTTATAACACACAAACGATTTCTCCTTACAATCTTTGAAGAGATAAATATATATAATGAAGAAAGAAATATATATCTTACTAGCTTTCCGCCCGCGGCTTCGCCCGCGTGTACTACACGACATTATCCTGATGGAATGTAATATTTTCCGGGATAAACTATGTCATTCTGCAGCTCCCAATCTATCCCCGTACCAAAAATCACATATCCGTTACACCGTTTGGACGTGAAAGAGAGACAAACAAATAATACCTACTTATTGATTTTCCCGTGGGAATATGATATTATTACCAGATTTGTAACAACTGTAACCGTCCTATAGTTTTAAATCAAAAAGTCCATACTTTTTCCGAGTAGCGCCTTAAATTTCTAACCTATCACGTGTTCTACAGGAATTCCGAGGGGTGATGCTTCCATACTTAACCATCCGGCGGATTCAACCATCCGCCTGCGACACATACACGCGTTGATGTCTTTTGTTCCGACATTTTGTCAATAGTATTTGTCGTTTGTAATTATTTTCTCGGTTGACTGGCGCATGTTTCATAGGTGTACTTACAACAAAATATTTCATACTTGCAACTTAGGTATGCCAATAAGGTTCGATGCCTTTTGGCAAGTATGTTCCTTGGGGATTGTAGGAGAGCACTAAAATAGGATTTTTGGAAATTCCTCCTCAAAGGGGATGAAAAACGGGGTCCACACAGACGAACGAAGTCGCGAGCGGAGCGCTAGTATTGTATATGGCTGGCGATACAGTTCATTAGTCAGTAACGTATCCTTGTGCGCTAACTGGCTCGGATGCGGCAATGCTGCGGTCTAGGTGTGCGTACTTTCGGCTAAAATGTCACCGCAAACGTTTACGAAAATATCAGGGGCCCGATTCTCAGGCATTCGAACTTTTTCAGTGTGGTAATTCGTATGTCGAACATTTTGTTTGTGGTTTCTATTGAAAAGTTAGAACGTTTCAAACAAACTAAGCTGTCTCACATGTCAACAAATTCATTTTGACAGCTAAGTTCGTATACGAACATCTATTGGTTTTTACCATTCGTAGCGTTCGACTGGTTTTCGATCGAACTTTTTCGATTGTGAATTTCTGACAATACAAAAACTGTGTTATATTTGAATTTCGAGCTATAAATGTGAACTTTTCTCGATTGCCTGAGAATCGGCCCCCAGCACAAATAAAAATATATGAAAATGAAGTATTTTAGAAAATAAATGGACCCGTCTCACAACCAGCTCCGATGGGACTCGAACCCACGACCTTTCGCTATACGGGCGACTGCTCTAATCTCTGAGCTACGGAGTCGTTACGAGTCCCATCGGAGCTGGGACGATTTTTCTAAAATACTTCATTTAAAATTTTCTAATAATGAAATTTGCATTGTGAATGAAAAAAAAAAATAAATAAATAAATAACCAGCACCAATAGTTACAACGTTTCAAATATGGCTTAGAATCCTTCCTCTTCTTCCGTTCAAATATCTAGTTTATGGTGACGAACAAGTGTGCAGCCTAATTGAGGCTAGTCCAGCCTAACTGGGGTAAGTATAGGTACGTATCCTTGTGCAGCAACTAGGTCTGTGTCTAAGGCTGTGGTCTAGGTGTGCGTACTTTCGGCTATGATTTCACCGCAAACGTTTACGAAAATATCAGCACCAATAAATTACAATATATCAAATATGGCTTAAAATTCTTCCTCTTCTTCCGTTCAAATATCTAGTCTATGGTGACGAACTAGTGTGGCAGCCTTAGTTGACTACTGGGGTAAGTTGTATTCTTGTGCGGTAACTAGGTCGGATGCAGCAAGGCTGCGGTCTAGGTTGCTTACTTTCAGCTATAATTTCGCCGCAAACGTTTATAAAAATATCAGCACCAATAAGTTACAATGTATCAAATATGGTTTAGAATTCTTCCTCTTCTTCCGTTCAAATATCTAGTCTAGGGTGACGAACTAGTGTGGCAGTCTTAGTTGACTACTGGGGTAAGTTGTATTCTTGTGCGGTAATTAGGCCGGATGCGGCAACGCTGCGGTCTAGGTGTGCGTACTTTCGGCTATAATTTCGCCGCAAACGTTTACAAAAATATAAGAACCAATAAGTTACAATGTATCAAATATGGTTTAGAATTCTTCCTCTTCTTCCGTTCAAATATCTAGTCTAGTGTGACGAATTAGGGTGCAGCCTAGTTGACTACTAGGGTAAGTTGTATCCTTGTGCGCTAACTAGGTCGGATGCGGCAAGGCTGCGGTCTAGGTGTGCGTACTTTCGGCTATGATTTCGCCGCAAACGTTTATAAAAATATCAGTTCCAATAAGTTACAAGGGTATCACATATGCTTAGAATTCTTCCTCTTCTTCCTTACAAATATCTAGTCTAGGGTGACGAGGCTATAGCCCAGCCTGACTGGGGTAATACGTATCCTTGTGCAACAACTAGGTCGGATGCGGCAAGGCTGCGGTCTAGGTGCGTACTTTCGTTTTCGGCAGTTGGCGGCGGTCGGTGGCGGTGAAATTTCACCGGCGACTGTTCGTTAGGTCATCGGGTAACGGTATTGCGACGCTTGACGATGGCCCAAGTCACTCGAGGGCGTTTGACGGTTAGCTGTTTTGGGTGACAATGAAGTTGATTTTGTACGATGATGAAAATAGAAATGATTGAATGGTTTTGATAGTTTTATTTTATGTGTTATGGGTGGCCCACCATCTAGCGGTTAACTTCATTACCAATAAATCAACTTCATATGTCGGTACATATACGGTATATTATGATCGAACGTCATAAAATTGATAACTAAAGATGTTGATATTTTTATAAATAAATGATGGTTTTTTCTCCTTAGTTACCTACATTATTAATCACTGGCAAACAATCCACAGTAAATACTGCCTGCGGTAGGTACTTAAGTAAATGTAAGTACCTAGATACCTACCTTTTGCACAAATACACTTTAACACAAATGCTGGCACTGATGGGGCACACACAGTTCTATCTTATTAAAGGCGCTACTTGCCGTCCACACGTCTACAACCAAAAGTGGTCACTTTTGGTTCAAAGCCATTTTAAAACTAAAGTACGTTTTTTAATTCGGTGCAAAAAAAAAGAAAACAGTATTACCATATTAAAACTCTATATTTACATACTGTAGAATTCTTTATTTGTGAACGACTTTGCCGTTAATTCAAATCATGCTTTGACTGGATAGATATTTGTTGAACATTATTAATAAAAGTAAAAAAATGGAAATTACTCTCACGTAAACAACAAAATAATTTTTCGAAGGGATGTTAGATGGATATTTTTTTCACGTACTGGCAACACGCAGGCACAAAATATTTGTGACGCAGGGGTGACAAACCTACTTTAACATGTGTGTGATTATTTGATTGATTTTGATTTGTATTTTGTTTACTTTACTGGGCTCCTATCTGCTTCGCGTACAGTGCTTCTTTTACATTATTTTGTAGATTTCTTCTTGTTTCTGTTATTGTTTTTGTTTATTGTTAAGTTTGAACCGTTGTTACTTGTTACTATTGTGTCTGTACTATTACTAAATAACCCATTTTGCATTATTTTATGCGCTTTACCCCAGGATATAGTTTTTATAAGAAGATTTTAACAAAATCTGTAAAACCAAAACCTCACAATAAATTTGGTTTAAAAGAGACATGAAGAAAAAGGTTTACGACACCCGGTTGCCAAAGTCAAATATGAAAGTGACATTTTTTTTTTGCACCGAATTAATAAAGAAAAAAAAAATAAAGTGTTAAAAAAATATTTAATAGACAATTTAAGAGGGCATGGTTGTTTCCATTTTTTAAATATTGATCTGGTTTACGTATAATAAAAATAAATACGGACGGCAAGTAGCGCCTTAATGAAAATGACAAGCGGCCCACGAGTCAACATCAGATGCAGTATCGTATCAACGACTTCGCACTTTCATAAGTAAATGACGATAAAATGTACATACCGGTCGCTTCCGCCTATGCCTTAAAATCCGCTGTTTTCCTTTCATTTGTTTCTGGCCGATTCTGTGTCAGTGGTGTGAGGTCGGCCGGGGCGGAGGGCGGGAGGGCCGAGGGAGGACCTAACGGGCCGCGGTTTAGATCATCTCCGAGGAATGCCTCTGAGGTAACAGGCCCCAGGAATGCGACCGGACACCAGCGCAGCGCGCCGAGATACGGATAACTGTTATCGCAGATGAGATGGTGTTATGAGGTGGTATACATCATTTGGTTAAGCGGCGGTTTTGGAGAATCTGTTTGATATGGTCGCTTAATTTGTTAAGTTTTAATTGGATTCGGTGTTTATTTCATACTTTTATTGTTTAATTACAAATTGTTGTGGAGAGATAAGACATTACTAACATTGCCTCTTGGGGAGCCTGGTAGGTAAAAATCACGCGGCGTGCCTGGTGGGTCTGACGGACCCAATATATAAAAATATGTTTTAATAAAAGATAGATTGTTAGAAAATTTTTATTAATATTTATTGGTTTGTTCTTATATGTTTTCACCTGTGTGACGCCTCTTAGCGCGCTAATTGTATCAAATTAGTGCGCTAAGACCCGGGTACACCTGCATATTATATCAAATAGCGCGCTAATTAAGGCGATACTCGGAAAAAATGTGCTGAAGCGAGATAGCAATGAGAAAACGACGCGCGCGGGAGAGAGACCGATTTTGCAGATTAGGCAAAAAAACACAAAATCACTTCGTATTAAAAAACTACAGCGATAAAAAAAAATGCTTCTATACGATCCTCAATATTATTGGTGTCCACTAATTAAACCAATTTCCAATAGTGTAAGTAACCCCATTTAAGAATAATCTTCACTTTTCGTATTTTTTAGAGGTCTTTTCGAAAATAAAAAGTGTCGAGACAAAATCATAAAATCGTGTTTTTGAAACTATACGATTCTAGATAAAGGTATGAAGAAATATATATCTTATTACCAGATTTTTAACAACTGTAACCGTCCTATAGTTTTAAATCAAAAAGTCCATATTTTTCCGAGTAGCGCCTTAATGGAATTAGACGCAGGTGAAGCTCGGGCATTACAATAAAACAAATAAACCTCTTACAAATGGACCTACTTACCAGTAAACACTAATCTTACATTTGAGACTGTAATGACAAGACACGTGTGCACTTTGCGCACGTGTTATTCACACGAGAGCTGGGGGCTGGACTGCAGGAGGGGCGTCAAAATTACCTTGAATTCATAATGCGAAGCTACTCAAGCGCAGGAAACGCTAAGTGGAATGGAATGGAATTACAAAAAATATCGACGACGATTGCAACAGTAGGTCTGTCAGACCCACCAGGCACCCCAAGGGTTAACTAATTAAGTTAGACATTTGGTGTAGTCATTGAATTAATTCTACTCTTGTATAGATTTTGCGATAGTTTTATATGTAAACTGCTTCGATTAACAATAACACGGACTTACTATTGTTATTGTTAGTTTGAGAGAGATAAATTAAGTCAATCAATTATCGATTATCGATAATATATCGAGCCGTGCGTCCGGCGCGGGCCTAACGGGAAAGAAATTTACTATGTTGCTATTTTTCTGTTAATCATAAAAAATACACGATAGTATTTGCAAAACAATTGTGAAGTAAGTAATAACCATAAAGGTAATATTCCGACAGGTATATTAACTTTATGGTAATAACAGTTAGTTATTGTTGTCATAATAACGAGTTATTTATAAAAAAGACATCACATGTGCATGTTGCAAATAACATGAAAAATACAAAATAAGCGCACGAAATTATCGAAATAAATTATTGCTGTTACATGACAGTCCTCATTCTTAGGATTAACAGCGGTTTGTATCATGCCGTGTTGTTTGGCTGTAAAATTCATAAAATATGAATGGTTTGGCTGTAAAGTTCATAAAATATGAATGAAATTCCGTGTAACAACCGCGGCAACATTCGTTGAATCAATGAACTTAAGACCAACGAATTAAAGACCAAAGTGAATATGAAAGTAGCGGGTTATTAAACCTGATAATGTGCTGTTAAATATACACTCAACAACACATCAAACTGTATATACCTACATGTTAAACTTCTCGTTTTAAACTCTGAATGAACCCTTTTCGCATTAAAATAAAACGTTTCTTAAGATGGTACGGAACCCTCGGTACGCGAGTCCGACTCGCTCTTGATCGGTTTTTTTAAATGACTTTTAAATTTTTGCCAAGGCAAGGTGCGTACCATAGAACTACGTAGTATGTTTTTTTACCCTGTAACAGAACATAAAGAAAAAACTCTTTTCATGTTCTGTGGCGCAAACTTTTTTAAATTCAGTGGTTTTTGCGCTGAAACTTAGCTATACTCAAATTTTTGCGGAAAACGTGGAGAGATGGTTCACTTCTGACAACTTTGCGCGTAAGCGCACGACTAATTCTTGACGCGCAAGGACTTATTGTAGGTATTTACCTATAAATGAAACGTAAGAACGACGAAACAAAATGACCATAGAAACTGCTACTTTCGCTCGGACAAAACCTGCTTGACATGTATTAATCAAAACTATGGCTTAAAAATTCAAATTTACTTATTTTCTTGTAGGTTAAGGCGATACTCGGAAAAAATGTGCTGAAGCGAGATACCAATGAGAAAACGACGCGCGCGGGAGCAAGACCGATTTTGCAGATTAGGCAAAAAAAACACAAAATCACTTCGTATTAAAAAACTACAGCGATTTAAAAAAAATGCTTCTATACGATCCTCAATATTATTGGTGTCCACTAATTAAACCAATTTCCAATAGTGTAAGTAACCCCATTTAAGAATAATCTTCACTTTTCGTATTTTTTAGAGGTCTTTTCGAAAATAAAAAGTGTCGAGGCAAAATCATAACATCGTGTTTTTGAAACTATACGATTCTAGATAAAGGTATGAAGAGATATATATCTTATTACCAGATTTGTAACAACTGTAACCGTCCTATAGTTTTAAATCAAAAAGTCCATATTTTTCAGAGTAGCGCCTTAACTAATACTTACCTTTAAAAAAAACTTTTTTGTGTATTTGTTGTGATTTTTTTTTCTGAGAGGTTGTGTCAAAGTGATTGTGGACAAGCCACAGAACTTAAAATTCGTCACTTATTGATTTTTCTTATAAAAATTAATTGCTTTATAAATATAATTCAAGTGTCAACATTGAGATAGGTACGTGTATCTTTAATGTCTAGAAAAAATCATGGTCTGTAAAGCAGTACTGCGTTTTCAGCCTAGACGCGTAAAATGTTCGCCTGAGAAATTCACTCATGCAATATCAGCTTTTTTAAGCTTGTTATTGCTGTTTTGTGTTGCTTGATAATGCCGTTTTTTGTACTTTTTGAACGTTTGTTTATTTACGTCTCGTCGTCGGTCGTTAAACTGCGCCGCACAGCGGTCGCTGACTCGCAGCTTTATTGGTTTTACATAACGCCATTCACATTTTATATCGTTTTCGACAATAATGTATGCAAATTATTCTTGCTCTTTCCATAATCTGTCGTTGTCGCTCACGCATATAAGAAACGGCAAACATTTTTTATCATAAATACTGTTATGGCGTTTTTGTATGGCGTTAGGCTTATAACACGAAGGCTTTTATGGTAACTGGCTTAAATTAAAATTAAATTTAGAGTTCCAACAAACGTACGGTCGATGTCCTAACGTAATAGGAGCGCGTTGCTCTCAGACGGCTTCAGGAAGGGTTACCATTAATAAAATTGGGTATTTGACTGTTGTTGAAATGTCGATATTTAATTATGACATTCAGAAACATAACATTATTGAATAACAAATGTGAAAAAAGAAATTCAATTTGTATTATAAAAAGCGAATTATGAGCTACATAATTGAACTCTAGCTATCTCTAGATGATCTCTAGCGAAGATGAACTTCTTTGAGAACATAACTTTTCGTCGTCCTCGTAGGACATCATCCAATAGCAATGATGACCACTATTTAGACGAATTTGAAGAGGCAAATCCAAATAATTGTAATATGGAAGATGCTCTAAATGGTAGCGCTAGCAGTCTTGTTGATTTATCTAGTGATACCAATGATAACATATCCGTTTTTAAGGAAGAAATTCAGAAACTAAAATTAGAGCTCAAAAGTGCTCATCAAAATTTAAGGGACCTGAAAATTGAAAATACAGATTTAAAAGAAAAACTTAGTGCGAGCGAAAAGCAGTTATGCATTTATAAAAAAGGAATAGATAAGCAAATCGAGCAATCGAGAAACTGCCCACTAGGTGGCGCTAAAAGCACCGCTGAACAGCAGGAGCATCAAATTAACTTAGCATCAACTTCTAAAACTATAATGAATAATACTGATAACCAAATAAAAATGAGTAAAATATGCGTAATAAGCAGCAACAACAATAACAAGGTTCTGAAGATTGTTAAAAAAGTGTTTGATGACAGCAGCCATGTATGTCATTACTCATTACCAGGCGCAGGAATGGAACGGTTGCTCGACGGAATTGAACAAAAAGTGCAAGACTTTACTATAAACGATTTCTGTGTTATTTTTGTAAGAGATGATGATTTCCTTGTAACTAAAAATTATTTTAAGCTTGTACAGAACATACAGAAAAAGCTCTCACTACTGCGTCATACTAATGTTATAATTGCTGTACCGACTTTCAAGATAGACTTCAACACCACTATGTTTAATTACAGGATAGAGACATTTAATAATTTTTTGTATTTAAGTAATTTACAACATTGTTTTGCGTATTTGTTGGACTCAAATCTCACGCTTGAATATACCAGAAAGTACTTCTCTTTTAATTTTGGAAAAATAAATAATTTTGCATTCTTAAATATTGTAAAACGGCTAAGACTTTTGGTTACAGAAATTAATCAATGTAACGCAGAAATCGACCACAGCTTACAGTCAATTAATATTCAGCCAAATGTGAATGCGGAGACTGTTGATGATACAGACTTTTTTCGTCTCCAAGAATCTTAATATAATGCACCAAAATATCTGCAGTTTGAATAGTAAATTAGACTTTTTATCTGTTGTGATTCATGAGTTAATATTGGAAAATAAGGAGGTGGATATTATATGTATAACAGAACATTTCATGAAAGAAGATGATCAATGTAATTTTCATTTGAATAACTATAAATTAGCAACGGGCTATTTCAGAGATACCCGTAGGGGTGGCTCTTGCATATTAATGCGCCATGGTTTTGAGTATGAAATCATTGATGTTTCAAAATTTTGTATTAAATGTGTTATCGAGTGCTGTGCTATAAAACTGACATGCGAAAATATTATCATAATTTGTATATATAGACCACCTAAGGCTGACGTAGAATTGTTTCTGAATAGATTGGAATTGTTATTGAATAAATTACGTACAAACAATAGTATCAAATATGTTATATGTGGCGACTTTAATATTGACATTTTAAAAAAGACCAAATTAACTGAATATTTTGAAAATTTACTTTTAAGTTATAATTGTAAATTACAAATAAGACAGCCTACAAGACTTAGCAGCAAATCCTGCTTAGACAACTATGCCGTTAATATTAAAGGCTGTAAAAGTGAAGTGATAGAGTTTGCACTGTCGGACCACACTGCTCAATTATTACAATGTCCTGTAAAGAAAACATGTCCAATTAGTTCGTGGCGTATACAAAAACGTGACTACTCTGAGGAAAATATGGCCAAGTTCAGGGAAGCTATTCAGGTGTTGAGCTTTTCTGATGTGTTTGAAACGGAAAATGTAGACGCTGCCTATAGTGCTTTTATTGAAACAATAAAATTGTTCCATAATCTATGCTTTCCCATTAAATCAGTAATAATAAAAAACAGAAAAAAACTGAAATGGGTTTCACGTGGGATCAGGGCATGCAGTAAAAAGAAGCGAGAGCTGCTCTGGAAATGTAGGTCTACTCCAACTGCAAAAAAAAAACAAATACTTAAAACTTATAACCAACGTTACAAGAAAATAATTCACCTGACTCGGAGAGCACAGAACAGTCACTATATAAAAAACTCTTTTAACAAAACGAAGGCTACATGGCAAGTAATTAATAAAAACAAAAATCAATATCCCCCCGAAACAGTCCGATATATTTGTAAAGAGGGAAACCGAATTTGCAATCCGTCTCAAATGGCGAATGTATTCAATGACCATTTTGTAGAGTCTACAAAGAAAAATAAAAAAACTTCCCTTTCTTATCTAGTGCCTGACCGCATAACAAATTCATTATTTATGTCCGAAGTCACAGCAGAAACAGTTATTAAAACAATAAAGTCTTTAAAAAGCACACCCAGTGTTGGCATTGATGGCATTCCTACTAAATTAATTAAAGAAAATTCGAATTTCCTTGCGCTACCTTTGGCACACATTATAAACTTAAGTATTAGACATGGTGTATTTCCTACAGATTTTAAGACCTCAATTATTAAACCAGTCTACAAGAAGGGAGAAAAGACAAAGGTTTAAAACTTTAGACCTATTGCCCAACTACCAGTCTTTTCTAAAATATTTGAGAGAATATATCATGACTCTATCTATAATTTTTGTGAAAAGTATACAATTTTTGCAAAGGAACAGTTTGGTTTTCGCAAAAATAGAAATACAGAAAAGGCAATTTATAGTTTACTTGACTTAATTAAGAATTCTACTGACAAAAGACAACATATATGTGCTATTTTTATGGATATGACTTGTGCCTTCGATCATGTCGATCATAACTTGTTATTGGCTAAACTTTATGCATATGGCATAAGAGGTATATCTCGTAAATTGATCAAATCATATCTAAGCCAAAGAAAACAATACACTGTTATTACCCAACTTTGCAGAAAAACAAAATCTATTAAAGAATACATGTCTCTATGTAGAGATGTAGAGACTGGGGTACCTCAAGGTAGCATTCTAGGACCGCTACTCTTTAATTTATACATTAATGACTTGCCAAAATCTATCGATCATCCTACTATATTATTTGCCGATGACAGCACGGCTATAATTAAATGTAATAATAATGTAACATACGAAAATGAAATTAATAGAGTTATGGAAAATATCAATAGTTGGTTGGTTAAAAACAATCTGTGTCTAAACAGCAAAAAGACCAAAATTGTACATTTTCGACAAATGACTGAAATGCCTAAAGTGGCTTTAGTGTGCAATGGGGATGAAATTGAGTCCGTCACCGATACAAAGTTCTTGGGCCTACACATAGATTACCAAAATAATTGGAAAGTACACACTGAGAATCTTTGTAAAAAAATCAATAGCTCAGTTTATGCTCTCTACAGACTCTCCAGAGTGACAAATAGAGACACTGTCCTAATTGCCTATCGTGGATACGTCGAATCCACATTGCGTTATGGAGTTATATTCTGGGGGAATTCCGTGGGTAAGAGTCTAGTGTTTAAGTATCAAAAAAGATGTTTGAGAGCGATTACTGGTATTAAGTCAATTGACAGTTGTAAACCATATTTCCGACAATTAAAAATACTGACCCTGGCATCGTTATACATCTGCGAAGTGGCAGTATTCGTTAAGTGTAACGACCACCTCTTTAGTACATTTGCAGAAAAGAATCAAACGAAGAGTCACCGCAATGGGAGTAGAGTATGTGCACCGAAATTCAAAACCAAACACGTCAGTTGTAGTTTTTTTGGAATGGCTCATAAAATCTTTAACAAAATACCCATTGAGGTTAAAAGCCTGCCAATAAAAAAATTTAAAAAAAGTCTGGTGACATTACTTGTGGACAAAGCTTATTACTCAGTAGATGAATTTCTTGATGACAAAACCCTGAAATAATTTGACATGTTTCATAATTTTTCGCTTTTAAATTGATTTTTATTCTGACTTTTATATATTTTAACATTTGACATTAACTTTATTTGGACTTCCATTTCATTTAGTTAGATTTTTAAGACGGTTAAGTTCTTTATGAAAATGTAATTGTTTGACATTGTATGACTGTATTGCGCTTTTATGACCTTAATATTTGTATACCTTATCGTTTAAGGTGGAAATGTAGTGATACACTAACAAAATTGACAAATTCCATCATTGTAACACTAACACCTACATTTCGCAAATAAATCATTCTATTCTATTCTATTCTATTCTCTTTCTAAAACAATTTTTTCTATGGCGAGAGATGGCGTTATAGAAATGTGACGTCACATTTCTATAGCGCTCTCCTTGTCTAATTTGTTGCTCTATATCGCTGAAAATATGCAAGATATTTGAAAATAAATACTTAAGTTAAGTTGCTACTAATTCAATGAACATTTTAAGTCAATAAAAAATTTTTTGTCAAATACCCAATTATTAATCATCATCATCATTATGTCAGCCGAACGACGCGGCGACGCCCAGCCAAATAACATTTGGGTTTCATAGTCAGATTTGTCTGCTTTGTGTCCAAGTTATTTTTGTTAGTTTGGCTGAATCTTCATTACCTAATTGCCAACATTACCAACATCATCAGTAGGCTTTAAAAATGTCCCAAACACTGGAGATAAGCTTCTACTGAGGTGGAGACGCGTTTTCATACATTAACAAACAAATTTCCAAAGTATGGAACACTGCTACGATGACGACCTCCATGGCCGAGTGATGTACGCACCCCGGTCGGGTAAATATTGCAGAGAACTTTTCAATATTTCCTCGGGTCTGGGTGTACCTATGTGGTAATACCCGTCGTTGTTTTCAATTTCTATAAGTTACTACCTATCTATACCTAAGTACCTACCTTGGTATTGGAACAATGTATTTATGTGATGGTTTCCAATATTTATTTATTTATTTATTGTAGATAATAATACTACACGCACCCTCATGTATGAGTAATGAAATGATGAATCTCGGGATACTTTTCATCTTAATTTCTTATAAAAGATTGTGCCAGTCAGTAATTTTCGGCCATATTAGTAGAGTGAGCCGGTAGGAACGAACATCTTTTGAAAATTAAGTATAATATAAAAAATCTACTCGTCTCACAACTAGGGGGCTGTCTTTAGCAACTCTTTAGACCCCCCCGCTCCTCCCTGGTGATACGTTTTTATTTTATTTTATTTGTGACAATTTCCTTAAAAGCTAACAGACGTCGCCCGCCATCCAAAACGCTTAAAAGTTAAATAAAAGTAATAATTCAATTAATAATATTAATCCTAAGAATTTATGATAATGTTAATAATAATAATAAAGAGTCAAATTCAGAAGTAACAGATTAGTGATAAACAAATTTTCATGTCATATAAGTAGAGAAATGTCAATTTGGTTTTAAGGCTTTGTACTATGGGATTGTGATACTTGCTGGTTTTCCAGACCCCCCTCCCCCTTTCTGCCTCACGTGATTAATGGATAGATAGTCCCTGGCTCGGATGGGACTCTAACTCACGACCTTTCAGAGTGCCCTACGGAGTACTACCACTGAGCTACGGAGTGGTTAAGAGAAGCGTCGAATTTATCCAAAACCTCTTACGGGCGGTTTAGCCAGCGTTTGAAAAAGTATTTCACTCTTTTTAGTGCATCACGCAGGCAATTTACGTGTATTCTGGTAAATAGGTATGTGATCAAACTGAGAACCTCCTTTTTTGAAGTCGGTTAAAATACCTTGAGGTATCCCCTTTCCAACAAAACAAGAATCATCTTAATCGGTTTATAAACAAAGGAGTTATGCCTAAAGAAAAGATACGTAATAAATTCACATAAAGTGGTAGCGAAAACGACAGTTTTTTCAAGATTTCCTGAAAACTACTGAACCGATTTAAAAATTTCAAGAAATGGGACCAACTTGGGAAAAAACCTGATGTTATAACGTTTGAATCATTCCAATCGGTTCAGCCGTCTTTGAGTAATCGGTGTACATATATATAAAAAAAAAACGCGACGAATAGATAACCTCCTCCTTTTCAATTTTTGAAGTCGGTTAAAAATAACACGATGCCTTTGCCCCTACAAGCGGTGCGTTTGCCAAAATTGCCTGGTAGGTAATTGTGAGGCTGGTCGCGTCGCCGGGCGGGCGCCGCCCGTTGCGCGGCCGCATTCCGTGCACTAACGCCCTTGTCCGCTGCCCGGTTGCGGTCAACGGGTCGGAAGATCCGCCGACCAATTAAACTTGAAATCATTCTTATTACATACTCACGACACGCCGCAGCTTCGCACGTGTGCAGTGTTATTATGTTACGCTTATCTTAAGGAAAGGAATCGGTAATTTAGCGAAAAAAGCTGCCCACAACGCGTTTTGGTCAATGAAAACTTTTAATTCGTGAAATATTGTGTTATGTATCATGAAAACGCTCACGTGTTGTGAAAAATGTGTCATTTTGCGCCACTGCGAAATTCGTGTCGTGGCTGTCATGCTATAAGTCCAATGATAGTAAAGCCTTATTGGCCTTTCAACCGCCTCTGTGGTCTAGTGGTTCACAGCACCGATTTCAGACCAAGAGGTCCCGGGTTCGATTCCCAGTGGGGGTACATATTGTATTCGGTTTGGTTGGTGGTAGGACTTGTTCTTAGTCCGCCTGGCTAGCTACCACCATCTTATCTAAGTCTGACGTCATAACAATGATGTTTTCAGAATTATTGTGTTCCGGCAGTTAGAGATAAGATAGCCAGTTCCTCAGTGATTGAGGATCCCGGGAGTAGTGCGCTTTTACCTTCAGCCTTATCACCACTTAACGTGTGATGAAGGCTAAGTGCTACCCCGTTGTGGATAAAAAAAATATTAGAGATTCATTTGATCAGAGATTCATTTATATATTCAAATTGTACCTTTTCCGCAGGTCTACTGGACACCCTGGACACGCAGGTGGACGCGAAGAACTGCCCCGGCGTGTGCATGCACGCACTGGCCTCGCTCATCTGCACCAGGGTGCTGGACGAGGTGGAGTGCCCCAAGTCCTCCATGAAGTGCTGCGTCGATGAGCCTCTCGGTTAGTTCTTTACCACGTTTTTATTATGTTGCTTTCTTGTTTGTACGCAAATTTTGCAAACGATTTTATACTAGCTTCCCAATGAGCTAGATACTTGAAACTTTGAACATAGGTCAGAACTGGATGACAATGCAATATTACGGCGTCATTGAGGTGATCTGATGATGGAGCCGGAAGAACGCCACAGGAACTCCATGATGAAACCGTGCTACGCCATCGTGTTTGGGCTCGTTACAATTGTCTTGACACGTACTCTGACGGGAGATGAGGTTTAGGGTCTGATGATGAAGCCGGAAGGCCATACCATGAGAACTCAATATTGAAACCATGCAACCCCATCGAGTTTGGGCTCGTTTGAATCGTCTTGACGAGTACTCTATTGGAAAATATTTCTAGTCTGTTTTAAAAACGTGGTTTTAAAAAAATATAATTTTAAAAGAAATTATTTTATTGAGCAAGCTTTCTCTCAAAAATTGGCATCTCTCTCAAAAATGCGATTCCGTGCTGAATGATGTTGTTCTGGCACGTCCCTCCTGGTTTGGTAAAATAGAAGGCTGAAATAGAACGAAAGGGTAAGATATGGGTAAAAAATATGTACAGAGGAGAAGATATTTAAAATTTGTATTTCCTACCGCAATTCCAAAGTCCATGACAGTAAGGATACTACCTGACTCGGAAGCATCTCGGAAGGGTTCTTTGAACAAAGTCGTATAGTCTCCTGTCTGTAATCATAGATATAGTATATCTGTAATAGAGATTTTCGAAAAAATGGCGCATCTGTCAAAATTTCAAAATGGCGGTCAAATTTTCCTGATTTTGCCGGGACAGACAAGGGTATAGTAGGTAGCTTGGTAATCCGTGATCAATCAAGTAAATGAAGTGTAACTTTCACTTGCAGGCAACGACACGATGATCACGACCCGGCGGCCGTTCACGACACGCTACACCACCACGGAGGCCGATGATGATGACGAAGAAGAGGAGGTGACTACGCTCGCGCCGCACGACGCGTACAAAGACAGTGGTAATTATTAGGTATCACTCTTATCTAAATAGGATTCACCCACTAATGTTTAGAAAATTAGAGATCGTACCTTGACTTGAGCTTGACCGACCTTTATGCGGCATACAATACATATCCTTACGATATTTTTACAAAATTATGTAGTTATTAAAATTTTTACTTTTTGCATTCACAATGCAATATTTATTATTGAAAAATAGAAAGTGAATTATTTCAGAAAAAATCGACCCGTCTCACAACCAGCTCCTATGGGACTCGAATCCACGACCTTTCGCTATCTGGGCGACTGCTCTAACGTCTGAGCTACGAAGTCGTTACGAGAAGCGTCGAATTTATCCAAAACTTCTCACGCGCTGTATAGCCAGCGTTAATTTCATCAATGTGAATATATTACTACCCTCACATTGATGAATATCGACGCTTCTCGTAACGACTCCGTAGCTCGGAGGTTAGAGCAGTCGCCCGGAAAGGGAAAGGTCGTGGGTTCGAGTCCCATCGAAGCTGGTTGAGACGGGTCGATTTTTTCTAAAATACATCATTTTAAATTTTTCAAAATTATGAAGATAAATAATTTGGTTGTGTAGTAAAACTAATCATAAAAATTGCACAAAGAGTATGGCAATACAGTACAATCCTATTCCATTATATTCTAGTCAGCTTCAGTTGTTTAACGTTCTTCGAATCGCAAGTTTAATCCTTCGTTTCTCTTTTTCAGGCAACATAGCGTGCCCAGGAGTGTGCGTGGAGACGAGCCTGACGCAGTACTGCATTTCGTACCTTACCTCCAAGAACCTTTGCGCTGAGGGTCGGCTGTGCTGCGTCTCCAAGGAGGGGTACGGGGACAAGCCGCCCGCAGACCTGGTCGTGCCCAATGAGAAGAAGCATTCTACTAAGAAGCCTACTACGGCGGTAAGTTTTGATAGCCTATCTAAAGTAATCAGCAATAAATGCTGATGGAGCCAAAGGGGGAGATAGTCAGCTAGAGTGTATCCCTTAAAAAAGCTTCAAAAGCTTCGTTCGTTCGTTCAAAGCTTTTCTAACCCTATTCCTCAGTACTCAGAGTCTCTGTGTTCATGACACGTGAGTGAAGATGATGGCAAAGAATTATTATTATTATTATTATTTATAGGGGGGACGCCAGCGAAGTCGGACGGGTGATCAGTCACCTAGGTCGGGACCATTTCACCCAGTTCCCCAAGTCCCCTAAAAGCTGAAAGATCAGAGGGGGAGGCGGGTTATCATTTACCCCACCGGCGTCGGACCCTCTAACCTACCTGTGCGCTTACAGTACCTGTTGAGTTGACTTATCGTTAACTTCTTTAGATCCTCTTCCTTAAGCAAAGAAAGTATAGTGACACTTTGTTTGCCACCGAGACGACGCTCAATGAAACTGACATCCATGTACTAAATTATTACTCAGTAAAATCGACAGGAACTGTTCTTTATTCCCCTGGGACAGCTCAGATTTTTTTTGGGAAAAATGCTCTACTATTGCAGAATTTTATATAGGTACAGTCGGGGACAAATTCGGTGAACCACATCTTACTTCTTTTCGTGTGGCTGGCGTCTCACCATTCAGTTGCAGTCCCTATCCGTAATTGCTTATGCATTGTACTACCCTAGTTTAATAAATAAAAAAATAGTAAAAGGGTCTGCGCGGGAATGGCGAGGCACCAGCCACGTGAAAAGAAGCAAGAGGTGGTTCACCAAATTTGTCCTCGAGTGTACCTAAGGTTCTAACTGATCTACAACATAGGATAAAATGTGATAGTAAAAAACCACGAGCCCTGCAAGTAGCTTTTAGACTTTTTCTCTACTATCACATTTTTTCCTATATTTACAGAAATACATTGTGAATGCATAAAAATAATTTAAAATCTGATCTACAACATATTTGGACGATAACCCATAGTAAAACTGGACCTGTTTGCAGCTAACAACAGTGCCCCCGCCCCGCAAGCCGGGCCGCAAGTGCCAGGGGGACTGCATCAGCGGCCTGTTCGCGTTGCTATGCGACCAGGTGGACGAAGACGCCGCCTGCCCCGGCGACGGCACCTGCTGCGTCACTGACTACAAGCCGGAGACCACCACAAGAAGACCCACCACTACGCCCCGCCCGCCCACGCCGGTAACTTATCTGTCAATACTCAATCATTTAGGTATTGCATTATCATCATCATGTCAGCCGAACGACGCCCACTGCTGGGCATAGGCCTCACCCAAGGCTGCCTCACCCAACAACGAACGCTGCCAGCATCCAGTGGCGCACCGCGACCGCCACCGGATCGTCGGTCCACCTTTTAGGGGGCCAACCACGGAACGTCGTCCGGTACGCGGTCGCCATGTGACAACCTTTCCGCCCCAACGGCTATCGGTTCTCCGCGCTATGTGTCCCGCCCACTGCCACTTCAATGATGCAGTCCTTCGACGCATAGGTAGTTATCATATAGGTAGACCACCGAACATCCAGAAGCACTGCAGGCTTGGTAGCCTGCAATGCTTCTGGATGTTCGGGGGTAAAAAGGGGAAGGCGGTATGAGCTTATGTAATTCATGAGCACACTCCCCGAAGTACAGTCTATAAAAATCCGACAGACTCGTAGATTGACCCTGCCGGAGACCACCACGAGGAGACAAACCACCACGCCCCACCCACCCACGCCGGTAACTTATGTCTGTTGTACTATATTGACCCTGCCCGGATGTCACCTGCTGCGTCACCGACTACAAGCCGCAGACCACCACGAGGAGGCCTGCCACCACGCCCCGCCCGCCCACAACGAGACGAGAAAAGTGCTATGAACTGTGACCAAGCATACCGATGTCTTCAGACAGCCTTGCGCGAAAGCCAATTAAACTATTTTGCGTCAGTAAGACTATCGAAAGGCTGATCGACAGTGTTTGGGTCCATGTTTTTAAAAGTTTTATTGCAAATTGCATTACTGGGGGGCTACCGGCTAAAATATGATTATGAGAATGGGCTTCATATATGTATATGTACCTGCCCATATATGTACCTACATAATAATTATGGTCGTCAAGACCATAATTATTATGTAGGTACATAATATGGGCATAGTATTAACTGGTCCATTAAGTATTGTTGTCTGTTAAGGCCCTACCGTACTCGGCCGCCGAGCTTGTTTACATATACCTAGGTGTCCTAGGTATAATCGTTGTAAAACAAGCCCGGGGGCCTACGTGTTTGGTCTGATGTAGAGGCCATTACGGCATTTGTTTGATATTTTCCTTAATATGATTGTACAGCCGCCCCTCCGCCGCTGCCCGGGGCGCTGCATGCTGACCATCATGGTCGCGTTCTGCGAGCAGCCGGCGCTGCTGGTGCCCAACACCGAGTGCAAGGCCAGCGGCCGCGTGTGCTGCGACGACTCAAAGTACGGACTTCACTACCATACATATATAAATAAATAATAAATAACTTCTTACAATCACACCAATTATCTAAGACCATGTTAATTTCATTAAGAAACTGTATCATGGAAAACTTGATAACGGATAAATATATACTTAAATACTTTTTGTTTGTAAATACATACTTAATATACATAGTAAACACCCAGACCAAGACAAATAGACATGTTCATGCACACAAATATTTGTCTTATTCGGGGATCGAACCCGAGACGAGAGTATATAATTATGTACCGTAAGATAGTAATGAATCGCTTTCGTATAACTTTCTTACTAGGAATATAATTATAATACGGTTCAAGTTTAGTGGCATAGTTATATTACTAGATTTGTTTCATGAAATAATTTGTAGGAGTGTAGTCCTGTAGAACACGTGATAGGTTAAAAATTTAATTTAAAGTTAAGCCTTAAATTTCGTGGTTATTTTTTTTTTCAAACCACAGAACTTTTGTAACATTCGTATAACTATCTTACGGTACATAATAATTATATACCTAGGGATATAATATAACTATATCACGGCTTTATCTATCTTACTGCGACATATAGGTAGGTACACAGATAAGCCTGAAACCACAGCCATCTCTATCGTCTTCTACAAGCCATGCTATGATACGGAACGGCAACATTGCTGTGAACCGGTTTACTCCTCTGAGTACTAAATCCTATGGAGGTGGCATACTTACCACACTTTTATTAGCTTCACCTGTAACTAAGTCACAATGTAAGAAAATCTTAGAATTCAATTTTAAACTACTTCTAATTGTCGTATTAATCGGTTCGTCAAAGATTAGCCGAAACAAACAGACAGACAGACAAAATTGAAAAACATGTCATTTTGGTATATGTACCGTATAAATAATCATATGCACGTAGTAAAAAGCGGTTATTTAATGTTACAAACAGACACTCCAATTTTATTTATTTGTATAGATGTATAGAAGATATGCCATCTCCGTAGGATTCAGTACTCGAGGTTTACTCGCTGTTTACCTGTCAAACGATGCAAACGGTGTCAAATCGGTTCACTTAAAACTACGTTGCCAACTTTATGCGCATGGCTTGTAGAAGACGATAGAGACGGCTGTGCTGAAACTCTTTTTCGCCATAGATTTTTAAAGTTTCTTAAAATATGAAAGACCCGTTTCAAATAAATAAAACAATGATGCTAGATTTTTTTATTGAAGTGAAAACTTCTTTAGGGGCGTTGTGCACTTTTTGTGATGGGTAAAAAATGTTAAACTCGCGTCAGGACACGTGACGTGACCGTCAGATCGAAAATTCGTAAGACGGACACGTGACCTGAGCAAAAAACTTACAATTTCATAAGAATACCACGGCAAACTTCGCCATCGTTTCCAAAGTTGTGATAGATTTCAGGTTAGAATACAAGTGACATTAAAGCCTTCAAGACTTCGGTTCAAATCCATGTCCGTATTTTTTAAATATTATTGTCAAATTTCTTTTTTTTTTGTGAAAAAATCTAGGGAGCCCTTTTCACTCCTGCCGGCACTCCCGGAGTGCAACCCGTTGTTTTTTTAGTAGGTTTTTCCTTTTTCTTCGAATTAACGCAGGTTAATCTGCGGGGCACAGCTAGTCTTGGAATATAATAATAATTAAAATTTATTTCAGACCAAGTCCATATAGGGTTAGTAACAATTTTCTTACAAAACTAGGGTTAGTAACCACAATAAGTCTAAAATTAAGAATTGAGAAACATGAGGGACTGTCCACTACACAGAAGTCCGTTCTAGCAGTGCGTGACCTGCAGCCGCATATACAACTCGGGCGAGCTAACTTGATACCTGCAAATTATACCCGTCTCTTTCACTCGATTCTGCCATGCCAGGAGAGTGACAGAGATGGGTATAACCTGCAGGTGTCAAGTTAGCTCGCCCGAGTTGTAGCTAATAACGCATAACATCCCGTTGCCATTTCCAGCGTGCCCAAGCGCACGAAGCGGCCACCCACCACGACGACGACGTCGACGACGCCCGCGCCCGCCGACCCGCGCGCAGACTGCCCCGGGTCATGCATCGTGCCCTACCTGTCCTTCACCTGCTTCCGTGAGTCATATCGTTGCTTCCAGCGTGCCCAAGCGCACCAACGCCCGCCCGCCGACCCGCGCGCAGACTGCCCCGGGTCATGCATCGTGCCCTACCTGTCCTTCACCTGCTTCCGTGAGTCATATCGTTGCTTCCAGCGTGCCCAAGCGCACCAACGCCCGCCCGCCGACCCGCGCGCAGACTGCCCCGGGTCATGCATCGTGCCCTACCTGTCCTTCACCTGCTTCCGTGAGTCATATCGTTGCTTCCAGCGTGCCCAAGCGCACCAACGCCCGCCCGCCGACCCGCGCGCAGACTGCCCCGGGTCATGCATCGTGCCCTACCTGTCCTTCACCTGCTTCCGTGAGTCATATCGTTGCTTCCAGCGTGCCCAAGCGCACCAACGCCCGCCCGCCGACCCGCGCGCAGACTGCCCCGGGTCATGCATCGTGCCCTACCTGTCCTTCACCTGCTTCCGTGAGTCATATCGTTGCTTCCAGCGTGCCCAAGCGCACCAACGCCCGCCCGCCGACCCGCGCGCCGACGGCCCCGGGTCATGCATCGTGCCCTACCTGTCCTTTACCTGCTTCCGTGAGTCATATCGTTGCTTCCAGCGTGCCCAAGCGCACCAACGCCCGCCCGCCGACCCGCGCGCAGACTGCCCCGGGTCATGCATCGTGCCCTACCTGTCCTTCACCTGCTTCCGTGAGTCATATCGTTGCTTCCAGCGTGCCCAAGCGCACCAACGCCCGCCCGCCGACCCGCGCGCAGACTGCCCCGGGTCATGCATCGTGCCCTACCTGTCCTTCACCTGCTTCCGTGAGTCATATCGTTGCTTCCAGCGTGCCCAAGCGCACCAACGCCCGCCCGCCGACCCGCGCGCAGACTGCCCCGGGTCATGCATCGTGCCCTACCTGTCCTTCACCTGCTTCCGTGAGTCATATCGTTGCTTCCAGCGTGCCCAAGCGCACCAACGCCCGCCCGCCGACCTGCGCGCCGACTGCCCCGGGTCATGCATCGTGCCCTACCTGTCCTTCACCTGCTTCCGTGAGTCATATCGTTGCTTCCAGCGTGCCCAAGCGCACCAACGCCCGCCCGCCGACCCGCGCGCAGACTGCCCCGGGTCATGCATCGTGCCCTACCTGTCCTTCACCTGCTTCCGTGAGTCATATCGTTGCTTCCAGCGTGCCCAAGCGCACCAACGCCCGCCCGCCGACCTGCGCGCCGACTGCCCCGGGTCATGCATCGTGCCCTACCTGTCCTTCACCTGCTTCCGTGAGTCATATCGTTGCTTCCAGCGTGCCCAAGC
This sequence comes from Crambus lathoniellus, assembly GCA_949710035.1. Classification (NCBI taxonomy): domain Eukaryota; kingdom Metazoa; phylum Arthropoda; class Insecta; order Lepidoptera; family Crambidae; genus Crambus; species Crambus lathoniellus. The sequence goes on along the minus strand of OX453316.1, from coordinate 23,524,365 downwards.
GCACCAACGCCCGCCCGCCGACCTGCGCGCCGACTGCCCCGGGTCATGCATCGTGCCCTACCTGTCCTTCACCTGCTTCCGTGAGTCATATCGTTGCTTCCAGCGTGCCCAAGCGCACCAACGCCCGCCCGCCGACCCGCGCGCAGACTGCCCCGGGTCATGCATCGTGCCCTACCTGTCCTTCACCTGCTTCCGTGAGTCATATCGTTAAAATAATCATCATCATGTCAGCCGAATGACGCCCACTGCTTGGCATAGGCTTTACCCAAGGATCCAACGCAGGACCGATCCACAAGGATCGGTCCTGCGTTGCGCGCATCCAGCGGCGCACCACGACCTTGACTAGATCGTCGCGTCGGTCCACCTTGTAGGGAGCCTGTCCACAGAACGTCGTCTGGTACGTGTTCGCCTTTCGAGAACCTTTCCGCCCCAACGGCCATCGGTTCTCCGCGCTATGTGTCCCGTCCACTGCCACTTCAACGATGCAATGTGCGATGCGATGTGGGTCGTTTTAGTTCTCCTGCGGATCTCATCATTTCTGATTCGATCAAGCAGGGAAATACCAAGCATCGCTGGATTGTCCCACTGCAGGGCAAAGGCCTCCACTTCCTTCCATTTCTCGTGGTCTTCCTAAATGAGTCGAGATCGTCCCGATCGCGGTCTTGGTTGCCGCATGGGCACTCATTTACAGATTACTAAATAAATTGTTCAGTTGCGATTTTTACAACAAAATGTTTAAGCATCAATTCTTGTTAGTATAACGTATAACAAACAATATTTTCCAAGACAGTATAGCTGTAAACTCAGTCAGAACCATTCGTCCGTATATAACATTTTTATAAACCGCAAATGTAACTTTGTAATTCATACAAACACTATGAAAAACAAAGTAAAATTCTAGCTAGTCTCACTCGGTTCGGATTGAGTTTACAGGTATACTTCCTTTGCAAATATTGTCTGTAGTGCTGCCAACAAATTATATTCCAATGTTTAGTTGATGGCCGCACGAAAAAAAAAGACGCCAGCTGCCATACAAAAATGGTCAACATGGTCATTGTCCTTTGTCAACAGGCAACGCCGAGATGACGGACGTTTTCAAATGCAAGAAGTCTGGTACGCAGTGTTGCGCGCCCAAGTCGCGCGTGCTGGAGGCGCTCGGCGCGAGGGACCGCAACGACACCTACCCGCTCACCACTGCGCCGCCGCCGCCTACAACGCCGCCCAGTGAGTAGCCCAGAAAAAATGTTAAAGTCAAAAGTCAAAGTCAAAAGTCAAAGTCAAAGTCAAAAGTCAAAGTCACTGCAAGCCACCGCCGCCCAGTGAGTAGCCCAGTGAGTAGTCCAGAACAAATGTTAAAGTCAGTGTTCAGTACACCCCTGCCTAGACCCGCGGAATGGGCATAGCGCAGTGGAAGCTTATCAATATTATAGACTCCGGACAAAACTTGGTTTCAGCCGGGATGTAACTGAACAATTGAAACTGCGATACACAGCGACTTAATTTAAATTAAGGTGAATTTAACATACGGGTCTGCGGTGTCGAAAGTCTCCTGGGCAGCGGAAGGACGGGGGGCCCCCATCTGATGTTCCGTGTTCTTCGTCTGCCGACCTTACCAATTCGTCACCTTACTCACAAAACCCATATCACACACGGTCCCAAGACACTGGGCATTTCAACAATACACAATAACACACGCGGGGCTTGCTTATTAAGATATCGTCCCGACAACAACGCGTGTGGTGGTACTCCTTATTTCAAAACGCCGCGACCGGGCCACTCATCAAGATGGCGTCTAAATCTTGGTCGTACAAAACGGGATCGAAAGGATAATTCAGGATTCAATTCAAACTCGATATGCCAGGCACATTCAACGCGAGCGGTTTTCAACAATTCAGCCAAATTTTTAATCCGACATGTTTTTTACAAGAATTCCAATCAAGTCGCAACTGTCAACTTCAAGTGACAGCGAAATGTCAATTTGACGTGACATTAGAGATGCGTTCAGAAATGTCGATCTTTTCCGAACAGTCAGAGTAAAAAATTTAATGTCAAAAGTCAGTAATTTTTTTTTATTGCTCTCGCTCACTACTGCGCCGCCGCCGTCCACCACGCCGCCCAGTAAGTAGCCCAGAAGAAATGTTAAAGTCAAAGTCAAAGTGAAAAGTCAAAGTCAAAATTGTTTATTCAAATTATTAATACTTTTTCGCATTCACAGTGCAATTTTTATTATGGAAAATGTAGTATTTATTAGAAAAAAACCACCCGTCTCACAACTCTATGTCCCATCACAGCTAGGTAGTTGTGTGATGTGATGTGAGAAATTTAATTTTCAATAATAAAAATTGTTTAGTTAATTTAAGATTTCACAAACACATGAACCTCAAACAATCTACGCTATCGGTTTGCAAATTCTACGGCTAAAGACGTTGTAACGAGAAAAACTGACAGTAACTCGTCAAAGGTTTTTCTTAATCCATGTTTTATTTCATACAGAGTCGTCAAATTGAAATTGAACTTCACCATGCTTATCAACATCGTATCAATCGCAATGACACTCAAGGCATTTAAACCTTTCAAAAATGGATAACTAATAATGATCATCATTGCATATCAAGCTCTAAATCGTCGAAAAACGAAACTCCGTTACTTATTACCCGTCCCTCTCACTCTCATGACAGAATCAAGTGAAAATGGCGGGGCTGACGAAGTTTCATTTTTCGCTGAATTGTAATAGGGCTTCTGTTCAGTACTTAGGGGACGCTTCCTGATTCCTGATTTAACATTACGATGATTTTCATTAATTTATCTTTACTCTTTGCAGCCATTTACGAGCCAAGCTACGGGTCTACCTTGAAGATGCCTGAAAAATATAACAAATACGTTTGCGGAGTGAAAGGTAAGCAATAACCGACAAGCTTCTTATTAATATTTGGGTTACTTGAATGAGAATGCAGTAAATGAGAAGATGAAGAATGACAGACGGCAATGGAGAAGGACATACTCTGTCCAAATTGAATTGATAACCTGCTCTTGGACCTTCAATAAATCACACTCATCAGCAAATGTCACAGTGCTATTCAATAATGGCGGTCTTAAGGCGATGATTCCCGACCGAGTCGTAAAGAGAGAAGGCACTCTAGCGCTTGCTCGGCCGCGCGCGATACACTTCACACTTCACGCGGACGCAGCGGCAGCCGGCAGTGAACTGTGAACTCGCGAGCGCCCCGCGAATCGACAATCACTTAAAATTAAAATCAAAAATTAAAAACTAAATAATAAACATTTTAAACTTATGACGGCCGGAATCCCTCGGCTATTCAAAGGCAATTATTTTCGTATATTTTTCATTAACTAAAACCAAGTATACTGCAAATAATAGGATATTTGGAGAACGATTAGACGGATGTTTGGGATTTTATTTGACACATTAAAATATCACCAATTGTACGAGTCATCGCATCGCACATGTATGTTAAATCTTTTATTATATCATGCGTTGATCGGTGTCGGTTGAAAACTGCAAGCAGGCATTTCTTTTGCCCTTAATTATGAATTTATTTATATTGTAGATATATAGCAGTGCAATAAACGCATTCAATCATCGCGGTCGGTTTATCATTTTATAGCATTTCCCGTCCGTGAATTAGCATCATTTCTAGCATTCTAGCTTGCATTTTAGGATATTTTATCATTTAGCATCAGCATAGGTATATAGTATATATAGGAATAAACCCCAACACCAATCGAAAAAACGGCCGGAAGCACTAGATAAATAACTGTTAAATAACATATATTTTTTCCAAATTTTAAGTAAGTACTTGTGATTTGCGAGTAGTAATCCATAATTTAAAATACCTACCCTATTTTGGGGAATCGCAGCCTTAACGTAAGCTAATACTATATGGGCAATAGGGTACCCTGCAACAACATCTGTCCCAATAGCATGCCTTTAAATTGCATATAGCGCGTCGTCCAGCCCTCTGATTTACGAACCGTCGGAAACGGAATCGGATTCGAATTCTGTGCTTTGTCTTTGTCTATTCTATAGTGCGTGACAGAGACATTGGTTACATACATTTCCGACGGTTCGTGAATGACAGGGGGCTGGACGACGCGCTATATTTGTATATAGCGCGTCGTCCAGCCCCCTGTCATTCACGAACCGTAAACCGTTTAAAGCCAAGGCATGCTATTGGGACAGATGTTGTTGCAGGATACCCAGGTTGTCCGGACACGGTAAAAAGTTTTAATCGAGCTGGAGGTATACATCCTACATACACTGCACCTGAGTGAGATACAGGTTTTCTAGTTCGGGTTCAGATTTTTACAATTGTCTTGCTTTTTATTAAGTTTTTTAGTAATTTAGTTCTAAGTTATGTATATAGTTGTAACTTAATTTTCTTATGTAGTTAGTCAAAACATTTTTTCCTTGGTTATTATATTAATAAAGTTATTATCATAATTATCCTTGTTTCAATCTGTAAAATGTTTCCCCCATCCGCAGGTACATCGGCTGCAGCTGGCGCTAGTACTGCCGTGGGCCGGCGCGGCCGAGTGATGGGAGGCGAGGACGGGGAGCGCGGCGAGTGGTGCTGGCAGGTGGCGCTCATCAACTCGCTGAACCAGTACCTGTGCGGCGCCGCGCTCATCGGGACGCAGTGGGTGCTCACCGCCGCGCACTGCGTCACCAAGTAGGTGACGTCACACGTGTAGCGGGCTGGCGGGTGGCGCTCATCAACTCGCTGAACCAGTACCTGTGCGGCGCCGCGCTCATCGGGACGCAGTGGGTGCTCACCGCCGCGCACTGCGTCACCAAGTAGGTGACGTCACACGTGTAGCGGGCTGGCGGGTGGCGCTCATCAACTCGCTGAACCAGTACCTGTGCGGCGCCGCGCTCATCGGGACGCAGTGGGTGCTCACCGCCGCGCACTGCGTCACCAAGTAGGTGACGTCACACGTGTAGCGGGCTGGCGGGTGGCGCTCATCAACTCGCTGAACCAGTACCTGTGCGGCGCCGCGCTCATCGGGACGCAGTGGGTGCTCACCGCCGCGCACTGCGTCACCAAGTAGGTGACGTCACACGTGAAGCGGGCTGGCGGGTGGCGCTCATCAACTCGCTGAACCAGTACCTGTGCGGCGCCGCGCTCATCGGGACGCAGTGGGTGCTCACCGCCGCGCACTGCGTCACCAAGTAGGTGACGTCACACGTGTAGCGGGCTGGCGGGTGGCGCTCATCAACTCGCTGAACCAGTACCTGTGCGGCGCCGCGCTCATCGGGACGCAGTGGGTGCTCACCGCCGCGCACTGCGTCACCAAGTAGGTGACGTCACACGTGTAGCGGGCTGGCGGGTGGCGCTCATCAACTCGCTGAACCAGTACCTGTGCGGCGCCGCGCTCATCGGGACGCAGTGGGTGCTCACCGCCGCGCACTGCGTCACCAAGTAGGTGACGTCACACGTGAAGCGGGCTGGCGGGTGGCGCTCATCAACTCGCTGAACCAGTACCTGTGCGGCGCCGCGCTCATCGGCACTCATTGCTTCACCAAGGTTGACTTACTCTGATATGACGTCACTAGATTGACAGGAGCTGCAACTATCCTGTACCTAAAGGTGTTCTAATCAAACATCAGACGGTGTTGTGGTGACTGCTGCGTACTTACTTTGTGACGCACTGACGGCTACTTGCGTTCAGCCCCCGCCTGGCATCGTTCGCCGTGGCCATTGATAATGCAGTGTCACCACATGGGCCGGTGGTGGTTTACTACCTACTTCATGGCGGTTATTGAATATTGATATCATTATAGCTCCACCAGCCATAAAGAACTCCCCGGATTGTGTTTTACTGTGTTATATTTTGTGGGCTTTGAGCAAACGTTAATTCGGGTGTCTGTGTTTACTTATAATCTCTCAATATGGGCGATCAATTCTTATACACCTTCACCAACAATCAATGAAAAATGCTTGCACGTAAGTAATTGGTGTTCTTACGGGTTAACCAACGGTTAACGTAGCTGTTGGAGAACAGAGGGCCTACTCTAAAACACAAAACCCGAAACTTCGGTATACCTGTCCCTCTCACTCACTAGTCGGGACAGAATTGAGTAAAAGGGGCGGGGCTAACCGAAGTTTCGGATTAGCGTTTCAGAGTACGGTCCCAGGGTTAACCAATCCGTTTTACTTAACATCCAGCTCGAAGGACCAATTTTAATTTTAGTTTATATCACCATCTCTCTCTTTTTCATTAAAAACCTAAAATTATCTTTCTATTCCAGTATCGTGCGTTCAGGCGAACCAATCTTCGTCCGCGTGGGCGACCACGACCTGACGCGCAAGTACGGCTCACCGGGCGCGCAGACTCTACGCGTGGCCACCACCTATATTCATCATAACCACAACAGCCAGACTCTGGATAACGATATTGCTTTGCTAAAGTTGTTGGGCAAGGCGGAGCTCAAAGAAGGTTCGTTCGTTTATAAAATACACTTATATACATATTAATAGACCTGACGCGCAAGTACGGGTCGCGGGCGCGCAAACTCTACGCGTGGCCACCACTTATATTCATCATAACCACAACAGCCAAACGTTGGATAACGATATTGCTTTGCTAAAGTTGTTGGGCAAGGCGGAGCTCAAAGAAGGTTCGTCACTCAATAATAGACAAAAAATACCTATTAATAGACCTGAGAGCTTAGATCAACAATAACACCTAGTACTGAGAGCCTAGACAAGTGGCTTTCTATTATCGATATCGCCAGTAGAATAGAAAAAAATGTATGGGATTGACATTAGCGATTGACATGTCACGTGACCGCTAATGTCAATTCCATACATTTTCTTTCTATGCTACCATAGAGTAACTTAGTTGTATTCTACTATATGGCGATATCGATAATAGAAAGCCACTTGTCTAGGCCTTCTGACGCGCAAGTTGGCGAAAATTCTGCGCGTGGTCACCACATACATTCACCACAAACACAACAGCCAAACGTTGGATAACGATATCGCATTGCTGAAACTGCTAGGCAAGGCGGAGCTCAAAGAAGGTTCGTTCGTTTATAAAATACACTTATATACATATTAATAGACCTGACGCGCAAGTACGGGTCACCGGGCGCGCAAACTCTACGCGTGGCCACCACCTATATTCATCATAACCACAACAGCCAAACGCTGGATAATGATATTGCGTTGCTGAAACTGCTAGGCAAGGCGGAGCTCAAAGAAGGTTCGTTAGCTAATAAAAGACAAACATTACCTATTAAAGACCTGAGAGCTTAGATCAACAATAACACCTAGTACTGAGAGCCTAGACAAGTGGCTTTCTATTATCGATATCGCCAGTAGAATAGAAAAAAATGTATGGGATTGACATTAGCGATTGACATGTCACGTGACCGCTAATGTCAATTCCATACATTTTCTTTCTATGCTACCATAGAGTAACTTAGTTGAATTCTACTATATGGCGATATCGATAATAGAAAGCTACTTGTCTAGGCCCTCTGACGCGCAATTTGGCGAAGATTCTGCGCATGGTCACCAACTACATTCAACACAACCACAAACCACAACAGCCAGACTCTGGATAATAATATTGCTTTGCTGAAACTGCTCGGCAAGGTGGAGCTCAAAGAAGGTTGGTCTTTCGTTTGTTATGGCCAGCAGCCCCTGTAGACAAGTGGCTTTCTATTATCGATATCGCCATTAGAATAGAAAGAAAATGTATAGGATTGACATTAGCGATTGAAATGTCACGTGACCGCTAATGTCAATCCCATACATTTTCTTTCTATTCTAGGCGATATCGATAATAGAAAGCTACTTTTATAGGCCATCTGATAATTCAACGAGGGGTTTTCCGCCTAAGGTAAGAATATGTTCTCTGACCGAATGTCTTCCAAAGTAGGTACCTAGGTATTATTTCGCTCAGCGTTTAATCGGACCGTTTGCAGTTTATTAGTCTTTATTGAGACAGTTCCGGAATAGAAAACATTTTATTTTTGTACCGAAATAGTAGATTGTACAACAAGTGCATAAAAGGTACCATTTTACCCGAGACGTATGGCGAGGGTGGATAGTCAATTCGAGGGTAAAATGGGTTTTTTATACGAGTTATACACTCTGCTTTTCACTTCGAGTGTGAGGAAAATAAATAGCAATATTGCAAAAAAGAAAAAATAAAGACTTCGCCATATTGGCGGGAAGACTTTCTTTTTCTTTTTTTTTATACGGGCACTGGCAGCACAGTGACTTTAGCATAGATCGTAGTCCATAATACTCTTGAAATACTTATTCCTTAGAAAACTCATTAATTTTGCATAGTTTTATTAATTTAATAATTTAACATGGATAATGTACAAAATTAAAGAAACAGAATGAAATATGTTAGGTATTAATAAAGTTTATTTAATGAAGTTTAATTGCGTGTGTGACTGTTTACCTGACGACCTTTGTCTTAAAGTCTGAGACTTAGACGAAGATTTTACTTTATGCACTAGAGCATAAAAAGCGATTTTATGCCGCCTATACCCAACATAAACACGAACTTTACGAGCATGAGAAGTGAAAACAGTTTTTATCTATTATTACTTATTACAAGCTTTTATTTAACTTGCCATGTTAGTTAGTTAGTTAGTGGGGGACAAATCTTGCAAGATTAATTTGACCCGTGTCCCGAGTGACTGATGGAGCTCAAATTTTGTATACAGGGTTGGTTTAAATGACAATACAATATTAAAGTACAGTCAGTAAAAAAGCTTGTCATGAAAATGAAATTTTTACAAAAAACTTAGGTATTATCTATCATTTCAGGAGTATGCCTGGTGTGTCTGCCGGCGCGAGGCGTGAGCCACGCGGCGGGCAAGCGGTGTACAGTCACCGGCTACGGGTACATGGGTGAAAGTACGTGTTTTGCCTCCCTTACGGGACGTTCTTTAAATAGCCATACAAACTACCATCTAACTAAAGCCAAGCTATCTATCTATGCTATGTGAGTTGAAAGTAACATAAAAATGTTCAATGTCACAATAGCAATGTAGTTACAACATAATTGTATGCAATGACTTACCAGTGATTTAGCCTTAAGGGGGGTTAGGCGGTCAGCGAAAAATCACTATAGAATCAACGAGCTCGAAACTAAAAATCGTAAGCGAAATTCACACTTTTATCAATAAGTTAAGGCGCTACTCGGAAAAAGTATGGACTTTTTGATATAAAACTATAGGACGGTTAGAGTTGTTATAAATCTGGTAATAAGATATATATTTCTTCATACCTTTATCTAGAATCGTATAGTTTCAGAAACACGATTTTATGATTTTGCCTCGAAACTTTTTATTTTCGAAAATACCTCAAAAAAAATAAGTACGAAATATCAAGATTATTCTTAAATGGTGTTGCATATACTATTGAAAATTGGTTTAATTAGTGGACACCAATAATATTTAGGATCGTATAGAAGCATTTTTAAAAAATCGTTATAGTTTTTTAATACGAAGTGATTTTTTGTTTTTTTGCGTAATCTGCAAAATCGGTCTCGCTCCCGCGCGCGTCGTTTTCTCATTGCTATCTCGCTTTAGCATAATTTTTCCGAGTATCGCCTTAATAAAAATGTTTAGTTTTTCTAAAATCTAAAACAGCCACGAAATAGAAAAGTTAAATACCTAGTGTTTGTGATTTTATAGGAATTATTATTGTAGGTAAAACACGGTCGTAATGTGCATTTAAGTATATGAAATTTTAGAGGTAACTTCAGGTTTTTTTTCTATCGAGCATAATTTTTCCAATCGTGTTTTCGAAACAGTCCTTTCGTTATATATACGTGCTATACTTAATACATATTAGAAAGGACATTTTTCATTTTCGGCTAGGACATTGTACACTATTCGTACTAATAGTAAAAAATATAGTAAAGTCAAATAAAATATTAAAATTCTCATTGTCTTTCTGGATAAATGGTACTAAAATAAACTTTGAAAAAAAAATCTGGTCACACAGGCAACCATATTTAAATCACGTTCGGAAACTTTTATGTTTCTGTACGAAAAAACGGTGACATTGACGATGCTTGCCTATGGTACAGTGTACAAAGTCCTAGCCGAGGCTCCATACAATACTGAAAAATCTCCTTTCAATGCGAAAAATCTTTAACGTTTCAAATGACTAGCTAATAGAAAATAGGCAATTTAGGCGTTATACTTACTAAGAGCCCATTGTAACGTTGCAGCGGGCCCGATCCCCCTGCGTGTGCGGGAGGCGGAGCTGCCCATCGTGAGCGACGCCGAGTGCATCCGCAAGGTCAACGCCGTCACGGAGAAGATCTTCATCCTGCCCGCTAGTTCCTTCTGCGCGGGCGGGGAGGAGGGCAACGACGCTTGTCAGGTAACTAAACTCGATGAAAATGAAAAAAAAAAAAACTTTTATTAAGTTTAGGCTGATACGGCACTTATGATAGTCAAAGAAGCTACGCCAACGGTTCGCAAAACCTACGGCGGGAGTGCGGGACACCTTGGAGAAGAACCGGCAAGAAACTTATCAAGGGTTTTTTTTTTTGGTGGTCTACAACACAATGGAATTGCGTAAAGTCAATCGTATTCATTGACAGTTCATCCTACTAATATTATAAATGTGAAAGTTTGGATGTTTGGATGTTTGTTACTCAATCACGCCAAAACGGCTGAACGGATTAGGCTGAAATTTGGAACACATATACTTTGTAGCCTGGAGAGGAACATAGGCTACTTTTTATCCCGGAAAAATGTCACATTCCTGCGGGATAACGTCGTGTAGTCCACGCGGGCGAAGCCGCGGGCGGAAAACTAGTATTGTATATATGTCATTTCATACAAATCGCAGCCGATTGAATACGATATGAACTGTCAAATTAATACGATTAGCTTACGCAATTGCCCCCCAGTACTCAATAGTTAATGCCTAGGTCGAGGTTGAGCCACTTTAAATATCTTCTGAAGATCTTCATCCTGCCCGCTAGTTCCTTCTGCGCGGGCGGGGAGGAGGGAAATGACGCCTGTCAGGTAATACACATTTTAAGGCTAGAATTCCCGACCACAGAAGCAATTTGTAGAACATCGCATATCGGTAGGACCACCCACGAGTTTCATAGCAAAATAGGTAAATGTGAAAATTTAGAATTTTAATCTTATGAATTCGAGTCCTACTAATATTATAAATGTGAAAGTTTAGATGTTTGGATGTTTGTTACTCAATCACGCCAAAACGGCTGAACGGATTTGGATGAAATTTGGAACACAGATACTTTGTAGCCTGGAGAGGAACATAGGCTACTTTTTATTCCGGATCGTCACGTAGTCCACGCGGGCGAAACCGCGGGCGGAAAGCTAGTAATGTATATATTTATGTATATGTAGCTTGTATATTTTGTATGTTTATAATTATATAATTTGTACCACTTTCGTTGTTTTCTGTTTCCCAAAGGTTGACTGGCAGAGAATACTTTTAGTTTTAAGTCCACCTTGTATATTACATTATGTATTTTAACAATGCACAAATTTTTAGTATCGACTCGGAATCGGTAAGTGAAACAACTTTCTCCTAGAAACATAGGTCGAAATATGACAAAAAAAATTTGACTATTCATACAAATCGGACTGATCACGTGATCGATTTACTATGGGAAGTTTAAAATTTTTTGTCGTATTTCGACCCATGTTTCTAAGAGAAAGTTGTTCTCTTACCGATTCTGCCGGCCTAGCATGAGCGGCTTATAGCGCGCGATATGATATGGTACGGCATGCCGTCTTGCTTACACACTAGTGGGGTAAGCAAGACAACTTGCCGTACCATATCATATCGCGCGCTATAAGCCGCTCATGCCAGCTGAATCGATCTTAAAAATTTGTGCACTGACAAAAAAAAATATTCTGTAAGTATAGGTACAGTCAGCGTCAAAATTCTCTAAGTGTTCAAACCTACCAAAAGTATCTAAAGATTTGACAAAAATCAACCTTATCTCGAGACGTAAAGATGCATTTTCATTTGTTGTTTTAGAACGAATGACAACAAATGATAGTACACCGTAAAGTATTTGTACTAAGAGTGATTTTTGTCAAATCTTCAGATACTTTTGGTAGGTTTGAAGACTTAGATCATTTTGACGCTGACTGTACCCCGTATGAGGATTTTATTTATCCACAAAACAGGAAATTAAAAACCGATGCGTCCACCACTCGCTCACGCAGGTCATTGTTATTGTCACCATATCTTACGAGCGAACATTCCCAGGGCGACGGCGGCGGGCCGCTGGTGTGCCAAGACGACGGTTTCTACGAGCTGGTGGGGCTGGTCTCCTGGGGGTTCGGCTGCGGCCGCCGCGACGTGCCCGGCGTCTACGTCAAGGTGTCCTCCTTCATCGGGTGGATCAACCAGATCATATCCGTCAACAACCTATAGCTGGGCGGACAACCTTAGCGTCCTACACACTAAGGCCGTATACAGAAAGAAAGCTGGCAGCCTATCAGCGCTTATAAAAATCGGTTTGCGCAGATAACCGGCGAGGCAGTCTCTATGAAAAAGCGCCGATAAGCGCCGAACGTCGCAGACAAGTTCCGACACGCGCTGGTCAGCGCTGACCAGGGGGGCTACCGCGTAACTTTATGGGTATGCACTTCATACGTTTTTGGGAACTTTAAGTAAATTTTATAAAGAAAATAGCCGCTCTCAGTTCCTTGTTTTGTGACGTCGGGTATAACGATAACTAGCTAGCAACGTTCAACAGAACAAAGCAGCAAAAATCTATCAGAATAAGGAATTCAAATGACAGTTGAAGGACCCATATCCAGATTTCTTAGCCGGTAGCCCCCGGCCCTTTTGTAATAATGAGTACCTATCTGCTTCAATCGGCTTGTATTATGTAGCTGTTACCTGAATGGACCACCGCTTATAAGCGCCGGTAGATCGGCATCGGCTTCCAGCTTTCTTTCTGTATACGGCCTTTTTTTTTTGTTTATAGTAAGGGCAAATACAGTCTTTTCGTATACCGTTAACGGCATGTTGGACTCAGTCAGGCAAGGCCTGTCTCTCGCCGCGCCCAGCCCTCCCGCCAAGCCTAATAGGCTTCGCGTCAGGGCTGGGTGGTTCTAACCCCTGCCCTGCCCCCTGACAAGCTCGAAAGCTCATTCTGTATAAAGCCTAAGGCTGTGTGTGTTACACATTATCCGATCCGATACGATGTCGGGGGCAAGTAAAATGTATGAAATATGTACCTTCCTTTCACATTGTCCGCTCCGATATACTATACTATACTACTCGCGAAGTTGACCAAAGTTAAGGCGCTACTCGGAAAAAGTATGGACTTTTTGATTTAAAACTATAGGACGGTTACAGTTGTTACAAATCTGGTAATAAGATATATATTTCTTCATACCTTTATCTAGAATCGTATAGTTTCAAAAACACGATTTTATGACTTTGGCTCGACACTTTTTATTTTCGAAAATACCTCTAAAAAATAAGAAATATCAAGATTATTCTTAAATGGGGATACATATACTACTGAAAATTGGTTGACACCAATAATATTTAGGATCGTATAGAAGCATTTTTTTAAAACTCGCTATAGTTTTTGAATACGAAGTGATTTTGTTTTTTTTGCGTAATCGGCAAAATCGGTCTCGCTCTCGCGCGCGTCGTTTTCTCATTGCTATCTCGCTTTAGCATAATTTTTCCGAGTATCGCCTTAATGTAACGAACTTCACTTCAATTCGTACAACCTCGCTTCGCCTCGTCTAACTTCCGAAGGTTATACATTTTACTTGACCCGATATCGTATCGGCGACCGATAACGATATTGGATGGGATAATATGAAAACGTACTAGACGGACTGCAAGTCAAATGCAATCCGCCTGCCAAATTGCAATTCCGATGCAGTTTCAGTGCAGTTGCGCTTGAACTGCACGGCGGCTGCAAGTAGACTGCACACCGACTGCGCAGTTTCGTCGCAGTTGGCTTGCAGTTTCATTGCAGTCGTGCCAACTGCACTCAAACTGCATTGGAACTGCAATTTGGCAGTAGTATTGCAGTTGAATTGCAGTCCGTATGTCTAGAGTCTAACAGGGGGCCAATTCTGCTAACGTTAAGTCAAAATCGTGTCTCAATCGTGTTTCAATAGTAGTTCAGTTGTATTGTTTTTTACGCTTTAGCTACAAGAAATGTGTACTTTTTTCACAATACTACTGATGGTCACACCACAAACTACATTCACATCACATCATACTGTCATAATTCTTGTAACTAGTGTGTAAAAAAGCACTACAACTGAACTACAATTGAAACACGATTGAGACAAGATTATGAATTAACGTTCGCAGGCTTGGCCCCCAGTTCGCCTGCAGTTCTCCATCGAACGGGCCGCCTGCTGCTCTGTTTTGTATGTAAAACTGTGAATGTGTGATGTGTAGCGGCCAACTGACAGATCGTTGCATGCCGGCGAATTGTTAGCTGTTAGGTGAGACCCTGTAGAATGGATAAATTTCAATGTACGTGTTAATGAATAAGTGCAAAACCATTAAGGTGGTTATTGTGCTCATCATGTGCATCATAACATAACAAAAAAAACAGCTGTTTCATACAAATTGGCAATACCTACTAAACCAGAATGTATGGAACAGCAAATATTTTTTTTTGTTGTGTTGCAGAGTTGGCCCCATAGTAAACGTTGTTCATATTCATGAGCACAATCAACACCTAAGGGTCGGTGCAGACAGAACAGAGAAATCATCGCGTAAATTTTTTGAGGTCATTAAAAAATGAGCCATGTCACCCATAGCCTAAAATACAAAATTGTATGAATATCAACAGAGAAGCATCAACAATCAGCGTCGCCTCGCGCGCATATTATTCATACAATTTTGTATTTTAGGCAATGGTGACATGGTTCATTTTTTCAATGAACTCGAAAATTTCCGCGAGTATTTCTCCGTTCTGTCTGTGCCGACCGTAAGAGGTTTTGCGCTTATTACGCGTTGCGCTTGCATTGCATTACGCGTTGCGCTTATTACACGTTGTAGTACCTATGGCTCAATTGAACAGTCAGTGCAGTCTTCAGCACATGTATTTATAAAAAAAGAATCGATTACATAGTGAACTAAACCGTAGGTATATTATATTTGACAGCGTTCCGTTTCGCTGTTACAAATTGAGCCGTATATCAATGACCCAGACGTTTTTCACAAACTAGTTTTGAATAATACTCTCTATTCAAAAATAGACTTTAAAACTATGATAAAAAGTTCAATAATTCGAAGCCGTTTAGCTATACTAATGTCTAAGAATAAGACTATTCTAGCACAGTTATGTAAAAAGTCTACGCATTCATATCTTTCAAGACACGTCTTGTTTTTATTCAGCTAGGAAGTAATAATAATTATTTCCTGTGCGCAGAAAATTATTACAATACTTTAACAACAAGTATATACCTAGACATCTTATACCTTGGTACTTTCTAAATAAATTTATGGAAAGGAGATCAAACAGTGAAAATTATCTATCTAAATAGTGAAAAAGAAAATTGAAAAACACTTGTGAATATCGAAAGCAAGACTTATTATTTTAATAAGTTAGCTTAGTTGCTTACTTTTCGAGTTCAAAATAAGGTGCTATGTGTTCGGTGTAAAGGCCTCTACAGACCAATCCCGCCGGCCCGCCGGTTTTACCCGCCGGGTAAAGGGTAAAGCCGGCGGTGCGGTTCGGTCTGTAGAGGCCTTAACGAATCTCGAAGAAGTAAGATGCATCAGATATTTAACCTACAATCAAAACATAGGAACTAGTTAGATAAACTATTTAATTTAATTTTTAAAAAAAACCGTATCGTTTTGGATACGCAGTATTCTTTAAGATATTTATCAATTTCTAAATAAACTTTATTGTAATAGACATTGTAAATAAATACAAAACTCTATCTTAGTCGTAAGATAATTTATTTTTGTTAGTTATTAAGTTATATTTTTATGTTTTGAAGGCATTTAAACGTACTTTCCCACCATTTTGTTTTTATATATTTTTAATGTCCTTAATTTCAAGAGCAAGGGTTAATTTTACTAAGAAAAAACATACAAATTATAAGAGAGAGATGAATACTTAAATTAAAACTATGACTTAAATCATTAAAAAAAGTAGTTAATTTGGTAGGTACAAGTGTTTTTTTGTTAGTAATATTAGCCTCTTGGGAGTAATCACGTGTTTTAATTTTTTCTTATTTGAGTTAAGTAGCAAAGTCTTAAATTAACTTTTTAGTTTTATTTATCAAAGTCAATATTTATATTTCATAATAATGTACAGTTCGCAATGGCATTTATAACTATAATATTGAAAGCTTTTTCAAATAGCTACGATTTCACATTATTTAACTTACTTAATCCTAACTTCTACATATTACCTACTTTTGCATTTATAGTATTAGAAACAGTTAATAGTTTTAGAACGAAAAACCAAACAATAATTATTATTATTACATATGTATTTTATATACGTACGTCAACTATATTAGTTTTACTGTATATTTTTAGAAGCAATAAAGGCTATGGTATTATCTTGCTATGTTTGTATTTGTGACCATTATGAACATTATTTGTGTAAGTATGATTTTATACTCTGTACATAAAAAAAAATGAGAATATTTGGCCGCCATTTTACATTATGATCATGTAGTGTAGTAGATGGAAAAAGCGGCTTCTCCAAGCGTCGCTCGGCGCAAATGAGCCACAACACTGCAACAGCAGCAAACGCCTTAAGATCATAGCCCACTTATACCGCACCGTTCCGACTCAACCTAAGTACTATGCGATTATTATAAGAATAGGATAGGGACACCGCCATGTTGTGACGTCAAGCTGTCAAAGTGCTGTCAAACTAACTTCACTTCACTTCAGTATGGTGTGCAAAAAAAGAAATTTATCGTGAATCAGGGGGCTGATCAAGATCATGTCATAGCTTACGATAAATAATGATGTTCGTGCAAACCAAAACATATGAATAATTTGCAGATAAATACAAATCATTAACTTGTGTACGAAGAAAAAGGGAATTGTACCATAAAGTTAATATACCTACCTATCGGAAAAGGTATACTTATTAACTTTATGGGAAGTCCTAAGATGGATTTAAAAAAAAAACTTCGTTTTGAAAGTGGCATGGCAATACCCAAACCACCTTCTTTCTGCCAAAATAAAAAAAACCTATTTTCATTTTGTTTTGCACTTTCTTGTGAATTGTACCTTTTCAGAGTGAAGTTTGTCAACAACCCGTCCTATTCTTATAATAATCGCATAGTATGAGCAGCCAAATATGGACTTAATATCGTTCATTGTAGATGCACTTTACAGTAACAATATACAATAGCAGACAGCGCGCGGTAAGCGAGCCTGCCCGAAGCTAAAGTGCGTCTACAGAGCACGCCATTAAGTCTATATTCGACTGTTCATACATTGGTTGGGTGGGAGCGGTGCGATTTAAATGGGCTATGACATGGCCCGCTATTATTTCTCGGCTGCTTACGCTGTGCAACGAGTGAGATAGAAGATGGCTTTGGCTATGACCTTAGCCTTGAAATCCGAAAAGAATGATTTAACAAAAAAGAGATAGCTTTCTTTTACGGATAATAGGTTAGGATCTAAAATCAATTTAGAGGGGCTTAGAAGTTTAGTAAAAATAAAATGCAGCATTTAGGAATAAAATCAAAGTTATATTTGATTGAATGTACAAGAAACATATTTAAAAAAAACTCATGTTTTTAATTCTTGGTATTATTTTAAGTCAAATGCAGTTAATCTTTCCAGTAGAAAAGTAACAAGTTTTTGCATAAATAGTCCGTAACTTACTTCACTACTGTTACAATATCTAAAAAAAACTGTCAAGAAATGGTAGTTTAAAATAGCATAGATTATTATATTCACTAATTTAAGTTTTGAGTAATGTATTGCATTAGGAATTTTGGTTTACAACCGATTATATTTTTATATAAACTAAATTGCCTTTTAACTGGTATAATGCAAGTCAGACAATTACTTAATATAAAAGCGAAATAAAATATTTTCGTCCATTTGAAGACGTGAATTACACCGTTTCGCATACTTCAAAATGAATCAATATTATAACCAAAATTTAAACTCTTACGTGATATATTTCAAGTACTTTAATAGTAACACACACATAAATCTAAAATATTGATAATATCATATGATTAAGAAATATTTAGATTTTATTAGCATCATCTCTGAGACTAATATGTTTAAACTAAATTCGATATTAAAATAAGACTTGAGTATAAAAAAAGTTTATAAAAATATACTTTATTAAAATTAACCTTTGCTTGAAAGTCTCAAAGATAATGTGCCTATATTTAATATCTCAATCATACTTTATTGGCATGTTTGAAGACAATATAACGTACTTACAAAACCTATATCTAAATTCATCTAACTACTCCCCTGATTATTACAAAACGTATGCAATAGCAGCTTTATTGCTATAATATTGTTTTTAATAATGCAATCCACGTGATTTATGTTTTTAAAAGCTCAGATATTGGGTGGAACCCTGTATACATCTAGACAATGTTTCGGAATAGGACATAGGATATTTATAACCCCGATATTCCCGCGAGATTTTAAGCGACAGAATTATATTAAGAAGCTCTTAAAATAAAGTAGCGTTCGAGAATTCGGGCTTATATTATCAGATTAAACAATGTACCTTATATGGCAGCTGACACACAGACCACAAAAAGGAGTTTGTATTATCTGGGCGGAGCGCGTGTAGGAAACCCCTTTAATCATAACATAACGAACCTTCAGAAATTCAAATTGTTATGCATAAAATACCCATTTTATGCTGAACAACAACATACCCACCCATTTTCTGCTTTTTCTTGCTCCTTTGATTAAAATTGAACATACACAGACGAGCATTAATAAGTAAACACCATCCCCCTAATCTAATTCCAAAACATGGACTTAAATAGTCCTGGTTTAAAACTGGTACTAAACTGATGTCGTCACTTTCATTCTCCAAATGAAAGACAGAGTTAGCATCAATTTTAAAGCATGTCCAACTTTAGTCTACGTTTTCTAGGTCGTATTACAATATTGAATGACTTCTGTGGCGCAGTTAATTTCGTTAAGAAACGTTCTAATCTAATGTAACAAACGATTATAGCAGGAGGCCGATAGCCCTAACTTGACAACAGTGTCCGTGTGACGTGTGTGCCCTTGTGACATGTGTGTCCGTGTGACGTGTGTCAGTTCCGTTCAACGAGCGGTTTCTTGTTAGAAGCGGGCGCGGGCAGCTTGGACGGCTTGCGGAACGCCGTCAGCGAGCGGTCCGGGTTCTCCTTGCCCAGTTCTTTGTCCTGCTGCTTCTGGGGACGATGGTGACATTCTCTTTAGTTTAAGTTCGTTAATTTGGTTACTTGCACTTTGGTAGGGTGTGTAGCGATAGAAATATCAACCAAATTGTTTAATTTTATTGGGTTTTTAGATTGAAAAACTATGTTAAGGAAATACGGAAAGTGGTTAAAGACGGATTCACGCTACACCGTAAATCCGTCACATGCTACACGGTTTTCGGTCAAGCACTGGTCAAATATCTATATAATAATATAGATAAAATGTTGCGTTGCGTTACTGACTGACTGACAGAGAACGCACAGCCGAAACTACTGGGCGCAAGGAGGTGAAATTTGGCTTGTATGTTCTTTGGGGAATGTAGAGGAGCACTAAGAGAATTTTTGGAAATTTCCCCTCTAAGGGGGTAAAAAGGGGGTCGACACAGACA
Source organism: Crambus lathoniellus (assembly GCA_949710035.1). Lineage (NCBI taxonomy): Eukaryota > Metazoa > Arthropoda > Insecta > Lepidoptera > Crambidae > Crambus > Crambus lathoniellus. The sequence continues at coordinate 23,504,556 of OX453316.1, read as the reverse complement.
AAGTCGCCAGCGGAGCGCTAGTCTATAGTAGGAGCGTTTTACCTACCATTAAAACGCATATTGTGTCCGGAGCCTTATTCGAAGCCTAGGTAAACATATTTTGAGAAAGCCCTTTCCGTTTCCGTTCGACATCAATTTTCCTATTGGTCAATTTTACCCACGTGACGTCACTTCCGTAACGTCATCATAAGTCACGTGATACGTGTTCACCTTTTAGCAACGGCGGAGGATTTGTGTCATTGTAGTCTCAAAATCTGAAACACTTGACAACCATTAAGGATAAAATCTACACCAGGCAGGTCTTAAAGCTAGGCTTCGAATAAGGCTCCGGACACAATATGCGTTTTAATGGTAGGTAAAACGCTCCTATTGTGTCCTTTCGCCGTTATTCGAAGCCTAGGTAAACATATTTTGAGACCTTGTTTGTTATCGCCTGGTGAACGAGGACGCCAATGTGACATGTATCAGCAATTATGACATTAATCTTATACCTTTTGACAAATTCGACAGGTACAAGGGGTACAAGAATTAATTGTTTAACTTTATAACTCAACATCACAAATTAATACTGATATCAGAAACATTATGCTATTACTATCAAACATTCCAGTATGTCATACAATAGTACGTAAGTACCTATATAATGAAAATATGAGCACGGACTGAACATGATTGAAAAGAAAATAAAATGTATACTTATGCTCAATCTATCAAACCTTATTCATAAATATGTAAACTATGTTACATAAATCATTTACATATTCTTGAAATATTCAAAAACTGAAAAGAAACAATTAACACAACTTGTGCTATCCCTTATATATTTTTGAAGCAAAAACATCTGAAAATCTTTTGGCTAAGTCTCTTCTGATATAACATCAATACGATATGATCTGAAAACACATAATAAAGCAAAATATAAGTACAATATAATAATTGTAAAAACTTTCGGCACAAGAAACCATAAGCACAAGACTCTTATCTTCCCTAACTGTAAAATCATGTTGCTTTAAATTATTATGTTACACCTGCTAGTGACACGCTAAACTCCCGAGCACTAGCATTGTTACGAAGCTGACGACTGTTTCTCAGTATATCCTTTACCGCTATAGGGAAATTATTGTTCATACTAAAATAAATAATTTTGGGAATTTTAATATACCACTGTGTAGCCCCAATCTAAGCAAAGCTTGTCCTATGGCCAAGATGCCCAAGTCGTAATTCTTATGGTTCTGTAGGGTGCGAAGCATTAAGTCCACCTATGTACTGTAATTAGTGCATGAAGAATTAAATAAATAAATAAACATGTATTTTGTAAATACATGGTTGTGTTACATACAAAACACTTCGATCAATTAAACATAATATTATACTTAAAATATCGAACCCACGACGTTATTTTTGGCAGTTAAACTGTTGACTCACTACCTACACCAAATTCAAGAGAAAAGACATTATTTAAAGCTCTGTGCTAGAGAAGAAGTCAACTATTGCTATGTTTGTGCAGTGCAAGATGCATTAAAGTTTGATTGCAAAAATTAACGTTAACATTATTCGAATAAATAGGATCGCAGATCGCAGGATGTTATATGTATAACATCCTAAACTACTTGTGCCGGCTTGTCTTACTGGTCTGACAAAAAGAGCGATCATGTATAAAGGTCAAGTAAATTTCTGAAAATAATGTAAGCACATGCCTTATTTTACAAGATCAAAACAAAAGTAGTTCGTATATTAACTTCTTTAAAGCATCTGCTATTTTGTAACAAATCTCATTTGCATACAAATCGAATTAATGTAACTCTAAAAGATAAATTGCAAAAGATTTGCAATATTTTGTCATAACTTTATCTACTACTTATATCTATCAATCAATCAAATATTGATTTATTCACATAGACATATAATAAGCATGTATGTACTTATGAATCGTCAATATTTTCCTACCACCCATTCAAGACTTTTTAACTGTAACTATACATATAAATATAATAATGACAACGAAAATGACTGGTAATGGCCGATAATGACAGTTTCACTTTATATATTTTACCGACACGGTCCCAAGTTGCATTGCAGGACACAATTTTTTATATAGACTGCCATTCTAAAGACGCGTTTCTCTTATTATTAATTACCATCGAACCAATGAAAAACTCCCGTTAATTACTGTCAATTTAGCTACACGGAACATCTTAAATAGTTATATCCAATCTAGCAAAGAAACATGAATATACAAAATTAAAAAATTTCATTGAGTTATGGCTCATTATACCCATCCATTTAGCAAAAATGGGTTAACCGGGCACATTATATAACTTCGTAATGAATACAAACAATTCTAACATAATGAACTAAATATATATATATATATATATATATATATATAGATATCCCCTTGGGCACTTTGTGGCTCAAGCGTGCCATATAGGTAGTATTTTGTTGATCCATTTACACTTGTTGATCCGGGCAGTATTTCTTGATCCAATGCCACATCGCCGTCAATGTGTGGATCCGATCGGAGCCACAAGTGTCGCCACCAAAAATAATAATAATTACCTGTTTTTTATACAAATCCACCTTTTTCGCGTTAGAGCACTTGTTCATCCGATTCAAATGGGCCAATCACAGGCATCACAGCACATTATGCGTTGTGATTGGCGCTCAGGCCCGAGAGACAGAGGAAGCAGACTTTGGGGAGAGTGAATGCGTACTAAGGTAATATTTTAGAAGATAACTACAATGATTGAATCGTTTTATCCTATTCTATTTTTTTACGTTTTTATTAGGTTGCTTTCTTGTTTGTACACAAATTTTGATGCTAGAGACTTGAAACTTTGAACATATGTCAAAACTGAATGATAATGCAATATTACGATGTCATTCAGCTGATCTGATGATGGAGCTGGAAGAACGCCACAGGAACTCCATGATGAAACCGTGCTACCCAATCGTATTTGGGCTCATTAGAATTGTCTTGACACGTACTCTGACGGGAGACGAGGTTCAGGGTCTGATGATGAAGCCGGAAGGCCATGCCTTAGGAACTCAATATTGAAACCATGCAACCCCATCGAGTTTGGGTTGGGCTCGTTTGAATCGTCTTGACGAGTGCTCCATTGGAAATTATTTCTAGTCAGTTTTAAAAACGGGGTTTAAAAAAATAAAATTATAAAAGGAGAGATTATTATTCTAATCTATATTTATACAATTAGGTACTTATTACTAAATCTATACCAATATTATAAAGAGGAAAGATTTGATTGTTTGTTTGTTTGCATCGAATAGGCTGGAAACTTAGAGATGGACATGAATTTACTTTTCGTCCCGCTAATCCCATAAGAACGGAACTTATGCAGGAAAAAACCCGGTGCAGGAACTAGTGCACCGATTTTGATGAAAGGCATCGAAATAGATGAGACCTTGACAATATATGTTTTTATCCCGGTAATCCCATGGGATTAGGAATTATTCGCGTAAAAAAACTTAAGAGGAGCAACTGCACCGATTTCGATTAAATTTTGTATAGAGATAGGTAGGGCCTTGAAGAAGGACATAAGCTACTTATAGTATGATAAACGTTTGAAAAAAATTAAACCGTCTTAAAAATCTGAAACAAAAACTAACAAACACTAAAAACTAGAAAGTAAATATGATTTTAATTCTAAGGACGAAATCCCCTGCTGATGACTGCGCAAAGCTGAGAGCTGGGGGAGGCGGGTTACCGTTTACCCCACCGGCGTCGTACCCTCGAAACTACCTGTACGCTTACAGTACCTGCTGAGTTGACTTATCGTTACTGCTTTATATCTTCTTCCTTAAGCTTGTCCGCTCCAAAGAGCTCCCAGCGCAGTGATGCGTACATCGGGTATTATGCAATGAAGTGGTAGCTTGTTTCTTCGCTTTCTTTACATTGCGGACAGATTGGGTTCTCTGGTTTCTTCTGCTTCGTTTCAACAACTCTCTAGTTTTCTTCTTGTCAACTGATTTGATGAAGTACTTAGACTGTCTATAGTCCTTTCTTTTCTTCCATCTTTGGTTGGTTTCTTTGATTGTTCTGATCTTGATAATGTTCTAAGTAATTCTATGTGTGATTGGCAGTCTTGGTTCAGGGCCAATGAATGGTTCATCAGCTCCTCCCCTGGCTAATTCATCGGATTCCTAATTGCCTTTGTTACCTTCGTGTCCAAGTACCCAGGCAATTTCCACCTCGACCAAGTGTGCAAGTTCCTGAATGCTTTGTTTGCATTCCTTCACCAAGGCTAGGCTAGTCTCCCGTTTTGTCAAGGGCTTTGATGGCAGCATGAATGTCGCTATATATTATTATGTTCCCTACGTTATAGTTGCTTATCTCACTTTTAATCATGTTCATACACTCTACTATCACGAATGCTTGCCCCTGGAATACGCTGGTGCATTTGCCCAGATTGAAAGTAGTTCTTTAAGTGTTGGGCTTGGCTATGTATACCCCAGCTCCCGATAGCTTGGTTGATTCTTTTCTTGACCCATCTGTGTAGCATCTGCGGTGCTATCCAGATCGTCTTGTTGTAGGTTCCAGTCTTCTCTAGATCTGGTGCTTATTCTGTACTTTTTGTCGAAGATTTTTTCCTTTTTCATTAGGTCATTATTAACTAGTAAGTATCATATTCTAGATAGTATTTCCACAAAGTAACTACGCGGGCGGTCGCCGTATTTCTTTGTACTTTTTCCTTATTTCATGCGTGACCTTTATTATTGTGCCTTCCTATCCATAGGTAAGTGTTTTTCAGCTTAAACCATTGTTCTGTAGCTTTCTTTTCAAGTTCAAGATCTATTGGACTTAGGCCTAGTATCATTTCTAAGGCGCCCGTGGGAGCTGTTCTCATGGCTCCTGATACCATGATGCTAGCTAGTAGCTAGTCTTTGTACCTTAGTGGGGTTCTTTTCTGTTATTTTATTTTTATTTTTTATTTTATTTTATTAGGACAGCTAACAAAACATACACTAGATACAATTCAATGCATTAAAATAACATAAATAGTACAAGTAGCAGTGTTGCCTTAAGTTATATTGGCTAGTTGTGCCTTATGCCACCATACTAGTGCTCCGTGGAGGATCCTCGGTAGTTCACCACTTCAGGTTTCATGCCCCAATTCCTGCCAACGGCTCTTCTGCACTGCATGAGAGCTGTCATTGCCTTTTTGCTAGTTTCTTTTAAAAGAGTCTGGGTGGAGAGTTTCTTCAATTTGGCACGGTGGGTTTTACATAAGTACTGTACTCCAACTTTGCATTGAAATCCCCCATCACAAACGTGTAATGGGTTCTATAGCTATGAATGGATTTAGAAATCTCATACATAGCCTATCTATTTCGAGGTCAGAGCGTAGACCTGGATAAGATTCAGCGAATATCGTTTTGATATTCTGAGTATCAGGTACGCTATCCTGCTCAAGACACTTCCGATGTTGATCACGTTGTTGACAAGGGACTTGTGGACGATGAACAGAAAACCACCTATGGACAGTTGTTCGCCTTCCCGGTGGTATAGCAAGTAGGGCATGTAATATCGGAAGGTTTTCAATTCCGATATTGATTTTCGATATTAGATCTCAATATCGGAATTCCGATATTAATATCGGAATCACACAAAATCTTAAACAAATAAGCATTTTTTTTATAAATTGCATATTTTCTTTATGAACTACACATTTTCTTTATAAATTGCACATTTTCCTTACTTTTCTTTATAAATTGCTCGAAATAAGGATGGATTGTGTACAATAAAATCAATATTTTGTGCCAATAAGCAAGACGTAGGTACTGTGGCTGTGGCGTAGTACGACGCTAGAATTTCAGTGAAGTACTTTTTTTACTATTTTATTTATCAGCGGATAACGATCGCGCTCGGCGGCTAGTAGTAGTTTGGAATATTAAGTTTTGAAATATACATTACATGTTAAGATTTTAAATTATTTTTATGCATTCAGAATGCAATTCTATAAGTATAGGAAAATGTAGAAAGAAACCACCAGCCCTGCAAGTCACCCGCCTGAAAGCTACTTGAAGGGCTGGTGGTTTTTTTCTATCAAGAATTTTCCTATATATATAATTATGTTACCGGCCAAACCCGATTTTAGGACAAACTAGTTTCTCCTAGACCAAACCAGTTCATAGCGTTGATATTTCAGAAATGGCATTCGGGTTTTTTTCATATTTATGTCACCAACTATGTGAGTAAAGAGGCCTAAATACCTATGAGACAGCCAGTTGATTAATGTTGTTTTAGACGTAGCTACTGAAGCTGAATAGCCATCAATGCCATTACCTACTTGAACGGTGCCTTAATAATTAAGCAGCTAGGCACTTTATTGAACGGCTAAGAGAACCATTTGGTTGCGATGTACACACAGGTGAACAGTGAGCGAGGCAGACAACGCTATCATAGTTCTTGTGATACATTCTTAGCGATACAAAGCAGGCTGGTAAGAGAAACACGGTCAATTCAGCCATCTCGCTCGGCGCTACTCATCACAACCAAGGTTTAAAATCTATATTGTAGCTCCGTATGTTGTTTAACGCCGAACTAATTTATATAAAAGTAAAATAAAAATATTTGTTCGATTCCGATATTACGATATTGGATGACTCAATATCGGAATTGAAATATCGGATCTCACGTTCCGAGATTCCGATATTACGATATCACGAGATTCCGAGATCCATGCCCTAATAGCAAGTGACTGGATTGCAGGATAATCGAGCCCTCCGCTATCGTAGCTAGGAATAGCGGGGCCGCAGAGTCTTCGGAACGGACTTCTGATAACCCAATGATACCCCAATGTAACTTACTAATTGCCTCTTCCAACTCCATGAGCTTCGCGTCCATCTTCAATATGCGCGTGTTGTAGGTTACCAGGTCGACTCGTCGGTGTTGGTAGCCGGATCTTACCCGGAAGTTCTTAGCACCCCATGCCCCTCCGTTACTATAGCCGCTATCGTAGCTAGGAATAGCGGGGCCGCCGGGGACTGGCGGCCGGATGTATTTGTGGTGTATTCATTTTGGGGGGGTTTGCCATTGCCGTGCTTGGCAGGCGGGTTGGCGATCGCAGTATGGCCTGCTGTTAAAGGGAGACACTGCTGTTTATCTCTTGATGACAGTTTTCCCTCTGTCGCCTCTTACGACACCTACGGAAAGAGAGGGGGTGGTGCTATTCTTTTTATGTGCTGGCAGTACACGGGAAAAAGGCTTGCCTATATTTGAGAATTTCACTCGATTTTCCTGGGATTTAATCTTCTGATCCTGACTTGTTGAAAATAAGATCAAGTTAGAGGTACTTATAAACTTTATAAAAAATAATTTTGAAAATGATATCCTTTTTAATAATGAATATTGTTCCCCAAATGACTAAGAAATCGTCTAAATACGCAAACTAAAGCCTAAATACGCATTATTCAGGATAACTGCAAAGATTCTCGCCAGTTCTTGATCAAATTTGAATGGGACCACGCGACGTGGTGACGTTAGATAAAAAAGAGTTAATTACCTTTCCAAATTGGTTCATAAACTAAAAATTTCTGAGGTGACACACATAAAAAAACATACAGACGAATTGAGAACCTCCTCCCTTTTTTGCAATCGGTTGTTAATAAATAAACATCGCTGCAGCGCGGGCACCAGGCGTTCGGTTCACATGTTTGTTTACTCAACGTGGGTTTAGCAATGCAATGTATGGAGAATTGCAAATATTATATATTCGGAGTCAACAAATACTGAAAGGCATACGAATATAAGTATTATGGAACGAAGCAAACAATATTGTTTAAGCATTTGATAATTTTGGCCTTTACGGTGTCGATTAAGTTCGAAATTGCAATGAAAAAAATATCTAGTATATCACTTTCTCGTGGATTTAGCAATGTATCGAGAACTAAAATATTATATATTCAGAGCCAACAATACTGAAGTGTATACAAAAATATGTATATATAACGGAGTCAACAAGTGTGTCAGCATTTCAGAATTTTGACCGTTACGGAGTCGATTGAGTTCGGAATTGCAATGAAAAAAATGCCCAGTATATCACATTCTCAATGAATACGTTTGGCAACGTCGCCTAGTTGAGGGTGGCGTTGCCACTCCGCCCGAAATATGTGCCATAGGAGTCGAGTAATAAGGCGAAAAAGGTGGAGTCAACAATACACGGCAGTCGGGCTGGATCAACCAAGTGCCCAGGTTGGTGTTTATATATATATATATAATATTTTAGTTCTCGATACATTGCTAAATCCACGAGAAAGTGATATACTAGATATTTTTTTCATTGCAATTTCGAACTTAATCGACACCGTAAAGGCCAAAATTATCAAATGCTTAAACAATATTGTTTGCTTCGTTCCATAATACTTATATTCGTATGCCTTTCAGTATTTGTTGACTCCGAATATATAATATTTGCAATTCTCCATACATTGCATTGCTAAACCCACGTTGAGTAAACAAACATGTGAACCGAACGCCTGGTGCCCGCGCTGCAGCGATGTTTATTTATTAACAACCGATTGCAAAAAAGGGAGGAGGTTCTCAATTCGTCTGTATGTTTTTTTATGTGTGTCACCTCAGAAATTTTTAGTTTATGAACCAATTTGGAAAGGTAATTAACTCTTTTTTATCTAACGTCACCACGTCGCGTGGTCCCATTCAAATTTGATCAAGAACTGGCGAGAATCTTTGCAGTTATCCTGAATAATGCGTATTTAGGCTTTAGTTTGCGTATTTAGACGATTTCTTAGTCATTTGGGGAACAATATTCATTATTAAAAAGGATATCATTTTCAAAATTATTTTTTATAAAGTTTATAAGTACCTCTAACTTGATCTTATTTTCAACAAGTCAGGATCAGAAGATTAAATCCCAGGAAAATCGAGTGAAATTCTCAAATATAGGCAAGCCTTTTTCCCGTGTACTGCCAGCACATAAAAAGAATAGCACCACCCCCTCTCTTTCCGTAGGTGTCGTAAGAGGCGACAGAGGGAAAACTGTCATCAAGAGATAAACAGCAGTGTCTCCCTTTAACAGCAGGCCATACTGCGATCGCCAACCCGCCTGCCAAGCACGGCAATGGCAAACCCCCCCAAAATGAATACACCACAAATACATCCGGCCGCCAGTCCCCGGCGGCCCCGCTATTCCTAGCTACGATAGCGGCTATAGTAACGGAGGGGCATGGGGTGCTAAGAACTTCCGGGTAAGATCCGGCTACCAACACCGACGAGTCGACCTGGTAACCTACAACACGCGCATATTGAAGATGGACGCGAAGCTCATGGAGTTGGAAGAGGCAATTAGTAAGTTACATTGGGGTATCATTGGGTTATCAGAAGTCCGTTCCGAAGACTCTGCGGCCCCGCTATTCCTAGCTACGATAGCGGAGGGCTCGATTATCCTGCAATCCAGTCACTTGCTATTAGGGCATGGATCTCGGAATCTCGTGATATCGTAATATCGGAATCTCTGAACGTGAGATCCGATATTTCAATTCCGATATTGAGTCATCCAATATCGTAATATCGGAATCGAACAAATATTTTTATATATATATATATAAACACCAACCTGGGCACTTGGTTGATCCAGCCCGACTGCCGTGTATTGTTGACTCCACCTTTTTCGCCTTATTACTCGACTCCTATGGCACATATTTCGGGCGGAGTGGCAACGCCACCCTCAACTAGGCGACGTTGCCAAACGTATTCATTGAGAATGTGATATACTGGGCATTTTTTTCATTGCAATTCCGAACTCAATCGACTCCGTAACGGTCGAAATTCTGAAATGCTGACACACTTGTTGACTCCGTTATATATACATATTTTTGTATACACTTCAGTATTGTTGGCTCCGAATCCTACTAATATTATAAATGTGAAAGTTTAGATGTTTGGATGTTTGGATGTTTGGATGTTTGGATGTTTGTTACTCAATCACGCCAAAACGGCTGAACGGATTTGGCTGAAATTTGGGACACAGATACTTTGTAGCCTGGAGAGGAACATAGGCTACTTTTTATCCCGGAAAAACATCACATTCCCGCGGGATAACGTCGTGTAGTCCACGCGGGCGAAGCCGCGGGCGGAAAGCTAGTATATAATATTTGCAGTTCTCGATACATTGCTAAATCCACGAGAAAGTGATATACTAGATATTTTTTTCATTGCAATTTCGAACTTAATCGACACCGTAGAGGCCAAAATTATGAAATGCTTAAACAATATTGTTTGCTTCGTTCCATAATACTTATATTTGTATGCCTTTCAGTATTTATTGACTCCGAATATATAATATTTGCAACTCTCCATACATTGCATTGCTAAACCCACGTTGAGTAAACAAACATGTGAACCGAACGCCTGGTGCCCGCGCTGCAGCGATTTGTTTATTTATTAACAACCGATTTCAAAAAAGGGAGGAGGTTCTCAATTCGTCTGTATGTTTTTTTATGTGTGTCACCTCAGAAATTTTTAGTTAATGAACCAATTTGGAAAGGTAATTAACTCTTTTTTATCTAAGGTCACCACGTCGCGTGGTCCCATTCAAATTTGATTAAGAACTGGCGAGAATCTTTGCAGTTATCCTGAATAATGCGTATTTAGGCTTTAGTTTTGCGTATTAGTCGATTTCTTAGTCATTTGGGGAACAATATTCATTATTAAAAAGGATATCATTTTCAAAATTATTTCTTAAAAAGTTTATACCTCTAACTTGATCTTATTTTCAACAAGTCAGGATCAGAAGATGAAATCCCAGGAAAATCGAGTGAAATTCTCAAATATAGGCAAGCCTTTTTCCCGTGTACTGCCAGCACATAAAAAGAATAGCACCACCCCCCTCTCTTTCCGTAGGTGTCGTAAGAAGCGACAGAGGGAAAACTGTCATCAAGAGATAAACAGCAGTGTCTCCCTTTAACAGCAGGCCATACTGCGATCGCCAACCCGCCTGCCAAGCACGGCAATGGCAAACCCCCTCAAAATGAATACAGCACGCTATTCCTAGCTACGATAGCGGCTATAGTAACGGCGGGGCATGGGGTGCTAAGAACTTCCGGGTAAGATCCGGCTACCAACACCGACGAGTCGACCTGGTAACCTACAACACGCGCACATTGAAGATGGACACGAAGCTCATGGAGTTGGAAGAGGCAATTAGTAAGTTACATTGGGGTATCATTGGGTTATCAGAAGTCCGATCCGAAGACTCGGCGTCCCCGCTATTCCTAGCTACGATAGCGGAGGGCTCGATTATCCTGCAATCCAGTCACTTGCTATACCACCGGGAAGGCGAACAACTGTCCATAGGTGGTGTTCTGTTCATCGTCCACAAGTCCCTTGTCAACAACGTGATCAACATCGGAAGTGTCTTGAGCAGGATAGCATACCTGATACTCAGAATATCGAAACGATATTCGCTGAATCTCATCCAGGTCTACGCTCTGACCTCGAAATAGATAGGCTATGTATGAGATTTCGAAATTCATTCATAGCTATAGAACCCATTACACGTTTGTGATGGGGGATTTCAATGCAAAGTTGCAGTACAGTAGGTACTTATGTAAAACCCACCGTGCCAAATTGAAGAAACTCTCCACCCAGACTCTTTTAAAATAAACTAGCAAAAAGGCAATGACAGCTCTCATGCAGTGCAGAAGAGCCGTTGGCAGGAATTGGGGCATGAAACCTGAAGTGGTGAACTACCGAGGATCCTCCACGGAGCACTAGTATGGTGGCATAAGGCACAACTAGAATATAACCTAAGGCAACACTGCTACTTGTACTATTTATGTTATTTTAATGCATTGAATTGTATCTAGTGTATGTTTTGTTAGCTGTCCTAATAAAATAAAATAAAAAATAAAAATAAAATAACAGAAAAAAAACCTACTAAGGTACAAAGACTAGCTACTAGCTAGCATCATGGTATCAGGAGCCATGAGAACAGCTCCCACGGGCGCCTTAGAAATGATACTAGGCCTTAGTCCAATAGATCTTGAACTTGAAAAGAAAGCTACAGAACAATGGTTTAAGCTGAAAAGCACTTACCTATGGATAGGAAGGCACAATAATAAAGGTCACGCTGATATAAGGAAAAAGTACAAAGAAATACTATCTATAATATGATACTTACTAGTTAATAATGACCTAATGAAAAAGGAAAAATCTTCGACAAAAAGTACAGAATAAGCACCAGATCTAGAGAAGACTGGAAGCTACAACAAGACGATCTGGATAGCACCGCAGTATGCTACACAGATGGGTCAAGAAAAGAATCAACCAAGCTATCGGGAGCTGGGGTATACATAGCCAAGCCCAACACTTAAAGAACTACTTTCAATCTGGGCAAATGCACCAGCGTATTCCAGGGGCAAGCATTCGTGATAGTAGAGTGTACGAACATGATTAAAAGTAAGATAAGCAACTATAACGTAGGGAACATAATAATATATAGCGACATTCATGCTGCCATCAAAGCCCTTGACAAAACGGGAGACTAGCCTAGCCTTGGTGAAGGAATGCAAACAAAGCATTCAGGAACTTGCACACTTGGTCGAGGTGGAAATTGCCTGGGTACTTGGACACGAAGGTAACAAAGGCAATTAGGAATCCGATGAATTAGCCAGGGGAGGAGCTGATGAACCATTCATTGGCCCTGAACCAAGACGGCCAATCACACATTGAATTACTAAGAACATTATCGAGATCAGAACAATCAAAGAAACCAACCAAAGATGGAAGAAAAGAAAGGACTATAGACAGTCTAAGTACTTCATCAAATCAGTTGACAAGAAGAAAACTAGAGAGTTGTTGAAACGAAGCAGGAGAAACCAGAGAACCCAATCTGTCCGCAATGTAAAGAAAGCGAAGAAACAAGCTACCACTTCATGGCAGAATACCCGATGTACGCATCACTGCACTGGGAGCTCTTTGGAGCGGACAAGCTTAAGGAAGAAGATATAAAGCAGTAACGATAAGTCAACTCAGCAGGTACTGTAAGCGTACAGGTAGTTTCGAGGGTACGACGCCGGTGGGGTAAACGATAACCCGCCTCCCCCAGCACTCAGCTTTGCGCAGTCATCAGCAGGGGACTTGGGGAACTGGGTGAAATGGTTCCTATCAAGGTGACTGATCACCCGTCCGGCTTCGCTGGCGTCCCGCTTCTAAATAATAAAATTATTTTTAATATGAGTAGAAGAGTCTGGGTTATCCCAGACTCTTCTACTCATAAATCAGAGGAACTCAGCGGATGCCCGTCGTTATCGGCAGCTCAATAGACAGATATCTAAGTTTTTGACGAGCAACCTTCGCCAATTTAATACCAGGCATATTAAAGAAGCCATTCAGAAGCTTTTCAATTCAGTCATCCTTGAGGGCAAAACGCCAAAGACATGGGGCAGAAGCGATGTGATGCTGTTTTTCAAGAAAGGTCATAAGATTCCCTTGAAGAACTATCTAGCTTCTGAGCCATATCTATAAGTTATTTTCGAGATTCATTACGAATCGTCTCGCTCGCAGGTTTGACTTCCAACCTCCCGAACAAGCTAACACACCTGCGGTTTGCGGATGATGTAGTTCTCATGGCTGAGACCTTGGAAGACCTGAACACAATGCTCGAAGATCTCAGTAAAGCTTCTCATAGAGTGGGTCTTAAGATAAACACGGAGAAGACGAAAATCATGTCCAACGCCCATGTTACACCTGCTCCAGTTAATGTTGGGAACATTACACTTGAAGTTGTTGTTACCAATATGTATACCTGGGACAGAAGTTCCAGTTACGTAAGTCCAACTTCGAGAAAGAGATCTCTTATCGAATCCAGCCTGCATGAGCGGCGTTCGGGAAGCTCCGGCGGCATATATTTGCGTCCGAAACACCTCAATGTATCAAGACGAAGATCTTTGACCAGTGTGTGTTGCCAGTACTGACCTATGGAAGTGAGACGTGGTCTTTTACTATGGGTCTCTTAAAAAGGTTCAAAAGTCACCCAACGAGCAATGGAGAGAACGAGGTTTAGTATTTCCCTGCTCAATCGAATCAGAAATATTGAGATCCACAGGAGAACTAAAACAACCAACATCGCTCGAAGGATTGGATCGCTGAAGTGACAGTGGGCGGGACACATAGCACGGAGAACCGATGGCCATTGGGACGGAAAGGTTCTCGAATGGCGACCGCGTACCGAACGACATTCCGTGGGCAGGCCTCCTACAAGGTGGACCGACGATCTAGTCAAGGTTGCGGGAAGACGCTGGATGCGGGCAGCACAGGACTGATCGTTGTGGAGACCCTTGGGGGAGGGCTATGCCCAGCAGTGGGCGTCATTCGGCTGACGTGTTGATGATGAGCCAAGTCTTATGAGTTCCATTTATTTTTGAAACTATTCAAGTATTGGCATCTGGTAGTCATCATCTCATGGTGATGAGCTGGTTTATTATTTATTGCGTATCACATTACAATTTGTAAAGATGGAATATTATATTAAGGTATACATGTAACGCCCTGCAAGGGCATAGCAACATTAATTTAGTAATAACGGGATACATAATCATAAAAAATGCTGATGCTGAAAGGTACAACTCCTTGACAAAAAACAAAAACTTATTTTATTTATCCGTTATCAAGTTTCCATGACACAGTTTCTTAATGAAATTTACATGGGCTTAACATTTCGTGTGAATGTAAGAAGTTATTTATTTATTATTATTATAATTTATTTAATTACTAGCTGTGCCCGCGACTTCGTTCGCGTGGAATAGTGACTTTCGGCAGCATTTTTCATTTTTTTAGCTTATAAGGTTTTTCGTTTTTTTGTGTATTTATTTTATAATATATTAGTTTAGCGCTATGATACATAAATAACACATTAAAAAATTATTTCACATAGCCTTCCGCCCGCGGTTTCGCCCGCCTGTACTACACGACGTTATCTCGAGGGAAAGTTATATTTTCCCGGGATATCAATTAGTCTTTGTCAGTCTCTAGCTCCTAAAATATCCACATACTAAAAAAACACGCCGATCCGTTGCTCCGTTTTGACGTGAAAGACGGATATACAAACAATACAAACAGTATGTCAAAAGAAAGAACTTATCACGCTGAACAACTTCTCTTAAGATGCTATCTCATATAGTTTAACCTGGCTGCTAGGGTTCCACATCAGCTGGCCTAGTATGAACGGCTTTTATCATGCGATATGATATAGCACGTCATGCTGTCTTGATTACCTACCTCACTAAGGTGGAAGCAAGTCAGCAAGACGTGCTATATCATATCGCGTGATATAATGATGGTAATGCTAGCCAGGCAGGTGTACCAAGACCTTCAAACTTTGTACGTCAATAGAAAATGCTCATCACATTTAACAATTTTCCATAAGACGGTATTTTTATATCTCTCATAGTTTGGCTGGACTGCTATGGTTCCACATCGGCCATTTCGATCTTTTAAATAAATTATAGCCTTCCTATAAGTTGGCGACAACTAATAGCTATATAACAAAAAAAGTTTCATCAAAATCCGTTCAGTAGTTTTTGCCTGAAACGTGGACAACAGACAGACAGACAAAAATTCAAAAACTATACTTTTGGTATCTGTTCCGTTTAATAAGACCCTTGGTGGTATTTTTTTCTATTTCTTTTCAATGTATACAGCCCTTGTACCGGCAAAAAAATATGGATATGGACATGGACTTCATTTTACATTTGATGCCCATATTTTGTGCTTTTAAGGGCATAATATGGGCTTCAAATGTCAAATGAAGCCAATGTCCATACCCATAATTTTTTGCCGGAATAGAATCGCATACAGTTTTATAATAAGTTTAAATTATTTTATTTATTTACTTAATATACATGGTATTTTTTTATCACCCCGGATAAAATTAAAAGGATTATTCTGCTCATGAAAACAAACAATTTTTATTATGGGACCAACACTAAAATCGCAAAAAACAGCTATTCCATACAAAAGTGCAAAAATATTTAATCAAAATGTATGGAACGGCTGATATTTTTTCGTAATTTCAGTGTTGGTCCTATAATAAAAGTGGTTTGTTTTCATGAGTAAAATAATCCCTAAAAATATCTGGGTGATAAAAAAAATACCGTGTATATTACATAAACAGTACCTACGTATTAACAAATAAAAAAATTATATCACATAGCCTTCCGCCCGCGGTTTTGCCGCGTGTACTATACGACGTTTTTCCGAGAGAATGTGATATTAGCCTATGGGACTCTCTAGCTCCTAAACTATCCACATACTAAAAAAAAACAGGTCGATCCGTTGCTCCGTTTTGACGTGAAAGACGGACATACAAACAAACACACTTTCACATTTATAATATTAGTACATATTGTATGTCAAAAGAAAATACTTATCACGCTGAACAACTTCTCTTAAGATGCTGTATTTGTATCTCTTATAGTTAAGCTGGGCTGCAAGGGTTCCACATCAGGTGTACCAGACCTTCAAACTTTGTACGTCAATAGAAAGTGCTCATCACGTTTAACAATTTTCCTTAAAACGGTATTTTTATATCTCTCATAGTTTGGCTGGACTGCTATGGTTCCACATCAGAAATTGCGATCTTCAAAAAAAATTATAGCTTTATGATGGCAAGGACCAATAGCTGTATAACAAAAAAACTTTCATCAAAATCCGTTCCGTAAACTTTTTTGCCGACGTCATCACACGAAAAAATTCATCCCCTGTTATCACCCTCTTTAGGGTAGTTTTTTTTACAAACTTTGAATGTCGTATTTATTTATCGAATCAAAAGCCTATAAAATAATTTTGAAGCTTCTAGCTTTAAAAATGACGTAATTTCCATACAAACTTTCATCCCCTATTTCAACCCCTTACAGCCCTTTGTTCACATAAAAAAGTAGCCTATGTCCTTTCTCAGGCTCTAGACTATCTCTGTACCAATTTTTATTCAAATCGGTTCCGTAGTTTAGGCGTGATTGTGTAACACACAGACAGACAGATTCGCATTTTCGCATTTATAATATAAGTAAGGAAGTAAGGATTTAATGGTCCTAACTGTTCTCCAGTTCTCCAGCTCCTAAGCTGGAGAATATTTGTTTAAGTATTGTTCGTACGTACGTATGACCGCTAGTTTTATTATTTCAGGTTATTAGGGTGAGTTGATGACGGTTAGGAGTTATATTATGATGTTTTTAAAAATACCATTATGCACGAATGGACCTTAGTTGTATTCTTTCAAGTTATTTAGGTAGCTAAAGATGAAAGGCTATACCACAGTCTCCAAGTCAAAAAGAAGCTCGGTGCCAAACCAAAATAAATAATAAACATATTTAAAAAGAACTCAGTCCCAGGCGTGAAGTGTGGTGTGCTTGTGATGTGGTGTGGGCGGACTTACGTAACTTTCGTAGAACATATCTATTTACCTTAAATACCTACTTATTCAGCTTGGTACCGACCTCAGACAGTTCAGTAAGTAGGTACCAAGATAAGTTAGAAAAACTCACGCATTTTCGTCCTTTGAATTAAAATTATATTTATTTTCTAGTTTTTAGTGTTTGTTAGTTTTTGTTTCAGATTTTTAAGGCGGTTTAATTTTTTTCAAACGTTTATCATACTATAAGTAGCGTATGTCCTTCTTCAAGGCCCTACCTATCTCTATACAAAATTTAATCGAAATCGGTGCAGTAGCTCCTCTTAAGTTTTTTACGCGAATAATTCCTAATCCCATGGGATTACCGGGATAAAAACATATATTGTCAAGGTCCCATCTATTTCGATGCCTTTCATCAAAATCGGTGCACTAGTTCCTACACCGGGTTTTTTCCTGCATAAGTTCCGTTCTTATGGGATTAGCGGGACGAAAAGTAAATTCATGTCCATCTGCAAGTTTCCAGCCTATTCGATGCAAACAAACAAACAAACAAATCTTTCCTCTTTATAATAATAATAATAATGATTTATTCAAAGGCATAAAAAACCCAATAAAGTAATAAAATAATAATATTGGTATAGATTTAGTCATAAGTACCTAGTTGTATAAATATAGATTAAAATAATAATCTCTCCTTTATTATAATTTTATTTTTTTAAACCACGTTTTTAAAACTGACTAGAAATGATTTCCAATGGAGCACTCGTCAAGACGATTCAAACGAGCCCAAACTCGATGGGGTTGCATGGTTTCAATATTGAGTTCCTAAGGCATGGCCTTCCGGCTTCATCATCAGACCCTGAACCTCGTCTCCCGTCAGAGTACGTGTCAAGACAATTCTAACGAGCCCAAATACGATTGGGTAGCACGGTTTCATCATGGAGTTCCTGTGGCGTTCTTCCGGCTCCATCATCAGATCAGCTCAATGACATCGTAATATTGCATTATCATTCAGTTTTGACATATGTTCAAAGTTTCAAGTCTCTAGCATCAAAATTTGTGTACAAACAAGAAAGCAACCTAATAAAAACGTAAAAAAATAGAATAGGATAAAACGATTCAATCATTGTAGTTATCTTCCAAAATATTAACTTACTACGCATTCACTCTTCCCAAAGTCTGCTTTCTCTGTTTCTCGGGCCTGAGCGCCAATCACAACGCATAATGTGCTGTGATTGGCCCATTTGAATCGGATTAACAAGTGCTCTAACGCGAAAAAGGTGGATTTGTATAAAAAACAGGTAATTATTATTATTTTTGATGGCGACAATTGTGGCTCCGATCGGATCCACACATTGACGGCGATGTGGCATTGGATCAAGAAATACTGCCCGGATCAACAAGTGTAAATGGATCAACAAAATACTACCTATATGGCACGCTTGAGCCACAAAGTGCCCAAGGGGATATCTATATATATATATATACATACATATATATACCCATATTAAAACTCACCAAAGACATTGTTTATCAGAAACATAAGAGACTTCTTTTCCTCATCAACGAAACAACGAGCAACTTCTTTTAGTTGCCCTAATGCTTGCCCTAAGGGCATAATTTTGCTATTGTACAAGACAGTGTTCTTGTGGAGCGACTGTCAATCTGAAAACTCGTAAATTATTATCAATGATCTGATCTACTAATTTTACATTTGTATGGGTCCGTGTCCTTGCGAAATCAATCTCAGAAACCCATTTTTACTTATTCTTTCCAAAACATTCATAATTTATCCAATTTTTATGATAATGATTCATTAAAGGTTCATAAAAAGATGTCTTTGTAGACAATATCATTGTTGTAGACCCTGTCAATCTCCAAACTGCATTCATTCTAGCCTGGAAAGGCGTAATTTTTCTATTGTTTAAGACAGTCAAAATCATTTACGTACAAGTACTTTTGACTGAATACATGAATAGTTTATATCATGATAACAAAAGGTTTACATTTTCAACATCATTACATACACAATTACATGAGTTACATGAGCACAGGAAAAAATAATATCGGTAACGTTGACTGCTATTGCCCGTTGTAGGTTGATCTGTATTACAGGCAACAAAATATGGTATATATCCCTACCTAGTTTTGCCATTTTAAAAGACCGTGATCGTCAGAATTTGTCTCACAATATAAATCTACGGTGCCATGGAGCAGCCTGCCATGTTTATACATGACGATGAGTAAGCATAAACAATGCCTGTATCAGATGACTTCACTCTTCTAGACGGCTAAAATAACTATTGCCTATAAATTTTCTAAAACATTCTACTGATGAAATAAAGTAAAGTAATAATTTATTCGGTGTTCTGCATTAACAATAGGTACACATTTACTTAATCTAAACTAAATTTAGGTATGAAACAGTCGAAAGGGCAGACCCGATCGGCTCGTGCTGTTCCTTACAGCTATGTCAGACTGTCAGGCTCTTTCAGATACGCAAAACGCCAGACACGCATTATCAGAAATCGCAGAATGTCAGATTACACTAAAAGTCAGAATCGCAATATCCCAACTGGCTTTATAGCATAATTACTTTGACTGCATAGCTTCTAGTCAGTAGGTACCTATTATTCGTTAAAATACTAATTATTGCT
The DNA here is from genome assembly GCA_949710035.1 of Crambus lathoniellus. Taxonomy (NCBI): domain Eukaryota; kingdom Metazoa; phylum Arthropoda; class Insecta; order Lepidoptera; family Crambidae; genus Crambus; species Crambus lathoniellus. Next base: position 23,484,512 of record OX453316.1, on the reverse strand, counting down.
ATCACTGGTGCCCATAGGGAGCCACCGCAGTATTTCAATCAATATATGAACTATTAGTGCCAAGCACAGCTTCCAGCGTGCCTAATACTAGCGGGGCTTGTTCGCATATAAACATGAAAGGTATGTGTAGTCGATATACCTATACCCCCCCCCCCCCCTTTTTACTTATATTTATTTGAATATACAGTTTCTACTTTCAATCATAATTATGGCATTGACGGCACTAATAATATCACGTAATCCAAAAAAAATAAAAAGATTATAATGCTTATTGTCAAAAACATTGCACCCTGATACTTGCGTAAGCAGGAAATGCCACCCGTTACTTGCGTAAGCAGGCTAATTTAATTAATTTTAAAAATAAAAAGATTCATAATGCTTATTGTCAAAAACATTGCACCCTGATACTTGCGTAAGCAGGAAATGCCACCCGTTACTTGCGTAAGCAGGCTAATTTAATTAATTTTAAAAATAAAAAGATTCATAATGCTTATTGTCAAAAACATTGCACCCTGGTACTTGCGTAAGCAGGAAATGCCGCCCGTTACTTGCGTAAGCAGGCTATGTTTTTTTTTTAATATATAACATATTTTTTTTTTTTTTTTATTTTTTTTTTTTTTAATGTAACCACAGCTTAAAATCTGCATTGAATATCATATTAAAAATGTCAGGGATAATGAATCCAATTACGTATCCATTAATAAAACATTATCGAACCAATGGTAGGGGTGTTCGGGGGGGCTGAGCACCCCATTTTTCAATATCAAATCATTTGCTCCATGCTACATTACACGACCCACATAAACACTCCCTAAAAGGGGCAAGGGTCAACTGTAGAAAGTATTTAGAATAAACTTTTGCAACAACAGTATGTACTTTTAAAATCATTAAATTAAATACACTATTCCCTTTAAAATATTATTTGCCTTGCACTTGTTGGTTAGTTAATACATACATAGCGACGCTTGTTCCCATTTTTAATGCAGGTAGCACTCACATACAGACATGGGAGTAATAAAAGTATAACAGTAATCACACACTATGTGCCGGTATAGATACATGATCAAAAACAAAACGTTGAAACAAAAGCAACTTAACAAAATTAGTGCTATACCACTCGACTATACTGACATTATTTTCGAACTGCAATGATACTTTTCCAATGGACATGATAACCATTAAAGAAAATGTAGGTACTTCAAAATGCTTTCGTAACAATAAATCGCCACAAGAAGTCGGTACAAATTGTAAAATAGGATTTATAAACTAAACAAGAGAAAAGTGTGTCAAGGTCAAGCACGGGCGACGACGGGAGCCGAGACCCACTGTATACTTCCCGCTCCTTTCAAAATCCCTAAATCACATTGTATCATTATTAAAAGGAAATCTATTTGACATAAATGATTATGATTATGATATAATCTCTCAGCGCAGATCGCAAAATCTCGCTATTAACTATCACATGAACAGATTTTTCATGGTGAGAAAATCTAAAATGTCTTACTTGCTTGTGGGTAAGAAAATAAAAATCAAAACTTTCACTGACCTGGCGAGGTGTTAAATTACCTCAATTCCTATGTGCCAATAAACCTGATACTCCATCTCGTCGTCCTAAATGCGTTGGATTTCCACGATAGGTACTTTGAAATTAACAGGTGGACCTCGAGCCCGACCCGCCATGTTTTCGCGCGCTCACTCACAGGCACGCTCTTTTAAAATTCGAACAATTTTCATAACTAATAATATTACTTTATCCGAGAAAGTAAAATAAAAGATCCACTCGTACAAATTTTTAAATTTTTAAATTTCGAACGCTAACAGCGTTTATGACTAGATGTGAACGGTTGCGAAAAATGGACGCCAATGACACAAATCCTCCGCCGTTGCTAAAAGGTGAACTCGTATCACGTGACTTATGATGACGTTACGGAAGTGACGTCACGTGGGTAAAATTGACCAATAGGAAAATTGATGTCGAACGGAAACGGAAAGGGCTTTCTCAAAATATGTTTACCTAGGCTTCGAATAACGGCGAAAGGACACAATATATATAATTTTTGTACAAAATGCTGTAAAAAGATTATGTTGTCTATCTGAATTCAGCTTTGAGCAAAAATATGTTAGAAAGTTTTTCGGGAGAATATCAAATAAAGGTAAACCTAATACACAGATATTTAGTCATGATGACAACGTTTATAATAACGTCTGTATTTTTTTAGTATTGTATATTTGTGTGTGCAAAAGTGAGTATGCTGTATGTATGTAAGTAATCTATCTATATATATAAAAGAAAGTCGTGTTTGTTACAACACTTATAACTCGAGAACGGCTGGACCGATTGCCATGGTTTTTGATTTGTTGGCTTTGACTCCGTCCTGATTAGCAGAATAACTAATAAAAACATTGGAAAATTGACGAAAAAACAAAATAAAAGAGGAAACATTTTCCCATACAAATTGTTCCTGACTTTCGTACCTGTCAAACATTAGGGTAGGGGTAGGGGTAGGGGTAGGGTAGGGGTAGAGTAGGGGTAAGGTAGGGGTAGGGTAGGGGTAGGGTAGGGTAGGGGTAGGGTAGGGGTAGTGTAGGGGTAGGGTAGGGGTAAGGTAGGGGTAGGGGTAAGGTAGGGGTAGGGTAGGGTAGGGGTAGGGTAGGGGTAAGGTAGGGGTAGGGTAGGGGTAGAGTAGTGATACGGTAGGGGTAGTGTGGAGTAGGGGGTACGGCCACGCGAACGAAGTCGCGCCGGGTCAGCTAGTTGAGTTATAAATACTCACTCTCCTGACATAGATGTCAGTTTCGGAGGTGGACTTGCAGATGGCGGTGTACTGCGCAGGCGTGACGGGCGTAGCGAAGGTCAAGTCTTCGGACGAGCTCTCAGACTCGCTGCCGGCCGGCGCCTCGTTGTCAGACTCTATTACCACCACATCCTATACACAAGAGGAAATAATTTGTATTTTCGTTTCGTTTGTCTACACGGGTTGCATTTGAAGTGACAGTGGGCGGGACACATAGCGCGAAGAACCGACGGCCGTTGGGGCGGAAAGGTTCTCGAATGGCGACCGCGAACCGGACGACGTTCCGTGGGCAGGCCCCCTACAAGGTGGACCGACGATCTGGTCAAGGTCGCGGTGCGCCGCTGGATGCGGGCAGCGCAGGACCGATCGTTGTGGAGATCCTTGGGGGAGACCTATGCCCAGCTGTGGGCGTCGTACTGCTAACATGATGATACAGGGTTATCTTGAATCCACTGGTCTAATTTTTAATTTCGAGTCAGAATCGGTAAGTGAACAACTTTTTCCTGAAACATGGGTCGAAATACGACAAAAATTTTGGACTTACCATACTAAATCGATAACGTGATCACTGTGATCAGTATGATTTGTATGAAAAGTTTAAAAAATATTCCAACCCATGTTTCTAGGAGAAAGTTGTTCACTTACCGATTCTGAGTAGATACCACTAGCCGACTTAAAAACTTGGCTAGTGGTTACAAAATAACCCTGTATATTATAAAGAGGAAATTTTTTACTAAAATTATAACGAGGAAAGATTTGATTGTTTGTTTGGATTGAATAGGCTCCGAAATTACTGGACCGATTTCAAAAATCTTTCACTTTTAAAATGCTACATTATCCTTGATTAAGATCAGCTATATTTTATTCCGATATTCCCACGGGAACGGGTACCAACCGGGTAAAACCGCGAGGATCCGCTTGTCCAAGTCAAAGAAGAAACTGTTATTTGTTAAAAGTCAAAGTTTTTCAAATAATTAGACATAATGCATCGTATTTGACTTTAAGAGTCCACACCAAAGAAAAGGCTTTTAAATGTTTTTAGGAGAAAGTTGTTCACTTACAGATTTTAAGTCGAACTCAAAAATTTGGCCAGTGGTTTCAAAATAATACTGTATTGGTGACTTGGACCTTTTTCAAAACAATTGATTCAATTATATTTATGTGTGGTATGTGGTTTTACATTGTGAAAAACGAAATATACGTAGCTTACTTCCGCAAAAAAACACAATATGCAAGATGCACCGCCCGCCCGCCCTCAAATAATTGCACATGCACACCACATCTAGCAAGACAGCAATACACCTTGCACCGTCACCGATTAGACTACTCTACACGTGTTTCGCCCCAACCCGGGGCATCCTCAGGAGATAGTTCGTGCGAAAAACCAACACCAAATGATTTTTTGCGGGCGGGCGGGCGGTTCATCTTGGATATATTTCGTTTTTCACAATGGTTAGGGACTTCCGCCAAGTGACGCCTGATTCAATCAAATGTGGTTTTACCTCTTCCAGCGAGTTCTGTCGCATCGCGCGGAATCGCGCCAGTATCCGCTCGTGCGGAGACGTGGCGACCAGTACTCGCGGGTAGCGGTACTGGGTTCGGACCGGCGTCTCTCCTACGGAATAATGCCAAATATTATTATAAATACGAAATGGGGTTTGTACATTTTAGCATAGTGGTAACCAAACTGTCCGAATGGAGATTTCCAAAAACGCGACGCATCATGAAACCATGTGTATATCGATAGAGGATCTTTATACAAACGTACAGATTTCGAGATATTCCATGTTAAAGATTCGGTTTTTTTTTTATCCACAACGACGTAGCACTTAGCCTTCATCACACCTGATGAAAAGGCACCTGGTGTTAAGGCTGAAGGTGGAAGCGCACTACTCCCGGAATCCTCAATCACTGAGGAACTGGCTATCTTATCTTTAACTGCCGAAACACAATAATGCTGAAAACATCATTGTTATGGCGTCAGACTTAGATAAGATGGTGGTAGCTAGCCAGCCGGACTAAGAACAAGTCCTACCACCAACCAAACCGAATACAATATGTACCCCCACTGCCGAAAAGAAAGCAGAAATGGATGGGAAGCCTTTTGTGAAGGCATCTCTGGACAACCTGAATCGGCCAGGTTGGTGAGGATGCTAGCAAAAGATAACACCTGTAAACTAGGAAGCCTCAAAAAAGATGACACTATTTTAGTGGACCCTAAAGAAATACTTACGGAAATGATGGCCACTCACTTCCCGGACTGTATAGAGCATACAGAGGAGGAGATGAACACTCTGTCGGCAGAAAATCTATCAGACGGCGAGGCAGAGGTCAGAAAAGTAATTACAGAGGACATGCTAGTGTGGAGCATTTCTTCCTTTCAACCATATAAAGCAGCAGGGCCAGATGGCATCTTCCCAAAGATGCTACAAGCTGCCTTAAGGTTTATAAAGGAGGACCTCCTAGTTCTATATCGAAGCAGCCTAGCAACTAACTATATACCTAGTTGCTGGAGAAAAGTTAGGGCCGTTTTCATACCGAAACCAGGGAAGGCCACGTATCAAGAGGCGAATTCCTTCAGATGCATCAGCCTTTCCTCGTTCCTACTGAAGACACTAGAAAAAATACTAGATAGACACATAAGAGAAACCATAGGCAAAAGTAAAAAACCACTACATGACAATCAACATGCCTATATGGAAGGGAAATCCATTGAGACAGCCCTCCACAACATGGCAGTCAGAGTGGAAAGATCAATCACAAACAAGGAATACGCTCTAGCGTGCTTCTTCGATGTTGAAGGCGCCTTTGACAAAGCGTCTGCGCAATCCATCGTGGAGGCACTAAACAGAGAAGGCGTAACAAAGCAAATATCAGGTTGGATCACTAACATGCTACAACACAGATCCATACAAGCAGAACTAGCAGATATCAAATACACCATCAAAGCCAGGAGAGGCTTTCCCCAGGGAGGTTGTCTGTCTCCACTGCTTTGGTGTATCCTAATAGATGAACTAGTAACTAGAATCACTGCTATGAATATATACATCCAAGCGTACTTGGATGATGGCCTGTTACTTGTAAGAGGCAAAGTTCTAAGCGTGGTCAGAGATATAATGAGAAGTGGAATTATGACAACACTGAGATGGTGCAGGGACAAGGGATTGAACCTCAACCCTAGTAAAACCAAACTGATGTTGTTCACTAACAAAAGAAAGATTGATAGCATGATCCCAATTAACATTGAGAATGTAGAACTCGAGATAGTAAAGGAGTTTAAATACCTAGGGATAGTCTTAGACAGTACCCTAAGTTATAGGACACACATAAAAGAAACCAGTAAAAAGGCAATGACAGCTCTCATGCAGTGCAGAAGAGCCGTTGGCAGGAACTGGGGCATGAAACCCGAAGTGGTCCAATGGATCTATAGGGCAATCATCCTACCGAGAATCCTTCACGGAGCACTAGCATGGTGGCATAAGGCAAAACTAGAATACAACAGAAAAGAACTCACTAAGGTACAAAGACTAGCTAGCGTCATGGTATCGGGAGCCATGAGAACAACTCCCACGGCCGCCTTAGAAATGATACTAGGCCTTAGTCCAATAATAGATCTTGAAATCGAAAAGAGAGCTACAGAACAATGGTTTAAGCTGAAAAGCACTAACCTGTGGATAGGAAGGCACAATGATCATGGTCACGCTGAAATAGGAAAAAAGTACGAAGAAAACCTTTCCATGATACTGGTTAATAATGACCTAATAAAAAGGAAAGGATCTTCGACAAAAAGTACAGAATAAGCATCAGATCCAGAGAAGACTGGAAAATAGAACATGACAATCTGGATAGCACTGCAGTATGCTACACAGATGGGTCAAGAAAGGAGTCAACTGGACTATCGGGAGCTGGGGTATACATAGCTAAACCCAACACTATAAGAACTACTTTTAATCTGGGCAAGTACGCCAGCGTGTTCCAGGCGGAAGTATTCGCGATACTGGAGTGTGCGAACATGATTAAAAGTGAGATAGGCAATTATAACGTAGGAAAAATAATAATATATAGCGACAGTCAAGCTGCCATCAAGGCCCTTGACAAAGCGGAGACTACCTCAGCCCTGGTGAAAGAATGCAAACAAAGCATTCAGGCACTTGCCAACTTGGTTGAGGTAGAAGTTGCCTGGGTACCTGGACACGAAGGTAACGTAGGCAATGAGGAAGCCGATGAATTAGCCAGGGGATGAGCTGATGAACCCTTCATTGGTCCTGAACCAAGACTACCAATCGCATATAGAATTACTAAGAACATTATCGGGATCAGAACAATCAAAGAAACCAACCAAAGATGGATGAGAAGAAAGGACTGCAGACAGTCTAAGATTTTCATCAAATCGGTTGACAAAAAGAAAACTAGAGAACTTCTGAAACAGAGTAGGAGAAATATAAGAACGATTGTAGGTGTACTTACTGGGCACTGCCCACTAAACAGACACCTATCAGTGATTAAACGGACAGAGGACCCGATCTGTCCGCAATGCAAAGAAAGAGAAGAAACAAGCTACCATTTCATGGCAGAGTGCCCGATGTACGCATCACTGCGCTGGGAGCTCTTTGGAACGGACAAGCTTAAGGAAGAGGATCTAAAGAAGTTAACGATAAGTCAACTCAACAGGTACTGTAAGCGCACAGGTAGGTTCGAGGGTCCGACGCCGGTGGGGTAAATGATAACCCGCCTCCCCCTGATTTTTCAGCTTTTAGGGGACTTGGGGAACTGGGTGAAATGGTCCCGACCTAGGTGACTGATCACCCGTCCGACTTCGCTGGCGTCCCCCCTATAAATAATAATAATAATAATAATACCCCCACTGGAAATTGAACCCGGGACCTCTCTAAAATCCGTGGTATGAACCACTAGACCACAGAGGCGGTTGGTATAAATAGAACTACCTTAAAACCGGATCATTATCATGGAATATCTCAAAACCTGTACGCTTTAGGACAAATGTCGTCTGATATTTTTTGTTCAGCTGCAGATCCTCTATCGATATTCATGATGCGCCGCGCTTTTCCACAGTCTTGCAAAATCATGATCATCACTATGCCAGGCTCCCATACAAAGAGGTTCAAACACTTTTGTGAGTATGGATATTTGTAACTCATTCACGGAAAAACAACTGAACGGATCTGGATGAAATTTGCAATAAGAGATAGATTATAGGCTGGAATAACACATAGGATAATATTTATCCCGATATTCCCAGAACGGGAACCACGCGGGTGAAACCGCGGGCGGCCGCTAGCGCCAAATAATTGAGTAGCAATGCAAACAATATTATATTTATTACCTTCGCCTTCGCTCACGTTTCATTTAGGGTAAAGTAGAACTCTTTACCTTTACTGTAAATACATAACATAACACTCACCTCAGTCATTCAAGTTCTTACATTCCAAGTACTTCTCCGTATTTTATCATGGTCTGATGTTGTACTGCTTCTAACTCGTAACTACATAGTTCTACATCATCATGTCAGCCGAACGACGCCCACTGCTTGGCATAGGCCTCCTCCAAGTAGTTCTACATAGTAAACACATAATTAAAACACTCACCAGTAGGCGCATACATCCTATACTCGTCATTCAAGTACTTGTTCTCCAAGTACTCGTGTTGTTGTACCGCTTCCTTCACGGTGGAGTCCAGGCTCATGGCCTGATGCTGTACTACTTCCAACTCCTGACTACATAGTATAACACAGTAAGTAGATAATACAACACTCACCACTAGGCGCATACATCCTATACTCGTCATTCAAATACTTGTTCTCCAAGTACTCGTGTTGCTGTACCGCTTCCTTCACGGTGGAGTCCAGGCTCATGGCCTGATGCTGCACGGCTTCCAGCTGTTCGGCTTGGGAGGACAGGTGCGCGCGGGAGGACGCGATGATGGTGGAAATGGAGGTGGATACCGAGGTCAGCGACGTTAGCGAGGTGGTTGTGTTGGCCTGAAATAAAGATAAATGAATGAATAAATTTCTTACAATCACACCAATATATCTAGCTCAAGAAACTGTGTTATGGAAACTATTAACGGATATATTATATATATATATTTAAATACTTTTTTTTGTAAATACATACTTAATATACATAGATAACACCCAAACCAAAACAAACATACATGTTCATGCTCACAAATATTTGTCTTGTCCGGGCATTGAACCCGAGACCTCTGGCGCAGAAAGCAGGTATCCTACCCCTGCACCAAATTGGTCGTCAAAGAGATGGTTTATACGCGGTATTTTTTTACCACGCCGGATAGTTTTTGGGAATTTTTTTACTCATGAAAAGAAACAACTTTTATTATGGGACCGACGATGCACTTTTCTATGGAAAAATTGTTTTTTTTTTTTTTCGCGATTTCAGTTTTAGTTTTGCTCCCATAATAAAAGTTGTTTGTTTTCATGAGTAGAATAATCCCTAAAATTATCTAGAGTGATAAAAAAATTACCGTGTATAGAGACTATGTTTACCTCAACATATCCAAGAATTTTTTCTAAAGCCTGTTTGTTGTCGTTTGTGATCGTCGTCAGCAGCTCGTCTGTGGTCGATGTCAGTGATTCCGCTGTGGCCCTGCTTTGCACCGACAGCTCGTGGGCTTGTTGCTGAAATAAAGATATTCATTCATTAGTGCAACAAATATTTTCTTCTAAAAAATATTCCGACTTTTAGAGCGAGCGCGCACAAGCATCTTTTGTTTCCGTAACTATTTTGTCTCTCACATTAAATCAACGGGTTAGTATGAGAGTGCGCGCATGAGCGACGCGACTTCTTCATACTATTGATGTGGTAGACAAAATAGTTGCGGAAACAAAATATGCTCGCGCGCGCTCGCTCTTATATGTTGTAACGAAATACTAAAATAGTGTTTAGTTTTTGTTTTCTCGACATTTCGCCACTTATGAGGATTCCGTGATCAGGGTTTATTCCAAAAATCCCCACCAATAGCGAGTATTTTTTTTTTAGAAATTCCCTTTAGTTTTTATTAAACTAGTAGGGATTATAGGAAAGATGTGATAGTAAAAAACCACGAGCCCTATAAGTAGCTTTCAGGCGGGATTAGGGATTAATCTTAGAGTAGGGATTTCTCGAAAAAAACCCAATAATCGCCACTGATGGGCATTTGTTAATGGGGATATGTCGGTAGGGATTTGTCGGCGGGGATTTCTGGAATAAACACCTAAATGGTGCTTCAACATGGTAAAACAAATTATGGTTATTTTATATTTTACGTAATTGTGAGTAGCTAGCTCTTGTCCCCGGCTTTACCTGTGCACTGTTGGCAGCGGCCGAAAGCGCGGCGTTAAGCTCGTCGCACACGTGGTCGGTGACGTCGTACACGTTGCGCGTCAGCACTTCAAGGTCAGCGTTCACTGCGGCGCAACCTGGAATTATGCATTCACAATGCAATTTTGTAAGTATAGGAAAAATGTGATAGTAAAAAACCACGAGCCCTATAAGTAGCTTTATATAAAATCTCAATATGGCTGTTTCATCTTATTCGATTGTTAAACATTTGTAAAAATGTTTCTTTCGGATGCGAGGGTTTCCTCACATTGATGAAGCAACGCTGGCCTACAGCGTAACAAGTGATAGCAAAATTCGACGAGTCGTGTAAGCCTTTCGGTAGCTTAGTTGGTCAGAGCATCGGGCCGGATTCCCGGAGGCGCGGGTTCGAATCCCGCCTGAAAGCTACTTATAGGGCTCGTGGTTTTTTACTATCACATTTTTCTTATAATCCATAAGTTGTATTGATACAAAAAAAAAACCACGAAATTTAAGGCAATCGCTTCGCTGCGCTTCGCGATCGCCTTAAATTTCTAACCTATCACGTGTTCTATATGACTTCCGAGGCTCGCAGTCGTGTGCATACTGTCTCGTAATGTCTATTCATAATATCACGCGAAATTATAATTTCACTAGTGGAATTATAATATCACGACTTTAACAAAATCCCTGCGACATATATATGTATAAAAATGAATCGTTGTTCGTTAATCTATATATAAGGTCCTTCTTAAATAGTGCACATAATTTTAAGGGTCAATGTACTCATGCATACAAACAACTTTTACTATGGTATCAACATTGAAATCGCGAAAAAAAAATCAGCTGTTCCATACATTTTGATATATTGGATTTAAAATTTTCTATGAAACAGCTGATTTATTTTTCGCATTTTCAATGTTGGTACCATAGTAAAAGTTGTTCGTATGCGTGAGTACATCGACCCCTTAAGGGCACGTACTTCCAAATTATCGAAATCAACCAATTTTTGATTCAAAATTAAATAATCAAATATTCTTTATTATGAACAGATAAAAATATAATGTTGAAGTTTCATAAACGAGAGATTAACTTTAGAGAGATTAACTAAGAGAGAGAACTTCATATCCAGAGATATTTAAAAAGGCAAAGGAATCCAAAAAGTATATGTCCAGAGATCCTACTAAAATACTACTGCCTGCTGCAAACTCGACGCTATATCAAAAAAATTGATATTTTATGTCTATAAGTACTAATATATAATAGATGATCAAACGAACTACTGTGAAGTTCGATCGCTATTATATGAGTCGTTTCATTCGAAGATATAATATTTACAGAGTAGTCCCTTTAACCTACAGGCAACTTCGCACGTCTTTAGAGATTAAAAAAAAAAAAAGTTCACTAATCTGTCATTTACTGTTCTGTGGTCAGTTTGACGCCATTTTTCTCATTTCGTTTAGAGCAAGTTCAGAGTAATAGCGGTGTTCTAGAACAAAGCTTAACTAGTGGGTTTGTAAACTTCCGCCTGCAGCTGAGGTTTACTGGGCTGGGCGGGTTGCTATATCTTCGAATGAAACGACTCATATAATAGCGATCGAACTTCACAGTAGTTCGTTTGATCATCTATTATATTTCGTCGTTTCATTCTTTGATATAATATTTACAGAGTAGATGTTTAGAGATTTAAGTTTTGTTCTAGAAGAAGTGTTGATGGGTTGTTTTTATAAGAATAAATAACCATCTCAATTAAACATATTATGTATTTGTTCATAAGCAGAATGTAAACAATCAACCCTTAAATAATATTAAGTTTTCTCCGTACAAATTAAATACCTAATCATAAATCAGATACAAAAAAAAAAGTAACTCATCATTAGTAGGGAACGTTACGGTTCTCGCGAAGACATCTTCGCTTTCAATAGGCCGGTTATAGAACCGAGCAAAGGCTGTGTAGATGTAGGTACTTGTCCAACCAGCTGTTTTTCTTATCTCGTCTACAAACACTGAGTCGTGAGCAAGCACGGTCGAGATGGAGGCGTATCGTGTGCTATCGCCACTCTCTCCCAAGCTCCCAACAGCTTATTTAACCCAGCGGCTTAAAGACTGCGAGCTGGTGCGCTTGTGGAGTTTTTTGTATTTTAACCACAGTTTGTCTGCGTTCGAAGTCCTCATATTTTTTGAAAAATATATATGATCGACGAGGACTGAAGCAGGGCATATATTTATTTTCTCGTGAAAGAATGGCTAGTACAGCATGGGTTGTTCGCGGCCCGGGACCGAAGTTTTAATAATGTCGGTTATGGCTATCTTAACACCGTCTTGAGAAATGAATACATTTTCTAGTTTTATAAGCGTGAAAGTTTGTACCCTGTGCATTGTACAAAGTGTTCTTGTCTAGGCTCAGTACTAAATTTGGGTATCAATTAGGTATGTGGTTGAGAACAAGTTGTGGGTCCCAAGTAGAGGTATATTTAGGTCGACTTGGTTTAAGTTTGGAAGCGCCTTTTAGAACTCGTTAAATACACTCATGTGAGCCGATGTTACTATTTAATGGTTTAAGAACAGTGAAACGGTACGGCACGGGACGGTGATTTAATATCAACGTAAGCTTCGTCAGATAGCTCCCATTCAGTATCGGGGTTGCTTTTACTTGACTCGATATCTGAGCCGTTATTTTTTGTGTTTACTTATGACGCGTGTAGCCAAATGGCGATATATCTACCTACATCGTGTCAACTTCTTTATGCGTGGAAATTTTATTCCATCTACCTTGACGGTTAATGTAGCATACTACTGCAGTACTATCCATGCGCAGTAATATTGCACAATATCGTCTTCCTTTGTAAAAGCTTTCATAGGACAGAATGTTGTAAAAAAGTTATTGCGCCACCAGTTTTGGTCTTCTTAAAATTAAATTTTTGCTTTGCATTTACCGTTATGGCGCTGCAATGCCAAAAACTTCTGGCGTTCTTAAAGTTAAATCCGTATTTAGCTGCTAGACAGACCGAAATTAGAACACCAATAAAATTAGCAAAGATTCTTATTGTACGTTTCGGTAATTTTAAATAATTTCTGATAATTTGTGCAATGTTTCTGCGTTTTACAGCGAGAAATGTTGCGTATCATAATTATAAAAAGCCTTGGAAAGTACAGAATTGAGAAGGCGTTAACACACTTTTTTCGCGGTTTACAACAAAACCTAAACATTGTAACAATTTAGGAGTCGTACCGTACGTTGTACGTTGTACCTGTACGACTACGTACGGAAGTGTCCCCGATGCCTTATGTTAAGATTATTTTTACTAACCTTCTATGGGTCACAGTATTGTCTGATAAATAAAGAATTTATTTATTAAGCGTCGTCGAAATTAATTGACTGATTTATGACCTTGGCTTCTAAGATAGGACATATAACCTCTCTCATAATTTTGGTAAAAAACCCTGGATGCTGATGTTACGGATAGGCCGTAAGGCAAGTCAGTAAATTCGTCGATAGCTAAGTTTGAATTTGGAGCTTGAAAATGAAATCTTAAATATTATTCGGTCTTCCTTACATATTGGAAGTCATAAATACGCCTCTTTGAATCGGTGCTACAAAACTACCTTGTGGTATAAGTTAAGGAGATGTTCTATAGTCTTCCATTCTAAAATAGTTTTTCTTCTCAATAAATTTATTTAATGATTTAAGATTTAAGACAAAGCGTTTACTACCATTAGACTTGGGTGCAAGGAAAGTTCTTGATATGAACTGGTCAATTACCGGGGAACAATGTGACATTGCTCCAATTCAATTAATTTATTTATAGCTTGGACCATCTCGTGACTTTCTTCGGGGGTAAATTTAGATTAAAGCACGACAGACTGTCACTTCCGTACAAAAGGGTATAGAATATCCGTTTTGGATCCATGATAGTACAGTTTTGTTGTATGTTATATGAAACCAACAATCATAAAAGTATTGAATTCTGCCAGCGTGTACCTTTGTTATTGTGGCAGTGCACGGGGCCTGGGTTGATTGTAGTTCTTCGCAGAAGACGAAGCAGGCTGAGGGTAGGTTCGTCGCGGTGGCGGCGCTAGCCTCTGTCCTGTCCTGTGGTTTGACCTCCCCGCCGCCCCCCTGTTTCACGGGTACTGAGGAGGTCCTGACCGGTTTCCCTGATGGGCAGGACGAATGACTGTGGACTGGACTGCAGAAGGTTTCTGAATTGTGAATGTTTTCCAAATCTGTGAACCTTGTCGTTCGATTGCCTTACTGGCTTTTATATTTTCGGATGATGTATTACCCAATAAAGAGTCATATCTATCGGAGTCTTGTAGGACGTGCAGGAAATTATTTTCTAAACTAGATGTAATAAGTTTAATCCTATCTTTCGTTAGGAAATGGAGTAAATCAATACCAAAATGCGACAGTCGTCGCTTAGATACTAAAGAGATTGTATCTTATCGTCTGAGGAGAGCAGTGTGTCCATTGCTCTATTTACCTATTGCCGAGGTACCCATATCAAGTTGTTGAAAACCAAGAAACATTTTGTAGCGTCCCCTCACGACGACGACGTCAAAAACTGCGGCAGCAATCGCTGCGTTTAATTTAGGTGCGTGCAACATTCAACAATTATTTGGTATCAAGTACCTTTGTCAAGTTCTCTTTCTGATCTTTTGGTAGACCTATTTTTCATAAAGGTGTCTATAAATTAGCTAAGCTGAATGGCATCTCCAAAATCAGGCGTATCGGACGTAGAAGCCCTCAACGCTGACGATATTATTGTAGATCGAAAGTTATCGATGTAATTTCTTGAGTGAGCCGTTTGCGATACTGCGGCATCCAAGGTTTGTTGGATGGATATTTCCAAAGATTGTTCGATAAAGTCCCGCATCGTTTTGTATGATATTTATTGTATCCAAAACAAACACTCTTTTTTGCCAAAAAAAAAAAAAAAAAAAACAACATGAGGGTAGAATGTAAAAAATAAAATTCAAAGAATAATTTAATAAGTTATTATGGCCTAATAATTTATATTGTCCCGCAGACAATAAACTATTGATAACGTGCATCTATCCTAGAATGCAGGTAGATTCTACTTTATGTCATAATATGTGACCCATAATTAGCCCGCAGCTAATTACGATATCGCGGTTGACCCCCAGTCAATTGCGACTTAGTTTGATTTTATGTAACTTAATGAACTGTAGATAACGTGCGCCTATCCTAGAACGCAGGTAGATTCTACTTCATGTCATAATAAATGTCCCATAATTAGCCCGCAGCTAATTACGATATCGCGATTGACCCGCAGTCAATATCGATTTAGTTTGATTTTGACTAACTACCTAAATAAACTGAAGATAACGTGCGTCTATCCTAGGACGCAGGTAGATTCTACTTCATGTCATAATATATGACCTATAATTAGCACGCAGCTAATTACGATATATCGCGATTGACTCGCAGTCAATCTCGATTTAGTTTGATTTTAAGTAACTAAATAAATGTAGATAACATGCGTCTATCTTAGAACGCGGGTAGATTCTACTTCATGTCATGATATATGACCCATAATTAGCTCGCAGCTAATTACGATATCGCAATTGACTCGCAGTCAATCTCGATTAAGTTTGATTTTATGTAACTAAATAAAGTGTAGATAACATGCGTCTATCCTAGAACGCGGGTAGATTCTACTTCATGTCATAATATATGACCCATAATTAGCTCGCAGCTATTTACGATATCGCGATTGGCTCGCAGTCAATCTCGATTTAGTTTGATTTTATGTAACTAAATAAAGTGTAGATAACATGCGTCTATCCTAGAACGCGGGTAGATTCTACTTCATGTCATAAATATGACCCATAATTAGCTCGCAGCTAATTACGACCAGGGACCGGAAAACCCCTGTTTTTGATTAAGCTTATTATTAGGGAAACCTTGTTAAAGGGTAACCGTATTATAGGGTTACCCTATCGATGGTGTAAGACTCAAGAAAGGGTAACCCTTTCGAATTAACTTAACTTCTTTCCAATGGGCTTACCGTATCGAAAGGGTTTTGAATTAAGCACTTACCACATAATTGGGTTACCCTATTGTCTCCTGCATCGCATCAATGGTCTCCTGTCTCTTTTCCGCGCATTCTGCATACCGTATCTCGGGGTGGTGGGCGTCCGTCTCGGTTATAATTATGTTGTGTTGTGTGTTGTGGATACTAATAATTTTTAAAGCGCATTTGGTTTTTTTTTGTGGTATATCTATCTATACTAATATTATTAGGAGGAAAGATTTGTATTTTTGTATGTAACGAATAAACTCAAAAAGTACTGGACCGATTTAGAAAATTCTTTCACCGTTAGAAAGCTACAGTCTTCCCGAGTGACATAGGCTATATTTTATCCCGATATTCCCACGGGAACGGGTACTACGCGGGTGGCCGCTAGTTATGTATAAAGTAAAGTCCCGTGGACTAAAATAGGTAAGTAACATATTAGAAAAGCTCAAATTAGGGATGTGATTTTTTTTTTCTTGTGATAAATCAAAAGATCATAATATAAGTTTTCTAATAAACTATTTTTATTTTTTTTGCAATAATTCAAAAGTTATATCAAAATAAAAATTAGTATTTGAATCGAACCGCAGACACGCCAAAACAGCTCCCGAACACACTTGAGCACGTGTGACGTCATAATGTTAACTTTCACTCATTGCCATGAAGTTTGACTTAATACTCTGAGGTAACTGGAGCTCTCACCCTGAATAAAAAAGTGTCGCCAGCAAATTTGACATTTATGTATGTAGTGGCTGTCAGCTGTCTCATATGACCATACGTATTTTTTTAAAGTGTAGGTGAGACGGAAGACAGCCACTGTGTTATTTGTGGTATTCAAAAAATTGTTCGTACTGCACTCTCCAGTTACCTCAGTATTAAGTCGAGCTTCATGCTCATTGCAGTACCTGTGAAGCATCGGCGGGGGCCTCGAGGCACCCGACATGCCAACTAAATGCTGCCTTATTTCTATAGAAATAAGGTCTCTATTTTCCACTGCCAATCGGCAACCGCTATATTTCAGAGGCTCGGACAACTGACAGACACACAGACAAACACTTCAAGTTTTAGCTTACTTCGCCATCACCACGTGGAGGTTTTATGATTTTTTTTATTTTGGGGGCCGATTTTGATGAAACACGGTTTTTAGTATTATTTTGACAAGAAAACAACAACATACTTTTAAAAATAAAAAAAATCCAAGATGGCGGCCATCTTTTTGTTTGTGGGCTGATTTCGATGAAACTCGGTTTTTGGTACTATTTCGTCAAGAAAACAACAACGCACTGTTAAAAATAAAAAAAATCCAAGATGGCGGCCAACTTTTTTGTTTGTGGGCCGATTTTGATGAAACTCGGATTTTGGTACTATTTTGACAAGAAAACAACAACGCATTGTTAAAAATAAAATAAAAATCCAAGATGGCGGCCAACTTTTTTGTTTGTGGGCCGATTTTGATGAAACTCGGATTTGGTACTATTTTGACAGGAAAATAGCAACGCAATGTCAAAAATGATAAAAACCAAGATGGCGGCCAAATTTTTTGTTTGTTGGCCGATTTCAATGAAACTCGATTTCTAGTACTATTTTGACAAGAAAACAGCAACGCAATGTTAAAAATATAAAAAAATCCAAGATGGCGGCCAACTTTTTTGTTTGAGGGCCGATTTTGATGAAACTCAATTTCTAGTACTATTTTGACAAGAAAACAACAACGCACTTTTAAAAATAAAAAAGTCCAAGATGGCGGCCAACTTCTTTGTTTGTGGGCCGATTTTGATGAAACTCGATTTCTAGTACAATTTTGACAAGAAAACAACAACGCACTGTTAAAAATAAAAAAATCCAAGATGGCGGCCAACTTTTTTGTTTGTAGGCTGATTTCGATGAAACTCGGTTTTTGGTACTATTTCGTCAAGAAAAGAGTAACGCAATGTTAAAAAAAAAATTCAAGATGGCAGCAAATTTTTTTGTTTGTGGACCGATTTTGATGAAACTCGAAGTCTAGTACTATTTTGACAAGAAAACAGCAACGCAATGTTAAAAATATAAAAAAATCCAAGATGGCGGCCAACTTTTTTGTTTGTGGACCGATTTTGATGAAACTCAATTTCTAGTACTATTTTGACAAGAAAACTACAACGCACTTTTAAAAAATAAAAAAGTCCAAGATGGCGGCCAACTTTTTTGTTTGTAGGCTGATTTCGAGGAAACTCGGTTTTTGGTACTATTTCGTCAAGAAAAGAGTAACGCAATGTTAAAAAAAAAATCAAGATGGCAGCAAATTTTTTTGTTTGTGGGCCGATTTTGATGAAACTCGAAGTCTAGTACTATTTTGACAAGAAAACAGCAACGCAATGTTAAAAATATTAAAAAATCCAAGATGGCGGCCAACTTTTTTTTTTTCGGCCGATTTCAATGAAACACGATTTCTAGTACTATTTTGACAAGAAAACAGCAACGCAATGTTAAAAATATAAAAAAGTCCAAGATGGCGGCCAACTTCTTTGTTTGTGAGCCGATTTTGGTAAAACTCGATTTCTAGTACAATTTTGACAAGAAAACAACAACGCACTGTTAAAAATAAAAAAAAATCCAAGATGGCGGCCAACTTTCTTGTTTGTAGGCTGATTTCGATAAAACTCGGTTTTTGGTACTATTTCGTCAAGAAAAGAGTAACGCAATGTTAAAAAAAATAAAAATTCAAGATGGCAGCAAATTTTTTGTTTGTGGGCCAATTTTGTTGAAACTAGAAGTCTAGTACTATTTTGACAAGAAAACAGCAACGCAATGTTAAAAATATTAAAAAATCCAAGATGGCGGCCAACTTTTTTGTTTGTGGGCCGATTTTGATGAAACTTGGTTTTTGGTACTATTTTGACAAGAAAACAGCAACGCAATGTTAAAAAATAATTTATATTTTTAACAGTGCGTAGTACCAAAAACCGAGTTTCATCGAAATCAGCCCAGCCCACAAACAAAAAGTTGGCCGCCAACTTGGATTTTTTATATTTTTAACAGTGCGTTGGTGTTTTCTTGTCAAAAGAGTACTAGAAATCGAGTTTCATCAAAATCGGCCCACAAACAAAAAAGTTGGCCGCCATCTTGGATTTTGTTTTTTTTAACATTGCGTTACTCTTTTCTTAACGAAATAGTACCAAAAATCGAGTTTCATCGAAATCAGCCCAGCCCACAAACAAAAAAGTTGGCCGCCATCTTGGATATTTTATATTTTTAACAGTGCGTTGTTGTTTTCTTGTCAAAATAGTACTAGAAATCGAGTTTCATCGAAATCGACCCACAAACAAAAAAGTTGGCCGCCATCTTGGATTTTGTTTTTTTTAACATTGCGTTATTCTTTTCTTAACGAAATAGTACCAAAAATCGAGTTTCATCGAAATCAGCCCAGCCCACAAACAAAAAAGTTGGCCGCCAACTTGGATTTTTTATTTTTAACAGTGCGATGTTGTTTTCTTGTCAAAAGAGTACTAGAAATCAAGTTTCATCAAAATCGGCCCACAAACAAAAAAGTTGGCCGCCATCTTGGATTTTTTATTTTTTTAACATTGCGTTACTCTTTTCTTGACGAAATTGTACCAAAAACCGAGTTTCATCGAAATCAGCCCACAAACAAAAAAGTTGACCGCCATCTTGGTTTATATTTTTTTTTAACATTGTGTTACAGTTTTCTTGTAAAAATAGTACTAAAAATCGAGTTTCATCAAAATCTGCCCACAAACAAAAAAGTTGGCCGCCATCTTGGATTTTTATTTTTTTTTACTTTGACGACATTTGATGACTTCTGTGGCCGAGTGGTGTACCCAACGGTTTTCAAGGTGCCGCTATCTCTAGAGGTCCCGGGTTCGATCCTCGGTCGGCTAAATATTGAAAACGAACTTTTCAAATAATCAAATTTTTAGCGCGTACCTTTTTAAGTTTCGATTTACCGGTGTTAAAAAATGCTCATTTTCAAAAATTTATTACTCGGTAACCAAGTGGAATTGAAACACGGGAGTTCTACTCTTGCATTTGTAAAGCTTAACTCTTTCCAATTATTGAAAAAAAGGGGGATGTCCGATTTTAAGGGTTTTGGAAACACCGTGCATGGCCCCCACAACCAAAATCGCTGTATCGAACTGTTTTTATTTCATGACAGATAATGAATTTCCTAACAATTTTTATATGAAAAAACTGACAAATGCGCAGTTATTGAGAAAAAAACTAGTTTTTTTGTATGAAAAAATATTAGTTTGCGTCGAGATTGCATCACATGTTAAAGAAGGCTATAAATACTATTAGTACCTACGTAGATTAACAAAAATAGGCGAATCCAAAAAATTAAGTGATTTTTTATTTCTTTTTGATAATTTTTGTTTCAAATGACTAATAACGTTGCAGGCCTCAGAAGCCATAGCCAGTTAAATTTATATGAAAAACGTTTCTACAAAAGCATTATATCAAATATTACTTTTTTTATAAAGCTATTTTATAAAGCTTACTATTTCTCACGCTAGAGTTTTTGTACAATATTTAAATTTATAAGTTTTTATAGGTACCTACTTCGAGTCTTGTATTGTAACTATACATTATTACCTTAAAATGTAGCCATATTGTTGAGTTTACAATAACTTATTATAATTTGTTAAAATTTTGTAATTTACTAGACCTAAGCAAATTGTAAACTTGTTCATGGTTCTGTAATAAATAAAAAAAAAATGCTACTAGCTGCTCGATCGGCGAAATTTGTACCGTCTTATCGACAGCACGCCACCTACCGGGTCCAATTGTAAATCTAAATCATTCTGGAATCCGCCTGAAGACACAAAAAAATTCATTGAAATTGAAACTATTTAGGAGGACTTCAGTTACATACACACGCACAGAAGAGTTATATATATAAAGAATTCACTGCTTACAAATAATTAAAAACGATCGTCAGTAACAAAAACAAACAAACACGTGTAATGTAGCGGTCATATTAAACAAGTTCCTTCCTTCCGTTTTTAAATGCCGGCGCCGCGGCCACTCGGATAAACAATAGTGAGCGGCGGCGACCGACGGATCACGCGAAAATGAACTTTAGCGTGAACGACGCATGATTCGTTATTATCTGACGTAGCGAAGATTTTGTCGATGCCGCGATCACACTTGAAATTGTTATACAATAATAAGTCTAATGTAGTGCGCGCAGAAGTTTAAATTGCTTTGACGCTTCAAAACCCTGTCGCAGGGTAAGACTTAAAAGGGTTTTTCGTTTATGGTAAGCGCTTACCCGAATTAACTTGATTCATTTGGTTACCCTGTCAATACGGTAAGTCGATGATATGCTTATCAATTTGAAAGGGTTTGTAGAAACAAGTCTTTAAAATACCCTATAAAAACCCGGGTTAGGGTAAGCGGTTCCGGTCCCTGATTACGACATCGCGATTGACTCGCAGTCAATCTCGATTTAGTTTGATTTTATGTACCTAACTAAACTCATCTAGTGAAATCACTTGTTCATGTTCACCAGTGAACAACAAGAAACAAATAAGTATACATTGTATCTTAATATCTGATAAATTTAGTTAACTATTGTGTAGCTTGTTAATAACTTGTATGCACAAATATTCGAATAGGAATTGATAAAGCACTATAAACGTACCTGTGGCATTATCTTCATTCTCTGAAGAATATAAACGTTGGACTCGTTCAACATTTTCCTATGCGCTGCGTTTCGGCATTTAAAATAGACGCGTGCGCTCGTTGCCTCGCACGAAAAAGGAATGAGAAAAATGGCGTCAAACTGACCACAGAACAGTAAATGACAGATTAGTGAACTTTTTTTTTTTTTAATCTCTAAAGACGTGCGAAGTTGCCTGTAGGTTAAAGGGACTACTCTGTAAATATTATATCAAAGAATGAAACGACGAAATATAATAAGATCCCAAAATCCATTCGTGAACAAAACTTTAACCTGTTTAGAATTAAATTGACGAAATGGCTAACGGATAAATGTTATTATACTATTAATGATTTCTTTAATGATAAAATTTGACAATTGTATAACTAAATTAAATTTATAATATAACCTATTTGACATTTTATACATTAATTATATTTACTATCTTTATAACTTAGCTAAATTGAAAATAATTTTGTAAGAAATAACATAATGAACAGACATTTGCACGCCATTCAAATTGGCAAAATATGTGAACCTATATTTAGAATCTCAAGATCTCAATGTACCATATTTTATGCAAATAAATTATCTTTATCTTTATCTTTATCTTTAACGATCTTGATTATTTTGTGGCTAGAAACACGATATTCGTATCGTAAGTCGACAATAAAAAAATTCAAAAACAAAGAAAATTTTCATTATTTTTATATTTTTTTGGTTTTATACTTAGATTATTAATCTCTCACGAATAATATACAGAAAAATAGGTAATGACATATTGTAGACTATTCTCAGGCTACTTTTTCAAAAAGTGAATTTGTGCTCAAAATAACAACAAAAACATTGAAAAAATGAAAAAGTGAGGTTATTTTCATTACTCTAAACACGTAAGGAAAAAGACAAAGACAGAGTTTTTGGAAGATCCTGCCCTTAAAATTATGTGCACTATTTAAGAAGGACCTTATATATAAAAATTAATCGTTGTTCGTTAATCTCGTTAAAACTCGAGAACGGCTGTATTGATTTGGCTAATTTTGGTCTTGAAATGTTCGTGGAAGACCAGGGAAGGTTTGAAAGGTGAAGAAAATAGGGGAAGGAGGGGTGGGTAAATAAATCCTTACTTATATTATAAATGCGTCTCTGCCTGTCTGTGTGTTACACAATCACACCTAAACTACTGAACCGATTTTACTGAATTTTGGTACAGAGATAGTCTAGAGCCTGAGAAAGGACATAGGCTACTTTTTATTCTTGAAAAATATCACCTTCCCGCGGGATAACGTCGTGTAGTACACGCGGGCGAAGCCGCGGGCGGAAGGCTAGTATTAAATAAAAGACACCATCACATACTCGTACATTGTTCCAATACCAAGTTATAGTAGCTTGAGCACTAGTATTATGGAAATTAGAATCAACGACGAGTATCACCACTTACACCCAGACCTGAGGAAATATTGAAAAGTTCGTTTTCAACATTTACCCAACCGGGGATCAAACCCGGGACCTCTAGAGATAACGGCACCTTGAAACCGGTGCGTACACCACTTGGCCATGGAGGTCGTCAGTAGCATGATTAAAATGACATAAATCATTCGTGTAAAGCAAAAAGTTCTTTATGCCATTGGAATAAAGCCCAAGAAAAATAGCATCAGTCATTTTTTTATGTAGCTTATGTTAGAAAATTAGACCCTATTCATTGCGCAGAAGCAACATTTTGCGTTGCACAAATAAGCTGTCATTTTAACCATGCTATATTTTACTACTACTACTATAATATTTGGAAGTATAACTCGCGCTGTTAAGGCGCTACTCGGAAAAATATGGACTTTTTGATTTAAAACTATAGGACGGTTACAGTTGTTACAAATCTGGTAATAAGATATATATTTCTTCATACCTTTATCTAGAATCGTATAGTTTCAAAAACACGATTTTATGATTTTGCCTCGACACTTTTTCTTTTCGAAAAGACCTCTAAAAATACGAAAAGTCAAGATTATTCTTAAATGGGGTTACTTACACTATTGGAAATTGGTTTAATTAGTGGACACCAATAATTTTGAGGATCGTATAGAAGCATTTTTTAAAAAATCGCTGTAGTTTTTTAATACGGAGTGATTTTGTGTTTTGTTTGCCTAATCTGCAAAATCGGTCTCGCTCCTGCGCGTGTCGTTTTCTCATTGCTATCTCGCTTCAGCACATTTTTTCCGAGTATCGCCTTAAATAAACAATCTGTAAATGGCGGCCATGCATTAAGTGTGAGCGCGATAGCATGACCTACCCACGTGGTCTACATGCAGCATGACGGTATGTGTGAGCGAGATAGCATGACGGTATGTGTGAGCGAGATAGCATGACCGGTCGGCCGCCATTTCCATATTGATTCTTTATCCGCGCGGCTTATACCGACGGTTAGCGAAGAGATAACCAAATATGATAATACACACAAGGATCGCCTTTGTGCTCACCCGAATCCTCTTGCTAAAGCGCTGATGGAGACCAATAGAAGTGACATCCAAATACTTAAGGGCAGGAACTTCCAAAAACTCTGTCTGTCTTTTTCCTTACGTGTGAAGAGTAATGAAAATAACCTCATTTTTTCAATGTTTTTGTTGTTATTTTGAGCATAAAATCACTTTTTGAAAAAGTAGCCTGAGAATAGTCTACAATATGTCATTACCTATTTTTCTATATATTATTCGTGAATTAGAGATTAATAATCTAAGTATAAAACCAAAAAAATATAAAAATAAATAAAAAAATTTATTTTTTATTTTTTTTATTATCAAGTTACGATACGAATATCGTGTTTCTAGCCACAAAATAATCAAGACATTATATTTTTATCTGCTCATAATAAAGAATATTTGATTGTTTACTTTTGAATGAAAAATAGGTTGATTTCGATAATTTGGAGGTACATGCCATCAAACGAAGAAAACTGTTTGATGATTAAGAGAGGCTGAAGCACTGGCTTCTTCACTATTGAACGTGACTAGCACTCATCACAATTACTTAGTCTGGTGACTGATTGTAAATTAATAATTAAAAAAAAAACAGACTATACTAACCAACTTCAAACTCCTTGTTGTACTTAGTAAAGTACTTATTGCTCTCCTCTGTCCCGTGATCGAACTGCTCCAAGTCCTGGTCTGCTAAGTCCACCTCCTCGGTCCACGCTTGGAGCTGCTGATCCTGCCACTCTAGGTGCTGGGACATTCTGTCTTCTAGCAGCTTCTGTTCTTCTTCTATTTTGGCCATCTGCTTCGTCAGTCTTTCTTCTAAGGTCTGTATAAATAATAAGGAACTTTTTATTTATTTATTTATTTACTGGAAGACCTAATACAATAAAATAAGTAACTATTTATTTATTTATTTACTGGTAGACCTAATACAATAAAAAGCTTAAAAATAAACATAAAGCCATTTGTGAAAACATAACCATAAAAACAGGTCTTCACAAACAAGACACAGTAAAAAATGAAAAAATAGCCTAGCCTAACTATTGGATACACAATTATTATCTTTCGTGTTGAGCTTTCCTCTTTCTTTATATGTTAGTACTAGAGTGCGATTTACTTTCATATAACTACTTGTTCATACAAAACGAACAAACTGCAGTTAGTTTTGTTGTGTAGTAAAATATACATTATTGTAGACCATTTAAAAAAAATATTCATATACGATAAGCTTCACATTATGTCAATCCCTGGCGGATTCATGATTAGGTCAATCCCTGGCGGAGAACCAAGGCTTCAAAGTTACCTCGTTAAACGCACAGAAAGTGAAGCCGCCAACGAATGCTCCATTCGAAAGGGAGCATTAGATCGCTCTCAGTAGTCATTTGACCGCCCGGCGAAACGATGCCTAAATGTGCTGAGAAAATGCGCAAAAACAATTCGAAAAAAGGAAAAAAAGCTATGTAATATCATATTTTCAGTCAGTGTAGAACGTAAGTATAATTGCACAATTAATTTAAAGTCAAACATGTACTGAAACTATCATAATTTCATTATTTATAATAAAATATTGCAATATTCCTTGCCGCGCAACCGTTTCTTCTATTTGCGTTAGTTAGACAGAGATGCAGACATGACGAAATACGATTCGCTGTTCTAGCGTCGGCGGACCATCTGAGCTTTCCATGTATTAAGATCGTAAGTACGTACCATGCCGACCGAATTTAAATCCAATTACTGTTGCTTAGGGTCGAATATCAAATGTGGTGACGGCAGTATTCGGAATCAAAATATCTAAAAGTATAACTACTAATGACAGCGCTGTTGGAATCACTGTTTCAAGCGCATTTAGTATGGAATTGTGTATCAAGGGTTTATAAGATCGAAGATATAAGCACTCAACTCTGGACGCGGACGCACTTGCGCTTCCAGTCTTTCTTCCGCCGCTAGTTAACTATTATACATTTATAGCGTGTGTTAATAAAGTGACATACCATTTACCACTATTTATTATGAATGCGACAGACAGTCCTCTATGTAGAGGTTGCCTGAACGCTGAGGAAACAGCCGCCCACGTGATCCTGGAGTGCGTAGGTTTGGCCGCACAACGATCAGAAATCCTCACAGAGGTGAGGTCGCTCCTAGAAGCCTATGAACGCCCCAGGAGGCTTCTGCGCTTCTGGAAGGAGCTAGGATGGCTCGACTAGCCATGTTCACGCATAACGGACCAAATATGAGTCTAAATGCGGAAAACTGTCAACACCAATACCAAAAAAGTGACATACCAGTTTGTCAGCGGCGACGTGTTGCGCGATTCTCTCCTCCAGCAACCGTCTCTCCCTCTGCACGTATTCCTCTAATCTCTCCTCCAGCAGCCGTCGCTCCGTCTGTACGTACGCTTCCAATCTTTCTTCGGCTGCTTTTCGTTCGAGCTCTAGTTCTGCTAGCTGTTCCACTAAGCGATTCTGACTTGATGTCTTCTCTTCTTCAATTTGCTGTCAATGATAGTAGAATGTAAGTTTTAAAAAGCACCATGTTATGAAAACATTTAATATAACTGATTTAAAACATGAGATTAACTGCCGCACTCAGCACCTTCGTACTTTATTCAATACTGGACATAGAAAAAGACAGAAAGTGATTAACGGCCAGAATTAATAATCAATCCACAGATCGGCATGATCCATATTAGTTGCTAGGCGGTTGTCTAGTGGTTCATACCACCGATATCGGACCAAGAGGTCCCGGGTTCGATTCCCAGTGGGGGTACATATCATATTTAGTTTGATTGGTGGTAGGACTTGTTCTTAGTCCGCTCGTAAGTTGTTGGTGGTAGCTAGCCAGCTACCACCAACTTATCTATGTCTGACGCCATAACAATGATGTTTTCAGCACTATTGTGTTCCGGCAGTTAGAGATAAGATAGCCAGTTCCTCAGTGATTGAGGATTCCCGGAGTAGTGCGCTTCCACCTTCAGCCTTATCACCACTTAACATCAGGTGTGATGAAGGCTAAGTGCTAACTTGTAGTGGATAAAAAGAAATGCAATATTTTACAGACTGTAAAGTTTATATTTTCACACACATTTTCACATACTTAGCTCACATACGAATGAATTGTCTAAAGAATTCTAATTATTAGTTTTTCGCATTCACAATGCAATTTTTATTACTGAAAAATGGAAAATGAAGTATTTTAGAAAAAAAAATTGTGAGACGGGTCGATTTTTTCTAAAATACTTACTTCATTTTCCATTATTCAATTGTCTAAAGAACATTTCAATGAAAATCAAAAAACATAAAACACTTAAAAAGGTGGCAAATCCTGGACCTAGACTACAGAAGAGAGAGACCAACTAATGGGATGGCACTAACAATCTGACTACCTTGGAACCCATCTAATACGGTATTTTACTGATTTTTTTTTATTTCTTTAAAATGTTTTTCGAAATATTAGCTACACAAAACAAGTTTTCATTTTGAATTATCTTGAATATTTTCAAAGATATAGGACTTCAAACTTTATAATTAGACAAGGACAGGACGCTATCTTAGTGACGTCAGTGGGTTAGTAGCGTCATAGTCACGCCATAGAAGATTTCGTTTTAGAAAGAGACAGCTATAGTCAAAATCAAACAGACTATAATTCTTTTATTATAAAACAGATTCAAATTATTTTTTCACATTTGGTATTCTTAATTGCAATATTTTTTAACGTCATCATTAAATATCTACATTTCAACAACAGTGAAATACCCTATTATGGCTGGGGAGCCGATTGCAGATTAAAACAAAATACAAAAAAAAATCACACAACAAACCTGTATTCTCGCCCGTATACTAGTCCCCCTGTTCTGAGCGCGGCGGCTTCTCGCCGCTCTCGCCTGCTTGGCCACTTCGCTCCGTTTAGCTTCGGCTTCGCTCCGCTCCGCTAGCAGCCGCAAGTGGACTTTTTGGAGGGAACTCACGCGGGCTGACGCGTCTGTATACTGCAAGGAGAAGTTACTCACTAGAATGTGTTTACAAATCAGATTCTCCATTTATACAATTATTAGTAGAAATTAATTTAATCAGAAGCAAACTTGTTGGATTTATTATTTTTAAATGGTTGGGAATGTCACTAGTTGGTTGGTTGTTGGTTGAATAGTTAGGAATGTTACATTAAGCTTTTAAACTTTGTTATGCTTTTAGCCGAAAACTCAGTTTGGAAACTGAATGTAGTCTGTAGATTTGCCCATTGAGCGAAACATATTTAAAAAATCGTTGTATCGGTGGCTTATGGATAAAAACTTTTACTCTGTTGAAGAATATCTGGAATATAGAGAGAATGTGTCGCATTTCACTACCTAATGGTTGACTTCTAATTGAAAACCAAACCTGAATTTTAATCTTATTGACATCATTGTAATTTGTAACTTTAGGTAATTAGTATTATTGAACTGACATGAATGTATTATTAACTGACATAGTAAAAGTATAAGATTATTAATTAATTTATTAAGTTTTTAGATTATGACTTCTCTTCTTTGCATGCCAACATGTATATGGTAGAAAACGATTGAATCAAATTAATATTGCAGACTATCGCAATATATGTACATTGTTTTCAGCAAATAAAATAAATTTCATTTCATTTCATATCATAGTATCATACTTGTATAGTATCATACGAGTAGCGAGCCCAGACCAAAATATAAATATAGGACCTTCAATAAATGATAAATAATACGGTAGAAAACCCGATTAGAAATAAAATATACACCAACGGCTCATTCACAATGAACCAACATTCACGATTCATAAAAAAAAGCATTGTAAAGACGTACCCGTAGTTTTTTACCATTCGTCATTGTGTGAAAAATCACGATTCGTGATCACGAATTTGTCAATGATAGTTTCCGTGTGAACGAAGCCCGAAACCTTTATACTGAATATCTTACTTGACTACCCATTGCTTCACAAAGTTGGCAACATCCTTCCTCCCCAGAATGTTGCTCGCGTGTTGCAAGCTGTTTCCCAGCGTTGTTATCAAACTAGTCAGTGCTACATTGATGATGTCATTGTGAGCAGAACATACGGTAGCTTATATCTATCTTAAAAACAAAACATATAAACTGTCTTACCCATTGCTTCACAAAGTTGGCAACATCCTTCCTCCCAAGAATGTTGCTCGCGTGTTGCAAGCTGTTTCCTAGCGTTGTTATCAAACTAGTCAGTGCTACATTGATGATGTCATTGTGAGTAGAACATACGGTAGCTTATATCTATCTTAAAAACAAAACATATAAACTGTCTTACCCATTGCTTCACAAAGTTGGCAACATCTTTCCTCCCCAGAACGTTGCTCGCGTGTTGCAAGCTGTTTCCCAGCGTTGTTATCAAACTAGTAAATGCTACATTAATTGTGTCGTTGTGAGTAGAACACACGGTAGCTTATATCTATCTTAAAGACGAAACATATAACTTGACTTACCCATTGCTTCACAAAGTTGGCAACATCCTTCCTCCCCAGAATGTTGCTCGGGTGTTGCAAGCTGTTTCCCAGCGTTGTTATCAAACTAGTCAGTGCTACATTGATTATGTCGTTGTGAGTAGAATATACGGTAACTTATATCTATCATTATACACAAAACATATAAACTAACTTACCCATTGCTTCACAAAGTTGGCAACATCCTTCCTCCCCAGAATGTTGCTTGCGTGTTGCAAGCTGTTTCCCAGCGTTGTTATCAAACTAGTCAGAGCTACGTTGATTGTGTTGTTGTGTGTACTGACAGCGTTGACAAACTTGCTGCGATGTTCAGTCGCTGATGAACATACGGCGTCGTGGGAAGAGGCGGTCAGAGATTTCATCTGAAAAATTATAGTAATATAGATCAAATGAAACATTAAATAGGAAATTTAAATTACCCAATCAATTTCCGAATTTTAATTAACACATTCAGACCCAAGATCAGAAATTTAATAACACTTTAACCCCCTTACTAATAAATGTTTTGTAAAGTTACATCTTGATTAAATCTGTTGTCTCTGTCATCATTTTAGACAACATAAGTGACAACGACAGATTTACACCTTGTGTAACTTTACACCACGATTAATAGTAAGGGGGTAATAGTTTTCTTGGAGCGTTTGATAATATGATGTACTACTGATAGGCTTTTAAGTGTCAGATGTTTTAAATTACTTTGAACGTTAATATGTTGAATGTCTGAACTTTAATAGATGTTGAATTGAATATGAATTAGAGTAGTTTAACAATTTCATGAAGTCGGATGTGCTAAAGATTTTTATGGAGCAAATATAAAAAAAGTGAAACTTACCTGTGTCATAGCTTCAGTTATTTTCTTGACTAGATCCTCTAGTTTGCTTCTGTCTTGTTCCTGTGTTTCAGTGCTAGTAGTCGTGAAGTTATCTGTAACAATTGATCAATAAATATGCCAAAATTGAAAGCCAAAAAAATTAAAACCAAATTAAAGCTCGCGAACAGGTTCGCAAGAAACTCCATACAATTTCAAAAGAGCACCATCATTTGGGTTACGCTAGTTCAAGTTCAAGTTCAAGTTCTTTATTGCATTTCATGAAGTGATACAAGCTGGAATTAACAATTTTACAGTACATCATGTTACCTGTGTAGGCAACGCTCTTTCAGAATAGAAAATATTTCGGTTTATTATATAGTTTATTTTCAAAGATCAAAACGAAACGGTTCCTGCTTAAAATTACTCCATTGTGGAATAGCAATAAAGAATTGAATTTGAAATTGAAATACCGATATTTTTGGTTCGTTGATTTCGGTCGCCCTGCCCTCTGACTTTTCGGGATAAAAAGTAGCCTATCGTCGTCCGTTGCTCTGTTTTGACGTAAAAGACGGACAAACAAACAAATTCACTACATTTATAGTGTCTTACCAAGTGCGGAGTGCATGGAGTTGATAGTTTGCAGCAAAGTGTCAGCGAAGTGATGCACACTGCACGAGATGCGCTCGCGCTGTTGGCCCGACGCGCCGCGGTATGTACGAGTCACTTCGAGGTTAGCACTCTCTATGCTCCTGTGGGACGAAAACAATAATAATATGAGTTATTTAATTTAATTTAATTTAATTTTTTATTTATTTATTTGGAACATACAACAGCAGTGTACAAACAGTTAACTTAAAATATTAATTATAGAGACTAAGGTCTATACACAGCCAACCACAATGCTCACAGCTTAAATTAACAAGTAGCGGGTCAGTTGGACACGGGTCCAATCTCACATTAAATAAATAAATAAAAAGGTACAAAAGTTATATTATAAATCAGTGGTAACTAATTCTTTTAACACCAAGTTCCTAAATCTGCCAAGAGGTGATGAGGTGATGAGAGAGATTTAGTAGTTGCATTATTTAACAATACTAACATAGTTATTGTGTCCTTTCGCCGTTATTCGAAGCCTAGGTAAACATATTTTGAGAAAGCCCTTTCCGTTTCCGTTCGACATCAATTTTCCTATTGGTCAATCATACCAACGTGACGTCACTTCCGTAACGTCATCTTAAGTCACGTGATCCGAGTTCACCTTTTAGCAATGGCGGAAGATTTGTGTCATTAGCGTCCATTTTTCGCAACCGTTCACATCTAATCATAAACGCTGTTAGCGTTCGAAATTTAAAATTTAAAAATTTGTACGAGTGGTTCTTTTATTTTACTTTCTCGGATAAAGTAATATTATTATTTATGAAAATTGTTCGAATTTTAAAAGAGCGTGCCTGTGAGTGAGCGCGCGAAAACATGGCGGGTCGGGCTCGATGTCCACCTGTTAATTTCAAAGTATCGTGGAATCCAAAGCATTTAGGACGACGAGATGGAGTATGAGCTTTATTGGCACACAGGAATTGAGGTAATTTAACACCTCGCCAGGTCAGTGAAAGTTTTGATTTTTTATTTTCTTACCCACAAGCAAGTAAGAAATTTTATATTTTCTCACCATGAAAAATCTGTTCATGTGATAGTTAGTAGAGAGTTTTGCGATCTGCGCAGAGAGATTAAATCATAATCTTAATCATTTATTTCAAATAGATTTCCTTTTAATAGTGATACAATGTGATTTAGGGATTTTGGTTAAGTATACAGTGGGTCTCGGCTCCCGTCGTCGCCCGTGCTTGACCTTGACACACTTTTCTCTTGTTTAGTTTATAAATCCTATTTTACAATTTGTACCGACTTCTTGTGGTGATTTATTGTTTCGAAAGCATTTTGAAGTACCGACATTTTCTTTAATGGTAATCATGGTATCATTGCAGTTCTAAAATAATATGTCAGTAGGTATAGTCGAGTGGTATAGCGCTAATTTTGGTTAGTTGCTTTTGTTTCAACGTTTTGTTTTTGATCATGTATCTACACCGGCACATAGTGGGTGATTACTTTTATACTTTTATTACTCCCATGTCTGTATGTGAGTGCTACCTGCATTATAAATGGGAACAAGCGTCCCTATATATTTATTAGCTAACCAACTAGCGCAAGGCAAATAATATTTTAAAGTGAATAGTGTATTTGCAAAATTAGTGAATTGTATGCAAAAGTTTATTCTTAATACTTTCTACAGTTGACCCTTGCCCCTTTTAGGGAGTGTTAATGTGGGTCGTGTAATGTAACATGGAGCAAATGATTTGATATTGAAAACTTATTTTTTTTTTTTTATGTGCGTACTGCGGTACCTATTAAATTTTATATATGTAAACAAGTACTACCGTACCTAACGTAGTGATGACTTGTTTTTGTCACAATTCTAATCTAACGTGACCCACCACATTGGTGGTCACTTTATGAAGTTTTGTTGTGACGGGGTGCTCAGCCCCCCCCGAACCCCCCTTACTATTGGTTCGATAATGTTTTATTAATGGATACGTAATTGGCTTCATTATCCTTGAGATTTTTAATATGATATTGAACGCAGATTTTAAGTTTTGGTAACAAATATTTCTGAAATTAAAATGGAAAAAAAAAAACCTGCTTACGCAAGTAACGGGGAGCATTTCCTGCTTACGCAAGTATCAGGGTGCAATGTTTTTGACAATAAGCATATGAATCTTTTTATGTTTTTGGATTACGTGATATTATTAGTGCCGTCAATGCCATAATTATGATTGAAAGTAAAAACTGTATATTCAAATAAATATGCTATATATTTCTTCCGGTCGAGGAAGTAAAAAGGGGGGGGGGGATATAGGTATATCGACTACACACACCTTTCATGTTTATATGCGAACAAGCCCCGCTAGTATGCATGCAGTAGGCACGCTGGAAGCTGTGCTTGGCACTAATAGTTTATATGTTGATTGAAATATCGCGGTGGCTCCCTATGGGCACCAGGCAGTGATAGCAATAATTAAGTATTTTAACGATTAATAATAGGTACCTACTGACTAGAAGCTTTGCAGTCAAAGTAATTATGCTATAAAGCCAGTTGGGATTGCGATTCTCACTTTTCGTGTATCTGACATTCTGCGATTTCTGATAATGCGTGTCTGGCGTTTTGCGTATCTGAAAGAGCCTGACAGTCTGACATAGCTGTAAGCAACAGCACGAGCTGAGCTGGTCTGCCCTTTCGACTGTTTCATACCTAAATTTAGTTCAGATTAAGAAAATGTTAATGGAGAACACCGAATAAATTAGGTATTACTTTACATTATTCCACAGTAGATTTACGTTTTAGAAAATTTATGTTCGTTAATATAGGCAATAAGTAGTTATTTTAGCCGTCTAGAAGAGTGAAGTCATCTGATACAGGCATTGTTTATGCTTACTCATCGTCATGTATAAATATGGCAGGCTGCTCCCTGGCACCGTAGATTTATATCGTGAGACGAATTCTGACGATCACGGTCTTTTAAAATGGCAAAACTAGGTATATACCATATTTTGTTGCCTGTAATACAGATCAACTTGCAACGGGCAATAGTACCTAATTACCGTTACTGATATTATTTTTCCTGTGCTCATGTAACTCATGCACTCATGTAATGTATGTAATGTTGAAAATGAAAAACCTTTTGTTATTATGATATAAACTACCTATTCATATATTCAATCAAAAGTACTTGTTGACTGTCTTAAACAATAGAAAAATTATGCCTTTCCAGGCTAGAATGAATGCAGTTTGGAGATTGACAGGGTCTACAAAGACATCTTTTTATGAACTTTTAATGAATCATTGTCATAAAATGAATAATTGGATAATTTATGATTTTTTTTGGAAGAATAAGTAAAAATGAGTTTCTGAGATTGATTTCGCAAGGACACTGGCCCATACAAATGTAAAATTAGTGGATCTGATCATTGATAATAATTTACGAGTTTTCAGATTGACAGTCGCTCCACAAGAACACTGTCTTGTACAATAGCAAAATTATGCCCTTGCATGCATGCTAGCATTAGGGAAACTCAAAGAAGTTGCTCGTTTTTCTGATGAGGAAAAGATGTCTCTTATGTTTCTGATAAACAATGTCTTTGGTGAGTTTTAATATTTTTTTTTTTTTATTTCATTATGTTAGAATTTATTATATTTATTACCAAGGTATTTTATGTGCCCGGTTAACCCATTTTTACTAAATGGATGGGTATAATGAGCCATAACTCACTCCGTGGGCTCAATGCGCATTTTTTAATTTTGTATATTTATGTTTCTTTGCTAGAGTGGATATAACATTTAAGGTGTTCCGTGTAGCTAAATTGGCAGTAATTAACGGAGTTTTTTAATTGAGTCGATAGTTATTAATAATAAGAGAAACGCGTCTTTAGAATGGCAGTCTATATAAAAAATTGTGTCCTGCAATGCAACTTGGGACCGTGTCGGTAAAATATATGAAGTGAAACTGTCATTATCGGCCATTACCAGTCATTTTCGTTGTTATTATTATATTTATATGTATAGTTACAGTTAAAAAAGTCTTGAATGGGTGCTAGGATATTGACGGTTCAAATTTTTATCCTTAAGGACCTACATGCTTATTATAATAATATGTCTATGAGAATAAATCAATATTTGATTGATTGATAGATATATTAAAAGTTATGACAAAATTTTGCAAATCTAGTTATGACAAAATTTTATTTAATAATTTATTTATTTATTTAATAATTCTGTACACACAAAGGTTTTAATAGAAAAACATATACAGAGAAGAAATGTACAAGGGCACAACTTATTCCACATTGGAATATCTACCAGCTATCTTTTGCAATTTATCTTTTAATTAAAGGAGTTTAATGAGTTACATTAATTCGATTTGTATGCAAATAAGATTTGTTACAAAATAGCAGATGCTTTAAAGAAGTTAATATACGAACTACTTTTGTTTTGATCTTGTAAAATAAGGCATGTGCTTACATTACTTTCAGAAATTTACTTGATTTTTATACATGATCGCGCTTTTTGTCAGACCAGTAAGACAAGCCGGCACAAGTAGTTTAGGATGTTATATGTATCTGCGATCCTATTTATTCGAATAATGTTAACGTTAATTTTTGCAATCAAACTTTAATACATCTTGCACTGCACAAACGTAGCAATAGTTGACATCTTCTCTAGCACAAAGCTTTAAATAATGTGTTTTCTCTTTGAATTTGGTGTAGTGATTCAACAGTTGAACTGATCGTCGTGGGTTCGATATTTTAAGTATAATATTATGTTTAGTTGATCGAAGTGTTTTGTATGTAACATAACCATGTATTTACAAAATACATGTTTATTTAGTTATTTAATTCTTCATGCACAAATTACAGTACATAGGTGGACTTAATGCTACGCACCCTACAGAACCATAAGAATTACGACTTGGGCATCTTGGCCATAGGACAAGCTTTGCTTAGATTGGGGCTACACAGTAGTATATTAAAATTCCCGAAATTATTTATTTTAGTAAATTTCCTATGAATAATAATTTCCCTATAGCGGTAAAGGATATACTGAGAAACAGTCGTCAGCTTCATAACAATGCTAGTGCTCGGGAGTTTAGCGTGTCACTAGTATAAAAAAAATAAAAAAATTTAATGCAACATGATTTTACAGTTAGGGAAGATAAGAGTCTTGTGCTTATGGTTTCTTGTGCCGAAAGTTTTTACAATTATTAAATTGTATTTATATTTTTCTTTATTATGTGTTTTCAGATCATATCGTATCGATGGTATGTCAGAAGAGACTTAGCCAAAAGATTTTCAGATGTTTTTGCTTCAAAAATATATAAGGGATAGCACAAGTTGTGTTATTGTAATGTTTGTTTCTTTTCAGATTTTGAATATTTCAAGAATATGTAAATGATTTATGTAACATAGTTTACATATTTATAAATAAGGTTTGATAGATTGAGCATAAGCACTTATACATTTTATTTCAATCATATTCAGTCATCCGTGCTCATATTTTCATTATATAGGTACTTACGTACTATTGTATGACATACTTGAATGTTTGATAGTAATAGCATAACGTTTCTGATATCAGTATTAATTTGTGATGTTGAGTTATAAAGTTAAACAATTAATTCGAGTACCTACCCCAAGTACATGTCGAATTTGTCAAAAGGTATAAGATTAATGTCATAATTGCTGATACATGTCACATTGGCGTCCTCGTTCACCAGGCGATAACAAACAAGGTCTCAAAATATGTTTACCTAGGCTTCGAATAACTGCGAAAGGATACAATAGGAGCGTTTTACCTACCATTAAAACGCATATTGTGTCCGGAGCCTTATTCGAAGCCTAGCTTTAAGACCTGCCTGGTGTAGATTTTATCCTTAATGGTTGTCAAGTGTTTCAGATTTTGAGACTACAATGACACAAATCTTCCGCCATTGCTAAAAGGTGAACTCGGATCACGTGACTTAAGATGACGTTACGGAAGTGACGTCACGTTGGTATGATTGACCAATAGGAAAATTGATGTCGAACGGAAACGGAAAGGGCTTTCTCAAAATATGTTTACCTAGGCTTCGAATAAGGCTCCGGACACAATATGCGTTTTAATGGTAGGTAAAACGCTCCTATTTAAATTTTTACTTTTTTGCATTAACAATGCAATTTTTATGGTTGAAAAATGGAAAATGAAGTATTTAGAAAAACGACTCCGTAGCTCAGTGGTTAGAGCAGTCGCCCGGATAGCGAAAGGTCGTGGGTTCGAGTCCCATCGGAGCTGGTTGTGAGACGGGTCGATTTTATCTAAATACTTCATTTTCCATTTTTCAATACTAACATAGGTTTAACCTCTGAAGCATTGACGGGATCTCCAGCGATCCCGACACGCGCCTACCGTCAAGCATCGGCGGGAGCCTCATAGATCCCAGAGATTTCATGCGATATTTTACCTTATATCTTTTTAAACAAGACTCATTTCTTGACAAAATAAAAATGACAGCGATACTTGACGGATGCTTGACTAAATACGCGCCATTCCGCGCGGAAACGTGCATTCAGGTAAGGAAAGAATTGTTAACTAACTCATCTAATTTAGACAAGCGACGTTTTTGAGCCAGGTGCCCAGTTAACTTGTTCGGGTAGTAGTTAAGGAAATACTTAGGCGATTCATAAGTTTTAGTGAAAACGGCCATAAGAGTTCTTTCTTCAATTCAACCATAAAATGCGTGTGTTTTATCGGTTTTTTAAGTTTCACCAAAAAAGAAATGCATGAAGATTGAACATTGAATAGGGTGTTTCAGTGTTGTTGAAATGTACCTAGATATTTAATTATGAAGATAAAAAAATATAAGTAGCATTTAAGAATATCATGTGTTAAAAAATTATTTGAATCCGTTTTATAACAAGCGAATTATACGTGTTAATAGTTTTAGCGAAACTGAGAAAATAGCTAGTTTGTTCAGAATCGAGAGTAGAATCGATTCCAGACATTTTTGATAAGCGTTAAATAAAAAAAAAAAAAATTGTACTTAATTTTTGCCGCTTCTAAAAATGTTTAAGTCTACTGCCTATTCATTCAATACGTGCGCGACCCGTCACGTGCTCTCTTACGTCATAGTAGAGTTTAAAATCTGTTAGAAAGTCACGGACCTACTAAACATTACCTCGGTCTCGCGATAGTATCGTGCTAACTGGACCCAAACATTACCTCCGTCTCGCGATGGTATCGTGCAAGGCGGCAGCGTGTGCGGCTGCAGTATCGGCCACCCCAACGAGCTGTTTGGCCTGCGCTCCCAGCTTCGCTTCTGTCTGTTGCTGCGCTGCTACGAGATGCTTCTGCTCTTCGAACTGGACCTTCGTCGTTTTCAGCAGCTGAGGAAAGAGTTTGATCATTGAAAATGAAATATTAATAAGTTTTTTGTAAAAACTTAGTTTTTATGAGAAGCTTTTTAGTTGACTGTACTTTTAGCTTGCAAGATTTGTCCCCCACTAACTAACTAACATGGCAAGTTAAATAAAAGCTTGTAAAATTATTATTTTTTGTAAAAATTAAATTTTTATGACATGCTTTTTTGCTGACTGTACTTTAATATTGTATTGTTATCTAAACCAAACCTCTATACAAAATTTCAGCTCCATCGGACACTGGGAAGTGGGTCAAATCAAGCTTGCAAGTTTTGTCCCCCACTAACTAACATGGCAAGTTAATATAAGTTTTTAGTAAAATTTCATTTTTATGACAAGCTTTTTTGCTGACTGTACTTTAATATTGTATTGTCATCTTAACCAAACCTGTATACAAAATTTCAGCTCCATCGGACACTGGAAAGTGGGTCAAATCAAGCTTGCAAGATTTGTCCCCCACTAACTAACATGGCAAGTTAAATTAAGGTGGTTCGATCAGCTCAGTAGCGCCACCTAAAAAGAATAAAATCATTTACGGTTTATCAAGGGTTTAGAATAAAAGTTTCGGTTATTTTGCGCAAATAGAAGAGTAAAATGCAATTTTTAAGTATTTTTTCATGGCTTCAAATATGAGCATTAAGTTATGGATCTCGATATTGCTAAATGTGGCCACTTTTGGCACTATTGAGATTCACGACTTATTGCTTAAATTTGAGTTCTAAAAAGTATATTTATAAAATGCATTTTACTCTTTTATTTGCGCAAAATAACCGAAACTTTTAATCTAACCCTGTAATAAAACGTAATTGATTAATTTCCATTGGTGGCGCTACTGAGCTGATCGAACCACCTTAAGCTTGTAATTACTTACGTTACTAGTGTCGACGAGTTTGGCCGTCGTGTTATTCAGTTGTTGCCTGGTAAAGTCCAGCTCGCTGCCCGTGGCCTGTAGCCTGTGGTTCAGCTCGGAGAACACGTTCTCCATGCGATCCCGCTCCTCCTCCATGGCGCGCTTCTTGAGGAGCAGCTCTTGGATCTCCTTGCGCTGTTCCTCTTGTTTCAACGTCATCTCAGCAAACGTATCACTCGCTAAGTATACGCCTGGGGGAGGAAATAAGACATACAGACAAATATATACTTAAAAAAATTCTTCTACATCGGCTCGTTCACACTATAATATTTTAAACTTTAATGATAACCAAATTCCACGATCATGCAACATGGTGCATACAACCGCGCCGAATTATCGATTTCCATAAGAGAGCTTATCCCCTCAACTGCTCACTGGTCATAATATGACCGCAAATTGCAAGTCGACGTTTAGTGGAGCTCAGATTTCAATTCTGTTTTCTTAAAACCAATTGATGTTTTGTAACGAGTGGATAGGGCAGGATGGCTCTCTAAACTGTGCTTATCCATATAATTCAGCCCGCCTATAAGATTTTTTTTTACAGAAATTCCGTTTTTCTCAAGTGTTTTTTTTATTGCTTGAGAAATTGATGCTTTATTGCTTTTCATTAAGGTTGAAATTAAGTTTTATTGCACCTGTAATGCACACCTGTAAATAAATAAATAAATTGCACCACACAATTAAAATAGTTTAAATGAAAGTACCTACTATTAAATTGTAGATGACACTTCCAGGAATCCAACGATATACATTATCTATGGTGTTTATAAACGGGAAGGCCACAAAAACCATTAAAAGTGGAACCACTTGAGATTAGCGGTGTCACCTTTCAAGTGGCTATCAAGTTACGTCATACAGCGCGCGCGGCTGCCATCCAGGTTAGGGGACATACAGGTATATCAAAAAGCTAGTACAAAAAGTTTTTTTACCAGTGTTAATTTGCATACTAAGTGACTTACCATTTTTATCCCTGGCTGCTTGAAGATCTCTCTTCAGCTTATCAATTTCTTCAGCAAACTCCTTGAGTATAGCTTTCTTGGTCATCTTCTGGTTGATCTCCGGCTTGTTCTGTATGTTCTTGGCTCGGTGGGCGTACTCTAAGGTGCTCATGGTTTCTTCCAGGTCTTTGTGTCCGGGGGATATGGTGGCTATTATGGAGGTCTTTGTGCGGCCTCCTAAGGATTCTTGAAGGATTCTGGTTAGCTTGGATTCCCTGTAAATGTGATGTGTTGTTGTTGATAGTGTGGATAATAACCTACTACCTGGATATACCTACCTTACTCTACTTTTAAAAGCAGACAAAAATATGTGAAACTTATTACTGATTAGTTTTGCTTTTTTTATCAGTAAGCCAATAACATATAATAAAAGTAAAAACATAAGTATTATTTTTATTACATCCTTTGCAAATTACACACAAGGGTTTGTAAGTAAATACCAATTATGCGTGTCAGATCCCCACTGCAGCTAACTAAAAGAGCTGATGACCTTGAAACATTTGAACAGGGGGGTTACACTCGACGGAATCGAATTAACATCAGAATCAAAATAATGTCAATACAGTACCAAAGAATACTATAATATTACACAGTACTATGGAAACCATAACAACCGTTTTCAAAGTACCAGATTAACAGATTTTTGAAGTCGATTCGATTCTAATGTGAACTCGATTCCATCAAAAGTAAGGTGGCAGATCTTAACAAATTATAGCTAAGAACCATCTCAATCTCGTCAGCTTTCGAACACAACAAACCGCATCAAAATCGGTCCATTCATTCAAGAGCTAAGATGCCACAGACAAGACAGATTGATACACAGACACGTCAAACTTATAACACGCCTCTTTTTGCGATCGGGGGTTAAAAATATCTGCAACCCGCGACTTTCAACAACATGTCGAAATTAAATAAGGCGACCTTTGACGAATTGTTCTGAATGAAAATTTACCACACTACTTTCATTGTTTTATTAAAAAAATACAAAGATTTTGCATACTTGCCACTTGCAAGACTAGAGCAATTGTCAAACTCATTACCTGTAAGGTATGTGTGGATGCCTCTCCACAAGCGCTGTGATAACCCTGCCCAGGGTCAACAGGGACTGGTTGATGTTCACACATTCCCTCGCCCTCTCCCGTTTAGCTGGGTTGTCCGAGCCAGCCTTGCTGATGTTCTCGGAGCCAGCGAGGTCCACCAGGTTGAGTTTACCGATCTTCACCAGCTCTTCGCCTTCGGGGCTGTTCTCTTTCATGTGGACCACGATTGTGAATACTGTGTGCGAGCGGCTGTGGAGTGGGGTAAGTGTGTAATGGTTTGGAGGCATTTTTAGAGATTTGATATAAGTACAACTAACTTTAAGACACTATTAACTATTGTATGTACTACAAACTAAGGCCCGTAATATAGAACGACACTCAAGTATAGTAAGGGATGAATGTATTTGTGTATTTGCATCCCTTTCTAACTGTACTTGAAAAGAGATCTCTATTTGACTGTTATTCTATAATACGCCCGTTATTTCTAAAACTGTATCAATCCCTAATAATAAAGTCTGAATCATAGTTAGAAAAAGAAATACTTCTACAGTCTGATATAATTAATATTAATTTTATTTCACTACATGTACATAAGTACCTAAATACAGGCACAAATTATATTTTTAAACACAAATAGCGTAACGTAAACGGTTATTTAGCCGCGTTGCGGCACCGCAAAGCTGAAATCGGCGGCGCCTGTAAAGGGAAAACTGAAACTTCGACTAGCCCCGCCCCCTTCACTGACGGAGAAGAAGGAGAGGGACGGGTATAACGAGTCTCCGGTTTTGCGTTTCAAAGTAGGCCATCAGTATTTGACAGGCAATAAGGTTAATAATATTTTCAGGCGCGCTGCTTATTACAGCCTCTTTGATTGAAGCAGGCGTCAACTGGCGGAACTCCCTAACCATTGTGAAAAAAGAAATATATGTGGCTTACTTCCGCAAAAACACAACAGGCAAGATGCTCCGCCCGCCCGAACCTAAAAATGGACACCACGAAAATACCAGTGCGCAATACCTGCATTTAGCAAGAGAGCAATAAACCTTTCACCTTCACCAATTAGACTACTCTACACGTGTTTCGCCCCCAACCCGGGGCATCCTCAGCTGTTAGATCGTGCGAAAACCAGCAACGAACTTCGGTGCTGGTTTTTGCTCGGTGCATCTTGCATGTTGCGTTTTTTTGCGGAAGTAAGCTACAAATATTTCTTTTTTCACAATATTTCTGCGTCGACACAACGCGGTTATGAAGTTTCGCGAATAGACCTACGTCACAACCTTGTTCAGAAAAAATATAATTAAATGGCAATTACTTAAGTAAATTACTGTTTAACCTAGTGATATTAGATATAATCTATGATAAAATGGCAATAATATTGCGTACGATTTTAACTAGTGCCTATGCTTCCTCACAATAATTTGCAGATACCAAACATTTAACTAAAATCAATTCAGTCCTTTAAAATGAGGAAACATAAACATTAAACATATTTTACAAAATAAAACTTGTAGACTTACGAAGACAATAGTTTATTTGTTTGGTTGCTGCAAATTATAGACAAAAAATAAGTAAGAATGTATCGAATTTACAAATAAAAAGAAAGTTTTTCTTATTACGAATCACTTACCTAGATTGTGCATTCATCAGAGTGGATGCAACCTTCTTCCGCTCTTGTCCTTGCGCCATTATTTTGTATACTTCATTTTTGTTATATACCTGGCATGAAAATGCATAACCACTAATAATATAATTTATTGAGCTAAGTAGAAAACGAAGTGTCTGTACATGATTTAAATCCAAAATCCTTTTTGTTTCAGTATATTATTAGAAATATGGTAAATTATTTTCATTCATTGATAAAAATCCTGCTATCCTACTTCCTACTAATATTATAAATGTAAAAGTTTAGATGTTTGGATGTGTTACTCAATCACGCCAAAACGGCTGAACGGATTTGGCTGAAATTTGGGACACACATACTTTGTAGCCTAGAGATGAACATAGGCTACTTTTTATCCCAAAAAAATATCACATTCCCACGGGATAACGTCGTGTAATCCACGCGGGCGAAGCCGTGGTGGGCGAAAAGCTAGTAAACAATATTACTAAAACCATACCGTTATTTCCTCCAAGCCATTGACAATATTAGATCCCTTCCTGGTGACATCCTCGTAGATCCTGAGCTTCGAGTTGTCTTCAGAAGAGGAGAGCAAGTCAAAAAGCTCCTCATTGTAAAGTTCCAGGTACGACACCCGGACTGTGTACTCTGTATTCGAGATACGGAGCTCATCAAACAGCTGGCTGAGCGCTCGGGGTATGATGCCTGCCAGAGGATCCTGTGGGTAATTGACGCATAGTTTTATTAGCTGGACAATGCTATGTCAAACAAAAAAATATGATACTAAATTGGATAATTGATTCAATTTTATTATGAGTGGTCTTACTGAGATAAATATTTGTCATAAAGATATAACAAATATATACCAGTCACAGAATAAAGACTAATATTTATGTAGGTGGGGATTGAATCATGACCTTCAAGAGTAAACAGGATTATTACCTAGTATTTTGAATAAAAACTGCACATAATGAAGACTTAAGTCTTAATTAAATTCAATTTTCATTCAATAAGTACCCCTAGTACAAATTTGGCAAACTGTATTTTTGTAATTGAAAACTATCACTATCTCTTTCATGTCCTTTGACTGCTTTACCGACATGAGCAGTTCAGGAAAAA
The DNA here is from genome assembly GCA_949710035.1 of Crambus lathoniellus. Taxonomy (NCBI): domain Eukaryota; kingdom Metazoa; phylum Arthropoda; class Insecta; order Lepidoptera; family Crambidae; genus Crambus; species Crambus lathoniellus. The sequence goes on along the minus strand of OX453316.1, from coordinate 23,440,249 downwards.
TGTGATAGTAAAAAAATTTTATAATTTTTAATCAAATCAAATCAAATAATTTTTCCTATACTTACAAAGTTGCATTGTAAATGCATAAAAATAATATAAAATCTCAATATGGCTGTTTCATCTTAATCGATTGTTAAACATTCGTAAAAATGTTTCTTCAGATGCGAGGGTTTCCTCACATTGATGAAACAACGCTGGCCTACAGCGTAACAAGTGATAGCAAAATTCGACGAGTCGTGTAAGCCTTTCGGTAGCTTAGTTGGTCAGAGCATCGGGCCGGATTCCCGGAGGCGCGGGTTCGAATCCCGCCTGAAAGCTACTTATAGGGCTCGTGGATATATATAAACATGGACAGTTAAAATCAACTTGTACTAAGGGTACTTACAGTAAGCCTAATTTTCACAATTAAGCTATTGGTATGAATTACTACATAATACTAACATTCTGCCATGTAGTCTCATCACCAGTGTTCTCTCCCACCATAGTGTGGGTTTTGCCAGTCCCAGTCTGTCCATATGCAAAAACCGTACAGTTGTACCCTGCCAGCACCTCCTCAATGAGGGGACTGACCACCTCTTGGTATACTTCCACCTGAAAATATTGTTAAACCAACAGGTTTTTTTATGTAATACTGACACACATGGATCCGTTATTAATGATTCGTCAAATTATAGGAATGTCCAACGCATAGGAAAGATGTATCCTTCATTTCTAACAAATTGTCAATGCATGAAAGAATCACTTTGGCTGACATGATGAAAGAATCACAAATCATCAATGATGGATCCCATGTAAACAAAGCCTTACATAGATTTACATAAACAAAAAATTCTAAGATTATTTGTTGAGTAGTGCTTCTGAATGCAGAACTTCTTTATCATTACATTACAGAACATATATTATATTTTCTTGATTTGTTTTACTTTTGAGTATGGGTAGGATCAAGTCTTTTAGTAGAACTAGGATAAAATAGAGAATAAATAGAGTAGGATAAAGAAGGATAAAACAGAGTAGGAGTAAATACTTTACTTACATTAAAACACTACTGTGTTAAATATGGACAAGGAATAAGCTTTATAAAATCATATTATCACCAACCTGCTTTGCATGAGGGCCGAAAGCTCTATCAAAGGTGAATTTCTTAGTGTGCGACGTTTGTTGGGATTGTCGCACAACAATTTCTCGGTTGTTCGCTACTTCAATAACACCTAACGACTTTATATCTCTTTCCCGTTGATTCAAGGGCCTGAAAGAACAAAACACAAACTTTTTAATGAAGGATATAGGATCTAATTTTTCTATAGTCCTAATAAGAAAAAAATAGAGAAAATTCCCAACTATCTTTAGTTTTGTCAACTAATAAAAGAAAATGGTAAGAAAATTAATTAATAACATAGGTGTTGGCTCAATGAATCTCTGGTCTTCTTCAATCTTTTTATTTATAAGTACTTACTAAGTTTGCATGTTATTTTCATTAACAAATTAGACAAAACAATACAAATTGTGTTTCACAAAAAACTGTAACAACTTTTCTGTTTAAGCAAATAAAGGAATTCTATTCTAATCTCTGCTAATAGAAATGCAAAGCACCTTTTGAGGGGGCTGTTTTCATTACAAATTTATGGAGAATGAGGGATTGGCATGTTTGTGAATTATTATTATACCCAGTGTACAGGATTAGTAAACTTGCTAAGTGAATACTGCAAACTACTGGAGTTATTTATAATGAGGTAGGTAACGATTACACAAATCTAGACGCATTCGATCTAGCCCTTAGCGTCATCCAAAGCGTTACATAAAACCTATGCATAAACGTTCATCAATTTTACCATGAAACTTAATCAGAATGTTTTGTATCGCCTTGAAATTGCTTCAAGTAAGACGTAGAGTTATTTAGAAAGATATCAACTAGTAAATTAGAGCTCAATTACCTCAATCTCACGAACACTTGAATGTTCTGATTTTTGTCCTTTCTAATCACTTTTTCCGACGTCATTTCGACACAATACACATAAATTGCAATAAATCACTAAAAACTTATTCAGCACTGTCACAACAACATTAAACTCTCCTCTATTTTGTAAAAATAAATATTTTTCTTTCAAAGCATTGAGTATTTCAAATCAAAACTTGTCAATCCCAAGAAATCGTTGAGTGAACGTTGACTTCAAACAAATTTGAATTTAGGATTTAGTCAGTGTTGCATGCTCAAAAAACACAGAATATTCCACTTATCAAATATTTAGTCAAAGAAATGGGGAGAATGTACTCAGAGGGAGAAACAGGCAAAGTTCTTTGTTGTAGATGGCGCTTGTGAGATTTGAGTCCACTTTCTACCTTGAAGAGGTATGACGCTTTACCGAGGCTAAGGTAATAAAAGAGATGTGACTTGTTCGGTGTCAAGATGTATATTGAGATAATAATATTGAGTACAATTAAAGATACATTATCTTAGTAAGCGATCTTATTCTAGATTGCTGAGAATGCTACGCGTGTGTTCCAATTTTCTGTAAATGCGCGATAATGCAAACATCTTGTTTGTGTAATATGTTGCAATCATACTTCATCTCCCCTGAAAAAGTGGAAGGATCATCCCCTCCCTGCAAAAAGGAACAGACTCGTAACATTGACTTTAACGAACTTAACCAAAATTTAATTACTTAAGTAAAATAAGTAAACAAAATTTAAACATTATCAACATAGCAAAGTTAAAACTATTTCATTTATTAAATCGTACTAATACAAAAACGTTTTACAATATAAACAATATACCTAATTAAAATTGTATCTAATTAAAATGGTATCGAATTGAAATGGTATTGAATTAAAACGGAAGCTTCACATTTTACACTTAATCATAACAATAACAAAGTGTTAAGTAACATGGTATGTAATTAAGTACCTATACTTATAATTACGTATCAAATAAAATAGTTATTTATTGAATGGTTTGGTATTATTCTTATGCACAATTATAGCTTTATTTTCTTTTAAAATTTCTACATTAGACGTCATATCTCTTAAAACTTTATAAGGGCCATTGTAAATACTATCTAATTTATTTCCTACTTGGTTCTTTAATAATAACAAATCGCCTAACTGATAGGTAACATTATTGCTAGTTTTATCATACAATAATTTTCTTTTCTCTTTAGATTGTATCAAGTTACGTCGTGCGTCGGATTGCGCTTGTTGTAAACGATACTTAAGTTCTCGGGGATAACTGTCATAGTTATATAAGGGGTCGATTTCTGATTGTAAATTATTTGGAAGGTTACAAATTTTTCCAAAAACTAATTCGAAAGGCGTATATTTAGTTTCACTATGCACTGTGGTATTAAAAGAAAAACACCAATATGGAATCCAGGTGCTCCAGTTATGTTTATAATTATTACACTGGATTCTCAGAAAAGCTCCTAGGGTTTTATGAGTATTTTCTAAAGCGCCTACAGTTTCGTGATGGTACGCCGTAGAATTTAATTTTTTAATATGTAATAGAGAACATGTTTCGGACATCACTGATGACATGAATTCGGTTCCCTGGTCAGTCAATATTTCTCTAGGAATACCATAACGTAAAATGAAATTATTGGTAAAAGATTGAGCAACTGTGACCGAGTCTTTACTAGGTAATGGATACGCTTCAACGAATTTGGTTAAATCGCATTGTAATGTCAATACATATTTATTATTATAGTCATCAACATCGAGTGGACCCATTATATCCAAACTAATTCTTTCGAATGATGAGTGGGCTGTTGATGTTATGGTTAAGGGCTGCTTAATATGTTTATTACTATGCTTATGATATTGACATTGATGGCAATTTTTAACAAAAAGTTTTACATCATTACTCAAACCTGGCCAAAAATAATATTGCTTAATGTTGTTCATCATTCTATTAACTCCTGCGTGTCCGCTGGTAGGTAATAGATGGAAATCATTTAGTATTACTCTTTTTTGTTCACTATCATATATTCTTAATATATTTTTTGTTATGAGAAAGCGCGGGGTAACAGAGTTAATTCTTTTTGTTGCTTGTACAAGACTTTTGATTTTACTCTCGTTACATTTTTCTTTAATAATAAGTACCTCATGTATGCCTATTTTTTGACATAATGACTCTAAGTCCCTCGCTAACACCTCTGGGGTAGATGACGATCGGGTACTCAGATATATCGCTGATTGCGAAGGTACGTAAACGTAACAACTTGCATTAGAAATAATGCTATCTTTAGACTTTGAATAATTGTCAAACTTTAATTGATTAAAACTTAATTCAGTTACGTCATCGGGTTTCTTGAGAAGTTCTACCGCAATAGGTTGATCAGGCCTAGTGCTGGTGGAGCTCTCTGAAGAAGAATCAGTGGGGGTTTTTAATTTTTTACTTTGTGCTCCAGTTAAAACTGATACTGTGTTTTGATGTAATGATTTTAAAGTAGAAGATGTAATAGGTATGCGACTCAATGCGTCTGTTTGTAGCCGAAAGATGTTACTTTCTGAAAAATCTGGATAAGATAAAATAGGGGGTTGAATTAATGCTGATTTTAATTTTTCAAATGCCGTTTGACACTCTGATGACCATAGAAACTGTACATTCTTTTTTCTTAATTGATTTAAAGGATAAACAATGTTTGCAAAGTTCGGTATGAATCGTCTGTAGTAATTTGCAAACGCGACAAAACGATTGACATCGTCGCAGTTCATCGGCACTGGATAGTTTTGCATGGTTGCAATTTTACTTTCATCTGGTAAAATTCCATCAGAAGTTATTTTGTGTCCTAGATATATTATTTCGTTTCGCAAAAATTCACACTTCATAGGATTTAATTTTAAGTTAACTTTTCTAAATCTCTCTAGTATACTAATTAAGTTTTTATTGTGGTTTTCTATAGATTTCCCGAAAATTACGCAATCATCTAAATAAATAAAAGCCTTTTTATAATTTAAGCCTGACATTGCAATAGTCATAAGACGTGAAAATACACTCGCAGATGTCCGGAGACCCATGGGACAGCGTTTCATCTGAAAAATTTTATCACCAGCAGTGAAAGCTGTGTACTTTCGTGAATCTTCGCTTAAAGATAACTGATAATAGCTTTGCGAAAGGTCTAATTTTGAAAAATAAATGTTATTTGCAAGCGAATCTAAGATATCAGTTATATTAGGCAAAGGGAATTTGTCGTCCTCAATACGATTATTTAACTGCCTGTAATCTATAACTAATCGCCATTGTTTCTCGTTTGACCTATCTGTTTTTTTCGGTACAAGCAAGACGGGACTAGACCACTCTGACGTAGCCTCTTCTATAATATCATTTTCGAGCATAATATCTATCTGTTTCTGAACTTCCTTCCTTAGTGCGAACGGTAATCTATGTGGCTTGACATAAACTGGCGAGACATTAGGTTTTAAAGTTATATTATGGGTCATTAGGTTTGTACAAGAGAGTTTGTCGCCTGGCAGATGAAAAACATCTGCGTACTTAGCGCAAATACTCTCAATACTTCGTTTTTCTTCTAAATTCAGTTCAGGTAAATTTAATAATCCTAATAATGTTTTTACACGATCGACAGAAACCTCCTCTTTTTCAAAATTACAGACTTCAAAATCATTCAATGAAAAAGTCTTTAAATCGGTAAGATCTAGATCAACTTCTTTCTCAGTGGTGTTTAATATCCTTACTGGCATGCGACCATTACAAGGTTTCGCTATTATACTTCCTATAAAAACTCCTTTCTGTATCTCTTTAGATAAACAAACACAATCGTCGCCTAACGATGTAGGTATATATTTTATTACCTCACATCGTGGCGGTATCAAATGTCTATAGTGACTCAATATAGGTATAGACACATAATTACTATCTTTAGTTAAAAGCAAAGTATTTTCTTTATAGTTAATTATAGCTTGATAGCGTTTCAAAAAATTATCACCTAAAATACCATTTGCAGAACAAGACATATTTTTAAACACATACATTTTTTCTCTAAAAACTAACCCATTATAAGACAAATCTAAGTAAATATATCCTTCAGATACTAGTTTACCGCTAACACCTTTTATAACTAACTTCTCAAATGTAATTAAATTCAATAACTTCGGATAATCGCATAACCATTCGTATTTTAAAACACAAAGGCTTGCTCCGCTATCGACTAAAAGATCGATATTGCTATTACTTACGTTAAAAGTTACGGTACTACTATTATTGTAGTTTAAAACATAATTTTCAGTAGGAACGAAAAAAATCTAAATTATTATCGTTCTGGGGCTCAGAACGCGCTTGTGACTCACTATTGGTCGATTGCTCGTGGCTAGCGTACTGCACACGTTGAAAAGGCACAGCTGAGCGCGGCGGGCGCGGGCTCGGCCGACCGCGGTCACGTGAACGTGATTGTGTTCCTTGCGCGGCGCGGGAGTCTCGCGACATGTACTTACCTTGTTGTGGTCTCGTGTTTCCGGCAGCGTACCTATTGTTTGCGCTAAATCTATTATAGTAACTATATTTATTAGAATAATTACTTGGCTGACGCGGATAATTAGTAGGTGTGCGTGAGAAATTACGAGTATGAAACTTTTTAATGTTCATAACTTCCTCGTGTCTGGTAGACATTGACTGCTCGTCTAGGGCAGTTCTTATAGCCTCTGGTAAAGAATCAAAGTGACGTGATGCTATGATAGTACTAAGCTTTTGATTCACTAATCCATCTGAAAAGCGCTTGATTGCAACCTTTTCATTAATGGGACGCAATACTTCAAACTTAGTAGCGTCGTCATCCGCTTGTGCTATGGTTAAATTCACAAAAAGTTGTTCTAGTTCCGAGCCGAATGACTCGATCGACCTATGACCTTGACGACAGTTTTGTAATTTGTGTTGGATAGCAACAGCAGATTTTTTCTGAATCAAATGCGTATTCATATCTCTAATTAAATCTTTAATAGTTGGATAACTACTTTTTAAACGTAATTTTGCGCTAGGAGAGAGCCTAGTTTTAATCACAAAATCAATAAGTAACCCATGAGTAGCATCGCTGATCATTGAACTATATAATTGTATACCATCAATTAGAGATTTAGTGACGTGTTCTTGACCTGTCATCGTTGGTAAAAGTGCAATGGCTGTCTTCAAGTCAAATTTATCTTTTTCTGCCATTTTTGAAATACTACTAACACTTAAAGTCTCTAAAGAAATAATTTTGTCATAAATGATCTGAATGTCATTTGCTATTTTATTAATTAAAGTTATATCTTTAGTTGATACCTCCGATTTTTCAACTAAATTATGTACTTGAGCTAAAATATACTCTAATTTCGCGTATTCAAGTTTCGCTTCATTAAATTTCGTAAAACCTAACTCTTTTTGACGTCTATCTGGTCCTAGTTTTACTAAATTATCTTTAATATACAATAGTTTCTTATGCAATTCATTTAAATCGGAAATAATAAATGACATTATCTAATAAGAAAAAAAATGTAATCCTACATATTATTTAAAACGTTTAGGTATAAAATAACTTACGACTTACGGTGGCATTATAGCGCGCGAATAAAATAATTACGTCTCTGCACGATGAGTAGGTATGTGGTGACCGGCGTGGCGTGTGGGGGCTGGGGCTGCGGGCTGGGGGTTTTCTCATGCTCCTTGAGTGTGTAGGATCTTCAGACTTCTAAGATGGGTTCCTGGACCGCTTGAAACAGCTAACTGAAGATCGGGCTGGGATTTCCCTTGCCCCTCGTACAATGGGCCGGGTTTCTACCCTGGACACCTCCTGGTCTACGTTGATGGTTGAGTCGACGTCGTTGCCAGTTCCACGGAAGATATTGTGTTTCTTAGAACTGCGCTGTTGAATTCTCTACGGAGTCGGTTGACAATTCGGTCCCAAATTTTCCGGATGCAGGCGTAAATGATGAGTATAACGATGAGAAGCAGTATGACGGATAGTAAAATTTCTGTTGTAGTGAGCTGGCTTGAAGTTTTCTGCGTTGCTTGGGCGTCGCCGCTGGCGGTTTGTGCGATGATAACTTCTTCTTTACTTTGTGGTGCTCCCATATTATTGTTTTGTCTTCCCAAGTAATGCGATGAACAGAAGTGTAGAGCCAAATAGCACCGCAACGAAGACTGCTGCTAGTATGGTGTTGAAAATTTTGCTTTGCTGCTCCATGTAGTAATGTTTTTCCCGCAAAAATTTATAAGTTCGGTTGGCAAAGGGTCGCCATGAAGAGGTATGACGCTTTACCGAGGCTAAGGTAATAAAAGAGATGTGACTTGTTCGGTGTCAAGATGTATATTGAGATAATAATATTGAGTACAATTAAAGATACATTATCTTAGTAAGCGATCTTATTCTAGATTGCTGAGAATGCTACGCGTGTGTTCCAATTTTCTGTAAATGCGCGATAATGCAAACATCTTGTTTGTGTAATATGTTGCAATCATACTTCAACCTAATCTGTGAGATAATAATGTACTCTTTCTTTGGTCGATGATTAGTTAAAAATTTCATAGATTTTGACAGCTGTTATGATTGATTGGTTGATATTTGACGTTATGTCACATTAACAACCAATCAACAAAAGAGCCAAGGAATTTTTTTTTTAAGTACTACGTTGTATTATAAATTCCTTGAAAAGAGCACTCCAATATCACCTACGCCCTCTGTCGTGATAAAAAGTTAGTTTTCCTCCCCATTAGACGAGGACGAATTTATGAATGGTTTCATTGATAAATTCTTTGATCAAATGCATATTAGACAAAGATCTTTGATAAGTGGAATACTACCCGCACTAATGGATTCGATTTCTATCCAAAGATAATAAATTAAAATTTTAAGTTTTCCGATTCTATCACTCCTCGCATGTTATTGTCGATTATCACACTGCCGCCGTGCCGTGCCGCCGCCGGTTTGTTCTCCGGTGCGCCGCCGGTGCGGTGGACGGAGATGCGGACTGAGTGTGTGTGGTATACACTGCGGGTTTTGTATGCAAATCAAGATTCTGCAGCCAAAGTTAAAAAGCGTACTACCGCAAACCGGAGCGGTGTGTGGTGCAGACCTAAACGCTGGTCAACATGTAAACGAGGGGACTACCGGCTAAAAATATGGATATGGACATGGTTTTCATTCGACATTTGAAGCTCATAATATGCCTATATAGCCAACGCCCACTTGTGATTTTTAATCGGGCGATAGTATAGTCGGAATGGTAAGAGCCAACGCGCACTTGTGATTTTTAATCGGGCGATAGTTTAGTCGGAATCTTAAGACGATCGTGATCAAACTGTCGGCCGATAGTTTGGTTTTGAGAGCCTGGGGGGCTACCGCGTAACTTTATGGGTATGAACTTTATTAGTTTTTGGGAACTTTAAGTCAATTTTATAAAGAAAATAGCCGCTATCAGTCCCTTGTTTTGTGACGTCGGGTATAACGATAACTAGCTAGCAACGTTCAACAGAACAAAGCAGCAAAAATCTATCAAGTTAAGGAGTTCAAATGACAGTTGAAGCCCATACCCATATCCATATTTCTTAGCCGGTACGACGTTATCCCGCGGGAATATGATATTTTTCCGGGATAAAAAGTAGCCTATGTTCCTCTCCAGGCTACAAAGTTGTAACGTTGTGTTTTTTTTGTATATAGAAAGACAACGTGTCATTATCATATGTATTAAAATTCCATCTTATTTATTTATTTACAACTATAAAACACTGATGTGTTATTATAACTCATTGATTTTCCTTATTTTATATTTATTTCACACATGCGACCTCATTTCATCCATACTCCAAATTCAAACTATGAACCTTCTTGTATAAAACTCCTTGGTATCTATGTATTTTATTTTAATAACTTTTTAATTCATGTTCGACAACATTTAAAAATATTAAGTATTCCACTATCCTTTTCTTACACATAAGTTTTACATCGTTCATCCTGCTCACCATATTATTATTTTTTTGTGCCGATCATCTTCGACGCGTTTCCCGCGCTTTCTTGGGAAAATTTTCACTTCTCAAGGCGTGAAGCATATTTTTGCTCCAAATTAATATAATTTTATAACAGATGTTAAAATTTTGTTGATTCCTTGTAGGAATCACATACATTATTGTTGGGTAAGTGTTTTAAAGAGATTAAATGTTGATTTTTATAAATATTACACACAATTGATGAAATCGTTTGTTTTTTTAGGCTTTTCATACTTCTGGTTGTTTTCGGAAAGTTTTGTTGGCTAATAAGAGACGCTACATTGCATCATTTCCATGATAATTGGATTAATAACTAAAGGGTACGTATTTATATAATTTCATTTTAAACTATTATTTGTATTTATTTATCTATTTATATTTTTCCTTTTACTAACTCCTTTCTTCTTTTCCTTCGATTACAGGAGGGAAGCGGAGGGATATTTCCTGATTATTATTCATAAAAAGATTTCATTGTTTTTATGAATTCGATCTGCGACTGTCAACGATCTGCGAATTTCTGCTGCTCCAGTCGTGATCCTGACGTTTATCCGTGCTTTTTGTCTGCATCAAGTAAGGGCGTTCCAATTTTTATGACCTTTATGGGTTGTTTTCAAATTAATTGTACCATAACTCACATGGCATTCACATGTAACGTCACTCACATGTTGAAAATGTTACTCACATGTAACATAAAGGTGAATTCTCACAACATAATATTCTCCCATCGTATTAAAACTAGTGGCTGCCCGCGACTTCGTCTGCGTGGACCGTAGAGAACCATGGACAAGGGTAAAAAAAGTCATAAGTTTTAATCCATTTGAGTGCCAAACATCTAAAACGGTTTAGGCGTACCTAAAAGGTAACAAACACACACACACACACACAAACACACAAAATACAAGTAATATTAGTGGGAAAAGGGATAGGGATAACTTTAGGTATGTATCCTTCATATTATTGTTAGAATTATAAATGTTAAAAAAAACAATCTTTGTATCAGTGTCATAGGTATATTTTTTGTACCAAATTGAGATCTCTAAAGTTTTTCAGTCTTAATAATTTATAATAATGGCACTTTAAACTACACCTAGAAATTAAGTTTTAAAGTAAAACTTAAACTTAAGCTTATAAGCATACTTAAGCAACAAACAACCTAAAGAGTTTTTATTTCAAATATTATTTAAACAATAAAAATCAACCACTAAACAATCATCAGTTTCAGAGCACAACCGGGCTAAGCTCAAAATAAAATTAAATATCACATGCGATAGAAATATATTAACACATTAAATATACACGTCTTGTAAACTACTAAGAAAGTATAAATCTCCTCTCTCCTCCTTTTTTTTTGAAGTCGGTTAAAAACGAACATTGCGAGTAACGAAATTGTGAATAACACTGTTTGAGTAACAAACATGTGAGTAACGAACCCCAATGTAGACGAGTCTTTACCATGGTGAGACACGTAACGTTATTCACATGTAAGTTAATATTGATGTTTTACTACATCTCAGTAAACATAACCTCATAACCACAAAGCCTGCAAACAATGTAATTGCCATTTTACAATCACAACAATTAGTTCTTTCGAATACACTTATATTAATATACAACTTCACTTACCTTACATATTATAATCCTTTCGTTTTTCACAGGTTTTCGATGTTAATTTTACGACCTCATTTAAACATAACCTTACTAACTCTGGCAAAGACAGGCGTTTTGTTTTTTTTTAACACCAAATGGAAGTCCGGGTTTGCCAGAACCATTTCAACGGTAGTTTTTGCAATATTAAAGTCCCAAATACCGTTACTCACGCATTGTTACTCTCATGTTACAAAACCTTGGACATCTCTTTAAATCAATGTAAAAAAACAAACAATAAGCTGAATACGACCTAAACGCAAGTCACGGTTAGTCCGTCCTTTAATCTAAAAATCAAAGTTCATAATTTGCCTGTACGTGTATTTATGAAAGAGTTGTTCACATTTTTCTAGACAAAGGTAGCAAAAGGACATCCTTATTTTGTATGAGATGAAAAAATTATAATTTGTTTCCTTAGCTCATATTCCATAACTATTTGATTAAATAATAAAATTATAAGCTTAAGTTATAATAAGTAAACCAAGCTGCTGGAAAAATATTCATAAAACAGTTCAGAATTGAAATCTTTCTCACAATTACGCAATGAATGTGTTGGACAAACATTTTGACTCATAGGTACAATTATTCTGATTTTTACCCTTATTTGGGCAAGAAATACGGCAACTTTGTTGTGACGACGACGATATAAAATCGTACCCTTTATGACCACGATTTTGTACTGCAACTTCGGTGCGACGACGACGGTATAAAATCGTACCTTTTATGACACGATTTTCTACTGCAACATCGGTGCGACGACGACGGTATAAAATCGTACCATTTATGACCACGATTTTCTACTGCAACTTCGGTGCGACGACGACGGTATAAAATCGTACCCTTTATGGCCACGATTTTCTACTGCAACTTCGGTGCGACGACGACGGTATAAAATCGTACCCTTTTTATCACGATTTTCTAGTAAATAACTTTACTTACTTGAACAAAATAATCTTCCGTGTTATTTATTATTTTAAGAGAGCAAAAGATTAGGTACCCACTCCACTCATTTGTTTTACATGTAGTAAAAAACTTAATCTATATATTTTTTAATTTTGTAACTGTAATTAATAATGATGCCTAATTACAGGTACATTGTATGTTTCTTTTTTTTGTTATTAAAATTATACATCTAAAAACTACTTTTATTTATTAATATTAAATCTGCTCACTCTATTCCCTGCCTTTAGCCGGGCCAGGGAAAGAGGTTGACAGTTGGCGCCCAACTTAGTGGCCTTTTCTTCTGCTCTCTCTTATGTAAATGTAAAAAAAAAACAATTTTATGGCTGTACTTACATCGTTTGTTTTTATTTGTTTGGTATATTTTTGTGTAAAAGTTTTGTACATGGCTGTTAGGTTAAGCTGGTCATGCATGATATTCTAATGTAAAGTTTTTGAAATTTGATCGTTTTGCCAATAATTTGTGTAATTCTTTACGTATTGTTATACTTACCTTTTTTTGTACTTTATAAGAAATGTTTAATGTGAATTGCTCTCTTAAAAATGGATTTATCGAAAGTTTATTTTCACGGGCTTTTAAAAGACGAGCTTATTTATGAAGTGTCGATCAGAGCTGAGACGCCTGAGGATACCGTTGCTAAACTTAAATGTCAGTTGAAAAAATTACAGAATGATTTTTCCCCTGACGAAATAATAAATGTTGACGCGACGTACAACATCGAAATTCCAGTTATCCAACGTAAAGTTGAGGAATTAAAATGTAAAGTAGAGGAGTACCTTTCGTCGGGTAACAAAAGTGTTTTATCTCGTGCTCGCGCTCTTTTCTGTCATTTATATTTTAGATTAGACCGAGTCCCATCGGAGTCAGAGGCGGAAGTTCAAGGTAAGGCTAGTTGTATGGAAAGTTTAATGACTTTGCAAAGTAACTTAACTCATGATGTGCATTCTGCCGACCTTAGACCTGTCACGACTAGCCAGAGTACAGAGTCATCTTATGATTTTTCAAAGTGGAGTGTTAAGTTCAATGGCCGAGGAAATCCACATGCCTTTTTAGAGAGAGCGGAGGAGTTGGCCATTGCGCATAGCATTCCACAATCAAAACTATTTTCCGCGGCGGTATGTTTATTTGTCGACGAAGGACTAACTTGGTACAGGGGTGTAAAAGATCAGTTATCAAGTTGGCCAGAGCTGCGAGAGTTAATGCTTGATGAATTCGAACCTATTGACTACGATTATAGGTTAATGGAGGAAATTCGTTCGCGTTCTCAGGGTAAAGACGAACCTATACATATTTATTTTTCCGTCATGAACTGCCTATTTTCTCGTTTAAAGAAGCCTTTATGTGAGAATGATAAATTGGACATTTTACGACACAACATTCGACCGCATTATTCTCAACAATTAGCGTTGGTAAAAGTACAGTCGATTGTAGAATTCAAATCGGTTTTGCGACAAATTGAGGAGAGTCAACAAAGGTCTTTGTTGTTTAAAGAACCCGCTAATTTGCGTATGAACCCAGAGTATTCATACAAATCTACTTCCAAACCTGTATTTTCTGTAAATAATAAAGTTAACAATAATGATAAAATTTACTGTGCTCGTTGCAAAACTGACAAACATTCTTTTAAAAATTGTACCGCTGATAAGGTAATTAAATGTTTTGAGTGTGGTAAAATAGGCTACACATTAAACACATGTCCTAACTGCACCCAAAAAACCTCTACGAATTCAAAAAACTAGTAAGGCAGAACCGAGGAGTAGAATCTTCGAAATCTGATGAGTGGAAGGAATGGCTTGTAACCGTTTCTAATTTTTCTAAATACAAGTCTATCTCTTCGGTTCTGTTCAAACCAGAGAAGGGTGACGTTAGGCCTTATTTAAAAGTTTCTCTGTGTGATATTACCTTGTGTGGCATGCTAGATTCTGGTGCCGCTGTTTCCATTTTAGGAAACGGGGCTCATGAGAAATTTGTAAATATAGGTTATAATGTAAATAGTAGATATAAGAGCAACGTTTTGGTTGCAAATGGAGCGGAGTGTCCTACAATAGGATATATGTTTTTACCAATCACATATAACGGGATGACACGTGTAATTAAATTTTTTATCATACCGTCTATTGCTTCTGATGTGATATTTGGAGTTGATTTTTGGAAGGCGTTTCAAATAGCACCACACATTTTTAAGGATGTTTTTTATTCCGAAACGCCGACCGATTTTTTACAATATTCAGCGGGCCTTAAGAAACCTATTCATTCTATTCAGCCTTATGAACATTTGTCGTCGGACCAACAACGTATGGCTGACGAAGTTGTAAATAAATTTGTAAATATTTCTTTCGATAAAGCTGGCTTGGGTAGGACGCATTTAATATCCCATACAATTGATACAGGAAATGTGGTGCCTATCAAGTGCAAACCGTACCCTATGTCTCCAGAGAAACTAAGGGATCTTAACAAAGAGTTAGATCGCATGTTAGAGCTAGGAGTAGTTGCGCCGAGCGAGAGCCCATGGAATAACCCAACACTCATGATTCCAAAGCCCGATGGTCAGTTAAGGTTTTGTTTAGACTGTCGGAAGTTGAATGCAGTGACTAAGGGCGATGCTTATGCCATACCATATATTCCACAGATTTTAGACAGTTTAAAACATGCTAAGTATCTCAGTTCTATTGACCTAAAATCTAGTTTTTGGCAAATACCCCTTGATTCAGCTTCGCAAGAGAAGACGAGTTTCACTGTTCCTGGGAGAGGGTTATTCAAATTTACTGTCATGCCGTTTGGTCTTTGTGGGGCCCCGGCTCGACAGCAAAGGTTAATGGATTCCCTATTTGGAAGTCAATTTAACAGTGACTTAACTGATGGTATATGTTTCGTATATGTTGACGACATAGTCATAGCGAGTTCAAGTTATGAAACACATATAAAATTTTTAAATCGTGTTTTTCAAAAGCTAAAAGGCGCCAACTTAACGATAAATATGGATAAGTGTAATTTTTTCCGTAAATCCTTAAAGTACTTAGGATATGTTGTCGATGAACACGGGTTAAGAACAGACCCTGAGAAAATCCAGGCAATTTTAGATTTTCCAACGCCGACATCTTCAAAAGAAGTAAAAATGTTTCTCGGTACATGCTCATGGTATCGACGTTTTATTCGAAATTTTTCAACAATAGCTGCACCTCTGAATGCTTTAACTAGCAAAAAAGTAAAGTTTTCTTGGTCTACAGATGCTGAGCAAGCGTTTAATTTCTTGAAAAATGCTTTGGTATCAGCGCCAATACTTGCCTGTCCTGATTTTTCCTTGCCTTTTGTAGTACACTGTGACGCATCTAGTTATGGAATAGGTGGGATGTTAACTCAAAATTTTGATGGCATCGACCATCCTATTGCATATGTTAGCCGTTCTTTAGGTAAGAGTGAGCGCAACTATAGTGCCACAGAAAGAGAGGCTTTGGCTGTTGTTTACTCTGTAGAGAAGTTTGAACCGTACTTAGGTACGAGACCATTTAAAGTTGTTACAGATCATGCTTCACTGAAATGGTTTATGAAGTTAGAAAATCCAAGTGGTAGGCTTGCGCGTTGGGGTTGTCGCTTGTCTCAGTTTGTTTTCGAGATTGAGCATAGGAAAGGGAAGGATAACATCATACCTGACACGTTATCTCGGTTGCTCAAATGCGAGGCGATAAATGTTACGGGTGATGACTGGTATGATCGTGTTTTTAACCAGTGTCAAACAACGCCACAAAATTTTCCAAATTTTCGCATCGAAAATAACGTTTTGTTCCGTTATACCAAATCAAAATATAATTTGACTGCAGAGTTTGATTGGAAAAAAGTTATACCAAGGGGTGCTCGAGAACAAATTATCTCTGAGCATCATTGCCTTCCCACGTCTGGTCATTTTGGCGTATTTAAAACTCATCGGCGACTTGGCTTGCAATATTATTGGCCCGGAATGTTTAAAGATGTCTCTGCGTTTGTGAGCAAGTGTGATGTTTGCGCTTCTTATAAGCATTCTACGAAGCTTACACCAGGACAAATGGGAGAACCAAAGCGGTGCTACCGTCCGTTTCAGGTGGTATCAGCTGATTTAGTGGGTCCGTTGCCAAAGTCTCGTAAAGGTTACATGCATTTATTGGTCATAACGTGTTGTTTTTCAAAGTATACTTTGTTGTTTCCCTTGAGGCGAGCCACGAGCGCGGCCGTTGCCGAAAAAATTGAAAATAACCTATTTTTAATCCATGGGATACCGGAGACCGTAATTGCAGATAATGGAGTGCAATTCACGGGATCCGAATTTCGTGCGATTATAAATAGATACGGTGTGCCAAATTTCCATCTTGGCCCTCGCTACACGCCTCAAGTTAATTTAGTTGAGAGGTATAACAAAACGGTTATGACTGCGGTAGCCTCTTACGTAAAAAATGACCATCGTTCGTGGGATTCAAATCTTTCGCAAATACAATTTGCAATTAATAGCGCAATCAACGAGACTACAGGTTTCTCCCCATTTTTTTTAGTTCATGGTCGTGAACCTGTAGTAAACGGCTCATTTTACAAACAGGCCGACGGGAGTGAATATGACATTTATTTGCCAAGGGAGGAGTATGCGGGTGAACTTGGTGTTCTAAGCGATATTTTCGCAACAGTTCGTGGTCACTTAGTAAAAGCTCACCAGCAGAACTCTAAATATTATAACCTCCGGAGGCGTCCAGCTTCATCATTTTCTGTTGGCCAAATTGTATATAAAAAATCTTACACACAAAGCGATGCAGCCCAGTACAAGGCAGCAAAGCTTGCACCAAAGTATGAGAAATGTAAAGTACGCAGAGTCATTTCTCCTCTGGTACTTGAATTAGAAACTGTAGATAGTAGTAGATCGCTGGGCATTTGGCATGTAAAAGATATTAAGGTGTAGTTTTTTTTCCATTCCGTGTGATATCGGAGTAAGAATAATGTCACCCCTACACGGGAGTCGTAAGAGGCGACGAATGTCTTTTCTGCGCTAAAAAACATCTTAGTGCCTATTCCGTGTGATACCGGATCTAGAATAGTGTCATCCCTACACGGGAGTCGTAAGAGGCGACGAATGTCTTTTTACTTACCAGCGCAACCAACACCTTGGCAGCTGTGGGGTTATAGGTCATGGGGGTCTGACCTAGGCGCAGGTTTGAAGGGCTAGTGCTCCGCCTGTGTTTTACTGGGATTTGTAAATAATATTGTTTAATATTAGACTCTAGTGTAGGTGTACTGTTTGTCCAGCAGCATGTATTTGTTTTGTAAATATGTTTATTTGTGAATATGTAATTTTGGTTGCGGAGGCTAGTGTAAGACCCGTGCTTAGGGCCATACACAGGCGTAATTTTGGGTTCAGTCTCTGAGTGTGGGGGTCGTTTTCTAGGAGACCTTCCCATCACAAAGATGACCGGAGCTTAATTTGTTTTTTTTTGTTCTAGTACAACGCTGAGGGCAGCTTTTCGTTTCGCCCTCACGTTCGAAACTTTAATGGGAAGGGGGGTATTGTAACGTTGTGTTTTTTTTGTATATAGAAAGACAACGTGTCATTATCATATGTATTAAAATTCCATCTTATTTATTTATTTACAAGTATAAAACACTGATGTGTTATTATAACTCATTGATTTTCCTTATTTTATATTTATTTCACACATGCGACCTCATTTCATCCATACTCCAAATTCAAACTATGAACCTTCTTGTATAAAACTCCTTGGTATCTATGTATTTTATTTTAATAACTTTTTAATTCATGTTCGACAACATTTAAAAATATTAAGTATTCCACTATCCTTTTCTTACACATAAGTTTTACATCGTTCATCCTGCTCACCATATTATTATTTTTTTGTGCCGATCATCTTCGTAGTAGTAGTAAAAATTCGTCCTTTTTTTTTTGTGGACAGGCGAAGACATCATGCCATACTGCCAGGTCTATAGTATTTTTTTTTTTTAATTTATATTGTTCGTCAAATCTCGGTCTAAACTTGTCTTGGTAAGATAAAAGGCTAGGAGCCAAATCTTGAGTTCTTGTCTTTTCTTTGTAATATAACATAATAGGCATAAAGCCAAATCTTGTATTCTTGTCTTGTCTTGGTAAAATAAGTCAAAAGGCTAAAAGCCAAATCTTGATAATATCGTCATTTCCTATTTAAGTCTTTTCCGAGGGATGGTCTTTTCCGAGGTATGGTCTTTTCCGAGAGATAGTCATTTCCGTGAGTTTGTCAAGTTAAATTTCTCCATCTGTGGAGCTAATATAATCATAAATAGCAATAAAAATTTCTGGGCATGCTAGAATGTCCTGTAGTGATGGCGGGATATCTTTGTGTGTTTCCATCAACCGATCTATGAGGAGCAAACGCTGTATGTTAAATACTGGGCAAGTAAAGAAAATATGTTCCAGTGTTTGGTCTTCTCCTATGGTACATTCTGTACATTCAGGGGATGATATTAAATGCATGCGATGCAAATGAGCTTTAAACCTGCAGTGTCCAAATCTTAGTCTATTGATCTGCGTGTAAAATCTTCTTTGTAAATAATTTCTAGATGTAGCGAACCAGGGTTTTCGGCCAACTTCTTTATTAACACCGGCATACCATGCTCCTTTTGATTGAGTAATTGCTGTTCTTTCTTCTATCCATTGCTCGTTGATCTTTCTACGATATTCGGGTAAGAGATCTTGCCAAGGAGTAGAAAAGTTTTTAATATTGCCACCCAGTGAATTTGTTAGTCTGGCAAGATAATCGGCATTTTCATTGCCTGATATATAGTATCGATATATCGAATTTATTGCGTCGATAGTTTATGCAGCACTATGTTGTCAAACTCTTATCGGGGCCCGTCATTCACTAACAAACGGCCGCTATAAGGCTTGATTCCTATCTGTACTAGTCTATATAATTTGTGGTCACACCGACACCGACATGTGCTGGAGTCCAAGGTCCAAACAAATTTAACGGTCTTGCAATCTTTTAATAATTGTAAAATTTCCTTTATTTCATATATTAAATAGTGGACTATGAGAAAGCCTGGTTTTTCTAGTGCTTGCAGCACTGACATGCTGTCAGAGGCTATTAGAAAGTGTCTTTTGTCAAAACTCATGGAATCTGATTGTATATATTTTAAGGCTAATAAAATTGCAATTGCTTCTGCCGAGAATATACTGAACTTTAATGGTAAGCGATAACCTTTGCCGTACTTAATATCTTTATGGTAAAACGCCGCTGAGACTCCAGTTTCACTTTTCGAGCCATCTGTGTATATCACATGGTATTCAGGCCAAGTTGCTAATTTTTCATACACTGCCTCTTTATTTCGCAAGTCATGATCAATGTTTATTTCTAAGAGAGGAAATTTACTTTCGTAAGAATCACAATAGCAAGCCCAGTGATCTCTACAATTTATATTACTGTCTTTAACATATGCTGATATTTCTATAAAATCATGAAGGATATATGGGCATTTACAGTTTGATGCTGATGTATGTACAATATGAACACTATTGTGGTTTAGTTCATTTAAAAGATTATTATCATTTAAGCTATGTAACTTAAGAATAAATTTAAATTTTATATATTTGAATCTCAGCATTAATGGAGGTATATTGCATTCTACTTGCATTGATACAATAGGGGTAGAGTTCATTGCTCCTGTGATAAGCCTAAGGTTTTTATTTTGTATTTTTTCTAGTTTATTTACAAGTGCCGCATTGGAAGAATAACAAGGAAAACTATATTCAAAATGAGAACGAACAATGGATTTATACAGCATAAGCAAAATTTTCGGGTCAGCTCCCCAATATGTTCGAGCTAATGATTTCAAGATATTATAAGCTCGTAATGCTTTGTCTGTCAAGCCAGATACATGTTTAGCCCATGAAAGGTTACGTGTAAAAGTGACACCTAGAAATTTGGCTTCATCGTCCACCGGCAGTAAATTGTTATCATAGAATATATTAGTAAGTAGCCTCTTTCTTTTACTAAAAATTACAACTTTAGTTTTATTTAAATTTACATCTAATTTTAAATAATCAAAATAACTTTTAAGATTAGTCAAAGCACTATTAAGTTTTTGCTCAACTTGATGCATGTTATTGCCAGAGCAATATAGTGTGAGATCATCAGCATATTGTAGATTTTTTGTGCTATTTCCTAGTATGTTATTTAACCTATGTATGTATAATATGAACAATAAGGGACTTAATATCCCACCTTGACAGACACCTTTACTGGATGACTGTGGACCAAATAAATTATTTTTAAGTTTAACATAAACATCTCTATTATTTAAGAAGTTAAAGATCCATTTTATAAATTTTTCAGGTAATCCCAGTGAAAACAGCTCATCAGCATTATGATTAACATTATTGAAGGCACCTGTTATATCAAAGAAGATGCAAACCAAGAAACTGCCACTTGACAAAGCCTCATGAATATCTAAATACAAATGATTCAAGCTTTCTACTGCTGAACGACCTCTTCTAAAGCCAAATTGATTATAAGGCAATAAATGGTTATGTTCTAAAAAGTACTCCAGTCTTTGTTTCACTAATTGTTCAAATAATTTTGCTGCACAAGATGTTAATGCTATGGGTCTATATGAGTCGTGATGATTTTTGTCTTTACCAGGTTTAAGTAAAGGGATAAGACAATCAACTTTCCATGACTTTGGAATTATTTGCTGGTGCCATAATGAGTTAAATATTTGAAGCACTATATTGCAGCCAGATTTACTAAGATTTTTGAACATTTTATAGGATATGTGATCTAAACCAAAAGCAGTGTCTCTACGTGAATTTATGGCAGCTAATAATTCAGTGATAGTAAAAGGTTTCATAAAAAACTGTTCTGTATTAGGACTGTGATCAGAATAATCGCTTAATGGTTGGGATTGTGCATTTAAAGTATACTTATCTAAGAACGGTTGAATCCAATTATTGGAATGGTGACTATTACTAGGACTGGAGTATGACTTATTGAATTTTCTAATATAAGTCCATATGATAGATAAAGGTGTCTGGCGGTTGAATGAATTGCATAGTTCTACCCAGGCATTCTGCCTTTCCCTTTTGATTATTAACTTCTTTTGTGCTTGTTTCTTTTTAAATAATAAGTATTTTTCTTCAACAGGGTTTTGCTTAAATTCTATATAAGCTGTTTTGCAATTTACTACAGCTTGTGTGCATTTATCATTCCACCAAGGAAGTTTTAATTTATTTTTTCTTTGACCATGTCTTTGCTGATGTGCTAAAGATTTTTTAACAGTATTTGCTTCAGATACACATTCTAGTAAGATTTTGGAAAGTAAGTTATAGCACATTTCGGAGTTGGTTAGATCAAAATTAGAATGGCACAACATTATATCTGTCAGTTCTTTATATTTTTTCCAGTCGACAGTTTTATAATTTGGTTTTGAATAATTTGCAGCCACATTACTGTTATCATCAATGTTTGAAGGATTGCATAATAAATTTGTAAGAACAGGAAAATGATAACTGCATAGTGAGTCATCATGTACTTGCCAGTTACATCTTAAGGCCAAACTGGGAGAGACTATAGTGAGGTCAAGGGCATTAGACCGCCAGTTATGTGAACCGACGGTTGTTACAGAGCCATCATTTAACAGACATAAATTATTATTATTTATAACATTTAAAAGTGTTGACCCACGGATGTCAGTGGTTGCACAACCCCACATGGTGTGGTGTGCATTGAAATCACCAGCTAGAATTAAAGGTTTGGGTAATGATTTTATTAAATTATCTAGGTATATGAATTCAAAGTTGCTAGGTATAGCTGAAGTGGGGCTATAAAAGCTAACTAAGGATAGAGTTTCATTGTTAATATTTAATGTTATAGCTATGTTTTGCAGAGAATCATCATAATAGGTTTGAAATTTTTGGTAATGTAAATAATCTCTAATAAGAATAGCAACACCATTGTGTTTGGAACCTGTATCTAATCTTTCTATCTTATAACCTTTGATATTTATAGTTTTTGTGCATTGGAGCCAAGTTTCCGAAATGAGACCAATATGAATGTCATTCTGATATAGATATTGTGTGAAGACATGTTTGTGACTTAATAAACTCTGAGCATAGCATTCCATTGAACTATGTTAAGCTGATCCATTATTTTTTTCTAACAGCTGTATTTGGTTTACTGGAATTGAATGTTTCTAATAAAACCGATTTAATAGTCTCCGATGTTATAGGAGATGACTGGTCTAGTGATGATTTTTGTGAATATAATTTTAGGATTGTAGATATAATTAGATTAAGGACAACATCTGATTTAAGTAAACTTTGTAATTGGTTTTCAGGTTTAACAGATAACTCTGGAAAATTTTTATTATTAAAAACATCAGCATAAGATCTTTTTTTGTATTTTAAATTATGTTTTTCAATTTCCTCCCTTTTCTTTGGACATTCTGAAGAAATGGAAATATGGTTTCCTTTGCAGTGAATACAAACAGCGTCTTTTAAAGCTTTGTCGCATTGTTTATAATGGTGATTCTCACCACAAATCGAACACTTCTGAGCATTTTTACAGTATTTGCCAATATGTCCAAATCGAAGGCAGCGCAGACATTGGCTCACAGGAGGAACGTACGGGCTTACCTCGAAAAACCAGCAGTTTATATCGACGCTATCAGGAAGGGTAGGGCAGGAGAATGTAATGGCTACGGTCTGGGTGGGAATCAGGATGAGGTTCTGGTCTTCATCTCGTCCACGGCGCATCAGTCGGCGTACAGACACGACGTCCTTTGAACTGGAAATTCCGTTATAAATGTTATAGTTGGACATGTAAGAGGGAACGCCTCGAATTACGCCTGTGATTTCGGTTAGGTTTGCTGGTATGGTGCATTTTACTTGAAGTTCTACCAAAGACTTAGTATTATTTAGGGCCATATTGGCTAACCCTGGCCGCTCAAAAATTGCTCCTATTTTGTAACGATTTATCCTCTTGAACCTTTTGATTCCTTTATTATGCCGTTTAAGTACAGCGCCTAAGGACATTAGGTCCCTGTCTCCTATGGGTTTCCCCTCAATAAGACTTTCGTAAATTACTAAATATTCAAAATTTCCCCCGTCCTCAGGGTACTGTCTGGTGTAATTTTCAATTTTGTATGGTTTATACTTATTTTCGTCCCCGTTATCATCCGAGGAACAGTCGGATTCGGCTGGAACTGGGTCCCCATCTAATTTATGTTTTTTCCGTTTCCCCATGACTAAAAGAGCTTCTAGGCTACTTTTAGCCTAATACTTATTATTCAATAACTATTTAAACACTTTTCTATAAAGAAAATAGCAAAAATATTTCAAAAGTTTCAAAAACGCGCCTTTCACTTTCGAAGGTTTTCCCGCCCTCCCGATCATCTTCGACGCGTTTCCCGCGCTTTCTTGGGAAAATTTTCACTTCTCAAGGCGTGAAGCATATTTTTGCTCCAAATTAATATAATTTTATTACAGATGTTAAAATTTTGTTGATTCCTTGTAGGAATCACATACATTATTGTTGGGTAAGTGTTTTAAAGAGATTAAATGTTGATTTTTATAAATATTACACACAATTGATGAAATCGTTTGTTTTTTTAGGCTTTTCATACTTCTGGTTGTTTTCGGAAAGTTTTGTTGGCTAATAAGAGACGCTACATTGCATCATTTCCATGATAATTGGATTAATAACTAAAGGGTACGTATTTATATAATTTCATTTTAAACTATTATTTGTATTTATTTATCTATTTATATTTTTCCTTTTACTAACTCCTTTCTTCTTTTCCTTCGATTACAGGAGGGAAGCGGAGGGATATTTCCTGATTATTATTCATAAAAAGATTTCATTGTTTTTATGAATTCGATCTGCGACTGTCAACGATCTGCGAATTTCTGCAGCTCCAGTCGTGATCCTGACGTTTATCCGTGCTTTTTGTCTGCATCAAGTAAGGGCGTTCCAATTTTTATGACCTTTATTTGGGCAAGAAATACGGCAACTTTGTTGTGACGACGACGATATAAAATCGTACCCTTTATGACCACGATTTTGTACTGCAACTTCGGTGCGACGACGACGGTATAAAATCGTACCTTTTATGACACGATTTTCTACTGCAACTTCGGTGCGACGACGACGGTATAAAATCGTACCATTTATGACCACGATTTTCTACTGCAACTTCGGTGCGACGACGACGGTATAAAATCGTACCCTTTATGGCCACGATTTTCTACTGCAACTTCGGTGCGACGACGACGGTATAAAATCGTACCCTTTTTATCACGATTTTCTAGTAAATAACTTTACTTACTTGAACAAAATAATCTTCCGTGTTATTTATTATTTTAAGAGAGCAAAAGATTAGGTACCCACTCCACTCATTTGTTTTACATGTAGTATAAAAACTTAATCTATATATTTTTTAATTTTGTAACTGTAATTAATAATGATGCCTAATTACAGGTACCGTAAACTGCTGCAACTTTGCACGAAATTTATGGTTTTTTGAAAATATCTCTTCAAGTATTTATTATCTGTGTCCATGTTTACATTAGCGGTCTAATTGGAGATCTATGCCATAAATCTTAAGGTTCATAACGCCGAAACTGCTGTTAAATTGATCACCAGAAACCGTCAAAGTTGTAGGCAAAATTGTGATGAAAAGCCTCAACTTTGCCTAGAAGATTATTAGCAAAAATACGAGCCGCATTTAAAAACTGATCTTAATTATAGAGCCATAAAGAATGTGTTACCATAAAGATGTGCATGGGTTACCACATAGAACCATCAATTTAGTTTTCTGGCAAGCAGGCAAAGTTGGCCACAAGCAAGCACAGTTTGAGCAGTATCAGTAAATATTTTCATAGTAAGTTTTAAGCATGGTTAGGGTTGCTCCAAATAGAAAAACACAAAATGTAAAAGACTAAGTAGGTATATTCAATAAAAACAATTAAAGTTTTTTTGTACCATCATGTGGAATACTCTTTTAACCAAAACAAACGTTATAATAGGGTCAATCAAACAAATCTGACAGGAATAAACTAGTTTTCTTTATTTAAGTTTTAATAAGTCAAATTAAAATCACAAAACAAAAGTAACAAATAATAGTATATTAATATACCTTATATGCCACTATGGACACCAACAAAAGATGTATAATTCTATATTATATAAATTATTTATTATATGAAATAAAATGGTAAGTATAACAAAACCTACACGGACCAAGTAGGAGGTTTAATAAAAAAGACTGGTGTACGCAGTGACAAAAATCGCCGGGCATGTATGAAATGAAAAGATTGATGGATGTGAATGAAGCGAAAGAATTGTGCAAGGATCGTAGCAGTTGGCGATCCATAGTCAATGCCTACCCCGTGGGAAATAGGCGTAAGTATATCTATGTAATAGATGTAAATATATCTTTTTTTTAAATAACTAAACAAAACATACCTATATGTACTGCTAAAATCAAAACCCTCTAAACGCTTCACTGTAGTTGAGTAACTAGTGACAACCCTAGGACTAGGCAAACTTGAGTCACTAAGTGACCGAGAAGCCTTCACAACATTGCCTACCATCGTTCTAGTCGTAAATGATCACATTTACAAGAATAACCATTATAAACATGAGAAAGAGCACATTTGCTTACCCCGTAAACACTAAGAAAGCTGAAATTCTCGATTTTTCCAATGAAAAACAAAAAGTTTTGCACTGACTTAAAAAACGTGCACACTTCTTGTGACCGTTGAAAGGTGCCCACAAATTATATAGACTAGTACAGATAGGAATCAAGCCTTATAGCGGCCGTTTGTTAGTGAATGACGGACCCCGATTAGAGTTTGACAACATAGTGCTGCCAGAACTATCGACACCCTTGATTCGTTATCGATAGTTGTGCAAATTATCGACGTTTGGTACAACCCTAGTAATATATTATTTTAATTAAATTCTGCTCAAATAAAAAACACATTTGATGAAAGAAGGCATTTATTACTTGAAATTATAATTTTATTAAATACAAAGTACATAAGTATAAGTTGAGATTTATACAAGACAAAGAATGAGAGTAATGAAATTACTTATTAAATTAACTAAGAAATATAAATACTCTATCAGCCACAAGAAAAATTAAACTGCTTGCAAATATTTATTACGCACAAATGCTAATGCTATTTTTTTTAGTAGTTTTATTTAGTATCTGCCATTTCATTATTTACTGTTAATATCACTTTCAATGCAAGACGCAATAACCTAATTCTAATAGTAAAACATTTAATGCAGTAAGTAATCAATATAGCAACTAACAGCAGTAATTTGCACCATATTTCTGATTTGATAACTTATTACCGCAAGAATAGGCAGACACGGGCATCTTCGCAGCACTCCACGAACCTCGTTGAGACTCAAGTTATCTGAAAAGATTAGATTTGGTTAGTATAGATTCTACATATTGTGACTATAATCTGCCATAACATTTTATAAACAAATAAGTGATAGTTGAACTGAAAAGTTTGTAAATCAAGAAAGAGTAGTGTGTATAAAGCACATTTTGTTTGTTGTGCCGCTATGCACAAGTTATAGATAATCAATGTTTATAGTTCATAACTGTTATTAAGTAGATAAGCTTTGTACTTAGACTGATGAGAGGTAGTATATATAATTAAGTAAAATCTAAGATAGTAGGTAGCAGTAACAGTTATAACATAGTCATAAGACAACTACAATAAACCATCATTCGTACCGACAACAATCATATATTATCCCACCGGTACATTTGTTATTTCATTTGTTGTTATTCATTTGTTATAATTCTGTTCTGTTTGTCAGAATCAGAAATATGAATTTGATGATAAGGCATTTTAAATGTTTTGACAAAGTTATTGAATTACTTACACTGTTATTTCTCTTGACTTGGTATTAACAACTTCACTAAATTGAAACTTGTTAAATGTGACAACTGATTATTTAAATTTAATCCCAAGTAATCTACTGTACTTTACCATTATCACCATATGATATCACTTCTAAATATATGTTGAAATAAGGTATTATTATTATTATCATTTATTTCGGATTTTTAGTCCATAAGTGTTAGTAACATAAAGATCTTATTCTAGTGTTAGTAAAAAGGAACACAATAAAATTACATTGTTATGGCTTTCGACCGATGTGACTCTGCGCTATATACACACATAGGCGGTGACAGGAGCGTGTAGCTGCTGCCAGCGGCGCAGTAGTGGGGAGTCCCACCGGTCAGCCAACGCGCTCAAGATACAGTTCGGACTGCGGCGCACACGCGCCCACAGCGAGGCGCAACGTTTTCTTAGGATCGTATAAAAACAATCCGTACGTGCCTCAGCGAACATAAAGGACGCGCTGCAATAGCGTGGCAAGCCGAACAACATCCTGAACGCGTTATTATATTGGACGCGTAGTGTGCTGTATGTCCGCTGCGTAAAGTTCACCCACAGACCGCACGTGTAGAAGGACTGACAATACGCTTTAAAAAGCGTCAGTTTTACTTGTTTACTACACCGTGCAAATCTGCGAGCAAGCATGTTACAGCGAACACACAGCGCCCTACGCTCCCTTTCTATATCTACAGTGTCTGACAAGTTGTGAGTTACCCAATGGCCCAGATACATGCATTGGTCTACTTTTTTCAGTTCAGTACCCCCGAGAGTCACAGAGGGTACATTCCTTTGGCTCCCTGCCGCCCCAGTCTGAAACACCATGAACTCACTTTTGAGTGAGTTGTATCTGAGCCCGTGAGCCTCTGCATATTGTTCACATAAACTAACCAGTCTTCTCAATGCACCGATCGAGGGACTCAGCAGCACCATATCATCAGCGTAACTAATGTTATTAATACATACACCACCTACATGGCATCCTAAATAGGTGCTGCTGAGCTCCTCGATCAGATTGTTCATGTAAAGGTTGAAAAGCTTGGGTGAGGTCAACCCTCCCTGTCTAACTCCACATTTCAACCCATACACGTCCGACCGCGAGCCAGCCCACTTTACACTGTTTTTCTGATTATCATACCAGTATTTAAATATGGATATTATTTCAGAAGGCAGATTCGTTTCGGAATGTAACTTTTTCCATAGAAGGTCGTATGAAACGAGATCGAACGCCTTCGATAAGTCCAAAAAACAGGCATAGACCGGAGTTTTTCTAGCTGTGTAGTACTGAACGGTCTGCTTGAGACAGAAGATGGCAGTTTCTGTAGATAGACCTGGTTTAAAACCAAACTGCGCGTCATGTATTTTAATGTGCTCACCTAATCTTCTATCCAGCAGACCATCCAGCACCTTAGCTATAACCGTAGCTAAAGATATGGGCCTGTAATTGGACAAATCGGAAGCATCTCCCGTTTTGTTTTTCACAATAGGTACTACTACGGTATACATCAATTCCTCCGGCAGGTAACAGTGACTCAAACACAGATTGAAAAACATCGATAGAACTCGTGGCAAATGTACCCCCGCGTACCTCAGATGCTCGATGCCAAGATCGTCGTGGCCGGGAGACTTCCCTTTGACCATTCCTTTGATTGTGGCGGCGACCTCTTTCGCGGAAAACTTGATTTTTAAGTTCCCGGCGTGACACCCAGCATCGATCACCTGCGACTTACCAACAAGAGGGGAATCCACTTCAAAGTGCTTACGAAAGGCATTCGCTATGGCGGTCGGTTCATAAATACCATTTACGCTTGCAGGAAGACTCGGCTTGGGATTTAGTTTATTAGTATTTTTCCAAAAATTACTAAAATTCTTCTCACTGTGATTGTCAGCGATGATATCCAACTTAATTTGATTTTGATTATTTTGGCAATATTTTAATTTCATTTTAAACTTTGTTTTAGAATCACGCATCTTATCATAAATAAAACCGAAATTAGGTTTACCATACTGTAACCAAGTCAGATACCAAAACCGAGCTTCCCTGTGAGCGCCACTCACGTGTTTATTCCATCCAATTATGTACTTATGATTTTTATTTTTCCGAGAGTTAAAGGTACTTTGTGCTGATTCTCTAAGAATACATATAATTTTTTCGTACATAGCTGTTATTATAACTCTATGGTCTACATTTAAACACGTTTTATCGGCACAGTGACAGAAATCCTCAGGAAAGTCTATTAAACGTAATTTACTATTACATGATTCATAATATCTTTGTATTTGATCATTATCTCTTTCACCCCATTTGACTTTATTACAAGGTTGAGTGAAGGTAACAAGTTTTGCCTGAATTTTATTAATATTACATTCAATTAACAAAGGATAATGATCTGACCAATAAACATTATTAATTAAAACAGAAGCATTGACAACAGCGTGTCGCGCGGCGTTAGTTACTAAGCAATGGTCGAGCCATCGGCGGGAGCCGTGTGCGTCGCTAACATAAGTATAAGTATCGGCGGGTAAAAGTTCCATATCAACGCACGACCACGACTGTTCGGAACAGAAAGTCAATAGTTCATGTGAAAACTGTTCACCGGGATGAGCATTAAAGTCTCCGACTACGAATACCGACTCGATGTTGTTCGTCTCCACTAACGCACTTATTTCACCCATACATTCCGTGAAATCTGTAAGATTTAGCGCCGTGTCTGTAGGCATATACACAGTAACCACTAAGACTGACTTACCGCTGTCAAGGAGAATCTTAATAGCTGTTATCCGCACACTATGACACTTTACTACCGATACACACGGGAACGCAGACTTCCTCCATAATAGAGCCACTCCACCAAACGGTCTTCCTTTGAGGATACCTTTAGAGGTATCTACTGCTGATTTTCCGGTAAAGGCGAAGTCGTCATCGATAGTTCCAAGATATGGCAAATCATGTGGTAAGAGCCATGTTTCCTGTAAGGCAATGATATCGGCCGTCTGGCAAAGTAACCGCAAGCACTCAAGCGATCGGTGTACATTTTTACAGTTGAATGAAATAATTTTAGTTGTAGTAGCCATTATTGTTGATTAGAAATCCTTTTCGGCGCCTGAGCACTATGATACCTTTTTTTAAAGTCTACAAAACGTCTGAATGCGACTCCTACTGGCCAGAATTCATCTTGCAAAAATATAGATATTTTGCTATTCGGGACATAAACTTTGTATGCGTCATATTCTTTTGCTGTCTTCATATTCATTTTTTCTAATTCAACAGACACGTCAGTTTTGTTCTTTATGTAACTCAAAATGTCCGACGATGTCACCTCCTTCGCTACATTATAAATATACAATGGAATGCGCACATCTGCTGCTTTAAAGTTGATATTCGATTCAACAACCGCCTTTCCTTTATTTCCAATAAATCTGTTTCTTAACCTCTTTCGTTGTACCAGTTCCCAAGACTCATCATTTACTTGTGACTTCCATTCACTTTGTTTTAAAACTTGTGAATACGATTTTCTGTTAGTCACCGATTTGTGGTCATTATAGAACGGCCCTGCTGGCGATAATCTAGTTGCAGGCGACGCATGAGTCATGCGTCCACTCGCCGCCGGTTCCGAATTGTTTACAATTTCGGCCGGTGCGCACTCAGCTGATTCGATGCCGTTAGCACCGTTAGGTAGCGATGCGCCGCCGCCGCTTATACGCTGTATGTCCGGCGAATTCTTTTCATTACTACCCGCCTCTGTAGAATGTTGGCGAGTATTTTGCTTGGGTGAAGATGATGAGCCATGACTTGCAAACAAATCCTTCTCATTATCAATTGGATGCAATCCCATAGGTCCACTGTTATATTCAAAACTGTCTAAAACACAGGCTCCTCTTTTTTGGTTCACGTTTCGAGAAAAGTTATTCACAAGTGACACTTTTTTAAGATTGTCAACGTCATGTTTCAGTGAACTTAACTGTTCTACAGTTGCGTAGGTATTAGTAATTTTACTGATTTCCTCGCGTACTTTCAACAAGTCCTTGAGAATTTGTGTTACATCGACGTGATCGAAAAGAACCGGTGGCAACTTATGCAACTCCCGGGCAACGAAAATAGGTAGCATCTCAGGGTCCGTTTCCTTTAGTGTACAGAGGATGTCGTCAATGTCGCGTAACGTCTTTCCATCACGTTTTCGGGTCTTCATTTGCTTCGATAAGGAATCAAACAGTAACCGTTTTGCCGACACAATATCACTCTCGGAAAATGCCGTAACACAGATGCGGCTGATGCTTTCCTCATCCATTATATCCATTTTGTTACAAATGAAAGCAAGCACTTCGTTAATAACAATGTTACAATTAACACATTTCACTGTTGTTGACATCTTGCTAGATGTCAACTCGCTCGTGCGTGACTCAACGACCGTACGCCAGCGCATGCGACGCGAGACCCAATGCCTAATGTATTAGGAAGGTTTTTTTTAAGAAAACTAATCAATAATTAATAACACGTACCTACTTACATTCATATAAAAAGAATAAACAAACATTACCTATCTTTCATTCATAACTTCTTCTTCAACATGTCAATGACAAGTACAAAATCATATGTTGTTGGCCCAAAACTGTGCCACTCTCACCGGGTTATCTGCAGCCAACATGAGGTCCTCACGCGTGCAGGTGTCCGGGCATGCATGCAGAGCAATCAATGAGGTGGGCCATGGTCTGTGGAGTGTAACCACACCTGCACGCGAGATCCGTGTTACTGGTGAAGCCCCACCTGGACAGGTTGTCTTTACTTCAACCAACTTGGGTACGGAGTCTATTTAAAGATCTCCATAATGATCTGGGAAGTTCAACGCCAGGAGAGAGCTTTTCCTGGATGAGCACATATGGGTGTGGAAGGGTAGCAGAGTTTTCCCACAGTTTAACTTTGGTTGAAGAGGCCTCCGTGGTGCCAGGCATGACGCACTTGTAAAAACTATTGCGACTCTTTAGCCTTTGATAAATTTCATAACTTTCTGAGAAACCGAATCTTCTTTACTCCGGTTAAGTTGTGAACTGTATTTTCTTTTGTTTTGGTTAGTTTTAAGAAATATAAAGTTGCCTCTTGAAATTACCTAAAACAACAAAACTCAAATTTAGGTTAGGTAATTTCAATAAATAATTTTAACATAAAACTACATAAATAGATTTACTTACGTGTACCGCAGGCATCTTCGAATAATGTATCCATATTTCTGTAAAGAAATATCTGAGAAAAAGTGGAAAAACATCTAAAGAATACTAGATAAACTAGAAAACCGAAATGAGTAAAAAAAACACAAACTAAATAAACTTCATCTTGAAATTCTTTAAAAAAGTGACAGCCTTAATTTTAGCCAATGGGGGCACCCCAACAAAATGGCGGTCTTAATTATTGCCAATGAATGGGTATCGGGGCTACCGGCCACTAAGTATTGACCTATTCTATGGGTGATTCCAACGCCTGAAGGTGCCAGACAAAAAAGTGACGGTGTTGCCACAACGAATAATAATGAAATGGGTTGCCATTAAAACGAAGGTTTTTCTCCCATTATCAAAAGTAAAAAATAGATGGCGGTGGTGAAGTTATGTTAGTTTTAATAGATTAGGCAAAGTTGAAGCTAAGGGGAAAAATTGCAGCAGTTTACGGTACATTGTATGTTTCTTTTTTTTGTTATTAAAATTATACATCTAAAAACTACTTTTATTTATTAATATTAAATCTGCTCACTCTATTCCCTGCCTTTAGCCGGGCCAGGGAAAGAGGTTGACAAAGTATCTGTGTTCCAAATTTCAGCCAAATCCGTTCAGCCATTTTGGCGTGATTGAGTAACAAACATCCAAACATCCAAACATCCAAACATCCAAACATCTAAACTTTCACATTTATAATATTAGTAGGATAAAAGGTCAATTTATACTTTAATAATATGTTCATTAAAAGTATAAGTACCTATATAGTAAGTTTAACATTTTATAATAATAACTTTAGTCTTAATCCACATAAGTTGCAAACTTACTATAATCGATTAGTTACTCAGAACCTTAATCGATTAATCGCGAGAATCGATCACAGACTCGTATGGTTACATGCCTAATCATGTCACTTTAGCATGTGTCAAAACGGGCATCTTAATTTGTGACGACTGTAGTTGCGAGTAACGTTCGGAAACTAGAAGTGACGCTTGTTTATAAAACTCTGTCAAGAATAATATTTAAAACCATTTTTTTACACTGCCGTTCAATTTTATTTCCATAAAAACATCCTGTTTTAGGTTTTCCTTTGCATTGTTATTGTATTTTATTTATAAAATGTTACTTTAATACGAAACGGTATTTACCGATAAAAATCATATTAAGTTTTCGAACGCAAACTACATTTTGGCTCGACAGGCCAGAGACAATCATTCAATAGCAACAGCAGTGCAGCAGGCCTGCTAAAAGACTGCTAATTTTGGCTTATGGTACGATTAGCAAGAAGTTTATTTTAAACCTTGCAATAAAACTGCCCTGCATTTGTTCTGTTTGCTAAGAGCTTGTGGTAAGCCTCCAGAACAATAACTAAGAGGGAGGGGGGCTACCGCGTAACTTTATGGGTATGAACTTCATACGTTTTTGGGAACTTTAAGTCAATTTTATAAAGAAAGTAGCCGTTATCAGTTCCTTGTTTTGTGAGGTCGGGTATAACGATAACTAAAGTGCTCGTCAGATAAGTCTGCGCGCGGTAAAAATCGAATACTAATCTTTTCTATAACATTAGAACGAAAAAAAGCACTGTAACTAGCGCCAAAAACGCGTCAGGCACGTGCAGAGTTATCTGATGCCCCCAGTACACGATGGCCGATCATGGTCGGCGACCATGACCAATACATCGTACATTGACACTTTTGAAAGAACCTTTTTAAACTTGTTCGTTCAAAAGTGTCAATGTACGATGTTTTGGTCATGGTCGCCGACCATGATCGGCCATCGTGTACTGGGGTTTCACACACACTCTAGCTAGCAACGTTCAACAGAACAAAGCAGCAAAAATCTATCAAAATAAGGAATTCAAATGACAGTTGAAACCAATACCCATATCCATATTTCTTAGCCGGTAGCCCCCCAGGAATAATATATCTATGGGCGGGACAGGAAGCGCGGGAAATTTCAAACAATCAATAGTCGTTCGGACATGGTTCGGACGATATTATGTTTTGCTTTTTAGAAATTTACAGTTCGTTTGTACAGGCAATAACTAGAATGCACATAGCATAAAAAGAGGTACTTTGGAGAAATCTAATATGATTCTCATAAGACAGATACCTATAAGTATACCTAGCATAGTTATTATTATATTATGATTATATTACACTTTATAGAGCTTGAATCAAATTTTTAATCAACATACGATTAAATCACCGAATGAATCCTTGCTAAACGAATATTATGTGCACCTTTTCTAGTAAACTATTCATCCTACTAATATTATAAATGTGAAAGTTTAGATGTTTGGATGTTTGGATGTTTGTTACTCAATCACGCCAAAACGGCTGAACGGATTTGGCTGAAATTTGGAACACAGACACTTTGTAGCCTGGAGAGGAACATAGGCTACTTTTTATCCCGGAAAAATGTCACATTCCCGCGGGATAACGTCGTGTAGTCCACGCGGGCGAAGCCGCGGGCGGAAAGCTAGTTTATAATAAAATTAATAGTTTACTAGATATTTATCATAGACCAACTTATAAATGTAAAAGAATAGTAGTGGAATGGTTGACTACACTGACATATGAAGAGACAGAAAACATACTAAAAAAGAATTATATAACCCTAACTATAAATATTTGTTATGATTACCCCACACACTCATTCACATACAACACACACATCACACACACGCACACATACACACAAAAATGTAAACCATATAGTTTTAATTCCCTTTTTTATATAAATTTGGTTTGATATTAAACTTGTAAGTTAATTTTATTAACATATTATTGTAAAGTGCAAAGGCTGGAGCGAAACAACCTAACACGAGCGTTCTAAACTGCTAAGTAGGGCTGTTTCAAAAAATTTATTGTACATGAATTCTTATGTTAATAAAATATTTTTTATTTTTATTTTTATTTTTTTTATTACCTTTCAGTGTATTTCTAGTGGACTTTTACAATTTCAGTTGCAGTTACTTACAAAGTTCCACAAGTTTCCACCAGTAGGTACTATTAGTATTTATAAATAAATACTTACATAATAATAATTCTAACAATCACACAAATTTACTACTACAATTTAGGTAAGTATACTTACATAGAAATGTTCATGCACACTTGCACACACATATTTGGCTTGTTCAGGATTTGAACCCGATACCTCTGGCGCTTATGGCAGGTATCCGTTATCCGTAGGTTCCCATGCGCTAAGGCTGCCTCAGCTGCCTGTCCATAGAAGCGGAGCGAGATAGCGGGGCGGAGAAACGGAGAAATTGAATAAATTCTCCGCTCCGTTCCAGTGGACAGTAATTTGCGAGCTAGTTTTCATATTTATACATTTTCGGAAGCGGAGCGAGGTTCCGGTTCGAGGCGGGGTGAAGCGAGGCGGCGGAGCGAGGCGTACAGAGCTAGCTCCGTACAGTCCGGAACTCCTCTGCGCTTGCTCGCTCCGATGCTGCCTCGCTTCGCGGCAATGGACAGTCACAGCGACTCCTCTCCGCGACACTCGCGCTCGCTCCGCTCCGCCAACTCGCTCCGCTTCTATGGACAGGCAGCCTATACGATCGTCAAATTAAATTATAGTAGACAGAAATAATAAATTATAGTAGTTAACATTCAGTTAACATACAATAATTATATATACCTACCTAGGTATATGGGTCAGGCCGTAGATTTTGCCACATTCGAGGGTACAAAAGTCTCCGCCTCATATAATTTTAAATATAGTAGTATATATATAGTAAATATATAGTACTCTTAGAAATTTCTCAATCTTATCATCGTGTTTCCTACGAAATAGCAAACCAAGGCAGATATAGATATTTGGATAAGTTTATAGATTTGGAAAACTATTTGACATTTCCCTCCCAAAAGTGACGGATTTTTTATAAAAACCGCGAATCCGCATTGGTAGGTGTCCAGCTTAAACATCGATAAAATTATCATTTTTTATCTTATTGATGAGCTGTTTGATTTGACGTTATAAAATGATAATAAGGTTGCCATTCCTTTAATATTTTTGCGTATTTCCTAAGAAAAAAGATAAATTTTCGGCAATAAGATTTTTTTTTGAAAAAACCATTTCTTTGCGCTACTTATATTGCGCAACCATTTTCATCCATATTATGGTTTTAAAACATTTATTAAGATTTTGTTTGAGTGCTGGCATCACCAAAGAATCGTATTCTATGGTCAATGCAGAGTTGACGACCATATTTTTTGACATTTCGGTGTCAAACTCCGATCAAAGTGAAAAGTGTCGCCTACTTTGCAGAGTGCATTTTTTGAGATTTCAAGGTAAGTTTTTGATTAAAACTTATAATTGTTGTTGCACATGGTTTAATTAGATGTGTGTGATCTGTATATGTTAAATAAGCCTTGTAAATTAGTATATTTTAAGAGTTATAATCAATTTCATTTGCGCCTCGGTTCCGCAAAACTGCCTTTATGCCACTTTGCGATACCGGTTGCGTAGAAATTGCGCCACTTATTTTACGCTATTGAATAATAGTGCATGCACACAAGGTTTTCAAGTGTTTTTATTATTTTGAAATTACTTTTAGCTGTAATTCCGCTAAAAAACATGACTAGCATTACTATTAATTGATTTGTTAGCTTTTATTAATATTCTATAAGTACAGGGTGTTCGGCAGAACGTTAAACATACGAAAATAGGGGTAGGTGCGGTGGTCTACTACCTAACCAGCCCCAAAGATTTTACCTAGGTCCAAAGTTTTTTTTATTTTGTATTTTTTAAGTTTTGGAATTTCGTCACTTTCATACTAACTTTTAAACCCATCTAACTTTTTTCTTTATTGACAGATCTATTTTTTTTTTATTTTTGGCATCTTAATGGTTGGCAGGTCCTTTTAATAGTGATACTCAAAGGCATGTTCGATAAATTTCCAATAATAATGGCAGGCATGTCTTGGCTGGCAAAGAAACCCCATAGCCTTAGGGGCTGTTTTAAGGATCTTTTTATTTCAAGTGGGTTGACTCACACGGTAGTGAATTATAAAAGTATCTTTTGATCAACGAATATAGGGTAGTACTTATAAATTCCTTGGTGATACTTCAAGCAGGTTGTTGCTAGAGTCAAAGTAATGGACTCTCAAACATTGAAAAGAGTTGAAATAAATTTTAAAGTTGTATTATATTTATACATATAATTAATAATGAATAACACCTACCAAATACCTCCATCTAACAAATTAAATGTATTTTTTTTTGTAAATTGAACAAGTCATACATACTTACTAGTTTTTGTCATCCTGTTTAACTTTTCATTGTGCGCAATATATAAAAAAGAATTACTCATAGGTACATTATTGTTAATTATTAATTAAACATACTTACATACCAACATCGTGTTTCTTTTTCTAGTTTGATGCAATATCTCTTGTTAGTACATGTTTGTGTACGTGCTCCTTAATAATTTGCGCTACCATTTTGCGCCACTTTGTGCGACCGACTCGTAGAAAATTTTGCGTCACCATTGCGCTATTTGTGGCAAAATCTACGGCCTGACCCATATGGTTATTGTTGTACTTACATATTACTTGTACTTACATAGTACATAGTACCTACATAGTGCTTGTAGGTACTTAGACATTAATTTTTATTACGCATTGTTATTTCGATCAACCCATAATAAAAGTACAGCACTGTACAGAATAATTCGTATTTGTATGTAGACATTATATCCACAGTACCTACTTTTACAGGAGTCATAAGAGTTCATCGAAGACAGTAAACTCGATAAATGAGCCTCACCATTATGCCGAGAGGCGTTTTTGCCGGTAATACTCATTACACCATTTCCTCCCGCGCTTTCTTGAAGAAAATTAAAGTCACCGCATTATATTCTACCCGTATGTCGCAATGTTTTTGCGTCGGTTACCGCGGCGCTATGGCGGTCGGATAGTTTTTGTCGCGCCAAGACGTCTCCGATCTTCCCAGAGACCGGAGACTAGCAAAAAGTCGGCAAGCCTCGGAGTCTGGAATCCAAGCAAAAACACCATCCCCGCAATAACCGACGACGACGATGAAATACTATGAGTTCCTTCGTTTTTACTTAACCACACGCTTTTTCCGCGCGCAATTTGCATCAAACTCGAGACGGCCATTTTGTAGTTTTTCCCGCGCGCGCGTTCCCAAAATTGCGGTTCGGCAAAAAGCCACTGATGAAATTCTTGTTTGGGAATGGGCATTTATGTATAATGATATTTTTTAGCTATCGTCAGCTGCTTTAACACGAATAATGTGTTGTATTGTAAAGGTTTTCAATTACCATAAGCATTCTGATAAGAACTAGTCTGGCTGGGCGTTGACATTTTCTATGAAAAAAATCTATAAAAATTCTAATAAGATTTAAGGTTTGTTTCTAGTAAGCAGGTTTACTTACAAAAGACCAATTAAGGATAAGACACCATTATAACTTAATTTGGCTCACCGTACTTTTCATATGCCATGACCACTCCTTATTTATAGTATTTTTTCAGTTTTGTATTACTTAATTATGACTTAATTATTTGTTTTATTGTTATTCATGATGAAATTATTAACTCTTATTTGAAAAACTTGTCTGTACCTTTCATACAAGTGTTTTTGAAGGTTCATAATAATTTATGTTGTGGTAAATAAGTACAACAAAATAAAAACAACATAAGTAGTTTTCTTTGCTTTTCCTTATTGATTTGTCAATATAACCTCAATTTAGTAAATCAATCAACTCAATAAGTATAAAACCATCTCATATCTCTTACATCTTCTATACAAATAAATAAAATTGGAGTGTCTGTTTGTAACATTAAAATAACCGCTTTTTACTACATGCATATGATTATATATACGGCACATATACCAAAATGACATGTTTTACAATTTTTGTCTGTCTGTCTGTTTGTTCCGGCTAATCTCTGAAACTAATCTCTGAAACGGCTGTACCGATTTTGAGGGGACTTTCACTGGCAGGTAGCTGATGTAACAAGGAGTTACTTAGGCTACTTTTTATCCCGATATTCCTACGGGAACGAGAACCACGCGGGTGAAACCGCGGGCGGCCGCTAGTTCTTTCATAAGAACCTATTTCATTTCCCTAACGACAAAAGGGATAGCATTGAACTTGGCTTTTTGTTGAGTCAGCGGAGCGGGTTGCGGCAAATAGAAGTTGAGGTATTTATATAATTATAGAATTGAATCGAATTTATAGAATTGGTATTTATAGAATTTTTATAACTCATATTGACATATCATTATCATTGACATTTAATTAGATATTCTTTTTTTTTTTGACATTTGATTTGCATCCAATTTCCACATTTTTATTTTTATTTTATTTCTTTTGACATTATTTTATTATTATTTCTATTTTCTATTACTTTTTTTTTGACATTTATTTTGTAATGTACTGATTATTATTATTTTTCTTGACATTTATTTCTCAAGAAAATAATTTTAAGCTTGCATGTTGTCCACACACATACACTCACAAACTTATTTTACAGTAACAATTTTGTTTACCTGCGTCTCAAGGGTGATGGCTGAAAATCAGTGTTTTTGCCTCCGGGCAAAAAACTACACTGAGCCTTAGCCCAATATTTTGCTGCTGCACATACGTACAATTCTTTGTTTATGTAGTACCCCGTTCTAATTATTATTAAGTTTTCTGTGTCTCCCTTGCCTTGCCTTTTTTGCTTTTATGTTTACCATGTTTATAATTGTATGCGTGTGATGTAGCAAATAAACGATCTATCTATCTATCTATCTATCTAGGTAGGGAGATAATATTCACGTAATTTTTGAAGTGAAAACTTCCTTGGCGGCGTTATGCCCTTTTTGTGATGGGTAAAAAATGTCAAACTCGCGTCGACACGTGACCGTCAGATCGAAAATTTGTAACTTGGACACGTGACCATCGAAAATCTGTTACAATGTCATTAGAATACGAAAGCAAATTTGGCCACCGTTTCCATAGTTGTAATAGCTCAGGTTAGAAAACGGGCGGCATTGAAGCCAGAAGACCTCGTTTCAAATCCTTCTTTTCTTTTTTTTTGTCAAATTCCTTTTTTTTGTGACAAAGTCTAGGGGAGCCCTTTTCACTTCTTTTTATTTTTTTTATTTTTTTTTTATCCACAACGGGGTAGCACTTAGCCTTCATCACACCTGATGATAAGTAGTGATAAGGCTGAAGGTAGAAGCGCACTACTCCCGGAATCCTCAATCACTGAGGCCGGCACTCCCGGAGTGCAACTCGTTGTTTTTTTTACAAGTAGTCTTATCGTTATATGTATAGTTTGATCGTTCTGGGATTCAGTATGGATACTAAATATAAATATAAATAATAATAAATATTTTTCTTACAATCACACCAATTATCTAAGCCCGTAGTTAATTTCTTAGGAAACTGTCTAGGTGAACTTGATAACGGATAAATATACTTATACTTAAATACTTTTTGTTTGTAAATACATACTTAATATACATAGAAAACACCCAGACCAAGACAAATAGACATGTTCATGCACACAAATATTTGTCTTGTTCGGGATCCGAACCCAAGACCTCTGGCGCAGAAGGCAGGTAGATTACCCCTGCGCCAAATCGGTCGTCTAGCTATTATACTAGCATATATATTTACTGTGGTATGGATTTCTACGGCAGTGCGCGCAAAATCGACCAAACTCCATTCTGAATCCCAGAACGATCAAACTATCGCCCGATTAAAAATCACAAGTGCGAGCAGTAAGCCTAGCATGACCGCCCAAAACGTGATATACCTATATCGGGTGCTGCCAGTGGGAATGGGTCTGCTCTTATCTGCTTGCCTTAAAATGTGTTTTCTTTTGTTTTTCTTCATTTTATTAAGAATTACATTTGAAAGATGTATGGCGCAACTTGCAGTATATAGTAGAATTGTCTTTTGTTTTTAACTAATATTAAAGCTTTAAGTAGAGTTCCTAAGTAATTGAAAATTGTTCACCGTTATGATCATTAGTTCGCCTATACTGTATTTATCATAACCCATTGTGTAATTGTGATGGAAACTGACCTTAGTCATACCATGTTAAGGTCATTTTTCAATTTGACGACTCTGTATGAAATAAAACAGGGAGAAAAAAACAACCCTTGGAGTTTCTTGCCGGTTCTTCTCCAAGGCCTCCCGCTGTAGGGTTTACGAACCGATGGCGTAGCTTCTATGACGTTCACAAGTATTGTAAATAACAATCTAAATTGAATAAACAATTTTGAGTCTTGAATCTTGAATCATGATATAGCGTTTTATCGACACTCAAACGTCAAAGTCAAAACCCATTGTCTTTATCGCGTTTTGTCGATCATGCTAGGGGGCAGGCTCTTATACTTAGCCAAACGCCCTAAGCACTGCCAGATTACCTACTGCTACCTCTTTAAAAACAAGGCTACCCTCAAGCTAATAACTCAACCGGCTCTAAAGTAAAAGCGTGCGACCATGCCTCAGCCACTGGTCGATGGCGAGAGTTTCCCCGTTTTCCACAAAAAGCTAGAGGTTCCCACAGAAGCCGCTAGTCCATCATCGCGAGACGTATTTCCAGCTAGCCAGCGCCGCTGCAACCTTTCACCGCGCAGGAAAAACCTACACTGCCTTAACTGTCGTTACGATATTATTTGCAGAAAAACCTAGGCCATTAAAACGGCGGACGTGGAAATATACCTTATTGTCAGTAAAGTCCGAGTACTTACTTTAATTATATATTTTTGTTGATTATACTAGTAAATCTGTTTAAACAAGAGTAACGGGACTCAACGCGACATTTATTATGAAGTACATATTATTATGTACTTACAGCTTGACGTTTCGGCTGTGTTGCAACAACCGTGGTCACAAGCAGACTGGCGGTGCGCGACGACGTCTGTTCGGGCGGGCTTGGAGATCTTCGGCCACCCTCAAATTGTCACTTTTTTTGTTTTTGTCATCGCTAGTGATGGGATTACGGCACACAACACTCACAGTATCGGGGTTTGTTTTGAACGGTAAAACTCGCGGCTTACACTTGTTAATCACTGGATTCCACGCTGATGACAATTTAAACCCGTCCTCCCGATTGAAATTTTTATACTTCTTGATTTCAATCGCTTCTCGTACCATCCTAGTATGGTAATGACGATCGGTGGAGAGGATTTTTGGATCATGTAACTCCATCCAATGATTAACTCCAGCTTCCAGAAGATGTTCAGCTACCGCGGATTTACTCGTCTGTCGATTTTTAACAGCTGCGATATGTTCTTTGACACGTTCTGCGATGGTCCGCTTTGTTTGTCCAATGTATGAACTACCACAACTACAATCGATTTTATATACACCCGGAGTCTGAAAGGGTATTACGTCCTTTGGCGATCGCAGTTGCTTAGATATTTGACATAACGGAGTATATACAGTCTTGATGGAGAATTTTCTGAGCACTGTTCCAACTTTATCCGTTACGCCTTTGATATATGGCAAAAATGCTGCCTGACGACTCACGTCCGGATATTTTACCCTTTTCTTTTGCCTATTGTATCGCTGCGACACCTTGTATCCGTTTCGTTTTAGTACCTCCTGAACATGAGCAAGCTCCGACTGAAGATGTTCAGGGTCACACAAGTTATGAGCTCTGTTGGTCAACGACGTCATCACGGATTGAAGTTGCCTAGGATGATGGTGAGATGAGGCGTGTAGGTATCTATCTGTGTGTGTAGGTTTCCGGTAAACAGAGTGAGATAAAGTACCGTCGTGTCTTACCCTGATCTGCACGTCTAGAAATGCCAAGGCTCTGTTATTTTCCATCTCATAAGTAAACTTTACTTTAGGGTGGATGGAATTAAGGTGATTTATATATTGTTCGACTTCCTGCTGACCTCCGTGGATTACACAAAAAATATCATCCACGTACCTCTTCCAGAGTTTGACAGTTTGGGGTCCAGTAGCTAATGCTATGTCTTCAAAGTGCTCCATCCAGATATTTGCAATGACCGGCGCGAGAGGGCT
The DNA here is from genome assembly GCA_949710035.1 of Crambus lathoniellus. Classification (NCBI taxonomy): domain Eukaryota; kingdom Metazoa; phylum Arthropoda; class Insecta; order Lepidoptera; family Crambidae; genus Crambus; species Crambus lathoniellus. The sequence goes on along the minus strand of OX453316.1, from coordinate 23,396,545 downwards.
ACCCATTGCAACTCCATCGATCTGGAGGTAAAACTGATCTCTGAACAGGAGATAATTTCCGTCTAAGCAATTTTCAATTAGAACAATATACTCCTCCGGTAGCTCATTATCGTAAAGTTTACCCTTAATAACCTCAAGGCAGTCCTTAAGCGGGACATTCGTAAAGAGTGACTCCACGTCGAAACTCACCATAATATCTCCGGGTTCCAACTTAATGCTCCCTACGAGATCCCTAAAATGGTATGAGTCTTTCACGAAAGACGGTGTATTCCCAACTAACGGTTGCAGCACTCCAGCAACATGTCTCGCCAAGTCATATGTAGGTGAGTCAATTTGACTTATGATGGGGCGCAATAGTATGTTACTTTTGTGTATCTTCGGCAGACCATAAAGTTTGGGAGGTTGCACGATTTTTGGCTTGTGAAGATGATTGTACTCGTCCTCCGTGAAAATATCCTTGTGCTGTTCGATAAGGGCTCGAATACGCCGTGTGACTCTGGCCGTAGGGTTGTAGGCTACAAGTTTGTAGACATTAGTATTCGACAGCAAACACCCTATTTTCTCGACATATGCTTCAGTGTTCATTACTACAGTGGCGTTTCCCTTGTCGGCCTTTAGCACCAAAATTTCATTATTGTTACGCAACTGTTTCAGCGCTAGACGCTCTTCTGTAGTAATGTTACTTTTCGGTAGCTTTGACTTCCGTAATATTACCGCTACATCTTGTCTCAGCATATCTGCTTCCGCGGGTGGAACTTTATTACGGATAATCGCTTGCTCCAAACCACACACTATGTTCTCATACGGTATTCGCTGTGGTGTTAACGCAAAATTCATACCCTTTGCCAGTACACTCATAGAAGGTTCGTCCAAAACTTCATCCGATAAGTTGATCACCGTACGCTCGTTATCCGAAATCGAGTGTGTCACATCACTAGTTGTCATACTAGGCTCCTGCTCACGACGTTGGCGATTGTACAAACGATTAAATTTGCGGTCATGATTCGCCAGACACAGCTCGTACGTTCGAGAAGCTTGTAAATACGTTAACCGATCACACTTATCAAAATCCTCACTAGACAAACCCCTACTGCATTCTTGATGTAAAATAAACAATTCACTCACTACCTTATTCACTTCACTATGACGGTTCCTGATTAGTTGTTTCAACAGACGAACACTCGCGTTATTAAGAATCCTTCGCGAACGCGCGATATCACTACGAGGTTTGATGCGAACGCACGTAGGTATCACTTCACTATCCCGACACTTCGTTAAAAATATCAAAGATGTTTCTAAACGCGCTCGTTTCTTTCGAAGGTATTCGAGGTCTTTGATTTTCACTACAAACTCCGGCCCGTATCGGTTCGTAATATAAGATTTTAAACTTTCGCGTTCCATTATAATTATAAACAAGAGTAACGGGACTCAACGCGACATTTATTATGAAGTACATATTATTATGTACTTACAGCTTGACGTTTCGGCTGTGTTGCAACAACCGTGGTCACAAGCAGACTGGCGGTGCGCGACGACGTCTGTTCGGGCGGGCTTGGAGATCTTCGGCCACCCTCAAATTGTCACTTTTTTTGTTTTTGTCATCGCTAGTGATGGGATTACGGCACACAACACTCACAGTATCGGGGTTTGTTTTGAACGGTAAAACTCGCGGCTTACACTTGTTAATCACTGGATTCACTGGATATAGGCCAATCTCACTTCTTCCGATCCTGTCTAAGATATTAGAGCGCCTGATCAACAAACGTCTGGTTGACTTCCTGGAGAAACATAACATATTGTCCCCGTCACAATATGGCTTTCGCTCCGGCAAGTCAACTGATGATGCAGTTCATGATCTCACAGATTTCATCGCGACGAGTCTTGACAGGAAGGACAAAGTAATAGCAATCTTTCTCGATCTTGCGAAGGCCTTTGACACGGTTTCTATCCCAATCCTCATTGACAAGTTGAAAAGAGTCGGAGTTAGAGGAGTAGCACTTAAGTTGTTTTCCAGCTACCTCACAAATCGCACACAAACAGTAAAAGTGGAAAAATGGATTAGTAACGAAACACCAGTCCTGTATGGGGTACCACAGGGCAGCGTCCTCGGGCCGACTCTGTTTTTGTTGTATATTAACGATCTTTGTCAAAAACATTCAATTAACGGCAAGATCATTGCTTTCGCCGACGATACTGCCCTGTTGTTTCACGGTGAAAACTGGGGTAACGCTTTTACTCATGCTCAATCAGGACTAAATTTCGTTTCCAACTGGCTTACGAAAAACGTACTTAGTCTAAATACTGATAAAACTAAGTATCTTACCTTCTCCATTAAAGGTCAACCGCTCCCAGAGGGACTGTCGCTTGTGAACCACACGCCTTCTTGTTCATCTATATCTTCTAGTCAAGCCAATTGTTCATGCCCTAGTCTGAAATCCTCGGAGACTATAAAATATCTCGGAGTTCACATTGACGACAAATTAAGCTTTCTTCCTCACATAGAACTCCTGGCAGGCAGAATCAGGAAATTGATTTATATTTTTAGAACGCTCCGTCATGTTGCAGATTTTAATTTAATAAGATCTGTTTATTTCGCTTTGTGCCAATCGATTATAGGGTACTGCATTTCGGCTTGGGGAGGGGCTGCTAAAACTCATCTTCTTAAGGCTGAGCGAGCTCAAAGAATGGTGTTAAAAGTTGGTGCTTTTCTTCCCCGTTTGACTCCGTCAAGTGAGGTATACGAGTTCTGGAAAGTTATGACTGTGCGACAGCTGTTTATTCTCTCCATAGTTCTTCGCAAACATTCTCAGCTTGACTACAACCCACTTTTGAATATTAACAATCGCCGAAAAGGGACTGTCTGTACTTACAAGCTTTGTAATACACAATTTGCCCAACGTTTCTACTGCTTTCTCGGCAGCTTTCTTTATAATAAAATTAACTCGCGTCTCTCAGTTTATCACCTCTCAAAACAATCTTGTAAAAAGCTAATTTCACAGTGGTTACAGCATCAAACCTACAATGACACAGAAAATCTTCTCGTGCCCTTAAAGTAAAACTCCTAATGTAGAAACTATTTGAAACGTACCAGAAATTAAATTAAGTTATCTTCTCACACCGTCACTAAACACACCTACGCACAGACACACACACACACACACACACACACACACACAACTACACTCACACACATAAACACTCACTCATACACATACACAAGCAACCACAAACTGTAAATATTTATAAAACTATGTAAAATGCATGTAATCTGTACCTAGATATACTTAATCTATAAGAATTAATTTATTTCTCCAATTTTTGTCTTTTTGATTATACTGATTACCATAACATTTTCATTTGATCTCGTTGTCTTAAATATCCGAGATGGTGGGAGCCTGATGTCCTGTGCTAACGGGTATTTTTTACCTATTTCAGGCATCAGTCTCACACAAGTTTAGATAAGATTAGTATTTATAAGGCATACACTAAGAGTTTGTGATGAGAAAATAAAGATTTTTATTATTATTATTATTATTATTATTCCACGCTGATGACAATTTAAACCCGTCCTCCCGATTGAAATTTTTATACTTCTTGATTTCAATCGCTTCTCGTACCATCCTAGTATGGTAATGACGATCGGTGGAGAGGATTTTTGGATCATGTAACTCCATCCAATGATTAACTCCAGCTTCCAGAAGATGTTCAGCTACCGCGGATTTACTCGTCTGTCGATTTTTAACAGCTGCGATATGTTCTTTGACACGTTCTGCGATGGTCCGCTTTGTTTGTCCAATGTATGAACTACCACAACTACAATCGATTTTATATACACCCGGAGTCTGAAAGGGTATTACGTCCTTTGGCGATCGCAGTTGCTTAGATATTTGACATAACGGAGTATATACAGTCTTGATGGAGAATTTTCTGAGCACTGTTCCAACTTTATCCGTTACGCCTTTGATATATGGCAAAAATGCTGCCTGACGACTCACGTCCGGATATTTTACCCTTTTCTTTTGCCTATTGTATCGCTGCGACACCTTGTATCCGTTTCGTTTTAGTACCTCCTGAACATGAGCAAGCTCCGACTGAAGATGTTCAGGGTCACACAAGTTATGAGCTCTGTTGGTCAACGACGTCATCACGGATTGAAGTTGCCTAGGATGATGGTGAGATGAGGCGTGTAGGTATCTATCTGTGTGTGTAGGTTTCCGGTAAACAGAGTGAGATAAAGTACCGTCGTGTCTTACCCTGATCTGCACGTCTAGAAATGCCAAGGCTCTGTTATTTTCCATCTCATAAGTAAACTTTACTTTAGGGTGGATGGAATTAAGGTGATTTATATATTGTTCGACTTCCTGCTGACCTCCGTGGATTACACAAAAAATATCATCCACGTACCTCTTCCAGAGTTTGACAGTTTGGGGTCCAGTAGCTAATGCTATGTCTTCAAAGTGCTCCATCCAGATATTTGCAATGACCGGCGCGAGAGGGCTACCCATTGCAACTCCATCGATCTGGAGGTAAAACTGATCTCTGAACAGGAGATAATTTCCGTCTAAGCAATTTTCAATTAGAACAATATACTCCTCCGGTAGCTCATTATCGTAAAGTTTACCCTTAATAACCTCAAGGCAGTCCTTAAGCGGGACATTCGTAAAGAGTGACTCCACGTCGAAACTCACCATAATATCTCCGGGTTCCAACTTAATGCTCCCTACGAGATCCCTAAAATGGTATGAGTCTTTCACGAAAGACGGTGTATTCCCAACTAACGGTTGCAGCACTCCAGCAACATGTCTCGCCAAGTCATATGTAGGTGAGTCAATTTGACTTATGATGGGGCGCAATAGTATGTTACTTTTGTGTATCTTCGGCAGACCATAAAGTTTGGGAGGTTGCACGATTTTTGGCTTGTGAAGATGATTGTACTCGTCCTCCGTGAAAATATCCTTGTGCTGTTCGATAAGGGCTCGAATACGCCGTGTGACTCTGGCCGTAGGGTTGTAGGCTACAAGTTTGTAGACATTAGTATTCGACAGCAAACACCCTATTTTCTCGACATATGCTTCAGTGTTCATTACTACAGTGGCGTTTCCCTTGTCGGCCTTTAGCACCAAAATTTCATTATTGTTACGCAACTGTTTCAGCGCTAGACGCTCTTCTGTAGTAATGTTACTTTTCGGTAGCTTTGACTTCCGTAATATTACCGCTACATCTTGTCTCAGCATATCTGCTTCCGCGGGTGGAACTTTATTACGGATAATCGCTTGCTCCAAACCACACACTATGTTCTCATACGGTATTCGCTGTGGTGTTAACGCAAAATTCATACCCTTTGCCAGTACACTCATAGAAGGTTCGTCCAAAACTTCATCCGATAAGTTGATCACCGTACGCTCGTTATCCGAAATCGAGTGTGTCACATCACTAGTTGTCATACTAGGCTCCTGCTCACGACGTTGGCGATTGTACAAACGATTAAATTTGCGGTCATGATTCGCCAGACACAGCTCGTACGTTCGAGAAGCTTGTAAATACGTTAACCGATCACACTTATCAAAATCCTCACTAGACAAACCCCTACTGCATTCTTGATGTAAAATAAACAATTCACTCACTACCTTATTCACTTCACTATGACGGTTCCTGATTAGTTGTTTCAACAGACGAACACTCGCGTTATTAAGAATCCTTCGCGAACGCGCGATATCACTACGAGGTTTGATGCGAACGCACGTAGGTATCACTTCACTATCCCGACACTTCGTTAAAAATATCAAAGATGTTTCTAAACGCGCTCGTTTCTTTCGAAGGTATTCGAGGTCTTTGATTTTCACTACAAACTCCGGCCCGTATCCGTTCGTAATATAAGATTTTAAACTTTCGCGTTCCATTATAATTATAAACAAGAGTAACGGGACTCAACGCGACATTTATTATGAAGTACATATTATTATGTACTTACAGCTTGACGTTTCGGCTGTGTTGCAACAACCGTGGTCACAAGCAGACTGGCGGTGCGCGACGACGTCTGTTCGGGCGGGCTTGGAGATCTTCGGCCACCCTCAAATTGTCACTTTTTTTGTTTTTGTCATCGCTAGTGATGGGATTACGGCACACAACACTCACAGTATCGGGGTTTGTTTTGAACGGTAAAACTCGCGGCTTACACTTGTTAATCACTGGATTCCACGCTGATGACAATTTAAACCCGTCCTCCCGATTGAAATTTTTATACTTCTTGATTTCAATCGCTTCTCGTACCATCCTAGTATGGTAATGACGATCGGTGGAGAGGATTTTTGGATCATGTAACTCCATCCAATGATTAACTCCAGCTTCCAGAAGATGTTCAGCTACCGCGGATTTACTCGTCTGTCGATTTTTAACAGCTGCGATATGTTCTTTGACACGTTCTGCGATGGTCCGCTTTGTTTGTCCAATGTATGAACTACCACAACTACAATCGATTTTATATACACCCGGAGTCTGAAAGGGTATTACGTCCTTTGGCGATCGCAGTTGCTTAGATATTTGACATAACGGAGTATATACAGTCTTGATGGAGAATTTTCTGAGCACTGTTCCAACTTTATCCGTTACGCCTTTGATATATGGCAAAAATGCTGCCTGACGACTCACGTCCGGATATTTTACCCTTTTCTTTTGCCTATTGTATCGCTGCGACACCTTGTATCCGTTTCGTTTTAGTACCTCCTGAACATGAGCAAGCTCCGACTGAAGATGTTCAGGGTCACACAAGTTATGAGCTCTGTTGGTCAACGACGTCATCACGGATTGAAGTTGCCGAGGATGATGGTGAGATGAGGCGTGTAGGTATCTATCTGTGTGTGTAGGTTTCCGGTAAACAGAGTGAGATAAAGTACCGTCGTGTCTTACCCTGATCTGCACGTCTAGAAATGCCAAGGCTCTGTTATTTTCCATCTCATAAGTAAACTTTACTTTAGGGTGGATGGAATTAAGGTGATTTATATATTGTTCGACTTCCTGCTGACCTCCGTGGATTACACAAAAAATATCATCCACGTACCTCTTCCAGAGTTTGACAGTTTGGGGTCCAGTAGCTAATGCTATGTCTTCAAAGTGCTCCATCCAGATATTTGCAATGACCGGCGCGAGAGGGCTACCCATTGCAACTCCATCGATCTGGAGGTAAAACTGATCTCTGAACAGGAGATAATTTCCGTCTAAGCAATTTTCAATTAGAACAATATACTCCTCCGGTAGCTCATTATCGTAAAGTTTACCCTTAATAACCTCAAGGCAGTCCTTAAGCGGGACATTCGTAAAGAGTGACTCCACGTCGAAACTCACCATAATATCTCCGGGTTCCAACTTAATGCTCCCTACGAGATCCCTAAAATGGTATGAGTCTTTCACGAAAGACGGTGTATTCCCAACTAACGGTTGCAGCACTCCAGCAACATGTCTCGCCAAGTCATATGTAGGTGAGTCAATTTGACTTATGATGGGGCGCAATGGTATGTTACTTTTGTGTATCTTCGGCAGACCATAAAGTTTGGGAGGTTGCACGATTTTTGGCTTGTGAAGATGATTGTACTCGTCCTCCGTGAAAATATCCTTGTGCTGTTCGATAAGGGCTCGAATACGCCGTGTGACTCTGGCCGTAGGGTTGTAGGCTACAAGTTTGTAGACATTAGTATTCGACAGCAAACACCTTATTTTCTCGACATATGCTTCAGTGTTCATTACTACAGTGGCGTTTCCCTTGTCGGCCTTTAGCACCAAAATTTCATTATTGTTACGCAACTGTTTCAGCGCTAGACGCTCTTCTGTAGTAATGTTACTTTTCGGTAGCTTTGACTTCCGTAATATTACCGCTACATCTTGTCTCAGCATATCTGCTTCCGCGGGTGGAACTTTATTACGGATAATCGCTTGCTCCAAACCACACACTATGTTCTCATACGGTATTCGCTGTGGTGTTAACGCAAAATTCATACCCTTTGCCAGTACACTCATAGCAGGTTCGTCCAAAACTTCATCCGATAAGTTGATCACCGTACGCTCGTTATCCGAAATCGAGTGTGTCACATCACTAGTTGTCATACTAGGCTCCCGCCCGAACAGACGTCGTCGCGCACCGCCAGTCTGCTTGTGACCACGGTTGTTGCAACACAGCCGAAACGTCAAGCTGTAAGTACATAATAATATGTACTTCATAATAAATGTCGCGTTGAGTCCCGTTACTCTTGTTTATAATTATAATGGAACGCGAAAGTTTAAAATCTTATAAATCTGTTTAGTTGTCTACTTTTCGCATTAGTAATCTCTAATACATTTAAAATGCATTGTCCTGAATGACTGACGGATACACGCACAGCCTAAACCGCTCATCGTAGAGACCTGAAACTTGGAGGGTGTGTTCTTTGTATGCCGCAGGCGTCCGATAAGAAAAGATTTTATTTTATTTTCCGAAATTCTACCCCTAAGGTGGTGAAAAATTTGGGGCAAAATTTGTATGAGATAACGTGATTCCTTGGTCCAATCAACTTCAAATTTTGCATAAACATTCTTTAGCAGAATTGATGGAAGACGTATTTCGTATTTGATTGAAACTCATCGCCTCACGGTCTTAAAAAGGGGTAAGTAGTTAGAAAGTTATTTTGGGGGTTATTTGCATCGAAGTTCATATTATTATATCAATACTCCAATGCTTTTGATTGAAATTACATTTTATTTTGACACATGTTTGAAACCTCAATCCGATTTCATTCAAAAAACGTTGAACTCACAAAGCTTGGTCACATGAGTAAATAAAAACTACTACGTAAGTACATTTAGTTCCTTCGCACACGGCGTCGTATCGTAAGCGTATCGTAATACGCGCGTAGGACGAGAACATAACCCACCACCTATTCCCATGGCCATACAAACTGTGCCAACCGTTTGGTTATATGGCCGAATCCCGAGAGATGTATGCGGGATTTCTCCGCACACAATGCTTGACTCTACAAGTTTCTTTTATGGCATGCCCCGACCATTTCTCTCCATTCAGGGGTAAGGTTCTACTGGCTCTAGTGTCCACGGACAATCAGTTTAGAATGGAGTATTACAATGTGCACGTATCGCTCACTTCGTGGCCCCAAGCATCCAGTAAGTTACTCTCGCAGCTTTTTCCCACGGTGCCTCGCCTCTACTAGAGATGTCCACCAACACCAGCTTCATTATGCCATTTTTTCACCTGGCAACACTGGAGAAACTCTCGCGCACCAACCTTCTTATGATGTATGATTTTCATCGCGCAATTTTTCACTGTTACCGTCTTGTTGATATGTAACTAAGATGGATCTAAAGGATCTGAAGGATGTGATAAATATCTAGGATTAGAACCTAGGACTTTTTGGTTGGTAGGACTTGTTTAAGTCCGCCTGGCTAGCTACCACCATCTTATACTTCTTGGCGACCTTCGTGGCCGAGAGGTATTCGCACTGGATTTCAAGGTCTCTCTGGAGCTCGCGGGTTCGATTCCCGGTCGGGTAAATATTGAAAACGAACTTTTCAATATTTCCTCGGGTCTGGTGTATGTGGTCTTGTAATACCAACAATAAACAAAACTGAATCATCAAGCAATCACCTGTAAAACTAAACTACTCTAAAGTGCCTAAGTAGGTACAACTGTGCGATATTTTTCTATCCCGGTATTATTACTTAGGTATGTTAATGCGTTGCACTATTCCAAGCCGGATGCAGCCCTATTTATGCAATCCGCAACTGTTACGATCCATTTTCACGAATTTTAAGACACACAGATGGTAACTGACAAACGTCGTTTGTTTAAGTAGAGAAAGTTACTTAAATGAATCGTTAAAAATGATTCTAAGTATCAAAGCTTACCAAAGCTAAGAAACTGAAAACCTTAATGACTCCTTCATTCTCTACGCACCTATATTGGCTACATTTTCTTACTACAAGGGTGGAGAGAAAAGCACAAAAATATATATTACCTTTTGTGACTTCGACTTCTTACTTCTCTACCTAGTGGGTATGTTTAACTGGGGCATTACTGTGTAAACCTATAATGTATTCCAAAAAAAGTACACCCTTACAAATGCAATTTCTACAGCCGCATCAATGCAAAAGATACCTACATCGCATTACGTGCTCCAAATAATTTAATAGTATCACAAGAAACAGAACACAGCGTCCGTTCGTGAGGTAAACAAATTAAACATGATAATCAGCCTCAAAAGCTTAATTCCGCTCACCGAAATAAAAGTTGTTTCGTGGAAACGATAAAAAACATACAAAATGGCGGACTGTGGAGGGCCTGCAAAAAACTATGGCACAGATAGGGTATGGGTTAATATTATAATTTCGGATGAATTACTGGTTGTAAAGCGGAATTGGCTCTTAACTCTGCCCTTCACGCCAGCTGATATTTTTTGTAGTATTTAATTAAACTAATACAGCCAAACTTTGAAAGTTTGATAGGATATAAGATAGTGCTACCTTATTGCTAAGTTAATTACCTAATCAATTGTTTAATAAATGCAATCTAATATAATATATATGTCACCGGAAAATAACAAGAACCGCAAATTTATAAATTTCCTAGGATAAGTCCTGTAGTGTAAGCACACGTGTTATGTTAGAAATTTAAGGTGATCGCGAAGCGCAGCGAGCCGATTACCTTAAACTTAGTGGTTATTTTTTTAGGGAATTTATAAATTTGCGGTTTTTGTTATTTTCCGGTGACATATATATTTTTCCTCTCCAAAAACCAGTTTTCAGTCGGTAATAAATAAATAGGGAAATATTATTTTTTCAGAACCTAACTAGGTACTATACTAGCGGAAAATCTGAGTTTTCTAGGTGAAAAGCTCACTAAAAAGGATTTTTTAATATTGGTTTGGCAATTGCTCAACTGCCCTTTTTGTTAGCACCCATCATTAAATTGGCATTGGCACCCTAGAGTTAAGAACAAATGGCAAAACTAAGGGCCAATTTTGTACAATTTTTTTTTTTTTTATTTTTTATTTTTTTATATAGTATGGGCTTGCTCTTGGCTTCATACTGAACCTTAGGGTTGAGAAGAAGCCTAAGATGGGGCGAGCTTACCCAGAAGCAGCCTATTCACTCTAGCTTTAAAAATAACAGGGTTGTAGTCATTCGGGAAAACAGACGCAGGCAGGGTATTCCATTCTTTGGCGGTGCGCATCACAAAGGAAGATGAAAAGCGCTTGGTACGCATCCGCGGGATGTTGACCAAGTAAGGATGATAGCCCGCTGTGCGCCTAGATTCTCGGTGGTAGAACGGGGATGGCGGAATGAGCTCATGCAGCTCAGAAGCGCACTCTCCGAAGTACAGCCTGTAAAATACCGACAAGCAAGCCACTTTACGTCGATGGGTAAGACTATGTAGCTTGTATGTACTTTTTTTAAAAAAGTCTTGAATGGGTGGTAGGAAAATATTGACGATTCATAAGTACATATTTATTATGTCTAAGTGAATAAAGAATATTTTTATCTTTATCTTTTATCTTTATCTTGGTTTTAACCAGCACATCGTCTCCAATTTGTACATAGGTATAATATTTCACATTAAAATGCATACTGAACTTGAGTACCTAATCTATTTATTCCTTGTTTTTCGAGCTAAACTTTAGGGTGTCAGAAATAGGACGAATGACAAAGTGCAGTTTACCTGCCCTACGCATTATTTCGAGTCAAACTTCTTTTTACAATCAATCTTCAAGAAATCCTATACAATGTCACGTCTCATTCAACTGTGAAAAAGTTATGAGTTATTAACGACCGAGATTTCTTAGTGACACTCACTAACCAGTCTCAAATGTAATTAACGTCTCGTCTACTCTCTCCGTTCGTTAAGTGTAGGGACTAAATTTTAAATTGGTAAAAAGCGGTCCCTCACGTCTGCAATACACATAAACACGAAACGCACGCATACATCCGCAAAAGTAAGCGTCTTTAGCCTTTATATTCTTTTTTATGTACAGTTTGAGGGCAAGGAAAGCCGTGGGGCCACGTGGAGGGGTCGCGTGGGGTGCTGGGCGGGGCGATGCAGCTGCAACCCGTAGGGCTTCGGGCCTTCGGGCCGGATCAGTCGAGGCGCGCGCGTCACACCGCCACGTCACGGCTACCGTAACAATTTGCCGCGAAAACTTTCGAAGCCGCGCGATTGTCACGTCAACGCGTGCAAATGTTTAAATAAAAAAAAAGTTAATGAACCATAGACAAAAAAAAAGAAAACTTGTGTTATTTTAAAATTTTGCCGCAAATTTTAAATGAGTAAGGACAGTTCGCTAATTTTGTGAAGTTTTTGGCGGGTGCAGGGTTGATGTGTGCGAGCGAGAGGGCCGGCATGGAGAGCTCGGGAGAGGAAACAGGACGGAGTGCACCCCCCGCGCAGCACACCCCCTCTGTCACACAACCAAACGGCTCCAATAAGATCATCGGGCGAAATGTGAATGGAACCAGTAAGTCACAGAGTTATTTCAAATATCGACAAAGTAATTTACAAAAATAAAATAAAATGTTTAAAACTAAGCCCGCCTGCACGATTCAGTTGAAAAAGAATTCAATAAACTGTTAGAAAATAACAAAATATCAATAGTAGCTAGGACCTATAGAGAAGTGCAGGTATTGTCACCGGAAAATACGGAAGTCATACTAAATTATACGGAAGTCCTGTAGAACACGAGATAGGTTAGAAATTTCCGTGTTTTTTTTTGGAAATTTATAATTTTGCGGTTTTTATTATTTTTTAACATTAATATATTCTTTGACTACTGATAGGTACTCTACTCATAAAACACATCAGAGAGTTTTATGTTTTTCCATGGTTTTTCCTAATATTTTCTTTTTCTGTAAGTATACCTACCTACACTATGAAAAAAATTTTGCTATTGCAACAAAAATTAAGTACCTACTTACTTATACCACAGATAATATATTACTATACTAGATACTAAACTATTTATATACTTATACCTACCTAACTATTGTTTTTCCAACGGCTCATTATGTAGTGCGTAAGTTAAAATGCATCGCAGAATTTTATAGCATTCGTTTGTTTACCACAGTACCTAATATAAATGAGTCCCACTGTCCCACACCTACTTCTTCTATCATTTTTTTTCATTGTGATTGGTTATCCCCATAATCCGATTACCCATAACCTAAAAAAAACAGATCTCAAAACTTGTAAAGTGTTGTTTACAAAATTTTCCAAGAGGTACAAATAACTTGAAACTCATTTCATCACAAAACTCATTCTGTGATCAAACAGTCCCGTCTATCTTCCTTTGTAATTAGTTTTCCCGATAACTCGTTTCCCCAAAAGCTGAAAAAGTTCAAATCCTAAAACTTGTAAAGTGTTGAATACAAAATTACACAAGGAGTAAAAATCAATAATTGTGATAGTGAAAAACCACCAACTCTGTACGTAACTTTCAGTGGGATTCGAACACGCGCCTCCGGGAAATCCGGTGCGATTTGCTCTGATCAAAGCTACCGAAAGGTTTACAAGACTAATCGAATTTTGCTTATCACTTTTCAACGCTGTAGGCCAGCGTTGCTTCATCAACGTAAAGAAACCCTCGCTCGCTTTCGAAAAACAAATTTTTACAAATGTTTATTGATTAACAAGCGAGATAAAAAAGCTATTAAATTAAGATTTGAAATTATTTTTATGTGGAAAATGAAGTATTTAGAAAAAATCGACCCGTCTCACAATAAAAATTGCATTGTGAATGCAAAAAAGTAAAAATTTAAATACCTAACTTATTTTTATGTCTTCATAAGTAGCTTTCAGGCGAGATTCGAACCCGACCCGGGAGCGCGGGTGCGAATCCCGCCTGGAAGTTACTTGGAGGGCAAATGGTTTTTTACTATCACAGTTTTTTCTCTGCTTACAGAATAGCATAATTATTGATAAATGGAAAATGAAGTATTTAGAAAAAATAGACCCGTCTCACAACTAGCTCCGATGGGACTCGAACCCTCGATCTTTCGCTATCCGGGCGACTGCTCTAACCTCTGAGCTACGGAGTCGTTACGAGAAGCATCGAATTTATCCAATACTCCTTACGCGCTGTATAGCGTTACGCCAGCGTTAATTTCATTAATTGAAGATATTATACCCTTACAAATAATTAGCGTAATTATTGTTATTATCTATACTTACATCTATACAAATAAAAAAAATGGAGTGTCTTTTTGTTATATTGAAATAACCGCCTTTTACTACATGAATATGATTATACATACGGTACATATACCAAAAAATCATTTTTTAAATTTTTTGTCTGTCTGTCTGTCTGTTTGTTCCGGCTAATCTCTGAAACGGCTGGACCGATTTTGACGGGACTTTATGACTGTGGGACTTTCACTGGCAGGTAGCTGATGTAATAAGGAGTAACATAAGCTACTTTTTATCCCGGAAAAATATCACATTCCCGCGGGATAACGTCGTGTATTCCACGCGGGCGAGCCGCGGGCGGAAAGCTAGTTTACAAATAATTTAAAATCTTAAAGTAAAAATCATTGCAACTCAATAATTCATCACTACACTAACGTCTCACCAGAGAGTCTCATAAATAGGTACCTATAGGCATAAATAGGTAGGAAAATATTGACGATTCATAAGTACATATTTATTATGTCTAAGTGAATAAAGAATTATCTTAATACTTCTACTCTTCCTTTGTAAAAGTAAGTAGATACAAATCATGAAAATCGATTCATCACATCAATCAGTCAGTCCTATATTTCTTAAACCATTTTCTTCCTTTGTAATTGGTTTTCCCCATACTCCATTTCCCCATAAGCTGAAAAAGATGATGCAAAAAGGTTCGATTCAGCTCCGGTGGGAACAGAGCGCAATTTCCGTTTTTGCCCACATCTCTTTGTCTCTGGTTTTTGCCGCCACTAATGTGCATAGCGAGAACGCACCACCATCTTAACAACAGTTGCGTTTTTACCATTTCCAAGATATGGAATGGAAAATGGGGTAGAGTTGTTGTGAAAATCTGTAAGATAAATAAATAATAAATAACTTCTTACATTCACACCAATTATCTAAGCCCATTTTAATTTCATTAAGAAACTGTATCATGGAAAACTTGATAACGGATAAATATATACTTAAATACTTTTTGTTTGTAAATACATACTTAATATACATAGTAAACACCCAGACCGAGACAAAGAGACATGTTCATGCACACAAATATTTGTCTTGTTCGGGAATCGAACCCGAGACCGCTGGCGCAGAAGGTGGGTAGCCCACCCCTGCGCCAAATCGGTCGTCAATAATGTAGCAAGATATTTTTCTTTCACCTCATATATATTTAAAAAATACTGTTACTAAGTAAGCAGCATGTGGCGCAGTGGTTAGAGCACTCGACCTACCATAGTTGAAGTTAAGCAACTTTCGCAATGGTCGGTCACGGGAAAGGTTGCGTTTTTACCATTTCCAAGATATGGAATGGAAAATGGGGTATAGAGTTGATGTGAAAAGTTGTGAGATAATGTAGATGTTTTTCTTTCACCTCATATATATTTAAAAAATACTGTTACTAAGTAAGCAGCATGTGGCGCAGTGGTTAGAGCACTCGACCTACCATAGTTGAAGTTAAGCTACTTTCGCAATGGTCGGTCACGGGAAAGGTTGCGTTTTTACCATTTCCAAGATATGGAATGGAAAATGGGGTATAGAGTTGATGTGAAAAGTTGTGAGATAATGTAGATGTTTTTCTTTCACCTCATATATATTTAAAAAATACTGTTACTAAGTAAGCAGCATGTGGCGCAGTGGTTAGAGCACTTGACCTACCATAGTTGAAGTTAAGCTACTTTCGCAATGGTCGGTCACGGGAAGGGTGTCCAAAAACTATTTACCTCGAGCTCCACTGTGCTTCTAGTCCCGGCTCGGATGATTGGTGTGATTGATGAAAATTATTACCTACCTATTTACTTAAAAGTAATTGTCATTCTAGACTTATTCTATCCTTTTTATGCACCCTCTCCCCTCTGTTCTTTTGATTTATTTTTTCTTTCGCCCAAGGTTGCCTGGAAGAGATTGCTATTTAGCAATAAGGCCGCCTGTTGTCTGTCTTCTCATAACTATGTCTCTTTGTGTTGTTTCTTTCTTTGTGTGCAATAAAGCTTTTTTTTATTATTTTTTATTTTTATTGTTTTAAGAAATAAGAACTAAGTACCAAACTACATTTACAATGCAACTACACCTAAGTTCTTATTTAAGTTTGTACGTAATCGGCGCGTAGACTAGACGCCATATAAACTGTTTATAAATAGGTCAAGTTTTTGCTCACTTATAAGAAAAAGTTGGCGACGCAAGTCGTATAGTGCGAGAATAGTCATATTTGTAAGGAAAAATATGGTTATGTGTTTATTATTTATTAATTATTGGACGTATATTTATTACTTAACCCATCATATAAATGTGTGGATTTTTGATTTACTTACATGAAAAACATTGGGTAATCATTATAAGAAAACGGATTCATAATTTTATGGTATGAACACTACCAAAATATACGTTAGGCTTACAATAAATAACTTTTGACTTTCTTTTTAACATAGGTAAGTACTAAAATAATACTGAAATATAAAAAACAAACATTTAATGTTTTTTTTGTAAATATTAGAACTTTAACCTTTTATGTTTGTCTTAATTTCCTATAGACAAAGTATCAAATCGTTACGTGCGCAACACACAAAGGCGATAAAAACTAAGAGCTTACGCAGACAGCAGAAAAACCGTGGAAAACAGGGAAAAACAGCGCTCACACACACATAGCCTGCAAAAACCGGCCGGTAACGGTAATTCGAAAATACTGAGAAAGTACAGGGTGCCTACCATCAACTCTTATTGCGGTTTTGTTTAGGACCTAAACTGATCTGCTTCGCTTTTTCGTACCACAACAGCTTAATATCAATGACAGCGATTCAGTGATCATTCAATGACATTTCACAGCCGCTAAGCTGTCATCAACTCTTATTTGACTTATAACTCAGTCAAGCTAACATGACACCTGCAGGTTATACCCGTCCCTTTCACCCTCCGGGCATGACAGAATCGAGTGAAAGAGACGGGTAGAAGAAATAAGGACACAAATCGTTCGGTCATTTACATTTAGCAATTCATTTGCGATCCAGTTTTTAAAAGGTCATAGTACGAAAGAAAGCAATTCATTTTAGGAACCTTTCTGCATCGCGCTATTTTTGAATCGCTGTTGATGGTAGGCACCCAGGCCCTCATTAGAACTCAAAATTACTTTCCTATATTACTAACGACCCGCTCCGGCTTTGCTCGGTTAGAATGTGTATAAAAACCTTCTTGAAATTATTCTAACCGCCTCTGTGGTCTAGTGGTACACACCACCAGTATCAGACCCAGTGGTGCCAGGTTCTATTCCCAGTGGGGGTACATATAGTATTCGGTTTTGTTTGTGGAGGGCTTGTTCAAAGTCAGCCTGGCTAGCTACCACTATCTAAGCCTGAGACGCCATAACAACGATGTTTTCAGCATTATTGTTTTCCGGCAGTTAGAGATAAGATAGCCAACTGGCTGAAAGTGGAATCAATTACTGAGGAACTCTTCAGTAATTGATTCTACCTTCAGCCTTATTATCACTTGACATCAGGTGTGATGAAGGCTAAGTGCTACCCCGTTGTGGATAAAAAAAATAACCCATGGCGTTTTATAACGCCGTAAGAAGAAGTGTATGAGAAAACTAAGCATTTTAAGTTATTTTGAGCTAGGGGCCACAGCCCCCCGCCCCTGGAGAACGGCCTTGTTAGGCGAAGTCCATACTGCGCGGCGCACTATTTCATCAGTTGGTGCGTCACATAAATTTATTTTCTTAGACGTCTGTGACGAGCGCGCAATGAAATACGCAAATCGCTCGAAGTCGCAGGGCTAGGCCCGTTATTGTGGTTCAGGCTTTAGGGACTCTATCTGCAAGGTAATCGCACTTCATTGCTCTCTCGTAGTGAGCCGCCAGGTTTCGGTGCCGTAGGTCATTGTTGGTATCAATAAGTTTTTAGAAAATTTACATTTTTATGACAAGTTTTTTTGCTGACTGTACTTTAATATTGTATTGTCATCTAAACCAAACCTGTATACAAAATTTCAGCTCCATCGAACCCTAGGAAGTGGGTCAAATTAAGCTTGCAAGATTTGTCCCACACTAACTAACTAACAAACGAATTAACTAACTATCTAACATGGCAAGATAATAAAAAACTTGTAAAAAGAAAGGAAATCTGGGAAACACTAAGCTTTCATAGATATTGTAAAAACTGGTCAGTAAAGTAACGAAATGTAATATGTATCTATCATGTAGCAGTGCTTTACTATAAAATAAAATAAAATAAAAAGAAACCCGAAAGGTTAGCTCTAAGAATGTCTTCTTCAAAAGACAAGTCTTATTAGGCCAGTTAGTTTACCTAAGGAACCCTTGTGTCGTCATGATTACCTACTGCCAGTCTAAGGCCACGGGCTTAGCTCAGATCTATACTATACTAACGTTAACTAAAAAATATGATATGATGATGATAAAAATCTCAAATCTATACGGTTGAGGTTAAGATGGTGAGAAAACGCCGAGACGAACCATAACGAGGACTCAAAAAATACGTTCTTACTTTTTGTAATTTTGTCACAAATAAAAAAAATATGTAACACATGAAATTATATGGATTTGCGATTAAAACAATCCTGTGTAACTTTGTTTTACTGGCAAAGCACCTAGTTCAATGAATATAGGTAATTGTCTAGTCACGCAGACACTTCATTTTCTTACATGGATCAACCAATCAAATATAAATAACATTTTCACTTACATTTGTATCTTTCCGTCTTCGAAAAATTAAACAGAAAAAGTTAAATTGTTAACATTAAAAATATTATAAAATTGTTTTTAGATATATATTTTTATTTTTAATTTTGTTTCTCTGCTAAACACATTTTTATAGCTGCCATAACCTCCCTCTATATCCATTCCGGTTGACTGGTAGAGAATGCAATATAGAATAAATAAATAAATAATGTTCATAGGTGTTAGTATCAGATTGAAAAAAAACCTCTTCAGTCACAAGAGTTTAGGAACCTAGTTGCACGAATTGTCATGTGCTTGTCGCATTTGGTTTGCTGGAGGAAATAATTTTGGCAGTTGTAAGATTGCGCCACTGTTTTAGCTCTTAAGTATGTTTTTTTTTTCATAACAAACTTCCAGATTTTTACGATTTACGCCAAGAAAGTTGTCAGTACCCAACAAAGAGATCCATAAATTATGTAAAGTGGCCGTATAAAAATATACTTGGCAAAAACAAATGTACTGGTTGGTACGTTATGTATATGCAATATGATAAGTGTGACTGTATGTAGGTATGCCAGTGTGCGGAAAAAGGAGCATAAACAAAACGCGACTTATTAAAAAATCAGGTCGAGCGTGGAAAAGTTTTGTTAAGGTTCTGTATATTATACTTACGTGATTATACGTTACATGTTACGTTAATTGTTCGTTTATTTGATAAATAAATTGAAGAGTTGCTTTAATTTTTTTTTTCAACGATATTATAATGATAATAGATATTGTGCTTTTTGGAATATTATGAATTTTCTCTTATCACTTTTTATTTATTATTTATCAAGTTGCGTTATCCTTTTTCTATGGAATCTATCGCCTCATTAAAATCGGTCCTTTGGTTTTACCGTGAAAGGTACTGAAACAGAGACAGTAAATAGACTGACTTCTTTCTTTCGCATTATACTGTTAGAGTTTAGAGACATTGGGGATTTTTTTGTGCAGGATTTCTTATGAGTAGTACTTTATTTGTCCTTTGTTTTGAATAAAAAAAAATAGAGACAATCTCTATTGCCTTAGGAACTTTAAATCTTTCTAGTTGATCCCTAAAACAACATAGCTTAAAAATATGTTTTCAAGACTTAACAGGATGGAATGAAATCTGCATATTATGGAG
This sequence comes from Crambus lathoniellus, assembly GCA_949710035.1. Lineage (NCBI taxonomy): Eukaryota > Metazoa > Arthropoda > Insecta > Lepidoptera > Crambidae > Crambus > Crambus lathoniellus. Next base: position 23,376,523 of record OX453316.1, on the reverse strand, counting down.
ATTGGTTGTGATTTTTTTGCGTTCACTTGAATGACTTAATTTTTTATACGTACAGATTTCCCAAGTTGTGAAATATTACTGTCTGTACGGCAAGTTTTAATTTATCTTAAGACTTTGGTATTATCGTGAATGCTGACGCGTTTTCAGTAACTAGTAATTGAGAATAGTAACTTAAACAATAGAAAATACTCTTTCGTTTTTTGTCATGTTTAAAAAGTTTTTTGAAAAAAAAAACAGTTTTTTTTTACTACATCTCATTCACACTCCTCCGCACTGCCAGGCCATTCAATTGGAATAAAGAACACTCAGTTACGCAAAGATGCGTTCGTAAACACCGAATGTTCCGTACGTTTTGTGCTTTTTTTCGGCGCTCCTTTCATCCGCACTCCTTTCTTGGTTAGCTCATTCAACAATGCACTGTGTGAATATGCAAATCGTATTTAATTGTCTGCTATGTTTTTTCTCGGTTTGCGTCTAGAGTACGAGTGACGCATCTGTCATTTTTGATATTTAAACGGTCCATTCGCCACATTCGAAACGAACCACCATAATGACTGGCATTTTTTTATCCGAGGAGCGTCTGCAGGCGCTTGCGCATGTTTTTAATAATGAAATATCTCGCGAGGAATGAGGTCCGCGTTTTTCAGGCGATCACCTCGGCCGACGGTCGATAATGCACCGCTGAATTTTCATGAGTGCAATATTTATCGTGTTGACGCCATTATGGCGGCAGGCCCAACGTCCTTTCCATATACCCTTTATTTATATGACAAAAACTGTCGCCGACAGCGCGAATATACCTTTATCGTATCGGTATTTTTTTATCGTTGTTAATTCCTCAGATAATGGCCGGAGTCAAATGACCGGGCGGCAATAAGAAACTGGGGGAATTTCAGCGATGCACGGCCAGTCTTTTAAGCGTGTTTTTTGCGTGGGCCGGGTTGTTCGGCGGCAGTTCGCGGTGTTTTTTGCGGGACCCCGATGAAAACCGTAATGGCATTTTATCGTGCATAAGAGCTAAGGGAATCATTAATTATTTATAATAAGCGGCTAGCGCCGAATCGCCATGTTTATTTTTGGGCTGTGTGTTCTACGATAGGTTTTTGTCTGTGGTTATTTTCGCGCGTCGCGTTGCATTCGCATTGCCCGGGAGGGTTTTTGCTGCCGATTGTGCCGGTCGAAAGTAGGTTGCGAGTGATCATTAACTGCGATATGTGCCAATGAGTTTGCGGTTTCGGTAAAAAATGTTGTGACAAACAAGTCATTATGTGTTAAAGCGACATGGCGGCCGATGTGTGTCACTCGCTTGTAATGCAACCTCTACTGCACTTTGATACTTATTCATTTGTTCTGCTGGCTTCTGATTTTCGTTTCCTGAAACAGTGGTTTATTGCGCAATAAATATGCAATAAACCTACCTACGATTTGTATACAGGATATTTTTTTTATCAGTGCACAAATTTTTAGGATCGACTCAGAATCGGTAAGTGAACAACTTTCTCCTAGAAACATAGGTCGAAATATGACAAAAAAATTTTGACCTTTCATACAAATCGGACTGATCACGTGATCGAATTAGTATGGGAAGTCCAAAAATTTTTGTCGTATTTCGACCCATGTTTCTAGGAGAAAGTTTTTCACTTATCGATTCTGAGTCGATCCTAAAAATTTGTGCACTGATAAAAAAAATACTCTGAATATACCTACCTATCTGAAGTTGTGAGAGACAACTAGGTAAATTATAGAACAGAGTGGATCCTTAGTTCTACTACAGAATAATAATAAGCGTTGAATTAATCACCTTGATAGTTATTTATTTATTTGTGAATGAGGTTGTCGGGAGTCGGGACACCCTTAAAATTGTTTTAATAATATTGCCAGTAGTAAGATCGATAAAAATATACCATACATTACGTTACTACCTACTGCAATGTTTTTGTCGCAAAAAACTTGTCGCATGCCACCGAAGCTAGTATGCTATTAATGTTGATATTAATTAATGTAGCGTTTTGTTTGGATAGTCATTTACTGGCACATTTGTGTCCTTTTTGTTCTTCACACGTTGTCATTTAAGTGGATGCTAGTAATTATTGATTGTTTGTGACACAAAAGGGTTAATATTAGCCCTAATACATACTCTGAACTTACTCACCCTGTATGTTGAGTTCACCGCTTACCGGACGAGACGACACGTTCCGTGGGCAGGCCCCCTACAAGGTGGACCGACGATCTGGTCAAGGTCGCGGTGCGCCGCTTGATGCGGGCAGCGCAGGACCGATCGTTGTGGAGATCCTTGGGGGAGGCCTATGCCCAGCAGTGGGCGTCGTTCGGCTGACTTGATGATGATGATGTATGTTGAGTTGGCAAATTAGAATAGTTTTTCTTGAATAAAACTATATTTCAAATTATTTGCTTTTACGTGGTTATCATCATTACCCACTCACTAACCCGCATTGGGCCCGCGTGGTGGGTCATGGCCCATTCTCCTTATCCATCCATAGGGAAGGCCAGTACCCCAGCTGTGGGGACATTAAATGGATGAATGGTGATGATCAGCCATGTCCCGACTGCTGGGCACAGTAAGTAAATACTGTGAGGGGTAATAGGGTGGGCCGTGAGTAAGCCAATGATCCACCACGTGAACATGTAGATTTGATGATATAGTGCGACAAGCTTATCTGTTCCGGTGATAATCTTTGGAACTTAAACATTTTGATACGACAGTCCATTTTGTCAGCTAATTTTGTATTGCAAGTGGCTCCTTTGTCTCGTCCTGTGTCAATGTCAAGTGGCTGTCACCGGAACAGACAGGAATGTGGGACTATAGTACCTAACCATTGTACACACTAAAGCTCAACGTGCCATCTAAAGCCAGCAGAAGAGCTCGATACCTCATGTTCATGACCGACCGATAGTGAAGATTGCTTAACTACCGTAGATTGGGGTAACTTTAGGAAAAATGGGGCTACTTTGATAATTTATAATGTAGTACAAAAACAGTATTATTGTATTCGTAATTAAGTAAAAAATGGGCATACTATCTATAATTCTATAGTTATATTTAGGTTACCATAGGTCAGTTGAAAAAAATATGGAAAAATACAGGATAATTTTTTTATCAGTGCACAAATTTTTAGGATCGACTAGGAATCGGTAAGTGAAAAACTTTCTCCTAGAAACATAGGTCGAAATATGCCAAAAATTTTTTGACTCTTCATACAAAGCGAACTGATCACATGATCGATTTAGTATGGGAAGTCCAAAAATTTTTGTCGTATTCCGACCCATGTTTCTAGGAGAAAGTTGTTCAATTACCGATTCTGTATCGATCATAAAAATTTGTGCACTGATAAAAAAATTATCCTGTATATTAATTTAGTCCAACAAGCGCTGTCAACAAAGCCATACCCTCGAATCAAAGTAACCCCAGTTTAGCGGTACCATAAACGCATATCGTAATAGGCCATTGCTGCATCAAGTTCTTTATTAATTACTCTTATTGTTGTTTAGTGTAAAAAATACTTCGACATTATTGTAACAAAGTTGTAACACGACATCATTAATTAGCCTACACCACACACATTTCGATAATAATAATTGGGTGTTTGACTGTTGTTGAAATGTAGATATTTAATTATGACATTCAGAAATATGAAATTTTCTATGGCGAGAGTATGGCGCTATAGAAATGTGACGTCACGTTTCTATAGCGCTCTTCTTGTTTAATTTGAAAGTTTGATGCTTTATATCGCTGAATATATGCAAGATATCTGAAAATAAATACCTATGTTGTGTTGCTACTATTTAAATGAACATTTTAAATCAATAAAAAAAATTCAGTCAAATACCCAATTATATTCGTTTTCAAAATACCAACTTAAATTAATTCCAAAAGAACCACCCTGTATAATTTACACGACACACACTTGGTCAGTCAAAAAATCTGAATACAACCGACCTAACCCTATCATCGCTCCGCAAGAAATGGACAAACTCGATCTAATCTTGCCTTGCAGCTGTCAGACAGATGTTCCTTCAAACACAATCAAAACCACTTTTTATTTCAAAGCTGCTAAGACACAAAGTTGTTTGAAAAATTACAGCGTAATTTTAGGGTTACCATCGATTGACGGACAAAGATATGCAGAACTATTTCATGCAGTTTCTTTATCTCTTATTACAAAGGCCACTAAGTCGGAAATAGCATGAATGACGATTGAGCTTACTGTGTTTGACGAATCATCAGAGATAAATGGCAAGGAAGCGTTTAAATTAAACACTTAAAAAAAAAGAGTTGAAAATTCTTTGTAAATCAATTTTTGTTATGGCAAATATAATGGACATCAAAACATTATTGTGTGACTTCCGAATAGGGTCGAAGGTTTACATTTTAAAATCATTTGGACTATTTATTTTTGTTCTGTGGTAGGTCAATGACCTTCATATTGATTTATTATAGTGTAAATTGTGTAAAAAAGTATGAAAATATAGCAGTCATCGTTCAGAAATCATTCACGAACCGTCGGAAACGCTCCCGACAGCGGAATGTATGCCCTGTCTCTCTCACTCACTATAGAATAGACAAAGACAAAGCACAGGATCCGAAACCGATTCCGTTTCCGACAGTTTGCGAATCGGGGGGCTGTTCCTGTTCCGCAAGATTTTTTAACACGTCTTTATAGTCTTTATTTGCAGACAGAACATACTTACATGCGTGGAATTATTTACAAAACAAAATAGTGAACAAAGGGGCGGGCAGCCTAATCGTTTAATAGCGATTTCTACCAGATTCAAGCTTTATAGCCTTCTTCTTTTCGAGTCGATAGGAAACCAAACACTTATAAACAATGTCGGACCAAAATTCGCCTATTTGAAGGCTGCATCGAAGCCTATACCTATTTATAGGCTATGCAGTGCATAGCCTGTAAATATGTATAGGCTTCGAAACTGGCGAACTTTTATAAGGTACTTAAGTATTAACTAATTTTAGTTTCTCCATTTCCGGACTGATACTTTACTCCTCCTTTCAGAAAGGTGCTGAAAATTTGAAATAAGTAGTTAAATGTGGTAGAGTTTTTCTAAAATTTGTATTCTTCAAATAGTTGAGTTGTAAATTTATAGGTCTTGTTGTGTAGTCCAACAAACATTTAACTGGTATGGTGATAGTGGAGTTGTAAGAGCCACTAGCAATACGAAATAGCTGTCAAATTAGACTGTCGGCGGTCAACAGTATTTTTTTTAAAATTCCAATCCATGACGGGGTCAGATAAGTTTATGGAAGTCAGTATACTTACCTAAATTGAAGACAGAAAAATAATTAGAAAAAGAAAAAAAACCTTCATAATTTATTTATTTATTTATTTATTTATTTATTTATTTATTTATTCTTTGGAAGATTTACAGACAAATATATTATTATTATTACAATCGGTAGTTTAAAACAATGCCATTTACAAATCTCCACCAATAGGTTCCAAAAAATAAGTTGCTTATATCCAAATTTATGTATCACACTACTTAGTAACAATGTTTGTATACTTATATATATATTATACGTTATTATATATACTTGAAAATTGAATGAATTTAAATTACAAGATTTTGATGTTTAATAGTGCATCACTGAGTAATGTTGACATAAACAAAAAAGAGAAGCACCAGTATAATTATTTTAGAGTACATACTGAACAACCACTTGCTAGAACACAAGAACAATATTATGTTTGTTTGGCTATAGTATAGACTGGTTTTCATCAGCAAAAAATGCATTAGATAGTTGCTTCCTAAGAGAAACTGTGCTGGTACAAAAGAGGTCAATATCAGCTGGTAGTGTATTAAAAGAATTAAATGTAAGTACTTATGAATCGTCAACATTTTCTAACCGATTCAAGACTTTTATATTAATATTATTTATAATATTAATGATATTAATGATTTAATTAATTTCTATTTCTAACTTTATTTACTAGAGATATTGAACTGGCACGCTGCTGGCTATTGCCAGCAGTTCAAAATCTCTTCAAAGTTAGTCGTACCGTACCGTCCGCAAAAACGTCACCCATTATACGACAATTTTACTGTCGTTTGACCTCGATAGTACTTTTAACCTATACTTTGTAGCAATCCAGATACAATCAATCGAGCCAAATTCGATCTTATTACTAGGTAATAAAAATCTGAAATCGACTGTGGGTCGATCACTTTGTGATTGGTTGTAATGACGGGATATGAACCGTGAACTGTACACATTGTTGGTTCTTAAAAGATGTTAAAAAACCAGCCTGTCATTGTTTACGCTTTCTTTTGTTTTGGATATTAGGCTTAATTGGGTATTTGACTGTTGTGGAAATGTAGATATTTAATTATGCCATTCAGAAATACAACAATAATGAATAACAAATGTGAAAAAAGAAATTCAATCTGTATTATATGCAAGCGAATTATGAGCTACTTAATGTTGACTCTAGCTATCTCTTTCTAAAACGAAATTTTCTATGGCGAGAGTATGGCGCTATCACATTTCTATAGCGCTCTCCTTGTCTAATTATAAAGTTGCTGCTGCTCTATATCGCTGAAAATATGCAAGATATTTAAAAATAAATACTTATGTTGTGTTGCTACTAAATCAATAAACATTTTAAGTCAATAAAAAAATTTCAGTCTAAATTGTAAATACCCAATTATACGTTCTTTACGTTGTCTACCTACAGCATAATTAAGTATCAAGCTTTTAAGCTTAAAATCACTCATCATTACCAGAACGAAACCCACTGCTTGGCATAGGCCTCCCTCAAGGATCTCCAGAGCCATAATCGCCACGCTTGGCAGGCGGGGTGGCGATCGCAGTAAAGCCTGCTGTTTCAGGGAGACGCTGCTGCCCATCCCCCCTGACAGCGGTTTCCCCTCTGTCGCCTCTTACGGCGCCCACGGGAAGAAAGGGGTAGTGCTGTTCTTTTTCTGAGTCGGCACTACACGGCACAAAAAGCACTTAAAGCACTACCACTACCAAAACAGCTCTTACTACACATCTGTCAACAGTGTCAGTGAGGGGTGTTATGTCAGTCAACTGAACATTGTTGTGACACAAGCTTTTCTGTTCCGGTGACAGCCGTGACAGAGGAGCCACTTGCAATACGAAATACGCTGTCAAAATGGACTGTCGTATGAAAAATGTTTTAGTTCCAAAGATAATCACCGGAACAGAAAAGCTTGTCGCACATACACATGAATTTTTCATTCTTACGGAGGGCTGAGTGTAAGTTAGTAAATACGCATGCTATCACGTTTGAGTTCAATTTTGATAGAGATATATTGTTCTTACCTTATTGTAAAGAAATAAAATCTAGCGATAGTAACGTTTCCACTGTACATTGACAAACTTACCCTCGGGGTACTAGTCACCGTCTTCGGTTTTACCTGCAGCGTTCCCGTTCCTGTACGAAAATCGGGACAAAATGACATTCTACAACCTACTCCGAGTCATGACCTATCATTATGTAAAATTTCATCCAAATTCAGTTCAGCTTTTTTCGAGTTTTGTCGTAGCAACTAGCAACACATCAATTAATTTTTATTTAAATGTATAGATTAACGTAGGCACTGTTAAAGTTTAATTACTTACATGCTTTGAAGAATTTTCGTTCGATTTGGTTATAGTAAATACCGAAGCAGTTGTTAAATAAAAACAAATGAATGAATATTAAAAATTAAGAAGATCCATTACAATTAATACACTCACCTACCGATTCCAAACAATAATTCCTTATTAAAAACCACAATGAGATCCCCGAAACGAAAGGGCAAACTTTCAATTTCTTCGTTAATTAATTAACTCCGCAACATATGTTTAGACACGTCTATTTGTCACGCTTTCCCCATAGAATAGGCATCACATACATTAGTCAACATCTTTAACCCTTTGCCACCTGTGCGTTGAAAAAAATTGAAGAAAAAAGTAAAACGTCAGTTGCTTTCCCGCCTTTTTCTGGATAGCCGACCACAAAGATTTGTTTTATTTCTTTTTAATTGTCGAATTGAATCATTGCGGATGAGGGCATCCGACTTTTTTGAGTGGTTAACTGATTTCGATGGGCAACGAATCGGAAGTAACATGTGTCCTTTCGAATCGTCATTATTTTTAATTTTATTACAGAGCAACACTTTTTTCGTTTTTATTACCTTTTCTGTAATAGCCGGAAAGAAATTTTTATGTAGGTCAAATTGAGTTTTTTTCTATATTTTTTTTCAGTAAGGATTGTAACTATTTAAACTTTTTCATGCCCATAGAAATAAGCTTGATGCCCACTTAGATTAATTGAACGTATTAATTTTAGTTGGCTTCAAGTTTTATAGTCATTTTCATAAAATAATGATGGTCAAATTCTCACTCTTATTTTTTTTTTACATCTACTGCGTCACAAAGTTAAAGTGCTGAATTAAAATTTTCTATTAAAACTTATTTAAATTTCTTAGAAGCCTAACATAATCTTGATATCATGACTCTACCGACAACTATTATTTGAATAAAAAATACTTTGTTAGATGTGGGAAACTGAATCGTACGTACCCTACACTAGTTTTTTTAAGAGAAGGCACCTGTAGCACTGATGAGTTGAGGGAGAGGGCAGTGAACAAAGTAACCAGAAAAAACCCTAAGAAAAACCACGCTAATGATTCAATCGTGAGAATGAGTTCGCGGTACAAGTGTAGGCGTTTTTAAGTCGAGCCTTTGTTCTTGGAGATACTTTTTTGTTTTTACATAGTAGAAACAGGCTGCATTATCTTTGAAATAGGCTTTTTATTAAAAAGGAGAAAATTATTAAAAGTCTCTCTAAAGTAACTTTAACTAAAGATATTTCTTTCATTGTTGTGGCTATTAACTTCTTGTTACAAGTAACACTTAACAATTTTACGCTATTTTGGCAGATATTCTATTCAAAACCTACTAATCGTCATTTAACTTACAATGTAACCGAAATATTGTGAAAAACGAAATATATGTAGCTTACTTCCGCAAAAAACACAATAAGCGAGATGCACCCGCCCGCCCTCAAAAAATTGCACATGCACACCACGAAAATACCAGTGCACAATACCTGCATTTAGCAAGACAGCAATACGCCAGTATATTGCTGCATTTAGCAAGACAGAAATACACCAGGTTTTCAGTTCACAAATTTCGTTTTTCACAATGGTTATGGACTACCGCCAAGTGACGCCTAATTCAATCAAATAGTAACCGAACGAAATAGTTTTGATAGGACGTTACAAAATAGCAGAGCACACCTTTACTGCTTTTAAATCTGATAATCCAACTACGTCTGAGGCTGTTTATTATTCATTCAATAGCTTTACTTTTTTGACCCTCGCAACTGTCCACTCGCCCCCATTCCTACGTTTTTTGTCCGACCTCTTTACACTCCTCATTTTTTCTCTATGGTCATGTTTGACGTTCTCACGGAAGAGGTTGAATGGACCCAGTAAGACTTTTTGAGTAAAAAAACACGGAAGGGTTGGTTGAAATTAAAATTATTAGTTTGTTTATGGTATGTGTGTTATCTGTGGGAATAAATGACCCCTCGTATGTTATTATGATTTTTTAACATCCGGGAAGATGTTTAAAAGTGTTTAATGAGAGGATGTGGACAGGGTGAAGGTTCATTTATTCAATGTGCATTATGTAGTGGACCACGAGTGTTGGGTTACCGGCAAGGTGTAAGTACTGAACTGATAGATAGGGGAATGCAAGAGTATTGTTAACAAAACAACGGCCGCTTCGAAGATTCAAATGAAACAACTTTTACGGATAACTAAAGCACGTTTTATTATCACTTTAATGTGGTTTTCCCGACATTTCGATGACTGGCACTTGTGAGTTTGATAAGGATTCTCTTTTTATTATTTCTTTCGGAACGTTACGGTTAGACATTTAAGAAGTTATCTCGATTCCGAACGAAATAATAATGTGTGAATCCTGATTGTAGGTATTCTTAAAACTTGTTTAATTAATTAGCAGTGCGCACAGTCATTTTAGATGTAAGTACTTAGACTCCAAAGATAATAAATTTAGACGACTACAACATTTCCGAAAAAAGACAAAAAAAATATCATACGAAATTAAATGTCCGAACAGTTCATCTAGTTTTGTATGAGAAATCGATGTTGTTTATGTTATGATACTTAAGTAGGTAATCTACTACTGCAAGGTTGTAAGTGTTTTACAAATAACCCTTTAAATTGAATTCATGCACATTTTTTTGTAAAACAAATATTAACAACTTTCTGATATAAAAAAATCAATATTATAAAAAAAACTGAGTATAGCTTTGGAATCAAAACAGAGAAGGCGTAACTCATCATTTTCTTAAATTAATAATATTTTACAATTTAATTAAAATATACTAATAAAGTTTTTCAAACCCATGATATATTTTCATCAGACATAGGTAGGTAGGTAGCTATTATAATATCCGTAAGGAATATGAAATTGAATTCATCAGTTGAGCATGGCGTTGTTTGATAAAAATAAACATTCGGCGACCGCGGAAGGGTTGAATCGTCATTCTGACTGACAGATGGCGGGCGCTGAACGACAGGGTTGGCGCTCCACTAAATTTAATAAAAAGCTAATTAAAAGAGTGGGCGAGTGAGAGAAGTTCTAGTGATTTAAATAAAACTAAGAATAGGGTCTATTGTGATTGTGCCTATTTATTTAACTTTTGTTGCAAAAAAGTAACAAATGGCCGGACCTAAAGACATTCTCTACTAGTCGACCCGAAAGGCTTTACCCGGAAAAGCTTAGTGACACATTTTCAAACAATTATTTTAAAAGTTATTAAGTTAGTTAATGGTAGGTAGGTTATCTTAATTTTATTTAATTACTAGCCGCGCCCCGCAGTTTCACCTGCATTAATTTGAGGAAAAAGAAAAATCCGACAGAAATATTTTTTCCCGATTTTCCAATACTTTTCTTCTCCGCTGTCGTAGCGTGTTGTTATATAGCCTATAGCTTTCCTCGATAAATGGACTATCCAACACGAAGAGAATGTTTGAATTCGGTCCAGTAGTTTCTGAGATTAGCGCGTTCAAACAAACAAACTCTTCAGCTTTACTTACTATGTAATATGTATGTAATACTTACCTATCTATACAATAAAATAAATAAAATTGGAGCGTCTGTTTTTAATATTAAAATAACAGCTTTTTACTACATGCATATGATTATAATATACAGTACAAATACCAAAATATCATTTTTTTAAATTTAGTCTGTCTGTCCGTCTGTCCGTCTGTCTGTCTGTCTGTCTGTCTGTCTGTTTGTTCCGGCTAATCTCTGAAACGGCTGGACCAATTTTTACGGGACTTTCACTGGCAGGTAGCTGATGTAATAAGGAGTAACTTAGGCTACTTTTTATACTGATATTCCCACGGGAACGAGCACCACGCGGGTGAAACCGCGGGCGGCCGCTAGTACTTAATATTATAAAACCTATGCTTAAAGTTATATAATTATAATGTCTAGTTCTTTTGATTTTAACTATGCTAAATAGCGCATATGTAAGTAGGTATACAAAAAGTGCAATGAATAGATTATCATTATTTGACCAAGTTAAGTACTCTACTAATTTAGCCGAACATTGCGACTCGTATCGCAACTTTATTTCACAACCCTACTTTAGCATAACAATTTGTACCCCGCTGTCAGGGGTGGTCAAAAACCGCCATTAACATATTTTTTCTGTAACTTTTTTATGAAAATGTTAAAAGCCTTGAGGTGCTAACTACTTGCCTTCGGGCGCCAATTAAACAAGTTATAGAGAAAAGTGTCTTAAGTGGCGCCCCGGGCGACTGCGGCTGTTCGATTTATTGCGTTTATTGAAAAGTTAATTGTTTTTTTAATGCAAATGTAGAAAAAAAATTGTTTTTAAAAAAGGTAAAACATCGAAAAAGTTATTGGAACCTTAAAGTTATTCTTGCAGCCTTCATTTGTTAATAACAAGGAGGCTCTAAAAATCTTGTTGCTATGTTTTGCTTATCACTACATAGTATAAAACAAAGTCGCTTTCTCTTTCCCTATGTCCCTTTGTATGCTTAAATCTTTGAAACTACGCAACGGATTTTGATGCGTTTTTTTTTAATAGATAGAGTGATTCAAGAGGAAGGTTTATATGTACTTTTTATCCCGATATTCCCACGGGAACGGGAACCACGCGGGTGAAACCGCGGGCGGCCGCTAGTTAATTAATATAGGTACTTATTTGTTTCATTTTATATCTAATCGTTCAGAATTTAAGATCAGTGCCCCTAGTGTAAGTTTTTATGTCAAGCAAACGCAAACTATTCCGATTCTGTATTTATGTCAATTTGTATGAAAACTATATAAGCGCGCTATTTACACTACGGGCACAGTAGGTATAAACTAAATTAATTCGTTTCAGAAAACAATATCTAAGTAGGTTTTGGTGATTATAAACAAATATAGGATTTTAAAGTAAAAACATCGCAAAATTCTAAAAAGTAATTCCATTTGTTGTTCTTGAGAATATAGGTAGGTATGTACCTAATATAACTCCTATTATTGTGAGAGTCAGCCTGAAGTCCTAAGTAGCTTTTTAAACATTAGAGACAAATTCCTATTGCCCTCTCGATACCTTTTCTTCCAGTCTATAACGCGAGGGTCAGCAAAAACGGTCGATAGTTCTTGTCACTCGGGTGACCCGCAGTTTTTATGACAACTTTCTCGAAACCGCCGCTCCAACATTATTTTTAGGGAAACTAATAAGTACTTAATTGTTATTCAGAGATCTACGATTTGAAAGTAGGAATAAAAGATTTATAATTAACACTACCTATTTCAGTGGTACTTCATGATAAAAAAAACCCTATTAGAAGAAAAAAGTATCTACCTATTATAAAACAAAGTCGCTTCTTGGCGTCTATACTTAGATCTTTCAAAATAGATTTGTTATTTGATATGATTTTAAGAAAAATAATATATTTTTATTTCAATTAACATCGTACCTACAGTGACTGGAATCGCCTTATAAGCAAATAATGCCCGTGTCAGGTGACTCGACTCTTCCTTGGCTACATAATTATTAACACTAAATTACATCCTAGAATTCCTAGATAAAATAAGACTATTACAAAATATGTTATGTTTTAATAAGTGAGTGTGTGTGTGTGTGTGTGTATATTTCTTACAATTTATAGTTTTTTGATTTTTAAATGTTATTAATTTTTTTACTATATTTTTTGTTTTAATATGCTGTCTAATAAATTAATTTAATACTTATTGAAATTGTAATTTTGTATGCCCTACCAGGCTAAACATGTAAGGAAAATAATTAGTAAATATTTGCATTTAGTGTATAATACCCGTGTTTGACCAATAGGCAGAGTGATGCAAGAAAGTGTAAATACTTTTTGTTCGTCAATACATACATAGAAAACACCCAGACCAAGACAAATAGACAATGTTCATGCACACAAATATTTGACTTATTCAGGAATCGAACCCGAGACCTCTGGCGCAGAAGGCAGGTATCCTACCCCTGCACCAAATCGGTCGTAATAAAATAATCATTAAAAACACATGCTGCCGTCTGTACCACTTCCCAGTCTATACAGCAAGGGTCAGCAAAAACCGTCGATAGTTCTTGTGACCCGGGTGACCCGGCGGATTTCCGGTACAATATGTTTTTGTGTCAACTTTCGAAAGGCCATCGCTTCAGCCTTTAACATTAAGTCTATCATATTGCACTCGTGCCCTTTTGAGCAAAGTACCTAAAATGCAAGATGCCACTGCTGCGTAATGCCTAAAACGCGAGATACCTGAAACCCAAAGTACCTAAAATGCACGATGCCTAAAAACTGAATTTCCCTGCAATGTTCTTTGACAACAATGTGGGGTGAATCACTAGTAATAAAATAATCATTACAGACACATGCTGCCGTCTGTACCACTTCCCACTCTATACAGCAAGGGTCAGCAAAAACAGTCGATAGTTCTTGTGACCCGGGTGACCCGGCGGATTTCCGGTACAACATGTTTTTATGACAACTTTCGAAAGGCCATCGCTTCAGCCTTCAACATTAGGTCTAAGGAACTTGGTCATTGATATTCAGAGATTTTGTGATTAAAAGTCTTATGCGGTGAGTAGTTTTTTTTTATTATCCACAACGGGGTAGCCACAGAACACGGAAACTGTGGGGGTAGCACACTTAGCCTTCATCACACCTGAATGTTAAGTGAAGGTGGAAGCGCACTACTCCCGGAATCTTCAATCACTGAGGAACTGGCTTATTGTCTTAGAGTTAGGTATCTAACTGCTGGAAGACAATAATGCTGGAAACATCGTTGTTATGGCGTCAGACTTAGGTAAGATGGTGGTAGCTAGCCAGGCGGACTAAGAACAAGTCCTACCACCAACCAAACCGAATACAATATGTACCCCCACTGGGAATCAAACCCGGGACCTTTGAGTCTGAAATCGGTGCTGTGAACCAATAGCCAACAAAGGCGGTTATTTATAAATATGTATAAGTACAGGCTGGAAATAAATAGGGAAACAATCTTTTTGATTTTACAAGATTTTATGTTTGTATGTTCGTTTCGTTCGTTCGTTGCCGTTCGTGCGTTCGGCAAATCTTGCAAGCCTAATTTGACCAACTTCAGTGTCCGATTGCGCTGAAATTTTGTATACGTTTAGTTTAGATGACAATACAATATGAAAGTACAGTCAGCAAAAAAGCTTTTCATAAAAATTAAATTTTTACTAAAAACTTATTTAAAAGTAACAAAGCAGCATTCATAGTTTAAAAAAAAAACAGCTTTACGCAAAAGTACGATAAGACTCCACATCGAATTCATCCTTTTTCGTCATCATCATCGTAGAGAATTTTAGAAAACCTGTGAAGAATGCTTTCGAAAAGAACCAACTAAAATTAGAAAGAAAACATGTAGTTTTCGCATCAATCGCATGGACCTCATCTATCATAAATCATAAAAATAAAACTGAGACAAACGTGATAATTAAATTTGTTTCTTTAAAAAATAAAATAATGTTTCCTATAATGAGCTAACTATAGGATTTAACGCAGTTTTCCTCCCTGTACATGTATTTTTAGAAACAGAGTACCAACACATTAAAAAGGAGGAAATAATTGAAACGGAACGAGTCATAGTTTGGAATTTTAATGTTATACAAGCTTTTCATATCTTATTAGATCATACTTCGCAGCCCTATTCAACATGACCCTCATCCTTCCCCAATCGTCATGTGTACCAAAATTCATCACAATGCGACTGGTACTTATAAATAGTTTCTTTACAATCACACCAATTATCTAAGCCCATAATAAATTTCTTAAGAAACTGTGTCTACTTAAACTTGATAACGGATAAATATATACTTAAATACTTTTTTGTAAATACATATTTTCCCATCTTTTCTTCTCTTTCCCATAACAAGTATCTAAGATTACTCAATGAGAAGACTCGGCGCAAAATATTGTTATTACGATTTTAGGAATAAATTATTTTTACTTTTACTTTTTTTTATACTTACTATACATAGATAACACCCAGACCAAGACAAATAGACATGTTCATGCACACAAATATTTGTCTTGTTCGGGAATCGAACCCGAGACCTCTGGCGCAGAAGGCAGGTATCACCCCTACGCCAAATCGGTCGTCAAAACTTATAGGTACTTGAGATTAGTGCTTTTAAATACAACAAAACTAACTCTTTGTTCTATTAACTATAGAATATGGACTGAATATTTGAATAGAGCTTAGTTTTAGTGACTTCTCAATTTAAATCTACTATTAGAATAGCCTTTCTGGCATAGATCATATGTAAAAGGCTTTTCTTTGGTGTGCACTCTGTGCTTAGAGTTGCCCAAACATTTTATAAAATTTCATAGATACTTAATTAAAACCTATATAGAGCATTAACAGTCTTTAATCGACTCTACTTATAGTTAAACAGTTACAAAAACTAAGAAACGTACTATTCCAGATTTAAAGGCTTTTAGTAATGCTTTTACTACTCGAAAGTATACCTAAGTTAAGTTATTTAAATTTTTACTTTTTTGCATTCTCAATGCAATTTTTATTATAGAAAAATTTAAATGTATTTAGAAAAAATCGACCTGTCTCACAACCAGCTCCGATGGGTCTCGAACTCGCGACCTTTTGCTATCCAGGCGACAGCTCTAACCAACCAGTCGAGTCAAGTTGGAGCTGGTTGTGAGACGGGTCGATTTTTTATAAATACCTACTTCATTTTCAATTTTTCAAGTTAAGTTAAGATAAAATAGGTAAACGTAGAGCATTAATAGTTTCTTTCATGATTAATCAGTCATCTTTAATTATTCCAGATTTTAAGTCTTTTAACGTACTACTCGAAATTTTCTTAAATTGACTAATTTCCAAAGTTTCCAAATTAATACTTAATACCTTTCATTAAAATGCAAAGCAATCGGTGTAAACGTCAATCTCATACTACAGCAAAAACGAAAACACATGTCTGTCCGTCTAATTTCTTTATTATATTTGATTAACCCTTCAAATGCCTGCCGGGTCGTAATTACCAAACAGATGCAAGATGCAACTCTGATTAATTAGTAGAAAAACCCTTTGGGTCACCGCCACCTGCCCAAATCTCACTTTCGATTTAAAAAACACCGAAGATTCATTTTTTTCTAGTTAATCTCGTATGTAAATCGGCCAGTCATTGTCTTTTATTATTTGTAACCGACGGAAGTCATGTGGCATTGGTTTTTTCAAAAAGGAGATTAAAAGTAATGATGAAATCCTTCTAATATTTTTAAAAACGTAAGTTTAATTTGTGAGGATGGATTAGAGTGACCATTATTATTGTTATTCCGTCAAGAGAAAACTACTGGATGGATTTGATGAAACTTTACAATGTTACTCGTATAGCTTAGGTACTAGCATACCACTCGCAACTTCCTCTGCGAATCAGACCAAATTAGTAATGATATACATAATAGTAGCCTTTGTCCAGGACAATTTTTACTACCCCAGAATTAAAAAAAAAACTGGTTCAGTGATTGAGTTGTAAAAATCAAATTAATATTATTAGAATGTTTAAGTAAGTAATTAAAATAGCCACAGCCTCATACTCTACATTTCTTTACATTAATTATCATCATAACATCATGACAAAGTCACGATCTGCCGCTACTAAAAAGTATTATCATGTCTTCGCTCTAACTATAATAATATTTCCCATGTTTTAAAAAGGGAATGGTCTAAAAAACTTTCCTCAAGTGAATTAGCATAAACAACCTTTTTTTAAGACTAAGACGCTTTGGCACAAAATTCGCACGGAAGCGATGCCAAAAAAAAACTAAAAAGAGTCTTTCTAGTCGTTAGCACGCAACCTGTACAATAAGCTCATTAATATTCATAAAGTAAGACACTATTACGCATATCAATCACTGGGAGTGTTAAAAAATACGCGTTACCGTATGCAGGGTCACATCCTATTCTTTGTCTTCTGTGGCTGCACTATCATTAGCGCCTTTGCTTCGAACAGTTTCGTTTATTCAAATTTCGAATACTCGACAAAAGCTTGTTTTTGTTTATCGGCAGAAATTGCGCTTTAGGTTTTATTCAAATTGGCCGTAGACAACGCAGGTAGGGGAGTTTTTTTTTCTTGTTGTTGAGATACCAGCCCTGGCCTAATTACTATCGTATTCTCTGTAGTGAATTAGTTGTAATTTTCGCACGGTGGTTAATGCACGTGTGTTTGATGCGCTGCGGTAACTGAGTAGGTAATTATTTAAATAGTTTGATATGGAAATAGGTCAATTATACGAAATTCTTAAGGCTATGAAAGAGTATCTTTTTATGCCACCCAGTGTTTTTTTTATCCGCAACGGGGTAGCATTTAGTCCTATCTGGCTCATTATGCCTGATAATAAGTTGAAGGTGAAAGCGCTCTACACTCAGAATCCTCAACCAGACCTGACTACTTCGTCGGAAAACAACAATGCTGAAAATATCGTTGTTATGTCGTCGTCAGAATTAGATAAAATAAATAATAAAATCATTTATTTTCAGACAACAAAACAATACAGTCCATTTTGTTAGTAACATTTGTTCTTATGACTATGTTACTAAAATTAATCAAAATGGTGGTGCGAGCCAAGCAGACTTAGAATAAATCCTACCACGAATCGAATACAACTCGGGACTACACTGGGAATTGAACCCGTGACCTCTGGGTCTGATTCCGGTGGTGGTGCACCACTAGACTACGAGGCGAGACTAATATAGCTGCGGTGTGATACATGGGCTAGTTTTTAAGAATCTAGATTTATAATTCGCACAGAAAGGTAATTAAGAAGTAAGAAAGAGAAACCTATACTTTGGTCATATGCAAGCCCGAAACCACAGCTTGTATCATAAAATTGGACAATTTCCCTAAGAAAAATAAATCTGAAAAAAAATAATTGGTCCCTTCATATACAAAACCGATCAGCTAACTGTGCAGTTTGTTTGTATGTGAGACCAAAATTTTTATTTCACACTAGCTTTCCGCCCGCGCCTTCGCCGGCGAGGACTTCACGACGTTATCCCGCGGGAACGTGACATTTTTTCGGGATAAAAAGTAGCCTATGTTCCTCTCCAGGCTACAAAGTATCTGTGTCCCAAATTTCAGCCGTAGTTTCAAAGATTTAAGCATACAAAGGGATATAGGGACAGAGAAAGCGACTTTGTTTTATACTATGTAGTGATAGTGGTAGGATAGTAGGATTTCGACCCGTGTTTCTTGAGGAAATTTGTTCAATATTATGACTATGAGTACAAGCTGTAGTTTTGGGATTACAACTGACTAAACTAACACAGTGTAAGTAGTTTGTCAACCTGCAAACGTTCCTATAGAATTTTATTTTAAATCTTATTTCTTTAAAGAGTAAAGAACTAAGATTTAACAATAAAATTCGAAAAGATCGTAAGAGACGATCTATCAGCTTTCTTACAAAACGCGATGACAGTAACGTTTGAACATTTACAAACTAAGAAACAGACCTCTGTGTAGATAAAAAATTAAAAAAAACTTTCGATGTTACTCTTACAATCTTCGATCTACAAAACACCTAGTTCTGTAAAATACACCCAAACGAACGTTGATATACCTACCTAATGCCTCGGTCATATTTAACTAATAAATGTAGAGACAAACTTAACCACGTTAGTGTAAGTACCTACGCAACGCATTATGAATGACATCTAGACCATTGAATTTGTATGACTAGTAGAAACACACTTATCATTCGCAAAAATTTTACAAACTTAGCGCTTTTTAATAATTTATTACTTGATATACATTAAGTACACATTAGTATTACTACTTACTATTTTTGAATTGGTGATTTTGCTTTTTCATGGTTTTGTTTTTTTCTACCCCCGAATACTTATACTTACTTACTTTCTCTGTAATTCAAAATCACACACAAATGAAATCAAGAAAACTTTTAAGTTCGAGATAAATCAAAGAGTTTCTGTGAGAAATGCATAAAATTATATGCAAATGCATACGTGACCACTTTTTATGAAGTAATAATAAAAAAAAAAACAATAGCATAGCCAGACACCCCTTTGGTGGAAGAAAAAAATTATTTGCATGCTTTGCTGTGGCGACTTTTTATGCCCAAGAAGATTATGCAAAGTAGTTTTTTGGACATTGCTGGTAGAGAAACACATTTTTTTTATGATAAAAAACAAAAGACAAGGATTCTAAAGAAAAATATTCTCATGCTGCTTGAGAATCTTTATAGGAAGGAACTTAGTTTTAATTTATGCTCGAGTTGATGGGCAATAATATTTTATAATATTATTGTTACTGATTTTCTGAAATTCTTAGTTGTATTAAGAGATGAATTAGATTTTATTCAACTGTTAGAATAGGTATATTTTTCATTTGTTTTTTTAGATCTATGCATTAACAATATAGCAATAATACCTACGTAGGTAGCTACTGTTAAAACATATTATTATGTTATAAACTTTATTATTCAGACCTACAGAATACAATTTTAGGCAAAAGCTACATTTTATGTACCTATCAGGGCTTTGCCATTACAATAAAGAAGCCACTTAAATAAATATATTTACCAACCAACTATTGTGGCCTTATAATATAACATAACCTTTTTTTGCATATTTTTATGTTATATACAAACTTTTTTTACCTGCATCCGGGGGTGGAGTCATGACCCTCTAACATTTTTTTCATCAATAAAAACTACAAGCGCACGCGAAGGGTGGCAACATTTTTTGTGTGTCATGGCGGCCGGTCGATATTTTTCCCGCGCAAGATCGCATTGGCGCGCTCAAGCTAACCCGTTCGGGAACAAAAGACCGAACCCCTTTATGTAAAGTAAAGCATTATTCGTCTACTTTTTCGTTCGGTAACGGTCGGCGATATTCTTTTCGGTAATAGCTGGGGTTGTTATTAAAAGAGGGTTGTTTTTTATGCGCGCCTCTCCGCACGCAATTTGGTCCACGAAATTGTTAGACGCACGCAAATTTGAGGAAATTAAATTTCGAATAACGGGTTGTAAAAGTTTAATCGAAGTCGTTATAGTGTTTCTAGCATGTGGTGCTTTGTATGGTTCGAAATCAACTATTATTTAATTTCTTTATTGTTTATCGCACTCTTCGATCAACAAAAACACCTATTGTTGATCGAAGGTCGCACTGGGACCGTAAAGCGAATTTAATCGAATATAATAATAACCAAAGTTTAATACCTAATGACTTTCCATCCGAATATCTTTCATAATAAAATTACTTTTTATAAGGATTTAATCACGCGAATGTTGTACACATAATTGAAAATTTTTAAGTTGTGTTTTTAAGATTCCGTGACCACGGACCCTGGAAAGGTGCCGAAACGTCGGAAAAAACTAAAAACCTTTTAAAAACATAACTAAAAATTACCTAATAGGTATATGTGCAATACATGCGTGATTAAATCCGTAAACAGGGTTTTATTTCAATGAACAGTTCGCGCAGAAATCTAAGATGGTGCTTACTATACTCGTATCTCTCACATTTGTTCACAAATATCCGAATATACCTAAGGTTTCTCACTCACCCAGACTCAGAACTCAAAAAATTCAGCAGGCAGATTCTCTACCCCCTGTGATATCGAGGAGCTATAAGTATAGGTACAGCTTTTTGTAAAGAAACTCCTTTTATGAAGTCGGTTAAAAACGAAAATGTATTGTTTCAGTGGTTGTGACGTCAGCCCCGTCGAACGAAGCGGAGCTGCAGCTATACAGGGTGATGCAGAGGGCCAGTCTGCTGGCTTACTACGACACGCTTCTGGAAATGGGTAAAATACAACATTGTTTTAATTATAACAGAAGTGGCACAAAAGTTGGCACGACTGTTTAGGATAAATAAACAAATGCAAGAAAAAAAGTAATGAAAATATATTAGTAAGTTGTTTTGAATAGACTTTTCTCTATCACATGTTTCACATTTTTTATTTTAAAAGGCAGACTGTGAAATTTCACCAAAAAAAATTATCAAGATTTGTGAAATAGGAAAATCACGAAAAAAAAAATTTCATTTGTCACCATTATGTCTGGCAATCACTACAGTTCTAAATCAACTACTTTTCTTTCTCTTCATTTGCTCCTTTTACAAATATTTCTTTCTATGATTAATATAAAATTCTGCAAGTAAACCAGAATATTGAAAAAAAAGAAGGAATATATGTTACTTGAACACAAAAAGTAAGAGACTACAGAGCCAACCAACTCCACAATCAAACCCTAATCACGCTCATTCGAATCATTCGGAACTCAAGAAAAAACACTTTCTCATCGCTCGAGATGTCCAAAAAACTGATTTCCATAAGCTATGGCAAAAAAATAAAAACGCCAGCAGACGTCCTCATGCAAATATATTTTTTCAAATGTTTCACTTTTTAATTCCTTCAATTACCGGCCGGGACCAGAAGGGTTTGGCCGGCTTCGCGCACCTTTTGTTTTTTTTCTCGGCCCCTTCGCAAAATGGTCACGTCGAATATTAGCATATTTGCCTAAATTAAAATCGAGTGTGTGGCGGCATTTTTTCTTAGCATCACACGTTTTTGTGTTAACAATGATGATGAACTTACCTTACAAGATAGTTTTGCATATTAATGCGTTCGGCTTATAGTTTTTTTTGTCTTGGGAAAGTTTTCTAACAATCGCAAGTAGATTAATGAGTGTTACTTCGAACATGTGTCATAGAAGTTTCGAGGTAATTTTTTTTGTTTTGTTGTTGTGTTTTGTGGTCTAGATTTATGATGTTACATCAATGGACGTTTTTTGTTTCAGGCGGAGACGACGTCCAACAATTATGTGACGCGGGAGAAGAAGAATTTTTAGAAATAATGGCTTTAGTAGGAATGGCTTCGAAGCCTCTTCACGTTAGACGGCTTCAGAAAGCCCTGCAAGAGTGGGTTAACAACCCTGCTCTTTTTCAAATACCTATAGTCCCCAACCTTTGTCCTACCGAGAACCCTTTCATCCAATGCAACCAAAGAATACTAAATATTCCCCCTCCGCTCCCTAATGTCTTACCTAGAAGCGTAGCCTCTCCGGAAAGTAACAGGCCAATGTACAGCCCTTCTCCCGGCGCTCCAGAAAACAGCTGTGGGTCCACAGCATCAGCCCCTAACGCTAGTCCCGTCCACCAAACTAGTACGTTTACTAAGATAGTTCTACCTCCGTCCCCTGCGCCGGCGACACCTGTTACTTCCACAGCAGCCAGGTCGTTTTCTCCTCAAAGCGCGTGTCCTCCGGCATCAGCAGGGTCAAGTCCTAGCTCTGTAACCTCTCCAGTCCAGTTAACACCAGTTTTATTAGATGTTCACGTTCAAAAGTTGGCGGCTGCGGCGGAAAAGCTTAGCAAACATTTGCCGCAGTTGGAGCCGAAGCCTCAGAACACGAAGAAGAAGATGTGTAAAGACTTGGAGCTGGTGATGCTGATGCCGGAGTCGGATCCACGGCGCATGGAGGAGATCAGGAAGTACGCGGCCATATACGGCCGGTTTGACTGCAAGAGGAAGCCGGAGAAACCATTGACGTTGCATGAGGTAATTTTATACGCTTTATTTTGTATTCATTTCAAGATGAGTTTAAGCGCAAGATACATGGCCTTAAATTCGATCATGCAGACAGAATCATATAGTTATTCCGTTTAGGTTGATCTAAGCACTTGTGATTGTGAACGTCTAAGAAGCTACACTCGGTTGGTCTAGAGTAGTTCCATCTTTCGTTAACCCTTCAATATTTCGATAACAACTGATTGTAAGGTCGTAGACTTCTACGTTCTTCCATCCTTAGGTTTTTCTTATATATGGTGTTAGTTGGTCAGTTGCAAGCCCAAAACCACAGCTTGTACTCATAATATTGAACCACTTTCCCCAAGAAACACGGGTCGAAAAGTAAAAAAAATATTTTTGGTCTCCCATACAAACTGCACAGTTAGCTGATCGATTTTGTATGGAGGGACCAAAATTTTTTTCAGATTTCGACTCATGTTTCTTGAGGAAAGTTGTCCAATTTTATTAGTACAAGCTGTGGTTTCGGGCTTGCAACTGACAAAACTAACATCCTGTATACAAAAGTTAGTACCCTGAATTTAATTGTTTCCGTCAACAGGTGATGGTGAATGAAGCGGCAGCGCAGATCTGCCGCAAAGTGCCGGCGCTGCTGACGCGGCGTGATGAGCTGTTTCCACTCGCGCGGCAGCTCGTGCGGCGCGCTGGCCTTCACTACTCCAAGCACGGGTCAGTATCATCATCATCATTATTATTATCATCATCATCATTATCATCATCATCATTATCATTATCATTATCATCATTATCATCATCATCATCATCATTATCATCATCATCATTATCATCATCAGCCGTTTCAATATAAAATTAAGGAGAAGGGACGCCACGCGGGCCCGATGTAGTTTAGTGCGTATTAACTAAGTCTGTAGTTGCAGCTAGGACCAACCGCTTAACCCATTCGGTCCTGGGTGCCTGCCATCAACTTTAAGACAGCGATTCAAAAATAGCGCGATGCAGAATAGGTTCCTAAAATGAATTGTTTTCTTTCGTACTCTGATCTTCTAAAAACTGGATCGAAAATGAATTGCTAAATGCTAATGACCGAACGATTTGTGTCCTTTTTCTTCTACCCGTCTCTTTCACTCGATTCTGTCATGCCCGGAGAGTGAGAGGGACGGGTATAACCTGCAGGTGACATGTTAAATCGACCGGGTTATAAGTCAAATAAGAGTTCCTGACAGCTAAGCGGCTGTGAAATGTCATTGATCGATCACTGAA
Organism: Crambus lathoniellus; assembly: GCA_949710035.1. Lineage (NCBI taxonomy): Eukaryota > Metazoa > Arthropoda > Insecta > Lepidoptera > Crambidae > Crambus > Crambus lathoniellus. Next base: position 23,352,140 of record OX453316.1, on the reverse strand, counting down.
TCGCTGTCATTGTTATTAAACTGTCGTGGTACGAATAAGCGAAGCAGATCAGTTTAGGTCCTAAACAAAACCGCAATAAGAGTTGATGGTAAGCACCCTGGTGTCCATTTCAATGGACATAACATTTTTTTTCTTGTTTAAAGAAAAAAACACAATAAAAAAAAAATCAATCTTGGACTGTATTCAGGACTTTTGCACGATTTTTATTTCATAAACAGCGTAATTTCATTTATTTTGGTCTAAATAATGAAAAAAAAATCAACTAAGTACTTAAAACTTATTTCTAAGTCATTTTATTCATTCAGCTCCGAAGGGATAACCTGACTTCCGAAGCCTGAAGAAGCTTCAGATATAAATAAAAGTATCATCCATCCTGTGGCCGACAGTTCCAAAAAAATGATAATTTACCAACACAGCTTGTCCAATGTTGTTACCACTACGTCAACGAGGCAACGAGCTGTTACTATTGGCTTAGCCAAATACAGTAAATGTAGTCAGTCAGTCAGTAACGCAAAAGTTGTATATACCTATATCTTCGATCATATAACCTATATAGATGAAAATAACAGAACATTAACTCGTTCTATTCCAGGCTTCCTCCCAGCGCAGCATCAATGGGCGAGGAGCGCGCAGAGGAAGACTCTCCTCCGCCAAAGCGCGCGCGCCAGGTCGCCACGCACGTAGACCTCACCTGCTGCTAGCTAGCCTGGCGTAACCTCTGTAGAATAACCTCTTGCATGGGATCACGGGACTGGTGTGTTCTGTCATCACTAGCATCTAGGAAAAGGAAAGAAGTGACATAAGACTTACGTTTTGTTCATATTCTTTTGTTGCTGCAGTCGGATTTTCGATGCTGATTGTTCCTATTCTATCTTTTTATTCGGTTGGTACTTGATACTAAAAGAGAAAAAGAAAGAAAATACATTTATTAAGACGCACAAAGTACGTAGTTACAAAAACACATGACAAAAAGGAACATAAATAAAACAGGTACAAAGTGTGTAGCTAAAGGATGATGTCGATCGTCTTTTGTAGCAACTACCTAATCGAGCACCTACAAACGACAAACAAGAGTAATTAGTGTAAGTTCATTAGTATCACCAACAGAATTTTAAATTGTATGAGCACTGGACTTTCAGCTCTGAGGCTTTAGAATAAAGGAGATTAGGATAAAGCTTCTTTGTTTACCACTAAACTAGTGCTAGTGAAAGTGAGACTGCAATTTGTCGACAAGGTGGCGACAAAAATTCGCTCCAGAGAGACAGCAAAACTGCTTCCATCTGTCGCATGGTAGTCTCACTGGAGTTTTTGAGCAAATTCACACTCGGCTATTACGACCAATCATCAAAATAAACCGAAATAAATTCCAAGGACAAGGACTGCGATATACTCTAATGCCGGAAAACACGACACTAGTTTCTCAAGCCAGGATAGTAAGCTAGCAAGCTAAAAGTTTTTCGGTATGGTAGGATCTGGCTTGAGAAACTAGCCTTGTGTATTGCTGGCTGGTCGCTGGTGTATTAAGAACTTGCAAGCAATCTACTTTGTCTAAAAGCTATAACATTTGAAAGATTTTTAAATAAAAGGTTTCTTCAACCAAAAAATATCATTCTAGATATAATTAAAACTTTGACTTATTAGAACTATTATGCTTTACTCTAACTGATGCCAGAACACACCATTCATTCTCTTATAAGAGTAACACTCTAATTTACTCATGCACCACCCTTGTTTTCATTTAGTTTAAAATTTCGAAAATGAAAACACAGTAATAATCTTGTAGAACTCACGGCATGATGGTATGGTATGACTTAAAACACAAATTTATATATTACGAAAATAATAACGGGCCTATGTTAGATCCTTGAGGTAATCTTTTCTGGATATTATATTTTCCTCTTCAGTTGGTAACTAATAGAATCCTTATTGGAAAATGCATGATCTTATATTTCAAATCTTTTATTTGGTCAAAATACACTAAGGTAAGCATGACCCACTATATCCAAGGCCTTGTACAAATCTTAATTCCATGTCTATGTTGTAGTTACTTTATAAATTTGCTCTTGACTAACAGGAAAGGCTCGTAGCAAAGATGGTGAGTAGCTATTTCTTCTTTTATTTTGCATGTTTACTTTTAGTTTGCTATACGGGTATTTAGTTTATTTAATTAATTATAATTAAAGTAAGAAAATTATGAGGTTGATTATAGTAACATTAATTATAAACTTTTGGCTATATTTCAACAAATTCTAGGATCATTTGGATGGGTTTTAAATTTCAACCATCATTTGTTTGCTAATAATTTATTTAACTAAAATATTCCAAAAACTTAATATAATAATCATTGGAATCGTTCATTCTTACCTACCTTAAATTGGCGAGATTAATACTTTATTGAAAATCTCATATTTCCAAATTATCTTTGTGTTTTTTACCCTAATAATTCGTTACAAATACAGACGAAAGCTCATCAAATTCAGTGTTACCACGAAAGCCTCCCTTATTATTATACGTGATAAGGACAATCAAGTACCTATGAATATGATGACAAGGCCAAGGCCAACCTGCTCAAATTGATGTGCTGTCGATTTTAGAATATTTGTTGTAAATTCTTTTTACTTTTTTGCATTCGCAATGCAATTTTCTAGTGCGAGGGTAGTAATATCGTCACATTGATGAAATTAACGCTGGCTAATAGCGCGTTAGAAGTATTGGATAAATTCGACGCTTCTCCCAGTGCCTCCGTCGCTCAGTGGTTAGAGCATACCCGGATAGTAAAAGGTCGTGAGTTCGAGTCCCATCGGAGCAAGTTGTGAGACGGGTCGATTTTTTCTAATACTTCTTCACATATTTGTTGTACCCAATAACCACTCTATTGTCATCATCCATATTAACAGTGGCTGTGTGTTAGGAAGGGGAGGACGGCGGCGTGAGGGTCAGTCCCGATGCGGCCAGGAACAACTCCAACCATAGGTACCTAACCATTTCTTAATTTATAAAACTGTTCTTACTCTTCAATGATTATTACATAATAATTGTCTCACTAAAGACAATTTATGTGTAACAACGATATCTAGAAATAGGAATCCTTTACTAACTTACTAATTAGAGACTAGTCGATCCGCCCCCTGATTCACGAACCGTCGGAAATGTTCCCGACAGCGAAATGTATGCACTGTCTCTGTCACTCACTATAGCATAGACAAAGACAAAGCACAGAATTCGAATCCGATTCCGTTTCCGACGGTTTGTGATCAGAAGGCCGGTTTATCTTATTAGACCTGATATTCTAAGAATCTTATTGGAAATCAAAAAATATAATGATTTACATAACTTTATTGCACAGAAACAAATCACGTTTTTCGTTGTAAAAGAATGGTGAAATTCCACGGATATTTATAAATCCTTTTTTTTATATTCTAGCTGGTGGGGCGTGAAAGCTGAGAGCGACGACGCAGACTCTAGATGTTCCTATTCCAGTACCAGCACTCCACCACCAGTGAGTAACACCAAGAGTTACTTGTTTTAAAAACTTAAATTATAAGTTACGATACAAAAGTGAGTAGGTAGTTGTATAGTTTTCGTCGATATTGCCTCATAGTGCATGGTGAAACCATGATATTCGGCGTTTCTACTGTTTACCAGACGACAAGTTATTTTAACAGCCTCTGTGGTCTAGTGGTTCACACCACCGATTTCAGACCCAGAGGTACCGGGTTCGATTCCCAGTGGGGGGACATATTGTATTCGGTTTGGTTAGTGGTTCTTAGTCCGCCTGGCTAGCTACCACCATTTTATCTAAGTCTGACGCCATAACAATGATGTTTCCAGCATTATTGTGTTCTGGCAGTTAGAGATAAGATGGCTATCTAGCCAGTTCCTCAGTGATTGAGCATTCCGGGAGTAGTGCGCTTCTACCTACAGCCTTATCACCACTTAACTTCAGGTGTGATGAAAGCTACGTGCTACACCGTTTTGAATAAAAAAAACAGTGTTGCAAAAAATATAAAGAAGTCACAAGATTTTAATTACCTACATTAAACATCATTATTCGTAGTTACATGTTGTTACCATTACCGAACCCAGAAAGATATCATACATAAGGATTTAGTACGTTTGCAATTGAATTTTTTGTCCTCAATTATACCACAGATAATATAATACTATACTACTCTTAATATAGGTCTTCCAGTGTCCTCTTTGAAGTGCTATAAATGTATTATTCTGTCATCAGGAAGCAGAAGAATCCCGTCCGCAGGTGGTGGCGGCGCGCGGGGACAGTATCATCGCCGTCGCCAACCCCGCGCTCCAACCGCACCCCGCTAGGAACCACTCCAACTGACGCACACGTCACACCGAATGGACCACATATGAAGAAATAAAATAGGAAATAACACCTAACGACCGGATCTGAAGTACGAAACAGGAGAAAGAAATAAAAGAATAGATGCAAGCTGCAAGGGATACTGCAAAATAAGAAGATGAGAGCAAGTGTAGACAGGAGACTGTAACAGACAGGAATTTGGGATCCTGTCTGTTCCGGTGACAGCCATGACAGAGGATCCACTTGCAATACGAAATTAGCTGTCAAAATGGGCTGTCGTATGAAAACTGTTTTAGTTCCAAAGATTATCGCCGGAACAGAAATGCTTGTCACACTTTAAGTACAACTAGAGAACAAAAGAGACACTAATAACACCTCGTCCCATTAACGATATTTCATATGGCATTGATCATCGATCGTTGTCTGAAGAAGCGGATAGTTCAAAACAAGTTATTGAAATATAAGAAAAAATTGACAAAATATATTTAAATACACGTAATAAAATGACAAGATTTAAAAAGAGGAAAATATAACAAAAGATGTTGTTATATTTTCGTATAACGGACACTACTTACGTAATTTTATATGACGTTATGATAACAATGAGAAACATAATAGGTATTTTTCTTGTAGAAAAATAATAAAAAGAATGTGTAGGTATGTACAATAATGAATTGTACTAAAAGAAAAACTACATTCGGCGCTTTGGAGGGTGCTGTCACGTGACCGACCGGCGCCCTAGCGGCTAATGCAACATCATCAAAGCTTTCCAAACAACGAAGAAAATTGTGACAATTAACTTATCTACATGTATTCATCATTTTCAAGCTAACAGCAAACGTCTCATAATATCACGAGTGAAAGGATTTAAATTATTTTTAATACTTATTGTAATTAAACGTTTGATAGTTATTTATTTAGCTAGTCCATTGGGCAAAATAAAAATAAATAAGGGGAAAATTTGTAAAAAAACAATACACAAAGTGTACAAACGAGGCATTCCACCAAAAAGGTCTAGATAGAATTAATTAATGTGTAAATATTAATAAAGATATAGATGTTATTGAACTTTAAGCACACTCAGAGAAAAATAGGGTATCGTTTTATATTTCTAGTTTTTAGATTTTTTATCTTTAAGTACAATAATTCCATGAAAATTTGCTAGAATTATCCGATGCTTATGCCGATTGAACGATAGGCAGGTTGATATATTTTTCTATACAAAAAGTACTATTATAATTAAAAATAATGTGTACTTATGTACTATCCAAAAAGTAAAGTTTTATATAAAATTAACGTAACTTACTTACTTAGCACATAGCAATTTTTTTATGAGAACTCTAGCTGACAAAATAATAACAAAAAAAAAAGATTCAAGAAAACCATTTCTTCGTACGACCATCAATAATCTTGACCCTATTTGCAATAAATAGTAGATCAAATAATTTTATTTTTACTTTTTTGCATTCACAATGCAATTTTATAATTGAAAATGAAGTTTAGAAAAACATCGACCCGTCTCACAACTAGCTCCGATGGGGTCTAACCACTAAACTACTCCCTAGCTTGGTGGTTCGAGCATTCGCCCGGAGAGTGAAAGGTGGTGGTTCGAGTCCCATCGGAGCCAGTTGTGAGACGGATCGAGTTTTTCCAATACTCCATTTAAATAGATCAAGTTAATTATGTGAATTCATGTGTGATTTGGTACCTAACAATTTTATTAACGTAACTTTAGATATCTCTGAGTGTACTTAGTGATTTGTATAAAGCCATAATATGCCTTATAGTCGCTGCCCATACTGAATTGGTAAAAATTGATGTAAATAGTCTACTTTATTATACTGTACATACTTTTATTTTCTTACATTAGGCCATTTTTGAAATAGTAAAAGTAAGATTAAATTTTATTCTCGATTAAATCATCTTGTCTCCAAATTGCTCATGGGTTTTACTATTTTTACTAGTAAACAGTAATATCGTAATACGAAATACTATAAAAATGTTTTTTTGTTATATAGGTACACCTGACATTAAACTTTGCTAAGTAGGTATAATGTCGTCCCATACCTACATTTCAATTTAAATAATTTTCAAATAAATAACTTTTTATTGACCGACTTCAAAAAGGTGGTTAACAGTTTGACCTGTATGTATGTGATAGTTTGTCCACGAATTTCTCGAAAACTACTTAGGCCAACCCTTTTTTTTTATTGGAATGAATGAATGAAATTTCTTTGCAATACCAAGTGTCACAATAGATCTTAAATTAGAATGAGAACTCACAACTTAGTAACCTTTTACAGGTATAGCAAAATTTAAAAGAACTTAAACCTAAATCTAATTTAAGGATAATTTTTAAACATAACAATAAATTGATAATTAATTAAAATAAATCTGATAATGTTTCTAAATAAGTACTTCATTTTAAATTTTTTTAATAAAATGAATATTTTTTAATAATACAGGGTGTAAGGGGCCCGTTGCAAAAACTTTAACCATGGCTTCCGGCTATCATGCTGAACAACGCACAGCAAGATTTTTTGTTGGAAATAAGAAAATATTTCGACTCTCCATACAAAATGTCCCGATTTTTTTTTTGTGAAAAGTTGTTTTTTTTTTCATTTCCGACAAAAAATTCTTGCTGTACGTTGTTTAGCATGATGGTCTGAAGCCATGGCTAAAGTTTTTGCAAAGGTGCCCCTAACACCCTGTATAATATTTCAATCTGGTGTATTGCAACTTAGGGAATTCGGTTCAGTAGTTTTTCTGATATGAGTATCTTATAGTACTTACAATCTACACAACAAAGTAAAAATTTATAAAGTAATTTAAAAAAATTAAACCGACTTGAAAAATTACCTCTCAACTGAAAAGGAAAAAGTTATATCTACTTATGTATAATCGTATAAAGTACCTACCTCTTTCATCATGCTCCTGACTGGCACTGATAACAAAAAGGTAGGTACCTACTTTGATAGGTATTATTTTTTCCTTTTTCACAGTCATTTCTTGATAAAATCACAGTTGTCTTAAAAATAAAATTTTGTTCAAAGTAACATTTTCTGCCAAAACAGAACTTCACTCACACACACGAAATCTATTGAAATATATTTATATATATTTATTGGAGGCAAATAATGTGTTTTGATTTAATATAATTGTGTTGTTTTCAACACTTCTTGCCATGATGTATGTACCTACCTACTTAGTTAAGGTGTAAAGGATTACATAAACTGGTTATACAAGAATAAACGTGTCTTATTTATGATCTATTATAATCTGCATGTGGGCAGTTTATTTATAATTAACTAGTTTTCCGCCCGCGGCTTCGCCCGCGTGGACTACACGACGTTATCCCGCAGGAATGTGACATTTTTCCGGGATAAAAAGTAGCCTATGTTCCTCTCCAGGCTACAAAGTATCTGTGTTCCAAATTTCAGCCAAATCCGTTCAGCCGTTTTGGCGTGATTGAGTAACAAACATCCAAACATCCAAACATCCAAACATCCAAACTTTCACATTTATAATATTAGTAGGACTAGCTGACCCAGCGCGACTTCGTTCCCGTGGCCCTACTCCACCCTACCCTACCCTACCCCTACCCTACCCCTATATCCTTCCTTGGACTTCCACGAACATTTCAAGACCAGAATTAGCCAAATCGGTCCAGCCGTTCACGCGTGATGTCGTGACCAAGGTTTTTATATATATAGATAGATATAGATTTATCACGGCTGTAATATCACTACATAGTATAAAACAAAGTCGCTTTCTCTTTCCCTATGTCCCTTTGTATGCTTAAATCTTTGAAACTACGCAACGGATTTTGATGCGTTTTTTTTAATAGATAGAGTGATTCAAGAGGAAGGTTTATATGTACTTTTTATCCCGATATTCCCACGGGAACGGGAACCACGCGGGTGAAACCGCGGGCGGCCGCTAGTTTTACATAAACTCAGATTGACATCGATAAAAATAGTAGTGGTACTTCGCGCGACTTTGTAAATATTACGAAAAACGGGATTTTTATCATGTTTTGATTTGTTTTTGAGTCCCCGATATTTCGGCGCAGTTGCACACGCCATGATCACGGAGTAACTGAATAAAGTTAATGCGGGTTGGATGTTAGGAGCAGACAAATTTGTCTACCCTCTTTAATGCGGGTTGGATGTTAGGCGCAGACAAATTTGTCTACCCTCTTTAAAACATGGTAAAAATCCCGTCTTTCGTAATATTTACAGTGTTAATGACCATTAAAGTTTAAAAAGTTATTACGCGCGACTTTGTCTACCTACGCGACATACGGTTATATTGCGTTCTACTGTAAATTTCGGATCTTATGTTCTATATTAGAAGGTCTAATTTATTTGAATGACCAAATATTTATGTAAGTTGGTTCAGTGGTTAACTAAGTCTGAAAAGGTAACAGAGTGATACATACATTAGTTTCACATTTAAAATAAAATAATTATATAGGTACTAATGTATATTATGCAAGGAATCACCTCATAATACCTGAATAACAAGTAGCGATGACGCCCTCCACGGTTCATACTAAATCTAAGTGAAATTTCATCAATATCGGTTCAGTGGTTAAGGCGTTGAAAGGTAACAGTCGGATAGAGTAACTTTCGCATTCATAATTTACTAGATTTCAGTTACACAATGTTTTGCGTGGGAATGAGATGTCTCCCCGTGGTGAATGCTTATACAACGTGTTAATGAATTAACCCAAAACCTCTTAGGTGGTGACTGTGCTCATGAATATGAACAACTTTTACTGTGGGGCCAACTCTGCAACTCAAAAAAAATCGGCCAAGTGCGAGTTGGACTCGCCCATGAAGGGTTCCGTACCCACTTAACTAACCTATTGCTTAAACCTAGCCAAAATTCCAATATAATTTTTCGTCAGCAAAATATAACTTTGTTTTTCATGGAGTTTGTTATGAATGACAAAGTTATATTTGCGGTTTTTGTAAATGTGTTATATCTCGAAAAGTACATACTATATCTCGTTCAAACCAATTTTCGTTAAAAGTTTTTATTAAGATCTACAGCGTTTATTTTTTCTAGATTTTCACTTTTTTATTTCAAAAGTTAGAGGGGGGGGGGGGGGACATACATTTTACCACTTTGGAAGGCTCTATCTTTCAAAATATTAACTTTGAGAAAAAATGGTCGGAGAAACCTTTATGTCATTTTTAAAGGCCTATCTATAGATACCCCACACGGATATGTTTAAGTAATTAAAAAAAAAATAAGTTTCAGTTCTATGTATGGAGAGCCCCCCTTAGTTTTTTATTTTTTTTAATTTTAGTATTAAAATCTTAAAGCGGTTTATAGAATACATCTATCTATCAAGTTTCAACTGTGTAGTCCTAATAGTTTTGGAATAAAGTGGCTGTGACATACGGACGGACGGACGGACGGACGGACAGACAAACAGACAGACAGACAGACAGACATGACGAATCTATAAGGGTTCCGTTTTTTGCCATTCGGCTACGGAACCCTAAAAAATCTGCTGTTTCATACATTGTGGTCGAGTATTGACAATTTGTATGAAACATATTTGTATGACTGAGAAACCATGGCATCATCCTTAGCTATTGGGAGGTGGCATCAGATATCATAGAAACCCTGGCATTATCCCTTAGATTGAGTCTTTATAAAAAAAATCAACGAGTTAGACTTCGGGAGCGCCGGCAGAAGTGAAAAGGGCTCTCTAGACTTATTCATAAGAAAAAGGCATTTGACAAAAAAAAGAAAAAAGCGGACTGGATTTGAACCAAAGGTCTTCTGGCTTCAATGTCGCCCGTTTTCTAACCTGAGCTATTACACTTTGGAAACGGTGACGTTTGCCTTCGTATTCTAAGACATTGTATCAGTTTTTCGATCAGGGTGCATACCATCAACTCTTATTGCGGTTTTGTTTAGGACCTAAACTGATCTGCTTCGTTTATTCGTACCACAACAGCTTTATCAATGACAGTGACAGTGATTCAGTGATCATTCAATGACATTTCACAGCCGCTAAGCTGTCATGACATGTCATTTGACTTATAATACGGCCAAGCTAACATGACACCTGCAGGTTATACCCGTCCCTCTCACTCTCCGGGCATGACAGAATCGAGTGAAAGAGACGGGTAGAAGAAATAAGGACACAAATCGTTCGGTCATTCACATTTAGCAATTCATTTGCGATCTAGGATGGTAGGCACCCAGGTCACGGGTCCGTCCAAAAAAATCTTTCCGTGTTCTGTGGGTCCGTCTTACGAATTTTCGATCTGTCAGCCACGTGTCCTAACGCGAGTTTAACATAGCGCACAACGCAGCTAAAGAAGTTTTCACTTCAAAAATAAACACAAAAATGTAGACCTAGGTACGTCCCGATATCCTTGCGACGCATCGGATGCCTATGAAATATTTATTAAACAACATAGTTGTCTCACCTCCGTGCATGAATGAGGTAAACCTGCTCATTGCCAAGCAGAGCATGAAAGTGTCTGTCGTCTACGAGCTGCGCTGAATCGACAAACGACAGGTTGTAGTCATGATTAAGTTTAATGCCTAGCCTGCGGTCGAAATAAATTTAGATTTGACCAAACAAAACAGAAGTAACACAGTAAAACTGGATTATAAGATGATTATTAAATTTTAAATTTTAAATCGTCCATATGTTTGATCGTAAAAAGAACCTCAATGTTAAGAACAGAATAAGTTTTATAAATGATTTATTGTTACCGTTTATAGACATTGAACATAAAATAGTAGATTGTACAACAAGTGCATAAAACGTACTATTTTACCCGAGATGTATATATCCATCCGAGCCGTAGGCGAGGGTGGATAGTCAATTCGAGGGTAAAATGGGTTTTATGTACAAGTTATACACTCTGCTTTTCACTTAGAGTGTGAGGAAAATAAATACCAATATTGCAAAAAAGAAAAAATAAAGACTTCGCCATATTGGCGGGAAGACTTTCTTTTTCTTTTTTTTATACGTGGCATTGGTAGCACAGTGACTTTAGCATTAGATCGTAGTCCATAATGCTCTTGAAATACTTATTTCTTAGAAAACTCATTAATTTTGCCTAGTTTTATTAATTTAGTAATTTAACATGGATTCTGTAAGTACAAAATTGAAGAAACAGAATGAAATAATAAGTTTATTTAACGAAGTTTAATTGCGTGTGTGGCTGTTTACCTGACGATCTTTGTCTTAAAGTCTGAGACTTAGACGAAGATTTTACTTTATGCACTAGAGCATAAAAAGCGATTTTATGCAGCCTATACCCAACATAAACACGAACTTTACGAGCATGAGAAGTGAAAAAATAATTATAGGTAAGTTTACAATGTATTTCTCGAAGGCTTGACGGACGGGCTATGACAACGATAGCAAAGTAATACCTATTATAGTAAGAAAGTAGGAGATGAAGAAGATACATATCTATTTGCGTCTGCCAAGAATAAGATAACAAACACTAGACATTAATGCAGCAGATGTCTGAAACCTGTAAGTTTGTGTTGCTCAAAAAAGGTATGCCATCATTGCCTGTAAGCGGTGGTAAGACCCATTGCACGTTTTTTTTTTGTTGTATAGAAATATACATTTTTGTTATCTTATTACTGTTTCGTATATGTTTGAAAGTCTAGTAAAGATAAGAAAAATATTTCATAAGAATATTTGTTATTTTTGTAGAGGTTTAAAAAAACACTTGTTTTTTGAGACTGTTCGAATAAGTTTCTTTAATCTTTAAGAGGATTTAAGAAGTTTATCCAGTTTAGTTAATTTTTTCTAGTGCCTTATTAAATATATAAAAATAATAATACTAAAAATAAATAAAGAAAAGTGTTTTATTTGAGAAAACCATGCTAACAAAATAAATGAGTCCACTGGACTCATGGAAGGTATTTACGTTAGCAAATTTCACCTAGTGAATTGAGGGTTAAGAATAATCGTAAAGTTGCTGATATTAATGCATTCATTACTTTCGTTCCAGTTTTAAAATTTACTTTGGGATTCCCTCCCAATGAACGTCGTAATGACATCAATACTAAATATCTCAATGAAAGTAAATTACGCACAGTTAAATAAAGGTTACACTTAATGAGTCACCTAATGAAATTCAATTGAATAGAATGTGAAGGTATCTAGTTACAAATAACCAGCGCTAAATCACTCAACATCAGGGTTATGGAGTGGACAGAGTTCAAATCAGTAATGGATGAAATCACTGATGACTGTGTTGCAACGACATGAATAACAATGAATTACGTATTACATCGTAGATATTATGGTATGGGAAAATCTACCAAACTTATTTGATTTTAACAAATATGTACCTGAAAATGGAAAATGAAGTATTTAGAAAAAATCGACCCGTCTCACAACTAGCTCCGATGGGACTCGAACCCACGACCTTTCGCTTTCCGGGCGACTGCTCTAACCACTGAGCTACGGAGTCGTTACGAGAAGCGTTGAATTTATCCAATACTTCTTACGCACTGTAAAGTCAGTGTTAATTTCATCAATGTGGAGATTTTACTACCCTCACACGCGAAAGAAATACCTTTCCAGGTATTTGGCAATCGCTAAAGATGAAATTACTATTGCAACTTATTTTAATTTTTAGTTTTTTGCATTCACAATGCAATTTTTGTTACTGAAAAATGGAAAATGAAGTATTTAGAAATAAAATATGTTATTTAGAAAAAATTGCAATTAATTTCATCTTTAGCGATTGCCAAATACCTGGAAAGGTATTTCTTTCGCGTGTGAGGGTAGTAAAATCTCCACATTGATGAAATTAACACTGACTTTACAGTGCGTAAGAAGTATTGGATAAATTCGACGCTTCTCGTAACGACTCCGTAGCTCAGTAGTTAGAGCAGTCGCCCGGAAAGCGAAAGGTCGTGGGTTCGAGTCCCATCGGAGCTAGTTGTGAGACGGGTCGATTTTTTCTAAATACTTCATTTTCCATTTTTCAGTAACAAAAATTGCATTGTGAATGCAAAAAACTAAAAATTAAAATAAAAATGTACCTACCTATGATAGTATGAATGACGATTATTATTATTAATGAAATTAATTTCTAAGATAATTTAATTTTTAGTTTTTTGCATTCACAATGCAATTTTTATTTTTTCTAGAAAAATTGAAAATGAAGTCTCTAACCACTGAGCTGGTTGTGAGACGGGTCGATTTTTTCTAAATACTTCATTTTAAATTTTTCAATTAACTCATAATCTGAGATAAGAGATGTCTCTTAAAACTGAGATCATATTCAACTTAAAACTCGATTAAAAGTAGAACTTAGATTTGTTAAACTAGTTTCCGAATGCGATCGGTGAACATGCTTACAGCAAAGCACCCATCTTATGAACGGCTATGAAGCGAGATTTTAGCTACTATGCTATTGAAAGCCGTATTATATTCGATTAAAGCTTAATTACAAAGCTTTAACATTTTTCTTCACCTTAATTTTTTTAAATGGCCATAACAGGGGCATATTATACAGAAAAGTGCTGTCATTTCCAATATAAGATCATAAATTAAAACTTGCATGTAAGGTCAAGGACATAAATTAAACTGTTATTTTTATAAAAAAATTATGTCAATTTGTAATGTTCACTCTACAATTGTGTATTGGGAAACTTTAGCCAATTTACTAATAGAAATATTACACAACAACTATCAAAAAAGGCACTGAGCGGAACTTCAGATTTTGAAGATAACCTAATTTTCAATTTAATTTTTCAACCTACAAAATATGCTAGTGTCATTTTGTGTTCGGTTCAACATAGACTTGTGAAATGACAGTGAAAGGGAGCACAATATGCAGTCTTATACAGACATTTCCAGTTCTGTTAATTCTGGCGCAAAACCATAACAGATGTCTTGAAACTCCATTGATATACAAACCACCATCTCCCACCCATTCTCCCGAATATTACGAAGCTTTGGAAGCCTTATACCACTCGTTATTCGGCCACGGGTATCACGAACATGGTCATCATGAACCGACCCTATCATATCATGGTCACGATACTCCGTATCACGGTCACGATACTTCGTATCATGGTTACGATTACGGACACGGTTACGGCGGCGGCGGCGGTCTGGGAACATACGGAACGAAATATCCGAACTTGGGAACCTCTCCTTCGTATCACGGATATCCGCAAGTTGGTGGTACACATCATCACGGTTATCCTAATTACTATAACGTCAAGAAATTGTACAATGTGACGAGTGGTCATAAAGGGTACGCTCCAAATCAGGTCTATAACATGCATAATAAGTACAAGGTGGTTGTGAGGAAGAACAAGCGCCGTGGACACAAGTTACGATCGCAAAAGATAAAAGGTAAGTCATTTTGTACTCCTTAAATAGGAGCCGGTACTGTAGCCGCCTGTTTTTTCTAAATACTTTTTAATGACTAGCTTTTTTGCTGACTGTACTTTAATATTGTATTGTCATTAAAACCAAACCTGTATCACAGAATAATATTTGTCCTGTATGCACAATTTCAGCTCTATCGGACACCATGTAGTGGGTCCACCAAGCTGGCAAGATTTGTCCCAAACGGACATACATACATAATCTTCGTGACCCACCTTAAGTTTATTTTCTCACAGATATTAAAATTCAATATGGTCAATATTTAAACCAATATCATAAAATATGATGTACAGTCACAAGCAATAATATGTAAACAACATAATTATGTCGTATTACAATATTGAGTAACTTCTGTGGGACAGATAGTTTTGTTTCAGTTATGTATAGGTATGATAATTGTACTTACGTAATCGGTAACTCGGGAAGAATGTAGCTTTCTAATGGTCAAAGAATTTTCTAAATCGGCTCAGTAGTTTCGGAGCAAACATTCCCATTCGATGCAAACAAACAAACAAACAAGCAAATCTTTCCTCTTTATAATATTAGTATAGATTAAATTGAATTCGATAGTTTTTATGGGAAAAATGTGATAGTAAAAAACCACGAGCCCTACAAGTAGCTTTCAGGCGGGATTTCCTATAAGTACTTACAAAAATTGCATTGTGAATGCATAAAAATAATTTAAAATCGATAGTTTTTTTTATCCGTGACTTTCTGACAAATTTTAAGCTCTACTATGACGTAAGAGAGCACATGACGGGTCGCGCGCGTATTGAATGAATAGGCAGTAGACACACAAGCGGCAAAAATGAAAAAAAATTAACCCCTTTTTTTTTTATTTTTTTTTATTATAGTGAGGGGAATGCTTTTACGCATACCCCGTCCACGTTGGTGTGCGGACGGTGATTATGTGGCACACCAACGTGGACGGGGTATGCGTAAAAGCATTCCCCTCACTATAATAAAAAAAAAAAAAAAAAAAAAAAAAAAAGGTAACCCCTATCGAAAATGTGTGGAATCGTTTCTACTCTCGATTCTGAACTATTTTCTCAGTTTCGCTAAAAGTATTAACACGTAAGTATTTACACGTAACAGTAAGTAATCAATTTTATCATAAAAAAAATTACGTTAAATGTTGAATCCGGTAGTATAATCAACCTTATCTTACGATCTTGCGATGTTACTACATATAAAATAAACGACACACAAATTGTCCCGTATATCACTATAATGGTTCAACATAATATCCACTTAAGGATAATCATACAATTATGTATGTAATACATAGGTACTACCAATACATCATCCTGTAGGTAGAGAGGTATTACGATACGATGTATGGAAGCCAAGGTAAGTTAGTATGTTGAGCTTATTTTTTGCAATTAAAAGAATATGTAGACGTAAATGATACCACCACAGAAAATAGAAAGATTGTCTTTCTATGTATGTTCTATGGACTGCGTTGATTCTTGAACCAATCTAGGTTTTTAGTTTTAGTTTTTAAGCCCCTCCGCAAAAAGAGAGGGGTGTTATGTGTAAACGTGTCTGTCTTTGTTTCGGTCTGTGGTATCGTAGCTCCCAAACGGATGAACCGATTTTCGTTTAGTTTTATTTGTGTCATAGATAATATTATCCCGAGTGTTCTTAGCCATGATTCATGAAAATCGGTTCAGCCGTTTGAAGATCATCAGCTCTTTTCTATTTGATGAGGGGATCTGTCTGACTAACTTCCTTATGTCCGATCGATTCGAAGTTTGGTAGGTACCCTGTTACTTAATTTTGACTGTAATTTTTAATTTTAGTATTAACGTAAGCATATGAATGGAGTAAGTGAATAATTGCTATACCTAATCTCAAATGAAAACCTAAAGATTAAGTTTTAGTTAGATTCGAATCCAAAATTCCAATACAGTCGCGTTTTAAACAAAACACGATCTGTACTTCATAAAATTCAGCAAGTAAACAGAATGATTTTAAGTAAATAATTTTAATTTTGCCTTGTTAATATTAACTAATATCGTCAAAAATTAAGGTGATTAGGGCTCCCAGTCCAGCCCAGTCTCTACTTTGAACTAGGTTTCATGAATAGTGATCGTCTTAAACTTGCATGCTGGTCATTATCACTATAACTATTATGAAAAACGGGAGTTACTCCGTGATGCGTGTGCTTCGATCATTCGAAGTGCGTGTGCAACTGCGCCGAAATAACTCGAAAACAAATTTAAACATGGAAATCCCGTTTTTCATAATATAGTAATAGTGATCGGCTTATGTCGTTACACTCTTGCCTACCTGACTGGCGATTGTGGTAAAACTCTAGAATATAGGTCCGCGCAATCTTCATACATTCAAATGGGAACACTGCCAAAAAATGCGAAAGTTGCTATCCTCTCGCTATAGGTTACTACTAAGTTACTCTATGTTATAGGTCCTTCAATGATCTTGTTGCTTACAATAAGCAAAATAAATGTTTACAAATTGTGACCTCTTCAAATTCTTCTTAATCGTCGAGTGGCATTTAACAATATCGATAACTTTTTAGGATAAACAATATTGGTGATGTTTTCGCAGACATAGGGAAATCCCTTATCACCTTAACATGACGTCCAAACATTCCTGCTTATATTGTTGGCTGGGTCAAGTTCGGTCGCATTTGTCCGTCGCCGGCAGAAGATAGCCGTTGTTTTGCCGAATAACTTTATTATACGGACTTATTTTTCTTTACTTTTCTATCTAAAACATAAGTATTTTTCTATTTACCTGGTTTCAGTGTCATTTAAGAGTGCAGCTTATATTTTGGAGGATTAAAACGATAAAGTGACAATATGGCTTCAACAGCTGTTATTCTATTTTTGTGTTTATGTGTTAGTTTTGGTTTTAGTCAGAAGATGATTGGTGAGTGTACTTTAACTACTTATAGTCAATGGGTATAGGTATTGCTATTAATTTTTTCCTTACTGTTTTTAATATATTCAATACATCTATAAAATAAGAGCTTTATCGAGTCGCCTCACTCAATGAGAAGACTAAAGATTTTAAGATGAAATCTATTTGTTTAGTTCTTGTTTCCTTTGCCAGCCTTAAGGGCTTATATCCAGTGAACACATGTTATATTCGTTCACTGCACTTATCTTAATTAGGATCCTAATAAAGCATACCAAGGAACATAGATTTTCCTTGTTCTGTGAAGCATACATTGCTTTCTTTGAGCTCATTTTTAACAAGTGATGCAATCAAATCAAGCAATCTATGCTTAATTAGGATCCTAATTAGGATAAGTGTAATAAGCCCTTTACATATGACTTAGTTATAAATAGGTATATTTGTTAATTTGAACCTCAACTTACATAGGTATACATCGTTATTTTATCGTTATTTTTATATCTGTACAGCACAAATAAAGGGTGAACTGGGTGCTTTACCCCCACGATATCAGTCACGAGTTAAATCATTAAAGTTTCCTAAATCACCAATGCATTGAAGTAATACACGAATTCATTCAACATTGTGAGATTGATTCGGCGGAAAGTTCAATCAAAACCTGACCTTTAGTTTCAGTGATAAGATTATTTAAGACTGCAACCACATTTTTATGTAGATTGGCGCTAAAAATATTACGAAAATTTCGTCATACAATTCTATCGCATTTGTGCGAGTTCATTGACATTTCAATACCTAGATATTATCATATACTCATGCAATTTTTTTAACAGGAAAATAATCGTGAAAATAAATGATTGTGAGACGGTCGATTTTTTCTAAATACTTTATTTTCCATTTTTCAGGAAAATAATCTTTAAAACTACTTACTTACCTAAGTACTTACTTAATTGACGGGAAAAAGTTAGAAAATTACAAAAATAAAATTTTTATCTTCTGACGTGTTACATAATAGGTGCCAATTGGAATAATTTGGCGATTTCAGAGTAATGTTATTTAGGTCTCTTTTCAGCCTTAGCTGTCAAAAAAACAATGCATGGAAGGTGCTAATTGAAAATCAGCGTCGGGCATACTATGCCTGATGTATGCTGAATTGGCCCCACCTGTTTTGGCGCAGTCGTGAGACAATTAGTGTCATAATATAATTGATTGTTTTTATGCTGATGTACTTTTTTTTTTCTTGTTACTTTTTAGTTCAGTAGTTTCTTTAGTTTTTTTTTCAATGTTGTTATTGTATTGTGTTATTGTATTGTGTCTCATGTCTGTGTCGAAATAATCATTTTTTCTTTCTTCTTTCTTTCTTCTATATTGGACCCACTTCCCGATGTCCGATTGGGCTAAAATTTTGCATACTTTGATCTGCATGACAATACAATGTTAAAGTACCGTCAGCAAAAAAGTTTATCATATTTTTTTTCTACAAAAAATGTATTTAAAGTTTGGATGATGGAGTAAGTTTTTCAATATCTCTCAACGTGTAGTACCCCTGGAAGGGTTGCAAGGGAAGGTTTATTAAAACCTCTTTCCTTCGTCAGATACTTGCCAGACGCTGGACAGCTCAGCCGGCAGCTGCATCAGCATCCTGCAGTGCAGTCCATACATGCAGCTGCTGCAGGTCTCCAAGAAAAACGCCACCGTCACCGAGCAGCTGAAGAAAGCCCATTGCGGCTTCGAAGGAAACGTCCCAAAGGTTAAATTTAACCCTGATAGCCTGAGCTTGCCTTCCAAAACAATAGAGAAAAATGAAAAAAATAAAATATATTTATTACAGCAAAAGTTATTTATATGATTTTATTTATCGGACTGTTATTGATATGTAAATATAACACTCAAAAATATAGCATTGAAGAATCATCATCACCATCATTTCAACCGTAAGACGCCCACTGCTGGGCATAGGCCTCCCCCAAGGATCTCCACAACGATCGGTCCTGCGCTGCCCGCATCCAGCGGCTTCCCGCGACCTTGACCAGATCGTCGGTCCACCTTGTAGGGGGCCTGCCCACGGAACGTCGTCCGGTTCGCGGTCGCCATTCGAGAACCTTTCCGCCCCAACGGCCATCGGTTCTCCGCGCTATGTGTACCGCCCACTGCCACTTCAACTGAGCAATCCTTCGAGCGATGTCGGTCGTTTTAGTTCTCCTGCGGATCTCATCATTTCTGATTCGATCGAGCAGAGAAATACCAAGCATCGTTCTCTCCATTGCTCGCTGGGTAACCTTGAGCCTTCTTATGAGACCCATAGTAAAAGACCACGTCTCGCTTCCATAAGTCATAACTGGCAACACACACTGGTCAAAGACCTTAGTCTTGAGACATTGCGTGGAGTACAACTGTCCATAGAAACTCTCAATCTCCCTCAGGATTTCAGGTGTTGATGAAATGATACTACCGTCCTCAGCTTGCAGCCTCGTCAGTTGACTTTGCCCTATAGCCAGATCTCTAGCGAACACTTTGGAGCCTTTGTTCCGCTCAATGGCCTCTTTAATACGCTCGGTATTAAATTGGCGAAGGTCGCTTGTCAAGGACTTGGAGATCTGCCTATTTAGCTGTCGATAACGAAGGGCATCCGCTGAGTTCTGTAGTTTCATTTCGTTTCTCTGATCCATGAGTCGGATAGTGTGGCTGGAGAGTTTCTTTAATTTAGGACGGTGGGTTTTGTAGTGCTTGGACCCTACCGTGCGGACAGTATCCACCACCATGTTGTATAGATCGTCCATATCGATGCTGTTCTCAAGGGCTTCGAAGCGGTTTTGGAGCTCGAGCTGAAAGCACTCGGGGTTTTGAATTTGAGCCGGTATTGGTCGGAGCGTAGATTTTATTAGTCGAGATCTTTCCAGCTTGATGTTGATATTCAATGTGCCTCTAAGCATGCGGTGATCGCTTCCCGTCTTTACGGCGTTGATGACAACGACATCATTGAATATTTGCTTCCTCGTTGACATAATAAAATCTATCTCGTTTTTGACTTTACCGTCCGGACTAATCCAGGTCCATTTGCGGCTTACGGGCTTCTTAAAGAAGGAGTTCATCATGTAGAGGTTCTCCCTCTCCATGAAGTCTGCCAGCATCTGGCACCTTTCGTTCCATTGCCCAAATCCAAATTGCCCCACTCTCAACTCATCACCACAGCGTTGCCCCAACTTAGCATTAAAATCCCCCATCACATCCGTGTAGTGGGTTTTATAGCTATGCATGGCTTTAGAGATCTCCTCATACATAGCCTCCACTTCGACATCGTCGTGTTTCGAGGTCGGAGCGTAGACCTGGATAACATTCAGCGAATATCGTTTCGATAATCTGAGTATCAGGTACGCTACCCTGCTCGAGACACTTCCGATGGTGATCACGTTGTTGACAAGGGATTTATGGACGATGAACCCGACACCACCTTGGGACTGTTGGTCGCCCTCCCGGTGGTATAGTAAGTTACCGGATTGAAGGGTAATCGAGAATCATTGAAGAATAACAAAAGTTAAAAAAAAAAAATTGTTGACAAACTGTCTCTAGCTATCTCTTTCTGGAACTAAATTTTATATGGCGGGAGCTTTAGTAACATTCAAAAATATAACATTGAAGAATAACAAAAGTAAAAAAAACATACTGTTGACAAACTGTGTCTCTAGATAACTCTTTCTAAAACGAAATTTTATATGGCGGGAGCTTCGATTTATATGATCGAAGGGCGGGAGTATGGCCTACAAATATTATTCTGTGGTATGGCGCTCGCTACTAAAACCTGACGTCACATCTGTCTAGCGCTGTCCTTGTTTAATGAGGAAGTTTGATGATCTATATTTCCGAAAATATGTAAAATATTTGAAAATAAATACGTCTGTGTCGTGTTTCTGATATTTCTAAAAACATTTTAAGCAAATAAAAAACAATCAATCCCCATTGAACATTATTGGTTACACAAGTTCGTGACTCCATTTTCAAGGAGAGGGAGCTTCTTCCTAATTTAAATTATTAAAAACGGAACACTATGACAGAGCGTTTTTGCTTTTTTCTCCAGGTGTGCTGTCCTCTACCTTCGACGACCACAGCTACCCCTCTTTCGCCCGATCCCAGCCCTACCCTCAGACGAGACTTGGGAGATTACGTGGGGTCCCTACCCGAGCCCCCGGAGTGCGGGGTCAGCAATGCCACCTTCGGGAAGGTCGTGGGAGGGGAAGATGCAGCGCTTGGTTAGTAATTCACATTTACTTCGCTGGTTCAGAGACGCGAAGTGGATCTTGGCCTCTTATATTTAGGTGCGCTATCCCAACAAACATTTTAGTCATTGTGAAAAACGAAATATATGTAGCTTACTTCCGCAAAAAACACAATATGCAAGATGCACCGCCCGCCAGCCCGCAAAAAATTGCACATGCACCCACGAAAACACCAGTGCACAAAACCTGCAAGACAGCAATACACCTTGGTGTTGGTTTTTCGCACGAACTATCTCCTGAGGATGCCCCGGGTTGGGGCGAAACACGTGTAGAGTAGTCTAATCGGTGACGGTGCAAGGTGTATTGCTGTCTTGCTAGATGCAGGTATTGTGGGGATGGAGCTTTAATGGAGCTTCCTGCAAGTGGGTGTAACCACTTGCAGGAAGCTCCATTAAAGTTAATGCGTCATTAAATCTATTGCTGTCACTTTTTATTTCTTGACAATGAAAAGTGACAGCAATAGACTTAATGAAGTATTATCTTTAATGGAGCTTCCTGCAATTGGGTATCAGTCGCATAAATAAAGTGGGCCCTTTTGGTGTTAATGGCGACGACCTACAAATGTTTGTTGGGATTCCTTCCTATGTTGTACTAGACCAACCCCCTGAATCATAAACCATCGAAAACGGAATGGGATTCGAATTCTGTGCTTTGTCTTTGTCTATTCTATAGTGAGTGACAGAGACAGGTCATGCATTCCGCTGTCGGGAGCGTTTCCGACGGTTCGTGAATCAGGGGGCATGTCTGACTACTCGTTGACTTCCAGCTTTGTCAGGTCTTTGGCAATTTCGTCTTTCCAGCGGTATCTCGGACGGCCCACTGGTTCCGGCAATCGATCGATCGAGCTGCCATTCTCTCTACGTGTTCATCGTAGGAATTCATAGTCTCAATCTCAAGGTCTCATAGTCTCATCGCACAATGAGCAAGAAAGTGATCATTATTTTCTCTTTCTATTTGATTACATAGAACGAATTAAGACAGGGACAAAGGAACTACCCTTGAAAAGTTCTTGCCAATTCTTTTTGTAACAAGTCTCCCGCGCCGCCTTGATTGAATTGAGCACGTACTTAGCTTCTTTTAGCCTTTACTAAAAAATCATTAGTGCGCTACTCTTTAACTTATTGAGCTCCATAAATTCTAATTCGAGGAGTTCAACGACGATACAGACGGAATACATCGATGTTGGTTGGTGTAAGGACTTGTTCTAAAGTCCGCCTGATGGCTATAACTACCACCATATTATCTAAGTTTGACAACATATCAATGATGTTTTCAGCATTATTGTGTTCCGGCAGTTAAATAGCCAGTTCATCAGTGATAGAGGAATCCGGAAGTAGTGCTGTTCCACCTTCAGCCTTATCACCACATCAGGTGTGATGAAGGCTATATAAGTACTACCCCGTTCTACATAATAAAAAGATGTAAAGCTTTGCCTAAAGTAATGTTGAAACATATTCCGCAGGTGACTTCCCCTGGATGGCGCTGCTGGGCTACAAGTTCCGCCGCGGCCCCGGGGCGCAGTGGCTGTGCGGCGGCTCTCTGGTCACCAGCAAGCATGTGCTTACTGCCGCGCATTGCATCTACGGACACGAGGATGATCTGTAAGTCAAACAGGAATCTGTATGTTAGCTTTGCTAAGGTGGAAACATACCACTCCATCCGACGCACGTCAGTCTATCAATCCTACTATTTAATTCAGAGACAAATTCGGTGAACCAGTTGTTAGGTACTTCTTTTTGTATGACTGGTGCCTCGCCATTCACGCGCTGACCCTTTTACTATTTGGTTATATGTATTAAATTAGGGTAGTACAATGAGGGACTGCATTGGGAATGGTGAGATTTCAGCCACACGGAAAGAAGTAAGAACTGGTCCACCGAATTGGTCCCTGGTTGTACAACTCGCCACGTAAGCAAAGCTAGTATAGTCTGTAGATAGTATCTTACTAGCGAAGCGTCACGTCACATCTTAGTAATCTAGTCTGTTTCCACCTTTACTCAGCAATAAAATACAACGGTTGGACAACATTGACATGAGCATATTCAATTAATTTTGACTTTTTGGTCAAAAAATGCTGTAGTTACTGCGTCAGGGGTTCAGGGGTCGTGAGTTCGATTACCTCTCGTGACAAACAATCATGTGATGATTCACTTGTGTTAGTTTCGTCTCGACACGTATCCGATATTTATTTTTTTATCACAGGTTCCTCATCCGCTTAGGGGAGCTAAATCTGGAGAAAGAGGACGACGGCGCCACCCCTATAGACATCCTCATCAAGAGCAAGATCATGCACGAGCAGTACAGCCCCAACAAGCTGGACTACGACATCGGAATCATTGTGTTGGAGAAACAAGTCGCATTTACTGGTAGGTTATGGTACTTTGGTGTCATAAAATTTTGCTAGTAGTAAGGTAGGTACTAATTTACAGTCATAGTCATCATCAGCCTTCCTTTCAACATTATAGTCTTTCTGGCTTATTCCAATTGTATTTGTCCACCATCTCCGCATTTACTTCATCCTATTTCATTACATTATGCACAGAACATGCCCATCTTTTTGTTTCTCTCTCCATCAATGCTACATTTTATGTCTAATATTTAATTTAGCTTTTAATTTTCATAATTTAAAATAACTGACTTAAATAACTTTTCTTTTACAGATTTAATAAGGCCTATTTGCATTCCAAATAACCAGGAGCAACGAAGCCAAAACTATGAAAACCACCAACCTTTAGTGGCCGGTTGGGGTCTCACTAAGTTCCGTAAGTTTTTTGGAAGCATTATATATAAGTAAGTTTAATTACGTAACGAGTACGGACCAGCCATGTTACATTACAACCACTGCGGAATCAGCAGCTCGAATCTTACGAGCACTTGTATTTTGCTCGTAAAGTATTTTCTTGTCACCTGAAAACTTATCTCCGTACAAGCTTCAGCATGATCAGACCTATCCTAATAATGATACATTGTAACTAGGCTCAAAATAACGTTCAAAATCACCTTTTCCCAGAGGGTGTGCCAGCAGCGCACCTGCAGGCCGCCCAAGTCCCGGTGTGGGCCAACACTGCGTGTGCGCAAGCGTTCGCCAACGATCCAGCGCAGCGGGTTACCGCTCAGCTGATGTGCGCGGGGCTCAAGCGGGGCGGGCGGGACGCCTGCCAGGGGGACAGCGGGGGGCCGCTTATGCAGCCTCTGGTAAGGACTTTGGTCTTCTTCTTCTTCTTTTTGTGTCAACGGTAGATATTTTAAATGATACGTTGCCAGTAGTGCGCGACGTCAATCCCTCTCAGACTGGCTTCATAGAGGTCTTGTTGAGTGCAGGATGTGGGGAGGTTTGGGCAGCAGATCATGTGTTCCATCGCTTGGATCGCTCCACCCACAGGCGCACGCATCGTTTGAGGCGAAGCCCCACCTTTTGCGATTCACGCCACATCTGCCTACTCTAGTTCGAAGTCTGTTTAAGGACTTCCAGGTTTTCCAAGGAAGGCTGTGACCTGGGGGTAGTCTTTCGAAAGTTCCATGTTTGAATTGGTCCGAGGGAACTTTTTTGCCACAGTCCAAGTCTAGCCTGTGAAAGGTGTTTGTCGGGAAGCAGAGGTGGACAGTTGGTTGTGAAGCTTCGCCGACTTTTAAGGCGTGCAGCGGGGGGAGAGTGGTCGAAAAGTGGGTGCCTTTGTTTTAGGCGTTCCACAGAGCCTGTAGAACCTGTGGAACGCCTAAAGAACTTTGGTTATAGCCCATTAGAACAATGACTTAAGAGTCAGTCATAGAGGAGCAGTGGTATATGATCCAGCTCATGCAGCCTCTATTAAGAATGGCTGTAACCTCATCAGCTATGTGTATTTGTGTGAAACCGTTAGAGCCTATGAAGACCGCTTTGTATTACGGGCGTTCGTTGCGCATTTGTCTTGATATAGACGAGTTTATAAATATTGGACACCATCACTGTTCCAATACCAAAGTATAGTAGCTGAAGCACTAGTATTATGGAAATTGGAAACAACGACGGGTATTACCACAAACCTAAACACCCAGACCCGAGGAAATATTGAAAAGTTCGTTTTCAATATTAACCCGACCGATATACGGCCAGAATTAATAACCTATCTACAGATAGGGATAGGTGCGATCCAGATTAGTTGCTAGGCAACACCTAGCAACACCCTGGCAACTGTCGTTAATTCTATGTTAATATCAAGCGTTGCATAGCAACCAATCTGGATCGCACCTATCCCTATCTGTGGATAGGTTATTAATTCTGGCCGTAAGACTGACACTGACTGACTGAGTTTGACAATTTGACAAGCAAAAGTTGGAAAGTAAAGCTACATCAGACTCACAGGCGGATCTCGTTTGTATTGATAGTCCAATCAACGGGGCTTATGTGACTGCGTCTAATAGAATTATGATATAATGCATATGTTCCAGATTACTGAAAACTTCAGGACTGCGTTCTACCAGATCGGCGTGGTCTCCTACGGGATGCGGTGTGGGCAGGCGGGCTACCCCGGGGTGTACACCAGAGTCACCTACTTTATACCCTGGATAGAGGAGAAACTGCTCGGCACTGTCGAGAGTTTAAACTAATTTACTTTTGTAATAACAATTTATTGGACCATGCACTATCTATAGATAGGTATACCATCTGGCAAGAGGCTATCTATTAAACACTGCCGCAACCGCAAGTTTAAAGTAAATGTTATACCTTGGGTATGAAAAAAACTGCTAGGCACTGTCGAAAGTTTAAACTAAAAGTATTGATACAAATTATGCCTACATTTAAGGTTGTTATAATTTTGCAAGTAAGACTGAAGAAATATGCAATGCAGTTGTAATAGTAATAACATAGACACGTTAAGAGGGCACTGCACGAAACCCCTTTTTAGGTTTCCGTAGTCAACAAGAAACCCTTATAGTTTCGCCATGTCCGTCTGTCCGTATGTCCGTCCGTCCGTCTGACCCCAGTCTTGCTCATAGACTCTTAGTACTAGAAAGCTGTAATTTGGCATGAATATACATATTTACCATTTTGTCAACAAAGTGGTAAAGTAAAATTTTGAAAAATATTTTTTTTTAGGTTACTTCCCCTACACGTGAAACGTGGGTATGTATTTTTTTTTCTTGTCTACCCCATAGGGTGGGATGTCGTTGGATAGCAATTTCAAAAACGTTGTGGGTTCGTGAAGACAATTTTTTGATTGAGGCATTTGTTTGTGAATTATTAAGCTTTTTAAAATTTTGTTAGAGTCAAGTGTCCCCCCCCCCCCCCCCCCCTCTACCAGCCAAATGGTTGTTTCTGGATACGTGAAAAAATTCACGATAGTAGTACATATGACGAAGTTAAAAGGTAAACTATCACAGCCAAGTAGGCTTTACAAGTTTTTGAGATATAACACATTTTCGAAAACCGCAAATATAACTTTGTCATTCATACGAACACTATGAAAAACAGAGTTATTTTTTTCTGGCAAAAAATGAGTGGTATTTTTGCTAGGTGTACGTAATCGGTGCGTTAAGTGGGTACGGAACCCTTCATGAGCGAGTCCAACTCGCACTTGGCCGATTTTTAATATACTATATCTATGGCACGACTAAATTTATAACACGGCTGACTGACTGATTGGTGGAAGACATTGGGAATGATCGGCTGACTTGACATATATCTGTGCTTGACATCTCACACCATTCATTTATAGCAATGTTTTTTTTTTCAAAACAATCAGGCGTTTGTGCTAAAAATTGAGAAGTCTTAATATTTTCGTATTCATTATTTTTATAATGAATATTAAGAAGGGGGCATCTGCGGTTTATCAAACATTTTCATGCGAGAATTTTATTATTGTTTTATGCGTAAAATTTATAAAGTTTTCGCAAAAATATTTTTAGTTGTCATTACATTTATGTATTATTTATTTATTTTAAATGTATTTGTAACCTTGTGCAAGGATCAGGCTAGCCTACAAAAGTTGCGCATAGTTTGGCATAGTACAAGACGTGACAGTAAGTACAAGTTTTCACAATTTCGTGCAGTACCTTCTGGTGATAAAGTACTCAACTTTGAGTAATGTATGAATCTAAAGTAAAATCTATTCATTAATTGAGAGTTTTAATAATTAAGTACCAAGGTATACTTAGGTAAGCCTACCTATACTAAGGCGGCTACGGCCTAAGGCCCGACTTTACCAAAAGTTGGTTATGTTAACCGTCAGTTGGTTGGTTAACCAATCACGACATTCACGTGCGTTAACCAGCCAACCAAGCACCGGTTAACCTATGGTTTAAAACACGATTATAAAAAAAGTAAGGTCTAAGAACGTCATAAAAGTAAATTCCTTGATTTTTTATTGTTCTCAAGATGTAACTTGAAATGAAATGTGTGTGTGCTTAAAGTAATAAATATTGTGCTTCTAACCATATCTATTTGTTTTCATGTCCCATCATTATCTCGTGTTATAAGATCTTGTAACACGAGATAATGATGATACCTAAGTACCTAACTATTATGAATAACGAAATAGGTACCTATTTACCTACCATGTTTAATACTTGTTTTCGAGTACCCGCTATTTCGTAAATTCCCGGTTATCATAATAGTTTTACTTAGTGAAATAGACCATGAAAGTTTAAAATCTTATAATAGAAATACCTACCCCAAAACTAATGTGATGTTCAGTTAAGGTTAAGTGTAATAAGTAAATAAAAGAGCCGTTTCTAGTGTACCTACCTACGCGATGACTGCAGCAGAGAACGTCAAATGAAATCTATGAACCTTGGAGTTGTGAAAATATTTAATGTCAACATACCTATCGCATAACTTGGCTGTGAGTAAATCGTTGCTTTTGGGGTTTCCCCGTTAGCTAATAAATCATGGTAAAAGGTTGGAGGCAAAGTCGAGGTCTCGCAGCAAAGAAAGGACAAAATCATCTATAATTTGAAGTTAATATGTAGGGCAGACGCCCCGGTTTTGGCCACTGTATCGGTTTTAGCCAAAAACTAAAACTAAAAGTTTTCTAAACAACTTTTCGTCCTTTTTGCTAAAGGCAATTAAAATAATAGTCCGATCAACGAGGATATTCGTTGTATGGAGACGTCCGGAAAATTCGCTCGTCGCTCAAATTTGGCACGATTGTAGAGTAAGTAATGCTGATTAAGGATCTGCAAGAATCCAAGAATATTTCCAACGCCAAGTTAGTAATTTTTGACGTGCCGTGAGCGCGTGAAAATCGCTTCTAATTTCTTTGAGAATGGTTCCTTAGCCTCATTTTTTTCTGTATGCGTACCTATTACTAGGTGGAATAAGTTAGTAAAGTTAGAAAATAACATTTCTTGCTAGAAGTTGAGATTTTGACCGAAATGTGAAAATTAAAATTGCTTCTAATTTCTCTTTTAATGTTTCTTTAGCCTCAAATACCAACTGCATACGTACGTATTACTAGTTAGAATGAGTATATGCAGGAATCCAATAACATTTCTTACTAGAACTTGAGATTTTTACCTAAACTTGAAAACGTTAAATCGCTTCTAATTTCTCTGTTAGTGGTTCCTTAGCCTCATTACTTTCTGTATGCGTACCTATTACTAGGTAGAATAAGTTTATAAAGGAATAAAAAACATTTTTTGCTAGAAGTTGAGATTTTTACCTACACGCGAAAACATAAAATTGCTTCTAATTTCTCTGATAATATTTCATTACCCTCAAATACTTTCTGCATAACGTATTACGAGTTAGAATGAGTATATAAAGCAATCGAAAAACATTTCTTACTAGAACTTGATATTTTACCTAAACGTGAAAAGGTTAAATCGCTTCTAAAATCTCTGTTAATGTTTCCTCAGCCTCAAATACTGTGTGTATACGTGCGTATTAAGAATGAGAATATGAAGGAAATTCAAAAACATTTCATAAAAGAAGTTGAGAGTTTTACCTAAACGTGAAAACGTTAAATCGCTTAGTGTCTCTGTGAATGTGTCCTTAGTCATAATTCCTTTTAGTGTTCGTACGTATTATTAGTCAGAATAAGTATATAAAGAAATCAAAAACATTTCTGACTAGCAGTTGAGATTTTTACCTATATACGAAATCTTAAAAACACAATAGGGTATTTTACTGTTGTTGAAATGTAGATATTTAATGATGACGTTAAAAAATATTGCAATTAAGAATACCAAATGTGAAAAAATAATTTGAATCTGTTTTATAATAAAAGAATTATAGTATGTTTGATTTTGACTATAGCTGTCTCTTTCTAAAACGAAATCTTCTATGGCGTGACTATGACGCTACTAACCCACTGACGTCACTAAGATAGCGTCCTGTCCTTGTCTTATTATAAAGTTTGAAGTCCTATATCTTTTAAAATATTCAAGATAATTCAAAATGAAAACTTGTTTTGTGTAGCTAATATTTCGAAAAACATTTTAAAGAAATAAAAAAAAATCAGTAAAATACCGTATTATTTCTCTGTGAATGTTTCTTTAGACTCAATCGCTTATTATTTATCTGTGAATGTTTCCTTAGCCTCAATTACTTGTAAATATTACTAGTTAGAATAAGTATATAATAGTACATTACGATATTAGTGCGTTAAGATGGTTATAACATGCGAGGCGGAGTTTCAGCCCGAGCCGAAGGCGAAGGCGGAGTTTCAGCCCGAGCCGTAGGCGAGGGCGTAATTGAGCCGAGCATGTTATAACCAATACGCAAGTATATCGTACGACGTTTTTAAACACATTTGCGAGGAAACAGAAAAAAAACATTTAATATTTTGTTAATTTTTAGTCTCTTTAAAAATGCAATGAGATTTGTATATAAACTAATATCGACACCATTTTTCATCTTGAGGGTACTTTTCAGCATAGAATATGTTGTCCACAACGAGCTAGGCTTATATTTACTAGCTAGTTCATTAAAATAGGCCAAAACTACATTTTCGGAAAATGACTTGGCATTTTTCATGTTATCCCACTTCAAGAAATTTTCATACGTGGTTATGTATCTGTCCTTGGATTTTGACGGCAGCAAGCTGTCGCATGCGGTTCGCGTTTCTGTTAGTATATCCGGTGGAGTTGAAGTAATATATTGCTCATCTTCATTATTGAAAGTTGTCATTTTAAGATATTCACAATACAAGTACAAAGAAAATAAAATTTGAGAAAAATGGAGCGAGGATAATTTTCTGCCGTGGCTGCGTGAAAATGTTGGCAAAGACGCTAGAGCATGCAGCCAAGTTTTTAAATTACCGAATAAACTGTTTTTTTTTTTATTTTAAATAAACTTAATCTGTGAATGCACACTGTCTACTGACTGGCGCCGCGCGGCGATCAGTTCGAAATTTGAATAGCAACAGCGCGCTGCTCACTAGCTGGAGTCGTGCGGCGGCGATCAGTTCCATATTTGAAATGGCAAATAATACTATTATGGAAATTGTATGGACTATAACTTAACTATTTGCTTTGGTAACACACGCATTTTTTATGACCCGCTTTACATATTTAAAACCGGTGGAATTACATCAGCTTTACTAGCAAGGGTGTTAAAAAAGATATTTTATCATCAAGACCCTATGCTATAGTAGTTACCTTCAATATGCAGACGACACGAAAATATACAGAGTCATCGATTGTGTAGAGGACTGTCTGCGATTGCAGGATGATTTGGATTCGCTTCAGGGGGCCAATTCTGCTAACGTTAAATCATAATCGTGTCTCAATCGTGTTTCAATTGTAGTGCTCTTTTACACACTAGTTACAAGAAATATGTACTTTTTTCACCACACTACTGATGGTCACACCACACACTACATTCACATTACATCATATTGTCATAATTCTTGTAACTAGTGTGTAAAAAAGCACTACAATTGAACTACAATTGAAACACGATTGAGACACGATTATGACTTAACGTTAGCAGGCTTGGCCCCCAGGTGTATTGTGGTGAAAATCAATTGTTCCTTTATGCCGAAAAGTGTCACGTGATAACATTCACGAGAAAACATGCACCAATTTTGCATATGTACAAGATTGATAACGTGATGTTAAAACGTGTAGACGTGATAAGGGACTTAGGAATAATAGTTTACAGTTGGGACTCTCCTTCAATTCACATTTTGAACAAATAAAAAAAGAGCTTTTCGCTATCTTTGTTTTATAG
Organism: Crambus lathoniellus; assembly: GCA_949710035.1. Taxonomy (NCBI): domain Eukaryota; kingdom Metazoa; phylum Arthropoda; class Insecta; order Lepidoptera; family Crambidae; genus Crambus; species Crambus lathoniellus. Next base: position 23,320,098 of record OX453316.1, on the reverse strand, counting down.
GTAGGGTCTCAAAACCGTTCAGTAACCTTTTATCTTTAATAAAACGTTTTTTTTTTTAATGTAACTGTCTTTGAAAAGAAGTTTAAAACAAAATTAACAAACACTAAAAAACGAAAAAAATAATTATAGTTTTGAATTCAAAGGACGAAAATGCGCGACTTTTTTTAACTTATCTTGGTACTTACTGAACTGTTTGAAGTCGGTGCCAAGTCTAATAGGTATTTGAGGTAAATACGTCCTACACCTCACGCTTGGGACCGTTTTTTTATGTTTGTTATTTCACTCAGTATAATTCGTTCTTATTCTTTTTGGATTGGCACCGACTTCAAAATCGGTCAAGTGCGAGTTGGACTCGCCCATGAAGGGTTCTGTACCCACTTAACGTACCTATTGCTTAAAGCTAGCCAAAATTCCAATATAAAGTCAGCAAAATATAACTTTGTTCTTATAGAATTTGTATGAATGACAAAGTTATATTTGCGGTTTTTGAAATATGTTATATCTCAGAAAGTACATACCTACTATATCTCGTTCAAACCAATTTTCGTTGGAAGTTTTTATTAAGATCTACAGCATATATTTTTCCTAGATTTTTCACTCTTTCATTTCAAAAGTTAGAACCTTTATGTCATTTTTCAAGACCTATTATCTATCTATAGACACCCTACTCGAATATGTTTGATTAAAAAAAAATTTTTAAGTTTCAGTTCTATGTATGGAGAGCCCCCTTTAGTTTTTTATTTTTTTATACATGACGAATCTATAAGGGTTCCGCTTTTTGCCATTCGGCTACGGAACCCTAAAAAGGTGTGATTCTGATAGATCTTGCGTTCTTTAACATTTATTATTATGGCACCAAAGCTGTAACTTCATTTTTAGGGTTCCGTAGCCGAATGGCAAAAAACGGAACCCTTATAGATTCGTCAAGTCTGCCTGTGTTTGAACGAGAATAAGCACTTTTTGAGATATAACACATTTTCAGAAACCGCAAATGTTACTTTGTCATTCATATTAACACTTAAATTTTTTGCTGGCAAAAAATGAAAGTGTTATTTTGGTTTAGTGTAGGTAATAATGTAAGGAAGTGATCAGTAAATGGTAAAGAAATCAGCTTACGATGTGTAACGTATTTTTTTATATTGATATCAGTAGGTACAATTTGATGATAATGATGTATGTATGTGCCTGTCTGTTTGTTAGTCTCTCTGTCCCGCAAAATATACTTAGCAACACTAATATAGCTGATACATCGGAATAACACACAGCCTACTACAATTTATAAAGATTTTGTGTAATTATCATTCAAATGAATAACTTAGGAGTTACCGCAAAAAAATTACTTGGTATCCAACAAAAAATAGGGCAGTTAAAAAAGAGAAATGGGTTGCCAATTTTAGTGTTTGGTGTTTTAGAAGTGTGCCACGTGTTGCAATGAATGTCAATTGGTATTGACCTTAAAACAATAAAAACCTTTGTGTTATGTTGATCTAGGGTAGCAATAACAAACCTTAGTTATTTGTCATTTGTTTTGATTTATTTTCACGTTGTGCCAAAAACAACGGTCTTTCTGTATGGAATGCGCGAAGAAAGATTTCTGTTATTAAGTACCCGTTCAAGTTGATCCAAGGCCATATTGATTCTCCAGAAATACTTGAACACACAAAATTCACACTTCCTCGAAGCGGAAGTAGGTTGCACAATCGCAATTTCTCAATACATTCACCCTCCCTTTGTGTGTCAAGACTCGGTCATCACTCGCCACTGTATCGTTCGTATGTGTCATACATAACTCCATCAGATTCTATTTTGATGTCTTTAACGGTTCTGTGGCCTAAGCAAAGAAAGCCTTAAAAATATTTTCTCATAAAACTTTTGCTTTTATTTTATAGTATAATGTTTAGTTAGTAAGGTAATTTTATAATTGTTTTAGTTATAGCTGTAACGTACTTCCCAAGCCGGAAATAGTTAGTGTTTATTATTATAATCTATTTTACATTATTATAATCTATTTTACGCATGTTTTGCTTGCATTGAGTAGGTTTCAATATGTAGTGCAATCCATACTAATATTATAAATGTGAAAGTGTGTTTGTTTGTCCATCTTTTAAGTCAAAACGGAGCAACTAATCAACGTGATTTTTGGTATGGGGATAGTTTGAAAGCTGGAGAGTAACTTAAGCTACTTTTTATTACGGAAAATTGTAAAATAAAATCGGTAATTTTGTATGGAAAATAGTTTTAACTGTCGTACCTACGATACAAAACTGTAATTTTTTCCATGGCCGCTTTCGCGTCTGCGCGCGGTCAAAATCGAATACTAATCTTTTCCGTAAGATTAGTAAAAAACCATGTACTGTATTAGCGTTAAAAATGTCCCAGTCGCGCATGCGCGCAGACTTATCTGTCACGTCACGTACCTATAAAACTTCTTCGTGATTATTTATTTTCATCTGTCTCATATTGGTGAGACCTGACCAAAGAGCTTAGACTAAATACTGAGGTGACTGGAGTTTTCATCCTGAATAAAAAAGTGTGTTCAGCAAATTTGTCATTTAGTACGTAGTGGCTGTCAGTTGTCTCATATGACCATACGTATTTTTTCAAAGTGTAGGTGAGACGGAAGACAGCTACATTGCCACAAAAAAGTGTTAGTACTGCACTCTCCAGTTACCTCAGTACTTAGTCTAAGCTTTTTGGACCTGACAGTCTAAGGAAACATTTCCATAGAGTTTTGAGGCAATTTTATATTTTCACGGTAAGACAAAAATCTCAACTTTTAAAAACTACTTTTGTTATACAACATAATAATACAAACATTCACATAGAAACAAGAAGCGATTTTACATTTTTACGTTTAGGTAAAAATCCAACTTCAATTATACAGAAAGTAAATGCGGCTCAGGAAACATTCACAGATAAATTATAAGCGTTTTTACGGTTTCACGTTTAGGTAAAACTCTCAACTTCTATTATGAAATGTTTCTGAATTCCTTCATGTAATCATTCTTATTATAAATACATACGTATATACGTATACATACGTATTTGAGGCTGAGGAAACATTAACAGAGATTTTAGAAGCGGTTTAACGTTTTAACGTTTAGGTAAAAATATCAAGTTCTAGTAAGAAATGTTTTTCGATTCCTTCATATACTCATTCTAACTCGTTATAGAATAGAATAGAATAGAATAGAATATACTTTATTTGCTTCAAACACGGTATTTAAGGTCATTACAAAGTTTAGTAGGTACAACGTGTTTCGCTACAAAATAGCATGCAAATACATATGAAATATTACATTATTATAAAGAAAATCTAGTAAGTTGAAACGCTCCTGGCTGGAGGAGCCGGAGAGCAAGAGTTCAGAAATAAAAGATGTATATAAAATTAAATGTATAATTCGGTTAGACCGTTTTAAAATGAAATTACAGGGGGGGTAACTGGCTCGGTGATCGGTGTTGGAAGTCTAAGGTCAACTTAGCTTTATAACTTCCTAAGGAGAGGTGAAGCCGCTAGGGTTTAGGGGCAGCGGGTTCTGTTCCGGGGTAGACCGGAGCAGTGCAGACCTCTAGCGGTTAGGCGCGCAGGAGCAGGTGGAGAGCGGCACGAAGTAAGCAGGTACTCGGCGTGTAGGTAGACCGGAGCAGGTAGGTACCGGAGTGACTCGGGGAGATGTTGCCCGGAGATACGACCCCAATTATGTTGGGGCGAAAACCAGAAAAAAGAGAAATCTTTAGCGGGTTCTCTCCTATATATACTAAAAATCTTCCAGAACATTCCGGCTGTAAGTAGGTTTATATTTTTTTTGCATAGATAGATTCAACTTGTCATTGGATTTTAATCATACAGCCAAGGCACAAACCAATTACGTCGCGAAGACTTCAGAATTATCTGGAAGATTAATTTAGTAAAAATCTATGGCGCGCGTAAGACAAAATTGCTTCCAATAGACTATTTATGTTGTTACGTTAAGAAATGCAATATAAATATGCACGAAACTACAATCAAAGTATTCCGCATACAGATCACAGGCTGCCACGGACCGCGCGGCTGTTTATAGCTGTTACTTCGGAACCTCGCAAACAAACCGACAGCTGAGTGGCATCTGACATTGACAGCTCCTATCACATAAATACAATAGAACTGAATAGACCATATTTGTTTATAATTGTAATGATTTTTTCATAACATTAATAGTTTGTGCGATTATTATGGATAAAACAATGCAAGAAGTAAGTAAAAATGGCAGCCGTTACATATCCCCCTTTTTAGAGAAGGATTTTGCCTGGGAAAAATCCACTAAGAAACACAACCACCGCAACAAAACTAAGGTTTAGAGTAGCAGTATACAATAAGATAAGCTGACTGTACGTTATCGACAGTAAAAGTAACACCATAAAATTGACGAGAGGTATCGACAACCAGTTCAAGACTAATCGAATAGAACGGTACAAGAACCAACAATCGCAAGACAGGAGAAGAATTCCAGTTATTTAGTGTAACTGAATCAACATTCCAGTTGAGAATGCTAATGTTAAAACAATGCGAAATTAAAAATAAAATAGTCGAGAGATAAACTTCATGCAGACACAATTCAAACGAACAGGTTCCCTAGCTATAAATGTATTTAATTAAAATTATATTTATGTATAATTTTATGCAATAAAAGCCCTAGCTAAAAATAATCAGATTAAAAAGTAAAAAAAACGATGACCCACAATTTATTCAATACATCTAAAACAAAATTTTGCTATTAAAAGGTAAAAATAACGACGAAGACTAATAATTTGTAGAATTTATATTTAAAAAATTTATTTAATTTAGGAATAGTTATTTATTTTAAAATCTTTAATATGCCAGGAACCTAGATTTTTCCCATTCATATCTTCAAGTTCATAAACTAGAGGAGATAGTTTAGATTTAATGAGACATTTCATATATTTAGGAGCAAGTTTTTTAGAAAACTGCTTATCTTTATCACTTTGATAATAAGTTTTTCTCCAAACCGTATCACCAACGTTAAAGTTATAGTTTTTGCGACGAAGATTGTAATGTCCAGAGTTTCGGGAATGAGACTTGATAAGAGAACTTTGCACTTGGTCCATTATTTTTCTAAGTTTACCCGTGTTTTCAGCATACACATCCCTAGGCGCAAAAACAATTTCATCGGACAGATCAACATCAAGATAGTGAGAACCGCACGACACTAACTCTCTCCCGTAAACCAGAAATGACGGAGTATAACCTGTGACTTCACTGACGGCTGTATTAAGTGCGAATTGTATTTTGGGAATGTTGTTATCCCAGGACCTGTGGTCCTCTTCAATAAAAGTGGAAACAGCAGTCATGATGGTTTTATTATAACGCTCAACCGTGTTTACCTGTGGAGTATATTTAGGAGTAAAGCGTACGTTTGGTATTTTATATTGAGAAAACATGTGATTAAGCTTTTGACTGACAAACTGCTTACCGTTGTCCATCAAAACAGTACTAGGAATGCCATGAACAAGAAAGACTTTCTCTTCAATTAAACTAGTTATAATGTCGGCAGTAGCACGACGGATAGGAAACAAAAGCGAGTATTTCGAAAAACAACAATTGACTACAAGTAGCATAGTATTCTGTTTTCTAGATATAGGTAAGGGACCAACCAAGTCCACACTTATCATTTGGAATGGTCTAGAACATTCCTTAGGTCGTCCCATAAATCCTAAGGTAGGATGATTTGCATGTTTGTGAGAGTTACAAGCATCGCACTCATTAACGAATTTTACGACATCTTTATGCATGCCAGGCCAGAAGTAATTTAAAGAAATTCTTTTAAAAGTTTTAAATATCCCTAAATGTCCAGAAGTAGGATTATCATGATAGTCTTTAAGTATATCAATTCTAGATTCTTTAGGAACAACTTCCTTCCATTCAAATTCTCTAGTTAAGGGATTTATAGTTTTTATGAAGCGATATCACTTATTATTATTTATTTTATAATTGGTAAAAGAGGTAGGGGAATTTTGACAACCGGCAAATAGCTCCAAATACCAGGGATCAAGTACAGGAGGTGAAGAAGATCGGTTGACGCTATCTATAGCCGCTACAGGCACCGCACGGGACAACGAATCTGGAACGACATTATCCTTGCCACGTCTGTGTTTGATGTCGAAGTTGAACGCAGAAAGACGTACTCCCCATCTGGCAAGTCGACCTGTAGGGTTATTAATATTTAGAAACCATTTTAAAGACGAATGATCAGTAAAAACGGTAAATTTCCGGCCATTATCCAAATAACAGCGCCAATGTTCTATAGACACAATTACTGCGAGCGCTTCCCGCTCCGTAGCGCTATAGTTTCGTTCTTGTGCCGACAAGGACTTGCTCATATAGGCTATAACTTTCTCTTCGCCATTTAAAATTTGAGTTAGTATAGCTCCAATCCCGTAATCACTAGCGTCGGTATGGACTTGAAACGGTTCAGAATAATCCGGACAAGATAAAATCGGAGGGGACGTTAAACACTCTTTGAGCTTCTTGAAGGCAGTTTCTGCTTCTGGTGACCAGGCAAAAGGAATTGCATTCTTACCCTGAGAGGTAAGTTTGTTCAATGGTGCAGCCAATGAACTAAAATTGGGAATAAAACGACGATACCAAGAAGCAGTACCTAAGAAACGACGAACTTCCTTCCTGTTAGTAGGAGTAGGATAATTCACAATGACCTCAATTTTCTCCGGATCGGCGTGTAGCCCATTCGAATCGACCATATAACCCAAATATTTTAATTTTTCTCTGAAAAATTGACATTTTTCGAAATTTATAGTTAAATTTGCGAACTTTAGTTTCTCCAAAACTCGTAAAAGTAAAGAAATGTGCTCCTGAAAGGAATTAGACACAATTACTACGTCATCAACAAATACATAGACCTTATTTTCGAATTCAGGACCATAAAACAGCAAATCTACCAATCTTTGCTGCGTGGCAGGTGCATTGGTCAACCCAAAAGGCATAGACTTAAATTGGAAGGTTCCTCTAGAGGGAATATAGAATGCAGTCTTACATCGGTCTTCAGGCTTAATTAATACCTGCCAGAACGATTTAGATAGGTCTATACTAGATAGATACTTAGCATCCCTAAGGTTATCTAGGATTTCAGTTATATAAGGTAAGCTGTAAGCATCTTTGCGAGTGACAGAGTTTAGTTTCCTACTGTCGAGACAGAATCTATACTCGCCATTCTTTTTGGGAGTAAGAAGCACGGGATTAGACCAAGGGCTCTCACATGGTTCGACAACATCTTCTTTCAACATCTCGTCCAGTTGATCGGAGAGAATTTGTTGCTTCTGAGGGGACATTCTATAGTAACGTTGTCGAATGGGAACAGAGTCACCTGTATCTATAGCGTGAGTGATCAACGAAGTACGACCTAAACCACATTTTTCATAGGAAATGCTACGAAATTGAGAAATAATATTATCAGCGTTTTCCTTTTGTTCGTTGTTAAGTTGAGCGTACGAACAAATTTGTTTAGGATCGTCAAGAGCAATATTAGATATATTAAATTCGTTAGACTCATCCAGCAAAAGGCTATCGAGTTCACTCGGAAACAACTCGAACTTCCTCCAGAAATCCATACCAAGAATTAATTTGTTTTTAATTTCCGGCACAACAAATAATTTAATATGAATAGTTTTATTTTTAAAATTTAAAGGTAGAATAACATATTTAGAGGCAGTAAAAGTTTGACCGCCAGCTGCAGAAAGCTGTAACGGGTCACAAGAATAAAGTTTATTATTAGGATTTAATATATATTCCTGATAATTATTCCCAAGTAAGGATATGCCGGAACCGGTATCTAAAAGACCAACGACATGATTATCACCAATAATAACAGAAATATACGGTCGAGAAAAATTAATTTCAGATTCCGGGATTGGAGACTCAGAATGACTATGAGATAGATTAGATATAATAGATAACCATTCTTTCCATTCAGCTTCATCGCAACGACTAGAGAATCTCGAGCGAAGCTGCCTAGTTTCACAATCCCGATCAATTAGTTTTTTTGATTGGTGGGCTTATTGCAATCCGGACATTCGGGGGTGCGAACACCATCTTTGCCACACTTAAAACAAACTATTGTTCGTGGTTGAGTACAGTTTTTCAAATTATGCGTGTTAGAACGACATCTAGGACAATATATATTATCATTGTTCACAGCTGAAACAAATGACTTATTAGTTTTAGTAAAAGGTTTATTAACAACCGGAGTGCTAGTAGCACCGCGGTAAACGAACTCCGTAGCTAAGTTCGACATATTAGAAGCAGAAGGCTCAACAAAATTTGCCACTTGACACTGTATTTTTTCAACGTGTTGACAAATAGCTTTAAGATCGTCGATGGAGTTTATCACCAAAGACGGAGTAAGAGCATTAGCGTAGCAAGGCCTAATATTAGTAAGTAAAATTTCTAATTTATCTTCCTCTGATATTGGTTTCGTGAGGCGAGAAAACATAACCTCCATTACCGAAAGATATATAGCAATTGGTTCGTTAACACCCTGGGTACGAGCTCTAATATCCGATTTAAATTGAGAGTCATAGTTTTTCGGAAGAAAATCAGCCTTCAGCAAGGCTACTAACTCTCCCCAGGTATTTACTTTTGGCCTGGCACAACGAAACCAATACAAGGCGTCGTCGGTAAAAATTTCGTAACCAAACGACAAAACCCTACTATAATCTATGCCCCTAGCTGTGACAAACTCGTCAACCTTTTGAATAAAGGAAACAACACAAGTTTTCCCGTTGAATTTAAGTTTAGTGAAATCGGAAAGTGCCCGATCGACAGTAACATTAATAATTTCAGTGGCGCCCCACGTTGGGCGCCACTGAAACGCTCCTGGCTGGAGGAGCCGGAGAGCAAGAGTTCAGAAATAAAAGATGTATATAAAATTAAATGTATAATTCGGTTAGACCGTTTTAAAATGAAATTACAGGGGGGGTAACTGGCTCGGTGATCGGTGTTGGAAGTCTAAGGTCAACTTAGCTTTATAACTTCCTAAGGAGAGGTGAAGCCGCTAGGGTTTAGGGGCAGCGGGTTCTGTTCCGGGGTAGACCGGAGCAGTGCAGACCTCTAGCGGTTAGGCGCGCAGGAGCAGGTGGAGAGCGGCACGAAGTAAGCAGGTACTCGGCGTGTAGGTAGACCGGAGCAGGTAGGTACCGGAGTGACTCGGGGAGATGTTGCCCGGAGATACGACCCCAATTATGTTGGGGCGAAAACCAGAAAAAAGAGAAATCTTTAGCGGGTTCTCTCCTATATATACTAAAAATCTTCCAGAACATTCCGGCTGTAAGTAGGTTTATATTTTTTTTGCATAGATAGATTCAACTTGTCATTGGATTTTAATCATACAGCCAAGGCACAAACCAATTACGTCGCGAAGACTTCAGAATTATCTGGAAGATTAATTTAGTAAAAATCTATGGCGCGCGTAAGACAAAATTGCTTCCAATAGACTATTTATGTTGTTACGTTAAGAAATGCAATATAAATATGCACGAAACTACAATCAAAGTATTCCGCATACAGATCACAGGCTGCCACGGACCGCGCGGCTGTTTATAGCTGTTACTTCGGAACCTCGCAAACAAAGCGACAGCTGAGTGGCATCTGACATTGACAGCTCCTATCACATAAATACAATAGAACTGAATAGACCATATTTGTTTATAATTGTAATGATTTTTTCATAACATTAATAGTTTGTGCGATTATTATGGATAAAACAATGCAAGAAGTAAGTAAAAATGGCAGCCGTTACAAAGTCTTGATAAATTAGTCTACATAAATTTCACATATTATTATTATTGCATAGTCATTAGGTCATTACATTGTTATTTCATTGCATTACCATTAAATTTGAATTTCATTATTATTATTATTACATTACATGTCCAAAAACTCCTTCACGCTATAAAAATTGTATTCATTTAACCATATATATAATTTTGTCTTAAACAATTTTAAATTTAACAATTTAAGTTCGTTTGGCAATTTATTATACAATTTCACGCACATACAGAGACAACTCCTGTTATACTTTTCTGATTTGGGTATTTCATCTAAAACAAGTCTGTCGACATTTCGATGAGTGCGTGTATATAATTCGGATGCTTTAGTAAACATGTGTGGATTTTGTTTCACAAAAACACAGACTTCGTACACATATAGACATGGCAACGGTAACAAACCAAGCTCTTTAAATAATGGTTTGCAAGAGTCACGTGGGAATTTGTCTGTTATTGCTCTTATGCACTTTTTCTGTGCAATAAAAGCTCTTTTAACCGTTGAACTTTTACCCCACACAATGAGACCATATCGAAGGACAGATACTACGTAGGCATGATATGTGGACAACACTGTACCCCGATCAGTTATATTTCTGAGACGCTTAAGGGCATATACAAATTTATTAATTCTTTGGCAAACATTTTCGATATGTGTGTTCCAATTTAAATCTTTGTCAATTGTTAAACCAAGGAATTTTGTTTTAGAGATTTCGTCAATACTTCTATTCTTATATTTAATATTTAATGTCATTGATGCATTATAACTAAAATTAATAAAATTAGTCTTAGTCAGATTTATTTGAAGGTTATTGTTTTCTAGCCATTTTCCTATAGCTTGTATAGTTTTGTTAATATCCGATTCGTGAGCTTTAAAATCGACATTCTTTATTTTATTTTCCGAGCTAATTACTACAGAGATATCATCAGCGAATAAGATACAATTGTGCCTTGTTACCTCGGGGATAGTGTTGACGTAAATTAAAAACAGAAAGGGTCCTAATACGCTTCCCTGAGGTACACCGCATTCATTATGTCTGTATTCTGAAGCAAATGTGGCGACTTCGTTTCTACTATTAATCTTTGAGATTATGACACTCTGCTGTCTGTTGCTGAGGTAAGAGCGAATCCAATCAAACGGAGGACCCCTTATTCCTACAGATTCCAGTTTAATCAAAAGATTCTCATGATTTACAAAATCAAATGCTTTGCTAAGATCAAAGAATAACGTAGTTGTTGCATATTTTTTATTCAAACTTTTAAGTACTAATTTTATGAGTGAGAAAATGCCATTTGTAGTTGATTTCTTTTTTTGAAAACCGTATTGTTCCGGTATAATTATATTGAATTTCTCACAAAACTCTAATAATCGCTTTAGCATACACTTTTCAAAAATTTTTGACAAAATTGAAACCAATGTTATTGGGCGGTAGTTCGCAATATCGCTTTTTTCACCTTTTTTATGCAGAGGCTTGACAATAGAGAGTTTCAAGATATCTGGATATTTGCCTGATGAAAATGACAAATTAATCAAGAAAGTGAGTACTTTAACAATATTATCTATGCTAGCCTTTACTATTTTTGTACATAATTCGTCATGACCTACAGCATTACTATTATTGAGTGACATTACTTGTTTTTTCACTTCATCTTCTGATATTGGCATCAGAAACATAGAATGTGAACTTATTTTAGCTAGTTTGTTCACATGATTACTTACGTTTTTGGTGGTCATGTCAATAAAAAAATTATTAAATGTCGTGGCAATTTCCAAGGGGTCTGTAATTACCTTGTCGTCATTGTGTATGCATTCTACGCTATCAATATTATTTTTAGTAATGCCAATTTCACTATTAATAACTACCCAAGATGCTTTGCACTTATTTTTACTTCTGTTTATAAAATTCATATTACAATTCTTCTTCATGTTATTTACACATTTTTTTAACATATTTGAATATTTTATATATTTATGTTTATTGTCAATATTTTTATGTTTGTAATAATTGTATCTTAGAGACCTTTTAGTTTTACAACTTACTTTTAAACCTTTAGTAGCCCATTGTTGCTTTTTATTGTTGTTAGTAATTTTTACTTTTTTCATAGGGAAACAAAGTTTATAAAAAAGGCATAATGTGTTATGAAAATTACAAAATGCTTTGTTTAGATCACATTCTGTAAAAACATCAGTGAACGAAAGACTTGCTAAGCACTCATTAAATTTCTTTATGTTTTCATTACAATAGTCTCTTCTAAATATAAAGTAGGGTTTAATTTCCTTATTTGATTTACTTGGCAATTTTAATATTTGAGCTGTTTCGTGATCTGAGAGATGTAATGGTAGAACCAAACCTACGGCATTTTTCACATTGCTAAGAATGTGATCCAAGCATGAATTTTTTCGAGTGGGTTCATTAATATGAAATGTCAAATTAAAGTTCAGCGCAAGATCTTTAAAGTGACTAGTAACTGTACCTGGCTTTAGTGTGTTTATGTTCATGTCACCCACTAGAACTATCTTTCTGGTTTTATTATATTTCCTATGAATTGTATCAAGCACACATTCTAACTTATCCAGAAACAATAGAGGGTCACTTTTAGGAGTTCTATAGACGCAAAGTACTGTTACATTTTGTGACGGTATATCAACACCACAGCACTCAAATATTTTTGGCAGGGTAAAACTTTTTATAAAAGGTAAATCCTTGAAATCTAAATTATTTTTTACCAAAACGCAAGTGCCACCTCGTTTCTTATCATCTCTACAATAATATGAAGCAGCAACATAATTATGAACTTTCAAATAATGTTCATACCCCGTCTTAACAAAAGTTTCAGAGAGACAGATGATATCCGGTTCGTTACCTTTTTCTTTTAGTTCTAAAAGTGTTAGCTCTAAGATTTCAATTTTAGATAATATACTAGCGATATACGTTATGCAGAAAGTATTTGAGGCTAGGGAAACAATAACGGAGAAATTAGAAGAAATTTTATGTTTTCACGTTTGAGTTAAAATCTCAACTTCTAGCAAGAAATGATTTTTAATTCCTTTATAAAGTGATTTTATCTAGTAATAGGTACGCATACAGGAAGTAATGAGACTAAGGAACCATTAACAGAGAAATTAGAAGCGATTTAACGTTTTCACGTTTAGGTAAAAATCTCAAGTTCTGGTAAAAAATGTTATTGGATTCCTGCATATACTCATTCTAGCTCGTAATACGTACGTATGCAGATGGTATTTCAGGCCAAGAAAACATTAACGGAGAAATTAAAAGCAATTTTATGTTTTCACATTTAGGTAAAAATCTCAACTTCTAGCAAGAAATGTTATTTTCTAACTTTATTACCTTATTCTACCTAGTAAAAGGTACGCATACAGAAAGTAATGAGGCTAAGGAACCATTCTCAAAGAAATTGGAAGCGATTTTCACGCGCTCACGGCACGTCAAAAATGACTAACTTGGCGTGGGAAATATTCTTGGATTCTTGCAGATCCTTAATCAGCATTACTTACTCTACAATCGTGCCAAATTTGAACGACGGGGGAATTTATCGGGTTACATATGCCCCGTTGATCGGACTATAAGGTGTTCTAAGGTAACAACCGTTAGAATTCCTTATGTCATACGATTTTTTTTTTAATAAATTCCATTTTCTGTTTTAAATATGTTTTGTATGAAAATTTTAAGAAAATGTTTTGGATGAAATACTATAAAAACCTTTGTTTTTTACAATTAAATTGTTGTTTTGGAACTGATTGGTTTCTAGCGCATTAGAATATACTGATTTAACCCGGGTTTAGTTTTGATTTTTCGCTATACTTACAAAAGTTTAACATCAATAACTGGCCAAAACCGGTACATTTGGCACCTCTCACACATTTTGTATTAATACAAGAAACTAATTCACGTTTTTAAATTTGAAAAATGTAGGGCAGACGTACCGGTTTTGGCCACTTTAAGGATTTTTTCACTTGTAACCGCTTAGTGCTTAATGATCTTAAGTATTTTAGAGAAAACTAGCGGCCGCCCGCGGTTTCACCCGCGTGGTTCCCGTTCCCGTGGGAATATCGGGATAAAAAGTACATATAAACCTTCCTCTTGAATCACTCTATCTATTAAAAAAAACGCATCAAAATCCGTTGCGTAGTTTCAAAGATTTAAGCATACAAAGGGACATAGGGAAAGAGAAAGCGACTTTGTTTTATACTATGTAGTGATTTATAATGGAGAGTTATAGATAATTTATCGACCTTTAAGGGTACAATCTACAAAGTAAAAAAAAAACAATAGTTTTTTTTATTTAGAACAAATTCTGCGGAGGGGGCCAAATACACCGTTTGCATTAGTTTTGGCCAAGTTCAGTTTATGCTTAATTGATGTCTTATTAGAGTTCTGGACTAAAACACTACATGAAATAGTATTTCAATCACAGCTAGCTCCTTACTACAATTTTATAAGTATGCCTTTATCATTTGATTAAAAGAAAATTAGAGGATTGAGTTTAGTGTAGGCTAGTGCCTACAGTAGCCTCAATCCGCTAATTTTCTAGTACGTTAGCTAACAAAAGTGAGTTGTGAGTTTCTTTTAAAATAAATGAACTTTATGATAGGTTGGAAACTTTCTACTAATGCCAAAGTGGCCAAAGGTGGCACAATGCTAAAATTTCTAGCCCCACTTTTGGCCACTTATTGTTTCCCAACTTTTTGTAAGAACAGTGAAAAAACAACACTTAATCCATCTAGAAGAAACATATTCCAATATGACATAAAATATTAAATAACCATAAAATAATTTTATTGTAGAAAAAAAATTATTTTACAAAACCTTTACCCTTAACATTTTGCTTATGAATTTTACCAAACGTTAACTTTGAAACATAACATGTGTTTATTTCTAAAATATCGTACTACATAAAAAAAGCTAAGTGCTGTAATTATTAACTAAAAGTCCAATCTTTTATTCGCCATTAATAAATATAAGCAATAATTATATAACGATACCCAATTTAAAGTGGCCACAAAGGGTACGTCTGCCCTATAATTAAATATTCTTGATGCTTAAAAAAAAATTTTTGTTAAATGAGTCATCATTAGTAATTTTTATTTCCCACTGCTGGAGCACCTTTATGGATGGATAAAAAGAATGGGCCATGACCCACAACGCGAGCCCAATAAAAATGAATCTTATAAGTATTATCTACATTATCTACACGGTATTTATTTACTTATCACCCCGTATAATTTTAGGGATTATGCTACTCATGAAAACAAACAACTTTTATTATGGGGTCAAAACTGAAATCGCGAAAAAAACAACACTGTTCCATACAAAAGTGCAAAAATATTTGATCTAAATGTATGGAACAGCTGATTTTTTTTTTGCAATTTCAGTTTTGGTCCAATAATAAAAGTTGTTTGTTTTCATGTGTAGAATAATCCCTAAAATTATCCGGGGTGATCAAAAAATTACCGTGTATATCTACGTTACCTCCGTTCGCTCGCGTCGTCCGTCGTACATGCCTTATATTACCACACTTTTATTAGCTTCACTTGTAACTAAGTCACAATGTAAGAAAATCTTGGAATTCAATTTTAACCTACTTCTAATTGTCGTATTGATTTGAAACTTTGCAAGTCTATATGAATTCGATGACAATACAATAATTTGCTACCATCGAGCTGGTCTGATGATGGAGTCAAGAGGTGGGCAATAGAACTCTTCAATGGCTGCTAGGAAACCCCTCGAGTTTAGGCTTATTTGTTTTGTTCTGATGAGACCTATTCGCTACACTTAATGGTGAGGGTCTGATGATGGAGCAGGGAGGAAGCCAGTGGCACTTCTTAATGACCACTAGGAAACCAGTCGAGTTTGGGCTCCGTTGTTTCGTTCTGACGAGACTTATTAGCTGCACCTAGTGGTGAGGGTCTGATGATGGAGCAGAGAGGAAGCCAGTGGCACTCCTTAATGACCAATAGGAAACACCTCGAGTTCTGGCTCATTTGTTTCGTTCTGATGAGTGAGACCTATTCGCTACACTTGGTGGTGAGGGTCTGATGATGGAGCAGGAAGGAAGCCAGTGACACTCCTTAATGACCAATAGGAAACCCCTCGAGTTTGGGCTCATTCGTTTCGTTTTGATAAGACCTATTCGCTACACTTGGTGGTGAGGGTCTGATGATGGAGCAGGGAGGAAGTAAGGGTTCGGCTCGCACATCTGGTAGGTAACTAATAGACTCCACTTGAATTTGTATTTGTATTTGAGTTATAATGTTTACGGGGTGGGCAGACACATGAATGGACTGTGAAATCGATTACCATCCCCATCCTGGGCTTGCCATTTGTTAACTAAAAAGTAAAAAATAAATATGTAGTTTAAAAAACTATAGAAACACACTTTTATTGGAACAGACGAAAATGTACAAAATAACCGTCTATTCAGCAACTGAAATTAAAAAGCGTGGTGCGCCCTTTGCAAAGCATGCATTCAAGTAGGTACCTACTTAATATTGACAACGCGCACCACGCTTTTTAATTTCAGTTGCTGAATAGACGGTTATTTTGTACATTTTCGTCTGTTCCAATAAAAGTGTGTTTCTATAGTTTTTTAAACTACATATTTATTTTTTTATTATTATATGACGTGTTGTCTAATAAGTGTTGGAGTAGTAAATTACATAAACCAACACCTTATACTCAGAAATGATACACTAGAATTTCCTACTTCAAAGCTTCTTACCCACTTTTAAATTCCAATGACGAATGTACTGTAAACAATGTAGATCCGTCTATAAATCAGTATAGTTCCGATCAACATCACAAAGTTAAGTAGCTTGCCATCGGAATTTGGCCAACGTACAATTTTCATACGATGCACGATGTGCCTCACATTACAGCCAAAAACATGCCAAAAACGCCACCATTTGAAGCTAGAAGTGGAAACAAGTGACGGCTACCAAGAAACAAGTGACGACTGCCAAGAAACAAGTGACGGCTACCAAGAAACAAGTGACGACTGCCAAGAAACAAGTGACGACTACCAAGAAACAAGTGACGACTACCAAGAAACAAGTGACGACTACCAAGAAACAAGTGACGACTACCAAGAAACAAGTGACGACTGCCAAGAAACAAGTGACGACTACCAAGAAACAAGTGACGACTGCCAAGAAACAAGTGACGACTACCAAGAAACAAGTGGCGGCGGGGCGTGTAGTTAGTTCTGAAGCGTAGATATCTGTCTGAAAATGATACACTTTACATACACTTTTAATTAACCGCCTCTGTGGTCTAGTGGTTCATACCACCGATTGCAGACCTGGAGGAGGTCCCGGGTTCGATTCCCAGTGGGGGTACATATTGTATTCGGTTTGTTTGGTGGTAGGACTTGTTCTTACTCCGCCTGGCTAGCTACCACCAACTTATCTAAGTCTGACGCCATAACAATGATGATTTCAGCATATTGTGTTCCGGCAGTTAGAGATAAGATAGCCAGTTCCTCAGTGATTGAGGATTCCGGGAGTAGTGCGCTTTCACCTTCAGCCTTATCACCACTTACCATCAGGTGTGAATAAGGCTAGGTGCTACCCCGATGTGGATAAAAAAACACTAGTGTAATGACACTAGAATTTCCTACCTTGCTTTTCTTCTTACCCTACCCACTTTTGAATTCCAAGGAACTGCAAACATTGTAGATCCGTCTACTAATCAATATAGGTAGGTACCTAGTTAGTTCCGAGCATTGATTATGCGTAAACGCCGGTCATTTTATTATAACATGTCTATCTAAATATAACTGAGAACTTAACTTACTCACAAATGAAACATTCCCCGTCAACTAGGTATGAAAATCCGCCTATAAATCAGTATAGTTCCGACAGGTTCCGATCAGCATCACATACTTATATAGTTATTATGCGCGTGCGCCGGTCAGTTTATATGTCTATCTCGGTCAAGATCAACAGCACTTGACCGCCGACCACTAGCCGAATACGACGAAAGTCAGTCGAACAAGCGATGGCAATTAGTGCGAACGCGATGAATACAGTATTGGGAACCTTGTGTGTGTGTTTGTGTGTGAGTTTTGTGTCCTGTCAATATGGTAAGTGGTCAATTAAGCTACTAATTAAGCTAGCTTAAAATTACTTTGATTTTTGAGCGTAACGATAATTATTGGAATTAGAAAAGCTTTCGCAGATTACAGTGCCATTAGAATGTATTTTTTTTCCGACTTTTAGTGGAACCGTCATTACACTTTTTTATATCCACAACGGAGAAGGACCTAGCCTTCATCACAATAAGGCTGAAGGTGGAAGCGCATGCTAATCGGAAAGCCTTATAATCTTTGAAGTTTTTTTTTATATATTCTGTCATTTAATTAACTGAAATTAGCTTCTAATCTTAAATACCCAAGCTTTTTGCTTGTAACAGCTTATGATGAAAGTTAGAAATTAAAAATTGTCTAAAGAGAAACAATAAAGCAATAATTATTTATGATAACATCATGTTAGCAAAGAAATGATAATGATAAACTTAATATTTATACTTAACTAAAAATAGCATGTTTTGAATACTTAGGTACATACAAATAATGTTCGTAAATAAAATAACTAATTAACTAACTAACTACGTCTGAGTATTGGCCGACAAAGCCTCTTGTAGTTTTTATGTGCAAAAACAGTGTTAAACAAGTTTTCCTCAACAAACCGGTTTACTTTAAAACTGACATAAGTATGTTTTTTGTAAATGTGTTGTAAATATGTAAATTTATTTAACTTTGAAAGTCTTATTTTTTAATTTTACATGTAGTTGATGCACTTTTCATTGGCATTTGATTTTTTATTTTTAAGCCTAAGGAGTTTTTATGCTACGTCATAGTATTAAGCTAGTAGTATAATACAATAGGTAATAAGTTTTAGGTACAGTCGAACCAGTTGAATAGTTAGCCACCATAAGTCTATTTTCTAGCAGATACATTATTAAAGTCCAATAAGGTCGATATTAAAGCTTGTTGACATTGACACTGACTTTTATAGTTTTGACGCTTTCAAAAAAATTATTATCAAAATGGGGCATGCATGATTCAATTGGTCCAACTTGGAAAATTATTAAGGTTAATAAGTATAATAATAATTAATAAGTAGGCTTATTCTAGTTTCATATGTTATTTGCATTTTTTTCTTTTTTTATCTTTAGCCAACTTGTTCAAGTAAAAGATATTATTTAAAACGCTAACTACCTGAACTTTATGTCTGGACGAAATATAAGTGTTATCATAAAACCGTTTTTTCTACCGTTTTTTGTAATGCGTACATAATAACTATTTTTATAACACTCAATAGAAATAGCATCAAACAGGTTCTAACTTTATGTTACGTTTACGTTATGACATTAACAGTTTTTTTTTGCACATTACTTCAATGTTTAATACATAATAGTGATACTTTCAGTTAAGTATATGATTTTACATATCAATTTGAATGATTGTTTGTTCAACGTAAAAAAATTGTGAGCGTGTTAGAAAATTGTGATTTCCTAAACATGTGAACGTTTTGTTTAGAAGAATACCTCATTTTATATAGGTATATTACACTAAACGTTTTTAAAGTATAGTCGGGGCACCTACAAAGAAAAAGCGCGGTAGAGCCCTACATTTATCTTAGTCGGGTCTACATACAGTGCAATAGTCCCTAATTGTAATGTAGTCCAAGCAAAATAAAGTTTGGGGTCACATTAAAAGCACCTTTAAGAAATTTATTCTTAAACTAGCTGACCCGGCAAACGTTGTTTTGCCATATTAATTATAGTGGACCCGGTAAACTTCGTATCACTAACATCTATTATAGATAGACAGATGAAAATAAATAATCGCGAAGAAGTTATATAGAATATACACTGTTTTTTATACAGTAGGTAATCCAAAGCGGCTAAAACGAAACGTCAGTGATTACAATACTCTTTGACATACCTCTTTGGATGGAAGTGGCTATGGTAGAATGACAGTTTTGTATAGTACGACAGTTTATCGATTTTCTATACAAAATAATCATTTTAATTTTATAATTTTCCAGAATAAAAAGTAGCCTATGTTACTCTCCAGCTCCCAAACTATCACCATACCAAAAATCGAGTTGATCCGTTGCTCCGTTTTGACGTGAAAGACGGACAAACAAACAAACAAACAAACAAACAAACAAACACACTTTCACATTTATAATATTAGTATGGAGTATGGAAGTATGGATAATAGTATTGCCAATTTTTTGATCACTCATCGTGATTTTGTAGGTATACTGGTGTCCGTTCGTGAGAAATACCTAAAGTTGTGTTTGGGCCGTTTATAATTAGACAAAAAAGGCTCTTTAGGTGAATAGTATGATTTAATCTATTGATACTAAGTATTTAGATTATGTTAAGCAAGTAATCTCTGACGTAAGAACAATATTCTGCTTATTACAACGTTCTTTCAGTCCCGGCGTAAAAAATGAGACTTACAAAATCGCACTTTCGGAGATTTACCATAAAAGCTAGATTGATATGATATCCAATAAGTCACTAGTACACTCGACAGCACATCAGGTTAAACAGTTGAACTGCGATAACAGCTTTTATTACGTAGGGCATAAAGGCGGTCTCAAGGTCAACATGTATAGTCTGATGTGCCGCCGTGTGTACCTACTTACTATGGTGAGTTTTATTTATTCACAACGGGGTAGCACTTAGCCTTCATCACACCTGATGATAAGTGGTGTTAGGGCTGAAGGTGGAAGCGCACTACTCCCGGAATCCTCAATCACTGAGGAACTGCGGCTATCTTATCTCTTACTGCCGGAACACAATAATGCTGAAAACATCATTATTATGGCGTCAGACTTAGATAAGATGGTGGTAGCTAACCAGGCGGACTAAGAACAAGTAACCGAATACAATATGTACACTCGGAATCGAACCCGGGACCTTTGGGTCTGAAATCGGTGGTATGAACCACTAGACTACAAAGGTAGTAAAACATACAGTATGAACAAAACTAAGACAACGAAATTAAAATTAAATATAAATTAAAGCAAAAATAGGAATATCTGATACTTAACTACCTACTGCTAATAATTACTGTTAAGCAAGATGGCGGTTAAATGCTTAAACAGTATTAATATATTAAAAAAATATTAAGTATTAAAATGTTTAAACCAAATTCTACAAAAAAAGAAAGACCTCTAAAAATACGAAAGCTCAAGATTATTCTTAAATGGGGTTACATATACTTACTATTGGAAATTGGTTTAATTAGTGGACACCAATAATATTTAGGATCGTGTAGAAGCATTGTTTTAAAAATCACTATAGTTTTTTAAAACGAAGTGATTTTGTGTTTTTTTGCCTAATCTGCAAAATCGGTCTCATTCCCGCGCGCGTCGTTTTCTCATTGCTATCTCGCTTCAGCATAATTTTTCCGAGTATCGCCTTAAGGAATAGATACTTAGATAGAATTGACATGGCCTTGTGTTCAAACAATATCTATAACCTGTTGCACTCGGGTTAATATCCATCAATATTGATGTTACTGATGTATCTCAAAACAAACCTTTAATCGTTTAACAACTTGTCAATATTTTAACGTTATTGATTCATTACGATACTTTATTGTGGCCAGATGATGACGAGTAAAACTGATGGATGACGTAATTCAATGATTGTGAGTCTGCAAGACAGAAGAAAAAGTTTTTGTTACTTTTTTTATAGGGTAGGAGACCCCTTTGTGGCCACTTTAAGGATTTTTTTCACTTTGAAGCACTAAGTGCTAGGTCTTAGGTATTAAAGATCAAAATTATTATCTTAAATTGCATAAAGAGAGAGAATTTATCAATATTTAAAGGTACATCTTTAAAATAAAAAAAAAATAACTAGATGTTTGTATATAACACAAAATGTGCGAATATATAATAATTAATAGCCAAAACTTTTGTAAGTATAGCGAAAAATCAAAACCAAACCCAGGTAAATTAACTTATTCTAATGTGCTAGAAACCAATCAATTTCAAAACAATAATTTAATTGTAAACACATCAAAGGCTTATAGTAAATTTCAACCTTCTTAAAATATTCATTTAAAAAAATATTAAAACAGAAAGAGGCGTTTATTGAAAAAGAATCGTATGACATAAGAAATTCTAACGATTGTTAACTAGGTCTTATTGTTGATCGAAGGATTGTTATTATTTATTACCTTATTTCAATAGCCAGTTGTAAAAATGATAAAAAGTTATTTAGAAAACCTTTAGAGCAAAAAGTGGCCAAAACCGTTGCTCTGCCATAATTCTTCTTTCTTCTTCTCTAGCTTTCGACAACCAATAACTTAGTGTAGGTCTCTTTAATGACCTATGGAAGTGAGACGTGGCCTTTTACTATTGGGTCTTATAAGAAGGCTCAAAGTCACCCAGTGAGCAATGGAAAGCGATGCTTGGTATTTCCCTGCTCGATCGAATCAGAAATGATGAGATCCGAAGGAGAACTAACACAACACAACCAACATCGCTCGAAGGATTGCATCGTTGAAGTGGCAGTGGGCGGGACACAGCGCGGAGAACCGATGGCCGTTGGGACGGAAAGGTTCTCGAATGGCGACCGCGACGACGTTCCGTGGACAGGCCCCCTACAAGGTGGACCGACGATCTAGTCAAGATCGCGGGAAGCCGCTAGATGCGGGCAGCGCAGGACCGATCGTTGTGGAGATCCTTGGGGGAGGCCTGTGCCCAGCAGTGTGGGCGTCGTTCGGCTGACATGATGAGGTCTCCTTCAATTGTTTCCACCGATATCTGTTTAGGGCAGATAGGGTCCAGTTGCTGTCCCCCACCTCCTTGGTGTCATACTTCCATCGCATTTGTAGCCTTCCTGGTGGTGGTCCCATGGTCTAGAATCTAACAGTCGTTTGCACCAAAAGCAAGATTCTAGTGTTCTAGCAATGTGGCCGGCCGATTCCCACTTTTGGTAATTACCTTCAGTATAAGTCCCTAGAGAAGGACACTCTCTCCATCACTATCAGCCATTTTAATGTCTCCACTGCTGCAGTACAGGTCTTCCTTATGAATGGATAAGAACAATAGGCCATGACCCACACCACCACGCGTGCCCAATGCGGATTGGTGAGTATTAATGACTGCAAATGAAGTCGGGACCAAATGGCTTAACGTGCCTTCCGAAGCGAAGAAGAGCTCGAGTTCAAAACGTTTTTGGTCACCATCCCGTGACCGACCATTGCAGAAGTTGCACCTAATCTAACCTTACCTAACCCTAACGATCGCAGGCTCTCCGAATAGAAATGAGTTTATTTTCTAGCTACCTATACATTATGGTGATCACTAAGGAATAAGTTGTAATACTTATTCATGTTCGTAAAATTAATAATAATAAAATTCTTACAATCATGCCAATTATCTAGCTCATAAGTTTTCATTAAGATACTGTGTTTCGGAAACTAGATAACGAATAAATATGTAGATACTATACTTTTTTTGCAAATATATGCTTAACTAGCGGATCCTCGCGGTTTCACCCGTGCGGTACCCGTTCCCGTGGGAATATCGGGATAAAATATAGCCTATGTCACTCGGGTTCGCAGAAAGAAAGAAAGAGTAGAAGCTACACTTAGAAAGTGTAGAAAGCTACACTTTCTAATGGTTTAAGAATTTTCTAAATCGGTTCATTCGTTTCGGAGCCATTTCGATGCAAACAAACAAACAAACAATCAAATCTTTCCTCTTTATAATATACTAGCGGCCGCCCGCGGTTTCACCCGCGTGGTACCCGTTCCCGTGGGAATATCGGGATAAAATATAGCCTATGTCACTCGGGAAGACTGTAGCTTTCTAACGGTGAAAGAATTTTCTAAATCGGTCCAGTACTTTTTGGGTTTATTCGTTACATACAAAAATACAAATCTTTCCTCTTTATAATATTAGTATAGAAGTACTTATAGTCTTTATAAATAGTAGACTTGTTCATGCACACAAATATTTTATCTTGTTCGGAATTAAACCCGAGACGTCAAAAAAAAAATTGATTTTGAATTTTTCATGAAGAATAATATTATTCAGTAAAACGTTAAATTGTTACCTATTGTAATTGTAACTTAATCTAAACTAGCTAATTCCAACCTCTAATTTAAAATTTATTTTCAACTTAAATAGGTATATCAAAAATAGATAAAGCGAGCCAATTTCCAACAGACATGCTATGCTCGGTTAAAAATAACCAAACTAGCTCTTTCATTATAATGTTTATTTCATAGTCATACATAGCTAATTCTAAACTTATTTGTCATTGAATTTAAACGACCGTTTACCGAATTTGTATGCTGAAAAAAGGCAATAGTGAATCATCAAAAACGGAAAATATGACACGACACACCTATGACAGAAGTTGTATTTATTTCAGATTATTTTTACTTTTTGCATTCACAGTGCCATTTTTATTATTGAAAATGAAGTTTAGAAAATATCGACTCGTATCACAACCTAGCTAGTTGTGAGATGTAACCAAAAGAAACGTTGTGTTTACTATCCCATCAGTTAATCTTTTTAGTGAAATAGATAATATAATGTGGTGTAATGTTTTTTATTTTATTTAATATTCCTACTTAAGTACTGTCTTATACTGTATTAAGGACGGATGCCAACAATTAAAGTCGGATTTTTAATTAAACGAAGTAATCTGACGTTTACAGTGTTGTCAGGTTATGACAAAACATAAATAGTGAAGCGGCAAAGTGAATGAATGACACAAAAATATTATAATTATTTACTTATATAAATATCACGTTTAGTTTTTCGGTAGCTTAAGGAGTGGTTAGTACAACGGGCTACCGATATCGAGTCCCGGGTTCGAATCCTAGTCGTGCCATGTTTGTTTGTGGGTCGATTTTGATAAAACTCGGTTTTCTATACTAATATTATAAAGAGGAAAGATTTGATTGTTTGTTTGCATCGAATAGGCTCCGAAACTAATGGACCGATTTAGGAAATTCTTTGACCATTAGAAAGCTACATTCTTCCTGAGTGACGGGATATAATATAGCCTATCTATATTATATCCCGATATTCACACGGGAACGGGTACCACGCAGGTAAAACCACAAGGATCTGGTACTATTTTGGAAAGAAAACAGCGACGCAATGTAAAAAATATTAAAAAATCCAAGATGGCGGCAGATATTTTTTTGTTGGGTTGATTTCTATGATGGCGGCCAACTTTTTGTTTGTGGAATGATTTTGATGAAACTCGGCTTTTGGTACTATTTTGACAAGAAAACAGCAACGCAGTGTCAAAATATAAAAAAATCCAAGATGGCGGCCAACTTTTTTGTTTGTGGGTTAATTTTGATGTAACTCGGTTTTTTATACTATTTTGGAAAGAAAACTGCAACGCAATGTTAAAAGTATTAATAAATCTAAGATGGCGGTCAATTTTTCTGTTTGTGGGCTAATTTCGTTGAAACCAAAAACCAAGTTTCATCAAAATTGACCCTTTTCTTTCCAAAATAGTACCAAAAATAAAGTTTCATCAAAATCGGCCTACCAACAAAAAAGTTGTCCGTCATCTTGGATTTTAATAGTGCCAAAAACCGAGTTTCATCTATAAAAATATGATAATTAATATATAACACAGAAGATATCGACAAATACTATTAAAGTATTCATTCATCATTATTCATTCCTGTGAATGAACGAACAGAAAACATCACTAGTACATTGAACATGGCAGCATTATTTTACTAAGTGACATTAGCAACTGTCAGATTACTTCGTCTAATTAAAAATCCGACTTTAGGACAGTTTACCCTAAATAGTATAGACTAGTATAGTCTAGCCATAGTTTGAGTTCGATTATACTGGTTATATCCGAATCACTGTCATCATTATTTAGGTACAATCAACGAGTTATCATTTCCTATACACAGGCCTTCCCCTAGCCCATGTTATTATTATACACCTAATCGTATAAACGAATCAGATTGTAAAGTGCCACAAAGTTAACTGACTCGGGTGTTCAAATTTGGGACTAAAAAACTTTGGTTCCAGCCTACAGCCATTTTGGTAGTTGTGCATTGCTAGTAGCGCCTCCACCTTCGGCTTAGATAATGTTTGTAGGATTGTGAAGCAAAATGTTCGCAATGTTGACACGGTCGCGGTCGTGACTTGTAAAAGTCAACGACTCTGTTTGCCCGTTTTTTGTGACAACCGGCTTCTCGTGTTTACGTCAAAAATGTTTTTTTTTTTGTGTTAGATGGTTTGATGTTGTCAAGCGGGAGTTTTATTTATATTAATCATGACACGAGCCCCTTAGATATTCTTACATCATCGGAACATGTTTGGCTCATGAAATCCTACTAACTAATATTATAAATGTGAAAGCTTAGATGTTTGGATGTATGTATGTTTGTTACTCAATCACGCCAAAACGGCTGAACGGATTTGGCTGAAATTTGGGACACTGTTACTTTTTATCATCCCCGAAAAATGACACATTTCCGCGAAATAACGTCGTGTAGTCCACGCGGGCGAAGCCGCGGGAGGAAAGCTAGTTATTTATAAATCTTTGTTGTTTTAACTATCAACAGATATATTTAAATAGTGGAGAAGAACATACGAGTAGTCTAGTAATAAGTCTAATTGCAACTGAACTAATTTCATTCATAATTATTTTCATTTCCCATAACTGATTACAATTTAAACAAAATAAATAGCATAGATGCTGTTGAACAAATAACTTAGTGGTACGCCAATGTTAGCCGTTAACAAATAAGTATTCTTGGAAAGACAAAGGAAGCGCCTTCACAAAGCTTTCTATGTAAATATTAGCTATGTTTTTCCTTTAAATAAAGCTTATTCTAATTTTTAACGAAAGGGAAGTTTGGCACTACGAATTAGCAAAATACCTAGGAGGCGTATACATGACATGAATTTAAAAAAAATTTGATTAACAAGTCTGTATATTCAAAACTTTATATTGTATCTACATATTATATTTTTGAAAATTACTAGGTTACTACCCTTCGAGGCAGGAGCGGCGTCAAGATGGAGGCTACGGATATAATTTCCTGCCAGACACTCGCCGGATTACGTCACAACTCGCCGGAATCTTGCACCTGAGACCGGAGAACCAGAACAGCAACCCAGCATACGTCTACCCCTTCGACAGGAGACCTGGGATCACAGACCAGTCACGCCCTGATGGGTACAACCAGAATCAATACAACCAGAACCAATACAATCCGAACCAATACAATCAGAACCAATACAATCCGAACCAATACAATCAGAACCAATACAATCCGAACCAATACAATCAACAGTACCCCAATCAGATTGGGCAAAATCAACAATACAATCAAGACCAAAATGGGCAAAACATCCAGTTTGGGCAAAACGATGGGAATCAAAATGGCCAAGTAGCGTTCCCAACTTCGAATCCATCGCAAGTAAACTTCGTTAATAATTTCAATGAACCTGACCCACCCTCTGAAAATGGGCAAAGTAATAGTGTCCCAAATTCGAATCCATCGCAAGTAAATTTCGTAAACAATTTCAATGAGCCTGACCCACCGACTGATAATGGTCAAGGTACTAGTGGGCTCAGTGGACCTGTAAACTTTGGGCAACAGCAACCAGGATTACCCCAACTGACCCCCGCACCGCAGACAGAACTACCCCAACTCACCCCCGTGCCTCAGACGGGGCTAGCCCAGCTCACCCCAGTGCCAAGCTTTGAAAAGCGAAACAACTTCAACTTTGGACCAGCTGGAATATTCCGTAATAAGATTTTCTTTATTATTTGTGTCTTCTTGAACATTACACACACCGTCTGTATTTAACCTCTTCACTAAGTGTCATAGTCATAGCATGTATACTAAATGTAAAAACGAATGTACCTACCTACCTACTTATGTATTGTCGCTAACTTTATTTCTTGTTTTCACTAATAATGTCTGCTGATTTAATCCTACCTGTGTGGTGTGGCCTGTCAAATGTGCTCAAATGTTGTAATAACCATTTGAGCTAACTAATAACCAGGGACTGTATATCGATATTTTATTTTTACCGATACTTTCTCTTAAATATCGATATGGTATCAATATCATAAAAATATATTGCTATTTGTATCGATTTCTAAAATACCTACTGGTATAAAAGTATCGATATTTCTTACCGATACAAGACAACGCAGCGACGACGTTGCGAGACACTGTAGCCAGATTGTGGAGTTTCCCCTTAACTTCGGTTTTTTTTAGAGCTGTGGGGGGGGATTTTTAGGGGGAAGAATTTTGATGTTTTAGCGCTTGGAACCAAAACGTACTATCCAGTGAGAAGACCATCAGAGGAGACTAACAAAAAAGTGCGGGGTCGGGACGCGGTAACTCATGAGATACTGGTAATATACTACTCGGTCAAGCTAACATGACACCTGCAAATTATACCCCTTTCTTTCACTCGATTCTGTCATGCCCGGAGAGTGAGAGCATGACCGACTTAGCTCGACCGAGTAATACAGATATTTTAGTATCAGTACCATAGCAATACAGTCAATTTCAAGTATCGATATATAAGCATCTAAATTAAATATCGATACCAATACCGATAAATCGCTACCTGATTATCGATATTTATATCGATATCTAATACCGATAGCAAAAATATACCGATATTTTACAGTCCCTGTTAATAACCCTGTAGGGGACAGGGGACTCGACGATAAGCCTTGTTTTCCAAAGATACCTACTACTTCAAGTTCTATTAAATTTTCGAAACCAAAGTCTTTGTGAACTTAACTGGCAGTTTGCCTATTCAGCAACAAGAATACTGAAGCAAAATTAAAACTTGTGTTAAAAAATTTAAAATAAATATAATATTAGTGAAATTAGCTCATACCATCATACCAATATAAATACAACCAACCAAATAAATAAATAAAAAAATATTAGACACCATCACATGCTTACATTGTTCTAATACTAAACTATAGTAGCTTGAACACTAGTATTATGGAAATTAGAAACAACGACGGGTTACACCCAGACCCGAGGAAATATTGAAAAGTTAATTTTCAATACTTACCCTACTGGAAATCGAACCCGGAACCTCTAGAGATAGCGGCACCTTAAAAACCGATGCATACACCAGAATAAAACAGAATAAAAACAGAATTAACATCATGGTTTCAAAAATGATTAGCCATAACAATAAAATACCTATTTATTTCGCTTATTAAAACGTCATCGGCAGTAACGTTTACTTATAAATTAGTTACGTACCTCTGCGAACTCCACTTAAATGTATGAAAATGTATTTTATATGTTTTTACATCAATTATTTCTGTAATTGCTTCTCAGCAGTTTTGTTTTTATAGGGAAAAACACCTGGTTTATTACAACCACAACAATCGCACATTAAAACAGATTTCTGCTCGTTCCTTCGTTCATGAAAAATACACTCAGAGGGCGTTTGTGCACTACACTGAATTTTACCGATCCGGCGATCCGGTTTTTTCCGGACCGATATGGCAGCAATGAAAAACATATGGGCGCTTGTGCACCACACTGAATTTTACCGTCCGTCATTTTACTTTTCCCCATTCCGGACCGTTTTTTTCCGTTCCGAGATGACGGCAATGAAAAACATATGTACGCTTGTGCACTACACTGAATTTTACCGTCCGGAAAAAAACGGATGGTTGTATTTTAATCATAAATCACTACATAGTATAAAACAAAGTCGCTTCCCGTCTGTCTGTCCCTATATATGCTTAAATCTTTAAAACTATTTTCATGCGGTTTTCACTAATAGGTAGCGTGGTTTTTCAGCAAGGTTTTAATATATAATTTATGAAAGTTTTGTGTAAATTGGTTTAAATATAACGATAATTGTCGAAAGTGCCGGCAAACGGCAAGCCGCCCGGGAGCTTTCAGCAAAAACGCTGCCTAATCCTTTCGAGGTTTAAAAAAATAATGAATGTTGGGATATTCCTCTTCTATAGATCTACAAAAAAGTCCGCAATAGCATATGTCTATCTTTTAAGGATAGCATATTATAGCCATATTATCTCTTAAAAACTGGTTACGAACAATGCGGTAATTTGGAAAGCTATTTAAACGGATACAGTATTAACCCTTATCAATCTAAATACGTTAGTTGCTTTAAGCATTTTATGCACATTATTTTACTCTTTTACACCATATAATTTAAATGAATATCTTAGGAGTTATCGCAAATAAATGAACGCACGCCAAAATGAATTTAAGCGCCTTTCTCACCAATAACACGTAATATATCTAGCACCAAAAATATGGTTTTTGAAATTTTTGTTTGTCTGTCTGCCTGTCTGTTGTCCGTGTTTCACGCAAAAACTACTAAGCGGATTTTGATGAAACTTTTTTTGTTAAATAGCTAGCCGTAGACATTCGATAGTAGTTAAAAAATAATTTTTCATCCTGCCTCAATTTATTGTGATTTCGGTAAAATGACCCCGCAGGTACCTTTCACTGATAAGAGGATGAACCCAAAATTCTTTCTGTCTTCTACGTCTTCGTACATAAAGCAATAAAGCAAGTAATTGCCGAGACGTTCCAAGGAACTCATTATTCCTCTCGTTTAAAACGCGTCCGTAGAGTGTAGTTTCAAAGAGATCACTGCGCTGCCCCGGCCAGTAAAAAACCGGACAAGTGCACAAGCTAACCATCCGTGTTTTTCATGCCACGCCGGTCCGTAAAAACACGGACCGCCGGATCGGTAAAATTCAGTGTAGTGCACAAACGCCCAGACAGAACTAAGTACACATAATTCCAAAGCTGAATATTTTTGCGAACTTTGGATTGCATAAACAATTTTGCACACAAGGGATCGATGGGGACTTTTAATAATTTCATATTTTATACTTATAGTATCTCTAATGTTCATAAAAAATTTCAGCTTCTTTGGAATTTATGCAAGGGTTAATGTTTATTTTGACTGGACTATACGTATAGTACCTTATACGTAGGCAATAAGACCTTTTCATACTGCAAATTTCAAGTTTCATACAATATTCATACTTATTTTTTTTTATATTACCGAATTTAAGGTAAATAGTGTGTAACGCAATGTATTAAAACTTTAACTACTATTTATTTATAGTTTAACGTGAATTTAAAATGCATATGCAGTGCGCGGTGACAGCCACCAAGGTTAGCCTAGGGCTGCCAAAAGTTGCGTTTTCATTTTTAACCGACTTCAAAAATTGAAAAGGAGGAGGTTATCTATTCGTCGCGTTTTTTTTTATATGTATGTACACCGATTACTCGAAGACGGCTGAACCGATTGAAATGGTTCAAACGTTATAACATCAGGTTTTTTCCCAAGTTGGTCCCATTGTTTGAAATTTTGAAATCGGATCAGTAGTTTTCAGGAAATCTTGAAAATATTGTCGTTTTCGTTACCACTTTAGGTAAATTTATTACGTATCTTTAGGCATAACTCCTTTGTTTATAAACCGATTTCGATGATTCTTGTTTTATTGGAAAGGGGATACCTAAAGGTATTTTAACCGACTTCAAAAAAGGAGGTTCTCAGTTTGATCACATACCTATTTACCAGAATACACGTAAATTGCCTGCATGATGCACTAAAAAGAGTGAAATAAAAATTATTTAAAAAAAAAAATAAAACCGCCTTCAAAAAAATGACATCAATAAAAAAAGTAAAAAATAATCCCTCACCAAATAACGTAAGAACTTTGAAATCGGGCGGGTTTTAACAAAAACAACAAAAAATTGTACATGTTTCACGCCCGACTTCAAAGTACTTACGTTATTTGGTGAGGGATTATTTCTTACTTTTTTTATTGATGTCATTTTTTTGAAGGCGGTTTTTGAAGAAAAGTGTGCGTCCTAATTTCGGGAAAGAGTAAATTTTAAGCATACATAAAGATTATTTTATAGAATTTAGCAACATCTGTCGGGATTCCATGTCTAGATCACAGACGTAATGCAAGATTTGCATGTTTTTTTTTTCTTGCAGGACCATGTTATGTAATTTTGATGGTAGTTTTTGTTCTTATTCAGATAATGCTGATCAGCAAAGAGTAAAATAATTATTACTACATTGTCAACACTAATGTGATTGATAACAATGTAGTGATAATTATTTTACTCTTTGCTTAGTACAATCAAAGATTCAAAATTGAAGAAAATATATTTCCGTGCTCTGTCCCCTGAGTAGTTGTTCACTCATACAGTGACACTGAAACCTATGTTTACCTCTAGCAAGTAGGTATACGTACGATTTATTATTATAAAAATAGTTAAGTAGGTAACAGCTTTCTACGCAAAAGTTTCCCTAGGATTAGAACTCTTGACTAGCAAAATAGAGTCGTGTGAGGTATTTGCTAGTAGTACTAGTATAGTATTATATTATCTGTGCTAGTAGGTACATGTGCCAGCGCCTTTACTTACGTGGTTCCTGCCGGGTCACACGTTGGCCCTAAAACGCGCTAATACATCGTACTATACTGCAGAACTTGATGTGTGTGCTCAATTGGCAACCCTAGCCGGCAGCTACCTCCTTCGGTTTTTACCAACATTGCCGACGCCACAAGGCCAATAAAAATACTGATCTTCCGGTTTCTATTCCCCGAACATTCATTTAGTAGTCATCTATACAATTTATGTTGTAATTGTATTAGTTGATTACTCAGAAACGTATTTAACAGAAAAAATATTTTTATAGGTAAAAATTGTGAAATGTAAGGTAATACTTTGATCTAATATTCCACCAGGCCCAACTTAACACTTGCACGAAGTACGAAAACCTCTGCTTTTACGAATGACATAAGGGTGGTTTCAAGTTTTCAACGCCAACTTGTAAAGAAGGTTATATAATTATGCAATTGGCAACAAGTCGGTCATTCTCAGCAGGCCTGTTTTTTGAGCGTGCATACAAATATCTGACTAGGTAGTTTGTAATATTTTCGAGCTGGTTTTTTTTTTGGGACTACGTCTAGCAATTGCCTTTTATGAATAAAATTGGTATTATATACACTTAATTTGGTAAAAGAACACTCAAATTTTTTTTCTAAGTTGTTCTCCTAACTTCCGTTCGCTGTCCGGTACCTAGAATCAAGCTTTCTAGCTTCAACAGTCGCGAAGTTAGCTACGATTGGTACATTTCAGTCGATACATTTGGGAAGTTAATAAATACATTTTATTATTCACAAAAAATAATCTGTTTAAATAGTATATTTTCTTAGATAGAACGAGAATTATGTTTGTCCTTTCATTATACATAATTTCCGTCACCAGTCAAAAAGTAGCGAATATATCACTAGCAGAGTAAGTAATTCGCATCACTACCGCAACGTCGTCTTTCTTCAGTTAGTGCCGAGGCAGGCAACCGACACGGTCCTGTGTCACCTGTTCCGATGGCGAGCTACGACTGTAAATACCTAATTTCTGTTCGCATGGTTTACTACTATTCTAATTTCCGTTCGCTCTTTTAATTCTTGTTTGAAATACATACAAATTTAGCTAGTTAGATTATTATATGAAGAAATTCGTTGTTGACCTCATGCTTGAACCAATATACCGTATTCCTTGCCATTCAAATTTTATCTCATAAATACCGTCGTGGTCCTAACTTATGTCACCCGGTTCCGTCACGCTAAACGTGACAGAAATTACAAAATACCACGCTAAACCTGACGGAAATTATAAAATACCTAATAACATACAAATGTTCCTTGACTCCCAAAATTGTTCATTTAGTTATTTTATAGACTTGACAATTACTTATAAAGTTTATTTTATATTGTATAGTATTCATTTTCTGTTTGAGTCATATAACAATAAGATAAATAAGTTTTTATTTGGCAATTTTCTAATTTCCGTCACGCCCAAAACTTTGTTAGTTCATAAATCCAAAACTAGACACTACATTGAAGTGCCAAATACATAATTTTCTTCAGTTTAACGTCTCTTCTAAATTTAATTGCCGGTTTAGAGAATTAATTGAAAATTAAAAACCGTGATGCAAATTATGCAAAGAACACCTTGTCGTGAGAATGACCGAAGTAACAACACTAAATTGAAAACTTGATGAGCTGTCTACTTTTCAATTAAATATTAAAGTTGATTCCAATTCTACCTACTCAAAGTATCTATTATCTAAATAGTCTTTAACATTTAGATGAAAAATATTAGGTTCTTGAAAACAAGACCAAATGGCATAGATAATAATGGCAAACTGGAATTTCGTATTTTCCTTAAATACACTTACAAAGGAAAGGGCTTAGATGCAATTTATATACATACATACATAGAACCACACGTGGGTAAAGGCGCAGGCACAAGTAGGTAGGAATACCTCACTCGACCTTCGATCAACAATAACACCTAGTATTGTTGATTGAAGCACTCGACTCTATTTTGCTAGTCACAGTTCAAACCCTAGGGAAATACCTTTTGCGTAGAAAGCAAGTTACTAATTTATTTGAATAATAAATCGTACATACTTGCTAGAGGTAAATAGGTTTCAGTGTCACTGTATGAGTCAACCACTACCCAGGTCAAGTTAAACTACCTCGTTTAATACATTGGTTCAATATTGGAAACTAATATTCCACGAAATAGGCTTAACTGCATATCAGAGAGAATATCGAGTCAGAGCCATTTATAGTATTATATGTATTTTTGTCAATTTTTATGGAATAATGAAGTAAGTAGATGTAACTCTCGAGGTTATTCACCAAATTAAAACGCACCTTCTTGTATTAAAATCGAGAAATACAAAGCCTAATTACTTAAATCTTTTATAATAAAAACATCATATCCACTAAAACGTATGGAACACCTGATTTCGTGGCTGAAAACGTGATGTTTTTCCCGCGGGATAAAGGTCATGTTGTCCACGCGCGGAAGGCTAATAATTCCTACTTTCCTACTACTTAATAATATTAAAAATGTGAAAGTTGAGACGTTTGGATGTTTAGATGTTTGGATGTTTGTTGCTCAATCACACCAAAACGGCTCAACGGATTTGGCTGAAATTTGGGACACAGATACTTTGTAACCTGGAGAGAAACATAGGCTACTTTATATCCCTGAAAAATATGACGTTCCCGTGGAATAACGTCGTGTAAACTGTAACGTCGTGTCGTCGTCGGCGGAAAGCTAGTAATACTTACGAATGTATGTGTGGTGTATGTGTACCTTACGAATGGCTTCTTTTGAAGGAGGAAAATTCTTTACTATGTTAGCTAGGTATTTCTCTTTTTTTTTGTCCTAGTACCTACCTATATTTTATGTAAGCTAAATGCCAAGGTACTTCATTAAAGTATTTTAATCAATTTATCGACATCTGGGTTCTTAGAATAGCGTAATATTCTGTTTTTTATTGTCCTATGATTAACTTAAGCTTTATGAAACTGCTAGAGAATTTAATAAAGGTAATTTAATTAGGTATTTAAAAAGCAATAAGAAACTAAGATTATTGTCTATGATAAGACGGTAATGGTGTTCAATAAAGGATCCACAGTAAAGGATAGGCATACTAGTACTGCCTAGAGGAGTAGTAGCCAAAGGATGTCCCCAAGGGGGTGTCCTCTCACCTCTCCTATGGAATATCGTGGTCAATGAGCTGATTAGTAGGCTCAACGACCGCAACTTTCTCACAGTAGGCTATGCAGACGATCTGACCATACTCATCAGCGGGCGAGTTGAGAGCGTGATATGTGACCGAATGAGGTCCGCTCTAAAGGTCGTCGAACAGTGGTGCACTAAACACAATCTAACAGTGAACCCAACAAAGACAGAATTGATCATGTTCACAAACAAACGGAGTCTAGGAAATCTTAAACTCCCAAAACTTTTTAATACCAGTCTGTCCCTAAGCAAGGAAGTCAAGTATCTAGGAATGATACTAGACAACAAACTCCTCTGGAATAGACATCTCGAAAGTAAACTAAACAAAGCCACAATCATCTTCTGCCAATGTAAAAGACTACTCGGCAAAAGTTGGGGACTATCACCGAAAATAACGATGTGGCTGTATAAAACCGTTATACGTCCCATAATCACATACGGAGCCGTTGCCTGGTGGTCCAAAACAGAGCAAAGCACCGTCATCAACAAACTGCAGAAATTCCAAAGATTGGCATGCTCTGCGACAACCGGCTGCATGCGAACCACCCCCACAGCCGCCCTAGAAGTAGCCCTGGATTTAACACCCTTGGATCTGTTTATACAACAAGAAGCCTCCATGGCTGCTATAAGGCTTAAACACCTGGGTCTGTGGTACAATCGAGAGGGTCCTCACTCCACATTGTGGAATGATTTAGTGAAACATGAGTCACTAATCGCTGCCCCATGCGATAGGATACCCAAGCAATACATTTTCGAAAAGAAATACCAAATACAGTTATTTGAAAATGACCGAGATCACTCTGGCATACATGAAGTCCGAATCTATACGGACGGCTCCAAGATGGGGACTGGAACTGGAGCTGGAGTATTCTCACAAGATCTGAATATCAAAATATCACTAGCGCTGGGCCAATACAGTTCGATATTTCAATGCGAATGTGTTGCAATAATAAACGCCGCTACCACGGCCCTGTCCAGAGGTATAAAGGAACTAAACATCCGCATACTGACTGACAGCATGGCCGTCCTAACAGCACTGGAGGCCAACACGATCAACTCTAGTATCGTCTACGAATGCCACAAAGTTTTGGATCGTTTAGCATCCAACAACGGAGTAATCCTACAATGGATTAAAGGGCATAGTGGATCACACGGGAATGATGCCGCCGATGAGCTGGCTAGAATGGGATCCTCCACAATAGTGACAGGACCTACACCCATTCTGCCACTCCCATTCAGCCAACTGCGCTCATGGGTAAGGCAACGAACTCGTGCTGCACATAATACTCGTTGGGTAGCTCTAACAAGCTGTAGACAGTCTAAGATGGCGATGACTGCAGTCTCGCCGCGTTTGACCTGCAGGCTGCTCAGCCTCAATCGTCCAGACCTCCGGATAGTTGTTGGTACACTTACAGGTCACCTTACCTTAAACCGACAACTATTTATTATGAATGCGACAGACAGTCCTCTATGTAGAGGTTGCCTGAACGCTGAGGAAACAGCCGCCCACGTGATCCTGGAGTGCGTAGGTTTGGCCGCACAACGAACAGAAATCCTCACAGAGGTGAGGTCGCTCCTAGAAGCCTGTGAACGCCCCAGGAGGCTTCTGCGCTTCTGGAAGGAGCTAGGATGGCTCGACTAGCCATGTTCACGCATAACGGACCAAATATGAGTCTAAATGCGGAAAAATGTCAATACCAATACCAATACTGCCTAGATAGTTAATCAATCCAAAACATCTACAGTACCTAGCTAAGATTTAACGTACTTATACAAGATAGACATATCTGGCTCATTAGTCGAACACATCCACTGGGTGTTCTGAAGCACTTGAAAAAATTAATACATACATATTGTAAAAGACAAAAATAAAGCATCTCTTATCTTACAAATAAATGCATTATCTCTGGCTTCACTGCACGCAACGCACGCGGCACCAGCACGCTGCTTTTCTGACCCTTGACTTTAGGCTCTTGATACATTATTGGTGATGGGTAATTTTTTATAAACTTTGCTAATCAAGAAATGATATGAAAATGTTATTACAATGAACATCGTTCAGTATGCCATTTCTTCTTTTTTTTTTTAAATAATAATCCCCACATTTTTGTATTAAACCCAACCTAGTTTTTTATTGCACAGTTTTCTATAAACGCCTTTTGTTTTGTTTGGTTTATTTGTTTATCCACAACGGGGTAGCACTTAGCCTTCATCACACTATGTTAAGTGGTGGGTGATAAGGCTATTTAAACTTTATATATTTTGCCTTAAATACCAGTCGTTTCGAAATTATAATATTATTATAAATAAATAAATAACTTCTTACATTCACACCAATTATCTAAGCCCATTTTAATTTCATTAAGAAACTGTATCATGGAAAACTTGATAACGGATAAATATATACTTATATACTTTTTTTTGTAAATACATACTTAATATACATACATAACACCCAGACCAAGACAAATAGACATGTTCATGCACACAAATATTTGTCTTGTTCGGGAATCGAACCCGAGACCACTGGCGCAGAAGGTGGGTAGCCTACCCCTGCGCCAAATCGGTCGTCATTATTATGTAGATAAAACAAACTTTATTCTGTTGTTGAAGCTGTTAAAGCTGTATTCTATTACTTTATAAGTACACTAGACAGCACATCAAGTTAAACAGTTGAACTGCGAAAACAGCTTTTATTACGTAGGTCAGTGCACAAGGTCAACATGTATAGTCTGATGTGCCGCCGTGTGTACATACGGTTATTATTATTAATCAAATCTTGCGTGTTCAGAACCGACCTGCACGACGGTAGACAATGCAGTGGGCAGCTGCATCTCGCTGGTGCAGTGCCCCGCGTTGCTGAAGATTGTGCAGGACTCCCGCAGCAATCCCAACGCCGTCCAGCTGCTGCGGCGGGCCCACTGCGGGTTTGATGGGAACACACCTAAGGTAACAACCCACCTGGTCTATCAGCTAGGTACATTACTAGAGACAGGAGCGTGTTTGAAGGAACAACCAAACTTTACCAATTTTTGTCATCTAGTTACATCACTGCTTTGGCCAACTAGTTATGTACTTCAGCATCGAGATACAGCTGCCATAGTAACGTTACTATGGCAGCTGTATCTCGATGCTGAAGTACCTCAAGTTTCTGAAGGTGGTGCATGACAACCGGAGCTACCCCAATGCTGTGTAGCTGCTACGGCGGGCCCACTGCGGGTTTGATGGGAACACCCCTAAAGTAACAACCCACTAATCTGTTCTATCAGTTGCATTACTACAGACAGTGCAGATAGCAGCGTGTTTGAAGAGGACAACCCTA
Organism: Crambus lathoniellus; assembly: GCA_949710035.1. Classification (NCBI taxonomy): domain Eukaryota; kingdom Metazoa; phylum Arthropoda; class Insecta; order Lepidoptera; family Crambidae; genus Crambus; species Crambus lathoniellus. The sequence goes on along the minus strand of OX453316.1, from coordinate 23,281,280 downwards.
AGGTAACAACCTCTACTCTGGACATTTAGTTACATTACTTCAGCCCTGCTGTCGACAGCAACTAGCAGCATTACTGGGCAGTTGCTGCGGCGGGCGCACTGCTGGTTTCATGAGAACAGCCCTCAGGTAACAACCCACTACTCTGGTCTATCAGCTACATTACTAGAGACAGGAGCGTGTTTGAAGGAACAACCGAACTCCACCAATTTTTGTCATACAAAAAACCCCTACTCTGGTCTATCGGCTACATTACTACAGAGTACAGACAGTGCAGACAGCAGCGTGTTTGAAGGGGACAACCCTAAGGTAACAACCTCTACTCTGGACATCTAGTTACATTACTACAGCCCTGCTGTCGACAGCAACTAGCAGCATTACTGGGCAGCTGCTGCGGCGGGTGCACTGCTGGTTTCATGAGAACAGCCCTAAGGTAACGACCCACTACTCTGGTCTATCAGCTACATTACTACAGACAGCAGCGTGTTTGAAGGAACAGCCGAACTCCACCAAGTTTAGTCATCTAGTTACATCACTGCTTTGGCCAACTAGTTACATTACGATGGCAGCTGCATCTCGCTGCTGGAGTGCCCCAAGTTTCTGAAGGTGGTGCAGGACTCCCGGAGCTACCGTAACCCATCATATTGTTCTACTAAAAATGCTTAATACAAGCTGCTCCTCTTATAGTTTTATCCGTTCCATTTTATCCGCGTGGTACCCGTTCCCGAGCAATAAAATACAGCCTTTGTCACTAAGAAATAATGTAAGTAAATAGCTTTCTACGGGCGAAAGTTTCAGAGATTGAAGTTGATTGAGCTAAAATATTTCAGCAAACTTTACGTCTTCTTTTTATTAGCAAAGACTAGTTAGAATACATCAACATTCCTTCACACAGCACATTCAACAGCTGTTAGATCAAAGGCTAATGAAAACAAGTACATAATCAAACTAGTTACTAAAATAACCAAAAAAATCGTTAAAGTTGTTAAACTAAGCTAATGTTTTGTTGTAGGTATGTTGTCCCCGGCCAGGTTTCTCCACCGCGCCACCAGCACCAGTAACCCAAGCGCCCGTTGTGTTCACCACGACCACGACAGCCGCGCCCACCCCCACCGGAAAGTCTGTGGTGGGAGACTACGTGGTGACACTGCCTGAGCCGCCAGTGTGCGGCGTCAGCAATGCCTCTTTCGGCAGAGTGGTTGGCGGAGTCAAAGCTAAGCTTGGTGAGTACTGAAATGTTTTACTTCGATTATGGAAGCAAGCTCTTGGTGTTAACGACCATGACAGCTGCGCTTGCGCCTACTGGCAAGACTGTGTCGGGGGACCTCGTGGCATTGCTGCCTGAGCCACCAGTGTGCGGCGTCAGCAATGCCTCTTTCGGCAGAGTGGTTGGCGGAGTCAAAGCTAAGCTTGGTAAATACTGAAATGTTTTACTTCGATTATAGAAGCAAGCTCTTGGTGTTAACGACCATGACAGCCGCGCTTGCGCCTACTGACAAATCTGTGGCGGGGGACTTCGTAGCACCGCTGCCTGAGCCGCTAGTGCGCGGCATCAGCAATGCCTTCTTCGGCAGAGTGGTTGGCGGAATCAAAGCCAAGCTTGGTGAGTACTGAAATGTTTTACTTCGATTATGGAAGCAAGCTCTTGGTGTTAACGACCATGACAGCCGCGCTTGCGCCTACTGACAAATCTGTGGCGGGGGACTTCGTGGCATCGCTGCCTGAGCCGCTAGTGCGCGGCATCAGCAATGCCTTCTTCGGCAGAGTGGTTGGCGGAATCAAAGCCAAGCCTGGTGAGTACTGAAATGTTTTACTTCGATTACGGAAGCAAGCTCTAGGTGTTAACGACCATGACAGCCGCGCTTGCGCCTACTGGCAAGACTATGGTGGGGGACTTCGTTGCAACACTGCCTGAGCCACCAGTGTGCAGAATAGTTGGCCGCGTGAAGGCTAAGCTTGGTGAGAAGGTACCTACAGATGTGTTTAACTGCGAGAGTAGAAGCAAACCGCTTGTAGTCTTCGTGGCCATTACCACTCAATATATTAAAATATTTTGGTGAGGTCTATACCCTCACCAAAACATTTTTATTTATTCATTGAGGTTTTTTACTATGCTTCACAAGCGGCGCTATCAGACCAGTTAGAACCAAGTTAATGGATTCAAATAGTTTTGAGTAAGTACTTAAAGTTTATTTAAATTTTTAGTTTTTTGCATTCACAATGCAATTTTTATTACTGAAAAATGGAAAATGAAGTATTTTAGAAAAAATCGACCCGTCTCACAACTAGCTCCGATGGGACTCGAACCCATGACCTTTCGCTTTCCGGGCGACTGCTCTAACCACTGAGCTACGGAGTCGTTACGAGAAGCGTCGAATTTATCCAATACTTCTTACACGCTGTATAGTCAGCGTTAATTTCATCAATGTGGAGATATTACTACCCTCACACGCGAAAGAAATACCTTTCCAGGTATTTGGCAATCGCTAAAGATGAAATTACTATTGCAACTTATTTAAATTTTTAGTTTTTTGCATTCACAATGCAATTTTTATTACTGAAAAATGGAAAATGAAGTATTTTAGAAAAAATCGACCCGTCTCACAACTAGCTCCGATGGGACTCGAACCCATGACCTTTCGCTTTCCGGGCGACTGCTCTAACCACTGAGCTACGGAGTCGTTACGAGAAGCGTCGAATTTATCCAATACTTCTTACACGCTGTATAGTCAGCGTTAATTTCATCAATGTGGAGATATTACTACCCTCACACGCGAAAGAAATACCTTTCCAGGTATTTGGCAATCGCTAAAGATGAAATTACTATTGCAACTTATTTAAATTTTTAGTTTTTTGCATTCACAATGCAATTTTTATTACTGAAAAATGGAAAATGAAGTATTTTAGAAAAAATCGACCCGTCTCACAACTAGCTCCGATGGGACTCGAACCCATGACCTTTCGCTTTCCGGGCGACTGCTCTAACCACTGAGCTACGGAGTCGTTACGAGAAGCGTCGAATTTATCCAATACTTCTTACACGCTGTATAGTCAGCGTTAATTTCATCAATGTGGAGACGGGTCGATTTTTTCTAAAATACTTCATTTTCCATTTTTCAGTAATAAAAATTGCATTGTGAATGCAAAAAACTAAAAATTTAAATAAGTTGCAATAGTAATTTCATCTTTAGCGATTGCCAAATACCTGGAAAGGTATTTCTTTCGCGTGTGAGGGTAGTAATATCTCCACATTGATGAAATTAACGCTGACTATACAGCGTGTAAGAAGTATTGGATAAATTCGACGCTTCTCGTAACGACTCCGTAGCTCAGTGGTTAGAGCAGTCGCCCGGAAAGCGAAAGGTCATGGGTTCGAGTCCCATCGGAGCTAGTTGTGAGACGGGTCGATTTTTTCTAAAATACTTCATTTTCCATTTTTCAGTAATAAAAATTGCATTGTGAATGCAAAAAACTAAAAATTTAAATAAGTTGCAATAGTAATTTCATCTTTAGCGATTGCCAAATACCTGGAAAGGTATTTCTTTCGCGTGTGAGGGTAGTAATATCTCCACATTGATGAAATTAACGCTGACTATACAGCGTGTAAGAAGTATTGGATAAATTCGACGCTTCTCGTAACGACTCCGTAGCTCAGTGGTTAGAGCAGTCGCCCGGAAAGCGAAAGGTCATGGGTTCGAGTCCCATCGGAGCTAGTTGTGAGACGGGTCGATTTTTTCTAAAATACTTCATTTTCCATTTTTCAGTAATAAAAATTGCATTGTGAATGCAAAAAACTAAAAATTTAAATAAGTTGCAATAGTAATTTCATCTTTAGCGATTGCCAAATACCTGGAAAGGTATTTCTTTCGCGTGTGAGGGTAGTAATATCTCCACATTGATGAAATTAACGCTGACTATACAGCGTGTAAGAAGTATTGGATAAATTCGACGCTTCTCGTAACGACTCCGTAGCTCAGTGGTTAGAGCAGTCGCCCGGAAAGCGAAAGGTCATGGGTTCGAGTCCCATCGGAGCTAGTTGTGAGACGGGTCGATTTTTTCTAAAATACTTCATTTTCCATTTTTCAGTAATAAAAATTGCATTGTGAATGCAAAAAACTAAAAATTTAAATAAGTTGCAATAGTAATTTCATCTTTAGCGATTGCCAAATACCTGGAAAGGTATTTCTTTCGCGTGTGAGGGTAGTAATATCTCCACATTGATGAAATTAACGCTGACTATACAGCGTGTAAGAAGTATTGGATAAATTCGACGCTTCTCGTAACGACTCCGTAGCTCAGTGGTTAGAGCAGTCGCCCGGAAAGCGAAAGGTCGTGGGTTCGAGTCCCATCGGAGCTAGTTGTGAGACGGGTCGATTTTTTCTAAAATACTTCATTTTCCATTTTTTAAGTACTTAAAGGTGTCATTAGTCGCCTGAAATTAATAAACCACCATCTTTTAAGCGCTAAGAAGGTGAAGATTGCCCATTTGAATAGTCAACCGAGCAGCGCAATAATTTGCCAGACTTTTCACTCATTGCCTGAAACAGGCGAACTTTCTTAGATAATTATCAGGCCATCTTTGTCAGGTGACTTCCCCTGGATGGCACTGCTGGGTTACAAGAGCCGGCGAGGGCCGGGTGCGCGATGGCTGTGTGGCGGGTCACTGGTCACCAGCAAGCATGTGCTCACTGCTGCTCATTGCATACACGGACACGAAGATGACTTGTAAGTGTTCCTTAAGGGCGGCCAACCCGACTTACTTTTTATACAAACGCTCTTAGGGATTATGGCGTTGTAACTTTGAAACTTTTGAACTAATAGGTATCTTATGATAGTGCATCTAGGTTTCTATCGAAATTTAAAAAGCAAAATTTTAAGAAACCAATTCAGTATAAGCCTCCAAAAATCTGATTTGTTGCACAAGTTTTACCTGAACTTTGGGCGTTCATCACTACTCATAAATTTTAAAAGCAAAGAAAATATTATGATAGAAACCTTGCAAATGTAATGGAGATTCTAAATGACAAACATTATTTCACAAACTTGTAATTCTTACTGAAAAACACGTAATTCCTGGAACAAGAAATATAAAGGTTTATCCTTTTTTTTGAATAAAGTGCCTGATTAAAGGATTATTCTGATATAATAAATTAATGATACCACATTGCAAATTAACCTTGTACAAAGAAAATGTTTACTTCATGGCTGTAAAACTTTATAATAAACTGCCATCAGATCTTGCACAAATACCAATTACCAACAATAAATTTAAAAACTGTTTGTTACGCTGGCTTATGGAAAAAACATTCTACTCAGTAAAAGAATACCTAGATTTTAAGGAATAAAATGCACCTCTATGCTAAATTCAATAACAGAGTATTTGAATGTACTATGTATAGATATTATGTAATGCCACTCGATTTTTTATTAATGTAAGTAAGTATAAAAATGACATTTTGATTTTCATTTATACATTTGATTTTATTGACATGCTGATTTATTATTGAATAATTACTTTAACTTGACTAATGCTAATGATTGTTAATCTTATTTTATATTAATGTAATACAATTTGACATATAATACTTCAATAATCAAGGTAATGATGTAATAGTAATAAATTAATATCAATATGTAATAGTAATAAATTCATACCAATATGACGCAATATTTGCACGCCTACAATATTTAAGGCAAAATACCGTAGATCTAAACACACGTTGTCTTCCATCTCAATGTATGAACACTGTATTGAGCAAATTAAACATTTCATTTCATTTCATTTCAAGTTTCCGCACACTATTTTTCGTTCAAAGTTATCGCGTTCTCACTTGCTCACTCACTCACTGTCATTGCGCTGGATGAAACAACAAGCTTGTCAACTTTTTGTCAACAATGACGGGAAGGGCCCTCAAAACTTTTTAACCGCCTCTGTGGTCGAGTGGTACATTCAGACCCAGAGGTCCCGGGTTCGATTTACATTGAGGGTAAATATTGTATTCGGTTTGGTACCCCAGTACAGCTACAGAAGCAGTACCTGCTTCTGGGGGGGATGTTCGGCAGCTCTTTGGTCACGCAAGCATGTTCCCAATGCTGCTCATTACATACATGGGCATGAAGATGACCAGTAGGCAGGTTAAAGATCAATCGAAACGAATCGCGGCTGTATACTCGAAGCTTAAAGCTCCTGGGCTATAAGCTTTACTTAAAGCATAGTTTTAAATAAAATTTATCGGTAAGTACCTAGTTTTTTAAAGTGCCAAGGTTGCTTAGGTGAAATCCCATATTAGCCATAATGTGTAAATATGTTGAACGAGAATTCGAAACTGAGTCATATTTGCAAATTGCAAACGCACGTTAATTTGCAACTCAAAAAACTGGTCTGGCTCATAAAAATAGAAACCAATTTTATTCACAAACATTAGGTAGGTACTCAAAGTGTCATCAACAGGCACACCCCATTAAGTTGGTCAAATAAATCGCCCTAATTATTATCTCCTAAGTACAGGAAAACGGCACGGATTCCATAAATAAACTGACAAAGTAAATATGTTTTATATATGTCATGTAATAACGTGATTACTGTTTACAGTCAGACCTATGTCATATTTTACTGTGCATTTCCACACAATAATAACGCACATACAAATAATGTACAAATTGGAAAATAAAGTATCATAGTGGAGGTCGAAGTGCTAGATTTCTTCCGGGTATAACGACATAAAAGTGATTTAGCCTTGCAATGAATCGTTATTCAACATAAAAAGTATGTTTGCCTAGGAAAACATTCATCAATGTTAAAGAAAAAGGTTTTACGAGAACTATGTTCGAAATGTACAATAGTTCCATAATCAAGATACTTGTCGTAGATAAAAAGGAAGTTATGTATAACTTATAGCATAAATATTAGGTACAAATAATGAGATCATTTTGCCGTCTAAGGCTCGGTCTATATGCGTCAGGAATTAGTCCGATTCGGAAAAATAACAACAACAAACAAGGTTTTTAAATTTGTACTTTTCTGCATTCACAATGCAATTTTATGGTTAAAAATGGAAAATGAAGTATTTAGAAAAAAATCGACCCGTCTCACAACCGATGGGACTCGAACCCACGACCTTTCGCTATCCGGGCGACTGCTCTAACGACTCCGTAGCCCAGTGGTTAGAGCAGTCGCCCGGATATATTTTACACACGTATTTATGGACATTTTAACTACTAAATGACATATTCGTTAAGAGCAAAAGAAATATTTTCACTAAGTTACAACGAATAAAGTACGAAAATCTGGGAACAAAAATAGTCGTAACTTTCGAGATAATTTTTTTCTATGTAAATAATCAAATATCGTGGTTATTAAATTATCAAAAGCTGCTCGACACGGTCTTAATGTAACGCAATATTAAAGAAATTATGTATTTCTAATATCATAAAAGTTGTTAAGTTATATGTACAAAAGAAAAAAAACGGCGATTTCATTCTTTAACCCCTATTATTATTTTGTAAATCTCCCATGTCGACTGCTAAGGCAAAAGTTTCCCTTATAGATAGGTAAGGGGGATATCTGAATACAATATTTTTTAGGATAAATATCAAGATTAAAACAATAAAAATGCAAATATGCCCAATATGGGTAACAGACAAGATTCACCCGTCAGACCGGCTATGCTAATTAAATGATACATTCACGATTATGCAACAACATGTGAAGTGGAAGGTCACCTTCTTCGTGAATGAACCTTTGCTGTCTGCACTTATTAACAGTTTTAATGGCTTTATTATCCACTACGCGGTAGCACTTAGCCGTCATCACATATGATGATAAGTTGTGATAAGGCTGAAGGTGGAAGCGCACTACTCCCGGAATTCTCAATCACTGAGGAACTGGCTATCTAACTGCCGGAACACAATAATGCTGAAAACATCATTGTTATGGTTATGGCAACAGATTTAGATTAGATGGTGGTAGCTAGCCAGGCGGATTATGAACAAGTCCTACCACCAACCAAACCGAATACAATATGTACCTCAACTGGGAATCGAACCCGGGACCTCTGGGTCTGAAATCGGTGGTGTGAACCACTAGACCACAGAGGCTTTTGTTCTGGGTCAACGTTAACATTACAAGACATTTTTAATTTACGAGGCTTTAGCGGACGTTGATGTCTTTTGTATGGGACTTTAATTTAAACGTAAAAAAATAATCATTTAAATAATACTGTTGCATCAGTGAAGGTTAATTATGACTTTGAATTTGATTTTATCGCTCCACTTCAATATTGTAATAGACCCTTTATTAAGCACAGGCCTCACTTAAGACCCAAGCTAAGTGATTACTATACTATAATTTACTATAATATACTATAACTAGCGGCCGCCCGCGGTTTCACCCGCGTGGTTCCCGTTCCCGTGGGAATATCGGGATAAAAAGTACATATAAACCTTCCTCTTGAATCACTCTATCTATTAAAAAAAACGCATCAAAATCCGTTGCGTAGTTTCAAAGATTTAAGCATACAAAGGGACATAGGGACAGAGAAAGCGACTTCGTTTTATACTATGTAGTGATTTTTCTTTTCACTCAGCCAGACTACGAAACGGACAGAAAACGAAACTTTGGCATCTAGGTGCTATTAATTTTAGTATTTTCTTATTCCATTTAGTATTCTTCATCCTCCTCTAGAGGTTCTATATCGGACTGATGATCACGAGGACTTTTAAATATTATATGATGAATACCAAAAGAAAATAAGTTTTATTCGATAACACCCAGTAGAGAACACCCAGACCAAGATATATAGACACAAATATTTGTCTTGTCTGGGAATCGAACCCGGGACCTCTGGCGCAGAAGGCAGATATACGGTACCTCTGCGCAAAATCGGTCGTCAAACCTAGCTTAAATACGTATATCGTTTACATTGCAGGTTCATAGTCCGTCTAGGCGAGTTGGATCTAGAAAGTGACAGCGAGGGTGCCACGCCTGTGGACGTGCCCATCAAGGAGAAGATCAAACACGAGGAGTACAGCTCCACCGCTTTCACCAACGACATCGGTGTCCTGGTGCTGGAGCGAGACGTCACTTTCACGGGTCAGTTTACCACTCATCAGCATCATATGCCCCTTGATACTTATGCCCCTTGATACTTACAGTGGTGGTCACATAATTAAAGACGATAAGGCGATTTTCATACAAACGAGGTAACTTTGAAGCCTTGGTTCTCCGCCAGGGATTGACCTAGCTGTGATCAGATGATGGCCATCTAGGGAGTGAATGGAGGAGATTCAGATCGCTTTACACACCCAACTGATCTGATCAGCTTCCTAAAAGATATACTTACTTACATTTCCCTTGATACTTATGCCCTTTGATACTTATGCCCCTTGAGACCTATGCCCCTTGATACTTAAGACCCTTGATATTTATGCCTCTTGATACTTATGCCCCTTGATACTTATGCCCCTTGATACCTATGCCCCTTGATACTTATGCCCCTTGATACTTAAGACCCTTGATACTTATGCCTCTTAATACTTATGCCCCTTGATACTTAAGACCCTTGATACTTATGCCCCTTGATACTTATGCCCCTTGGACGAAAAGTAAGCTCCAACGCTTTCACAAACAACATCGGTATCGTTAACGTGGGCGAGAGCCCCGGGGGAAACGCCTTCGCGTACCTACAGTTTGGTATTAGACATACATTCATCATCATCATCATGTCAGCCGAACGACGCCCACGGCACCTTGAAAACTGGTGCGTACACCACTCGGCCGCGGAGGTCGTCGACAAAATATAAATAAATAAATAAATATTTTCTTACAATCACACCAATTATCTAAGCCCGTAGTTAATTTCATAAGAAACTGTGTCTACGTGAACTTGATAACGGATAAATATATACTTAAATACTTTTTGTTTGTAAATACATACTTAATATACATAGAAAACACCCAGACCAAGACAAATAGACATGTTCATGCAAACAAATATTTGTCTTGTTCGGGAATCGAACCCGAGACCTCTGGCGCAGAAGGCAGGTAGATTACCCCTGCGCCAAATCGGTCGTCAAATATAATGTTAGGTAACAGTTTTTTTTATTTACAGATTTGATCAGGCCAATTTGCATACCACAGGCTAGTGAGTTGAGAGCGCGCTCTTTCGAAAACTACAACCCCATCATCGCTGGCTGGGGCGACACGGAATTCCGTAAGTAACTTATCATATACCTATGGTATTTTTATTTTTTTTATTTATTTATTTAGCTCACCAAACAAGTTACAATTACATAAAGAAAATACAAGTACTTACATTACAGCAAGATATAAATCTAAATTGGAACTCTTAACATGTGGGCATAGTATGATCCAAACATTGCACCTATACAGTTAAATATTTTTTATAATATATTACTAAAACATGACAATTAATATAAACAATAATAGACATTAAAAAAAGAAAAACTATTACGATACAATACTGCTTACTTCTTTTTTGAATTTAAGAAGCGTTGGACAATAAATATCCAACTAAGAGTGATCCTTTAATAAACTATTGTACAATCGACACATACTTGCAATAGGATTATAATAGGACGTGTTATTTGTATAGACCTGTAAAGCAAACACATTATGGGAGCAATTTCGAAATTTATACCTAATATTAAAGTTAAGTAATGAAGTAAGGTATCATCTCAAAAAGTACGAGTACACGGTATTTGACTGTTGTTAAAAAGTAGATATTTAATAACTAGTTCAATCAGTCCTCTCCAGGCTACAAAATATCTATGTCCCAAATTTCAGTCAAATCCGTTCAGCCGTTTTGGCGTGATTGAGTAACAAACATCCAAACAATCAAACTTCCACGTTTATAATATTAATTAAGTAGGATAGAATGACTTTAAAAATGTAACATTTAAGAAAACCAAATGTTAAATAAAATGAATCTTTACAGCAAGCTTCTTATGAGATGTTTAATTGTCTGTGACTCTAGCAATCTCTTTCTATAAGGAAAGTTTCTTAGGCGAGTCTATGGCGCTACAGGTAAGTGACGTCAAAAGCCTGTAGCGCTCTCCTTGTCTAATAAGAAAGCTTTAGATGCTCTATATTTCTGAAAATATTCAAGATAGGTATTTGAAAATAAATACCCGTATTGTGTTGCTAACATTACGAAAAAGATTTTAAAATATTAGTTTATGTGACTGTCGCATAAGGAGGGGTATTAAAACACGAGTGGGAGTTTAAAAAACGAGCCTAGGCGAGTTTTTTAATAGTATTCCACGAGTGTTTTAATACCGAGTTATGTGCAGTCTCATACACTACTTTATCTACACTCATTACATTTATTATATATTTCAAAAATAAAGCAAATCAATATTAATTATAAAATGTGAATTGGTGCCAAACCCCACTCATAGGAGTCTATACGGTCTATTCCTTCTAAATTCAAAATTCTAATTTTAAAATCGTTTCTGATTGTTACCGGCTAAAGAAGAGCTTGAAAAAGTTGGAAGTCAGGGCCGGTAAATCCTACGGTTGCCATGGAGACTGTAAATTTAAGAAATATATAAGTGTTTTATAATGAGTGACAGCTGTATCCGGGTGTTGCCAAGGTGTTGCATAATGGTCATTATGAAACACCCGGATACAGCAGCTTTATTTTTAAAGTTGACTATGGCATAAAGTGTATCAGTATACGTTCAGGCATGAGTTCATAATTCGAAAATTATAACATGAGTGTAGATAAAAGATTTAAAAAAAACATATCAGTCAATTAGTATGTTCTCGAATGAAGATTGCACACCGGACGATGTTCCGTGGAATGACTTCATGATTTGCAAACGTTCAAATTGTACTGCTGTTATTTAAATTCGTAAACAAATTAGTAAACATCAGCTTTATCCACTTTACGACAAAATAATTGGTGTTATCCTGAAATCGAACAAGATTTTCATTTGTTAATTATCATTGAATGTACTTTTGATTGTTTCAATATTCCGAGTAGGTATATCCGGTTACTAATAGTTGTTTGGCTCAATAAAAAAGGATTCAGGGTATGGTATTGAATGAATAGGCATTAGACATGAACATTTGAAGCGGCAAAAAATGGAAACAATTTTTTGAAAAATTTAACCTCTGTCCAAAATGTGTGGAATCGATTCTGAACAAACAATTTTTTAACACGTTGTATAAAATGTTAAAGAGTTTATTTTCGTTTTATCGTATAAAATTAGCGCGTTTGAGTCTCAGGTCTATTTGGTAAAGTAGCTTTTCAAAAGAGGTTTTTTTTCTAGTGGTTCATACCACCGAATTCAAACACATAGGTCCCGGGTTCGATCCCCGGAGGGGGTACATTATTGTATTCGGTTTGGTTGGTGGTAGGACTTGTTCTTAGTCCGCCTGGCTAGCTACCACCATCTTATCTAAGACTGACGCCATAACAATGATGTTTTCAGCATTATTGTGTTCCGGCAGTGACCGATAAGATAGCCAGTTCCTCAGTAATTGAGGATTCCGGGAGTAGTGCGCTTCTACCTTCAGCCTTATCACCACTTAACATGTGATGAAGGCTAAGTGCTAGTGTATAAAAAAGCCACCTATAAAACCGTTATTTCCTGTTTCCAGAGGGCCCATCAGCGACACACCTGCAAGCGCTGCAGCTGCCAGTAGTCAGCAATGACTTCTGCGCGAAGGCGTACATCTCGTACCAGAAGCAGCAGATTGACGAGCGAGTGCTGTGCGCGGGGTACAAGACAGGGGGGAGGGACGCGTGCCAGGGGGACAGCGGGGGACCGCTTATGCAACCTATTGTGAGTGACATTCTGACCTTTAAGCCTAGCGTGATCGCCCAAAACGTGATTACAAGAAGCAACAGATTGACGAGCGAGTGCTGTGCGCGGGGTACAAGACAGGGGGAAGAGACGCATGCCAGGGGGACAGCGGGGGCCGCTTATGCAACCTATTGTGAGTCACATTTTAACCTTTAAGCCTAGCATGACCGCCCAAAACTTGATATACCTACACCTGCGCTGCAGCTGCCAGTAGTGAGCAACGAGTTCTGCGCGAAGGCGTTCACCTCGTATAAGAAGCAACAGATTGACGAACGAGTGCTGTGCGCGGGGTACAAGACAGGGGGACAGTGGGGGGCCGCTTATGCAACCTATTGTGAGTCACATTCTAACTTTTGAGCCTAGCATGACCTCCCAAAACGTGATTACAAGAAGCAACAGATTGACGAGCGAGTGCTGTGCGCGGGGTACAAGACAGGGGGCAGAGACGTATGCCAGGGGGACAGCGGGGGGCCGCTTATGCAACCTATTGTGAGTCACACTCTAACCTTTAAGCCTAGTAACAGGTTGACGAGCGAGTTCTGTGCGCGGGGTACAAGACAGGGGGCATAGACGCATGCCAGGGGGACAGCGGGGGACCGCTTATGCAACCTATTGTGAGTGACATTCTGACCTTTATGCCTAGCATGACCGCCCAAAAAGTGATTACAAGAACCAATAGATTGACGAGCGAGAGCTGTGCGCGGGGTACAAGACAGGGGGCAGAGACGCATGTCAGGGGGACAGCGGGGGGCCGCTTATGCAACCTATTGTGAGTCACATTCTAACCTTTAAGCCTAGCATGACCGCCCAAAACTTGATATACCTACACCTGCGCTGCAGCTGCCAGTAGTGAGCAACGAGTTCTGCGCGAAGGCGTTCACCTCGTATAAGAAGCAACAGATTGACGAGCGAGTGCTGTGCGCGGGGTACAAGACAGGGGGGAGAGACGCATGCCAGGGGGACAGCGGGGGGCCGCTTATGCAACCTATTGTAAGTCACATTCTAACCTAATACTTCAGTTACACTCTCGCGCGAGCCGCGAGACGAGCCGCGGGACGCGAATGTAATACCTCATTTACATTCCCGGCTCGTCTCATGGCCCGACTCCAGATGGCCTACTCTGAAACGTAAAAAAAACCCGTCATGACAGAATCGAGTGAAAGGGACAGGACTAACCGAAGTTTCGGTTCGTGGTGGGGCGGCGACCAATCACAACTCGCTAAAACCCGTTTTACGAGTTGTGATTGGTTGCTTGCCCGCCATGATGGTTCAAGAAGTTTGCCTCGAGGTGTACCTACCTATTGTGCACTGATATTTTCGTGTTGCATGTGCATCTTGCATGTTGCATGTTGTGTTTTTACGGAAGTAAGCTACATATTTTTCTTTTTTCACAATCTTAAAATGTTAACAAGGTACTCTTCCAGAAGCCGTTAGTTTATAAAAAACCTCTGTTTCAGTGGAACGATGTGGACTACACGACGCAATTCTACCAGATCGGCGTGGTATCGTTCGGCCGGAAGTGCGCGGAGGCGGGCTTCCCGGGCGTGTACACTCGGGTCACGCACTTCGTGCCCTGGCTCGAGGAGAAGCTCCTGGGACATGCTTGATGACGACAAAACAAACATTTTAGTCGTAATAAGTGAAAGTTACGTGTCTGAAACCGCTAAAAACATCGTATTGAAGTAATTTTAGAATTAATACAACTAAGGTATTATTATCCTTATTCATCCATAAGGAAGGCCAGTGCCCCAGCAGTGGGGACATTAAATGGCTGATGATGATGAAGAGCCTGCGCTCACTTGTGATTTTTAATTGGGCGATAGTTTGATCGTTCTCGGATTCAGTATAGGTAGAGTTAAATGGCAGTGCGCGCACTGACGATTAAAAATCGACCGATCAAACCATCGGCCGATAGTTGTTCGATCAAACTATCGCACAGCGCAACTATCGGCCGGTCGGTAATGTGCATGAAGGACTATGTGAGCGCGCAATGCATTCACCTAAACTATCAACCAACTATCGGCCGACAGTTTAATCACGATCGTCTTACGATATCAACTAAACTATCGGTCTACTAAAAATCACAAGGCGCGCTGGCTCTTAAAGCCTTATACAACCTCGAAACGACACTAAAATGGTCAATACGACCGCTACATGACTCCATTACGACACTGAGTCGCATAAAGTGGGCCTTTTTGACGGTCATGGCGACATCGCGGCGACCTATAAGTGTTTGTTGGGGAGGCCAAAGGAAATTAAACAATTTATGAAGATCCGAGTGCGTGGTGCTCTTACTTGTAAGCAATCGTGTCAACGTTGTAATGAAGAGCCCCCTTAACTCTTGACGGAATCGAGTTCACACTATGATCAAATCAACTTCAAAAATCTGTTATTCTGGGGGCTAATTGTCTAATTTTAACATCAATCGCAATCGCTTTCAATTTGACGTTTGAAAGATATTCACGAACTTCACACCACAAATTATTGACATTTGATTGCGATTCCGATCGCGACTTGTTTTGAAAGATTATTGAATAGTAGATAGAGTAGATTTGGAATTGTCTAAGCAAAGTGACAACCGCAAAATCTTTGAAAGCTATTGAGAAGTGTCAAACGAAAGATTTCAATGTTAACTGCAATCTTTCAACGAATATAAGTAAGTTTTTATTATGCCAAAACATCATTCGTTCCGAATGCGATTGCGATTTATGGAATTGTGTAAAGTTACACAATTCCATCAACCGCTATCATAATCGCAATACCTTTGAAAGCGATTGCGATTGATGTTAAAATTAGACAATTAGCCCCCTGGTTTAAACGTAATGATTACATGCTCTTTGTTGTAGTACTTTGAAAACGGTTGCTATGGTTTCCATAGTACTTTTTTGACATTATTTCGATCCTGCCCCCTGATTCACAAACCATCGGAAACGGAATCGGATTCGAATTCTATGCTTTGTCTTTGTCTATTCTATAGTGAGTGACAGAGACAGGGCATGCATTCCGCTCAATCAGGGGGCTGATGTGAATTCGATTCCATCGAGAGTAACCCCCGAGATTGGGAGAGATGTGACTCAAATAAATAATACGAAGTGTACAGTCAGGGACGAGTTCGGTGAACCAGTGCCTTGCCATTCTCGTGAAGACCTTTTTAATATTGGGTTATGTTTTAAATTTAGCTAGGGTAGTACATAAGCAATTACGGATAGAGACTGCAAGTAAACGCTGTGAGATGGTTCACAGAATTTGTCCCTAGCTGTACCAAATTTTTTTGTACAGAAATGCCGGTCCGCTTTTTAGCGAAATACTTATATTATTTATTTGAACTACTTCAATGCCACACAAAAAGCAGTCAAGATTTTCTAAATGCAGCTAGTAAATTATATTTGTTTTGACTTTTGACTAATTAATGACATGACATAAGCATGACAACCAGTGTTAAGTAAGTATCAGTATAATTTTTATTTTTGATGTAGTGGCAAAGTCAAGGTCGTGAGTTTGATACCCACCCGAGACGAATATTCGTGAGAGGAATATTTGTGTATATTGTATGTATGTGTGTGTGTTATTTTATGTATAAATAATAAATCTACTTATACTAATATTATAAATAGGAAAGATTTAATATTTATTTGTATTTTTGTAATGTAATGGATAAAACTCAAAAACTACTGAATAATTTAAAAAATTCTTTCACCTTTCAGCTGAAAGAATAATATATAGGTACTTACAATCCTACTAATATTATAAATGTGAAAGTTTAGATGTTTGGATGTTTGGATGTTTGGATGTTTGGATGTTTGTTACTCAATCACGCCAAAACGGCTGAACGGATTTGAATGAAATTTGGAACACAGGTACTTTGTAGCCTGGAGAGGAACATAGGCTACTTTTTATCCCGGAAAAACATCACATTCCCGCGGGATAACATCGTGTAGTCCACGCGGGCGAAGCCGCGGGCGGAAAGCTAGTGTTTAAATAAATCTTAAATCGTACCTTACTTTTAAAACTCCATCCTCATATTTAATTTATGATATAGCTAAGTACCTACTTACGAGTGCTTATCATTTGAAGATATTTTTTGTATATTGAAATAAAACACAAAACGAAATATTAAATGGAATGTTTCATTTAACACTTCTCTATTTTACAAGCTTTTTATTAACTTGTCATAGTAGTTAGTTAGTTAGTGGGGGACAAGTCTTGCAAGGTTAATTTGACCCACTTCCCAGTGTCCAATGGAGCTGAAATTTTGTATAGGTACAGGTTTGGTTTAGGTGACATGCTACAATATTTAATTACAGTCAGCAAAAAAGCTTGTCACGAAAATAAAAAAAAATCTAGAAACTTATCCTACTTCCTACTAATATTATAAATGTGAAAGTTTAGAATCTAAACATCCAAACATCTAAACTTTAGATGTTTGGATGTTTGTTACTCAATCACGCTAAAACGGCCGAACGGATTTGGCTGAAATTTGGGACACAGATACTTTGAAGCCTGGAGAGGAACATAGGCTACTTTTTATCCCGGAAAAAATCACACTCCCGCTGGATAACGTCGTGTAGTCGCCGCGGGCGGATAGCTAGTATTATACGTTTCGATTGTGCACACTAAAAGTGACATTACCGTTGCCGCACACTCGCCACACGCCGCTACTTGAAGCTAGAAGACGAAACAAGACGAGTAACGAGTGACGACCACCGGCGTCACGTGTGCGGCGAGGTCATATAAAATTTATGAAAACTACAGCAATGTCGATAGCGGCGTTTTGTGGTTGGGGTCAGCGGCGCAGTGGCGCGTGAGCGGAGAAGCATGGACTTAGAATTATGGTAAGTATCGTTTTAAATATCGAACCGCGGGCATCTACAGTGCCACAAGCTTTCCTGTTCCGGTGACAGCCGTGACAGAGGAGCCACTTGCAATACCAAATTAGCTGTCAAAATGGAGTGTCGTATGAAAACTGTTTTAGTTCCAAAGATAATCACCGGAACAGAAAAGCTTGCTGCACTATACTAATGTAGCATTACACGGAGCCAATACTAAAGAAAGTGCACTTAGCCAGTCCAATATTGGCATCGTGTATTATTTTGTAAAGAGAATAGAACGCATTTTGTTTTCTTTGCATTAAGCAGTAGATTATTAAAACTCAACCAAGTAAGATTTTCAGAGAGTGCTTTGTTTACATCGTCTAAATTAGTTTTATTTCCAACAAAGTTAAATTTTAAGAAAGTATCATCAGAAACAAGACAATCTCACAATAAGCTTTTTGCAAAGAAAGGTAAATCATTAAATAAACCAAAAACAAGAAAAGGCCTAAAATATACCCTTGAGGTACACCCAGTTTTATATCAGACCGCATTGATTACACTCCATTAATATCAACTGTTCTGGAACTGAGATACGAGTGTAATAGTATCAGGGCATTATTTTTTTCACCGTAATGACTTAGATTCATTAGCAGCGTCTGATGATCAGTACAATCACCTGTGTTCTTATGACGCGGAAAACTGGAAACCACCAAATGGCTAATTAAAACCAGATAAAGGATGACACTTTGATAATCGTTGATAAGTCGATAAGCGTATTTGTTAAAGCACTTATACCTTGATAACGTATTGATATAGCTTACAAGCCTTGTGGGTGTAGCCGTGAATGTACGTCGTGTGTGGTTCGATATGTGCTTGGAATACTGTGTACAATTTCATATTTTGATTAATTAGGTGATTGTTGGTGGGCAATTCAAGAAAACAAAAAATGTCGGGTAAGTATCATTTAAAAATGGATTGTATTTACCGTTATGAGTATAAGGGTTCAAATTAGGTAACAGTGGATTAAATTAAATTAAAGATTGTTAAGATTTCGGTCATAGGTAATTAAGGATACATAAGTACTTATAAATTAATTTAAATGCATTTAAGTAGTAGTTAGTAACTGGAATCACTTGTTGAAATTAAAGAGTATCAAAAAATTGCCGAACTTTAAGAATTTTCAAAATTGTGTTATTGTTACCTAATTACTTACACCTTCTTTGTATAAAATGTAGCATGGGTCATATGACAGATCATTTGCTTGCATAGCAACAAGCTTCTGCACGAGGAATAGGGTCTAATTTTGTAGCTTAAGCTGCATTAAGAATGTCTAATGCTGTTTTTCTTGAGTTTTATGCCAGTAGCATAAACAACCTTTTGCTTTGCACGAATGAGCTGTCATAGGACCCACGTAAAAAATATAACTTTGAATTTACGTTGAAATATGACAACAATTAATAATTCTTATAGCATCACATTCATATCAAATGTTAACGAAAACTTTTTAACTAGGTACAAACAATTAAGAACTTGAGGAGGTAAAACTGTATAATTTATTGGACTTTTACCCGAAAAAGCAGTGCATTAAGTATTAAATAAATAACAAAGTTTAAAGATAGTAATTAATGATAGGTACTCGTTACATGATTATATAATCCTTGTCACTATTCCTAGATACCATCCAACCAAAACGTGTACTTATTGTAGCTAATTATTTATTAGATTACTACTTCTTTCCGTATCCCAAGTAAAACAAACAATAATTTGTGTAAGAATGTTGTACGTCCACGTGGTAATCTTGGTAATCCAAGATTACCACTTGGACGTACAATATTCTTAATTTTATTACAATTTATTAATTAAGTAATCATAATCTTTCCAAATGAAGAATTTTTTGTCCAAATGTTGATAAAATTTTATATTTAAGGCGCTACTCGGAAAAAGTATGGACTTTTTGATTTAAAGCTATAGGACGGTTATAGTTGTTACAAATCTGGTATTAGGATATATATTTCTTCATACCTTTATCTGGAATCGTATAGTTTCAAAAACACGATTTTATGATTTTGCCTCGACACTTTTTCTTTTCGAAAAGACCTCTAAAAAATACGAAAATTCAAGATTATTTGTAAATGGGGTTACTTACACTATTAGAAATTGGTTTAATTAGTGAACACCAATAATATCTAGGATCGTATAGAAGCATTTTTTTTAAAATCGCTGTAGTTTTTTAATACGAAGTGATTTTGCGTTTTTTTTAGCCGAATCTGCAACATCGGTCTCGCTCCCGCGCGCCTCTTTTTCTCATTGCTATCTCGCTTCAGCATAATTTTTCCGAGTATCGCCTTAATGTAATCAATATTGTAACCTAGGCAGTTATCTTGCAATTATGTAGAATATAAATAGACAAATATTTAGATATGATTAATAAATCTTATGGGATTATAATGATTTAGTGTAACGAACGATAGGTACCTAATATGTACCGTCCAAGTTCTGTTTTTGTACATACTTACATTGAAAACATTAAAGAATCATACCAATTTTAAAGACAACGATTTAAGTTTTACCGTTGAAAAACGCGAAGAAAGGCTTTTCGATCGAGTCTAGATAAAAGTCTGGATAAAACAGCTAACATTGCTATTTATGAAGTATATTTTCAATATTCGCCAAAAGTCACCCAACAAGACGCATTCGCAAAAACATGAAAACCCGTATCCATGACGATGTATGGATGGTATGTTCACGTTAGTCGGACTTCAATCGAAATAGTAAAATAATAATGGCAAATAAAAACGCGAATATCTAATAGCGATGTAGAGTGCCAGTAATGACAGACAAACAGACAACGATGTGTAACTTTTGTCCTTTGGTCAATCAATAAATGAGATAGGTTCTCATTGTAATGAAGTCCACATAGCTCCACATAACAATTGTCTCTCAGTCCCATCAAGGTTAAGGTTCCAACGGAAGATCAGCGTTGGGCACAAGCCAAGCATAATGCTGAGTTGGGACCGTTTTGGGACAAAGCAAATACGTATTGTGTCTTCTAAATATGTTGTATTGGCCCAAATAAATGTTCTTCTTTCTTTCTTTCTTTCTATAACTACACACACCTTTTTCAAATACCTTAGCGGTCAAGCTGTGGGCATGGGTGACGGAGAAGCTGCTGACGACGAAGAGCTTCGACCTGTTCCTGCAGGGCACGCTCTTGCTGGTCATCCTGCTCGAGCACAACTGCTACCTGCTGCTCAGGAGGACCTCGGACGACTTCAGCATCTCTATGGTCATGGGAGGTAAGTTGCAAGTGGAGAACCTTGGCTTTATTGGAAGATTTGCACTGTTTTATCTAGCTTTGAATAAGACAACTTTCTTTGATCTTAATAAATAAAATCAAATTACCTGCACAATAGGACATCGATCTTTTAAGTTAAACATTAGCTTCAGCCAATTTTGTTTTATTAGATTTAGGACAAACAACGAGGTTTAGCCAACTTCTGAGTATTGAATACTAACAATGTAGGTATTCTACTCCACCTTTATTGAAGTGAAAACTTCTATAGCGATGTTGCGCACTTTTTGTGATGGGCAAAAATTTTTAAACTCGCGTCTAGATCACGTGACCGTAAGATCGAAAATTCGTAAGACGGACACGTGACCATCGAAAAACTGTTACAATGCCATTAGAATACAAAGGCAAATTTCGCCACCGTTTCCAAAGTTGTGATAGCTTAGAAAACGGGTGGCATTGAAGCCAGAAGACCTCTGTTCAAATCTAGTCCGTAAAATTAAATTTAAATTTAATTAAATTTGTTTAATTCCTTTTTTTTTGGGAAAAAGTTAGGGAGCCTTTTTCACTTCTGCCGGCACTCCCGGAGTGCAACCTTTTTTTTTTGGTTACAGACTACGCTTTCATGGGTGTTGGTGGACTCGAATTCGTTGCAGCAGCGTTCGTGGCGTGGCTGGGCAGAGCCAGACGGCAGTTGGCCCTCTCTTTCTGGCTGGCTGCCGTCGGTGTAGTGGGCTTGATAGTCCTTGCATTCACGTTCCAGAATCAAAACCTTCCTATTGCTGGTAAGTAAAATTTTTTTGAGTATGAAATGTATATAAAATACCAACTCAAGTTGTATCTTTTGATTGTCTTTGCTGAAAATTCAGTTCCATTATTTCCGCACTAGAAACACTATAACACCATTTCTCCTAGAACCAGACTTGCTTCAAAACTATTCTAGACCGAAATCCGCAGTACGCAGTCAAAACAGTGTGCCTGGAAGACCAGCATTAAGCTCTGTCTCCACTTTGAGATTGGAGCACTGTATGTGATAGTGTCCACTCTCCCATTATTCCCACCGTGGGGTCTGCTTTCCTCGCTATTGGCTTCTACTTTGCTCTGTTAGACGCATCTGTATCAAAAACATTGCAGTCTTTCAGGTCTTCGGCAATTATATTTGCACATCTTAATTTCAGTCCAATATTTATAATTTATTATCTCCAACTTCCAGAGCTATGCGGCCGAGTCCTGATCCCGGAACTCTCCGGATCCAACGCGCGCATGGTCGAGCGCATGGACCCAGGAGTTGCAGCAACCTGGAGGACCGTGTTCCTCATCGCCACGCTGGCCTTCTGCGGGCTGGCGAAGGTCAGCATATGGGCACATGGTCTCACGTACCTGGATGACAAGGACCCGACGAATGGAGCGTTTTATTACGGTAAATATAAGCTGAACTCTAAATAACTTTAGTTAGAGTCGGTCATAGGTTATAGGTTGAGGAGCCTTTGGCGCAGTGCTTACCGCGCTCGGTCACGTGATGGGTGACCAAAAACTTTCTATCGCGAGCTTCTCCGTGCATTTGCAGTCGTTGAAATTACCGCCTTTGCCGCTGCAATAAGTATTAAAAATATACTGATGATTTCTTTTTGCTCATCGTTATACACTCAGTCACACATCTTTTTCTTCATTTTAACCGGAATACAGCTTAAGCTCTAGGATTTATTCTCAGCCCTAAAAACTTTTGAAACTCTAAAGTTAACATCTTTCTCCAGGTATCCTGATCTCCATCCAGTTGTCCTTGGGCCTCAGCGGCAAGGAGTGGCTCCGGGGCAGTGCCAACGGGGCTGACTGGCAGGTGCCGCATCTCTGCATCTGTCTGCTCACGCTCATGTTCGCGGTACTGTTCCTGTTGTTCCCGAGAGATGACGACAAAGAACAGTATGATCAAGATGACGGTTGGTATTACTTGTTCTACTATACCTGGCTCTCAGCGACAAGAAGTAGCTGCGGGTGAGCTCCAACGGGGCTGACTGGCAGGAGCCGCGCCTCTGATGGTAGGTATCTGGTATTACTTCTTCAACCTTTCCTGACTCTCGTCTCAGTGGCAAGAACTGGCTGCGGGGAAGCCCTAACGGGGCTAACAGACAGGATTTTTGTTCGTATGACGACAATTAATAACAGTAGGACTAAGATGATGGTTGATATTACTTGTCCAGTTGTATATTATTCCGTGGGTAGCAACGGCAAGAAGTGGTTGCAGGGAAACACCAAAGTGGACAACTGGAAAATGTAGTGGTACTGTTCATCTATTCCTGAAAGACGGCTAGAAGAAACAGGATGAGGGTTGTGTTACTTGTTCAACTGAACCTGGTCCGCAGCGGCAGGAATGGCTGCGGGAGACCACCAACGGAGCCGACTGGCAGGACCGGGAACACTTATGGGAACATCAAACATAATATATTCGAAATCGTCGAGCTTGAAAGATGAATGTGTAGAAGAAAACGCTAAAGAAGTAGACGTTTTAGAACCGTCGGTCGCAATAACAAAGAAGTGATTTTTGCCTCTCCGTGACTCCAAAGACTTGATACAATGTTTATTTACGTATTTCTTTTTTTACAGGTTTCCTACCTTCGTTGACAAGAGTGGTCAAGAACAGGACTGTTCTGCTTCAGATTGGTGCTCTTGGCTTTTTGAACATAGCACTCTTCAACTTCCTCTATTATGACGACATGTTCGCTCAGGTATCTCTCTAAAATATATAGATACTACTGTAAAATCCACAGAACACAAAAAAACGTTAGAATTAGTAAGCGGGCGAGGTGCGTGTAAGACCCTTTGCTCAAAATAGCAAACCCTTGTAACTTTTTTACTATTGTATGATTTTGATTTTTTTTCATGTTGTCTTGGCAACAAGCTTTGCTTTAGATTCCACGCTACGTCGTAACGCACAACGCTGCGGATGCGAAATCTGGTGCCGGAAAACATTTATTTTGATCTTCACCGCTGATGCATAGGTACTGCGACTGAACAAGAAACCATTGTAGACGTTTTTCATACCTTAATGGGGCTATTTGAATAAAAAAAAATGACTTTGTCTTTGACTGTGTGCACCGCATGCCGCAAACCGCAGCGTTGTGCGTTACGATCAAGTGACCAAAGATATACAAGCTCCTTCCTTTTAATCTCTTTCCTATGTTCTGAGGTAAAATACTTACCTATTGACTTTGTTAACTTGGAGTTTAGGTAATATTCTTTGTCGAATGTTTTCAGGCTCGTTATCATGTCGATGTGTGGCGCCCGGATTTGCGAAACTCAGGTCTGCTCAGCAGCATCTTCCGGCCTGTTGTCATTATTTTCTTCATTCTGGTAAGTATTGCTTTTGTTTTCTTTTTAAATATATTTTACTTTGTCTGCATTACGTTCTCGTATGCTTCTTTTATCACACGAAAGGTCCCCCCATGTTCTAAATTACTATTTACTGATTTTTTTACTGAAAACGTTAACGAAAACTAATATTTTAACTGGATATTGACCCAGTTTTGCGTAACGTCACACGATAACAAAAGTATTAATGCAAAGATTGTGCACCACTTGAAAACTACAAGTACAAACAGATGCTATGGATTATGCCTATCGAAATCAAATCAGATTAAGATGAGTAGGACAGTACGACGATGATGAAAATAACGTACCTTCGTATTTCGCTACATTATGGGCTGCCGTTATCACAAAAAAAATTCGCGCTAATTAACTATGTAAAAAAACTGTAATCATATTGTAATATTGGCCGGTGGTAGGACTTGTCCATTCTCGTTTTTCCATTCTCGCCATAGCATTTTTCAGCAGTTTTGTTGCGACAGTTATGATTGCTAGTACCTCAATGGTTGAGGATTCCTGGTGTACCACGATTCATTATCAACATTATCATCTCTTAACATCAGGTGTGATCTAAGACTACGAGCTTAATACCCCGTTGTAGAATAAATAAGGAATAGATATGTTATGTTTAGTTTATCTCTTTTAAGATTTTCCGCATGCGCTTCACCGGTCGTCGCAGCGAGGGCGTGAAGGCGAACACCGCGACGCGGGTGGGCGCAGTCACGGCGCTGTTCGCGACGGCGTTCTTTGTCGCCATAGCAACCATCGACTGCTCACCAGGCAACATCACGGGGCTCGAAGGTGGCACCTACTCCAGCCCCGGCTGTAAGGACACTGAGTGCTCGTAAGTATTGAGACATCCAGCCATCTTTGTCGCCATAGCAACCATCGACTGCTCACCAGGCAACATCACGGGGCTCGAAGGTGGCACCTACTCCAGCCCCGGCTGTAAGGACACTGAGTGCTCGTAAGTATTGAGACATCCAGCCATCTTTGTCGCCATAGCAACCATCGACTGCTCACCAGGCAACATCACGGGGCTCGAAGGTGGCACCTACTCCAGCCCCGGCTGTAAGGACACTGAGTGCTCGTAAGTATTGGGACATCCAGCCATCTTTGTCGCCATAGCAACCATCAACTGCTCGCCCGGAAACATCACGGGGCTCGAAGGTAGCACCTACTTCATCTCCGGCTGTAAGGACACTGAATGCTCGTGAGTATTGGGACATCCAGCCATCTTCGTCGCCATAGCAACCATTGACTGCTCACCAGGCAATATCACGGGGCTCGAAGGTAGCACCTACTTCAGCTCCGACTGTAAGGACACTGAGTGCTCGTAAGTATTGGGACATCCAGCCATCTTTGTCGCCATAGCAACTTTCAACTGCTCGCCCGGAAACATCACGGGGCTCGAAGGTAGCACCTACTTCATCTCCGGCTGTACGGACACTGAATGCTCGTGAGTATTGGGACATCCAGCCATCTTCGTCGCCATAGCAACCATTGACTGCTCACCAGGCAATATCACGGGGCTCAAAGGTGGCACCTACTCCAGCCCCGGCTGTAAGGACACTGAATGCTCGTGAGTATTGGGACATCCAGCCATCTTCGTCGCCATAGCAACCATTGACTGCTCACCAGGCAATATCACGGGGCTCAAAGGTGGCACCTACTCCAGCCCCGGCTGTAAGGACACTGAGTGCTCGTAAGTATTGGGACATCTAGCCATTGATGTCGCAGTGCTGCTTGAGCGCTCTTCGTCGCCATAGCAACCATCGACTGCTCGCCAGGAAACATCACGGGGCTCGAAGGTGGCACCTACTCCAGCCCCGGCTGTAAGGACACTGAGTGCTCGTAAGTATTGGAAAATCTAGCCATTGATGTCGCAGTGCTGCTTGAGCGCTCTATGTCGCCATAGCAACCATCTTGACTAACATTAGTTGACTTCTGTGAATTTTGCTGACTTTGGATTTCGTTTGTTTTCAGCTGCGACACCGAAAGACATGGGTTCATACCCGTGTGCGGCATCAACTCGACGGACACCTTCTTCTCCCCTTGCGAGGCTGGCTGCAAGGCGCACCAAGACCTCAACGGATTCTTGTGAGTTTCATATCAGAATCTGAGCCTCGTATGACTCGAGGGAATTAATCTATCGTATGACAACGCGCAGATGCGCCTTGTCCATATCAGCAACGGGATTTGATAACCAAAAACTCCCTTAAAAACTCTTGCTTCATTTCGATGTAGCTTTTGACCGTCTCGACTCTCGACGATCTTCGAATAAAAATGTAGAGTACGTACAGTACGCGCCGGCAGCGAGCTTTTTGGTGTCCTCATCAAATTTCTGCATGGCGGCTATAACCTTATTTACGCGGGAACTCTTCCACGCTGCCTCGTACACCATCACATTATGTGAACTCCATTTTGCACGTAAAAAATTAAAATTTCCGCACTTTCCGCGCGCTAAATTTCTTTCGTTACTTTTCGCGATTCGGCGCCTCCACCATGTCGTAAACAGGCGTCGTGAGTAAAAGAGAATTTGTTCAGAAAATGTGACTAACTACGGCTGCAGGTTATGACACGCGGTAAAAGAACTTAGGTACCTATATATTATTTTTAAATTGAAATTTTAGGCGCTGGTAAAGTAATATCTTTGTGGATTATATTTTTGAGTTGCGAGAGATAAATAAATGTATTAACTTCAGTCGTGACGCAAAGCACTTGTAAGAACTTATATGAGAAAGGAAATTTTGCTATTTTTAGGTATTTTTGGAAATGACAGAGAACAGCTGAAATAAAAGGATAGAGAACAAAATATGCACTCACGTTTTTGTAGAACAGCTTCAGTTCCTCAATTGGTACAGCACCTTCACATGGTGACGCGGCTGCAGCCTTCAAAGTCCATTCGCTAGCTAAAGCTTCACTAATACATTTATCAGTTCAAATACACTGCAGACACCACAGGCAAAACATTGCTATGTAGAAAGTTCAGAAAGTTCTTGAAAAATTTGTAAATTTGCCCAAACAAATAAAGCTAGACAGCGGTAGGTACGGCCGGCTGCGCGCGCAGCTAGAGAAAGAATAATCTCGAAGGCAGACCGATGAGATGTATGGGCGCGCGTATACGCATAGCTATATAAATATTTGTGCATGTAAAGGTAAGGAATGTAGGCAGGGATTCAAAAGCCGTCACAAGTGCAATGAAATAATGAATTAAAAACATTTCTAATAACGATAACCAACAACCACAAAGTATATACGGAAACCAACAACGGTGGTGGTATAGTGCGACAAGCTTTTCTGTTCCGGTGATTATCTTTGGAACTAAAACAGTTTTCATACGACGACAGTCCATTTTGACAGCTAATTTCGTATTGCAAGTGGCTCCTCTGTCACGCACGGCTGTCACCGGAACAGAAAAGCTTCAGCAACAAGAATCGATATAAAAACAAACGCGAGCGAGAGTGACGTGTTGCGATACTTTTTAATATCTTTTTAAATGCAACCATATGCAATAAGTATAAGGAGGTTGCAATACTCAACAGTACCATTACACTTACCTACCCTACGGAAAAATGGAAAATGAAGTAAGTATTTAGAAAAACTATTATCAACCCGTCTCTAAATACTTCATTTTCCATTTTTCCGTAATAAAAATTGCATTGTGAATGCAAAAAACTAAAAATTAAAATAACTTACATACCCTAGTTAGGGCCCTAATTCTAAATACCTACATTGCTTTCTTTAAGCTCTCTTTTAGCAAGGGATGTAATCAAAACACGCAATGTATTCTGAATTAGGACGCAAGTGTAATCGTAACTTTAGTCTTCTTGTTTCTACAGAGTGTTCCTGGATTGTTCATGCGACCTGTTTGGCGTGACGCGCGGCGCGTGCTCGCTGGCCGCATGCCACCTCATACACACCCTGTACCAAGTGTTCGTGACGCTGGTACTGGCCATATCTGGTGAGTTTACCAGGCAGCGGTAGGAGTATTCATTTATGTTTTTTTTTATTCATAACGGTGTAGCACTTAGCTGTCATCACACCTGATGTTAAGTAGTGATAAGGCTGAAGGTGGAAGCGCACTACTCCCGGAATCCTCAATCACTGAGGAACTGGCTATCTTATTTGTAACTGACGGAACACAACAATGCTGAAAACATCATTGTTATGGCGTCAGACTAAGATAAGATGGTGGTAGCTAGCCAGGCGGACTAAGAACAAGTCCTACCACCAACCAAACCGAATATAATATGTACCTACCCCCACTGGGAATCGAACACGGGACCTCTGGGTCTGAAATCGGTGTTGTGAATCACTAGACCACAGAGGCGGTTAACTTGATTATTTAGCTGTTCGAAGCCCACGTAAGTAGCACGGCTTAATTGACGTGTGATTCTGGTATTTTTAACCGACTTCTAAATCAAAAAGGAGGAGGTTCTCTATTCGTCTGTATGTATGTTTTTTTTTTTTTTTATTGTGTATGTCCACCGATTACTCGAAGACGGCTGAACCGATTGAAATGGTTCAAACGTTATTACATCAGGTTGGTTTCCAAGTTGGTCCCATTTTTTGAAATTTTGAAATCGGTTCAGTAGTTTTCAGGAAATCTTGAAAATACTGTCGTTTTCGTTACCACTTTATGAGAGTTTAATACGTATCTTTAGGCATAACTCCTTTGTTTATAAACCGATTTAGATGATTCTTGTTTTGTTAAAAAGGGGATACCTCAAGGTATTTTAACCGACTTCGAAAAAGGAGGTTTTCAGTTTGATCACATACCTATTTACCAGAAAACACGTAAAATGCCTGCACGATGCACTAAAAAGAGTGAAATAAAAATTATTTTTATAAAAAAATAAAACCGCCTTCAAAAAAACCACATCAAAAATGTAAGAAATAATTCCTCACCAAATAAATAACGTAAGTACTTTGAAGTCGGGCGGGTTTTAACAAAAACAACAAAAAATTGTACATGTTTCACGCCCGACTTCAAAGTACTTACGTTATTTATTTGGTGAGGAATTATTTCTTACTTTTTTGATGTGGTTTTTTTTTAGTTCATAATTCTAGGGATTTCGATGGTTTATAAAACTTGTATGACACATGAGAGTGTTGTCGTTTTAAGTGCTTAGTTCATCTATTTACTTCAATATACAGGGCGTTCCACAACTATGCGTCATGGAGGGAAATTACGTTAAATACTATAGACATAGTAGATAAGATATCTTATAAAAAGTTTAAACTTTTGTTACTTAGAAAAAATAAATGCTTATATTTGAGCCTTTCCATCGGTACAGTAAAATTAGAGAGGTTTTCTTTTATCACATTTATCGGGTTGGATTCCCAGTTCAGACAGGCGATTATTTGAAATTGTTTGAATGCAGTTCGTTATGCTTTTAAAATAAAAATGAAGTCTTCTTGCAGTAAAATTTTCTATGTGCAGTATCTAAGGCACTTTCCCTCCATTTGGCATAGTCGTGTGGGACGCCCTGTATACTGCAATAAATATTGTTTTCATCTCTCATATTCGGAAAGTGATGTATATTTAAACTGAGCACTAATCTAGAATCCTTCACTGCGCTCTGGATTCAAAAAAGCGCCCTCGCCGTAAATATGTTATTTTGCTCCCTTCTAATACAGTCTACTTATTGTTGTCTCCGAGTAATAAAAGCTTACAACGCATCGGCTTTAAAGGCCCATTATTCGGTTTGCTCATACATTTGTTTACGAAAAGTTTTTTCAATACTTATGCTTGGATAACACCTCCCTAGGAGCGGCAATGCTGATGCAAGGGATGTCGATCTTGCGCGCAGTGCGCAGCGCTGACAAGCCAGTGGCAATGGGCGCCATGATGGCCGTCGTCGGGCTCGTCTGCGGCACGCTCGGCCATCTGGCGTACTTCGCTATAGACCGTGAGTGGCTGACATAGCGCTTTGTTCCCTTTGTCCCCCGATGGTGGGTTTTTCCGATGTCCCTCAGTAGTGGACTAACGGTGGGGGACTATGGGATACAGGGACAAAGCCCACCAAACAAACATTGCCACAAACTTATTTGACCCAAACTTGAAACCTTAAAACCATTTACAGCTCTGATAGCCATTTCGGTAATTTTGTATTGGCTTTACCGCCACCGGTTCAGATATGCTTATGGGACTGAAGACAAGTCCACCAGACATAGAGATAACACCTAACAAACTAGAACGAAGTAGATGTTTATCTTCATAGAGACAGACAGATTCGACATTACTCTTTCAAACTTATTATCTACACTAAACAGGCTGGTGGGCTACTTTATTTTTATTTTTTTCGCATTCACAATGTACTAACTTAAGCAGGTACCTACGTCAAACACAGATATGAAGCTTTTAAGCTGGAGCTTTTTGGGGACTGCGCCGAACCTTGTTTAGGATTTGATCAGGGGGACCGTGGAGGTGTTTGAGGCCCCTGTGCATTGGGGACTCCAAATGGCGGATTGGAGGCCCCGGGATGGACCACCTCTTCCGCCTCCACTGTCTGCCACTGCGACGTGCCCTTTGCAGATTCGGAGTGTGTGTCGGTTTCAGCTCTTCTAACTATTGCTGTATTAAACGTGTCCATCGTTCCAGCAGCGCCACGGTCTCCGATTTGCTTGAAAAAAAATACACCATGCAGGCCAATTTTTTACCAGTCGGGAAAAAATACGATTGATTTTTCCCCCCACTGGATCCGAGGATATACGGGGATTTCTGTGGCGCTGCTGGAACGACGTCGTCCTGGCAGCGCCCCGCTATTTCTCATTAATTACAAAAGCTATAATAAATCTAATAAGACACATATTTTTGGCTTTTTTTTCCATTTCACATAAGCTAATGTCCACCTGTAAATGTCGACAGATTCAGGAGTAATCGTAGGTCACTTGGGGCGCTGCTGGGACGACGTCGTCCCAGCAGCGCCACGGCCGAATCTCAGCAATTCGATTTTTTTACTGAAAACAGTGTGCCTGTATATTTAGTTCCTTCATCATAGGGTACGGAAAAAATTGAATTTCTACATTTCATCATGGAATAATGATTTTATAGGCATCGAAAAATTATAACCTCAAAAAAAATTTTTTTTGCTCTAACGCCTTTAATTGATGTATTAAATAGCATTTGCGCATTCTTTTATCTTCCTATAAAGGGAAAAAAATAAACCACTCTCGCAGCATTAACTATTCCAGAGAAATCCTAGGTTTAGATTGTGTTCCTACATTTAGGCATCGTTCCAGCAGCGCCACACCCAGTACAGCATGATCCAGGGCACCTGTCACCAAACTGAGCATGCCAATATTTACTACTACCATAGCGAACACGGGAAAAAATCTGATAACGAGTATAACACAGCGAATTTCCGAGAAATAAGCCTTTGATTCAATATGCCATACAATTGGTACATTCGAATAGAAAAGTTTTATTTAAATTCTTTTTAGTGCCACAAACTTGGGGGCTTTAAGCCCCCAGTACAGGCTGTCCGATCATGTTGGCCGACCATGATGGGCCATCGTGTACCCCAGGGGGGGTTATTCCACTTATCCCCATCGACTTCCCCCATCAATGGGGGATTGTGAACTTTTCTTCCACAAATCCCCATTCAGTACTAAACAAATTGACAATGGGGATTTGTGGACAAAAACAGTTCACACAACCCCATCAGTTGAAAATAAAAACTATTTATTATAATAATCAGATAAACAATAATGTTAATTACTTATATTGATGTTTGCTGCTGTGTATGCATTTAAAAAACATTTTAAATAATAAAATGAATAAATATATTTTGACACTCACATCAATTAGGTATCCAAATTTATTTCATGTGTAATTTACAAGTTGTCTGGAAAT
The DNA here is from genome assembly GCA_949710035.1 of Crambus lathoniellus. Lineage (NCBI taxonomy): Eukaryota > Metazoa > Arthropoda > Insecta > Lepidoptera > Crambidae > Crambus > Crambus lathoniellus. The sequence continues at coordinate 23,249,131 of OX453316.1, read as the reverse complement.
TGTGCTTTAAATAAAAAAATAAAATAAAATAAATTCATGGATACTAGACAACGGACGTTTTTAATTATAATAGAAGTATAAATATTTGAAAATATACTTAACCCGGCGTCATGGGGGTGGAAAATTGTAACATGGACGTGGGGGTTGGGTCATTATTACCCATGTAGATACTGTTATAAGTCAGTATATATTTAAGAATATAGTAAATATTTGTTTTGGGCAAAACACAGAAAAAATAAAATGAAGACACTTTATACTATAGGAAACAAGGCTTTGAAACAAATACTCTAAAAATCAATAAAGTTTGCTTCATCTAGCTAAATCCAAGTTATTTCTATAGTAACCAGTCTTTGAATTTTTTAAGTGTTACTTTTATATTAAGTATATTCTTATATGAAATACATTAAATAATGTTATATGAATAGTAATAAAGGTATTCTTTTATTTTATCATACAATGCATACATACATATCAGTATACATAAAATAATTTAAATTTTTAGTTTTTTGCATTCACAATGCAATTTTTATTATTGAAAAATGGAAAATGAAGTATTTAAAAAAAAGCGACCCGTCTCACAACCAGCTCTGATGGGGCTCGAACCTACGACCTTTCGCTTTCCGGGCGACTGCTCTAACCACTGAGCTACGGAGTCGTTACGGGAATGTATCCAATACTTCTTACGCGCTGTATAGTCAGCGTTATTTTCATCAATGTGGAGATATTACTACCCTCACACGCGAAAGAAATACCTTTCCAGGTATTTGGCAATCGCTAAAGATGAAATTACTATTGCAAGTTATTTTAATTTTTAGTTTTTTGCATTCACAATGCAATTTATATTATTGACAAAATGGAAAATGAAGTATTTTGAAAAATTCAACCCGTCTCACATCACAACCAGCTCCGATGGGACTCGAACCCACGACCTTTCGCTTTCCGGGCGACTGCTCTAACCACTGAGCTGTCGCCCGGAAAGCGAAAGGTCGTGGGTTCGAGTCCCATCGGAGCTGGTTGTGAGACGGGTCGATTTTTCTAAATACTTCATTTTCCATGTTACATTAAATTAGTTACACAATGAGTAACTGTTTCGTACAGAAATTGTGGTACTTATTGTACCTTAAGATCAGTATTTCAAAGTGTCGCTACTTTATTTATGACATATTGTTACGGGTGGGCCGGTATTTTTACCTGTCATTATTACAGATTATTATTTTTCATCTCTCAGATTCGGAAAGTGATGTATATTTAAACTGAGCAGCGGGTCCAAAACTATCCGTTTCACCCTAGGGTGGAAATGAATTTTAAGAATAGAACTGAATTTGGTTACAGTCAACCATAAAGTTACCTCATCGGCAATGAAAAAGTTTTCAACTAATTTTGTATGGGGACGGGACATGCAAAATAAAAAAAAATGAATTTTATAAATACGAAAATATATCTCAAAAACGGTGCGTCTCGTAGCGTAGCTAAAATCTAACAAAATTTTCAACCCTCTATAGTACTCAGCCCCCCTAGCATGACCAACCAAAACGCGATATGATATGATAAGTTATCCGGTTTAACTGTCAAAAGACTATGGGTTTTGACGTTTGAATGTCGATAAATCGCTCTATCATGCGATACATATCGAGTTTTGGGTGGTCATGCTAGGCTTACTAGAGATAGTTAGGAGACATCCGATAGACACATAAAAAAAATTTTTTTTCTTAGTACTTATTCAAAAAAATTTTTTTTTGTTAATTTTTTTTTGTAATTTCAAAACTTCATTTTTTTATATACTTACCTATTATAGAAAAAACAGAGAAAGCGAAGCCCCCCGCCACCTTTCTTTTATTTTTCTAGATAGTTTTAGTTGTCTTTATTGCTTTTCTTATAGAGGAGGATGAAAAGCTGAGTGTATTTACTTTCCTTAAGGTCGTCACAGACGGTGAAGATACTATAATATTTTATCTTAACATAGAATATCGCTCGCCATACAACTCAATGGACCATCACACACGACGAAGATAACATATATTTTCATATTAAGTATCTTAAGATGCTAAGCGATACGGAAAATATATATTTCGTATGTTAAGATACGGAAATATATATTTTGCATGTTAAGATACTATCTTAACATACGAAATATATATTTTGGTTACGAAAAGATGTGTATACAGGTTGTCCCGTTTTTGATATGTTGTCTAGGATGGTTAGTGAGTATTAAAAATGCAAAATGCAGCATGCAACATTGTGAAGAATCTTTTCTGGCTAAAATGCACTTAAACGAAGATATTAGCGAAAGTTTTTAGCTTATTTCAAGACTTTTGAACTACTCTAACATTTTAATTTTTCACAACTGAACTTCGTCGCCATATAATAAAATGTTGTAATTATTTACTAGTATATATTAAATAAGGTTTCAAAGTGCTACGACTCTGGGCCCATTTTGCACCTTGTTCTTTAAAAGTTTGACAAATTCCTGGAAAACCATTTAATTAAAAGTGCATATAACTATCTGTCCTAGTACAAAATTTAAAGTGTTAATTATAGAAAATTTAATTTTCTACAACATTGTGAAGACTCTTCTCTGGCTCAAATGCACCTAAACGAAGATTTAAGCGAAAATCTGAAAAAAATGCCGATTTTTTCAATATGGCGGCGGGGGCGGAGGGCGAGGAATTGTGCATTTTGCATTTTAAATACTCACAAACCATCCTAGACAACATATCAAAAATTAAAAACTACCGGACCACTTGTAAGCTGAAAACCCTCTATTCACTGGACTAGTACTGTTTTAAGTTTTTTCAGTGTTATTTCGTTCCAATCCAATACCATTGTGTAGTACACACACTATGGGTTAAGTACCTGTTTAATTTAAATTGTTTGCATTTTCTAGGTATCAACTTATGAGTAAAAATAAAAAAATAAACAAAAGTAGTTTGTCTTATTACTCACCTTATGTATACTGCAAGTCGTTCTTCAGTCGTAATACTTTCTCGCATGTTTGTATTTTTTTTCATAATATCTTCCTTAATCAGATTGTGAATTGCAAAAAATGTTTCCTTTGATTTACTAAAATACATTTGAAACTTTTTCGTTGAGAGATCTTCGTAAAGATTAAATTCCCCGCGTTCTTTTCTAAACTTAATACGATTTTCTATCCAAACTGATCTAGACTTCGAATTAGCTATAGCAATTTTTATATCAAATGCCAGGTTAGAATCATCGTCTGATGAGCTGTCCAATAAGTCTAATAGCAAATTTGAATTGCTCATTTTTGATCACCCTGTATAAGATGTTTTACAGAATATTCGTCTGCTACCTAGGGCAGATATCGAGATTTACCAAAGGATGGAGGGCCATAGCTAGAAACAGCTTGAGACCTATCAGAGGATTTAGTTAAAAAATAGTTGATTCCTAAGCAAAACTCCATGTAATTTCTAATAGTCAATTAAAACTGCTATGACCAAATGAGTCAGGCCCTCAGTTCATCAATTGTCAAAAATTTGCTGTCACCTGTCAAAGTAATTAAGCATTGATTGTTTATAATTTTTGAATCCGAATATAGTAAGGAATTCGTGAAATCTTTTCAGAAGTTTTCAATTGTCTAGAATATACCGTTACAGATTTATAAAGGTTTAGCTTGGGATCTCAGTTCATCAATTTGTACAATAATGAATCTTCCAAATTTGCAAGTAAACTAAAGAAATACATAAAAATACTTTGAATTTCTGATTCTTTAACACTTCTGGGAATTTCTAACGTAGAAACAATGGTGCAAACGTTAATAGTTTAGTAATAATTAGAATGTTTTTATTTTGACAATTGAAGAACTGAGGGCCTGACGTTTTCGGTTCTACTGACTAGGCCTCGCCACATAGATTAATGAAAGTAAGCTTACGTTTTTTTACGAAATCTTTACTAGAAGTTGACCTAGCATCCGTTTCTCTAAGTACCATACTTTCAGAGATTGAATTTTTAATTTTTGTGAGAACAAAATTGACAGATGGTGACCATCATTTTTTACTTTTTTTAAGGACGCTATTATTATAACATAGTGTAAAAATGCGCACTCGCGACGTTCACCGCGATTATTTAGACTGTTTATTATTCTGGCATCTACTGTCGAAATAGTTAACGCCTTTTTTACACTTTGTTATAATAATACCGTCCTTAAAAAAAATAAAAATCGATGGTCACCATCTTTCAATTTTGGTCTCACAAAAATTAAAAATTCAATCTCTGAAAGTATGGTACTTAGAGAAACGGATGCTAGGTCAACTTCTAGTAAAGATTTCGTTAACAAACGTAAGTTTACTTTCATTAATCTATGTGGCGAAGCCTAGTCAGTAGAACCGAAAACGTCAGGCCCTCAGTTCATCAATTGTCAAAATAAAACATTCCAATTATTACTAAACTATTAACGTTTGCACCATTGTTTCTACGTTAGAAATTCCCAAAAGTGTTAAAGAATCAGAAATTCAAAGTATTTTTATGTATTTCTTTAGTTTAATTGCAAATTTGGAAGATTCATTATTGTACAAATTGATGAACTGAGAGCCCAAGCTAAACCTTTATAAATCTGTATCGGTATATTCTAGACAATTGAAAACTTCTGAAAAGATTTCACGAATTCTTTACTATATTCGGGTTCAACAATTATTAACAATCGATGCTTAATTACTTTGAGAGGTGACAGCAAATTTTTGACAATTGATGAACTGAGGGCCTGACTCATTTGGTCATAGCAGTTTTAATTGACTATTAGAAATTACATGGAGTTTTGCTTAGGAATCAACTAATTTTTAACTAAATCCTCTGATAGGTCTCAAGCTGTTTCTAGCTATGGCCCTCAAACCTTTAATACGTGATATCGAGAGAGTGAAAAGATTCCAAAATATATCGTATCTTAACCGTGTGTGATAGCTTAAGATGCTATAATATTTTATCTTACGATATCTTAAGATAAAATATTATAGCATCTTCACCGTTTGTGACGCGCTTTATATTCGAAATGAAAAGTAGAGTGTATTACTCGGCCGCAAAATTATTTTCATCTCGGGCGACGTATATTGAATCCCTCGCTGCGTTAAGGATTCTACTTTAGAATCCCTCGCTTAAAATCCTTCACTGCGCTCTGGATTCAAAATAGCGCCCTCACCGTAAATATGTTATTTTGCTCCCTTGTAATACAATCTACTATTGTGTGAACGAGTCATGGAAGTTTATACAAAGAAATAACTTGGAGTTAGCTAGATGAAGCAAACTTTATTGATTTTTAGAGTATTTGTTTCAAAGCCTTGTTTCTTATAGTAGCTATAAAGTGTCTTCATTTTATTTTTTCTGTGTTTTATTGCCTTAATAAATCAAAATGAGGCACAAAACAAATATTTTCTATATTCTTAAATATTTACTGACTTATAACAGTATCTACATGGGTAATAATGACCCAACCCCCACGTCCATGTTACAATTTTCCACCCCCATGACGCCAGGTTAAGTATACCTAATTGATGTGATTGTCAAAATATATTTATTCATTTAATTACTTTAAATGTTTTTGAATGCATATACAAACATCAATTTAAGTTATAAACACAATTGTATAAGTATCTGATTATTACAATAAATCGTTTTTTTTTTTTCAACTGATGGGGTTGTGTGAACTGTTTTTTTCCACAAATCCCCATTGTCAATTTGTTTAGTACTGAATGGGGATTTGTGGAAGAAAAGTTCACAATCCCCCATTGATGGGGGAAGTCAATGGGGATAAGTGGAATAACCCTACAGGGGCGGTTTGCGTGTGATTGCCGTCTGCGAGCAACGCAAACCGCCCCTGTACACGATGGCCCATCATGGTCGGCCAACATGATCGGCCATCCTGTACTGGGGGCTTCATACTTCATGTTTAGCGGGCTTGTCAAGCATTGCATTGCATCATTGGGGCACAATATCGGTATCGCTATGCGGATCGCAGCTCAGCATTATTATGGTGCAAATAATGCAATGCAAGCAAAGTAATATCACAGTTTAAGCAATCTTTCTATACAGTTGGACGACGCCCTTGAAGTTGGGCGATGCCGACGCCTGTATAGGTATTTACGTAAGTACGTAAGGGTTGTCACTTTAAAATGTGACGGTGGACCTTTAACGACCCCGGGTAGGTACATTGGTATTGCGATATTAAATTAATAAAATAATTTAATAATGTCAATGTCAAAAATATTAAAAAATTCAAGATGGCGGCCGACTTTTTTGTTTGTAGGCTGATTTCGATGAAACTCGGTTTTTGGTACTATTCTGACAAGAAAACAGCAACGCAATGTCAAAAAAATTAAAATCCAAGATGGCGGTCAACTTTTTAGTTTGTGGGCCGATTTCGATAAAACTCGATTTCTGCCCCCCTAGCATGACCAACAAAATGGGATATGATATGATAAGTTATCCGGTTTAACTGTCAAAAGACTATGGGTTTTGACGTTTGAATGTCGATAAGTCGCTTTATCATTCGATACATATCGCGTTTTGGGTGGTCATGCTAGGCTTAATGGTACTATTTTGACAAGAAAACAGCAACGCAATGTTAAAAATATAAAGAAATCCAAGATGGCGGCCAACTTTTTTGTTTGTAAGCCGATTTGTTTCTGGTACTATTTTGACAAGAAAACAGCAACGCGGTGTTAAAAATATTAAAAAATCGAAGATGGCGGCCAACTTTTTTGTTTGCAGGCCGATTTCGATGAAACTCAGTTTCTGTTTCTATTTTGACAAGAAAACAGACACGCAATGTTAAAAATAGAAAGAAATTCAAGATGGTGGCCAACTTTTTTGTTTGTAAGCCGATTTTGATGAAACTTAGTTTCTGGTACCTATTTTGACAAGAAAACAGCAACGCAATGTTAAAAATATAAAAATTCAAGATGGCGGCCAAATTTTTTATTTGCTGGCCGATTTCGATGAAATTCAGTTTCTGGTACTATTTTGACAAGAAAACAGCAACGAAATGTTAAACATATTAAAAATCCAAGATGGCGTCCGACTTTTTTGTTTGTGGGCCGATTTTGATAAAACTCAGTTTCTGGTTCTATTTTGACAAGAAAACAGCAACGCAATGTTAAAAGTATTAAAAAATCCAAGATGGCGGCCAACTTTTTGTTTGTGGGCCGTTTTTGATAAAACTCGGTTATTTATACTATTTTGACAAGAAAACCGTTCTTAACACAATGTAAAAAAATACAAATGGTCAAGATGGTGGCCGTTTTTTGTTTTTGTTTCTCTCTTTTCGCTTATTAAAATGTAACAGGTTTTTATTTGAAAGCTTGAGACAGAGTCAAGTATCATCATCATCATGTCAAGTAAAAGATTTAACTAATTATTAATTTGCTTTAACACAAGCACAGTAAATAACGACGTAACATCCTTCGTAATTTACTGTGTTTTTGACAGCTGTAAACCCTATTAAAAAAAAATAAGTAAATAAAATAATAATTTATATTAAGTTACAGAGTTTAAAAAAAATAATGATTGTGACATGGGATGATTTTGATATATAGACGAAGGCGCTTCAAAGGTTAAGAAATATGAATCGGCTTATTTCCAATCTGAATATTTTTTTTAACAAAACTTCAACCCATTCAAACGTCAGGGGTAGATCAAATTTACCTTGCAAAATTTCATGGCAGACAGACAGACAGATACAATTATAGGTGAAACTAAATAAAACATATAATATATTTTATTTTGATACTTCTAAAATGCTTACCATAATTATTTATTTTATTTTATTTCGCAATACACCAAAATGTACCTGCCGCATTTTAATTTTGTTACAACCCTTCCGTAGTTACGGAAATACCTATACAGACGTCGGTATCGCCTAACTTCAAGGGCGTTGGCCTAAACAAAACATTGGCTATACTGTGGTAATTGTAACATTTATGTATATATAATTTAGCGTTGCTGTTGCCTTGTCAAAATAGTACCAAAAATCGAGTTTGATCTAAATCGGCTTACAAATTAAAAAGTTGGCTGCCACTTTGATTTTTTTATTTTTTTGACATTGCGTTGCTGTTTTCTTGTCAAAATAGAACCAGAAACTAAGTTTGATCAAAATCGGCTTACAAACAAAAAAGTTGGCCGCCATCTTGGATTTCTAATATTGCGTTGCTGTTTGCTTGTCAAAATAGAACCAGAAACTGAGTTTCATCGAAATCAGCCTGCAAACAAAAAAGTTGGCCGCCATCTTGGATTTTTTATACTTTTAACATTGCGTTGTTGTTTTCTTGTCAAAATAGTACCAGAAACTGAGTTTCATCGAAATCAGCCTGCAAACAAAAAAGTTGGCCGCCATCTTGGATTTTTTATACTTTTAACATTGCGTTGTTGTTTTCTTGTCAAAATAGTACCAGAAACTAAGTTTCATCAAAATCGGCTTACAAAAAAAAAGTTGGCCGCCATCTTGGTTTATTTTTATTTTTGACATTGCTTTGTTATTTTCTTGTCAAAATTGTACTAAAAACCAAGTTTCATCAAAATCGGCTCACAAACCAAAAAAGTTGGCCGCCATCTTGGATTTTTAATATTTTTAACATTGCGTTGCTGTTTTCTTGTCAAAATAGTACCAGAAACTAAGTTTCATCAAAATCGGCTTAAAAAAAAAAGTTGGCCGCCATCTTGGTTTATTTTTATTTTTGACATTGCTTTGTTATTTTCTTGTCAAAATTGTACTAAAAACCAAGTTTCATCAAAATCGGCTCACAAACCAAAAAAGTTGGCCGCCATCTTGGGTTTTAATATTTTTAACATTGCGTTGCTGTTTTCTTGTCAAAATAGTACCAGAAACTGAGTTTCATCGAAATCTGCCTGCAAACAAAAAAGTTGGCCGCCATCTTGGATTTTTTATACTTTTAACATTGCGTTGTTGTTTTCTTGTCAAAATAGTACCAGAAACTAAGTTTCATCAAAATCGGCTTACAAAAAAAAAGTTGGCCGCCATCTTGGTTTATTTTTATTTTTGACATTGCTTTGTTATTTTCTTGTCAAAATTGTACTAAAAACCAAGTTTCATCAAAATCGGCCCACAAACAAAAAAGTTGGCCGCCATCTTGGATTTTTAATATTTTTAACATTGCGTTGCTGTTTTCTTGTCAAAATAGTACCAGAAACTGAGTTTCATCGAAATCGGCCTGCTAACAAAAAAGTTGGCCGCCATTTTGGATTTTTAATATTTTTAACATTGCGTTGTTGTTTTCGTTTCAAAATAGTACTAGAAACTAAATTTCATCAAAATCGGCCTACCATAAAAAAGTTTGCCGCCATCTTGTTTTTTTTTTATTTTTGACATTGTGTTGTTGTTTTCTTGTCAAAATTGTACTAAAAACCAAGTTTCATCAAAGTCCGCAAACAAAAATGTTGGCCGCCATCTTGGATTTTGGAAATTGCCTTTTTTTAATAAGCGAGATGAAGATTTGCACACACTCACACTACATGTCGTATGCACCATAATATTAATTTTAAAAAAATTATAACGATAAAGACGTGATAGCCCTGGAAGACTTGTCCCGAGTTACTATGAACGGCGTTGTATGTAACTCGGGACAACCACTCCCCCGTCTCACCCCGCAAGCCCCGCACGATTGACCTGTCTAGACGTCTCCGTCGGCCTACTGTATGAAAAGTTAACTGTGGTAATATTAACGTAATAAAGACCGTACGAGCCAAAAAAAACGTTGGCCATTTGTTTCCACATGCCATAGAGAAAGGTTAACCTATGGAGTGTAGGATAGAAGCATGATAGAAGTGGGTAAACCACATCATCCATCATAGCCTGATTACACCTACCGAGTAGAGTGGGGAGACAAGTACTCTCGGCTCGGCCGAATACTAGGTACATGTAAACACAGTACTCGGCCGAGCTCGGTACAACATTAACTCGGTCCCGTCAGATACTTTTGATTGGGTAATCGATACTTAGATTATTTGAGCCCCAAAAATAATCTACAATACAATGGGTGATTTTCTGAAAGCTCGCTCACTAGATGGCGCTGTCCCACCTATGCAGTTAGAAGGAACGGAACGTTATAAATTTTACTTTGACGCGACTTTTGTTACGTAAAACGGAACGTCAGACAGATGTTATTTATTTACCTTAATCTTTAAATTTACCTATTGCGTTTCTGTTCCTCACAGTAGTACCTATCAGTACTTATTTAATTTATTTTAAGTTTCCTTTGGGTTTTTTAAAGTAAATAAATTAAATATGATTCATACCAAAGTATACCATGTACATACTTCGTTCAACGCCATCTAGTGAAGCATTTGGAAGCTTTTTTTTTAAATAGCCTCAGAAAATTGCTCATTAATCGATTCGGAATCGATTATCCGGCAACAATCACTATATACCTACGTCGAATAATAAGAGCGATAAAAATTTAATTAACGGATTTATTTGAAAATGAAATTGTCTTAATTTTATGAGAACACAGAATCCTAAACTTATACTAGGCTCCTCAGAGTTATCTGATATGCAGTGTAGTCTCTTTAAATGATCTCGAAGATTTGTTAGGTACCTATGTTTCCACAAAGCTTTATTTTCTTTTTACAAGTTTTATTTTTCTTTTACAAGTTTTGCACGTGGCCCCCAGTTCCCCCTCTCTTCTCAAAATGCGTCCAAATACGAAATTTACTTTTTAACAACGACAGATAAATAAATAAACGGCCCTAAATTACCGCCCAAATAACTCTACAATTCAAAGGTAACTGTACTGTCATTGTCATGTCACTATATGACACTACAGTCTGTAAAATTTGGCATGGTTGGAATAGCAGCTCATTTGTGCAAAGCAAAAAGATGTTTATGCTATTGGAATAAAGCTCAAGAAAAACCGCATCAGATATTTTTTATGACAATGTAGCTTACGCTAGAAAATTAGACTCTATTCCTTGTCAGGCTATGATGGATGATGTGGTTTACCCACTTCTATCATGCTTCTATCCTACACTCCATAGGTTAACCTTTCTCTATGGCATGTGGAAACAAATGGCCAACGTTTTTTTTGGCTCGTACGTTCTATATTACGTTAATATTACTTTGCTTGCATTGCATTATTTGCACCATAATAATGCTGAGCTGCGATCCGCATAGCGATACCGATATTGTGCCCCAATGATGCAATGCAATGCTTGACAAGCCCGGTAAACATGAAGTATGAAGCCCCCAGTACAGGATGGCTGATCATGTTGGCCGACCATGATGGGCCATCGTGTACAGGGGTGGTTTGTGTATTATTTTTCTCTTTTAGCCGCTACACACGTTCCGATCCGACCGCCGATTTGGTCTGCTCCAGACCAAATCTGGACGTGTGTAGCGTAGTCGTTCGACCATATTCGTGTTTGACGCGGTCGGCCGGATTTGGTTCGCACGAACTTCACTTCCTACCAAATCGGAACGTGTGTAGGCTTCCGACCGGACCAACTTGGCAGTGTTGACAATTTTGGAGGTTTTCCCCTAGATTTAGGGAGAAAATATGTAAAAGCGGAAATATTTAAAGCAGATAGAATTACTTTAAGGGATTTTCAGAGGATTCAATTTAATGCTCGTTCATGAGTTTTACGTAGGACTGAACGAACGAAAGGTTTAAATATGGCCATTTATGAAAAGGTTATTTTTATCTATTAGTTTTTTTTTAGAATATTTTATTTAAAACTCGCAATTTGTCGTAAAACTAAATATATATAAAAAGGGCATAACACCTCATCAATAAGTGCTGCTTTTAGTAAATATTTAGCATGTTTTAGTATTTTTTTGAAAATAACAGAAAATTTAAAAATAATGAAATTGTTTTTTTATAGTAATAAAACATTAAAAACCGAAAATATTTTTCTTTTTAATTTATTTATTGCAAGCAAATTGATGTTTTCAGTATTTATAAATAATAATAATATTGGGAGATTAGCAGTGGCTGGCAACACTGCAACAACGGCTAGAGGTCGGCCAGACCAAATCGGAACGTGTGTAGCGCCGACCGATTTGGTCTGGCAGATTTGGTTTGAACGTGTGTAGGCGCGGATCAGATCTGTAGTGAAGTTCGCCCGCACCAAATCGGCGGTCGGATAGGAGCGTGTGTAGCGGCTATTTGGTTTGCGTTGCTCGCAGACGGCAATCACACGCAAACCGCCCCTGTACACGATGGCCCATCATGGTCGGCCAACATGATCGGACAGCCTGTACTGGGGGCTTAAAGCCCCCAAGTTTATGGCACTAAAAAGAATTTAAATAAAACTTTTCTACTCGAATGTACCAATTGTATGGCATATTGAATCAAAGGCTTATTTCTCGGAAATTCGCTGTGTTATACTCGTTATCAGATTTTTTCCCGTGTTCGCTATGGTAGTAGTAAATATTGGCATGCTCAGTTTGGTGACAGGTGCCCTGGATCATGCTGTACTGGGTGTGGCGCTGCTGGAACGATGCCTAAATGTAGGAACACAATCTAAACCTAGGATTTCTCTGGAATAGTTAATGCTGCGAGAGTGGTTTATTTTTTTCCCTTTATAGGAAGATAAAAGAATGCGCAAATGCTATTTAATACATCAATTAAAGGCGTTAGAGCAAAAAAAATTTTTTTTGAGGTTATAATTTTTCGATGCCTATAAAATCATTATTCCATGATGAAATGTAGAAATTCAATTTTTTCCGTACCCTATGATGAAGGAACTAAATATACAGGCACACTGTTTTCAGTAAAAAAATCGAATTGCTGAGATTCGGCCGTGGCGCTGCTGGGACGACGTCGTCCCAGCAGCGCCCCAAGTGACCTACGATTACTCCTGAATCTGTCGACATTTACAGGTGGACATTAGCTTATGTGAAATGGAAAAAAAAGCCAAAAATATGTGTCTTATTAGATTTATTATAGCTTTTGTAATTAATGAGAAATAGCGGGGCGCTGCCAGGACGACGTCGTTCCAGCAGCGCCACAGAAATCCCCGTATATCCTCGGATCCAGTGGGGGGAAAAAATCAATCGTGTTTTTTCCCGACTGGTAAATAATTGGCCTGCATGGTGTATTTTTTTCAAGCAAATCGGAGACCGTGGTGCTGCTGGAACGATGGACACGTATTAAACCCCAATTCATTCTTTTTTTTTTCCCCCGTGGCCGAGTGGTGTAGGCACCGGTTTCAAGGTGCTGCTATCTTTAGAGGTACCGGGTTCGATCCCCGGTCGGGTAAGTGTATTGAAAAGGAACTTTTCAATATTTCCTCGGGTCTGGGTGTATGTGGTAATACCAGTCGTCGTTGTTCCCAATTTCCATAATACTAGTGCTTAAGCTACTATACCTTGGTATTGAAACAATGTACGTGATGGTGTCCAATATTTATTTATTTATTTCTATTCCCCCAGAGGAAACGTGCGCGTTCTTCAAAGCCAACCGGTGCGTTTTCCACAACCAATCCATCTACCTGATGGCAGTGGTGAGCGCGGTCTGCGCAGCCCTGGGCGCGGGGGTCAGCGCCGCGGCCGCCAGGGTACCGCCGCGCAGGGACGACCAGGACAGCCTGACCCACTAACCAAGATCAAGAAAAGATCGGTGTTTTGTTTGCCGTAAAATTATTTAAAAATACTAAAGTCCGGCTGCTCAGAGAATGCGATCCTGACGTTTACTTATTTCGTTGGAGTAAAGTTCAATTTTGAATGAAACGGTATATTTTCTATGGTTTCTCGACCTGTCAAGATCGCATTCTCCGAGCGGCCAGACTTACGTATCATAGTTTGCCTGGGGCATTGCTCGGGCCGGCCCTGTCTGAAAGTAGACCTGTCAAGTGTCCGGTTTCAACGAAAAGCGACATTTCTGGTTTATTTTAGATAGTTTCTTTAGTTTAATAGGTATTCGACTCTTTGAAATATAGTAACTAGCATTTAGTATGCTAATTTGCGGTCTTCAAAGCCAACCGTTGCGTGGTCCACAACCAATCCATCTACCTGATGGCAGTGGTAAGCGCGGTCTTCGCAGCGCTGGGCGCGGGGGTCAGCGCCGCGGCCGCTAGGGTACCGCCGCGCAGGGACGACCAGGACAGCCTGACCCACTAACCAGATCAAGAGAAGATCGTGTTTTGTTTGTCGTACAGTTACCTGGTAGGTACCTCCGCGCAGGGACGACCAGGATAGCCTCACCCACTAACCAAGATCAAGGTAAGATCGTGTTTGGTTTGTCGTAAAATTATTTAAAAATACTACGTTCCATAGTTTTGCCTGGGGTGTCTTGATTGCTCGGGCTGGCCGTCTGAAGTAGACCTTATCCCCCTTATTACAAAACGTGGACTAAAATAGTTCTGGTTTAAAACTGGTACTAAACTGGTGCTGTCACTTTCATTTTCCAAATGAAAGACAGAATTAGCATGAATTTTAAACCAGCTCTAACTTTAGTCCACGTTTTGTAATAAGGGGGATTATGTCTCAAAGTAAGTACGCGGCGCGCGGTGCCTATGTCAACATTTAATTTTGTCTTCTTGTGGGTCCTATCCACGGAACGTCGTCCGGTACGCGGTCGTCATTCGAGAACCTTTCCGCCCCAACGGTCTTCAGTTCTTCGCGCAATGTCTCCCGCCCACTGCCACCTCAGCTGAGCAATCCTTTGAGTAGTGATGTCTGTACGGATCTCCTGCAATGCTCTCTCCATTGCTCGCTGGGTGACTTCGAGTCAGTCGAGTAGGTACTGTCTATAAAAACAACATAATCTTATACATAGGTAAGCCTTCTTACTCAAGAACACTGCCCCCCTTTCCTAACTATGTTATCGTCTACTGGGCACCCGTATCTATTTAAGTATCTCTCACGGTTATTTGGTAACCGATTAGTGTAAAAGAAATACATACAGTGGTAGACTTGAATTTTAACCATGCAAATAGAAATGTAACAACTGGTCGCAGGGTCGTTTATGTACAGTCAGCGTCAAATTGATATAGGTCACAATCAGAATAATTTATTTGTGAAATGTAGGTTAGTTTTACAATAATGGAAGAACGTGTGTTTGTTGTTAAAATATCTTGGCACTCATTGTTTCAAATTTATATGAGCAGTCAGTGTTCTAAGTTATCTAAGCATACAAAGCTCTCAAAGTTATCTGTGCATGATGTTGTTTATGTTTTTCAGACCATTTTGACTACTTTAGACGCTTATATCAATTTGACGCTGTCTGTACCGCGTGGTCTTTGAATGAGAGTGAATAGAAGTTGTGCTGTTAAACTACTAATAATTAGTGAAATTGTATTTATTTATGTTATATTTAAATAAGTATTTAACTTAAGTTAAGGACCACTATGTCAAAGTAAGTTAGCTACATAGACTTTTTGTACTTTTATTAATGTTAATAGATAAATAATGTTCCTGTGTAAGTAACAAAGAAAGAAAGACAGAAATATGTACTTAAGTAATGTGAAATAAAAGCCATGACTCATAAAATATTTTTTTTTTTTTATATAAATTAATTAAAATAACAACAGAAATCATAATTTAAAAAATATCATTTCAACGTAAAAACGGCGAAATGGCACACAATTTTTAAACAATAAAAAACTTCCAAAGTTTTCACATTGTACTTTGTAAAACACTAAATTCGTAAAAAAATCGCTTTAACTTAGGAACAGAAAACTTAGGAATCTTATTGTACCTATTTATGGAGTAAACTTACATCATTGATTATTATATAACTATATCAAATGTATAAGTTGATTAATTTTATCAATTTATAAATCACATCATACAGGGTTAATTTTTGAACACCATCCAAATTTTTAAGCTCGTCTCAGAATCTGTAAGTGAACAACTTTCTCCTAGAAACATGGGTCGAAATATGACATAAAATTTTCGACTCTTCATACAAATCAGACTAATCACGCGATCGATTTAGTATGGGAAGTCCAAAAATTTTTGTCGTATTTCGACCCATGTTGTTCACTTACCGATTCTGAGACGCACTAAAAAATTTGGATGGTGTTCAAAAAACCCTGTATAATTGTTAATTATATAAAATGAATTTGTTAACATTTTGTTAACATGCTTTTCCATACTACATTTACACTTTACCTTCTATTTTCTAACGGCGCGGCGACTGGCTATAGCTGGCATAACAAGGCATAACAATGGAAAGAAATTATCTTAAAAATGAAGTATTACAAAAAATCGACCAGTCTCACAACTAGCTTCGATGGGACCCGAACCCACAACCTTCACTGTCCGGGCGAATGCTCTAACTACTGAGCTACGGAGTCGCTAGGAGAAGCGTCGAATTTATCCAATACCTCTTACATGCTGTTAAGTCAGCGTTTATTTCATCAATGTGAAGATATTACTACCCTCATACTCCAAAGAAATACCTTTCCAGATATTTGACAATCGATAAAGATGAAATAATTGCTACTTCAAAGAATTTTTTACTTTTTTGCTTTGACTTTCACACAATGCAATTTTCATTAATGAAAATGAAGTACCTATAAGTATAATGAATACTTCATTTCAATAATAATAATAATTGCAAAAAAAGTAAAAAATAACGTTTGTTGCCCTTGTTACTACCAATCTTACTACCAGTAGTAATACCGTTAATTTTTATTACCCTTCTTACTACTCCAGTATGAAGTTGTAAGAAGGGAAAAATTAAAAAGCCCGTGTTACTACCGTAAGTACTTTTAGTACTTAAACAAAGATAAATAAATATTTTTAGAATCGGCTTAGTATGAATTTTTAGTGGATACCACACACGATAGCTTTCAGAACAAAAAAGAAATCCCATAAGTACAAATAAAAGGTGACGTCATAACTCCTCTCCTTTTTTGTTTTTTTTGTTTGTGCTACGGGTCAAATTGATTCTTATGGCGGTATTACACGGTTCTCTTCTGCCTTTCAATTTGGTTGAAGCAACCAAATTGAACAATGTAAATGTAAAATCGAATCATTCAATGGTAATGTTCAACCACATTCAGTCCCGTTGAAAGAGTTGAGCTTCACTTTTGCGTTCAACGTTCAATGCAATTGAACGAAAGTTGAACGTGTACTTAAACTTAAAAATTGAATGATTCACATTATTTTTTTTTGTTCCGAAACCTATCGTGTGTGGTATCCAGTGAAAGGGCTTACTAAGCTGATTCTAAAAATATTTGTTTATTTTTGTTTAAGTACTAAAAGTACTTACGGTAGTAACACGGGCTTTTTAATTTTTCTCTTCTTACAACTTCATACTGGAGTAGTAAGAAGGGTAATAAAAATTAACGGTATTACTACTGGTAGTAAGATTGGTAGTAACAAGGGCAACAAACGAAAATATATAAAATTGTTAGTCTTTTATTTTCATATTACGAAACTCCTCTTAAAAAATAGCGATGTGAATAAAAAAATACGCAAATAGGACAAGTTATATGTTGGTCCGTAGAATAACAATATTTTTTGGTTTTAGCATAAAGATAATTAATCCGATTTTACTACGAAGCAGGCAACGAGAAACATAATATTTTGTGTAAGAACATGTTAAACACTTCTTAGATTTCTGCGCAAACTGTCCATATAAATAAAACACTTTCACGGATTTTTTCACGCAATTTATTTAACAACTTGGTTAAATTTTAGTTGTTTTTTTTTTGGTTAATCCGACGTTTTATCAGTTTTTCCGTGACCACGGCCCCTGGAAAGGTGCCGAAACGTCGGATAAACCAAAAAATCTCAAAAAAACAACTAAAATTTAACCAAGTTGTTGAATAAATTGCGTGATAAAATCCGTGAAACAACAATAATGGAAGAACGTGTGTTTGTTGTTAAAATATCTTGGCACTCATTGTTTCAAATTTATATGAGCAGTCAGTGTTCTAAGTTATCTAAGCATACAAAGCTCTCAAAGTTATCTGTGCATGATGTTGTTTATGTTTTTCAGACCATTTTGACTACTTTAGACGCTTATATCAATTTGACGCTGTCTGTACCGCGTGGTCTTTGAATGAGAGTGAATAGAAATTGTGCTGTTAAACTACTAATAATTATTGAAATTGTATTTATTTATGTTATATTTAAATAAGTATTTAACTTAAGTTAAGGACCACTATGTCAAAGTAAGTTAGTTACATAGACTTTTTGTACTTTTATAAATGTTAATAGATAAATAATGTTCCTGTGTAAGTAACAAATATGTAGGTTGTTGAATAAATTGCGTGATAAAATCCGTGAAAGTGTTTTATTTATAAGAACATGTTGCTAATGCGCAGTACCAGGCCTATTTCACTTCCCGTGTCGGCTCGAAAACGCGGCGGCAACGCCGGCGTTGTAAATCCATAGAAATTAGGTCCGCAAAAGAGCTAGAATATATGCGATAGAAAGAGATGCAACGAGTGGCCGTTCGTAATTTGCGCGCTACAAGCTGAATTCTACTTTATTGCGTTATAGTTAGAGTTGCTATTTATTTAAATGACTTAGCGGAGTGAACTATCTGTTACATAGTAACTATTTAGTAATCTGTGGCAGTACGTAGTTATAAAAAGGCTACCCAATGAGCTACAAAAACTTTGCCTATCAATACTTTCATTACATTACAGCAGATTACAACAATATAAAAAATAAAAATCTTTAAATATAATCATATCGACTGTATATATTATGTATATATGTATATTATATAAGTACCTAAAATCGACAAAGAAGTGAAATCATAAAAAAACCTTCAATATAATTACGTAAAAAACATCTAAAACATTCTAAATGGACTAACGCGCCTTTTGAACTTACACTGTTGTGCGATTGTCTACTCTAACAGCTCAAAGATAAAGTTTATTATTGCACTAGCCCGCTAGTGGTCTAAGATTCGTAGGTTTCCTGAAACTATCTTGTTTTCTAGAAGAGCTCCTGATGGTATGTCGATCCGGTCTCCGTGGTTGGCGATAATAATCACTGTGCCCTGGAAATAAGATTGGTTATTGCTTAAACTTCATCTCAATCAAATCGACAGAGTACCTGTGTAAGAAACAAATCTTACTTCTTACTACAGTCTGTAAAATTTAGCTTGATTAGAATGACAGCTCATTCGTGCAAAGCAAAAAGTTCTTTATGATATTGGAACTTCGATCATATAAACCTTTTACACAATTCCATACTAAATACGCTTGAAAAAGTGATTCCAACAGCGCTGTCATTAGGTAGTTATAGTTATAGATATTTCGATTCCGAATACTGCCGTCATCACATTTGATATTCGACCCTAAGCAACAGTAATTGAATTTAAATTCGGTCGGCATGGTAGTACTTACGATCTTATTACATGGAAAGCTCAGATGGTCGGCCGACGCTAGAACAGCGAATCGTATTTCGTCATGTCTGCATCTCTGTCTTACTAACGCAAATAGAAGAAACGGTTGCGCGGCAAGAAATATTGCAATATTTTAGTATAAATAATGAAATTATGATAGTTTCAGTACATGTTTGACTTTAAATTAATTGTAAAATTATACTTACGTTCAATACTGACTGAAAATATGATATTACATCTCTTTTTTTCCTTTTTTCGAATTGTTTTTGCGCATCTTCTCAGCACATTTAGGCATCGTGTCGCCGGGCGGTCAAATGACTACTGAGAGCGATCTAATGCTCCATTTCGAATGGAGCATTCGTTGGCGGCTTCACTTTCTGTGCGTTTACGCTGTATCTAGGGTTTATATGATCGAAGTGTTGGAATAAAGCTCAAGAAAAACAGCATGAGACATTTTTAATTTAGCGCGCAAGAAAATTAGACCCTATTCCTAGTGCAGAAGCAACGTTTTGCTTTGCACGAATGCGCTGTAATTCTAATCTCACACACACATGTTATAAATACGAAATTATGGATGTTTAGATATTTGTAACTCAATCACGGCGAAACGGCGGAACGTATTTGGATAAATAAAAAGATAAATTACTAGCTTTCCGCCCGCGGCTTCGCCCGCGTGGACTACACGATGTTATTCCGCGAGAATTTGATATTTTTCCAGGATAAAAAGTATCTTATGTTCCTCTCCAGGCTACAAAGTATCTGTGTCCCAAATTTCATCCAAATCCGTTCAGCCGTTTTAGCGTGATTGAGTAACAAACATCCAAACATCTAAACTTTCACATTTATAATATAAGTTGGATAATATTAGTAGGATGGTCTAGATTCTAGAATAGGTATAGAAACATATAAGATACTTTTTATCCCAAGAAAATGTCTTATTCCCACGGGAAAACATCATGTTATTCAAGCCGGCGGCAAGCTAGTTAGAAGTATCAGAAACATCACATTGTCATACATTATTATGATTCGGAGATATTAATCTCTTTAACATTTGTATTACGGATTTTAGAACCAGAATTACGAACATAAAAACATAATACCTAACACCCTGACAAAGATGTAAGGTACGAGAATGGAGATCGAATCGAACCCACATTCAATATATTTAAAAGTCAAACAATGTTAGATTTTTTTTTTAATTTTGTATGTCAAGGAAAAATGTGAAAGAAAAAAACAACGAGCCCCATAAAGTAGCTTTCAGGCGGGATTTGAACCCGCGCCTACGTGGATCCGGCCCGATGCTCTGACCAACTAAGCTACCGAAAGGCTTACACGACTCGTCGAATTTTGCTATCACTTGTTACGCTGTAGGCCAGCGTTGCTATATGAATGTGAGGAAACCCTCGCATCCGAAAGAATTTTTTTTTAACGAATGTTTAATAATCGATTAAGATAAAACAGCCATTAAATTGAGATTTTAAATTATTTATAATAAAAATAATTTAAAATCTCAGTTGCGGGTTCGAATCCCTTCTAAAAGCTATACTTATAGAGTTCGTGGTTTTTTATTACATTTTTCCTTTATTTATTAATAAAAATAATTTAAAATCTCAGTTGCGGGTACGAATCCCTTCTAAAAGCTATACTTATAGAGTTCGTGGTTTTTTATTACATTTTTCCTATACTTACAAAATTGCATTGTGAATGCATAAAAATAATTTAAAATCTCAATCGCGTAGTCCACTCACCTTCAAAGAAACCCCTCTGCCAAAGGTGACGTCTCCAGACACCGTCAGATGGTCCAACTCAATAATATCCGGAATGGTCGCGAATCTGTTCAGGAATTCCTTGACCTTCGCAAAGTGATTGTCTCCAAGTTTCACTAGGGGAGTGGTGGGGAACATCCTTTGCGGGGACATCACTAGCGATCCGTGGGACAGACTATACAAGTTGGACATCACTAGCAAAAGATCAGAGGTCTTCTTCACTGGCAAGAACCGGCTTCTGGGCACGTTTACTCCAATACCACCATCGAAACACTTCATAGCTGCACCAACAGCCGTTTCCAGTTGGATGACGTTTAAACCATCAGCTAAATGCTTATTGTTGACTATGATCTCCATGTTCAAAGACCCTTGGTCTACCACCCTCTGGATAGCGTCAAGTTTCGCCCACAAGTTGTTAGTGTTGAAGAACTTGAATTGACTCACTGATTTAAAGTCGTCTATATGTTCTTTGGGGACTTGAGCAATTTCTAATAATCTCAGTTTGTCTTCATACTGGATGAGAGTTCCACCTTTGACGTCGGCTCTGGTTTTGTCTGTGACTTCCATGACAAATTCTGAGACGGTTTTCTGAGGGTCTGGGTTGAGGAGCAGGCTTAGGATGTTCAGGTCGACGGTGGCGCCGAGATTGTCGATGTTGCTGATGAAGCAGTAGGTCCTGCCTTCAGCGATGAACTTCTGGAGGAGACCGGAGTTGTGGAATGACTCGTAGAAGTCGCCGTGACCGGGTGGGTACCAGCTGTGAAAGAAATTAAATAATATGAAATGATCATGATGAAAATAAGATATTTTGAATGATTTTGATATATTTTTCTTTTCATTAAGATATATCACCACTAATTGATTTTAATACTATCTATGATAATAACTGTTAAGTCAAGCGCACTAGACGGGTCCACTTGTGGCCAGAGTCAACCGTTAATTTCATTCAAAATTCAAATATAGCCGAAATAAGACCGTCCGCAGGCGACACAGTACAGCCAGAAGAAGTGAGAGAACGAAAACCTTAAACAAATATGTTTTATGGTTACAGATGGCTTTGCTTTGCTTTGAACGTGTGAATGTGTCGAGCTTCAGCCCCTTGTACTCGACACTTCATTCTTTAGTCAATATTGGCAAATGACAATAGTTTTAGTTACTCACGCCTCAATATCCGCGTGAATATCTCCATTTCTCGCGACAGGCAGCAGTGACTCCCTGTTGAAGCGAGGGTGGCAGGACTGGTTGAACGTGTGGATGTCCAGCTTCAGTCCCTTGTACTTGCGAATCACCTTCTGCGTGTCCTCGTCTGTGTTGAACGAGTTCATCAGGACTAGAGGAACGTTGCATTTGTACTTTTTGTTCAGGTGCTGAAAGAATTAAGGAACATGTTAAACGTTTCCTTATTGGCAGGACTGTTATCCTAGACTGCCATTGACACGATATATAACGTACGAAGTACATGAGTTACGAAACCTACTAAGCAAGCGACGTCTCCTTAGGCGAATTCATCTTTGACTCAACTCTAATAGGACATACGGAATGGCTATAATCCTTCGAAACGCCTTGATATTCTTGAAAACTCTATTCTCTTCTGAATGACCCAAGTAATGTGGGACATGGGCGTACCATCAGATCTGAAAGGGTTAACCAAGTTCACAAAATACTTACTTCAATTTGCTGTACAGTCAAGTTTAAGAAGGCGAGTTCATTCATGACTTGTATGACCAACTTGAGTCCTTTGCAACGATGGAGGTTCCCAAGCCACCATTCAGCATTACTACGTCCAGCTTATCTCACTTTTTTTAACCACAACGGGGTAGCACTTAGCCTTCATCACATCTGATGTTAAGTGGTGATAAGGCTGAAGGTGGAAGCGCACTACTCCCGGAATCCTCAATCGCTGAGGAACTGGCTATCTTATCACTAACTGCCGGAACACAATAATGCTGAAAACATAATTGTTATGGCGTTAGACTTAGATAAGATGGTAGTAGATAGCCAGGCGGACTTAGAACAAGTCCTACCATCAACCAAACCGAATACAATATGTACCCCCACTGGGAATCGAAGCCGGGACCTCTTGGTCTGAAATCGGTGGTGTGAACCACTAGACCACAGAGGCGGTTAATATGGTACATATTCTAGAGTCATTATAAAATAAAGAGCGTAAGCCTAGCCTACCTCAAAAAAATACTTACTTCAATCTGCTGCACAGTCAAGTCCAAAAACGTCAGTTCATTCCTGACTTGTATGACCGATTTAGGTCCTTTGCAACCCATGGAAGTTCCCAGACCACCGTTCAGCTTCACCACGACAAGCTTGTCGAGCATGTGGTGAACATTGTCCGTGGTAGGTGTGAGAAGGCTTGAGTAGTCGATCACAGCGCCCTCTGGAAGCTTCTGGATCTTCTCCCATGTTACAGATGGTCCCTCTGAAAGAGGATAATGGGTTTATTAACCAACAGACAGAGACTTCACATGAAGGATGATATGGGCAAGAAAAGGATAGGTCTCCCGTCGTAGGATTTGCGAGCCGATGGCGTAGCTTCTTTGACGTTGATAAGTGTTGTTCATCATCATCATGTCAGCCGAACGACGCCCACTGCTGGGCATAGGCCTCACCCAAGGATCTCCACAACGATCGGTCCTGCGCTGCCCGCATCCAGCGGCTTCCCGCGATCTTGACCAGATCGTCGGTCCACCTTGTAGGGGGCCTGCCCACGGAACGTCGTCCGGTACGCGTGTAGTGTTGTGTTGTTACCTCAACCTAAATTGAATAAAAAAGATTGAATTTTGAATTTTGATAACAGCAGAAGTGACGGCTAGAGCTTAATAAGAAAAAGATGTACGTACATAATGTGCCGACCCTTAGTTAAATAGGATAAAGGCTAAATTAGACAATTACTATCAGTCAATCATTGTACAAACTTTTCTAGATTTCCTAAAAATATTGTTTTGTTCTTTCAAAATTTTAAATTACTAACATCAGCATCATTAAATGTAATAGTAAAAAACCACGAGCCCTATAAGTAGCTTTCAGGCGGGATTCGAACCCGCGCCTCCGGGAATCCGGCCCGATGCTCTGACCAACTAAGCTACCGAAAGGCCTACACGACTCTTCGAATTTTTGCTATCACTTGTTACGCTGTAGGCCAGCGTTGCTTCATCAATGTGAGGAAACCCTCGCATCGGAAAGAAACATTTTTACAAATGTTTAACAATCGATTAAGATGAAACAGCCATATTGAGATTTTATAATACTTATAGGGCTCGTGGTTTTTTACTATCACATTTTTCCTATACTTACTTACAAAATTGCATTGTGAATGCATAAAATTAATATAAAATCATCAGCATCATTATTCAACCTAATAGGTAAGAAAATGGTCTTAAAATGTCATGCACATTAGATAATTTCCTAAAACATTCTTTAAGGTGATTATGTGATAAGAGAATTATTTTATCTAATCTCTGTTAAATCATTCAGTTTCTTGTTTCGTTGGATAATCTATTTAGTTTTCAGTGGATAAAGTCAATTAATTATGTCGTTTAAATATATTTACACAACGTAAAAAAATAATTTGGTTGCGACCCGCCGCCAGTCGATTGATTCATCATCATGAGCCATTTAATGTCCCCACTGCTGGGGCATTGGTCTTCCTTATAGATGGACTAGCGGCCGCCCGCGGTTTCACCCGCGTGGACTACACGACGTTATCCCAAGGGAATATGATATTTTTCCGGGATAAAAAGTAGCCTAAAATACTCCTTATTACATCAGCTATCTGCCAGTGAAAGTCCCGTCAAAATCGTTCCAGCCGTTTCAGAGATTAGCCGGAACAAACAGACAGACAGACAGACAGACAAAAATTGTAAAACATGTCATTTTGGTATATGTACCGTATATATTATCATATGCATGTAGTAAAAAGCGGTTATTTTAATGTTACAAACAGACACTCCAATTTTATTTATTTGTAAGTATTGTAAGTATAGATAAGGAGAATAGGCCCGTGTGGGTTGGTGGGTATTAATGACTGCAAATACAGCCGGGACGTACGGCTTAACATGCCTTCCTAAGCACGGAGGAGCTCGAGATGAAAAGTTTTTGATCACCCATCCCGTGACCGACCATTGCGAAAGTTGCTTAACTTTAACGATCGCAGGCCAAGCGCGCGCGCGGCACGGGCTCCTAACTGGATTGATTTTAAATAGTATTTGAATAGTAATAAAACCAGTTAGTGGCCACACGTGTTAGGATATTCGATATCAACAATAGTACTAGATGAAGGCTCATGAACTAAATGAAAATTTTATATGACACAGACTGACGTTTTTTTAAACGGAGAAAAAAGGTTACCAATGTTACGATCTTACATTATAAATGACAGGAAGTGTTCCAAGTTTGAAATACCTTAGTATTGACACTGTCGAAATAATCTACTTATAATTATACTCTCATGTGGGCGTATAACGCTCTGCCATATCTGTCACTCCAACTATGTATCTAGAACTAGGTGTTATTGTTGATCGAAGGTTAGGACGATATTATAATCATCGCTGTACTTTGAATGGCGGTACTCTTATGGATGAACCTTGAACGTAATATACTCGTACTAACCGCAAACAAGATGTGTCGTCACAAGATAAATTGTTTATTAATGAAAACTTGTTCGTTAAAAATAAACCATTGATTGTGAATAGTTAACACACTGGTCGTATAGAACAGTCGTCCTTGCTAATCGACGTAAAAAAACATAGTACCTACATCAGCCGATTATACTCCTAAAACCCTAATCGAATAAAAACAAACTGATTTCTGTTGGAGGCGAAACTATACCAAGCATTTATTATGAGTATTTGGTAAATAAACAATACTAGTGCATGTCCGCGACGAGCTTCCACAAATAACAGATAGAGAATGAGTCAAGCTCCGTATTGAAACTGCTCTGTTAGAGAAAGAAAGATAGAAAATACATTTATAAGCATACTGTTTTCAGCCGACTGTAAGAATTAGATCATCTTTAGTGGACTTCCAACTAAATCTAGTGGTAGTTTCTTACGTTCAGGCAAGAACTTGCTAAATAAGTTTTTGAACCCCTGGAACTCCTTATGCACGAGCGGATTCCATGTCTCCGGCAGGGTTGTCAGTAGCCGGTCCAACTCCACCTCCAAGCGCGCGAGGGCATCACGCTTAATTACTTCTTGAAGTTCTACCATCATTAGAGTGATAAATACTAGTGGTCGTCTACTTACGTTCAGCCAAGAACCTGCTGAACAAGTTCTTGAACCCGTGTAACTCCTTCTGCACGAGCGGCTTCCTGGTCTCCGGCAGGGTTATCACTAGCCGCTCTAACTCCACCTCAAGGCGCGCGAAGGCATCGCGCTTATATACTTTTTAAAGTTCTACCATCATTAGAGCGGTAAATACGATTGGTCGTCTACTTACGTTCAGCCAAGAACCTGCTGAATAAGTTCTTGAACCCGTGTAACTCCTGCACAAGCGGCTTCCTGGTCTCCGGCAGGGTTGACACCAGCCGCTACAACTCCACATCCAAACACGCAAGAGCATCCCGCTTAATCACTTCTTGAAGTTCTACCATCATTAGAGTGATAAATACTAGTGGTCGTCTACTTACGTTCAGCCAAGAACCTGCTGAACAAGTTCTTGAACCCGTGTAACTCCTTCTGCACGAGCGGCTTCCTGGTCTCCGGCAGGGTTATCACCAGCCGCTCTAACTCCACCTCAAGCCGCGCGAAGGCATCCCGCTTAATTACTTCTTGACGTTCTACCATCATTGGAGTGGTAAATACTAGTGGTCATCTACTTACGTTCAGCCAAGAACCTGCTGAACATTTGCTTGAACCCCTGTAACACCTGCACAAGCGGCTTTCTGGTCTCTTTAGTATTATTCTGTGACTCCGGCAGGGTTGTCAGCAGCCGGTCCAACTCCACCTCAAGGCGCGCGAGAGCATCCCGCTTAATAACTTCTTGAAGTTCTACCATCATTAGAGCGGTAAATACTATTGGTCGTCTAGTTCTACTTACGTTCAGCCAAGAACCTGCTAAACAAGTTCTTGAACCCGTGTAACTCCTTCTGGACTAGCGGCTTCCTGGTCTCCGGCAGGGTTGTCAGCAGCCGGTCCAACTCCACCTCCAAGCGCGCGAGGGCATCTCGCTTGGTGGCCTCCTTGAAGTCCCGCGACCCTGACGGGGTGCGCTGATGACTGCGGATCTGGAAACAGAATCTGATTAGAATTAGACAATCAAGATTGATGGATGTGAATGAAGCGAAAGAAGTGTGCAAGAATCATAGCAGGTGGATCCATAGTCTCTGTCTACCCCCGTGGCAAAGAATATATTATACACTAATGCCCGTGGGAAATAGGCGTGAGTATATGTGTGTAGTATGTGAAGTGTAAAGCATTTGTTTTGTTAGTATCAAATGAGATAAATATAAACGCAGGTAGTAGAAAAAAAAGACTATGTAAAGTGATAGAATCGAGTTGTCATGGTATTGAAAAATAAATAAATACAGTACCTAGGTAAGTAATTATAACCACGCAACCTGAATCTCTTTTTTTACTAGGTATCTTTTAGAATTTACTTGTAAGTATATCGTTAAGCAGTATTGATTGGTCGTAGTAGAGTCGTATAGAGTGGTATGGGTGAATTGTAACATTGTTTATGAAATAATTTCTTTAATTCTTAAAAAATATGTACACCTACTTATAAAATATCTACATTACAACAATAGTGAAATACCTGCTTATGCTAGGGAAACATAACTAATTTGGCTTAGCACTGCCTTTTTCATAAAAAATATTTCAGCTATGTTTTACTTAAGGCTAGGATGCCTGAAAATAGGATATTTTAAATTATGGATTACTCGCAAATCACTAGTACCTACTCAAAATTGGTAAAAAATATATGTCATTTTATAGGCTTCTATCTAGTAATTCCGGTCATTCGATACTGCTGTTAGTGATACGTTTTAATAAGGCAGGTTCTGCAGCACGATTTATTCCTTTCAATACCAAAAACTAATACCGTGGGGCGCTGCATCTTGCATACCTATTTCTTGCGGTAGCATGCTAGAAGTCTCAAAAGATCTATTCAATTTACTTCACGTTTTGAGACTTTACAAATTTTAGTTAGAAGCATAGCAGTAGAAATGTAAGATTACCTATGGTATTATTCTAAAGTATAAGAATCAACTAGTATACATTAAAATACAAACAATTCATGCAAAGGAGAATTCTTATAGGAATCTCTAACTACTCGAAGCCCGGTATGTGTTCGAGTTCATTTGATTTGTTAAGCACTCGGAATACTGCGTATCCACGACTTACGTACTCACATACGATTATGAATAAACATTAGCTTACGAAGGTCACTGTTATATGTTTATTTATCCATCAATAAAGCTAGTTAAATCGCGGAAAATCGGAAACCTTTTTTATGATTTAAAGTGGCTCCTCGCGGTTTTAAACGCGTAGTACCCGTTCCCGTGGGAATATCGGGATAAAATATAGCCTATGTCACTCGGGAAGAGTGTAGCTTTCCACTGGTTAAAGAGTTTTCTAAATCGGTCCAGTAGTTTTTGAGTTTATTCTTTACAAACAAAAATAGAAATCTTTCCTCTTTATATACAGGGTGTTAGTTTAAACAAGGGACATACTACCTATCAATTCAAACAACTTTTACTAAGGGACCAAGTGCGATATCGCGAAAAAAAATCGGCTGTTTCATACAAAAGTGCAATACCGAATGGGCCAAAATGTATGGAACAGCTGATTACTTTTTACGCGATTTCGCACTTTGTCCCTTAGTAAAAGTTGTTTGTATTGATGGGTACTTTTACCCCCTGAAGTATGTCCCTTGTTTAAACTAACACCCTGTATAAGTATGGATTGGCTTAAGGCTAGGATTCCCGAAAATGGGGTATTTTAAATTACGTATTACTAGCAAATCACAAGTATCTACTCAAAATTTGGAAAAAATACATGTTATTACTTGCATTATACTTGGTTTTAGTTAATGAAAAATATACGAAAATAATCGTCTTTGAATAAAAAAAAACAAAATTCAAATAGGCCGTCATCCGGCCGTCATAAGTTTAAAATATTTATATAAAGGCATTCTTCATTTTCAAAATTACCTATTTTGCTGAATATATTGAGATGCGCAGGGGGTCCCATCGTTATGCGAGGTCCTTCAATTGTTTCTGCGGTGTTACTAACGCCCGAATTCTCGAACGCAAATCATCTTTGGGAGCGTCTCAAACATCATGGCATCTCTTTCATACGTTTGACATTTAAAGTGACAGGGCGATGTTTGAGACGCTCCCAAAGATAAGTAGCGTACGAGTATTCGGGCATAAATTACTCAAAGTGTGGACAAGTGTCAATCTCGGCCTTCTCGGCACATAAACAAGTATAATCTATCTAATTAGTGTGTTAGAAAAACTCAATGACGAAGCAAATCATGGGCCATGATTTGCTTTATCATTATGATGTGCCATGATTCACAGCACATCATAGTGATAAAGCAATTTATGAGCTGTGAGTATGACACAGCAATGTATGATTAAATCTAAAGCCTACATCAAGAATTTTACTGTTTGCTTAAGTTTTATAACTATGCAATTGCAACATAGCGTTTGCAGTAAAATAATAGGAAAGTTTAGTAGCTAATGCAAGGCGATGATTTTGAATTTCATATAAATCCTACTAATATTATAAATGTGAAAGTTTGGATGTTTGGATGTTTGGATGTTTGGATGTTTGTTACTCAATCACGCCAAAACTGCTGAACGGATTTGGCTGAAATTTGGAACACAGATACTTTGTAGCCTGGAGAGGAACATAGGCTACTTTTTATCCCGGAAAAATGTCACATTCCTGCGGGATAACGTCGTGTAGTCCACGCGGGCGAAGCCGCGGGCGGAAAACTAGTTCTTAATAATAACGCCTAGATTCTAGCAAAGCTGGGCAGAAAATCGTTAATGTATTAATCGTTAATTAAAGCAGTTAACGATAAATTCAAAATTATTAACGCTCTTCTTAACTTCCGTTAACTTCCGTTAACTTAAGTATGATAGATTGTTTATTGACGTGATTTTGTTTGTTTGATTTTATCTTGAGCTTTAATGAATCTTTTATTAAATATAACACTGCTATTTCGTCTACTGCTGCAATAGAATATCTTTTCTCAACAAGAAAATATATTCTACGGGCTAAACGATAATCGCTCTCAGATGAAAGTTTAAATATGCTAATGTTTACGAAGGGAAACATGCATCTAACTAAATGATATGCATAATGAGTAAGAATTGGATTGCGATTGTTGATGTTACCTAACTTTATCTCACTGTTTTCTTTCTAATGCCCGGGCTTCACCTGCATCTAATGCCATTAATTAGCGCGCTATTTGATATAATACGCAGGTGCAGCCGGGTTTTAGCGCACTAATTTGATACAATAAGCGCGCTAAGACGCGCATGCCGTTATTAACGCCGTTAGGGCGTTTGTGCACTACACTGAATTTTACCGATCCGGAAAAAAACGGATGCTTGTATTTTAATTATTAATTATTATAAATAATAGAATTTATTTATTTCGTGTAGTTTAGGGTTCGAAACATTGAAACTACACGAAATAAATAAATTATTCCTATTATAAATGATTAAATTATTAAAATAAAAGCATCCGTTTTTTCCGGATCGGTAAAATTCAGTGTATAGTGCACAAACGCCCTTAGGCGTCACGCAGGTGAAGCCCCAGCATAAAAATAATAATTAGTCTACCTACTTGTTTTATTGATCTGTGTATTATATTATATTATTATTGTATTGTATTTGTATCCCAGCTCGGCAGCTGGCAGCTCAGCATATTCTATTATTCATGTAATATTAATATATTAACATCATTCGGTTTGGTTGGTGGTAGGACTTGTTCTTAGTTCGCCTGGCTAGCTACCACCATCTTGTCTAAGTCTGACGCCATAACAATGATGTTTTCAGCAGTGACCCGGCAGTTAGAGATAAGATAGCCAGTGCCTCAGTGATTGAGGATTCCGGGAGTAGTGCGCTTCCACCTTCAGCCTTATCACCACTTAACATCAGGTGTGTTGAAGGCTAAGTGCTACCCCTTTGTAGATAAAAAAAAAACAAAATATAACATCTTGGTAGTTAACTTTATTTAACGGATAGCTTTAACTTCCGTTAAATTTACACGTGAGATTACAATGTAAACGCTATTAACGATAAACGGAGTTAACTTTTTTAATAACGAATAGGTAACGGTTAACGAAGTTAACTTTTGGATTAGCTTTGCCTACCTTTGGATTCTAGATTCTGGGTGAAATATTTTATAATATATATATATATATATTTTATAATCGGCGTAATATCAATGATTATTACGCGGGACAACATTCGATCATATATCGAAGGGGACAACCTTAAAATCTCATATCACTATTTCAAATTTTTATAAATTATTTAATTAGTTTTTTTATGATTTTTGTTTCCTATTTATAATAGGTATAGTACCTACTACCTACACAGCTCATATAATTAATAATCACATATTTAATAACAAGTATTCTGAGGGCCAAATATGATAAAAATAGTTTTGTTCTATTTAGCTTCCCGACTTTCATTTCAGGAACCAATTTTGACCTTAGGTACCTAATAATAAAAATTGTTATAAGTAACTCTTTTTTCCAATATTCTTTTTACTGAAAAATGTTATGAACGTATGAGTAAATGTTTTGTGTTTGCATATTATGTAGTAGGTACAAATAAGTCATTACAAGGTTAGGTACAATGAAAAGAAAAAATGTAAATATTTAGTTACAGAATATTGTGATCTGTTTGAATAGGAACTATAAGAGTTTGAATAATAATGAACGATTTTATTTTCTTTCTCTAAAATCAATATTAGGATTTAAACACAAATGAAATAGATCAAATATACAATAGAACTTATGTAGGTATGTACTTAATACTCAATAAGTTATTGCATACCACAGTTTAAAGGGATTTTACAAGATAATATCAGAATTTAGGTATCAACCAGTGTCACCAACACTGGTTGATACGACTCCACAATGTCAAAACAGTTTATGCAATTCAATTCATGACATTGAGTGTACGTTAGTACATTATAATATAACTCAATGATTCATGACAATTTTGCGATCAAGCCTGGATCAAGTGCATATAACCTACACGGTATGAAGATTGCGACAACTCGAATAAAACCATTTTAACCTGTCTTATAATCTACACCAAATGGCTATACTTATTTGGTCTGAGGGCTATTAGACGTAGTTAACTATTATCTAATCTGTGGCTATACTTATAAAGCACTATTCTTCAACTCAAAATACGCGTGATGACGATCAAAAAATATACTTGCGTGCGATGCGACATTATACAAACCTAGCCACTTTTATTTTCAGACGTTGAAATAAAGCCAGTTTTTTTACGGATTTAATCACGCGTACATTGCACCCATACCTACTACTAATTGGTAATTTTGAATTGTTTTTTAAGGGATTTTTAGTTTTTGCCGACGTTTCGGCACCTTTTCAGTAGGTACCGTGTTTTTTTTTCAGAGACATTCCACGGATGATTTTCTAGAAAAAAATAGTGCATGAAATAAAATTATTAGGTCCTATTACTTTTTCTAATTTATTGTCGAGGTCATTGTTACACTCGTTATCACTTATCTATCACGATGTTTATATTATAATACCTATGCCGAAGATAAAATTAACAACACTATCAATATAGGAGTGACAGAAAAACACCACCAGGCCTGCAGGTAGATTTTCGATTTTAGAAAGGTTTACAAGATTCGTCGATTTTTTTTATAATTTTTCGCAATGTAGGCTAGGTATGGCCAGCGGTGCTTGACCAATGTGAGGGAAGAAACCCTCGCATACGAAAAATACGTTTTTACATATAGCAATCGAATACCTACCTAAGATGAAACGTTTTTTTTTCTATCACAATTTTTCCTTACGGAATGGCATTGACAATGCATAGAAAAATCAGCAAAAATGCAGATACTAATATTATAAAGCTGAAAAGTTTGTTGCCAACCTCAGGAACTGCTGGATCGATTGAGAAAAATTTTTGACCATTAGAAAGCTACATTCTTCCCGAGTGGACATAGACTAAATATTATCCCGATATTCCCACGGGAACGGGTACACCTCCCAAGTCTGCTCAGATGATATTTTTTGTCATCCGATTGTAATTTTTGGCATAGGGTATACGGCGTATTTCTACTGCGAAATGTTTTTTTTTTATTGGTTGATAGGCAAGCGCTTGTAATTTTTGAATCTTCTATGTAAGTACCAAAATCTCTCTCGACATCATCATCAGAAAATTAGTGGTCTTTTTATTAAAACTCATTATATGGTGGTGTTGTCGATGATGAATGATATGAGAAGAAAAACTACTTTTTATGGAAGTAACCCTCAGTTAAAATCAAAATAAAAAATACAGTGTCTAAATACAATACACGTACACTCTACTATAAAGTTTTCTACGGAAATATGTATTAGGTAATAATAAAAAAAAAAAAAAAGTTAAACCACAAAAACATACCCAAGCTCTCATAAAATCGTTATCACGAGTCATTGCTGAACTAAAAACCGACACTTGCACTAAAACCAAAATACCCGCAATAAAATAATATTACTTATGGCACAAACGCGCGCCTCCTAGCGCCGACACACACTGAATGACTGAATGGGCTATGATGAGCTGGGCTGCGCGATAACGTTAGCTTCTTCGTTATCACGACCGCCTGTCACACCGAAAATGACTATCTATTGTAAAAAATCGTGCGATCACGAACGTAAAAACACCTGAATCAGGTTAAAATAAACATGAAAGACCAGTAACTTTTTTTTTGAGGATAAGGCATTATTTTATTTTCCGCTGAATATAAATTAATCAATTGCATACTACTACAGGTAAAATAAGACTAAATATGACCGTTTAACGGTAACATTATGTCATATCAATGAAACTTTGTTTATAAGTAACTTTATTTTGGCACTACAAATGAGTATCTGCTGCCGAGTCCTACCAAAGTTTAGGGGTCCTGCTAGTAGAATCCGCCTGAATATTAGAATCCGCCAAACCGCTAATTTTATAAAACACGACCATCTTGTCATAGATTAGGGAATACGGTAATGTTTATAAGTATTGAAAATTTAAAAGACTATGTAGCCAGTGTTACTTAGGGTGACATAACGTTTTAATGATACTTCATACATTGAATCCGTTAAGGTATTCAAAAGTTATTGTGGAATAAAGAAGTATACAAAAAAACAAATATTTGCACGCCGACATTGTTAAGGCAAACACTGTAGTGCATTACTATCCATGTTTGCAAACTAACACCTTGTACCTACTCAGAATTAGTACCTTAGTACTATTATATATTCTGTGGTATTAGCAAGTAAATATTTCTATTTCTCACATACCTACATACATTAACCTTAAACACAATACACTCCTATTTTGGGCAGTCGTGTAGTAAAGAAGATGGCTTCTCTTTATTTGGTCTCTTGACTTATGTATCAACTAATTTGCATTCCTCAACAACCAGTGAACAATAAAACTTAATATTTACTGAATGGAAAATACTACACAGCAAAGCTCTTTAATCAAAGAAGAAGAATAACACTGACGACGCTTACGTTTCGGTGTGATACGCAGCCAACCGTAAAACTGCGCATACGCAACAGGAATAGAATATTTAGAGATTAAACGAACTTACCTGAAGTGAAGTTCTATCTTAATTATACGAAGGCTTCGTCCGAAGAGATTAGCTTGATTTAACACTTGTAGTACGCCCTAGTAATCGCCAATTTCACACTATATTGAGAATATACCTACTTATAAATTAAAAAAGTAATAAAAGAAAATTATTATTTTTTAAATTTCAAAAGTGGGTAGTCAACACCGATCTGGCTCAAGCGCCCATCATAGCTGTCATTTAGTTTAGAGTATTATATTTTTCGAATCATATAGGGGAGTAGTTAATAACTTTTGGGAGGGAGGGAAGCTAATCTCTTCGGACGAAGCCTTCGTATAATTAAGATAGAACTTCACTTCAGGTAAGTTCGTTTAATCTCTAATTATACTTCATGCTTCGTCCTCAAGATTAGCTTGATTTAACACTTGTAGACGTTTAGAGACTAAGTGTTCGAAAAATATGCAAAAATTGTAATATATAGGCTACTGAATAATATAGATTGAAATTATAACTTAACTTATACTATCTTGCTTCTTTATTTTCTCAACATAGAAACAAAAAGCAATAAAAAAGTATTATTTGTTACATAAAAAATCAACATCGCTTATGAAATAAACGAAAAATATTTTGATTAAGCACTCAAAACAGTGGTGCCAAATTTTTTATCACAATTGCTGTTTACTGGCCTGTTATAAAATTTGGCAAACGTATGTGATTCTGAAAAACCAACCTGCAGTTTTATAATCTGGTCTATGCTAAAACCTAAATTTTGCGCAGCTGACGTAGCAGCATACCGGGTATTATGCGCAGTGAACGTAGAAATATCAATTCCACTTAAATGTAACGTATTTTTTATCCATTTAAATAAGGTTTGTGACGTAACAGGCTTATATGGCTTTCGGTAACTAATAAATAAATTGTCGGAATCAGGACAGAGAAACATTTTCATTTCAAGGTAAGTAATCAAAACTCTTGCAGGACAAATACTTGGCTTTTCGTTATAGAATGGTATAACGAGCAATGTGTTTTTTATATATATATATATATATTTTCCAGGTTCTAACTTTCGTTAGCAAACCACTTTTCAAGACAATTTAAAATCTGTGCTATATTCCAGACTTCATTAAATTTAGGGGATGGAGGTCTGGTACGAAAAACTCCTTTAATAAATCTTTTTATTTCTTGATTTAGTGATATATCAATTTTAGTTATTAAAGCCAAAGCAGAATGATAACAGTTAATTGTGCCATACTGAGCGCCACTGTTTAAAGCAGATGCAAAAAATTTTGTATATCGGGAATTGACACTTTCGTATAAGTTTAGTTTATTTTGTTGACAATAAATAAACCACTTCTAATAGCAAACTTCGTATTGTTTATACGAGTTATCCAAAAAAGAGGTTAAGCATGACGTCCAGAGAAAATTATTTGACGCCTCTTCGTATCATCACCATCACCAGGGCAATGGAGTTGCGCATTTGTTTGCGGCTGGAATTTGTAGACAAAATTAGGTTTGAATCTGCTTTGAAAACGAATTGTTTACTTATTAAAAGACTCTTAAATAGTGGATACCACGTTTATGTGGACCAAAATGGAACAACTATTATATCTGTGGCATTGTCAGAGATAATCTTTCTTAAACATTAAGGCATCATTGTGAAAGGAGGAAAAACATTAAAATTTAATTTCGACCACGACACTGAAAAAAAAACATTTACGGCGTATGCATCCGGATCCTTATGCCATGGATATATATCTTGGACATTTATTATTTTTAACGACTAGCGTATCAATGAAAATATCTATGAAACTTTTCAACAATTTGTTGAAAGGCATAATCAGCTAGCTGCCATTCTTGGTCTGCCTGCATAGTATTATCTGAAGATCGAATATGAGATGCAAAAACGTAAAGATTTTTACATTTACGCCATTGCCAGAGGTCTTTTGCGATCTCTGTCAGGTGTAGGGAGTGTATATCACCCATACGGTTTACGTAGGAAATTACCGTGGTATTGTCAGTTCGTAGAAGTACTTGACAGTTAGTATCTTAACCAATAAACGCAGCAAGAATTCCTAAATAATTTATTGTCTGCTACTTTCTTTTACACTCCATAAACCACTAGCTCTGTCGTCTCCACATGCAATTCCCCACCCCGTAGTTGAGGCACCTGAAAAACTTCCAGGTCATACTTGTCTATTTTTATTTTGGTGCGGCTCCACCAATAGAAATCCTGTTCCAAGTAACAAGGTATATCCATGTACTAATTATACATATTTCAAATAATTTAGTATACAACCAGCTGCATTTCACGGCGGGACAGGCGGATATTAACAGTCCAATAAAACTAACAAATTCTCTAATTTTACACCTTTTTAAGTTAGAAAACTTTTGTATTGCAAATTTAATTTTGGCAAAGTGACCTAGAATTTCTTTTAGTTTAAACTATATTCTAAGAACTTACAAGACTGCGAAGGTATAAAATTACTTTTATCGGTATTTATAATGAAACCTAAGCTTGTAAGCAACTTTACGGTATCTTGTAAGTTTTAAGACCCTTATATTAGACAGAGGTCATCCAAATATATTGTTAACAGGTAACCATATAATCATGAGTATTTCATGACCGGTTTCATGATGACTTTAGTGAAAAAAGGAGCTGTGTTTAAACCAAATAATAAGACATTAAATTCATATGCTTTTTAAACAAATTGGTATCTTAGATATTTTCGGTCTTCCTTGTGAATTTTTAACAAAAAGTATGTCTTTCAGGTCTACTGTGCACGGTTACAATCTCTCGGTATCAATTTTATTACTGTTCTTAAATCCTTGAGTTTAAAATGTCTTGAGTCAATAAATTTATTTAGTGATAAGTTTAAGATGAAGCGCATTTTCCCATTTGGCTTGGGTACTAAAAAATAGTTGATAGATATTGATCAGATTCAGAGATCTCTGAAATTGCAGAGACAGCAAATTTTTTATTTCGTGTATGAAAAGAGCCTTTTCCTTTTCACTACATTTTTGGGTTGACGGTGATACCGGTTGCATCGGCTTTCGATTGAAGGGAATCTTATATCCTTTTTATGAAAAAGAACCAGTGGGTCCTTGGTAATCATAAAAAATTCTTTATAGAATAATGATAAACGACCTGCATGCGTTAACGTATTTAGCGTCGGCTGTTGTTCTGTCTCTGCCACGGATACTGCGACTGCTTCGATAAGTTGATGAGCCGTCTACGCGTCGAAGTCGTTACAGCCTCCTTCGTCCTGGGAGGGCCCGTCGGCCTGCGACTAGGACCCGGACCCTTCCAGTTCAAATTTCGCGAAGAACTGTATAACTTACTTATTAGGAAACTTTTGTGTCGTTGATTGCTTTGGGTCTGTGCTAGACTTGTTAATAGCTTTAGCTGATTTTTTGTTTTCCCTTAAGTTTTCGCCGAATAATTGTTTATCAATTTTGATTTTTTGAAGAGAATCCCTTAGATCCATCTTCACGGATTCAGAAAAAAAATTGTAAATTGAATTAGAATGTTGACAATCACACATAATTTTTGCCAAATCCATAAGTGTTTTAGCAAGGCTGTATTTTTCTCATTTGCAGACAATATAATAGTATAGATTTTACCAGACAAGTGTTTCCAGCAGTCGATTCCTTCTGTTTCAGTTGAATGGCCTTATTGTGTTTAGCAATAATATCTGAAACAGCTGCTTTAATCTTAGGATCAAGCTCAGGTGGGTCAATCAATTTGCAATTTTCTGGGGTCATGTACTTACGAGTTCTTTACGCAATTCTTTGTTAATACCTGTTGTGACCCAGTGCTGGAAAACTCCAGCACTCCTGACTGAAGTAGGGTCAGTACCTAATATTTCTAATACTTCACTATCTAAGTGTATGTTTTCTGTTTCAAGAGCAGACGTTTGATCTGAAGGTAGATCACGCTTCGGAGCCTCAGTCGACGAATGACCATGCTGTATATTTGTAATGTTTTCAGACTGGGATGTACTGGGGATTCGTTCCAAGTACTTGTTCTAATTGTCCTTCAGGTTAACCCTTAGAACATGGTGCGTCGAGGTCAACTATGACCTCTTGGTCGTATGTAAGGGACAGAGTATGCCTCATGTTCATTCAATTTTAGCATGTCAGTATAATATTGTAAGAGACAGTCCCCAGTTATAACAACACGTACTGTCCGCAAACTACACTTAGTAGTACCTTATAACAGTCCCGTTGTACTGTTTGTAGGACCCAGTGACTGCAGTGTATATAATGATGATTATGTTATCATTATTTGAGATTATGTATTGCTTAACCTTAGGTATGCAATTAAATTTCGTAAGAGACAGTCCCAGTTCGAAAAAAAAACACATCATAATAAGCATAATACTTTAGAGTACATAGCTGTTTTTAGCTTAGTCACTTATGTGAATTATTTTCAGTAAGAAGCAGTCCCAGTTCAAAGAAAGTACTGCCCGCAAACTGTTTAACAGTACCAGTTCAAAAGAAAAGTACTGTCCGCAAACTATTGAAAATCGACACATCATAATAAGCATAATACTTTAGAATACAAAGCTCTTTTTTAGATTAGTCACTTATGTGAATTATTTTCAGTAAGAAGCAGTCCCAGTTCATAGAAAGTACTGCCCGCAAACTGTTTGAAATCTACTTATACGAGAACTTGTAAAAGTCTGTGACGAACTAATGCATTTATGTTCAATTATAACTTTAAAATTAATTAATAATTTTGTTACACTTTATTGAAAGTATTTATTTTACAAACTTAGTAATAAGTAGGTAGTTAAATAGTCAAACCGTTTTATCGTTGAACGTAATTATCGTTTGCATTTTTTGCGAAACGTTAGAAAACCAGGTCACTGAACTTCAATATGCAATATAATATGTCAAGGCCAGTGACTTATAAATGTATAAAAATACATAACGTACCTTAAGATAAGGACGACGAGCGATAGAATTGTTCCGATAACTCAGAACAAGATAAATCTCACCGGTGGTGGTGCTTCTTTTTTCGCTCCAACTTTCTCTCCAATCTTATAATTTTTCGTTTAATGTGTTCACAGTTATCTTTTTTGCGTTTGGGCATCCTAAATAATCACTTTTAACAACAACTAACAACTTTTTTAACACAATTTAAAAACTAGATGTGAATCGGCGACGCACTAGAAAGCGAATGACAGCTATGATGGGCGCTTGAGCCAGATCGGTGTTGACTACCCACTTTTGAAATTTAAAAAATAATAATTTTCTTTTATTACTTTTTTAATTTATAAGTAGGTATATTCTCAATATAGTGTGAAATTGGCGATTACTAGGGCGTACTACAAGTGTTAAATCAAGCTAATCTTGAGGACGAAGCATGAAGTATAATGATGAATAACTCTTCATTAGTGACTATACGACTGTTATAGGCTCTGTGTTTTTGATTTAGCCTAGACCTCGACAGTTCTTTCTAAGGAAAAGTGTCCTTAGTATTATTTTGCAATCAACAACCACTGTTTGTCTATAACTATCTATAATATAAAACTCTTGCGTTACTGACTGACAGACAGACAACGCACGGCCGAAACTACTGGGCGCATTAAGCTGAAAGGCATGTATGCTTTGATTTTTTGTATTTTATTGTAATGGAGAAAATTAAAACCTTCTACACGCTTCTATATGCACGTAATTTTTAATGATCTGTTGAAGTGCAATCATAGAAATTTGTCAAGGTTGACAAAACGTTAAACGACGTGGTAGTTTTATTGCCATTTGAAATTAATAGGTTTTCAACTAATGTAGCGAATGCTTAAAAATGCTGTTCAAAACAATGAAATATTGTATTTCATAATTATTATTTTTTTATTACACAAGGGGTAGCACTTAGCCTTCATCGCACCTGATGTTAAGTGGTGGTGAGGCTGAAGGTGGAAGCGCACTGCTCCCGGAATCCTCCATTACTGAGGAACTGGCTATCTTATCTCTAACTGCCGGAACACAACATGCTGAAACATTGTTGTTATGGCATCAGACTGATAAGATGGTGGTAGCTAGCCAGGGGGAGTTAGAAAACAAGTCCTTCCACCAAACAAACGACAATATGTACCACCACTGGGAATCTAACCCGAGACCTCTGGGTCTGATATCGGTTGTGTGTACTTACCACTAGACCATAGAGGCGGTTAACTCATAAAAAGCTTAATTTAGGCTTTCATCTCAGAAGGCATGATTTTTACTAAACACTGCAGTGTTTACATGCAGAGAGAAAGTCTTGTGTACTAAGACAAGGTTTCTTGAAGTGGAATACGCTTAATTCTGTCGTCCATCCAGGGCCCTCGTGGTGAAAAGGGGAGGAAAGAGGGCGACGCCTCTTCTCCTCCTCCTCAATAGAGGCGGACGAGAAGAGGCGTCGAAGGGACGCAGGCACGTCGTGGGGTTGCGGGGATTAACACCCTTCTTCATCTTTCGTGTTGCTGATAACTAAACTGTGTCCGACCAAAACTCAGCCACGCGAATCGCAGAACTTGTAGCCTTCATAAGGTCCTCATGCATGCAGCTGCAACGGCACGCAGGGCACGATATCAAATGTCCCATCCCATCGTGTGGGGAGAAGCACCGCACCCACATTCCAAGTTGGAATCATCCAAATGTAACACAGGCCGGAGCCGCAATCACTCCACCCCTCGTGCTGAGGAGGCACCCTGGGGGTTTAAGTGGGTTCAAGCCCTCAAGTCCAAGTCCACATAACCCCTTCGTCTCCCCGGGCGGGTGGGTACGCGAAGGCGTTTCCAAATTGTTTCATTCATTGCTGATATTAGTAAAATACTACCTATTTTAGGACCCATGCTACACTATACATTGTACACTGGCTAAACAAAGTATAGGCACAGTTTATCAAAAGGTTTACGCCGAATTTAAAGATAATGCGCGAACATAGTTAATGTTGTCGTCCCTAGATGGCGCTGTTAGCTAAGTGCTTTGGCGCTGTTAACTAGCTCCACTAAGTGGAGGCAGTTAGTTATGAAGTTTACCCAAAAAAATTGTACTAGAGTGTTTGTCAGATAACTCTGCGCGTGACTGGCGCGTTTTTGGCGCTAGTTACAGTGCATTTTTTTGTTCTATGTTATAGTAAAGATTAGTATTCGATTTTTACCGCGCGCAGACTTATCTGACGAGCACTAAGCTATGTCAGGGGGGTGTCACTCCGCAGTTTAGGTACGTTCGGCCGGCGCGCCTGCCGGGCAGGCGTATGGCAGAAGGATGCCGCTCGGTTCGTACGCTCCACGTTCGCGCGTAGAACAATCGATCATTTCTGTGATTTTTGTGCACCGAACAATGACTTCTAAACGTTCTTATAATCCGTATATAAGATACTGTTGTGTTTACGGATGTCTAAATAAAAGAAATAACAAAAGAAACAACAAATCCGAACTCGCAAGTCGCTCGCAACCCTAACCAGCGAGCGAGCTGTTTGAGACATTCATAGAAATAGAAACGCTCGCGCGTAGATATTGGGTACAGTTTTGCTTGCATGCGCGAACTCTAGGTTATTATAACAATAGGTAAGCGATGACAAAGCAACCGGAATTGGACTTTATTTCCACGCAGAAAGATTTATTTTTATTTGAATGAGCTTGCAGAGTGAGTCTTCTGTGCCTTAGCACTAATATTTATTCTGTGGCTATGTGCTTCATCACAATCATCACTCACATAATAATTATGTTCCTTGAGAAATTCTAAGCATTTCTAGTCCGGGAGGCAATAAAAAGCATGAGGCTGGACGGGGAGAGCGAACTACAAATATGGCCGCCACCCGTCATCTTTAAAAAAAATCTATTGTCGTCCTGGTGGCTACTAGGGCAAGTTTGGTATCATTTTCGTATTAACCGTAGACGTAGAATTCATTGCTGATATCAGTTTTTTTCAGTTTGATAGTGATTTTACAAGAAAAACGTAAAAAGGTGAAAATGTTGGTTGGCGATTTTTGCTTTGAGAGCTAATAACTTTTGTAAAGTCACATAAAATATCAGACAAAAAATACTATAATAAAGCGCAATATATGCATATTCTAAAAATATACACTTTTTATAATGTGTAATACAAAAAAAAGGTGAAAAAAAATTAAATGACCGCAGCGCGGGTAGCTGGACTAGCGCTATGCGGCGTTTATCTTACAAAATGGTCGAGTACGAGTATCAGCTTAAGCTTACTTTAGTAAATTTGTTAGGGGGCCAAATAAAATAATCTCTATATATTTTTATAAAACAATTTAATGGCTAGTATGGTAATTTAATTACCTAGCTAGCCACCACCATCTTATCTAAGTCTAACGCCATAACAATGATGTTTTCAGCATTATTGTGTTCCGGCAGTTAGAGATAAGATAGCCAGTTCCTCAATGATTGAGAATTCCGGGAGAAGTGCGAAAATGTGTATGTATGTTTGTTAGTTTGTCTGTCTCTATATTCCATTTTCACGTCAATACGGTTGAACCAATTTTAATAAAAATATATTAAGGTGGAGGTTTTGCGACAAAATTTATGTAATGGCAATGGCACTTACTTACTTTTGATATCGTTTGGTGCCAATGCCAAGTGTTTGCTTTCATTTTGGAAGCTTGTGCGGGAGCCGTAAGATTGGGAAACCCTGTTCGTCCTAAACATGTCCTAACTAAATGATAGGCTAGCTAGACACAGCTTTAGTGTTATAATTATAATTGTAACATAATTATAGATGTTCAATGATTGACACCCAAAAACAACTGATA
The DNA here is from genome assembly GCA_949710035.1 of Crambus lathoniellus. Taxonomy (NCBI): domain Eukaryota; kingdom Metazoa; phylum Arthropoda; class Insecta; order Lepidoptera; family Crambidae; genus Crambus; species Crambus lathoniellus. The sequence goes on along the minus strand of OX453316.1, from coordinate 23,205,549 downwards.
ATGATAACCTGCGGTAATGTAAACATTTATTGATGGCAGCATTACTATATCCCAGGGTTAGTTAACTGCCACTAGTAAACACTGGTTAAGAAATCTCAGTAAAATTAGAATTACTTTTATATCACACTTTTTATCACATATTTTTGCATTTAATTTCATGAACTTTAACCTATTGCGATCCTGCTTTTATTACAAGTCCTATACCTAAATCAGTACCTAGTGAAATAAAATATATTTATGACAAAAAAAAAAAAAAGTTGAAAAATAAACTGTTGAAAAGTTATAACAATACATGCCATGCCATTTTGTTTGAAAAAACCTACGAATAAAAGTTTTCGCAAACTTAGGTATCAATTAACTGAAAGGTTACAAAACCTATCCAGTCTTTAAGTATTTCAATAACAATGCACATTTTAGTTTTTTTTATTAGTTCTTCGGAGGCAATAATACTTTTTTTCAGACTTTCATTCAAGCCCACCAAATTTAGTTATATTCCATTACAACCAACCAAGTCCACCGTGACCGTACCAGTATTAGACCGTACCTTGCTCAAGATATCCATAATATCCACAAATCACGGATCACTTTAGTTCACAGATCCGAAGCATCCGGATGCTGACACAACCGGGAACACACTGGGCGGGATGACACGACAGAGCGGGTAATAAGGCGACGATAACGTATCATTACTGAATGAGGCCTTTTGAACTCACTACTGTGACCATGTGATGAGCAAACAACAGAATTACTCGCTAGAATCTATCAGCTAGAGCTAGATGAATGAAATCCTAGATTGGCTAGTTACTTAGACTGGTTTCACAGCTTTTAAGTAAATGGCTCAAGTGTCTACATTACAGTGAAACTGAAATTTTACTACAGTCATGTGTCTAATAAGCTAGGTATATCATTTCAAAAAATAAAACCACATTATTTAATACACACACACACACTCGCACACACACACACACACACACACTACTTTTTATTATTATTTTGTTCTTTTTAAATTAGATATTAGATCCGGAAAACTGTGAAGCCAACCTGATTAAGTAGTTAAGATTTATCAGGTGTAATTGTGGCTGTTGCGAAAAAATCTTGTCGGATTGACCAGTATCCCGTTGCTCTAGATAAAAAGCGATAAAAGTAAAATATTTTTTTAAAGGTTAAAAGCTTCCTTTAGAAAGTTTAGTTCGTTCAACACTCGGGGATCCTTAGCTAAGTCAGCAACATTATCTAATTTTAAGAATCATAAGATCAGTATTTTTTAGGGTATTTGACGAATTGAAAAACTGTTGCTGTCAGCAATGTTATGCGTGCTGTGCAGAAAGCTGCGTATGAACATGTATGAGTTTAAGAATTACTGCGCGAGCAGCTCTTGCGTCTCCAAGTATTATATGATCAACCTAAAAAAATCCGTTTCATTTCATACATTTTTGATTGCTCACATTATGAACAATAACCTTCGATAAGTGGCGCTCTCACTGCTTCAATGCAAACTTAGTTAGACATTCAATCGGGCAGAAAGAGTCGATCAAAGGAAAACAAGACGACGATTTGGAAAAAAACACTTTTAATCTATACTAATATTATAAAGAGGAAAGATTTGATTGTTTGTTTGTTTGCATCGAATAGGCTCTGAAACTACTGGACCGATTTAGAAAATTCTTTGACCATTAGAAAACTTCATTTTTCCCGAGTGACATAGGCAATATTTTATCCCGATATTCCCACGGGAACGGGTATCACGAGGGTAAAACCGCGAGGATCCGCTATAATAATATAAATATGTCCCCTTCTTAAAATAATATACGGTAACCCTTTCGCTGAATGCGAAGTGATTGTTATTTTTCATTCGAATAGTAGTAAACAACTTGGTAGCAGTAACAGCTATTTAATCAATTACTTAAATACATAATTGACTTTAAGAAATATTCCTAACTGCGTTTTTTAACGTGCTAGTTTGGTTCGCTCGTTTTGGATGGTGTCTTCAGTATCGTCATTTCTTTTGTCTTGCAAATATAAATTTGTCGCGCGTACTATTCATTCATCCAAAAAAAATCCAGTCGCTAAATTAATACTTAGCTATAATAACCCTTTACAAATAGAGATACCTATGTGATTAATTAGAATTAATTAATAGGTCATGCTATAGATAAGAAGAAAGATGAAAAAAGTATGTTAGTAAAATCTTAGTACTTACCCAAGACAATAAATAGGTATATTTAAAATACAAGAAAATGAGAAACACCATTGTTACACTAAGGTATTATGAACTATTGCAATATAACACTAAATAATATAGAAAAAAAGAGAATTTATGAAACATTTATGAGGAGTGTTTCATAAATTCTCGTTTCTTGAAATATCGTCGGTCGGAAACAGTAGTGGAACATTTCAAAATGATGCTGTTCTGAGTAATCGAGGTTTAAAGTTTTTGAAAATATTCAAATGTTATTTTACTATAACTAAAAATCATTTTGTGTTTTTGTATTTATTGAACAGTATGCAGATTATAGCCAAGTTTATTGTGTGTTGTAAGATTTAGGATGTCATTTGTAGTTTTTGAGTTATCAGTATTTTTGTGAAATGTTCCAATAATGAACTGAAAATTTCCTGAAAATCGCGTTCAAAGCGCGACTGGCAAAAAACACCAATAAACAATAATCATGCAAAGAATTTCAGAGTCATACTGGAACATTTCTAAATATTCTATTATTGAATCACGGTTGCACTTTAGAATTTAGATTTGCAGCGGGACATTTCAAAATAAACTGATACTGAAAACAAAGACATTACTAAAATGTATTTTTCCTTATCGGAATAAATAGTTTCCTGTCAATTAGAGCTAAAATTTGGGTTGTACCGTTAGTGATTTGGAAAAAATATTCTATTCCCTACCATTCAACATACTTAACTCAAAACACGTAATTTTGGAAATGTTCCGGTAATGAATCTGACCGACGATATTTGCAATTAATATTTTAATATTATAGTGAAATAAGCACATCAAGAAAGAAGAAATTATTACAACATGAAAAGGTTACAAAAGCATGAAGAATCCCATGCCATGCAATAAAGCTAGCTTACCGCTGGTCTCAGCCTGTTGCCATCATCCTGCAAGGTTTTACAGTGTATGTTAGTTGAGGCGGAATGCAGTGAGCGGAGAATAGAATAACACCATACCATACAGCTTTTATAAGGACATGAAGGAAGCAGCTTATTTTAAGTAGGTAAGGTAGTGAATAGGATTATTAGCTTATAATAAATAAATCTTCAAGTGCTTGCCATACAACTACTTGCCAGGCATTATTACACTCAAAATAGATCTAGACACCCAGTAGCTTGTTAAGCCAAGTTCAAGCTAACAGAATACTGATTACAGTAGATAGTAGGAATTCAAGTGTTGCATTGAATTTTATACAGGTATATTATTAATAAGACTTAAGTTCAAATTCATACTGAGAATACTTACCATTTTTAAAGTAGGTAAGTATCTTTTTATTTCCAATATGTACTTTACAAATTTTATAAAATTTTAATATGCAAGTACAGTACAATGTACATATTCATCAACCATCTATAAAATGTTATAGTATGCTGATAGGATCGTATATAGGGCTGCCATCCGTCCGTGTTTCCCCAGATTTGTCCTAGTTTGGAAGGCGTCCGGGGATCATCCAGGGGGGTTTAAAAAGCACTTTCTATGTCAGGGGACATTACATCTCAATGGAGCGCTGGGAAGAGCTAGCACAATAAAGTAAAAGAGGGAGAAGCTCGGCTCAAGCACCTGGACCACAAGCACCTCCTACGGAAAAAACGACCAAGGCCCTCCTATGTTTAAAGTTGAATTACAATTTAACATTAAACAGGGGTCGCTGTTATCGGATACAATAAGTCAGGGGAAATCCGATTAACTTGTTAGAATGGAATGATTTGCAATAGGTACCCGTACCCGTTCACTTAAGAGTCTCGTCATGTAACGTAACCTTCTTAGTCGCCCCGCCGCCGCCGGTTTTTTTTTTTTTTTTTTCGGGTCTCCAGGGAAACATATTTTTTGAAGTTTTGTCCTGGGTCCGTAATTTAGCTGATGGCAGCCCTAATCGTATACTAGAGCTAAACAGAACTCACTAGAAGATTTCTCAGTTTATTATCGTAGGTATCAATTAAACTATAGTAAGTAAGTAAATAATAAAGTTATTATTTGTAATGTTAAATGACTTGATAATTTCTGATCTATCCATATTTCTAAATATAATACCAGTTATCTCCAAAGTGTAAAATAAATAGGCGGCCTAACTATCTCGAGTACGCTATAAATTTTATCTTAATAAGTACCTAGTCTCCTATCTCGAAATATTTTAGGTTAGCGACGATAGTACTAACTTTGAGAGAGATCAAGTAAAATTAAATTGTTGTTCATCTTCCACTATATACATAATGACCATCGCGTGACCTCTAAGAGCCCACAAGGTCAGTTTAGATAAATAAATACGACGCAATGCCGATTATATCACAGAGACAGACAATACGCGGCGAGTAAGCTACGAGTTTTATGTAAAGATAATGGTAGGCATTTGTTACTTACCTTCTTATCTGCCTCCCTGTTATCAGCCATAGTTTAAAGAATGTCACTGAAACTTATGTGATAGATAGTAAATTTTAATTCACTAATACGATAAATACGCGAGAAATTGATTACATTCCCTTCGTTTGCCAGTTTTGCCACAGTTTGACAGATGATCAGGTGATTGCCAAAATTGACAAGTATAGTCTGTTCGAATCCAATTTGGAAAAAATGTAAACAAACCTGTTCCATTAAAAATTCTCACACTTTCGGCCACTAAATGGATTTAAAAACACATTCATTAGTAATTAGAAGGTTTCAACTTATATCTCACTAATTTGTTCCAAAGATCGTAGTATGTTTATTATTTTTAAAATTTATTTGAAAATTTTAAGAAAAAAAGTGAGGTTATTTATCCAAGCAAAAATCTTGTCTTATCTGTGATCGCCATGGTGATCGTATAGTGCTTGACGTAATGTCTATCAGATAATTCAATTATTAGTTCAACTATATCGATTATTAATCGATTTTATGTAATCGAAGATAAAATATCTCTGTCTTGATAAAAATTATCACAAAAATCGGTGGTGCTGCGTATAGTTTTTGGTATAAAGGAAGTATAAAGGGTAAAAACGGGACCCTATTACTAAGACTCCGTTGTCCGTCTGTCTGTCTGTCACCAGGCTGTATAACATGAACCGTGATAGCTAGACAATTATTGTTTAACAGATGATGTATTTCTATTACCGCTATAACAACAAATAGGTACTAAAAACAAAACAGAATAAAATTAATATTTAAGGGGGTTCCAATAAAGTAAACGTGACTTTTTGCCGTTTTTTGCTCGATATTAATAATTGCAATAGGTAGACGTTTTAAGTATTTTCAGAATATTTAGTTGTACTTATAGGTACTTACTTACTTTAAAAATAAATTATTAAAATAAAATGAAGTTCATATTTAAGGATGGTTCCCCTACAACAAACGTGATTTTTTCCTGTGTTTTGCTCGATATTAATAACGGCAATAGGTAGACGCTTGAAATATTCTCAGAATATTTAGTTGTATAAGTACCCACTTTAAAAATAGATAATTACCTATAATAAAATAAAATTTATAGTTAAGGGGCTCCCATACAACAAACGTGATTTTTGTCGTTTTTTGCTCGATATTAATAACGGCAACATGTAGATGCTTAAAATATTTAGTTCTATTTCTTATTTGGAATCAGAATCCTTTTTTTTCTTGACAAAAATAAGTAGTAAACGATGAGTACACGTCTTTCCAGCCCGACCGGTCGAAAACTGAAGAGCCGGCGTCACGCCAGTCAGTGCGGAAATCTAGTTGGCTTAAAACCATTTGGAGTGACGCCACAGTTTTACGCCACAGTTTTAGGACAAAACTGATCGTCAATGTCCAGCTTAATAGCATTCAATTAATCGAATCGTAGCAATCAAATTATTTATCGATTTATAAATGGTATAATTTTTACCACATCACTAAATAGTCTATGGTCAGAATAATGGCGTCTTTGTTTACATTTTTTCCAAATTGGATTCGAACAGACTTTAGTGCGTTTCGTTTCGTTTTGATTAGCGTTTTAATCAAAGATTTTGATAATCATGATAATCACCAACTGATATTAAGACGACCGATTTGGCGCAGGGGTAAACTACCTGCCTTCTGCTTCTGCGCCAGAGGTCGCGGGTTCGATTCCCGAACAAGACAAATATTTGTGTGCATGAACATGTCTATTTATTTGTCTTGGTCTGGGTGTTTTCTATGGTATGTATTTACAAATAAAAAATTATTAAAGTATATATTTATCCGTTATGACCAATACATCGTACATTGACACTTTTAAAAGAAACGTTTTAAACTTGTTAATTCAAAAGTGTCAATGTACGATGTATTGGTCATGGTCGCCGACCATGGTCGGCCAACCTGTACTGGGGGCTTTATAGTGATTATAGGCTCGAGATAATATATTTTTGAAAAGCCATCCCGTAACCAACCAAATGCGAAAGTTACTTAACCTCAGCGATCGCAGGCCGAGCACGTTATCCACTGCTCTCTCTATGTTTATGCCGCGCGGATAAAGAAACAATATAGAAATGGCGGCCGGCCGGTCATGCTAACTCGCTCACACATACCGTCATGCTGTATGTGAACACGTGGGTGGGTCATGCTATCGCGCTCACTCTTAATGCTTGGCCGCCATTTACAGATTGTTTCTTTAACCGCGCGAGTTATACCATAGTAAAAGTATATGTTATACGTACCAAATAACATCAAAGTCAAATCAGTGGTTAAGGCGTGAGAAGGTAACGATATCTAGACAAACAGACAGGAGGTACATTCGCATGTATATTAAGTAGTAGGTACCTATTTTTTATTAGCTATTAACGTAATCAACGGATAGATTTACTTGGTCCCAGGGTCCTCGGTCCCTTCTGCTGGACAGATGCGATGTGCAGATCATAAGGATGCAAAATGACAAATTGCATTCCGAACGCGATCACCTCCACTGTGCCAAGCCAACGAGCTTCTCAAATGCAAATATAGTCACAAAGAAAAAACACATGTTTTTAATAAACACATTAAAATTTTTATTTGAATAATACTTTTTAAAAATAAATACATCTTAGATAATCCTTATGGGACTGACATGAGCCAACTAGCGCCGCCAATCGATTTTATTTCAATTCTTTTATCTAAGCCCAATTTCTAAAAAGTTGTTCAATAAATAATAGACGTTATTAACAAGACCTTGACCGATTCCTTTTTTTAGAAATTGGGCAAAGAAATAAAATAATATCGATTGGCGGCGCTAGTTGGCTCATGTCAGCCTCTTAAACTACAGGTAACGAAAATTGATCGATTTTTAATCGATGGTAGAATACATGAGTACCTACTGAGACTAGTGAGAGTTGGTAGAGTCCGTGTCAGATAACTCTGCGCACGACTGGGGCGTTTTTAGTGCTAATTACAGTACTTACCAATTTTTTTGTATACTTAATGTTGTTTTGGAAATAATATGGAAATGTTTAGTACTTAACTATAAGATTTATACCGCGCGGAGACTTGTCTGGCGCGTACTCTAAAGCTGGGAATAGATGTCCGATTTTTCTCTCCGATATCAGACTTGATTTTGATAGGTTGTTAACAACCAAAATATGTAAAACCAAATGTAAAAACAATCAACCAAAATCAAGTCTGATCAGACTATCGGAGAGTTAAATCGCACGTGTATTCCCAGCCTAACAATCGAGATTGTTCACAACTGTCAAATTACGACGATTAATTTTAAACCTTAGTCTCTAAGACTTTAGGTTCATAATCAATTGAAGGACATTTCTGTTCATAGCTGTAGCTGTTGATTCTACACACTGAACCCACTTAGGGTGCTATTCCACCTATCAAAGATCTTTGTCTAATATGCATTTGATCAAAGAATTTATCAATGAAACCATTCATAAATTCGTCCTCGTCCAATTTTTTGATCAAATATTTGATATGTGGAACCACCCTTAAATAGATCGGTGTTTATCAATAGAATCCATCGTCGATCACTTGGTCTGTGAACTGTATCAATAATGAGCACACCACACACATAAGATTATGTAACATTTATAAACATGTATAAGTATAAAAATATCGCTTATTATTAATAATATTATAGACATAGAAAACTACTACAAATTAAGTAAAGGTGCGTCCACACTTGTAACATTTTGGCGTGTCCGAAAACTGTCTCTTTAATACAGTAAACCACAGCGCATGCTCAACAAAACCAGCGATGCATGATAAAGACCAGGTCAGTCAGACACGCCTACTACATACAAGAACTGGTGAAGAGAACCAACTGTTCTAAAAGTACAAGGACTTTAACTATATCGCAACAACTGTTTCTTTTACAGCTCCGTTACACTCTCGCCTCGCGTGCGTGACGAGGCGAGAGTGTAAAACGAAGCTATATAGTAATAGAGTTTACTAAAAAAGTTTAAAAAAAGTTGGTGTGACAAAAAGTACACAAAACATTTTATTTCTTGCACCCGACGAGGCCAAAGATAATGATTTCATGATTTCAAGTCATTGACATCAGTTATCTCTGTTTGACCATTTTGTAACCAAAAACAAAAGAACACAAATCATCTCGATAGTAGATTCTATACACATAATAACTACTTACAACATACAATATATTATCTAGTCTACGCAAAGATTGGTCTCAAAATAATTCATGTTAATAAAATATTATAATAGTAATAATATGCAGTCTCTATCCAATAGGCATTTCAAAATAATAAGGGACCATTTATGTGTTGTAATGTGAGCAAGTTTGGACCTTATGCTTTCCTAAGTGTAACTGCTGTCAGTTTAACACTCAGAACATTTAAACCACACTTGTAACATTTGGCGTGTCCGAACACTGTGTCTTTATCATGCATCGCTAGTTTTATTAGGCATGCGCTGTGGTAATACTGTAAAAAAGAGACAATGTATTAGAAAGGCACAGTGTTCGAACACGCCAAAATGTTACAAGCGTGGATACACCTTTATAATAGTTAAATTAAGATCAAATTCAATTGAAATGTGAATAACAATCTTAAACTATTAAACCTGTGTTATGGCAATTTATATCTTCTTAGACATTTTCACATAAAAATATTTAAATGTTAATAAATATTTACAGACATGGTATTATACAGAAACATAAGAAACTATATACAGGAACAACAAATAATATTATATTTCATTAAATTATTCAACAAAATTTATGTACACAACATAATATAGAACACAGCATGCTAAGTTTCCAGTTTAGGCAGATTTTTTCTAATCTGTCTTTATTAAATATTCATTGTTTTAATGTTTGAAAAACAAATTGTATATAAATCATCAATTTTGTATAAGTTTACAGGGAGCCAATGAGTGACGGGAGTGAGAGCAAGAAAAAAGGGGTCTCTCTACTGTGGCAAGTTTAATTGATACTAATTTATTTCACCTAATGGCGGCCAGTTGACAATAGCCCATGAAAAACTACTTTTTTTCAGATCAGACTTTACTACAGTTTGGTTAACTATTTAAAAATAACTGCCGCACCCAGAGACGTCAATTAAAGGACATTTTTCATTTTCGGCTAGGACTTTGTACACTATTCGTACTAATAGCAAAAAATATAGTAGACATATAAAATATTAAAATTCTCATTGTCTTTTTGAATAAATGGTACAAAAATAAGCTTTAAAATAAAAATTCTTTGCCATCCATGGTCACAATGGCAACCACGTTCGGAAACATTGATGTTTCTGTACGAAAAAACGATGGCATCGACGACTGATGATAATCTGTCAATGTCAACATTTTTTTTAATGTGAGTGTGACGTTTTACCGCCATATTGAAACGGGGTTGCATAATTTTAAGACTAGATAATGCTTTTGTACCATCAAACGCGTTAGCTTATTGCGATATAATTAGTTTTCAGTTATTATATTTATCTTTTGCTTGCCTATGGTATGGTGTACAAAGTCCTAACCGAGGCTCCATACAAAACTGAAAAATATCCTTTAATTGGCATTAAATTATCATTCTTACTTAATTCAATACTGGACATAAAAAAGAGACAGATAGAGATTTAATTATCAATTAAAGTTAATTGGCGTCCCTGAGTGCCGCAGGCAGACTGGTAATTTGACCTGTGGGCTGTGGCCTTCGATCAACAATAACACCTAGGTCAGATAAAGTCCATTCGCTTAGATAGTGTCGCCCTTTTATCGCGCCGCCTTGGCACGTGCCGCTTCTTGTCAAAGGATGCCGCCGCATAAACAAAAGAAGCCGCGTGCGGCGTACACCCGCACATGGAATTGGATTTTGGGATTCGGCATTTATAAAATTATATTTTCTTAAATAATCTATGTTTATTATAAATACAGGTGGTAACGACAGATGTGACTTGTGACAATTTGAGCTATGATGAGTAATCATAATAATCATATAAAAAATTAATAATTATTATTATTATTTGTAAATCACTTATTTAACTTCCTTTTATATAAAAATATCCAAATTTTCATTAAAATTGACTTTGGTACCAACTTGAGTGTATTATTTTATATCTGCATTTTATAGCAAGAGCCACAATGCCGTGCGGGTGTACCGACACTATCTAACCGAACGGACTTTACATAGTTGGAGTAACAAACACGGTCGCGCGATTATTTTATTTTATTTTGCTTTATTTATATAATACTCCCACTTGAGCCACTTGTGAGTATATTTAAATAAAAGTAGTTTCTGTCATTTATGACGTAAGATCATAACATTATTAACCTTTTTTCTCCACTTAAACGTGACATAGGAAGATTTGATTTAGTTTGTGAGCCTTCATCTAGTAAGTACTATTTTTGAATGAAGCCCATTTAAGTGGCCAAGAATCATATTATTATAATAAATACCAATTAACAGTTTCAATGGTCTTGTTTGGTATTCATTTTTGGTGACATTGTCAGTTTTTGTATTTGTATTTATCATCTGCTGTGGCACCAGTAGTGGCCTGCACTTTATTTCAGTCTGATGTCCACTGAAAAATAAAGGAATAATACTATTAGAAACACAGTTCTAGGGTATAAAGTTACATGTGAGATAATATAATTCTGTGGTGTTTGGGAGAAACCTGTTAACTCCAATTTGGTGATTTTTTAGTTGGATAATACAATGTTATTGAAATTTTGTACATTTTTTTTTATCTATCACTGACCTTATATAGCAGTGATAGAACTGAGCAGGGGGGCTACCGGCTAAGAAATATGGGTATGGGCTTCAACTGTCATTTGAATTCCTTATCTTGATAGATTTTTGCTGCTTTGTTCTGTTGAACGTTGCTAGCTAGTTATCATTATACCCGATAGCGGCTATTTTTTTATAAAATTGACTTTAAGTTCCCAAAAACGTATGAAGTTCATACCCATAACGTTACGCGGTAGCTCCCCTGGTAAACACGTGGTTCTTTTTTTTTGAAGTCGCTTAGAAATGTCAAAAATCAAAGATTTTTTTATTAACGTAATATTTTCCCACTATTTCCACACATTTGAGGGATGTTGCCATAGTAAAAAGTTGTCACTATATTAATATCTGTCATCTGAGATACATTTCAAATCTGTTGGTCGGAAATGGGTTTTGAGGGGACGTTTTGTCGCATCGTCTTTAAGAATTATTACCTTCAATGTAGGTCCTCCATCCTTCTGCAGTTCACGCTCCCTCTTCTCCATCTCTTCTGCACGCTGCTGCATGCGCTGCACCCGCGTTGGGTCCTTTACCCCACGAGCATTCAGCTCGGCTTGCCTCCTCTCGGCTGCCTCAACTTGCTGCCGCCTTCTGGTCTCCTGGTACAGGCAAATAAATCTTAATAAGAATCAATTATAGGCACTGTAAGGTCTTTAGTTATACTCATATCTTTACAAATTGTTTTGTTACTGTACATGACTGTTTGTTGCCTTAAATAATGAAAAAAAAGACAATGCATTTCAAACTGTTTGTTTATTATTAAAAAGTAGAAATAAAGTTATTTGTATACTTAATAATATAGTGAATTTGACAATTTTGTACTTGATAGCCGTTGCTGGCGGGTTGTGTTTATATACTCTACAATCCTGCAGGTTTTGGAGGAAAATAAAACAGACAAACAGTGCTGTACCTACTGTTTACCAGGTAAGAACTAAAAAGACAAAATTATAGAACCTATAACACAAAAACGGGAAGGAGAAACGTTCAAAGTAAGAAGATAAGAAAAATTTAGTAATTTTAATGGAAACAGGTAATAATAAAATAGTTGTAAAGTGTTTTATTGGAAACTTACAGCATCAGGTGTTAACACTTCAGAGGCTGAAGGTCTACAACAGGATGTGAATATTCCCATTATTAGAGAAATAAGGGAAATTCATAGAATATTTTAAGTTTTCACACAATAGCACGAAATACGAAATCAACAAAATCACACGAAATTGCACGAAATCACACACGAAATCACAAATTATATAGACTAGTACAGATAGGAATCAAGCCTTAAAGAGGCCGTTTGTTAGTGAATCACGGACCCCGATTAGATTTTGACAACATAGTGCTGCCAGAACTATCGACCCTTGATTCGTTATCGATAGTTGTGCAAATCATCGACGTTTGGTACAACCCTAGTAATATACTATTTTAAATTCTGCTCAAATAAAAAACACATTTGATGAAAGAAGGCATTTATTACTGGACATTATAATTTTATCAAATACAAAGTACATAAGTATAAGTTGAGATTTTTACAAGACAAAGAATGAGAGTAATGAAATTACTTACTAAATTGACTTTATAGATAAACTAAGAAATATAAATACTTTATCAGCTACAAGAAAAATTAAACTGCTTGCAATTATTAATTATTATGCACAAATGCTAATGCTATTTTTCCTAGTAGTTTTATTTAGTATCTGCCATTTCATTATTCACTGTTAATATCACTTTAGTTTCAATGCAAGACACAATAACCTAATTCTAATAGTTAAACATTTAATGCAGTAAGTAATCAATATAGCAACTAACAGCAGTAATTTGCACCATAATTCTGATTTGATAACTTATAACCGCAAGAATAGGCAGACACGGGCATCTTCGCAGCACTCCACGAACCTCGTTGAGACTCAAGTTATCTGAAAAGATTAGATTTGGTTAGTATAGATTCTACATATTGTTACTATAATCTGCCATAACATTTTGTTAACAAATAAGTGATAGTTGAACTGAAAAGTTTGTAAATCAAGAAAGAGTAGTGTGTATATTTCATATAAAGCACATTTTGTTTGTTGTGCCGCTATGCACAAGTTATAGATAATCAATGTTTATAGTTAATAACTGTTATTAAGTAGATAAGCTTTGTACATAGACTGATGAGAGGTAGTATATATAATTAAGTAAGATCTAAGATAGTAGGTAGCAGTAACAGTTATAACATACCTAGTCATAAGACAATCACAATAAACCATCATTCGTACCGACAACAATCATATATTATCCCACCGGTACATTTGTTATAATTCTGTTCTGTTTGTCAGAATCAGAAATATGAATTTGATGATAAGGCATTTTAAATGTTTTGACAAAGTTATTGAATTACTTACACTGTTATTTTCTCTTGACTTGGTATTTAACAACTTCACTAAATTGAAACTTGTTAAATGTGACAACTGATTATTTAAATTTAATCCCAAGTAATCTACTGTGCTTTATCATTATCACCATATGATATCACTTCTAAATGTATATTGAAAATGTATATTTTTTTTACAAAACTAATCATTAATTAATTACACATACCTACTTACATTCATATAAAAAGAATAAACAAACATTACCTACCTTTCATTCATAACTTCTTCTTCAACATGTCAATGACAAGTACAAAATCATATGTTGTTGGCCCAAAACTGTGCCACTCTCACCGCATTATCTGCAGCCAACATGTCCTCACGCGTGCAGGTGTCCGGGCATGCATGCAGAGCAATCAATGAGGTGGGCCATGGTCTGTGGAGTGTAACCACACCTGCACGTGAGATCCGTGTTACTGGTGAAGCCCCACCTGGACAGGTTGTCTTTACTTCGACCAACTTGGGTACGGAGTCTATTTAAAGATCTCCATAATGATTTGGGAAGTTCAAGGCCAGGAAGGAGATTTTCCTGGATGAGCACATATGGGTGTGGAGGGGTAGCAGAGTTTTCCCACAGTTTAACTTTGGTTAAAGAGGCCTCCGTGGTGCCAGGCATGACGCACTTGTAAAAACTATTGCGACTCTTTAGCCTTTGATAAACTTCATAACTTTCTGAGAAACCGAATCTTCTTTACTCCGGTTAAGTTGTGAACTGTATTTTCTTTTGTTTTGGTTAGTTTTAAGAAATACAAAGTTGCCTCTTGGAATTACCTAAAACAACAAAACTCAAATTTAGGTTAATGTAATAAATAATTGATACATAAAACTACGTAAATAGATTTACTTACGTGTACCGAAGGCATCTTCGAATAATGTATCCATATTTCTGTAAAGAAATATCTGAGAAAAAGTGGAAAAACATCTAAAGAATACTAGAAAACCGAAATGAGTAAAAAAACACAAACTAAATAAACGTCATCTTGAAATTCTTGAAAAAAGTGACAGCCTTAATTTTAGCCAATGGGGGCACCCCAACAAAATGGCGGTCTTAATTATAGCCAATGAATGGGTATCGGGGCTACCGGCCACTAAGTTTTGACCTATTCTATGGGTGATTCCAACGCCTGCACGAAATCACGAAATCAACAACTTTGACATTGACAGTTTGTCTTGTCATTTGTGACTTTTGTTTTTTATATGCTCAATTTAAGGCACTACAAAACGCACAGCCTTATAAATAATGTATGTTGTATTAAATCTCATTTTTGCGCACTCTCAATTTAGACCTAATTTAAGAAAAACAAACTTAAGTTAAAAAAAAAAGAATTTGAAAAAGTGGAAAACTGAACAACACTAGATCTATCTATCTATTTCCATAATCTATTTCTAACACCGATAACTATGTCACACCTTTTGTCCTGCCCCGCTACCGCGTAACTTTATGGATATGAACTTCATACGTTTTTGGGAACTTTAAGCCAATTTTATAAAGAAAATAGTCGCTATCAGTTCCTTGTTTTGTGACGTCGGGTATAACGATAACTAGCTAGCAACGTTCAACAGAACAAAGCAGCAAAAATCTATCAGAATAAGGAATTCAAATGACAGTTGAAGCCCATACCCATATCCAGATTTCTTAGCCGGTAGCCCCCGTGCTCAGCGTGCCCTTTATCTTGCACACGCGAGGACCGCGAGGACCTCTATAACGCCACTGAAAACACTATAGGTGTGGCGCAATTTTGGTCTAACAAGATCTAAAGCCGAACGATCGACACGCTAAGAAGAAGAAGATTAAGTAAACTAACCAAACGTCTCCAAATGTAAAATATATTAGCCATTGGCAAGTTTCAATAAGTTTGTTATGATATGATAATATCACTAAAGAAACAAGCAACGATACTTGACGGCTTCTTGTAAACCACTGTTCGCAAAATCAACTAAGCTTTCGTGTGATTATTAATACTTACTTATACTTACCTACCGAGACTGTTTTGTTTTCGATCAATAACTTGTGCTGTCAACACAAGCCCAATTTAAAAGCATGCGTCGTTGCCAGATTTGATTTTGCAACAAGTATCGAAAATCTTCCAAAATCTGTAGTTGGAATCACGAATAGAAAATTGGTTGATCTAAAAAATACCGACCGAACTAGGGTTTATCGACTAGAACGAGTTCGATTAATCGATTCGATTATGATTTGCCTCGTTGAGTGAAGCTAGAAACACATTTCGCTGGCGCAGCGCAGCGCAGCGCAGCGTCGACCCGGGTGTGTACACTTTACTAGCGTGGCGCAGCGTTTCCTGACGAAATTTTTGATCAGTGTCAATCAATCGAGTCGTTGCCGAGCTAACATCTGCATTATGTTTTCTTCTAATTTTGAAAACAATTTCTGTTCTTACTTGAACATATTAAATCCAAAAAAAAATATGTTGATGATTACGATGATAATATGATGATGAATGAAGACGAGATGCAATTTATATCTATACTAATACTATAAATAAATAAATAAATAAAAAAAATAACTTCTTACATTCACACCAATTATCTAAACCCATTTTAATTTCATTAAGAAACTGTATCATGGAAAACTTGATAACGGATAAATATATACTTAAATACTTTTTGTTTGTAAATACATACTTAATATACATAATAAACACCCAGACCAAGACAAATAGACATGTTTATGCACACAAATATTTGTCTTGTTCGAGAATCGAACCCGAGACCACTGGCGCAGAAGGTGGGTAGGTAGCCTTACCCCTGCGCCAAATCGGTCATCAAATAAATACACTTTGTTTGTTTGTAATAGATAAACTCAAAAAATACTGAACCGATTTTAGAAATATTTAGTGTAATTTATTTTCAAATCAGAATTTTTGTTATAAAATTAAAAAGTATAGTGTACTAAAAACACTTTAATACTGTTTTAACAGTATAATTAACAACCCTACCTACATGATAATGAATTATTGACTCTTCTAAAAAAAAAAATATTTTTTAAATTGGCCCATTATTGACGGAGAAATCGGAGAACATAAGTAGTAAAAAGCAAAATGCAGAGCTCCGCTGCGCAGTCCGCTACCGAGCCATCTGACGATACAATGCTAGAAAGTGGTGGGGGGCCTGGCGCAATCGGAGCCGGGCGGAAACGCTGCGCTGCGCCAGGGAAATGTGTTTCTAGCCATACTAAATGTATGAAAGCGATCGCGCTGCGCTGCGCCAGCGAAATGTGTTTCTTTCGGCAAGGTAGAGGCATACGAGTTGGATTGGGTTGGGTTGGAATTTTGGTTGGAGTAATCGATCGATTGTAGTGTAGTCGATTCAGTATATGTGATAGATAAGATAAGTGATTACAACACAACACTAACGCAAAAGTGCAATTTCTTTGGGTGGCTGTCGTAAATTCGAAAAATAGGGAATTGAACTATACAAAATGCTATCTCGTGTAGCTTTGCGTTCAGGTAAGTCTAATATAAAATAAAAAGGTGTTTTAGGAACCTAACATAGCAAATTAAAACATCAATAATCTTAACCTCTTACGTTTATGTAATCACTAGTTAGCAAGTCTTGTATTTAAAATAAACCTCTTGAATTACCAATTTTCCAAGAAAAATACCCGTAGGAATATGGGTGGCGAAGGATCCTACAACTTGCAATAACAGCAATATGTTTTTAAAAATATTCTCAGCAGCCAGTATGCATTATGAATAGATACTTACTATTTTTCAAAAAATTCCAATGGTTAAATTTAAACGTCACGAATTAATGGTTTATTTTTTCTAAAAAAAGGTTTACTGTTTAATGTTTCTAATTTCTATAACCATTGCATTGGGAATGTTATGTCAAAATACTGGCTTTAAAAATTAGACAAAACACTACACATTCGCAGTGTTAATTTTACCTTCATACAACTTCAAACCTTCATCATTAGACCTTTCTGTGTGGTTAAATTAATTAATAATTGAAACATAATGTAGTTTGAAAACTACTACTACAACAACAAATACTACTACGTAAAATTTTTCAATGATAAAAATTGCATTGTGAATGCAAAAAATTAAAATCTTCAATAGGTATTGTAGTTTGTTGCTATGGATTAATTCATTGGATATGGTAAGTATTTTAGCTATTAGTATTCCAGTAGTTAAAAAGGGAATATTAAAAAAAACATAGCCTATATGGACTTACAGCATACAGCTGTGGGTTCTGCGAAAACGTCGAATATATAAATTCTGCAAAGATTCCAGAACAGTGTGCGCAAAACAATAGTTAATGCCCCATGGTTCATGAGAATGGAAGAAGTCCATGAGTATCTTAATATTCTTACAGTCAAACAGCAAATAGCCAATAGCATTAGGTTGTATAAAGATCAAATCAGTAATCATAAGAACAAACTGGCCCAGAGTCTTATTGAACCATTGCAGCCAAGACGGCTGAAGAGACTGCATACTTGGAACAACATACAATAACCTTATTATTTATTATTATTTATAGGGGGGACGCCAGCGAAGCCGGACGGGTGATCAGTCACCTAGGTCGGGACCATTTCACCCAGTTCCCCAAGTCCCCTAAAAACTGAAAAATCAGGGGGGGGGAGGCGGGTTATCATTTACCCTACAATACAATAACCTTACCAGTTAGCACTCCAGTTAGGGAGTGTCCCCTATGCCCCTTCACCTGCAGTGCAAGTGACCTGATGACGGCAACCGATGGGGCAGTCCAGGTTGCCACATACTGGGCGAAACAAATTTAAATGTGAAATAATCGACACGAAGAAGAAGAAGAAGACCAGTTAGCAAAACATAAAGGCAGCCTGACAGTGGAAAGCCATGCCTCCATGCCTGCATTAAAAACAAAACGACTTCTTATGGTCCAAAGACCGATCGCATGTTAGCAAACAAATATGAAAAAAAAACCGTCAAACTTTTCTCGAAGTGTTAAACAAATCTGAAAGTATTTGTAAATATATTTATTCCAGCTGCGGCCCGACAGTCCGCTACCACAGCCCTAGTTGCCCGTGGCTCCGCATCAGATGTGACCGGGGTTCGCGATGAGGTCAACTTCCCCAGGCCAGTGAGGGCCACAGAGCCCGGAAAAGTCAGACTCGGATTTCTTCCAGAAGAATGGTAAGCTACGATACTGGTATTAAAAGATTTTTATGTAAGTATATGGTGTTTTTGTGTGATCTGTTCTGATGTCTATTTCTTCCCGAGCAAGCATAATTTTGTCTTTTTATACTTACCCAAAGATGCTTCTCTTGAAATGTTCATAGTCTCTACATACAGTGGCGGTCACATAATTAAAGACACCAGTCGATTTTCATACAAACAAGACTTTGAAGCCTTGTTACTCGGCCAGGGATTGACCTTGCTGTGATCAGATGATGGCCATCAAGGGCGTGAATGGAAGATTCTCAGATCACTATACACACCCAACTGATCTGATCAGCATTCTAAAAGTTATAAGGATATGTTTAAAAAATCCGCAAAATTAGCATAAAATTGTACGGAAATCAAGAAACTAAAAACATGAATCTTATATATCTTAGGACGCTGATCAGATCAGTTGGTTGTGTATAGCGATCTGAATCTCCCCCATTCACCCCATGGATGACCATCATCAGATCACAGCTAGGTAAATCATTGACGGAGAACCAAGGCTTCAAAGATACCTTGTTTATATGAGAATCAACTATTGTATTTAATTATCTGACCACCACTGTATATCAGCTCAGAAATGAGTATCTATCAGACTTTGTACTTATCTGTTTATCTAAAAAATGCAATCAATCTGTAAGTAACCATCAGCTTCCACTTCCAGGTTCCAGTTCTTCCACAGCAAGACCGGTGTGACGGGCCCGTACACCTTCGGAGTAGGTCTGGCCACATACCTGTGCAGCAAGGAGATCTACGTCATGGAACACGAGTACTACACTGGTCTGTCCCTGTTGGTGATGGTGTACATTGCCTGCACGAAGTTGGGGCCTGGTATTGCTTCTTGGCTGGACAAGGAAGTTGATGTAAGTTGATGAATGATGATATGATAGCGCTCAGACTAATGTTACGTTTTAAGTATTATCATTCTTAATTAACACGCTTAGCGCCAAGCCTATTTAGCAATAGGTACAATGAACAAAACCACCAGATATACACTTACAAAACTTTTTCGCTTGCATGGACAAGAAGTGCTGCCCATTCTTAGCCCCGCCCCATTTGTTTTTTCTACCAACGAAGATTCAATAAGATGCGTTGTCTGGGATTTTACAAAAGGTGGCATTGTTTTTTGTTTAAGAGTTTATTGCTTTGGGCACTCACTACCATTACCCATCTGTTGTTGTTTTATCCCATTTAACGCCCATTCTAAAGAGACGACAATGCTCCTTTCGTACTTTTGAAAGTTTTAGATCCCAGGTAGCTGCTGGTCAACCCAAATGAGCCTTTGTCTTAAAAACATTATAAAAATATTATTTGTGTTTCATTTGGTTGAGCTGCCCATCTGTGACACTATTGGTGGATTTACCAGATGGCAGTCCGTTGCAAAAGGTCTTTAGTGCAGTATACTAAAACTGGCGTTGAGTCTTACGGTGTATACCTGGTGGTATTGTTGAATGTACATATGTTATAGGCCAAGTTTTAGTTTATTTAGATTTGTTTTCTTGATATCTTGAATTATCAAAGTTAGCTTAAGTGTGCAAGCCTTTTAGTATCGCTTCTAACGCGCGACATTATCGCTTCTAACGCGCGACAGCTTCGCTACTAACGCGCTGCTACACCATCGCTACAAAAAGTCGCCGTTCTTTGCCGTGGGCGAGGGCTCTAGTGATGAACTTTGCAAGTGACTATAATTAAGTTGATGTTTTACTTAATACTGGAACTAAATCTAGTTCAATTTAAAGGAGCAAATATTTTTTTGAAAATCACAACTGATTCAGTTGGCAAACAACCAGTTATTCTTATGGTAATATTACACGGTTCAACCAAATTGATTTTTTTTATTTTTTTTTTTTATCCACAACGGGATAGCACTTAGCCTTCATCACACCTGATGTTAAGTGGTGATAAGGCTGAAGATGGAAGCGCACTACTCCCGGAATCCTCAATCACTGAGGAACTGGCTATCTTATCTCTAACTGCCGGAACACAATAATGCTGAAAACATCATTGTTATGGCGTCAGACTTAGATAAGATGGTGGTAGCTAGCCAGGCGGACTAAGAACAAGTCCTACCACCAACCAAACCGAATACAATATGTACCCCCACTGGGAATCGAACCCGGGACCTCTTGGTCTGAAATCGGTGGTGTGAACCACTAGACCACAGAGGCGGTTAAATATAACGATTCACTATAACTATTATGAGAATTGATTCACTTTGGTTGGACGGGGCGCAGAAAAACAGGCGCATATTGACATTGAATAATTCACTTTTATTCGCCTCAAAAAGATCTCACCCACCTCCTCTGTACTTGTACATTGTTCTCCTACAAGATACCGAGACAAGCGATGAGTCTGTAGAAACAACCAACTGAGCTAAAAACTGGATACTGGCGAAATCCGGAAGGGAAACGCCATTGCATAAAAAGAAGAATTCACTTTTACGTTTACATTGTTCAATTTGGTTGCTTCATCCAAATTGAAGGCAAAAGTGAATAGTGTATTACTGCCATTAGAAAAAAAGGTAAAACAAAAAAGGTCTTTGCCACAAGTAGAAAACCAAAGCTCGTCATTTTTAGTCCAAGCAAGTATTTTTTTTTTACTAAAAAATTATCAGCCAATGTTTTCAATAATCAATACGGTATTTTACTGTTTTTTTTTTTATTTCTTTAAAATGTTTTTCAAAATATTAGCTACACAAAACAAGTTTTCATTTTGAATTATCTTGAATATTTTCAAAGATATAGGACTTCAAACTTTATAATTAGACAAGGACAGGACGCTATCTTAGTGACGTCAGTGGGTTAGTAGCGTCATAGTCACGCCATAGAAGATTTCGTTTTAGAAAGAGACAGTTATAGTCAAAATCAAACAGACTATAATTCTTTTATTATAAAACAGATTCAAATTATTTTTTCACATTTGGTATTCTTAATTGCAATATTTTTTAACGTCATCATTAAATATCTACATTTCAACAACAGTAAAATACCCTATTACCTATTTGACCTATGTTTGATTCATCAAATAATGATGTTTTACTAACTTCCACCCCCAGTCACTCGAGAAGGACTGGAACCAAGGCCGCGTGTCCACCATCGCCAGCCTGGAGGAGTCCATCGCTGACGAGAAGAAGGCGCAGTGGCAGGCCGAAGGCCAAGAACTGCTCATCCAGGCCAAGAAGGAAAATGTTCTGCTGCAGTTGGAGGCTGCATACAGGGCTCGGGCTATGCAGGCTTACAATGAGGTAATATCATTACTAGATCGCGCTTACTTTCTATCGGCCGATTGCTGACCGATTGGTTAGTTTGACGGCAATACCGAATCGTTCTAGTTCGTACGTGCACTTGCATACATCTTCATTCTGATTAAGAGCCCGACTAAACTATCGGCCGATAGAAAGTCTGCAGTTTGTGGGGGCTCTAACTCTCTTAATGTCGTTCACAAATAAAGCATTCTACAGTGCCAGAAACTTTGCTGTGCCGGTGGCCAAAATGTGAAACTAACGTGTTTTTTTAAAGTCATTTTGCTGTCAAGTTGATGTCCAACCATAGCGCTGCTGGCGGCTGAAATTCTTAGAACTCAGGGCCGGTTAAATTGCTACAAAAAAAAGAAAAACGTATGTAGCGCCGCTGTCACCGGAACAGAAAAGGTTGTGGCCATGAAGCTCGACTTAATACTGAGGTAACTAGAGAGTGCAGTACGAACAATTTTTTGTCACCACAAATTACACAGTGGCTGTCTTCCGTCTCACATAAACTTTAAAAAAATACGTATGGTCATACGAGACAACTGACAGCCACTACATACATAAATGTCAAATTTGCTGGGTACACTTTTTTATTCAGGGTGAGAACTCCAGTTACCTCAGTATTAAGTCGAGCTTCATGGTTGTGGCACTGTACAGAATGTGAATATAGAGTTTTTATATAGTAATACTGTTTTTTTTTTGTACTTGTTAATTTTTAAGTAATACACTGACATTTCAGCGCCATCTAAATTAAAACCCCGTCAACTCCCCAGGTGAAGCTCCGCCTCGACTACCAGCTGGAGAAGGCTAACCTGGAGAGGAGGCTCTCCCAGAAGCACATGGTGGAATGGATAGTGCGCGGGGTCACGCAGGCCATCACGCCCGACCAGGAGAAGCAGACCCTGGACAAATGCATCGCAGACCTGTCCGCGCTCTCCGCTAGGAACTGAACGTAGTAGATTAAACTGTTAATTATTAAATTATGTTGAATAAAATCAGATCGTAATCAGTACATACTGGGACTTTTTATTTTTTGTGTTTTGTCAAAGTAAATCCTGCGGGGTCATTTTTAATAACAGTGCCACCAACTTGTCTGTAAATAGAGGTCAGTGTGTCTGTAGTACGGCCAAAAGTGGAACTATTGACGCCATCAAAAAATTGGAAATGAAGTATTTAAAAATCGAACTGTCTCACAACCAACCTCATTTTTTTCTAAATACTTCATTTCCAATTTTTCAATAATAAAAACGCAGGCCATCACGCCCGACCAGAAGAAGCAGACCTTGGACAAATGCATCGCAGACCTGTCCGCGCTCGCTGCCAGAAACTGAACATAGTAGCTTAGACCTTAAATTATGTTGAATAAAATCAGATCGTAATCAGTACTGGGACTTTTTATTTTTTGTGACTTGTCAAAGTAAAACCTGCGGTTTCATTTTTAATTTATTACAGTGCCACCAACTTGTCTGTGGAACGGTCAAAAGCGGAACTACTGGCGCCATTTTGAAAACGCCATTGTAATGTTCGCATGTGTGTGTGTCATATTTTCGATAGTGGCGCCTCGCTTCATTCTACAGATAAGCCCCTGTAGACAAGTGGCTTTCTATTATCGATAACGCCAGTAGAATAGAAAGAAAATGTATGGGATTGACATTAGCGATTGAAATGTCACGTGACCCCTAATGTCAATGAGAGATTTTCTACCAGCAAATTAAAAAAAAAAAGTTTATTTATTAGCTCGATAGATGTCGCTGACCAGACATGAATCCACTCACCTCTATTGTTTATTACCACACAGAGATGGGCCTACTTCTCGAAAGATACAAGTTTACAAGTTCACAAGCTTCGAAATGTATCATGGACTTGTAAATTCTGTTTCACGAAGTAAATAACAAGTGTTTTTTACGGTAACAAAAAAGAGTGTCATTGGAATACCTAATAATGACATATAAATGCATTGGCTGATAAATATTTTTCATTTCTCATATTCGAAAAGTGATGTATATTTAACCGGCCCCCTCAGTCAGCGCCATTAGAAAGATGTTGGGTTTCTGTGAAACATTCGCAATTGCAAATGGTTTAGTTTACAACTGTAAAAAGAGCGAGTACTTAGTTTTTAAAGCCGGTAATAAACTTCCTGATTTTGTACCCCCATTAGACTTTACGGGTCACCTCTTGAAAGAGTGAGACAATTTAAATACTTAGGCCATATAGTTACAGAAAACCTAAAAGACGATTTAGATATAGAGAGAGAGAGCGCAGGGCGCTGTCGGTTAGGGCTAATATGTTGGCTCGCAGATTTGCTCCATGTTCTGCGCCTGTTAAGGTGACACTTTTTAAAGCTTACTGTACCTCTTTTTACTCGAGCAGTCTGGGTTAACTATACCCAAAAATCGTATAACGCCCTGCGTGTACAGTACAATAATGCCTTCGGGGCCTTGTTGGGGCTACCGCGATATTGCAGCGCTTCTAGCATGTTCGCGTACACAGAGGTCGACAGTTTCCCGACCATATTACGCAAAAAAGCAGGCTCACTTTTGCGGCGGGTTCGCGGTAGCAGCAACAGCGTCCTGCAGGCCATCGCCGGTAGTGGGGACTGTCCGCTAGTCGAGCACATGTGCCAAATTACTCGCTCCAAACTAAAAATTAATTATTAAGTACTAACATAGCTGGTAAGTTCTCCTTGTTACTAACAATAATGGACCATCAAGTAGTCTGATAAATAAACATTTTTATTTATTTTTTATTTTTTAAGGCCTAATCAGACGAAGGACTGTTGTCCCCGAGGGACAAAAAGTCCCTGTACGTCCAAAATATTTCCTCCGGGTACTTGTCGCGGACTCAACGCATATAGTGTGGGGTCATTTGTTGCCCGAAGACGTACTTCACTATCGGGCGCTCAATGCAGACTAAAGTTCGTTGTGTGCGTTGTTACGCCTATTTACGTTTGTTCTATTTTTTTCGGGGACACCGCGAACTTTTGTCCAGTCCAGTCTCTCGGTGTCCGCCGTACTTTCGGGGACTTTTTCTCCGCGGTACTTTTAGTTCCTTGTGTGCGTTATTCGATACAATTTATAAGAGATCTATATCGATGGACAAAAAAGTACTCGGCGGACAGTCCCTCGTCTGATCAGGCCTTTAAACTGAGCAGCGGGTTCAAAACTCTGCATTACACCCTAGGGTGTAAAAGTATTTTTAAAAATAGAACTGAATTTGGTTACAGTCAACCATAGAGTTATCTCATCGGCAATGAAAAAGTTTTCTACTGATGTTGGTTGGTGGGGGGGCCGGAACTGTTTCAAAAATGAATTTTATAAAAATGAGAATATCTCAAAAACGGTGCGTCGAAGCTAAAAACCCCGGAGATACATAGGAGGCATCCGATGGACATATAGTTTTTTTATTTTTTGTTTAATTGAACTTCAAATTTTTTAAATATAATAAAAAAAATAGAGAAGGCTATGCCCCCCGCCACCATTCTTTTATTTTTCTAGGTAGTTTTAGTTGTTTTTGTTGCTTTTCTTATTATGAAAAGCAAAGTGTATTTACTTTCCATAAATTCGAAATAAAAGTAGAGTGTATTACTCGGCCGCAAAATTATTTTCACCTAGGGCGACGTATATTGAATCCCTCGCTGCGTTCAGGATTCTACTTTAGAATCCTTCACTCCGCTCTGGATTAAAAATAGCGCCCTCGCCGTAAATATGCTATTTTGCTCCCTAGTAATACAATCTACTATTATCTTAATGTCAATGTCACTGACATTACACTTGTAATAATAGTGAATGATTTCTTTTAAAATGGCCGCCAACTTGTGATTCTGATGTTCTACTAGAGTAAAAATACAAGTACTTCACTAGCTTTCTTACATAATTGTAGACTTGTAAAAATGGTTAAACAGGGCCCTTAGTAATAATAGTAATAACTAATAGTCCATACATCTTTGGCCATGTTTGTACCGTGAGGTACATAGGTACCAATATGTAGGGAAAAAATCGAGGATTCCGAAAAACGTATTATTTTACTTTTATATTTAGATAAAACTATATAATAAATTAATAAAGTTGTTAATTACTTGTAACACATTTTTATTATGTGGTAACATTGGATGTTCAATGAGCGATTTTCTGAGAGGCCATTTAAAAAAAAAAAAGCTTCCAATTGCTTCACTAGATGGCGTTGAATAAGTATGTACATGTCTATGGTATATTTTGGTATGAAACATATTTAATTTAATTACTTTTTAAAAACCCAAAGGAAACTAATAATATATTAAATAAGTACTACTGTGAGGAACAGAAACGAAATAGGTAAATTTAAAGACTTAGGTAAATAAATAACATCTGTCTGACGTTCCGTTTTACGTAAAAAAGTCGCGTCAAAGTAAAATTTATAACGTTCCGTTCCTTCTAACTGCATAGGTGGGACAGCGCCATCTAGTGACTGAGCTTTCGGAAAATCGCCCATTGCGTTTAGTATCAGACTTCTGGGAGTCTACCGGCTAAAATATATGGATATGGACATGGGCTTCATTTGACACTTGAAGCCCATATTTTGTCTTTATATAGGCATAATATGGGCTTCAAATGTCAAATGAAGCCCATGTTCATACCCATATTGTAAAAAATATTTTATATGCTGTTAATTATTGCTAATGCATATCTACTTGTCGTCCATTTTTATCAATACGTAATTTAATGGGCGTAAAACAATAAAAAATAGAAAATAATAATATTACAATCAGCAAATAAATTGTCTCTTTGCAAGTAACAAAACGCTTTTTGACAGCTTTTTGAGTACAAACAGATTATATTCATAATCGTATCACAGATTATTTATCATAGACAGAGTCTAAAATGGCGTATTTTTTCAAACTGAAATTATTTTTTTTGCCTTTTTCAAATAACTAACAAACAAAGTAGACCCTGTTTTATTATTCACCGTTTCATAGAGTATTTTTTTCCATAAAGTGTACCTCGGTACATTAACTGGCCAGATTTTAGTGACCTCCTTTAAAAAAAGCAAACCCATGTCTGATGAACGCCATCTGTTGAGTTTTTTGGAACCAACTTTTTTCTTTTTTAATCATCTGTCAGAAAATCCCTCATTCCATACATTTTCTTTCTATTCTACTCGCGATGTCGTTTATATAAAGCCACCTTGTCTATGCCCTAAGTTGGTGGCAGGCACAGAACAGAAAAAAATAAAAAAAAGAGTAGAAGTCGCAAGTGGGCGGTACCCGCGTACCCCAAGATATGCGGAGCTCCGCTTATCTGTGCATGTGTGCGTATTTTGCTTACTCAGTTGCAATATCAATCTCTTCACGGAATGTTATAGAAAAAAAATAGAAAGATGCCACACTGTGCAGTTTTGGAGTGATAAAATGATAGTCGACAGACTAATTTATCTAAACGAAGCATAACATATCACCGTTAAGTGCTAAATTCTGTTTATTTAATTAAAATTAATAAATAATAAAATGGAATTCTTCAAAATAAAAACACAATCTGATATCAATCTTATAAACTCATTTTTAAGGTGTAGATTTGAATGTGCAATATTAATTTTCTCGAAGTTTCTACACAACATAAAAATTTTGATAGCATGCTTTTGCTACTCAATTAGTGATGTATCTGTTTCCGTTTCCTGTAGTGATGTGCCTGTTAATCGTAATGCCTGAGCTTCACCTGCGTCTAATGCCATTAATTAGCGCGCTATTTGATATAATACGCAGGCGTAGCCGGGTTTTAGCGCACTAATTTGATACAATTAGCGCGCTAAGACGCGTGCCGTTATTAACGCCGTTAGGCGTCACGCAGGTGAAGCCCCGGCATAAATACTACTAATATCTAAATAGGAAGTTAATACCTACCTACTTTAATTAAGGATTCAGATTATTTGCTAAAGCTTTCATAATACCTACCTATTAACATTTCCTGTACATAAGTAAGTACATACATAAATAATACAATGAACATAGCTATCAGCTTCTTTCTATTCAAATTCGTAAATTTATAAAATGCCTACTAAACGTTTGCAAAGTGTGATTTCATACACAACACAACCCACCAAACTAATTTTTTTTGCAAAAAAATGTAGTGGTCTACAGATACGCGGAACTTAGGTCCATAGTTCTAAATGCAGGTCCGTATTAAAGAACAACACTCAAGTGGAGATCTCTTCGCCAGTATAGTTAGTAAGGGATGCAAAAATACATGCAATGCATCATTCATCCCTTGCTAACTATTACTGTTACTATTACCGTTTATTAAGGGCCTTAGATTAATATGGGCGCTCTACAATCGCGCGCGATTCGTGGGCGTGAATCGCAGTGCGTTTCGCAGTAATAATCACGCGTGAACTCTTCTTGGCTCTACATTCGCAGATGGAATCATGTCACTTGCTTTTCGCAGGTTCGTGCCTTGTTAACCACTATTAGTGTCTAACAACTATTAGTGTTATTACATTACAACTATTACTAACACTCGCGCTTTCACGCGTTCACGCATAGATATCGCGCGTTCGCGCGCGAATGTGGAGCGCCCAATTAATAATGAAATAATAAAACAATGATATATCAATATTAGTTCGCAATTTAATGTGCAGTTTTGGTTGTCTCGAAGTTTCTAATAGCCCGTACACACGTTCCGATCCGACCGCCCCCGGCGGCCGCGGCCGGCGGCGCCGAACGGAACATGTGTACTAGATTATCTGTGCCTTAAGCAATTGATTGAGCATGCTTTTGGCATTTTTGGTGCTACTCAATTACTGCCTGTACACACTGGGCGCTCGGCGAGCGACGACGTTATAGCATCTACACACGTTCCTATCCGACCGCCGATTTGGTCTGCTCCCAGACCAAATCGGAACGTGTGTAGCGCAGATTTGGTCGGAACAGACCAAATCGGAACGTGTGTAGCGCAGATTTGGTCTGGGAGCAGACCAAATCGGCTGTCGGATCGGAACGTGTATAGACACTATTACATTTTTTATGCTGCGGCTACATTAGCGGCCGATAATTCGTGCGAGTTATCGCGCTAAAATTATCATTGTTGGGCATACGCGAAGATGTTCTTGTCTACATTAGCGGGCAAAGCTTCGTGTTGCGTTGTCGCGCTAACTATCGCGATAAACCTGTCAAGTGCGAGCGATATTTATTTTATTTTAATTCTAATTATTTATTTTTAAAGTGAATATACCTACTACTAAATATTCTGTTGTTGGTTCTGTTGTTATCGCGATGTTCTTAAAATTATTTCAGTAGTTTTTGAGATACGAGTATAATATGGTAAAGTCTACACATCAAAAAAAATTGAAATAAACATGTTGACCTTGAGACCGCCTTTATGCCCTACGTAATAAAAGCTACGCAGTATAGCATAATCGCAGTTCTACTGTTTATCTTGATGTGCTGTTGAGTGTACCTACATTAAAGATATTTTTTTCTTTTCAGTTCACAGTCGGTTTAATTTTTTATAAGATTCATTATCACATAAGTCACATTTGTTTCTTTCTGTCACATAGTTAGTCAGCTACAAAACATAATAATAATTCCTATAGGAAATCCCTTAATTATTATTTAATTTATCTGAATTGAATTGTAATTTATAAAATTTAATACTTTTTTATTTATAGTAACGTCATTTTATGATTATGATATTTCATTTCCATACAAAGCTACAAAATAGCAAAGTTAATAAAAGTAAAATAAATAAATCTCGCTCGCACTTTGACGGTTTAACGCGATAGCCCGTAGTTAAGTAGCCCGTAGCAATAGCTTTGTCGCGATGTACCCGGCTACATTAGCGCGTTCACACGATTCTTCGCCGTAGCCCGCTAATGTAGCCGCAGCATTATGAGAATCTGTAGTTCTGCTACTGCCCACTAGAGGCGCTGTACAGATTTGCATACAAAATGCAACGCCACTTATATCATCTACACACGTTCCGATCCGACCGCCGATTTGGTCTGCTCCAGACCAAATCTGGACGTGTGTAGCGTAGTCGTCCGACCATAATTATTATTATTCGTGTTTGACGCGGTCGGCCGGATTTGGTTCGCACGAACTTCACTTCCTACCAAATCGGAACGTGTGTAGGCTTCCGACCGGACCAACTTGGCAGTGTTGACAATTTTGGAGGTTAACTTTATGGGTATGAACTTCATACGTTTTTGGGAACTTTAAGTCAATTTTATAAAGAAAATAGCCGCTATCAGTTCCTTGGGGGCAATTGCGTAAGGTAATCGTATTGATTTGACAGTTCATATCGTATTCAATCGGCTGCAATTTGTATGGAATGACATTTATTATGATACGATATATACTGTCAAATGAATCGATTTACTTTACGCAATTCCATAGCTTGTTTTGTGACGTCGGGTATAATGATAACTAGCTAGCAACGTTCAACAGAACAAAGCAGCAAAAATCGATCAGAATAGGGAATTCAAATGACAGTTGAAGCCCATACCCATATCCAGATTTCTTAGCCGGTAGCCCCCCAGACCAACTTGGCAGTGTTGACAATTTTGGAGGTTTTCTCCTAGATTTAGGGAGAAAATATGTAAAAGCGGAAATATTTAAAGCAGGTAAATTACGTTTAAGGGATTTTCAGAGGATTCAATTCAATGCTCGTTCATGAGTTTTACGTAGGACTGAACGAACGAAAGGTTTAAATATGGCCATTTATGAAAAGATTCTATTTATCTATTTGTTTTTTTTTAGAATATTTTGTTGCAATTTGTCGTAAAACTAAATATATATAAAAAGGGCATATGTCGCGAAGGGTTCGCGAGTATCAAAATTAACCCAACAATAATTGTATATAGCAACACTCAATACAAACCATAGAGCTAATTTCCGATCGGTAAGTGTCAACATTTTTCGCTCCAACGTCGACTCGCTTTCAAGTTTTCAAAGTGTAAATCGTGGCATGTGTGATCTTCGCCTGCTGCTCGCCGCCAGCCTCAAATACCACCTAAGTTAAGTACTCAGCATTATACAAACCTTATTTAGAATTGAATGCATAATGTTCCTGTTAAGGATCGCGTTGATAAAGGACGATGGAATGGTACGCCCACGAAACTCGCTGAGCTGATGGGATGTGGTACAGTTTCATCGTACAGAGAGGTAATGTCCTTACAAATCACTGTTGTTTTATGTCATAAGGCGTGTGCAATTCTGTCCCTTGTCAGGGAACTAAGATTGGATGAGTATCCATAAAAGAATGAGCCCTTGAAGAGCTCGCCCGCACGGCCGCCTGCCTGATAGGATGGCGGCCTGCATGTTAAGTTTGCGCAATCTTATCACGAGGTATAAAGGTTGGTCTGAAAAGACCGTAGTTGAGACTAGGGCGTGTGCCGACCGTAGGGTCTGCACTAGTACACCTATTGAGACACGATAAGACCTGCCGATGCTTTCGGAAGGTAAACAAGCTATAAAGAGGACTGAGGTCCTTCACAAAGTATGTGAGATTGCACTCCTAATGACATAACAAACTCAAGTTGATATGCTAAATTTCATGTTGATTACATGTGTTACTTTAATGAGAATATATGTGCTGAGTGCTTAATGATTGTACATGACTGTATGATCATAAGAATTGTCTAACCGCAGGTGTGTCAACCTGACCAAGATGGCGAGGGGGCTAGAGTCTGGCTGAGGGACAAATCATCATCATCCAGGTGAGACAACTGACAGACCTACTTTGCATCATTACCTACCTTAACTGCATGAATACTCTTGGCCTCCTGTATCAGATTTCTATATAATAATATATTAAGATAAAGCGAAGCAGATAATTTATAACTAATAAAATCCATTAACTTTTGATAAGTACATAGGTACTTTATGAAAGAACTCTGGCAACAACCTGTATGATAGTTTGATTTGTGTAGGCTGTCATACAGATTACAGATGTAATTAAGTAATGAATGTAAGGTCACATATGATACCTACTATGTATACACAAATTTGGTGCAGATGTGCTGGGATTGAAATTTGATATAGATAAGTTGGAATTTATCTGGGGAAAATAAGGGGATAAAGAATTGGATATAGTTATACCTACTTACTGAAAAATAATTTAAGTAGTATAAATCCAAACAAAACAATGTTTAGTACAGATCTCAAACAAAGCTTATCTGATATATGGCCGAAGAGAGTTTAATGAGAATTCATTTGATGCAATAGGATGCATTTGTCAGCTGTCTCATCGAATGATAACAATACCTATAAAAAGATAAACAGATAAATACTCATGAAAAACAATGAACAAAGTGCAACAATTTACTTTATTAGTAAAAGTCATGCGGTCACACCTACACACTTACTTATTATAAGTTATTATTTCTGATGGTATGAGTGAAATTCAGTTTTACTAAGGTTGTGAACATTGATCTAACAAGTTACTACTGTTGAGTCAGTGTTAGCAACTTAACATCAAAGCAATCAAAATTCCCGCCAAGTGTTAAGTTTAGGATCAGCGCCACGGAAGTGTCAGTGAATACACGCAGCGCTAGTGTGTTAAGATGTTGCAATTTTTCTCCGCAGGTCGCTACTATACTTACACGAAAGGGTCATTGTAATTGTCAACAAACAAATTGAATGTCATTCGAAACATTTTCAATAGTTTAAAGTGAAACAAAGAAAGTACGAATTAGATTTCAACAGGTAAGACAACAAAGCATCACAAGCATTGTTTGAAACTATAATTTCAAGTTTAAACCATATCTTTAAGTCAGAACAACCAATTGTCAGGAAAAATTTTGCGGCAACCTATAAGTCATATAATTATGTTGAAAACAATCTTCAAAGTTTTTATAGACCAAGAAAATGTGCTTAATGATGAAATAAAATATCAGTAAAAGGTGTTTCCATGAGGACTCTAGCTGTGTGAATCTTTATTTAAACCTAACTTTTTATCATTCTAATAGGGACACCGATACTCAGTACCTACAAACAATACATATAAAAGTGTACTATTACAAGAAGACATTGAGTAATAAATTGAAGTTAAGGTTCAGGTATGTAAAACTGTGATCACACACCATATTATTTCAAGCACATACAGGACTAGTCACTTGATAAAACTTCCAACATTAAAGTAGAAGCTGACTAGCAAAGATTGTTTCAGATAGCATGTCAAATTATCATAGAACATTGTCGTTGTAATTCTTATACCAAATCAAAACTAATCATAACCCAATGTTTACATACTTATGGTTTACATGACATTTTCACCAAGCGCACTTAAGTTTTCACATAGTGTCACATACCTACCAAGTTGAATATTGTCATTGCTTCAATTAAATACAACTCAAAACATTGACAACAAAGATAATATGAGCGTCTCATACTAACTTTTATTATTTGAGTGCTGACAGGTGTTATAATTATCACAACAAAATACTACTTAAGTTAGCTCACTAAGATTCTTAAAATTATAAGAACAGAGTAGCATCAAACTAGACAAATTCTGATCAAACTCAATAGCCTAACGGTAAATAGTTGGTTAATGCTGTGAAAAAATGATACACAAACAAATACATGAATAATGACCTACTTACCTATCTATTACAAACTACATGCATACATATTTGATGTTCAGATGTTACATACACTGTGAGAATATAGTATCTGTGCTTATGGATACATAGTGAAGTGCTGTTACAATCAGTGTTCATGTTCAGTGTTTACACACTGTGCTATAGTTTGATAACCTATAGTCAAAAGTGAAAAATTATTGGTGGTCAATATGGTATATTGAGTGTACAAAAAGCAATAAAATGATTGTGATTTCATGCGTTTGATAAAGTTAGTGCTAAAATACAATCTAAACACTGTGTGACCAATAAGAAGTGTGGCCTAGTGAACTTTCTTGTGTTCCCATATAACTGAGTCAAAGAGGCACTGTAGTGTCATAGCCAAGTAACTAAGTCAAAGGGGCACTGTAGTGTCATAGCCAAGTAACTAAGTCAAAGGGGCACTGTAGTGTCATGGTCAAGTAACTAGGTCAAGGGGGCACTGTAGTGCCAGAGCCAAGTCTAGATAAGATCAAATGTTTTAAAGGTAACAACAACTAGCTCAACTAGTGCTATGATTATAGACTAGGTTGAGTAGTATAACTTACTAGAGATGTTTCACAAAATTGACTATGGGATCAAGAAGTCACTAAATAATTAAAACTTAATACTTGATTAATTATTTCAAAACAAGTTATGAAAGCACTATTATAGATGAATATTATGATTGTTACTGTAAGGTAATAAGAGTGCTAATCTACAAACACACTTTTCACACACAGTAAACGCATAACAAAGTTAAAAATAAAGCTCTTTGTGCTTTGAAGTCGTGGTCAGACGACGATTTAGAACAAGCAAGGATCGTGTCATCAAAATTACAAGCAGTAATTCACCGATTTAATAGCGAATTGTATCAATATTTTAACACTTCAACAAATCCGGATGCGGATGAGATATCCAGTATGACGACAGAACAATTAAGAGGAGAGGAAGCATTAGCTGAACTGAATGTAAAAATACAAGTCAAAAAGGACAAGGCTGATTCTTCTTCCAGTTCTAGTCAGTCCATCAGCAGAGGAAAGCTACCTGAATTGAACTTGCCCACATTCTCCGGAGATGTTCTACAATGGACACAATTTTGGGATCAATTCTCTTCCAATATTGATCAAAGAGCATTAAGAGACGTCGATAAGTTATTGTACCTAAAGGCTTCCGTGAAGGGTGAGGCTAAGACAATTTTGGATGGTCTTGAGACTACAAACGAAAATTATAAAATTGCTGTAGCAACTTTAACAGACAGATATGGAAAGAAAACCCAAATAATCGATGCTCATTATTCAACACTTTACAAACTTAAGAGAGCAGACAAACAAGAAGACTGTAGAAGAATATTAGATGAGATTGAAAGACACCTTCGTGTATTGAGCTCACTGGGCGAAAATACAGAACACAACCATCTGAGATTCTTAATCCTGGAAAAGTTTCCTGAGGATATAGTATACGAGTTGAAATTGAAACTAAGTAACGACACTATCGAAGAAATGAGAAAACAACTCCATATTGTACTCTCAGCGAGAGAGGATGCTAAAAGAACATCTGAAAAATTCAATTTAGAAGATACCAGTTATACAACAGAAACGCTTCATATACTAGAACCTAGAAATGAGAAGGGATCAAAAGTCCGAAAACCAAATAATATAAGGAAGACCGATAAAGGAATTAAACGTAGTGTAACTGCTTTCAACAAAACCTTTAACACTAAGAGGAAATTTCAATTCAATGAAGAGAAGTATGGGCATGGATCTAATCAGAAAAGAAGGAAGCTCTACTGCATATTTTGTAAAGGAGATCATTTTAATGATGAGTGTACAGAAAGTAAAACTCTACAACAAAGAAGATTAAAATTAAGAAACCGTTGCTTTATTTGTTTCCGTGAAGGCCATCAAACAGGCTCCTGTAAGTCTAAGCACATAACCTGCAGACACTGCGGTAAGAAAGGCCTCCATAATAGAGCACTTTGTCCGAACAGAGAGTTCCCAAGGAAGGTGACAACAAAGAATGAGGTACCAAGGAAGGAATCTACCAGTACAATGCACATCTATGAAAAGGGAGCCACAATACTACAAACTGCTATTGTTAATGTCAAAGGACCTGAGAATACTTCAAAGAAGTGTCGTGTACTGTTAGATTCAGGCAGTATGAGAAGCTATGTTACGCAAGATGTCGCGCAGGACCTTAATTTAGAAACCGAAGAAGACAACCACCTCACAGTATTCACCTTTGGTTCGAACAAACCTCAAGAACTAGATAGCCCGTTGGTAAAACTTCATATTCAATCAAGAACTCATATGCGAAGGACAGTATATGCGAATGTCGTACCATCTATTACACGCAGTATCTCATCTTATGGCAAAGAATTGACCAAATGGAACCATCAAAAGGATTACTTATTGGCGGATGATGGATCTCTGTCAGATAAGGTAGATATTCTGATTGGAAATGATTATTATCATTCACTTATGTCAACCGAAAAGGTGAAATTACAAGAGAACTTGTACTTGGTGAATTCCGACTTAGGATGGATATTGTCAGGCAAAATAACGCATAAACATGAGGATGAGTTATCAATGCTCACATACTTCCAAGCACCCTATGAAACTAGATTAAACGACCCTGATCTGCCATTAGATAACACATCAATGAAAACTTTGTGGGACTTAGAATCTCTTGGAATTACTGATTCTCCAAATGCTAACCGTGAAGAAGAAGCTATTAAGCATTTCAATGAAAACACCGAATTCATAGAAGGAAGATATCACGTTAGCTGGCCTTGGAAGGAATACCCACCTGAATTACCAACTAACTACGGTCTGGCATACGGACGCCTGATAGGACTAATGAAACGCCTAGACACAGAAACTTTGTCAGCCTACGACCAAACACTAAGTGATCAACTGCAAATGGGTATCATTGAACTAGTACCTAGAGAAGATACAAGTGATCATCCCATCCACTACCTTCCTCACCATGGAATATTAGCACCAGGTAAGGCTCTGAGAATAGTCTATGATGCTTCAGCTAAAACAAAGGATACAAAGAGTCTGAATGAATGTCTATACTGCGGTCCGATGATGTTGGAGGATTTGACTGGACTACTGTTGAAATTCCGAAGTCACGCCGTAGGCATGACGGCAGACGTAGAAAAAGCATTTTTACAGATTGGTCTAAAAGAAGAGGACAGAGACGTCACTAGGTTCTTATGGTTGAAAGACATCAATAAACCCGCTACTGAAGACAATCTACTACACTACAGATTTACCCGTGTTCCCTTTGGGATCATATCCAGTCCATTCCTTTTAAACGGTACGGTTAGACACCATCTTCAAAGGTCGAATGGAGACTACGCAAAACAGTTAGCTAAAGACATATATGTTGACAACATAGTCACTGGGGTAGAAACAGCAACAGATGCTTTAAACCTTTATAAAGAAAGCAAGAACATGTTTTTAGAAATCTCAATGAATCTTCGCGAATGGAGCTCCAACTCCAAAGATTTTATCGAACAAATACCTGATGCTGCCACACAAACAACTGTAAAATTACTGGGTCTAAACTGGGACTTGAAAGAGGACGTACTTTATCTTAGAGCTAGAGTCAACGAGAACAATGAAACCACAAAAAGAGGAGTCTTAAGAACTATTGCAGCTATTTATGACCCCTGTGGATTCTCTGTACCAGTCATGTTACCAGCTAAGTTACTACTTCAACAATTATGGAAGAAACAGATTAAATGGGACACACCATTACCAAAGGATCTACTTCACAAGTGGACGAACATCTTGAAAGAAATGAAACAAGTAGAAAACATATGCCTACAGAGAAATATTACTGTACCCAACGAAAGAGAGGCACAAATACACTGTTTTACTGACTCATCTACAGTAGCTTACGCAGCAGTAATATACATAGTACAGAAAGGCACAGTCAACTTCATAATAGGTAAATCACGCTTAGTTCCTATTAAAGACCAAGAGAACTTAAAGATTCCACGCTTAGAGTTATTAGGCGTTCTAATTGGAAGTAGACTTATAAAATTCGTACTCAAATTCTTACCATTGAACATAACCCAGTTAACACTGTGGACAGATAGTCAAATAGTGATTGATTGGTATCACTCTGAAAAGTTACTTGAACCTTTTGTATCTAAAAGACTAGAAGAAATAAAGCGCAACAAAAATCTGATAGTAAGATACGTACCGTCTGGACTTAACCCGGCAGACGTAGCGACACGTCCAACCGCCTCAGAGGAGGAAAGGAACAAGTGGTTATCTGGACCCGAATTTTTAAAACAAAACCCTAGACACTGGCCTAGTGGTCCGATAAGGGATACTTCTCTTCTGATGGGGGAGGGTCTGTTGAACACAGAAAAACAACCAAAAATAACACCGTCAGAGAGAGAAGCAATATCAAACGAAATTTTAGATTCACAACTGCAAGAGATAAAAGAACTACAGAAAAGTACATTTCCAGAAGAGTATGGAGGAAAGAAAACAAACCTATCTAAGAACTTAGGATTATTTATTGATACTAATGGAATTCTAAGATGTGATGGAAGACTCACACATTCAGATTTATCCTACGATGCAAAACATCCCATACTACTACCAAAGAACAGTGAACTTACCGAAAGAATAATTAAGGAAACTCATGAGAAAAACCTTCATGTTGGAGTACCACATACATTAAGCCTTATAAGACAAAAATTTTGGATACCTCAAGGAAGAGCAAAAATTCAAAAAACGCTAAGCAAATGTACAAGGTGCGTAAAGCATGGAGGAGGTCCATATGAACTACCTAAAACTCCAGCGTTACCGGCTGAAAGAGTAACGTTTAATACACCATTTACATACGTCGGTGTAGACTACTTTGGGCCGATGGTCATAAGGTCAGAAAATGGTATAAAAAAGAGATGGATTTGTCTTTTCACATGCCTTGTGATACGAGCAATACATTTAGAGGTTGTCAAAGATCTAACCACAGACGAATGTCTTATGGCATTCAGACGCTTCATTGCTACTAGAGGAACTCCTTCACTTATATTAACTGATAACGCACCTCAGTTCAGACTGCTAGCTGAGGTAATATCAGAAAGAGAATCGACAGAAAAGATAAAATGGAAATTCATTCCTCAACTAGCACCCTGGCATGGGGGCGCGTACGAAAGACTGGTAGCAGTGGTAAAGCATTGCCTAAAACGAACTCTTCAAAAACATATGCTCGGAGAAAATCAACTCTCGACGATCATCAAAGAAGTTGAAGCCGTAGTCAATACCAGACCACTTACGTACGTGGGAGCCGATATGGACCACATTCTGAAACCAGCTGATTTCCTAACACCAGGAAAATGTTTGAACATTCAATTACTCATGGATTGTTTGCCACTCTCTGGTTCAACCATTAAACAACAACTCATCGAAGGATGGAAACGTGGAAACACGATAATGAATGAGTACAAAGAAATGTTCATCAGCCGATACCTTCTGAGCCTCAGAGAAAGGTACGGAAATTCTCCCAAACAAGCAAGAGTGAGGACTCGTGAAATTCCTCAAATCGGAGATGTGGTACAAATTAAAGGTGAAACGAGAAACCGCGAAAGTTGGAAAATAGGAAAAATAGTAGAAATATTAAAAGGAAAGGACGGTTTATGCCGTGTTGCTAGAATAAAAGTCGATAACAATGTGTTCACACGATCAATTGCTCATTTATATCCTCTTGAAGTGGAAGAGGAAGAGACACCACAAATTTCCATTGACAAAGCACTAAATCAAGTGGATCTCGAGAACATAAGCGTTGATGATAGAGACTCGATACAAACGCCGTCTATCGAGATTGAAGGTGTCGACACTAATCCAACCACAGAGATAAGTGATAAATCAAACGATGATGAGAGCACGAATACAAACGTAAGACACGACTCAACACAAGACGCGAGAAAAGAAATAGAGAACGTTAGTACGTTAAATGACACTGAGCTTGCACAAGACTATAATGAACGTGATCTAGAAAACGAAACAATAGATAACCATGAATGTAATAACCAAACAAGCGATGAGAGATCGCGTCGAGC
The DNA here is from genome assembly GCA_949710035.1 of Crambus lathoniellus. Lineage (NCBI taxonomy): Eukaryota > Metazoa > Arthropoda > Insecta > Lepidoptera > Crambidae > Crambus > Crambus lathoniellus. The sequence goes on along the minus strand of OX453316.1, from coordinate 23,165,734 downwards.
CGCTGCAGTCCAAGCAATGGAGAAGATCCATAAATGGACTCGCGACTTGATGACTACTATAGTGTAAAACTCGCGAGGCGGGTGTGTCGCGAAGGGTTCGCGAGTATCAAAATTAACCCAACAATAATTGTATATAGCAACACTCAATACAAACCATAGAGCTAATTTCCGATCGGTAAGTGTCAACATTTTTCGCTCCAACGTCGACTCGCTTTCAAGTTTTCAAAGTGTAAATCGTGGCATGTGTGATCTTCGCCTGCTGCTCGCCGCCAGCCTCAAATACCACCTAAGTTAAGTACTCAGCATTATACAAACCTTATTTAGAATTGAATGCATAATGTTCCTGTTAAGGATCGCGTTGATAAAGGACGATGGAATGGTACGCCCACGAAACTCGCTGAGCTGATGGGATGTGGTACAGTTTCATCGTACAGAGAGGTAATGTCCTTACAAATCACTGTTGTTTTATGTCATAAGGCGTGTGCAATTCTGTCCCTTGTCAGGGAACTAAGATTGGATGAGTATCCATAAAAGAATGAGCCCTTGAAGAGCTCGCCCGCACGGCCGCCTGCCTGATAGGATGGCGGCCTGCATGTTAAGTTTGCGCAATCTTATCACGAGGTATAAAGGTTGGTCTGAAAAGACCGTAGTTGAGACTAGGGCGTGTGCCGACCGTAGGGTCTGCACTAGTACACCTATTGAGACACGATAAGACCTGCCGATGCTTTCGGAAGGTAAACAAGCTATAAAGAGGACTGAGGTCCTTCACAAAGTATGTGAGATTGCACTCCTAATGACATAACAAACTCAAGTTGATATGCTAAATTTCATGTTGATTACATGTGTTACTTTAATGAGAATATATGTGCTGAGTGCTTAATGATTGTACATGACTGTATGATCATAAGAATTGTCTAACCGCAGGTGTGTCAACCTGACCAAGATGGCGAGGGGGCTAGAGTCTGGCTGAGGGACAAATCATCATCATCCAGGTGAGACAACTGACAGACCTACTTTGCATCATTACCTACCTTAACTGCATGAATACTCTTGGCCTCCTGTATCAGATTTCTATATAATAATATATTAAGATAAAGCGAAGCAGATAATTTATAACTAATAAAATCCATTAACTTTTGATAAGTACATAGGTACTTTATGAAAGAACTCTGGCAACAACCTGTATGATAGTTTGATTTGTGTAGGCTGTCATACAGATTACAGATGTAATTAAGTAATGAATGTAAGGTCACATATGATACCTACTATGTATACACAGCATAACATCTCATCAATAAGTGCTGCTTTTAGTAAATATTTAGCATGTTTTAGTATTTTAATGAAAATAACAGAAAATTAAAAAATAATGAAATTGTTTTTTATAGTAATAAAACATTAAAAACCGAAAATATGTTTCTTTTTAATTTATTTATTGCAAGCAAATTGATGTTTTCAGTATTTATAAACAATAATAATATTGGGAGATTAGCAGTGGCTGGCAACACTGCAACAACGGCTAGAGGTCGGCCAGACCAAATCGGAACGTGTGTAGCGCCGACCGATTTGGTGCGGCAGATTTGGTTTGAACGTGTGTAGGCGCGGATCAGCTATGGAATTGCGTAAAGTCAATCGTATTCATTTGACAGTTCATATCGTATCATAATAAATGTCATTCCATACAAATTGCAGCCGATTGAATACGATATGAACTGTCAAATTAATACGATTACCTTAAGCCCCCAGTACAGGTTGGACGACCATGGTCGGCGACCATGACCAATACATCGTACATTGACACTATTGAAAGAATCTTTTTAATCTTGTTCGTTCAAAAGTGTCAATGTACGATGTATTGATCATGGTCGCCGACCATGGTCGGCCAACCTGTACTGGGGGCTTTACGCAATTGCCCCCCAGGGGGGCTACCGCGTAACTTTATGGATATGAACGTCATACGTTTTTGGGAACTTGAAGTCAATTTTATAAAGAAAATAGCCGCTATCAGTTCCTGGTATTGTGACGTCGGGTATAACGATAACTAGCTAGCAATGTTCAACAGAACAAAGCAGCAAAAATCTATCAGAATAAGGAATTCAAATGACAGTTGAAGCCCATACCCATATCCAGATTTCTTAGCCGGTAGCCCCCCAGATCTGCAGTGAAGTTCGCCCGCACCAAATCGGCGGTCGGATAGGAGCGTGTGTAGCGGCTATATCCCTTTAAAGCGCCATCTATTGTGTAAAAGCTTTAACATGCTAAATAAAAGCAATGATGTCTGTAACGCCATCTTGTGCTCAGTGGCGGGTACTAACAACAACGCTATCATTACGCATAATTTACTTGTGTGAGTTGGGTGTACGCAGGTTTTCATAGGAGATGCCGTGTCATGCGACTTCTACTCTTTTTTTCTGTTCTGTGGTGGCAGGCACTATAACTAAAACTCCAACAGTTAAGAATTCACGAGCATGACGCATGAACCAGCCATCGCACAATCATGTGCTTAGGTACTACATGGCTCGTGGTTCAATAAATATAGCCTGTCCGTGCCATAATGAAGGTTTGCTTTGGCATGGACCATTTAAATCGCTTATATCTTTTCGTCCCCTTTAGGACGAATTCTGAAAATTTGGGACAAAAATAGGACGAAATGACCATGTACCTAGAATTGCGGTTTTCAAAGTGGTCCGCGCCGTGATGTAGCGTAGCACACGCTCGAAGTTAGTAGATTTCTAAATAAGGCCTGTTTTACTGCACTAATCACTATTACTTCCAAACACCTCCACTTGAAGCTAGAAAAAGAAACAAGTGGCGACTATGTATGAAAATTACAGGAAAGTGATTGAAAAATGGAAAATGAAGTATTTGGAAAAAATCTACCCGTCTCACAACCAGCTCCGATGGGACTCGAATCCACGACCTTTCGCTTTCCGGGCGACTGCTCTAACCACTGAGCTACGGAGTCGTTACGAGAAGCGTCGAATTTATCAAATACTTCTTACGCGCTGTATAGCCTAATTTCATCAATGTGAAGATATTACTACCCCCACACGCGAAAGAAATACCTTTCCAGGTATTTGACAATCGCTAAAGAAGAAATTACTATGCCAAGTTATTTAAATTTTTACTTTTTTGCATTCACAATGCAATTTTTATGATTGAAAAATGGAAAATGAAGTATTTGGAAAAAAACGTGGGTTCGAATCCCATCGGAGCTGGTTGTGAGACGGGTCGATTTTTTCCAAATACTTCATTTTCCATTTTTCAATCATAAAAATTGCATTGTGAATGCAAAAAAGGAAAAATTTAAATAACTTACAGGAAAGTGGTCGGTGTGGCCCATGTGCGGCTACGCTAAATCTATTCAAGATAACTTCACATAACAATAGGGAAATGTAAACAAAAAAGTCTTAAATATTTTGTTACAATACGTTTATTTATACAATACAATAAAATAAGCCGGGCACGTTTAGTCGTTATCGGGCCGACTTAAAGCCCGTAGTTAAAGCTCCCAAGACCTATTGCACCAACAGAAAGGCAAACTAATGACACCATCGCAAATAAGATTTCAATTCTTAAAACAGAGACATCCAGGACAAAGATTAGATGAATATTTGTTTTTTTTTTTTCAGTGTCTGGGTGGTTATTTTTTGTGGGTATTTCACAAATTGTGTCATTAGCACCCTACAGTACATCGCAGAGTATTTCGATTTAGATAGCTCAGCTGTATCTTTCTATCTACAATACGTTTACAACACTAGACTGCAGAACATCCAATTAAATTTTAAATCATATGGCATCAGACCTTAACTTCAAATTCAAGTGACTGACATTGTCGATTTGTTTGCGCTCATTTTCAATTAAAACCAGTGTATTTTGGCATTATTTGCTACACTAAGTACAACCAATAGCAAAAGGATATCTTAGGGATACATCTTCAGATAATGCGCGACTCGAGAAATTATAATGTAGTCGTCCAAATCAAAAGGGACCTTGTGGCGCTCGGCACTTACGCCTTTATTGCTGTTGTTCGAATACAAAACAACGACGATAAAGACGTATGTGCCGGCCGCAATAAGGTCCCTTTTGATTTGGACGACCACATATCAGTTTAAGATTCTGCAGTCACGGTGTAAGAAACGTTACACGATCTGTACAATATAATAATATTATAATTTATGATTATAAAACCTTACAAATTACAGAAGTTACTGCATACAACACAACATAGAATACTGTTACCACCTTAGCACTCAACAATTTATGTTAAACAAATTTATGATACGGCAATGTTAACTTTGACAATAATTGACTGTTATACAAGTAATTAATACATTTCTCTAATATTGTTATAGTATTATTATACAACGTGTTAATGAATAAACCCAAAACCTCTTAGGTGGTGATTGTGCTCATGAGTATGAACAACTTTTACAATGGGGCCAACTCTGCAACTCAACAAAAAAAAAACAGCTGTTCCATACATTTTGGTCGAGTTTTGGGTTTATTCATTAACACGTTGTATATCGTGTTAGGCACAATCAGGGAATTAACTTTCCAAACCACCAATGGTTCAACATCGGACAGCAAATAATCATCATTAGAGTGACAATTAGTAGTATTTTACGTTACGTCCCTTTGTGCTTTAAGGCTCTCCCACATAGGCGCGTTATTATCGGTAGATAATACCGGATGCGTTATAAATAAATAAATATAAATATTTTCTTACAATCACACCAATTATCTAAGCCCGTAGTTAATTTCTTAAGAAACTGTGTCTACCTGAACTTGATAACGGATAAATATATACTTAAATACTTCTTGTTTGTAAATACATACATAATATACATAGAAATCACCAAGACCAAGACAAATAGGCATGTTCATGCACACAAATATTTGTCTTGTTCGGGAATCGAACCCAAGACCTCTGGTGCAGAAGGCAGGTAGTTGACCCCTAAGCCAAATCGGTCGTCAAAAACCGACCGAACCGACCATGTTGTTGCTATAATGCGTGCCGATTCCTTGCACACAACTGCGTTTTTATCGTCCGATAATTCCGGGTACCGGCCCCAACCTGCGCGCTACTACCTACTACTACGCTCGCTACTGTTAGTGATAAAAATTCTTCGTCTGATGACAATTAATACATTTTTAAAACACTCGTAACCGTCGATAAAACCTTTCGTCCTTCACGTACTAATGATATCGCAGCTGTGTGTGGGATCGCATGCGTCCCAATACAAAATGTAGGAACGCAAGCGTCCTACTATTATTGCGTCGTTATTATCGCAGTTAATGTTCTAAAAACAGAATGCAATAAATATCGCATCCGGTATTATCGACCGATAATAACGCGCCTATGTGGGAGAGCCTTAATACATTTACATACAACATTTCAACGAAATGGGTAGTGAATTAAATTTCTTGACTGTACCTGCTATAAAATAAAAACCAAATTATTGTGGTTCGAATGACACATTACGTATTAGTAAAATGTTACAATATTACATAATGAACAAACTATTAAACTAATATTACACGGTTCAACCAAATTGAATCACTTTGGTTGAAACTTGAAAGGCGCAGAAATACAGGCGCACATTGAAATTCAATGATTTACTTTTACGTTTATATTGTTCAATTTGGTAGCTTTATAAAAATTTAAAGGCAAAAGTGAACCGTATATAGCTCTTAAATACTCAGAAGTATTGTTAACATGCTTTTATTCTTCCCTTTGTAACTAAAGGCGGAAACATACTAGTGTGGCGCAGTGTATTGACGCGCCGTACGACGCGTATCGGTTACATACATTTAGTATGGTCAAAAACTCTCTGTCGTGTCCATACTAAGTGTATGAAACAGATATGCTTGCGTCGTGTCACAACACAGAAGTGTGTTTCCTACTTAACAGTGTAAAGGTGTCTTTCATTAATAACTTGTAGATATACAAATGGTTAAGATAATTTCGATATAAGTAATCTTATATAAAGCCTGTCCGCATGTCAGCTGAATACGAAGCGAATAACTAAACATTTCAGACTAACAATTACAAGCTAACTATCTATGTATAAATAATTGTAAACGATTTTATCAAAAACTGTTGTGCCAACATTAGTATGTTTTGCAAAAAATGCGTAAAAACCAATACCACGATATAAAAATATATAGTATATAGGTACTTATCTCTTCTAAAATTAATGTACAAAATTATCTAAGAATTTTGCAAGTTGTTCAAAGTGATTATATAGTCGAATCAATTGAATCATGACTTACTTTGCTAATAATTTGTTTGAAAGCGTCAAAAAACTAGAAAGTCCAGTTTCAATGTCAGCAACTGTGAATTCGGACCTTATTGAATTTTAATATCCGTTAGAAAATAAAATTAGGGTGGGTCATGATTCATTTTGTTCGACTGTACATTGTGATGCCATGTAGTTAGTATTGGCAATTCTTACTATGATTAATATTAAGATGCGAATATTGGTCGATTACAAAGCTAGATAGGTCTAATTAACACTGAGTTTTTGGTTAGACTATGCGGCTTATTAATAGAATACATTTTTTACATTGATTATCTAATCTACAATATACAGGTGAATGAAATGTACTAGGTTAGTACCAAATGGAAAAAAAACCACTTGGTTTTCGGATACTATTTCGGTAGTGTTCGACTGATTTAGCTTACAGAAAAGTTGTACTGTTCGAAACGGTGGGAGCGAAGTGTGAAAGTTTCCAGACGAATGATAATATAATAAACAAATTATATAACAACCGAGTACAACTAGCTCTTAAATATAAAGGTCTCCGCACACTTGTCTAGTTCTAGTCCAAGACCTAATGTCTACCATAACTCCAGTCCCCTAATGGTGCAATGCTGTTAGAAAATGTTTATAAAAAACATTAGATCACAATGTTAAGAAACGTGTTTAATGTTAGATAATGTTAGTAAACATTTCTAAACAAACAATGAGCACTAAGAGCATATTACAATTCCTTACACTTTACAGAATGTAACAATAATTATTGCTAACATTATTTTGTTGGTAATTATGTCTTATTGTTAGCTAGCGCCAAATTGGATCCTTAAATCGTGGACTTTGAGTAAACTTCATGGCATTGATTTGCTCTAATGGCAACCATTAACGATAAAAGATAGAGTTCACATTAAAATAAAACGAAATGTCACGGAGTTCATTAAAAAAGCACATATTATTAAGGACCCAATTTGGCGCTAATGTGAAACTAAAGAAATTGACGCTCGCTCTGGCTTGGTTTCGAGAATAACCCTTCAGCCCCCTGATTCACGAACCATCGGAAACGCTTCCGGCAGCAGAATGTATGCCCTGTCTCTGTCACTCACTGTAGAATAGACAAAGACAAATCACAGAATTCGAATCAGGGGCAACCCCCTGATTCGAATTCTGTGCTTTGTCTCTTAAGAGACTCTTGTGAATTAAGAATTTAATGGTATCCATAGGCGATCAGATACTAAATAGAGCAATATTTTTATATATATAAGCTACAACCACTGGTCTACTGGAACTACAAGTGTGCAAGGACCATAATAAGGTTTTAACCAAAAAGTACAGACAGCAATACAAAAGTAGCCATAAAAAGTCAAATGCCCTCAATAATATTAACAATATCTATTGAAGAAATTCAAGTTCTTATAACCCGTTGTTGTCTGTACAAAGAAAATACAAATTAGTATTTGGTTTCTAGACTTTTACACTTTTTTAAATGTATAGTAATTCCAGTTAATACATTGTCAATCAAATAAAACTACAAGAAACAGTACAAAGTACATAAATCATTAACAGAACATCAAGCTTTTACCCCGGCCACAAACTCGACGAATCACGAGAGGAATAGCAAGCGAAGTGGGCAGGGACGTAATGGCCGCGAATGGGGAGGAAAACTAACTTTTTATAACGACAGAGGGCGTAGGTGTAATGGGGGGGGGGGGGGGGGGTTGTTTTATTGATTGGTTGTCGTCACCATAACAGCTCTCTCTCTCTGGATTTCTTCCGCCGATGATGGCGGGTGCGGGTTCGAGCTTCTGCTCCTTCCCCGGGCTTCATCTCGTGGGGCTGCTGCCCCATGGTGCTTGGTGCCGCTTACGCGGCGCCGTCTTCTGACGAGAGGTGTGCCCCACTGGATGTTTGCGGCCCTCGGCGCGGTCAGCCAGCCGGGTGAGACCCCATTGGGGGAGGCCCAGCTAGCACCTGCGAGCGGGCGCGCAAACGGGGTAAGGGCTATAATTTAGGTTACCATAACAGCTGTCAAAATCGATGAAATCTTTTGATTGCGTCATTCGAGCACAGAGTACATTATTATCCCACAGATTAGGCAGAGAGTGGACCCCCAATCACAAAAACGCCATCTACAAAAAGCTTTGCCCGTTTCTACCCATTTAATCATGCTGCTCGTGTTTACATGAGTCAGGCGTGGTTTTTGCGCGAGTCAAAGGAGCGGTAATGCCAGCGCGAGTGAGCAAGAAGGCAAGTGTGTGGCCATGCGCAGAGCATAAACCACGAATACATTAGGAGACAAATTGTCCCGCAACATGACGCGCAACAATCAATTAACGTGTTGCTGCAACATTGCGTTCCGGGACATGTCCCGCAACATTGTACGTGACGCGGGACATGTTGCTTGCTCCCGTGTAGAAAGCGGGCGTTGCGCGTCAGTGCCGCGCAGATTGTCGCCGAGTGTGCAACGTGTCCCTCAACATGTCGGTAGTACTAATCGACGCAACCTCTTCGGGCGACATTCGTGCAACTGTATGACTAGTTTGTACAGGATGTTCCGAAACGTTCTTGTCCCCGAGACTCTTTCACGTTGTTTCGCGTCTTGTTGCGGGACAATTTGTCGCCTAGTGTATCTGAGGCTAAAGGTGGACTACGAAAAACGCTCTTATTGCGCAGTAGATCAACGTGTAAAGATTGATGTGCCCTGTCAACTATGAATTGTTTTTTAGGGGTTAAAGTAACCATTTTGGAAAACAAAAATTATAAATCTTAATCATATTTTAGACGAAGTAAGAATGGTTTTCAGTTAATTAATTATTGTTATACAAGTATAGACATGTTTATAGAACAAAATGACCACAATAATAGCACCATTGATTAATTGTGCTAGCTGTTAAAAAACGAAATAAAATTTAAAATTTATTTATTTTAGTTTGACATCAGTAAAACATGTTATGACATGTCTACTAATAAAAGGTACCAATTTTTAGCGCAAATTTTTGAAAATTAGTGCGCTTGAATAGATTTTGATTGTCATTTTAAGTGTTGAATATAGATAGAAAACTCAATCTATAGAAAACATATCAAAAACTGTTTTTGGTCACTTTAAGATAACTAAACAAACAATTATTATGGTACTTAAAAAGCACCGAAAGTAACAATAACACAATGTTTTGAAGGAAACTTAACTTTAGTATTGTTACCGGATTCTCCAGACCTTTTAATAAATATTTTATATGGTGTTTAGTTATAAGCTTTCAATTACTTTTCTTCATTTTCTTCACAAGTTGAGTTATTACTATGATACATATAAGTAAGTTGAATTATCAATACTAAAGTTATTTTTTTACAGGCTTTCATAACTGAATAATCAACAAGCAATAACTTATAAAATAAGAAATAAATACCCTATCACATAAGGCTTAAATAGAATAGATACAAAAATAAAAACTTCTGAATATATTATAAATCTCAGATTGGAGTGTGTGAGAATTAATTTACTGTTTCAAAAGAGGCAGCTTATCCTAAAATAATTATGTATTTCAAAGACCCAAACACACAAACTAGCCGGCCTAGCATGAGCGGCTTTTATCCAGTATTGACGCATGATAAGTGCCTGTGTCTTGCTTACACCTTAGTGGGGTAAGCAAGACATTAGACAGCATGACCTGCTATATCATATCGCGTGATATAATGATGCTCATGCTAGGCAGGCAGAAACTATAAGTAATGTGTGGCATTATATTTAAATTACATTTGATAGTAAAAAATAATAGCAACAGACCAGACTTAATTCATACAAGTTGCAAAATATCTACATCTTAAAAAAGTTGCAAGTTGTATTCAAGTCTATGAAGTGACGTACGTATACGTGCTCGAACACGTATACGTTCATTTCCGGTGGTGTGTTTTGGCCTTTAAGATTAATACCTTTATCTGAATTTAACTTATTAATTGCAAATTGTTGATATGGTGTGTAACTAATATTTCACCCTGTGGTTAATTTTCATACAACTATGTTCATTTAAGTTTACATCAAATATTGTAAAATTGTAAATCGCTACAAAAGTTAGGTTAAGCAATATTTTATGCCTTATTTTAGTATTTAATATTTTAGCTGCCTTGTAAGAAGCTGTTATATAATATTCCAAAGATTGCTTAGTATGTTACATAAGTTAATATTCATAATACATGAATATATATGACTGTACAGAAATCTATACAAAGGCTTTACTAGAAATTAAAAGGAAACATCACTTCTCTAGATACACAATTTTGATATTAATATGTCAAGGCAGCCTTCCACATTTTTCGTATGAACAGTTTTCTCGCTCAAACGCCAGCTAAATTCGAGTGAGCAAGAAGGATAGGTGATTCGTTAGCGTAGATGCAGTATGACGTCACTGCGTGTTACAAGATGGCGCAGCTCTTCTTTTTCCCGCTCCTGTACTCGGATTTCACGTGTATTCTCTCAGCTTCTTGGAATCGACGTACGAGACGAACCAGTTCGTGGAAAGCCTAAGAATTCATAATAATTAAACCATTTGCAGTTTTGATTTGATAGTCATGTGAAAGTAGGCCTACTTTTTCGCTGTAAAGGCTGCTGTACACGGATAAAATAAACGGTAGAATAAAGCGGTAGAGTAGCTTGCCCGCGGTGCTAGCTACTCTACTCTACCAAATTTCAGTATCTACTTTTTTATTGCTTGAAAACGAAATAGTACCTATAGTTCTGGTATCCAAAATACATTAGCCTTCACAAAGGTTGCGGATTGAAATTGGAGACAAATTATTTTTCTCAGGAAAAAACATGGTAAATGCCAGTGGCGAGCGGTCGAAACATAGCGACGTCAAGACGGGGCCAAAAAGCACTTCTTCCACGTGATGAATCATCTGATGATTTGCATAATGGATCGGTGAGGTGAGGTTTTGAGGTTGACGCCTATGTGAATTAGCTAGACCCTTCGCCACTAGTGTTAGATATTATTTGAGATAAGTTATGAAATGATATAAATGTGTTAATTTGCTTATTTTGTAAAGGGACAGTAAATAGTTGTTGTATTGACTAGCTTAGTTATGTCAAAGTCAGGTTATTCGGTATGGTCGGGTGAGGAAAGATGATAAGCGAGTGTTTGCCATTTTAGGGTACATTCTTGTGCTGGGCATTGGTCCTTTGTGTAGCGATTTGAAATAAAAAGTGTAATAATCCTGCATCTTCGTTTCATTATTCTCTGATAAGCTTATACTAGTAAATACCAAAATTAAAATCATCATGACATTTACAATCTGTCAATGCTCATTTGCTAACATAAATAATAAAAATTACTAACCTGATCTACATTCATCCGCGCCTTGGCACTGCATTCTATGTATGGTACCTTGAGCTGTCTCGAAAGCGCTTGTGCCTCTTCTAAGGATACCTGGAAAGTATCGTTAAAATAAAATAAATAAAAATTAAATTCTATATGAATATCAACAGAGAAGTCGGCGTCACCTCGCGCTCATATTATTCATACAATTTTGTATTGTAGGCTATGGTGACATGGTTTATTTTTCAATGACCTCAAAAATGTCCGCGAGGATTTTTCCGTTCTGTCTGCGCCGACCCTAAGAGGAGATTATTAACATTTTTTTCCGTTTCTTCCTAATCTAGACTACTTAACCAATTATAGTCCGTTCGGTTAGATAGTATCGGTACACCCGCACGGCATTGTGGCAGAGCGACACTATCTAAGCGAATGGACTATACTAGTAGTTTTTTTGCAGTCGTATTTGCTAAGAGGATATAATGTTAATCTATTTATTAATTTTAGTAATATAAGTCATTAAAATTAGGATCATGAACTATCCTACAACTACAATAATAGATTTAAGCTTGTAATTAAATAAATAATAATAATAATACAACAGTAGTGCTAGCACAACTTGCGCGCGACTCGAGTGAGAAAGAGTCGCGGGCACTTTCGACCAATCAGATCGCTCGTACGTAACTTAAGGCGACGTGCTGATTGGTTGGAAGGAGCGCGACAAACAGTCGCTCTAAGTTGTGCTAGCACTACTGAAAATGTATGCCGCAGCCACACTGCTCTTCGCGTCGCTCTTTATGTTGCCGCGAAAATTTGCTCTAGCTGGCACACACTTGCCAACGTACTCGCTCGCGCTGGCGTTGCCGATCCTGTCCCTCCCAGAGCAGAATACCAGAGCCGCAAAATACCAGACTCTCAGGGTAACAGAGTCGCAAAATACCAGAATCTCAAAACAGCTGACTCGCAAAATCCCAGATAGGGCAAATTGTAGTATTCTGCTTATCTGGGATTTTGAGACTCTGGTATTCTGCGTATCTGTGATTTTGCGACTCTGGTATTCTGCTCTGGAAGGATCCTGTATCGCGAAAAAAGTCACGACATACCCGCCGCGGCAGGCAACACGAAGAGTATGAGGATTGAGGAAAATCACGGCCATACTATGTCCCTGCCCACTTCCTTCGCTATTTGCCTCGCGATTCGACGAATGCATGGCCGCGGGGATACAGCCTATAATCTGCTGTATCTTGATTAATTAATTACAAGCTTCTGCAGATTGTATATCATTTAAAAACTTTAATAATATAATTAGACCGATCCCGAAAAAGAGTTTTGATCAATTTTTTTTTCTTTTTATTTTTTTATTATTTTAAACTAGCCTTCCGCCCGCGGCTTTGCCCGCGTGGACTACAGGACGTTATCCCGCGGTTACCTAATATTTTTCCGAGATAAAAGTATTTTTGTCACTCTCCAGCTCCCAAACTATCTCCATACCAAAATCACGTCGATCCGTTGCTCCGTTTTGATATGAAAGACAGATAAACGATTTACTTCAAATGTTTAATTGATGGTTTATATGGGAAAAGAAAAGTGTGGTTTTTACTATTTTCCACGCGATTTTTATGTTTTTTCCCCTCCATAAAAACCTTCCGTGGGGCTTAAGGAACATATGAAAAAAAATTGCCAAATTGGTCCAGCCGTTCCTGAGTTTTGCGATTATGCTGCGGCTACATTAGCGGCCGATAATTCTCGACTTTCTCTTTCCATACGCTCCTACCGGTTAGTTAGAAAGAGAAGGATATAACGATACTTCGCCGTAGCCCGCTAATGTAGCCGCAGCATTAACAACATTCATTTTTATTTATATAGATAACTGTTAGTATAAAGGACCAGAACCCTTCTGTGGTATCTCAAAGAACCATGCCATGCAACTTCTCAAGGGCAACCTATTTGGCCAATCAAAAAAGTACTGGTTGATACAACCAGGACTACTACACGCCAAATCCCTTTTCTGTGTGACTGCGGGCCCCTTATCCACAAACGCAGTATCCATCTGGGTCGACACATTATGCGCCCGGAGGAGATTATAACTCTCAAAGCTAGGAGTATTCTAGACTTCCTGGAAGCCTCCAGGCTAAAAGAGTTACTTTAACCAGGTGGCGAGTCACAATAGATCTTTTAGGTCCCAGTGACTACATCTCCTACGGGAGATGCATAGCCCCTTATATTCAAATAATAATAATAATAGTATAAAGTGTGGTTGACAATATTAATAACGAATGTGGGAAATCTGTTGAGTCAGCTGTATTCTCAATAACAAGTTGTGACGAGAAAAACCTCACACAAGTTAATGACTCATACAAACAATGAATACACAACTGATTCCACACGACATAACTTTTATCCTTGATTCTGTTTTCAATGAATGGGACGCATTGTGCACTCACTAGTATCTAAACTTCAACTTAATGTGGATGAGAATAAAAGCTATTTAAAAAAGTTTTACTCCTCAACCAGATCCATTCATTCATAATATTAGTCATAAATTTTCATTGACAAAAATTCGCAATCATCATTGCACTCATAATTTTGCATAATTTTGTTTATGAAATTGTAATTTTTTTATTTTATTTGTACTTATTTGTAAATAGTTTTTAATAGATAATTAAAAGTATGGAATGTTTATTTCATTAATTGTAATTATCATTATTCAATAAACCACCAACAAACATGCAATCCAAACAAAAGATTGTATAATAAAATAATTAATTTAATGCATGAATTCTAAAGTCACTAAATACATCAATTTTATTAAACAAAAAACCTAACAGATTTGATTTATTATCAATAATAATCTTAATTAAAACCTAGCAGCTGCAGTCTGTTCCTTTAGTCTTTTAAAGATGTCAGAGTTTTTATGAATTGAAATCCAGAATACCAGCGCCGTTACAGTGAGCAATGTTGCACACTGTAACAGCATAAGCTGAGGAGGGTCCTGATTGGCTCATGATCGCCACGAATTAGGTTAATTTTATAAATAAGTTTGTTTTTAACTGTTTTTAGTGTATATTTTCCATTTTTTTCTTCTTTAATTGTATTGTATTTTTATTGTACCTATGTGCTCTAAGGGCCAATAAACGCTTACTTACTTAATTGCACATGTAAACAAAACTATTCTACAGCTTCTATTATCTATCTGTAGGAGGAGCTTGTGATATTTTTTTTTTTATATTTTACACTCTTCAAAATCTATCTTGTTGCATTGCAAATTCAAATACAAGCTTGTATTCATTTATATGTAATTTGTGTATTGTCCATGCAGAAAGAAAATGTAATACAAGAAAAATTGTGAAAGAAAAGAACCAACAGCCCTGTAAGTTGCTGCCCGGGAACTTACAGGGCTGGTCATATTTTCTATCACAATTTTTCCTATAATTACAGAATTACATTGTAAATGTATAAAAAAAATATATTCTTATTTTATCTTGCGATCAGTTGTTTGACTATGAGCAGATGATTTGAAGTATTTATGATGTGGAGGGAGATTTCCCAGTAGGACTTTCCCTTTTCGTGTCATGTCCAGTGAGACAGAAATTAATTTTAGAGGAACAGGTCCCAGATGTCACACCGTTTTAAGCGCTTCACGGAATCGTAAATAGCGAGGTTAGCCGCTACTTTATGGAGAATATTTTAATACAATTCCAATTAAAGTCAATCCAATAAAAGTTAAAATCTCTTAACTTACCACTCTCTGCATTTCCAAATCAGCTTTATTTCCAACCATCAACATGGGAAACTCATCTCTATCCTTCACACGTAGGATCTGTTTGTGGAACTTGTACAGCTCATCGAAGCTGGCGTGATCAGCCACTGAGAACACCAACAGGAATCCTTCGCCAGATCTCATGTATTGCTCACGCATCGCACTGAATTCTTCTTGGCCAGCAGTGTCCAAAACTAAATCAACACATAAGAGACATAATTTAAAATGTTTTCCATAAAAACATATCGAACTCTGTATATGGCTGCCATTGACTAGTGGCATTGAGCTTACCCACATGATTTTAAGCCAATATGACCAAATTATTGATGAAATGTAGTACTTACTGTCCAATTTTGCCGGTATGTCATCAATGACACATTGCTTGGTATAGCTGTCCTCAATAGTTGGGTCATAATCGGTGACAAAGTAACTCTGGAACATAAACACAGAGTTCTCATTACCAGCTGCTCAACACAGTGGGCGGAGGCGCCACAGACCTTGACATTATAACATTACAGAACTATATTTAAGTATGATGATAATCTTCAAAATTTAGTCGAATATCTAATGAAATTAATAGAGCATGGATTCGAAAGATCCGTGAACCGATTATGAATCCATAATCTACACTTACTACAAGATCAGCAAGCATATGATTAGCAGAATGCAGAGATAAATACCTGAATAAATTGTATCGTGATCGCGCTTTTCCCGACACCTCCACCACCTACAACCACTAATTTATAAGTCTGTGCTTGATTCGTCCTTTCCCCTGGCCTCGACATTTTAATTGTTAAACAAAAAACTTGATACAAGTGCAATCCAATATAATAATAGTTTTATCTTTCAATGATATTGACACAAATTATATAGGATATTGATGAACGATGATGATGATCCGTCAACCTGCCGATCCGACGACACTCCGACGACCGTGGACGACCGATCCGATGATTCAATAATGAAAAAAAAGATAGCAAAATGAGAAAGCAATAGATGTTTACCCGTAGTAAGACAAGGATGCATATAGAAAACGTTCCAATCTACTTGCTGAAAATCTAAAAAAATTTCACATAAATTAATCACATAAAGTGTGTTTACAAAAAAACATAACATCAGTGGTTAGCAAAAAATAAATTCATAGTTTTTCATCTAATCAATGATAGATGCATATGAAAAAGGCATTTCATTTTAACTTTGGATATGAAAGTACATTAAAATTTCTTAATATTAAATTAAGTCATAATGCGTGAAATTAAACGTATCTGTCATTTCTGGGTAGTATTCCATTTATCAAAGATCTTTGTCACAGCCATCTCCATGAAGTTTGACTTAATACTCTGAGGTAACTGGAGCTCTCACCCTGAATAAAAAAGTGTCGCCAGCAAATTTGACATTTATGTATGTAGTGGCTGTCAGCTGTCTCATATGACCATACGTATTTTTTTAAAGTGTAGGTGAGACGGAAGACAGCCACTGTGTTATTTGTAGTATTCAAAAAATTGTTCGTACTGCACTCTCCAGTTACCTCAGTATTAAGTCGAGCTTCATGGCCATCTCTATCAGACGATAGAGACGGCTGTGTCTTTGTCCATTATGCATTTGATCAAAACATTTATCAATGAAACCATTCTTGAATTCGTCTTCGTCAATTATTTGATAAGTGGAATACCACCCTAGGTAGGTACATTTTATTAGCGTTGTGTCAAGTTGTGTTTTATTTCTTTTTGTTATTTTTTATTAAAAATTACAAAATAACACTTGATGGCCTCGAAAGCCATGGCCGGTTTAAGTAAACTATTTCTCCTATTTCTAGTGGCCTACCACAAGCTCTAATAGCAGTTATTTTTAATTTGAGAGACAGAGACGCCGCTTTACACGCCGTATAGCGGCGTCTCACTCTCTCAACTTAAAAATAACTGCTATTATAGCTTGTGGTAGGCCACCAGGTGGCCTACCACGACTCCGTAGCTCAGTGGTTAGAGCAGTCGCCCGGATAGCGAAAGGTCGTGGGTTCGAGTCCCATCGGATCTGGTTGTGAGAAGGGTCGATTTTTTCTAAATACTTTATTTTCCATTTTTCTATGATAAAAATTGCATTGTGAATGCAAAACAACAGTCAACCATAGAGTTACCTCATCGGCAATGAAAAAGTTTTCTACTGATGTTGTATGGGGTGGGGGGGCCGGAACTGTTTCAAAAATGAATTTTATAAAAATGAGAATATCTCAAAAACGGTACCCCGGAGATACGTAGGAGGCATCCGATGGACATATATTTTTTTTATTTTTTCTTTAATTGAACTTCAAATTTTTTAAATATAATAGAAAAAATAGAGAAGGCGATGCCCCCCCCCCCCCCCCCCCCACCATTATTTTATTTTTCTAGGTAGTTTTAGTTGTTTTTGCTTTTCTTACATAGCCATATATCCAAAAATTCGAAATGAAAGTAGAGTGTATTACTCGGCCGCAAAATTATTTTCACCTCAGGATTCTACTTTAGAATCCTTCTCTGCGCTCTGGATTAAAAATAGCGCCCTCGCCGTAAATATGCTATTTTGCTCTCTTGTAATCTCTGAGTACTGAATCCTATGGAGATGGCATATTGATCTATATGAACTATCGGTTATACAAATATGAGCTAAATCGACATTGTACTCATAAACCTGTAGCCATCTCGTTCTATCTTACCTCCAATACTTCATGTAAAAAGAGACAGCAATATATTTATTCGACCTATTTTTTGGCAACATTGAAACGTGACGTCATCGTAATGCATGCTTGAAGCCGGTCGCCATTTAGGTTTCTCGGTATGTGAGCTGTCAACGCGAGTTGTATTTGCAGTGTTTTGTGATAAAAGTCTTTTAATTTGAGACTTTCATGTGAATAAAAGGTATTAATAAGTGAGAGAAAGCAACAAGGAACAGGTCTAATTGCAGTGTGGTAGTTTGTGGCATCAAAAAAAGTGAAAATCGTCCAAACATTACATTACACCGGTACGTACCTACTATTTATTTTGCAAAAACAGCAAAACAATACAATAAATGCCTTGTGTTTTGGTTTTCCTGTGAATAGTTTACTTAGAATTCATACCAAATGTAGCTTACTACTTATTTTGGTGAGTTTTGTTGGTGTATTTCAAGAAAATATAAATTTGTTTGTTTTGCACTAGGGTTGCCCTTATAGCATTTTTCTTATCGAATTATCGATGTTTTCAAATTTCAAGTGTAAATTGAGTGTATTTATTTTAAACTGTTTTTATTGTTTTAGGTTGCCTAAAAATAACAAAAAAAGAAGAATATGGCTGGATACAATGCGAAAGGAAAATTTAAAGACTCGTACGAAAACTATTTTAATGTGCTCTTTTCATTTTGAAGAACAGTTTCAAACGTCAACGACAGTTTAAGTTTTGAAAAAGACGTTAATTAGGCCACTAGCAAAATCGAAATTATAGTGCGACAACGTATTCTGTTCCGGTTGCCAAAAACTGGATACTTATATATAACGTGTTTTTTTAATGTCATTTTGATGTAAAGTTGTTGTCCAACTTACATTCATTCTAGCACATTAAAAGTTAGTATATTTTTTTACCACTAGATGTCGCTTCGCTATATTCTAAATATATAAAAAAAATATGCTTGCTTGTAAAGATCTCGATTCAAACTGTTTATTATTTTATTACGTATTAATGCTTGTTTTTTTTGAGACATTTCTTTTTTTCTATGGTAGGTAGGTACCTAGTAGACATTCTCCTTTGTGATTTATATTGTAATGTGTGTTATGTAAAAAAAAACAATCTTTGTTGAATAAACATAATAGGTTTTTACAATATGGAGCTTTTTGTTTTATTTAATTACCTTTTTTTACTTAAACTGGTTCTCGCGACCTTTGATCTGGAATTCTATGGAGGTCTCGCATTTGTATAGACGCGTGACTCGGAAAACATAAAAAATTTGATCACAAAATTGCAGTTTCTAAGAATAGGCGAGTAGAGCCGACAAGTGGGGCGCCCTCAATCAAATTTGTTGCTCGCTAAGTATTAATGTATCTACAATCGTACAGATTGAAGCTAAGGTCGTGTAGTTTATTTACAAACTATAACCTCAGTAAAATATAGTAGGTTGGTCTTTTATCTACTACTACTGCAACATGAACTATATTTTACTAAGGTAAGTTTGTAAATAAACTACAGGACCTTATTTTTAATCTACATCTGCGTTTAAGTTTTTGATACATTATGTACTTAACAAGCAATAAATTTAATAATAACATGCGGATCCTCGCGGTTTTACCCGCATGGTACTCGTTCCCATGGGAATATCACGATAAAATATAGCTTATGTCACTCGGAAAGAATGTAGCTTTCTAATGGTCAAAGAAATTTCTAAATTAGTCCAGTAGTTTTGGAACCTATTAAATTCAAACAACAACCAATCAAATCTTTCCTGTTTACGATATTACTATAGATGAGGAAGCACTTGGCGGCTCTTCTCGCCTTGAAGCCCCCAGTACAGGATGGCCACTCATGTTCGTCGACCATGATGGGCCGCATGTTTGCGTGTGATCGCAGGCGGCAATCACACGCAAACTCCCACACCGGGGGCTTTAAGCCCCCAGTACAGGATGGCCAATCAAGTTGGCCGACCATGTTGGCCATCGTGTACAGGGCCGGTTTGCGTTGCTCGCAGACGGCAATCACACGCAAACCGGCCCTGTAAACGATGGCCCATCATGGTCGGTCAACATGATCGGCCATCCTGTACTGGGGGCTTTACAGTTGTTGCGACTCACGCGCGCGGTCGGGCCAATGATTGTGTGCGTACATGCACAAACACATACACATTATGTAATTGTCATAAAGAACTTAATTATGTGCAAATGTAGGTATAATTTAAGCACATTATTAAGTTTTATTATTCTAAAAAACTAGGTATATAATTATACACTATAATTCCGTTTTAAATTATCGAGGTGATTACGAAACTGCTTTTATAAAATATAGGGTGATATAGGTAGGTAGTCACAAAAATACTTGTATCTATAACTTCATCAATAAATATATCGATGTACAAATAGGGCAGCACTACGGAAAGGCGCCATTTTGGTTTCTCGGTATGTGTGCATGTGTGTGTGTGTATGCTTCAATTTTTCGTAGGTATGCCATCTCCATAGGATTCAGTACTCAGAGCTTGTAATACAATCTACTATTGACACTGACATTACACTCGTAATTATAGTGAATGATTTCTTCTCAAATGGCCGCCAACTTGTGGTTCTGATGTTCTACTAGAGTAAAAATACAAGTGCTTGTAAAATGTGTTTCACAAAAACATTACAAGCCTTGTAAATAAATATCTATAATCATATGCCATTTTACAAGTTCGATTGGACGATCTCTCTGAAAAACTGACGACGATATCTTTTCACAGAGATGATTAAAATCGTTGAAAGTTTCAAACACTATTAACATAAAACATCACGAGTGTGATACAGGCACCATTTTATTATTTTCTTTTTAATTTTAATTAATGGACAATCATTCAACTACAGCAGGCGTAGGCGTAGCATATGCGTAGCATGACGAACCCGACAAAGATTTTGTCTACCCCTTAATGTCATTTTTGACAGTTAAACAAAGAGTTTGTCTACGTTGGGATGTCATTTTTGACATTTCAACGTAGACAAAACCGCTCTCGAGGTCGTCATGCTACCCGTGCTGGATGAACAATGTTTGACAAACGTAGGAATAAAGATTTTGACACGTTAGTATCGTTGTAGTATTATTATATAAATAAATAATTAGCGAAACATAAAAATAACGAGTCTCCCGACACTGCTAGAATAATTTCTGAAAGTCACTAGTTACAAGTGTCAACGTAATTCTTTGAGAAACAGAATTAGTTTGACACGTGTAAATATTTACTTGTGAGGTTGATCATTTGATTCAAATTTTTCTCTACATACGTGTTATGTACAGTTTCGTGAAACGCTACACTTGTAAGTTCGGAATTTTACAAGTGTTACTATGGTAACACACTTGTATTACTACAAGACTTGTACCTTTAAGAAATAGGGCCCAGTGCATGTATCTCATCTGACCTACACTTGTATTTCAAAGTTGTGCAAGAAGGTGCAAGGCCAAAAAAAAGTTGACGTTGACGGAAGAAAAGAAATGTCAAATAATTCTATTCCTCTTGTTTTGCGTTGCTATACCATACCGACCATACCGCGAGTTGTATCTGTTATAGTTGAATTTGTTGAATTTTTGTTTAGTTGTTGACGTTCTGTTGTATGTTTCACGTTTTCGTTAAGTTTTTTGTTCCTGTTCCGAGTCATATTGTTTGTTACATTTATCCTTCACCAATGAGCAAGGACTACGGTTCCTGGTCGGTAACTGACCTTAAAAACGAACTACGGAAACGCCAAGCTAAAGTTGGAGGAAAAAAAGCAGTTCTAGTTCAGAGGTAGGCGTACATGTACCTAACTTTACAGGGTGATCCATCGGGACGGGTCAGTATGTGAAAGTTTGAAACTATAAGAGATTGCGATAGGTATTTGTTCTTAGGAACCATGTCGTCGATTTTAGAGTTCAGAAAAACTGCATTCAAAGATTTAAAAAATACTCATGCACGACCCGGGAATCGCAGTTTTTCTTAATTTAAAAATCGATGACATGATTTCTTAGAACAAATATCTCCTTCTCTTATAGTTTCAAACTTTTCCATACCTACTGTCCCGTCCCAATGGATCTTACAATAGCTTTCTTACATAATTGTAGACTTGTAAAAAAGGTTAAACAGGGCCCTTGCCAGCAAATTTAAAAAAAGCAAACCCATGTCTGATGAACGCCATCTGTTGAGTTTTTTGGAACTAACTTTTTCTTTTTTAATCATCTGTCAGAAAATCCCTCATTCGAATTTAACCTGTTCTTTCAATACGTGGTACATGTCATTCATGTCATGTCAGTTTTTGGCGCCATTTTGACGTGTTAGGCTACGTGGATATTTTAATTAATCGCAATTTTTTTCATAGTGGACTTTGTGACTCAAGATAGGTGTGGTTTTGTGCCCCAAGTGTCTACGCAACTGGACGATGTGTGGAATGATTAAAATATGCGCTATCTCGGTAACCACCGAGTGTTTTATTGTAGTGGTGACTACCTCAGCAAGAATTACCGAGAAGACCGACTCGACATACTTGACACCAAATACTCCGAGAAGCATTGGGTAACACACACCTACATTCTAATGAAAACATAAGAATAAAGAAAATAAATAACATAAACTCAAGAATTGGAAGTATGGCTTAATGTCTTCGCCTGTCCAAAAGGACGAACTTTTTTACTACTCATGTCATGTCATTGTGTCACTCACTGTCAATGTCAATGTCAAATTAAATTCTGTCTGTTTGATTTCTCTGAATTGAATTAGATTGAGTTTTTTAGTAGTAAAAGTGGATTTTTAGCATATTTTGGACTTTTATACCACGCTATAATAACTGGACTATACACAAAATGTTTTCCACAAGTAGTCAAAGAAAATTTTGGACTTTTAGTGATGAAAATGAGTTGGTTTGCCACCGTGAGAAACACAACTTACAGTTTATTTTGAAACACGGTGCCCACATTGATGAATACCAGCGATATAACTTTTTTCTTACACCAGATGAAGAAAGACTATTACTCAAACAATATGAGTTACATTTAAAAGAGTTTTGTAAGAGATTTAGTCCTCCAATGCCTAAAGGTGTATTGGGTACAGCATTCCAATATTTCAAAAGGTTCTATTTATATAATTCATCTATGGACTATCACCCTAAAGAAATACTAGCCACATGTGTGTATTTAGCATGTAAGGTGGAAGAATTCAATGTTTCCATTGGACAATTCGTAGCGAACATAAAGGGAGACAGAGAAAAGGCATCTGACATAATTTTGAACAATGAGCTTTTGTTGATGCAACAGTTAAACTATCATTTGACAGTGCACAATCCCTTCCGGCCAGTTGAAGGCTTCCTTATTGATATCAAAACTCGATGTGCAACCCTTGCCAACCCTGAACGTTTACGGAGCGGTATTGACGAATTTTTAGAAAAAGTGTTTTTGACAGATGCTTGTCTACTCTACGCGCCTTCTCAGATTGCTTTGGCTGCCGTGTTACATGCAGCTAGCAAAGAGCAAGAGAACTTGGACAGCTATGTGACAGATATGTTGTTTAGAGACGCTGGGCCTAATAAACTAGCTGTATTGATAGAGGCTGTCCGTAAAATACGTTCCTTGGTTAAAATGGTAGAAAGTCCAGCTAGGGAAAAGGTACGACTGATTGAAAAGAAGTTAGACAGATGTAGAAATCAAGAAAATAACCCAGACAGCGAGATTTACAAAAGGCGGATGAGAGAAGCACTTGATGAAGACGATCTGCCATACTCGTCTTCAAGCAGAATGTCTCTAGACACAAGTGGAGTAATGCCAACATCTTAACACTGACTTTGTATATTTTATTGACAGTATAAGGATAAGATAAAAAAACAGAAAACTTTCATTTTACTCCTTGAAACTTTTTTCCATATTTTGGGTTACTTCTGAAGCATACTTTCTTTACATTTCAATATCATTTACTAATCACAATTTTAATCGTACATACTCAAGTATATATCTGACACTATTTTTCAAAATCTTAATTTTATTTAACTTTAATTAATCATGGGTGTTTCGCTATCAGGGTTGCAATTTATTCCTTAAAAGCATACCCCACACTGCAATTTTATATTTTTCGCGATATTTTAATAGCGAGTGTGTGTCTTTTATTACATAAGTATTTGGTTATGTATTAAACTTGGGTAGTAGACTAATGTGAAAGCTCTTGGAGCGTTCCTGGCTGAGCTGGGCTGGCTGGAGTGATGGAGTCCGCACCCTCCGGACGCAAAATAGGCACAATAGACGTCGAGTTGCGGAAACCGCCCGTAATGTTAAGAAGAAGAAGAAGAACTTGGGTAGTATGTACAATGCATAAGCAATATAGGGATAAGGACTGCAAGTGAACAGTGAGATGCCAGCCACTGACCAAGAAGTGAGAAGTGGGTCACCGTTTATCCCATATACAAAGGTAATTTGTGGTTTCTTTTTTTTTTTTTATTTGTTTATAGTGAGGGCAAATACAGTCTTTTCGTATACCGCTAACGGCATGTTGGACTCAGTCAGACAAGGTCTGTCTCTCGCCGCGCCCAGCCCTCCCGCCAAGCCTAATAGGTTTCGCGTCAGGGCTGGGCGGTTCTAACCCCTGCCCCGCCCCCTGACGACCTCGAAAGCTCGACAGGAGGCGGGGCAGGAGGAGAGAGCCTCTTCTCAATCTCCCCATAAGGTTACCCACTCCGGGTGGGCTGACCAGATGGGGCGTGTGGTTTATCCCTGACTGTTCCTACTTATAATGCCATGTGTTACAATATCGCGATAAAAATCGCGTGTGCCAGGTTTGCAAACACTCGCGTTTTGTCTTTATTTGAAGGATGTTCTTGCAGTCCCCTGTTGAAAAACCTGTGGCTCTAATAAAATGACACAGAACATAAAGTACACACTCTATACTTATAGGAGAGATTATCTATTCAACAGGGGACTGCAAGAACATCCTTCAAATAAAGACAAAACGTTACAAAATACCGTTTAGGCGCATAATGTCTAATTCGCAAAACGTCCAGTTCGCACAATGTCCAGTTCGCAGATTGTCCATTTCGCATAATGCCCAGTTCGCATAATGCCCAATTCGCACAATGTCCAGTTCGCAGAACGTCCAGTTCGCGAAAATGTCCAATATTCATCATAACGTCACACCATCAATCAATAATTTTTTCATTTTTATATCTACAATATTCTACCTACATTTACACTAATATTATCTTCTTCTTAGTCGGTATCTCCATTGCTGAAGTTCGTGTCCAATATGAAATATTTAGGCCCGATGTACTAAGGTCTTCCACGTGGTTCTATCCTCGGCGGTCTTAATGGCTTTCGGTATTGGCAAGCCAGTCAGCGTTTTGATCTGGTCTGACCAGCGGGTCGGCGAGCGACCGCGGGGTCTTTTTCCGTCAACCTGACCAACTACCAGAAGTTTTTCCAGGCTATCGGTGTTTCTTCGAGCGACGTGTCCGAAATACTTAAGTATCCGCTGGAAGCAGATAGTGGATAGCCTTGTGGTTATTCCGAGCTCCTTGAGGATGGACACATTGGTTCGGCGTGCAGTCCATGGAATTCGCAGCATACGCCTCCAACACCACATTTCGAAAGCGTCGATTTTAGCTCTTTCTTTCTGTCTTATCGTCCAGGATTCAGCACCGTAGAAGAAGATTGAGAAGACCAATGCCCGCACCAGCCTCACCTTAGTTTTGCGAGATATATTGCGGTCTTTCCATATCCTGGTGAGATTAGTCATCGCTGCTTTGGACATTTGGATTCGCCTAATGATCTCCCTTCCACTGCCACCCTCATTGCTGATAAGAGAACCAAGGTAGACAAAATGGTCGACAAATTCTAAGTCCCTCAATTCGTTGGAGCGGATTAGCGTACCTGCCCTGTCCACAACCAACACCTTGGTCTTCGCCTTATTAATGCTGAGGCCGACTAATTCACTCTCCTTTTCTACCCGTGAGAGGAGTTCAGCTAGTTCCTGTTCGGACGATGCAAATAGCGTGGTATCATCCGCGTATCGTAAGTTGCTGATCTTCCTGCCACCAACAGATATTCCGCCCTCCCATCCTTCCAGGGCTCGTCTCATAATATATTCGCCATAAATGTTGAAGAGGATGGGAGAGAGAATGCATCCCTGTCTGACCCCCTTTTGCGGCTGGAAAGGTTTCGACAACACATTGTTCACCCTGACCACTGTGCTGCCATCTTGATAGAGGTTTGCGATAAGGATAACGAGGTGCTTGGGTACTCCCATTTCTGTTAAGATGCTCAACAGGCATTGCCACCTGACGCAATCAAATGCTTTGGAGTAGTCGACGAAGCACATCAGCATTGGAATGTTGAACTCGCGGCACTTTTCCATGATCTGCCTAACATTCACAATCTGTTCTCTTGTCCCCCGTCCCTTAACAAAACCCGCCTGTTCTGCTGGGATCTGCCACTGCAGAAAGGCTTGAAGACGTTCGTTGATGATATAGAGCAGAATTTTGCTAGCATGAGATATGAGTGCCACAGTCCTGTAGTTTCTGCAGGACTTTGTCGATCCTTTCTTATGCAGCGGTATTAGGGTGGATTCCTGCCAGTCTTCGACCCATTTACCCGTTCTCCAGAATACCGCTGTCTCCTATGAGTTTTAAGTCTTCGGCAAAGATACCATCGCTTCCGGCCGATTTATTAGTTTTACTAGCGGCCGCCCGCGGTTTCACCCGCGTGGTTCCCGTTCCCGTGGGAATATCGGGATAAAAAGTACATATAAACCTTCCTCTTGAATCACTCTATCTATTAAAAAAAAACGCATCAAAATCCGTTGCGTAGTTTCAAAGATTTAAGCATACAAAGGGACATAGGGACAGAGAAAGCGACTTAGTTTTATACTATGTAGTGAAGCTTATTTATGGCAAACTCAACTTCGGATTTCAAGATGTCAGGCTCCAGGGGAATATTGGTCATGCTATCGTGAAGATTAATTGATGCCATTTCCGCATCCGCGTACAAGTTTTCGCAATAATCTCTCCACCTGTCTACCACCTTATCAATTTCAGTGAGCAAACCTCCATTTGCGTCTTCTATAGCCCAAGTTTTTGCCTTGAAACCTCGCGTTATAGACTTGATCTTTGTGAAAAGATCACGAGTATGCATCTTATGGGCATGATCTTCAATTTCGGTACATATCTTGTTAAAGTACTGATTTTTGTCCACTCTACATTGACGTCGTATTTCCTTTGATAAAGCTTTATAAAGCTCACGACTGTTATCATTTGAGAGCGTTTTCAGTAGGTCTTTCCTTTTCTTAATTATGTCCCATGTCTCATCCGACAGCCACGAGCTGCGAGGTAAATCACGCGTATCATCCTGGCTTTCTTTGTGGGCGGCTAGCAACAGTTCTTTGATTTTAATCCAGCACTCGTTCACATCGGCGCCATCATCCATTTGTATTCCCGCCGTTACTTTTTGCTGAAAACGTGCTTTGAAGATTGTCTGTTCTCCAGGTGTAAGCCTACGCTTTTGCTTTTCGACAGTTCGGTAACACTTTTTAAGCCGGATCACCATCTTTGCGACTAATAGCTTATGATCACTATCGCAGTCGGCACCTGGGTACGTTTTGGTGTTTATTATGCACGATTTCCATCTCTTCGGCACAGCAATGTACCTAATCGATTTGATTTCTTGTTCTGTCCCCTGGCGATATCCATGTGTATAGACGTCGAGGATGGTGTTGAAACCAGGTGTTCATTATGGACAGTGAGTTCGCCGCGCAAAACTGCAACCAACGATCGCCTCTCTCGTTGCGCTCCCCTAGTCCAAAACGTCCAACCACATCTCTCAAGTGATTATCATGCTCTGTGCACCCCACTTTGGCATTCATGTCTCCTATCAGGATATTCACTTCTCTCCTTGGTAACGAGTTGTAAGTGTCATCTAACTGATTGTAAAAGGCTTCAATGTCTGCCTCACTAGCAGAGCTAGTGGGGGCGTACACCTGTATAATGTTCATACGACATGGCTTAGTGTTGAGTTTCAGAGTAATTATACGGTCGCTAACAGGATTGTACCCGAGAACACATTTATCGATTTCAGGTGTTACAGATATAGCCACGCCTTTGCTACTTTCGTTGTCAGGGCCAGAAAAATATACGGTGTGGCCTCTGTTTGTCTTGTAGAACCCTGTGCCCCTCATATGGGTCTCGCTAAGACCTAGAATGTCTAACTTGTAGGCTAATTGTTCCTTGTCAATCATCTCTTTTTTCACACCTTGGATCATGCCGCGAACGTTCCACGTTGCAAGTGCAACCATCGTTCTCAGCGATCGGTAGTTCGCATTTGGCTTCTTGTCATCTGTAGCATACTTCACACCAAGCGACCTGGAATCGTCATGGCGCCGGGTGGTAGCCGGGTTGCATGCCAAATCATCATCTCTATATGCGCTCATTTCATTTTAGATTTCTTGGGAAGATAGTGCAGTGGTTTCCCGTTGCCTTCTGCACCAGAAACTTTCGGAGAGTATTTGGTTCTCCAGGCTACTGACACCTCTTCCAGATGGTCGCCCTACTGGGTGTTAGGTTATACCGCCTATGCTCGGTCGCCATTGCCTCGTCCGTTATCTAGCAGGGAGCACCGCGACAACCCCAGGGTCGCCGCCGCTAGCTATTCTGAAAAGAACCACTAGCGCGAGCATGTGAGGATGACAATTGGGTCGGATGAGCTGTTAAATCCGTTCGCCCCTTACTCCCCTCCATATTATAAAGACCTAAAATTTGTAATGTTGTATGTAGAAAACGCAATGTGCCCCGCGATCGTTGAGGTTATGGAACTTTCGCAATTTATTAAAATTTTACTTTTTTGCATTCACAATGCAATTTTTATTATTGAAAAATTGAAAATGAAGTATTTAGAAAAAATCGACCTGTCTCACAACCAGCTCTGATGGGACTCGAAGCCACGACCTTTTGCTATTCTGGCGACTGCTCCAACCACTGAGCTACGGCACAGGAGTACTATAGTTTTTTTACCCAGTGGCTACGGAGTCGTGTTACAAAACGACTCCGTAGCTCATTGGTTAGAGCATTCGCCCTAGAGCAGGGGCCGTACCAGCAAACGCTCCGATAATCGGAAATCTGCCGGGCTTCAAATTAAAACAGATAAATCGAGCCCCAATCAGGCCAAAATGGCAAACTACGATTCATGATGTCCCAGGAACATCGATATCTTCCAAATAACTTCGGCAAATAGCGTAATTTATGTTCTATGTTGAAGCCCGCATCGTACCGATTATCGGAAAGTTCGCCGGTAGGGCCCCTGGTTGTGAGACGGGTCGATTTTTTCTAATGTTTCTAAATACTTAATTTTTAAAGTTAAGAAAGAAGGGGAACTACGTGGGTAAAACCGCGTACTTGCTGTGCGTGGGTAAAACTGCGCACAGCTAAAATTCATATGGGATCGTTCCGGCCTAAAAAAACATTTTTTTTACTTTTTTGCATTCACAATGCAATTTTTATTATTGTGAATGACATAAGTAGGTATACCTACCAAGCTATATATATAGAAAATATCGACACGTCTCACAATCACAAACTAGCTCTGATCACAGTCGCCTCATTTTTTGATGAACCCGAGATGGCGCAGTGGTGCTAGTCCTACCTACTGTGGGTGGTGGGTTGATCCTTATCTGGAACAATTAATATTTGTATGATCTGTGTCGTACCCTCGTACCTAATAAATAATAATAAATAAATAACTTCTTACATACACACCAATTATCTAAGCCCATTTTAATTTCATTACGAACCACCTAAAACCACAGTGTAACTTGGTATTACTATACTCTTATATATTCTGTGGTATTAATAAATATTTAAATAAATAAATAACTTCTTACATTCACACCAATTATCTAAGCCCATGTTAATTTCATTAAGAAACTGTATCATGGAAAACTTGATAACGGATAAATATATACTTAAATACTTTTTGTTTGTAAATACATACTTAATATACATAGTTAACACCCAGACCAAGACAAATAGACATGTTCATGCATACAAATATTTGTCTTGTTCGGGAATCGAACCCGAGACCACTGGCGCAGAAGGTGGGTAGCCTACCCCTGCGCCAAATCGGTCGTCATCGTCATGGTATTACCACATTACCATGTATAACTTTGGTAGTTGGGTCTGTTATCCGAAAGTTAAGTGCTGTGCCCGTAGTGTAAGTTTTAATGTCAAAAAACGCAAACTATTTCGATTCCGTATTTATGTCAATTTGTATGAAAACTGTATTAGCGCCTCTAGCGGCGAGTAGCGCGCTTTTATAGTCTTCATACAAATTGACATAAATACGGAATCGAAATAGTTTGCGTTTGCTTGACATAAAAACTTACACTAGGGGTACTGTACCCCTAGTGTAAGTTAAATCAATGCGGGTGATGAGTTTGTATGCGTGTAACTTTATTGGATTCACAATGCAATTTTTGTTATGGAAAAATTGAAAATGAAGTATTTAGAAAAGATCGCCTAAATAACGCTGGCTATACAGCGCGTAAGAAGTAATGGATAAATTCAACGCTTCTCGTAACGACTCCGTAGCTCAGTGGTTAGATCAGTCGCCCGGATAGCGAAAGGTCGTGAGACGGGTCGATTTTTTATAAATATTTTATTTAATTTTTTTCCATAATACCCATAATACCTATATAGGTATGTGTTAAAAATCGTGATTAAAATATTGCTGCATAGGTAGGTCTCAACTCGTTCACTCTAAGTTTGCCGCTAATAGTGTGACGTAACTCATGGTTGCCGGACCACATTTCAGTACCCAGATACTATAAAGCGCAATAACAGCTATACACCTGTAGTCTACTTTCATAGGAATGTATGAAAATTAAAAGTACCTCAACAGATAATTAAATATTCAGTACCTAGCTATTGTGGTCCGGCTGCAAAGCATCACACAGCCACAGAGGATCACACAAAAATAAGGTTAGCACCGCCCCGACCGGACACAACCACCTGCTGCGGCCGGCTATCCCGACGACGCTAGTGTACGTGTCCCGCTTGCATTACTCCACAAAATCTGAAGACATTGTGGAGTACATAAGAGTGAAAACCAAGTTCAATCTGAGGGTCGAACGGTTGGAGTCCCGCCACAATGTGAACTTCAACTCATTTGTGGTGAGGGTGCCGACCGATCATCTGTCGACCTTCATGAAAGAAGACTTTTGGCCGAAGGGTGTCCCGTTCCGCCGGTTTCGGGGTCGGCTACCGGACACTGCATTGCGCAACACGTCGCCGCCGATTATACGTGAAAATAAATAGTTAATAATTATGTACTTAATATAAATGTATGTATGTTAGTCTGTAAGGTATTTATTATATGGGCCTGATTTTGTAAAATTTCATTGTGTTGCCTGAAATAAATGAAAGATTTATTTATTTATTTATTATAAAAATATTTTTAACATTTACAATAAAAAAAAAAAAGTAAATAAGCAACAAATAAAACTAATAATAATAGCAAGAAACAGCAAGCCGGGACGCGCACTCCACACACTGGCAAACTTAAGAGCGCACAGGTTGTATAAAGTATAAATAAGTACCTAGGTACGCCTAAAAAATTAAGAGGGAAAAAGCCAGAAGAAAAAAAAACGAATTTTTTTAAATACTTATGATCACGCACAATTGTGATGACCACATCTACTGTGTTCCACAGTTTATTGAAACGAAGGTTTCTCATGCAAAATTAAGTAAATTAAGCTAATCCTACCTTACTAGAAAATAGTGTCCGTAATCCAGGGGGGCTGAACGTTGTCTCGCCGGCGCGCGCCGGGCAAAACGATCTCCACACAACCCCCGATGGGATACTCTTACAGCTAACACTCTTATACTACACAATGCCCTAATAGGCAGCTAAAACTTTCCCGGCGCTTTTCAAAGCGAACACACACGGGTCACAAGTCCGTACCCCGACCGGAGCCCTAGTAGGTGCAAAACGAAATCTCGGTCCCAATATGGGTAGGTAACTGGCGCGGCACGTCGCTACAGAAACACACGAACTTGTCTCACGGCTGCTTACGGCCAACTGGTCGCGATGTCGCGCGGGCGGCGGTTGGCGCCGACCCCACGAATCCACGTGAATGAATGAATCACGCGCGGCGTGAACATCCCCCCGTCCCGGACAGTAGCAAACTGTCCGCCAACTCAATCTAAGGGCAGGCGAGAGAGGGTAGCGATCGCTCGCTTCAAAACAGAGTCCCCCACCAGGACCTCGGCAAACCTGGGCACACCATCCGACCCCGGATGAAGCTGAACAATGCGTCCTAAACGCCAGCGGAGGGGCGGCAGGTTTGGATCCTTTACCAACACGAGGTCTCCAGTCTTGGGTGGGGTCGTCCTATCCGACCACTTAACGCGTTGCTGCAAAATGTGCAAATACTCCAGATGCCAACGGCGCCAAAAACTCTGCGTAAGCTGCTGGAGCAATTCAAATCGCGAGAGCCGTCCGGAGGGCACTTCGGAATAAGGATATTCCGGCAAGGCGTTAAGCGGTCTGCCAATCAAAAAATGGCCCGGCGTAAGGGCCTCTAAATCATTCGCGTCCGAAGACAACGGACACAACGGACGCGAGTTGAGGACCGCCTCAACCTTACAAAATACGGTCGCGAGTTCCTCAAACGTGAGGACCGTCTCCCCAATAACGCGACGAAGGTGAGTTTTAGCGGCCTTTACAGTTGCTTCAAAAATCCCTCCCCAGTGGGGGCAGGATGGCGGGGAGTACTGCCATCGTACCCCTCTGCGAGAGAGTGTGGATCCGATCTCAAAATTATTCCTATCCAAAAATTCACAAACTTCCTTTAAATACCTATCGGTGCCCTTGAAATTGGTTCCACAATCGGACCTGATTAACGACGGCATTCCGCGGCGAGACACAAAACGATTCAACGTGGCTACAAAGGCTTCTGTGGTGAGGGCACTAACCACCTCCAGGTGGACCGCTTTAGTGGCCAAACAAACAAATACACACAAGTAAGCCTTTTCCGTTCTAGCATTACGAAGCCGCGATGTCTTAACGGTAAATGGCCCCGCAAAATCCGTTCCAACTCCTGAGAAGGGCATCGATTCGTTCACTCGATCGGCAGGCAAATCACCCATCTGGGGCTGCATCGTATCGGCGCGCAAACGATAACACGGGATACAACGAAAAATAACGGATCGGATTATTCTCCGCGCTGACAAAATCCAGAACTCTCGTTGGAGGAGCGCGGTCAAAGCATTACAACCGGCATGAGCATTCTTTACATGTCGGTCTGTAATCAACAGTCTAACTAACGGTCCATCCTTGGGGAGCAACAAAGGGTGGCGTGATCCGTACGGCAGGTTGGCATGTCTGAGCCTACCTCCGACACGCAGCAATCCGGTACTGTCCAAGAAGGGATTCAACCGCACCAAGGGTCCCTTCAACTTGGACTTACTTGAGCGCAGGGCTTTCAGCTCCGGTTCAAACTCTCGCTGTTGCGTCACTCGCAACCAATGCAACAGAGCGTCTTGCTGCTCTTGTGGGGCGAGGACCGGAGACAACGATTTCTCCTGAGGCTGGCGACAATTTCGCACAAAGCGCCTCATCCAAGCAGTCACGCCGAGCAACTTATCAAGAGAACTGTAGCGGTCTAACAAAAACTCCATCTGCGGAGCCGCCACCGTCTCCACGGCGTGAACACGCATGCCTAGGTCTGGGACTCTGGCCACAGCCGGGGTGGCAGGCCATGAGCGCTCAGGCCGTAACAACCATGATGGACTCCACCATAGGTGGTGGTCCACTAACTCAGGCGCCTCGCAGCCGCGGGAGGCACAATCTGCTGGGTTCAGTTCGCCCGGTACGTGGCGCCAAATCAACGGGGCCTTTGAAGTCTGAATTTGTGAGACCCGGTTGGCCACAAAAACCTCAAGGGTGTGGACTGAACTCTTCAGCCAACAAAGGACGACCTGGCTGTCAGACCACGCAAATATCGACTCCAAGTCGACACCGTTTCCCAAGGTGTCGGCAACATGATTGAGTAGCCGTACTAAGAGAGTGGCGCCGGACAACTCCAACTTCGGAATGGTTAGCCTAGTCCGAAGGGGGGCGACCTTACTCTTGGCCGTAACTAAGTGTACGGCGACAACGCCTGCTGCATCCACCGTTCGGATGTAAACGGCTGCCGCGTATCCGCTTTCGGACGCGTCACAAAAGCCGTGCAGGGAGGCTTTAAACTTTCCCGAAGGCAGCATTTGCCTCGGTATACAAACCCGATTGACGTCGGGTAGGGATGACACGAACCTCACCCACTCTCGTAGGAGGCTACCAGAGAGGGGCTCATCCCATGACAATTCCGCAGCCCAGAGCTCCTGTAGGAAGCACTTCATCGAAAACACTACAGGGCTGAGCCAACCGTTCGGATCAAAGGTACGGGCTACAGTGGACAGCACCGTGCGTTTAGTCCAGACCTTTGGGTCTGGCAGTTCCAATCTATATGTGAACAAATCCGGGACTGGTCGATACTGGACTCCCAAAACAGACAGCATGTCTGGAGTCTCCGGATTTTCAAAGAGGAGCGGCTCTTGCTGGTGGTCCTTAGGCAAATCTGCCAATAGGTCCGGTGAGTTAGACAGCCACTTCCGCAACTCATAGCCACCAGCCCTCAAGAGCGCAATCAGCTCATCACGTAAGACGAGAGCCTCATCTAAGCTCGAGGCCCCCGTGCAGATATCGTCGACAAATAAGGCCCCCCCCTCAATAAGAGCAGATGCCCGGGGATAGCGTAGCCGTTCGCGCTCTGCGAGCTCCAAAAGCGAACGGATCGCCACAAAGGGGCTCGACCGCAAACCATAAGTGTTGGTGTTCAGCTCGTAAGCCAACATCGGATCCTGGGGATCCTCACGCCAAAGGATGAGCTGGTATCGTCTATCCTCCGGGTGAATCACGGTCTGTCTGAACATCATGCGGATATCGGCCACAAAGACGACAGCGTGCCGGCGGAAGTTGGTCAAAACATCACAGACATCGTGATGCAACTTCGGCCCCGCATGCAGACACTGATTCAACGACACTCCGGTAGACGTGGGCGCTGAACCATCAAAGACCACGCGGATCTTCCCATTGGAAGTCTTCAAAACAGCGTGGTGTGGCAGGAAGTAATGTTCCACATTACGCCAGTCC
Organism: Crambus lathoniellus; assembly: GCA_949710035.1. Lineage (NCBI taxonomy): Eukaryota > Metazoa > Arthropoda > Insecta > Lepidoptera > Crambidae > Crambus > Crambus lathoniellus. The sequence goes on along the minus strand of OX453316.1, from coordinate 23,130,555 downwards.
AACTGCGAGATGGACATGTGCCCAAGGTCCAAATACTCCCGCATGAAGTCTATATACTTCTCCTTGAATGCGGGATCCCTGGCCATCCTACGCTCCATGGACAACAATCTCTTCTCGGCCATCGGCCGGGAGCTCCCTAAAGGAGGGCGAACCGCCAAGAAGGGCAAGCGGGTAATCAAGCGACCCGAGAGGAGGCGCCCAGTGTTGTTCTGGTAGAACAATTCGCACTCCTCGGCTAACGGATCCAACCGCTTGGCAGTGGGAGGTTCCTCCACCTCCCAAAACTTTTGGAGAACGTCGGACAAAGTAGAACCGACAATGGTCTGGCGGTCTACCGACGGGGTCTCTGGTGTCTGTGGTACCTTTCCCATCACCACATGACCCAGCGACGAGGACAAGGCGACAAGATCGGCTGTCTGCAAAACTCGCTTGCTTCCACACAGTACACGACCGAGGATATCCGCACCAATCAACAAGTGTATTGGGCCCGGTCGGTGGAAGGAAGGATCAGCCAAAGCCAGTCCAGACGTCAGCTCAATCGTGGATGGCGGCACTCGCACTTGCGGGAGTGGTCCAACCACCTTATCAAAAACTATCGCCGAAGCACCGATCTTCGGACTTGGCGCAAAGTGGGGGGAGAAGGAGAACTCAACTCGACCAATCGGATCAGGGATCCGCGAGTCTCCCACCCCCCGTACCGCTTCGTGATGCGGCACAAGCAAAAGACCCAGCTGTCGGACAAGCCACCTGGACATTATGCACCCCTGGGCACCTGAGTCCAAAAGGGCACGCACCGTTACAACATTGCCCTTAGGTCCCCAAACATTCACGGAGGCTGTTGGCAACAGCACAAGCTCCGGAGGGGTGGTTGGGTCCGACAGGGGCGCCATTAAAAATTTTGGGGGGGTACTTGTCCCCCTCGCGCCTGAGTCGGCGCGCCAAATGTGGGACGCTCGTACCGGGCGAGCGGGTCCCAATCGGGTACATACTGGCCCCGACCAACAGCACTCCTAGGTGCAGGGTAATACCCGTGTGGGGCGTGCCTCGGTACATAGTACCCCAATCGAGGCCTCTCCATTAGGGGGGGGGAGTAGCAAATAGGGCCCGTGCCCATCGCCACCGTGGCGTACTCTTGTGGTACCCCCCTACCCCCACCCGTGGCGGGGGCGTCTCTCCTATAGTTCCCCCTCTCCGGGGGGGACTGAACGGGGGGGCTAAGCCTTGCCGAATCTCTAGGGGACCGGTTCCGGGCTGCCGGGCCCTCGCCCGTGCGCGAGGAATTCGATCCCCGGTCGCTCCCGGCGTCCTTGCGGTCCAAACAAAGGAGGGGATGATGCCTCCCTCCGCAAAGACGACAATCCTCGGTCTGGGGACACGCCGACTGCATGTGTCCCCCCAAACACCTATAGCACCATTGGCGCTGTCTAGCAACGGCCCTCCGTCCCTCTGGGCGGAGGCCTCTAAATTTGGCACATTCGTGCACCATGTGCCTATCTCCCCTGCAATACCTGCACCGCTCACTCGGTGCGGGGGGAGGGGACTGCTGGAAGGCAGCATAGCGATTGGTCGGGCGACGGGGCTGTTCCCTCGCCGCCACCATACGACCAACACCTGGAACCGGGGCGGGCTCCAGGTGGTCCGTCACCCTACATTCGTCCTCCAAAAAACGAAGGAGGTCCGCGAAGGGCGGGAGATACGAGGCGCTGTCGCCTCCGTACCTCTGCTCGAAACGCCCCTTCATTTCAGCGGGCAATTTGGCGAGGACTATGTGCAGCAGTACAAAGGACCACTGATCCACCGGCAGGTCCAATCGCCTTAGGGAGTTGACCGCTGACAGAAGCGGGTTCAGCAACTCCCTCCGTAACAGGTGTACCCGCGTGATTCGCGGGAGGGCCAAAATCGTGGCCACGTGGGTGTCCGCCAGTAACCGGACATTCTGGTACCTGCTAACCAGAAGCTGGCGAGCCACCTGGTAGTTGTCGTCACTGATGAGCAGGTGCTGGATTACCGCGCTGGCCTCTCCTCGCAGGGAGGAGCGCAAATAGGCCAACTTCTCGCTAGGGGATAAGTCCCGTCGTGAATCCACCAAACTGTCAAACAAATTAATGAAGCCCATCCAGGCTGACAGATCCCCATTAAAAGTGGGAATCTCCAAAGTAGGCAATCGGCCTAGCAACGCCGTCGGGGTAGGTTTGACCTCCCCGCTCAAAACCGGCTCCCCCTTCCGAACAGCCAGGGCCCTCTCAGCCGCCTCCGTGAACTGGTCAGCCAGCTCATAGGCCTGGGCTACATCCTGCTCCAGCTGTTCCGACACGGCATCATCAGCTGGGGGGTTCTCTAAATAATACGCGCGACACTCCATGGCGTGGCGCTCCAGGTCTTGCAGCCGAGCTGCCAGCCCGCCATACCGAGCTAGCAACGCGCCTACCCGGTCGGCTCGGTCTATTAATGTGACCGCACAAGCAAGCCAACGCAAAACTCCTTGGATGCCGGCCCTGGATACGGCGAGCGGATTCGTAGGAGCCATTTATAATCCGTTTTATAAACAAAGCAAACAAAGAAATATAAAAGTGGTAAACATCAACAAAAAAAACAATAGAAATAGGTCGCGTCACGATAATATAAAACACAATTAAAATTCGGACGACATACACGGACCCTACTATTTTCATAAATTATTAACAACTTACCAATTTCAAGGGCTAACAATATAACGGTATAAACAAAACGTATAGGATTAACGGTATGGCATAACGGCACGGCCAAGTCAACCTCGCAAATCAACTACTAAACCGTTATCAACAAACGAAAACAAAACTATTTTTAATAATAATACTCGTAATTTAATACTACTAATAATTAAAACTAGTTCCACTTTTTTAACTAGGCAAGCGGACTCGGAACAAACACTAGTATGTGGTACTAATAAACAACACTTTCGAACGAAACTATTCGTCAAATAAACCCGGACACACAAAAAAAAATATACACATCTAGGCGAGTAAACTCGTATCAAATCACTAGTATGTGGTACTAATAAACACACTTTCGAACGAACTATTCGTCAAATAAATCCGGACACACAAAAAAAATATACACATCTAGGCGAGTAAACTCGTATCAAAACACTAGTATGTGACAACAATTATATAAGTGTCTATCTATTATCGGATCCACCAAGTGAGAAACATTCGCTTCGAGAATTTACTAGAACAATTTCTTAGTACTTCAAATCGTCTCGGGATCTTCAAATACCCTCGAGATTTCAACAAAAAAAAAAATAATTTTTAGGTACGCTTTTTAGGTACGCTTTTTATTTTTACTATGAAATTTTATGTACCTAGTTAATTTTAATATGAAAATTAACTAATTATATCAACTAGGTACGCTCTGCTACCAAGAATATGATCACGCACAATTGTGATGACCACATCTACTGTGTTCCACAGTTTATTGAAACGAAGGTTTCTCATGCAAAATTAAGTAAATTAAGCTAATCCTACCTTACTAGAAAATAGTGTCCGTAATCCAGGGGGGCTGAACGTTGTCTCGCCGGCGCGCGCCGGGCAAAACGATCTCCACACAACCCCCGATGGGATACTCTTACAGCTAACACTCTTATACTACACAATGCCCTAATAGGCAGCTAAAACTTTCCCGGCGCTTTTCAAAGCGAACACACACGGGTCACAAGTCCGTACCCCGACCGGAGCCCTAGTAGGTGCAAAACGAAATCTCGGTCCCAATATGGGTAGGTAACTGGCGCGGCACGTCGCTACAGAAACACACGAACTTGTCTCACGGCTGCTTACGGCCAACTGGTCGCGATGTCGCGCGGGCGGCGGTTGGCGCCGACCCCACGAATCCACGTGAATGAATGAATCACGCGCGGCGTGAACAACTTACCATAATACATTTTTTAAATGTTTGCATGTAAACAAATGTGGCACAACACTATTGAGGTCACTGTCCCTTAATCACACTTCGCTTTACACTATCACCATGTCCTCCCCCCCGCACATTTTATTATTCTCCTTGCGTGTCCTGGTCGCCTGGTACTGGCGGCGCTCGCGCCTCGGAAAATCGCACGCGCGGGCTATGGCGGCAATCTTCAAAGGATTTCGGCGGCATCGTCAGACGAGTCGGCAGCTCACTGTGTTGGCGCTTCACTTCGCGACTGTAACAAACAATAATGGTACTAAATGCACTACTGTTAAGAGTCATTTTGCCATGGCAGTTTTTATTTTATTTTTAGGTCCATAGCGAGTGATATTTAATAATAATTAACCTATTATTTTTATTACGTCTGTCTAATTGGGTGCCTACCTTTGTATTTAGGTTAAATTGAAGGCGGTAAATTAAGTAGGTAATTTAAATAAATTAAGCAAGACACTTCAAAAAATCACCTAGGTACCTAGTTATGGTAATTAATAAACTTACTTACGTTTTAAAGCAAGGGTTCGAAATGTCGTCCTTCCTGTTGAATGCATAGACCAGCTCGCCTGTAACTAGACGCTCTGGTATTACGCAGCATCTCCGGCGTCACAGTGTTGAATGCGTCGATTATGCGCTGCTTCATTTGTTCTCTTGATCAACACTCGACGGCATAAACAATGTTTTTAATGTAGGTACCTAACCCCATAAAAAAAAAGTCCAAAGGGGTGAGGTCTGGGGACCGCGCAGGCCAGGCAACGCGGCCTCCTCGCCCTATCCACTGAGGAAAGCGCGCGTTTTAAATAGTTTCGCACATTACTCGCAAAGTGCGCCGGAGCACCGTCGTGCTGAAATATCAGTTCATTTTCCATGACGAGGTTAACGTAACTGATTACTGGCATCACCGTTAACTCATCATCCAGATCGTTTCTGAGGAACTCTAAATAGTTTGCGCCATTCAGGTTTTGCTCCAAAAAATGTGGTCCCACTAGAACATCTCCGATGATACCAGCCCACACGTTGATCCTCCACTGATGCTGGAACGATGATTCGGATGATACATGGGGGTTTGTGTGCGACCAGTAATGTTCATTGTGCACATTATTAATCCCCGCTCTTGTGAAAGATGCTTCATCTGTCCACAGAATTTGGGAGGCAAAATTCGGTGAGCTTTCGACCTGAGTTCGGTACAGTCGCAAAATGACACGCGAGGCAAATAGTCAGCAGGAATCAGCTCCTGCGTGCGGCGATAGTGATAGGGTGCTGGCCATCAACGTGCAACACTCGCCAAACTTGCACGTGGTTAGCAGCCCCCCAATGCCAGGGCAGCACGACGCGTACTGGTCCGTGGGTTTGCATCAAAGTGCTCCAGTACGGCTTCTTCAAAATCCGGATCCTGGGTCGTCGGGCGGCCAGTCGCAGTTGATGGCTGAAACGAGCCGGTTGAATACAACCGATTCACCAGGCGCCTAAAGCAACGCAATGAAGGCAGCTGCCTACGTTCAGGTGCAGCTGGTCTACCTTCTATGAACCTTTGGTAATACAAATCCCGTGCTGCACTCAAGTTACCGTCGGTGGCACCCACACAAAGAATCATTTCGTAATATTCCGGATTACTTAAAGACATTATCACTATTTATCATATCACACAACTAAAAACCGATTATTTTACTAGATGTCGATTCGAACTTATTTACATCAGAGCGTATGACTAGCGAACTGCGAAGTAGCGACTGATTTGTCACTATTGTCACTCCGCGCAATGATGCCAGATGCCCGTGTATTAGTAGTAAGTAGTATTTTCTTTCCACTAGACCGGGAGCCGACCGTCAGTAAGGGCCTACCTGATAGAGTACCACAATGACATACCTACTCATGTTTAAGAGTAAGGCAAAAAGTTGCGTTAAAAAAATGGTTGTCTGTAAAGTCGGTTTACGGACGATAATTTTACGTGATAACAATATGCCGCTGTCTCTCATCGCCTCCCGCGACGCGGTGCCAACCCGTTTCGCTGCACTGCAAGGGTTTTTTTTGGTTACTTGAAATTCTAAAGTATTTATTTAAATTAAATAAGGTAAACATTGTGCATGAAGAATTAATAAATAATAAATAATAAATAAATAAAGGACAATTTTGATCTACATTTAATGGCCTCGGTAACTAATATACTTATTTAGATAAGGATTAATACTGATTATAAGTAAATTAGCTTTGCAAATAAAGTAATAGAAAATGATGAATGACGGGTCGATTTTTTCTAAAATACTTCATTTTCCATATTTTCAATAATAAAAAATGCATTGTGAATGCAAAAAAGTAAAAAATTTTAATAAAAAAAAGTAAGTAAAGTAATAGGCCTTTTAATGTATCTCATACGGTTTTTGCCAGCGTTAGCAATGTAAGCGCTAGAAAAATCTGTTTTCTGACGGCTTCATCACAAAACATGGAATTTTCTCTATTTTACAAATACTTAATTATAATGTTTTGTATGTATAAACCTTCGGGAATACATTTTCTAAATAATAGTGAAAACCTGCATTAAAATCCGTTGCGTGGTTTAATAGAAGAAAGCTTAGAAACAGTCAGACAGAGGTGGAGAGCGACTTTGTTTTATATTTGTAGTGATTGTTGTGCGGCCAATTATTTTAGAAGTAATTGTCGTGGGCAAAAAGATAATTTTAATGTAACTGTTTCAAAAGTTAGCTCTCTGTACCATTACCTAGGCCAGCCTAGGCGGAACGTGACTATTACGTCATGGTTTATCGTGGATGCAACCGGGCGCTCATCGATTTATAAGACGGTTATCACGTCAAAAAGTTGGGTCGCCTAGCCGCAACCTGGCCCTCTTAGTACAGTCATGAAAAAAGTGCGGCTTAAATGATAAAAATATGTCATCGGGTACCATCATGAAACGCTGTTCATACGATCAGGCTCGATAGATAAGACTGGATAAAGGTTGTCTGCCACGCGCCGTTTTGGTCGCTTGGTCAGTCCGAGCGATTTTAGAGGTGGCTTGTGGGGTGGTTTTCATGTCATGGGGTACCAGTATGAATCTAACGTTTTACTGTAGAACCACTGTTAGACCAACCTACGACAAAAAAATACTGGCCTGCTGTGTCTTTTGTGTGCGAGCAATTTTATGTTTCAATTGTTACTGTTACACCAATAATATTAATGTACAGGGCACAGATTACTAAATAGTTACTATGTAACAGATAGTTCACTCCGTTTAAATAAATAGCAACTTTAACGCAATAAAGTAGAATTCAGCTTGTACGGCGTCTTCTCTTTCTATCGCATATGCGATAGAAAGAGACGCCGTACAAGCTGAATTTATTCTAGCTCTTTTGCGGACCTAATTTCTATGGATTTACAACGCCGGCGTTGCCGCCGCGTTTTCGAGCCGACACGGGGAGTGAAATAGGCCTGGTAGAGGGTTACAGGGAAATAATGCAATAGGTACCCAAAAGGTCAACGTTTCAGAGATATTTAACTTTTATTTTTATTTTAACGAACGGAATCTTTTGTTCTCATAATTTTTTAATTGATTTCGCACTGAGTGGCAGTTTTTGCTGTTTTTGAGGAGGGGGTATACCAATTAACAAAAACAAATTATGTAACTCGAAATAACTGCTATCAATTTAAAGTGACCGCTGCTGCCCAATAACTATTTAAATTTAGTTTTTTTTAACTTAGTATTTGCAACTTTCAAGCACATTTGTCAAAAAAATCTTAGAAAGTTCATTTGCAGATTACTGAAAACACTTCATCATCTATTCCTTTTGACTATTCAAAATGGTATAAAACTTTAGGTAAAGTAGCCAAACTAAAGATGTATTGCCAGAGAAAGCGGTCACGGGTAGCAAAAATTTATTTTTGATAAAAGAAAAACAATAATTAGGCATTACATTAGAAACAATTAAACAAAAATGACATTCATTCATTCATTAGCCGTATACGTCGCCTACCAGCTGGGCATAGGCCTCCCCAAAAGATCTCCACAGCGGAAAGAGCAAACCCATTATTAGTTAAAAAAAAACCTCCCGGTGGTATAGCAAGTTACCTGATTGTAAGATAATCGAGTCCTCTCCCTCTCTTCGGACTCCAGATAAGCCAATGACATCCTAGTGTAACTTGCTAATCGCCTCTTCCAACTTGAGAACGTCGCGTCGGACCTTGATGTGCGCGTGTTGTTTTGTTGTAGGTTGCCATGCCATGTGGACAATTTACCAAGACAGCTTGTAAGTTGTAAATAATATTATATTTTTCTTGTTATTTATCGTAATTTTGCCATAATCCCTCTCCGCTAAAGCGCGCGGATGCACTGAGTCATTATTCGCTTGTTTTGATTCGATATCATCAGTGTATTTTAACCCCTGCTATTATCCACCTTTTGGGCTTCACTTTTCTTCAACCCAGGTAATAAAATTATGTAAAGGTTACCCTACTATCGAGTACTACAAACTACGATAGATGTCATTTCTGTTAGTTGTACCTACGTCAATTCGCCATAAAAGGCCCATCATCCTTTGTGTTAGTTATTGGGTTTAGGTAGGGGTGAGCACGTAAAACATGAGTTATGATAAATAAAAATACTACATTACTTATTATTATTCAAATTTTTACTTTTTTGCATTCAAATGCAATTATTATTATTGAAAAATTGAAAATGAAGTTTTTACAAAAAATGGACCCGTCTCACAACCAGGGGGACTACCGCGTAACTTTATGGGTATGAACTTCATACGTTTTTCCGAACTTTAAGTCAATTTTATAAAAAAAATAGCCGCTATCAGTTCCCTGTTTAGTGACGTCGGGTATAATAATAGCTAGCTAGCTACGTTCAATAGAACAACGCAGCAAAAATCTATCAAAATAAGGAATTCAAATGACAGACGAAGCCTATATCCATACCCATATTTTTTTGCCGGTAGCCCCCCAGCTCCGATGGGACTCGAACACACGACCTTTCGCTATCCGGGCGACTGCTCTAACCTCTGAGCTACGCAGTTGCTACGAGAAGCGTCGAATTTTTACAATACTAAAGCAGTCGCCCGGATAGCGAAAGGTCGTGGATTCGAGTCCCATAGGAGGTGGTTGTGAGATGGGGTGAATGTTTCTAAATACTTCATTTTAAACTTTTCTACATTACTTATGTCATTTTTAATTGTTTTTATTGTAATGCTTAATTTTTTTCCTTTCAGCAAACCATTAACTTTTGCTACCCGAGACCGCTTTTTCTGTTACTACTTCTTTAGTTTGACTATTTGAGAGTTATACCTTTTTGAATTATTTCGAGTTTCATAATTTATTAGTAGATGGCAGACCAGTATTTTTGGTAGTTAGTTGGTCTAAGCTACAGTAAAACGTTAGTTTCATTCTGGTACCCCATGACATGAAAACCACTCAGCAAGCCACCGCTAAAATTGCTCGGACTGACAAAGTAGATAAGACGGCGTGTCGCATACCACTTTTCGAGCCTGATTGTACGAACAGCGTTTTATGCTGGTACCCGATGACATATTTTCTCATCATTTTAGCCGCACTTTTTTTCATGACTGTACTAAGAGGGCCATGTAGTGGCTAGGCAACCCAACTTTTTTAACGTGACTTTTTGCCTTACTCCTAAAAATGAGTGTCATGGTGATACTCGATCTGGTAGGATTACTGACGGTCGCCTTCCGGTCTATACCGCTTCCAAATGCCGAATCCTAGCCTCCTAGTACTTAGGGTAACTGTCCTAATTATTGTCATTTAAAAATAAACGAAAAGGTAGCTTGCTAAAAAAGAGTTCGAGACGTGGTGACTTATGAAACTAATTGTTTTATTTGGTGATCTGACTGATCATAGTATGTGGGGTGGTATTTCATGTTTCGTAATTAATTGAAGGACTAATCAATTAAAATAATAATACCTCCTTAGATTGAGTTTGGAATAGGATAATATTTATTTTCTATACTTGAGTTTTTTTCCAAATAGTTCTGAATTGATTCATAGTCTTGAACAACTTGCATAAAGTTCGACCTTTTTCTATCGAAAATTTCAATCAAATGCAACATACGAACTGACAAATATGTGTATGAAATACCGTAGTGCCCTATTTCTGCATATTTGCCTATTCGTCATAATTATGTTTGCCAAATATTAACAAGTACCAATTAAATAGCAAAGATAGTCCACTGTTGGACAAGAGGTATCCCTCACAGTCCCACAATTGGTTCGTACTGGGAATTAAACCCCGGATCTCACAATAACTGTGAGCCAAATTTCGGAGGTTGTCGAAATACTTACTTACATATTGAAAAAAAATAACATTTATTTTTTAACACTTGAATTATTGCCCTTTTTTGGCTCGCTTACCCTAGGGTCCCACCCCGCAAATATGGCGGATGACATTTGATTGGTGGGTCGGCGGATCTTTGATCGTAATTGGTCACAGATCACCTGTAGTAGCAAGTGTAATTGGTTATCGATTTGATATTATTGTTATTGGACAGGGTGGGTGGGATCAAAAATTAGGGTTCAATTTTAAAATGGATGCATAGCCGGTTTCGAACTCTTTCATACTCATGCATGTATTCCTGGTGGTGATCTGTAAAAAAGAACTTTGTAATGGTGCGCAAGTTTACATGTTGGGAGAGCCTAGGCGAGCCATCACGAGCGGCTAGCATAGCATGTAAACATCGGTTTGTGATGGCTCGCCTTGGCTCATCCTTTGTTCTCGGCTCATGTGGACGCGCCAAGCCACGGCCAACATGTAAACGCACCATTAGACCGCTTTTTACGAAGCGATTTTGCCCAGCCGCATCCGCATATTATCAGAATACTCGCCGGAAGGCACTCGGTGCATACCGCCTTTTCTGATGCAATCCGGAATTTTTCTTACAGAAATTTCTGATAAATGTATGGATTCGGGTCCGGTTGTGTAGTTCACGATTCGGAGGTTGTCTCGCAAATCTGATGTAGCAACAACTTTTCAGATAATGAAAATAATCGTACGCAGGTTTGATACGGCTTGACGTGCTTTCCGAAGCACGGAATCATTTATTTTCTTGAAGAATAAGGCGATTCTGCTTCTTTGCCAACAAACCACAACCAACCAAAACAAACCACGCTTTTCAGGATTCATATTTTTTTGTGAAATCCGTTAAGATAAAGATAAAAATATTCTTTATTCACTTAGACATAATAAATATGTACTTATGAATCGTCAATATTTTCTTGTTTCGTTGTGTCTTTGCTTGTAGTGCAAAAGAACCTACTCGCACATACCTACCAACAATCGTTCGTGTTCGTAGGTATGGAATTTGCCGGTTAAGACCACTCCTTTCACGCGCATTTTTCGTGCATGATTAAAACTAACAATTAAAACAGAAAATAATAAATAATTATTGGACACCATCACATACATACATTGTTCGAATGTCAAAATGTAGTAGCTTGAGCTAACTAGCATTATGAAAATTGGAAACAACGACGGGTATTATCACATAAACCCAGACCCGAGTAAATATTGAAATGTTCGTTATCAATATTTACCCTACCGGGAATCAAACCCGGGACCTCTCGAGATAACGGCACATTGAACACCGGTGCGACCACTCGGCAGTGGAGGTCACGGTCGTCAACAGTGATCCTAATGTTTTAATTAAACATGTAAAACGAAATTTCACTCTTCTACTTTTTTATTATTATTGTTTTAAATCACAATTAAAACAGTGACACCAATGTTTTAATTAAACCTGTAAAAACGAAATTTCACTTTAACAAAAAAGTTTGTAATAAAATTTCGGATGTCCGGAACCCATTTCAATAATGTGTTCAATAACCAGGAGCACAGCTAGGAGTGAAAGGGGTGGTAACTATTTCGAAAGGAGCGGTCAAAGGTCAATACTCCTTAACAGCTGATTACTCGCTAGTGATGTGCGAATTTAAATTAAATCCATGAAGAAATCGAATTCAATTATTTATTAATAATTAAAACATGAACATTGAAGGTTAAATGCTCTAGCATGTGGTTTGTAAGCTGTGTCAGAATCGGTACACTTCGGCATGATACCCCCTTTCGGTAACACGCTGTATATTAGGTACTTAATACAAATTTTAAGTAAGAGAATTCTCGGAAGCAAGCGGGATCCATTTGCGTATAAAATCTATAAAAATATCATGGATCCCGCCTGCTTCCAAGAATTCTCTTACTTAAAATTTGTATTAAGTACCTAATATATATAACGCTGCATACAATTTACTAGTAAGAACTAAGAACATATTCAATCCACAATCAATCTTTTTTTGCTTGTTTTTTTCTTTTTAGTTTATTGCACAGCAGACGGGTTTTTTTAGTTTTTTAAATTCGTTTTTTTTTATTTTAAGCTTTTTAGTTAATTAATGTTCGTAGGTACATGAGCAAGACCTCGCAGACGTGTCAATTCTTGTAGGGAGTTTTGGTCGTTAACTTCACGAAAAACCAAAATTCTAAACAACTCCTATTATTATCGCCTCCTAACAAATAAACCAAAGAAAATAAAACTTCTAAACCAAAAATCTAACTAAACAACTCCTATCCTATTATAATAACATTACTATTACTATTATATTATAATAAACCAAAGAAAGAAAATAAAACTTCTTGACTAACTTAACTATCAAATCAATGAAAGAAAACGATTTCGTTAAAATTCGACGAACAATTTTTTTTAAATTAATTAAAAATCACGTCATGTTATTCTACCTAAAACAGATATTTTATTTTAACATCGCAATTCGCTATCATTATTGTACCTCAACAATTCAAGTTATTTAAATTTTTAAATACACTCACTTTAGAAAATGGGACTACAGTCCCAAGCAAGGATCACTTTCATTCAAACCAACTTTTTTGGGTCAGCGGTAGCGATGGGCGTTGAATCAACGAACGGTTTAAATAGACGGTTTACGTTCAGTCGACGCTTCGACCGTCTATAGTTCATTCGTGAACTAGTCGAATTCATAGACGACTAATCTGAGAGTCCACAGCGTTCTTAACTACTGACAACGCGACGACGATGACGCGAAACGTATGCGTTCGTTGAGTATCGTCGAACAAAGCAATTTGGACCTTAAGTATAATATGACGTAGGAGTTGATATTTGTAATTTTTTTTAGACTTGTTAGAGTGAAAAAGCTAGAACATTCTGATATTGTGCAATAGAGTATGTCGATGGACTGGCTAAACGATGCAGTGAGATGAACTTATTTTGTAACTGCAGTTCATTTGATTGTCAAATAATGCGTAAAACTAGACTAACTAAAGACACCGTCGAAGCGTCGCGCCCGTAGACTAGACCAGAGTTAGAGGCCGCGCTTAAGTCGATTGAGTTGAACGCCTTCCATTATCGCGTCGACTAGTCGACGAATTCAACTAGTTGATCGACTAGTCGATGGACGGTAATGGACGGTCTAGTTTAGAGGTTTGCACCGGAGCAGCGACTACCGGAGAATAACCGGTGATTCACCGGTGAAAGTACTCGATTGAATCAATCGGTAATTAACCGATTGATCTCCGGTGATCGGCGCATCTTATTTTTTTATGTAATAAAATTTACACAAATGAAAGACAGATTTAACAACAATTATTTTATTATTAACGGACGCGAAGCGACGCGCGACGACGCGGGACGACGGAGGGAATGATTTTTAGCCGACTTCAGAAAAAGGAGGAAGTTCTCAAGTCGACTGTTTTTTTATGTATGTTTTACCATAACTTCGCCAGTTGTTAACCGATTTTAATAATTCTTTTTTTATCTGAAAGAAAATAGTGTATGTGTGGTCCCATAAAAAAATTAAAGTAGTCAGTTCAGTAGTTTTTTCTCAGTCCTGAAAAAACACATAATTTTTGACTGGTAGTTCCTGCTTTACTAGTCAATATCTCCGCGAACTATTGACCAACTTCAATGATTCTTTTTTTATTCGAAAGAGTAAACTCCTGAGGTGGTCACAATGTTACCAAGTTAGGATCTGATGGTGGAATCCAGGGGAAATCAAGGAAACCCGCAAATTTTATACGTAGGTTACGGTTTTATGGATTTTCTAAAGTTTTTTAAGTATTTGCATCTGGTAGTCATCATCTCATGCTGAGGAGCTGGTGATGGAAGGTACAACTCCTCAATGGTTAGGATTTAGAGGATAATTCTTTAAATATCGTTGATACGTTAAGATTTTTAGTTGTATTCTTTCAGGTAATTTAGGTGAGCTGATGATGGAAGGTAAAACTCCTTAACGCTTAGGAGTTAAAGCATGTTTTTTAAGTACCATATGCACGAATAGACCTTTAGTTGTATTCTTTTAAGTTATTTAGGTTAGCTGATGGTGGAAGGGTAAAAAACTGCATAACAGTTAAAAGTTGGAGGTTGGTGCTTGTCTTAATGTTTTAATTTAGATATGGGCTACAGTTTTAAACGTTGCACATAGTGCGACGCTTGCTTATTAGATTTCTTACACTAAAAATGGAAAAATAAACAAATTTAAAAAAAAAAACCGCCTTCAAACAAAGACTGCCGACAAAAACTCACTTCCCAAAAAAACGTAAAAATAAAAAATATATTGAATCATTCCATTCATAGGACTAAATGGTGGGACATTATCTAATTAATCTTGGAACTAACTGAACTGATTGAAGTCGGTGTCAAGCCGAAAGTAACAAGAACAAAATATTTAGTGAAACAATAAAACAAAATATCTCATGCGCGTAGTGGTGTGAAATACAAAACAATAGGTAGGTAATGGCTTGGCACCGACTTCAATCAGATCAGTAAGTTCCAAGATTAATAAGATAAAGTCCCACTCCCACCATCTAGTCCTTTGAATGGAATGGTTCAAATTATTTTTTATTTTTACGTTTTTTTGGGAAGTAAGTTTTTGTCGGCAGTTTTTGTTTGAAGGCTTTTTTTTTTTTTTTTAAATTTGATGGACTTCAAAATGGCAGCCGACCGTTTTTTTTTATTTTGTGATATTGGTGTCACGTAACGTGTGTTTGGGTGTGCTAAGCACGATTTTGAAGTGATTTTTGAGATTCAAAATGGCGGCCGACCACTTTTTTTATTTTGTGATATTGGTGTCATGTAACGGGTTTTTGGGTGTGCTAAGCACGATTTTGATGTGATTTTTGGGATTCAAAATGGCAGCCAACCACTTTTTTATTTTGTGATATTGGTGTCATGTAAGGGGTTTTTGGGTGTGCTAAGCACGATTTTGATATTATTTTATGAACTCAAAACGGCTACTGTCCACTTTTTTTAATTTTGTGATATTGGTGTCATGTAAAGGGTTTTTGGGTGTACTATGCACGATTTTGATGAAACACGGTTTTTGCAAAACAGCAACTTTTCCATACAGTAGGCCGACGCCCTTGAAGTTGAGCGAAACCGACGCCTGTATATGTATTTACGTAAGTACGGAAATATTGTCACAAATTTAAAATGAGAAGGTGGATCTTTTACGACCCCGAAGGTATTGTAAAATAATTTAAATAATTTTTAAGGTGTGGCACATTAGGGGCAAGGGCATTATCTAAATATATTTTATTTTACAAGCTTTTATTTAGTTTCAATTTGTCAATTTTAACATTGCGTTGGTGTTTTCTTGACAAAATAGTACCAAAAACGTAGGTCCATCAAAATTGGCCAAAAAACTAAAAAGTTGGCCGCCATCTTGGATTTTTATGTTTTTATCATTGCGTTGCTGTTTTTTTGTCAAAACAGTACCAAAAACCAAGTTTCATCGAAATCAGCCCAGGAACAAAAAAGTCAGCCGCCATCTTGGACTTTTTAGTATTTTTGACATTGCGTTGCTGTTTTCTAGTCAAAATAGTACCAAAAACAGAGTTTCATCAATATTTGCCCAAAAACTAAAAAGTTGGCCGCCATGTTAGATTTTTTATATTTTTAACATCGCGTAGCTGTTTTCGGGTCAAACTAGTACCAAAAACGAAGTTTTATCAAAATTGGCCCACAAACAAAAAAGTTGGCCGCCATTTTGGATTTTTTAGTATTTTTAACATTGCGTTGTTGTTTTCTTGTCAAAATAGTACCAAAAACCAAGTTTCATTAAAATCGAACCACTAACAAAAAAGTTGGCCGCCATCTTGGATTTTTTATATTTTTAACATCGCGTTGCTGTTTTCTGGTCCAAATAGTACTAAAAACCAAGTTTCATCGAAATCAGCCCACAAACAAAAAAGTCAGCCGCCATCTTGGACTTTTTAGTATTTTTGACATTGCGTTGCTGTTTTCTAGTCAAAATAGTACCAAAAACAGAGTTTCATCAATATTGGCCCAAAACTAAAAAGTTGGCCGCCATGTTGGATTTTTTATATTTTTAACATCGCGTAGCTGTTTTCTGGTCAAAATAGTACCAAAAACCGAGTTTCATCAAACTTGGCCCAAAAACCAAAAAGTTGGCCGCCATCTTGGATTTTAAATGTTTATAACATTGAGTTGCTGTTAATGCTGTTTAATGTTAATATAGTGTATATTATTACGTAGTAATATATATACGAACGAACGTATAATACGTTGAAACATATATAAGTAAATTAATTAAATATGTATGTAAAAAAAACAAAAATCTCCGGTGATTCTCCGGTTTTTCACCGGAGATTGCCCAATCACCGGAGAATTCAATCGGTTCTCGAAATCTCGCTCCGGTGCAAACCTCTACTAGTTTCGTTAACGAAAAATACGTCGACGACCCATCTCTAGTCAGCGGGGAGGTCAATCGACGGGTAAAAAAATCTGTATATTTATTAGGCAATCGGAAATGTATCTAACTTTCAGTATTTTATTTTTGCCAAACGTTAGCGCGTTTTAATCGACTATCAGCGCCATCTAGCTGTGACCAAAGAAAACAATATCTATATAAAATTCAAAAATGAATGTTGATAAGCGCAAAACTCGAGAACGGTTAAGCAAATTCGGCTAATTTTTTTTTCATATGTTCTATAAAGCACGCGGAAAGGTTTTTTATGAAGAAACTGCGTGAAAAATAGTAAAACAACACTTTTTATTTTTCCCATAAAAACAATTAGCACTTATTAGTCGAAATTAGTTCAAAACATATCACTTATTTATATTTTCGTCATCGTCTTTGTAACCTCCTCATTTTGATACCCCACTCGATGGGATTAAAAAATATTTTTTTTTACAATGCACAGAATATATCGCCTAAAAGCCGCCATTTTGTTTTTTTGTTAATTTTGATGTCCCATTGTCACTCGGCCCGTTAAGACGAATCTGACGACGTATCATTTATTAAAATCGGTTCATCCGTTTAGAAGTTATGAGGGAACATAGAAACGGACACACATACATACAGGTCAAATACATAACCCTTTTTTGGCTTCGCCGCAGACGGGTAATAAGGATGAACAATATACCTAGGTATGAATATTTATTTCTTCATTCCATAATAATCAATCAAGCAACAATAACCTATATAAAGATCACAATTATTGGAGCTTATACATATAAAATAACGATTACATAGTCGAGTTTTAATATTCCGTAGATGCTTAATCTTCGGGTCGTAGTCTTTATGGTTTCTGGCACAGTATTAATCTTTCAGCTTCATTCTGTAAAGAGAAAAAGTTCGTTAGAATGTGTTAATTAACATTGAAACTCGAGTGTTTCAAATCACCATGGTGTAGGTATATAGCGGCACGTAAGATTATCGCCAAAGGATGATGGGCAAATTTGTATGGGACCCGTCCCCCCCTCCAACATACGTTTTATGTGTGTCGACAATTTCATACGTGTCCATAAAGTTGTCACTATATACCTATTTATCTTTCACCTGAGAAACATTTCAAATCTGTTGGTTGTGGGCGACGTTTTGTCCCATCGTCCTTTATCGCTGACCAGGACGTGGAGGGGATAGCTGCGCATGTTTACGGTATGGCGCAAGGCCCAAAATACCTTATTTTTGACTTCTGCGTATCCCCTCCGCGTTTCGGTCAGCGCTAAACTTACGCGTAATATTATAGTACATATTTTTTGCTTACGCCATAGTAAAAGTACTTTTACTTTTACTATGCTTACGCGCCGCTAGTTGTAGCCAGACTGCGTCTACACTTCAATTGACATAAATTTTTACTTGCTACTTAACAATACAATATAAGAGGGCATGGTTAATTTAACCATGCCCTCTTAATATTGTATTAATTAATTTTTGAATAACTCTTCAACAGTTTTCATCGTTTCTGTAAGTTTTAAAATGGTTTTAAACCAAAAGTGGCCACTATTGCACATAGTTAACATGTCGCTGGGACGCATAGTTTCTGAGATATAATCCAAAAACCAAAAAATGAGACCTTCAAACCTCCCCTTCT